>CM076998.1:123112551-125512551 GCA_039090855.1 Macrothele yani
TGAGCATAGTATGTAAGTCATATGGAGTAGTATTGTATAAAATGACTGTAAACCTACCTCGAACCACCTGTCAGCAGTGATCAATGAAGACGAGGCGAAATCGTTGGCCATTTGTGCAGAATCTATGTGTCAGAAGAACTACTGAAATTACTTATAGTGATAAATTCCAATCTTCAAGTAGTTTACAATGAATCGGGGTAGTCCAGGGGTAAAGCTGGTGTTTGTTTTGAATAATAGACTTCACAAATTAGTGGAAATATTCCAGTCAAGAAAACGTTATTTTTGACGTTACTGATATGATATGAAGAATCGATTCTCTGTGTAAATTTAGTTCGAGCTTCCTTCATCGCACAGAAAAAAAGGAAACATTGAAACTCGGGATTGGGCCTATTGGCTGGAAAGTGTTGAAAGGACAGTACGAAAGAATGTAGAGTTCCATGGCTAGATTTGTTTATTACGTGGAGTCTGTGCCCTGGGACCAACGGAGTAATGTAACTTCTGAATCACAATAGATGCTGTTTGTAAGCAGAAAGAAAATTTGGGAACCTTCATCGTCGCTAAGTTCGGCGGTTTCACCGTTAAGTCCCTCATGATAATTCAGCAGTAAAACATTAGGCAAACTATGCCTAGTTTTGAAATTTAAAAACAATATGGAGGTTGAGTCGTGACTGATAACGTAGCGAAGGGTCCTCACAAAATTCCACGAGTCCTTTTAAGCTTTAATAATATTTAACAATATCGCAACAGACTGTGCATACACGCATGTAAAAAATGGGGAGAGTGCATTAACACAAAAACCTGTGTATTGAGCACTGTCATCACCCCCAGGGCTCTCAACCACAGCTTAGAAGTTCCTGCATTTGAAATTTCGTGTTGCATGTTCTCATGAGCGCATTTGATTTTGCTTTTTTTTTTTTTTTTTTTTTGCGTGTCTGACTTATTGCTTAATATCAGCTACTGTATAATTTCTGTTCGACATCTTAAGGAAACTGGCGAAATTACTAACATGAGGAATGAGCAGATGAGTGAAAAATCTCCCTGCAGGCTGCGTTTCCTTCTACTACTTATGGTTCTTAGTGTCAATGGAAGAAGGCGTCTCACTGATTGCCTAATTAATTTGTGTCTCTGCGAGACAGGGCAAATGCTGACTGACAATAAAGGCTATTTACATTTTCCACGTCTCTACATCCATCATCATCATCATCTGAGCGTGTCATCCTCATCATCTAAGCTCGGTCATTAGTGTCATGGCACATCAACTCCCAGAAGGCATCTCTTCTCCTTGACACTCCCCAATTGCTATGGTATGGCTACCCCATTCTGTCTACCTCCTCCTCCTCCCTGTGCTGCTGCTGCTCGAGTTGCATTTGCCCCGCCATCCTCCAAAATAGCGCATTGTGATTCTTAAAATGACTCAAATCGCTTCGGCCTTTTGTCTTGCACTCGGCGACAATGTTTCGAGAACAGTTCCCCATGATTTCGAACTTTTTGTTTTCCTCTTTAGCTGCGGGGTGTGCAGACTATAAATAGATTAATAAAGCAGAAATGAAGATCACATTCGATGAATGCTTTGGCACGCAAGCCTCGCGAAATACCTAGGTTTACATGCCAGCGCACCGAAGGCCCTATGCATTTCTGCGGGCCTGTTTTATAGCTGTCGGTCACTATTGTGAAATTCACAAATTTGTCTGTCACGGAATCGAAGTGGCGCCTCCTCGCTCCGGAGCCAATTGTCCCAACCGACTGAACTACACCGACGAAATGTACCGCTGCAGCTTTGTCGTATTGACCAGAGTATATATATATATATATATATATATATCAATCACTGAACTGGGAAAACAAAGGGATAAAGATTAATGGAGATTATCTAACTCACCTTCGTTTTGCTGATGACGTAGTCATTTTTGCAACTACCCCATCAGAGCTGCAGAGTATGATCCAGGAACTTGCTGACAAGAGTAAAGAAGTGGGATTAAAAATGAACTTTCAGAAAACAAAAGTGGTGTACAAAGCTTTTACAAGAAATGAAGATTTATCGATTGATGAAGAAATGCTGGAGATAACAGATGCGTACGTTTATCTTCGACAGCAGATATCAAGTGAGGGTCACATTGATGAAGAAATTAATCGGCGTATAAAACTTGCCTGGAGAGCTTTTGGAAGAAACAGCATACTTTTCAAGAGCAATATGCCATTATGTCTTAAAAGAAAAGTGTTTGATCAATGCATCCTTCCAGTGCTTACGTATGCTGCAGAGACGTGGACCTTAACTAAAAGAGATATACAAAGGCTGCAGACAACTCAAAAAAGCATGGAGAGGTGCATGCTTGGTATGACCAGGAGAGATAAGAAGAACTCGTGGATCCGAAAAATGACTAGAGTGGAAGACATCATGATCAGAGTAAAATTCCTGAAATGGCAATGGGCTGGACATACTGCCAGAAGAACAGACCATCGATGGACAGTCAAAATTTTAGATTGAATTCTAAGGAACAGGAAAAGACCCAGAAGAAGACCACGTGGGATATGGGTGGATGAAATTCGAAAGTATGCGAGAGTAACATGGAGGAGACTGGCACAAGACAGATCGTTGTGGAAGAAGCTTGGAGAGACCTTCGTCCAGCAGTGGATTGATAACGGTTGATAATGATGATGATACATACATACATACATACATACACGGCGTTCAAAAAGTTTCTCCGCAGTGGGTATCTTAGGTTACATGAAAAATCAAGCAAATGTATTATAGGAATGTATAATTTACTCACTTACTTAACAGGAAGTATTGAAACTGTCGTCCTTCTTTTGAAAAACATAACCTAACTGTTTTACACATGTTTTCAAAAAACATTTGCGAGAATCAAAAAGTCCCTCCGCAGTAATGTTAAGGCAGTTCCACCTGATTTTGACGGTGCTACAGTAAATTTTTTAATTAAGCAACATGTTGTATGTTTAATTTATCAAGCTTCAGAATATGTTTCACAGCAACACCAAGTTTCATAAGTTTATGATGAGTTGAAAGTTTCCAAAATGTGGATGTTGTTTTCGTCATTGAAAACTATATTCAAGGAAGGAACACTTTTCCTTCTGAGGATACTCTTCCTTCATATTGCATGACAAATCTTTTTTCAGTCCGCGGGCACCAGTATCGAGCACAAAATTCCACAGTGTGCATTTTTATTTGAAAAATATTTTTTTTTTCTAAAATGAAACGGAAATAAAACCGAGTCAAAATCCGTCCAGGAACATCTTGACCCCACCCGTTTAACCCGCTAGAAATTGTTGACCCACTAGAAATTGTTGACCTGCTGATCCGTGGCCCGTTTCCATTTCAGGTCTTAACATGTGCTTCACCTCCGTAGTGCGTCACAGTATGCATTAGCAATGCGTTTAATTAATATCTTCAGCTGAATGAAAACCGTTAGACATGTCCATCTAGGACGGATCTGATATTTTTTTATTTTTTTTTTTAATTTTCTTCGGGTTTAAGGACCCCCATGCACAACTACGGCTATAAGGAATTGTGCCAGTAATGTTGTTCTAAATAAAGTGCGGTGAACCGGTGAGGAGAAACCCCGGAAAGAATACCTATAAAATTTTCATAAGCCCTGTGAAATCTGACGTTCTTATTTAGTATTTTTATATGCATATCATGAAGGTCACTAAACTCATGTTAAACATGCTTTTGTAACTATTAATCAACTCGAGGTAAAAAAACTTACCTCCAAATCATTGACACATGTTGTACGTTCCAAACTCTGCTGAACGTGCTCCCACTCGGAGGCCTAACTATACTTAGTTATTTAACACTAAAATTATGTATTTAAAAGTTAAAATATGAAATTATAAAGCACAATTTTTTTAAATATTAATTTTTCTAACTTAACATACACTTAGACTATTAAAATAAGTAGTATTATGTGATGGTATTTTTATATGCTTTTAATACCAATTATTTTAATAGTTTAAATGCTCGGTATGTTAAGTTAGTAATATGTATAATAATTGTGTTTTTTAATTTCCTATTTTAACTTGTAAATACATAATTTTAGTGTTAAATAACCACGTGTAGTTTAGGCCTCCGTCGAGGGGAAGCACGTTCAGCAGAGTTTAAAACGTTACGACATATGTTAATGATATGGAGGTAAGTTCTTTTACTTCGAGTTGATTAATAGTTAGTATTTTTTCTTAAATTTTCATTACCAATTGCTTAATTTGAGCAATTAAATGAAAAATAGGATGTTACGTAAGAATCATACGCTAAGGATATCAGAATTTTATATGAATACCGCTGTAGTTGTTACATTGAACAGGCACAACTAACATATTAACATAAATTCAGCGTGACTATTACGACATTTTTCCTAAAATTATGAGGCGGATGTCGGAGATTCCTTTTCTATTACCCATAAGGAATCGGAGAGTGAGCTCAGGGCGTTACTGTTATTAGAGCCGATAGCTGGTGACGAGCAGTTTAGTAGAAATGCTCTTCACAACACTAAAGCTTAATTTCTCTGTCCGAACAGAGCAATCTTGACCCCACGGAGTAGACACCTCCTATGCTATAACTTAATTTTCATTGCCATCAACACGAACCAGTTCACTTTGCACCAGAACCCTTTTGATTCGTGAGATGCACCGCATTGTATCTTTCAGGACTTTTTGACTTGGGGGTGGTTGGAACCTTAGAGGGAGCAAGTTTTCTATTTGTTATATATATATATTGGGTATATAAATAAGTTTTGAGGGATTTCCGTTCGGTGCCATACTTATTACTGCTCGCATGTATTTTAAGGTGGCAACACTGTGATATCGCAGTAAGAGACGCCAGCTGTCAGAGTCAGTATACGACGTTTGATTGAATTGTGAAGACGTATTTGTTTTACTCGATGGAAAATAGCATCTTTCGTCCCGACAAAACAGCATTTGCGGGAAGTGTTTGTGCATTACTTTATTGTCACGAAAAGTGCTGCCGACAACTATCGCTTAATGTCAGAAATCTATGGTGAACATTCCTCATCCATAAAAACATGTGAGTATTGGTTTAGAAGATTCAAAAGGAACGATTTCGATGTCAGTGATAAAGAACGTTCTGGACCACACTAAAAAAATTGCTGATGCCGAATCGGAAGTTTTACTCGACGAGGATCCGTGCCAGATCCAAAAAGAACTAGCAGCAGCATTAAATGTTAGTCAACCATGCATTTAACAACGTTTAGCTGCGATGGGAATGGTGCAAAAAGAAGGGAATTGGGTTCCACATGCTTTGCGGGAAAGAGACCCTGAACGTCGAAAAACAATTTGCGAATTGCTGCTTCAAAGGCAAAAAGGAAAAGGTTTTTCCATCGTATTATTACTGCCGACGAGAAATGGATATGGTACGATAACCCTAAACTGCAGAAAGCATGGGTGAAGCCAGGCGAACCAGGTCCTTCAACGCCAAAGCGCAATATCCATGGTTCAAAGGTAATGCTGTGTATTTCGTGGGACCGGAAGGGTGTGAACCACTATGAACTGCTGAAACCGTCAGAAACTATTACTGGTGATCGGTATCGAACCCAATTAATGCGTTTTAAATGAGATCTCACGCAAAAACGGCCGGAATGGAAGAATAGACACAACAAAGTCATCTTACAGCATGACAACGCAAGACCACCTATTTCTCGACCTGTGAAAAAGTACTTAGAAGGATCCGACTGGGAAGTTCTACTCCACCCGCCATATTCGCCAGATATTGCGCCATCGGATTACCATTCGTTCCGGTCGATGCAGTCAGCACTTTCTGGAGAACGGTTTAGTTCTTATGAAGACATCAAAAATTGGCTGGACAACTGGATCTCTCCCAAGGAACCGGAATTCTTCCTTCGGGGCATACGTTCACTGCCCGAAAGATTGGGTGAAGTTGTAGCTTCAGAGGGAGCATACTTCGATTAATATTAAAATATTGTTTCTGTTCTCCAACAACGTGTTTTGTTCACCTCAAATCCCTCAAAACTTATTTATATACCCAATATATAACATTTTTAACAACTATATCTACATCATCATCATCATCATCATTGTCAACCATTATCAATCCACTGCTGGACGAAGGTCTCCCAAAGTTTCCTCCACAACGGTCTGTCTTGTGCCAGTCTCCTCCATGTCACTCCCGCATACTTTCGAATTTCATCCACCCATCTTCCATGTGGTCTTCTTCTGGTTCTTTTCCTGTCCCTTGGAATCCAATCTAAATTTTCGGCTGTCCATCGATGGTCTGTTCTTCTGGCAGTATGTCCAGCCCATTGCCATTTCAGGGATTTAACTCTGATCATGATGTCTTCCACTCTTGTCATTTTTTGGATCCACGAGTTCCCCTTCTTATCTCTCCTGGTTACCCCAAGCATGCACCTCTCCATGCTGCTTTGAGTTGTCTGCAGCCTTTGTATGTCTCTTTTAGTTAAGGTCCACGTCTCTGCACCATACGTAAGCACTGGAAGGATGCATTGATCAAACACTTTTCTTTTAAGACATAATGGCATATTGCTCTTGAAAATTATGCTGTTTCTTCCAAAAGCTCTCCAGGAAAGTTTTGTACGCCGATTAATTTCTTCACCAATGTGACCCTCACTTGATATCTGCTGTCCAAGATAAACGTACGTGTCTGTTATCTCCAGCTTTTCTCCATCAATCGATAAATCTTCATCTCTTGTAAAAGCATTGTACATCACTTTTGTCTTCTGAAAGTTCATTTTTAATCCCACTTCTTTACTCTTGTCAGCAAGTTCCTGGATCATACTCTGTAGCTCTGATGGGGTAGTTGCAAAAATGACTATGTCATCAGCAAAACGAAGGTGGGTTAGATAATCTCCATTAATCTTTATCCTTTTGTTTTCCCAGTTCAGTGATTGAAAGACATTTTCCAATGTGGCATTAAAGAGCTTCAGAGATATGGTGTCACCTTGTCTCACTCCTTTTCCAATTTTTATGTGTGTTGTATTTTCAAACAGCCGAATCTTTGCACTTGCATTTTCATAGATGTTATTAATAATATTAATGTATGCATCTTCAATACCGCAGGATTTCAGAGCCATTGCAACTGCTGATGGTTTCACCGAATCAAAAAGGGGAGTATTTAGAAGGGCCTTGGCCCCTCCCCCGAAAGTGTTTCCATTTTTTGTTTTTGGTTAAAATGCGACTTATATTAGAAAAAAAATGCCTTAATTTAACAAAAATGCATCAACTTACATTAGAAAAAAATGCTGTAATATTTCTTCTATTTTTCGTTAACTTTAATTATGTTCTGGGGAATTTCAAAAACTTCCATTTTTCGTTGCCACCCCTCCCGAAAAAAAAATACTATATACGCTGCTGATATAGTAATTACTTCTTCAAACATTTCAAGAACAAACTTTCTTCAGCTAAACTAGAGGGGGGGGTGCTCCATTCAAGGTGTGAGTGTTTGTTTGGGACAGGCTTAAAATTTTTATCTATTAAAATGTATTCAACACACTTCTGATCCTGAATCGCACTTCCCTGACTGCAAGGTATGATTAGTTTACTTATTACATTTTGTAGAATGGTATGCTTCTTAATATACTTTTTAGCAAAATAAACTATAATACTTGAACAAATATTAAAAAAATTATAATTGAAAAAAAATTTGCAGCATCAAAAGAAACGAAACTTCCTATTTCATTATACCCTGAATTTATTAGCATTTTGCTTGGTAAGATAAAATGTCTCTGGGGGGACGAATGATCGCTTCCGGGAGGGTTCCCCCCCCCCTTCATGTGTGCCTGAAAGAAACACTGATGCACCGTAAGATATTTTCTGAAATTCACGATCCACTTTCTGTGATTTCTTTCGTGAATTAACGAAGCATATTTCTGATACATTTTTTTCCGTGAAATGACGGGAAAAAAACTCTGAACTTCACGAAATTTTCGTGCGCCAGAAAATTCCGAAATTCCTTTTTTATATTGGCGGTAAATTGCCGTTTTCAACATGTGTGAACGAAAAATTCAGAATTTTCAGAAACCTTTCCTCAGTTCCTTTCTTATATTAACGGAAAAATTCCATTCTCACTTTTTCCGTATCCATATGAGGAAACAATTCTGGCAAAAGGAAGAAATTCACGGAATTACAGGTTTGATTAACTGTTAAATTTCAATAGTCTGTCGAAGTATTTGATTTTGAAGTTCTGTAGCGAGATCGCATATTGTGGATAGTACAGTATATCGCATGAATTTTTGTTACTGTGGCCCAGGATATTTCTTTTCCTCTCCTCCATTTTGTACATCAGCTATTATATAATGTGTTACCGTAAGAAACCGGGTACTTAATTTATTGAACAGGTGATTGTACGATGTCTATGTATCAGTCTATGGAGTCCTTAAGACAAAAGCTATATAGATATAATGAGTAAATTTTATATTTAGAAGTTTGGGGAAATAATATAAAACAGTGCATTGCACCTTCTCCTAAAATTGTATGTTATTGTCAGTTGAAAAAAGATCTCAAACTCCAAATCATTCTACTGCTTCGGAAAATCACGATGAAAACAATATGTAATTTGTAATAAGGCCTCCTACAGAAAAAATAAAATTATTACAAACGTATTCAAAAATTCCAATAAAAAATAAAGTGACAAAATCACTTGCATTAATGAAAAAAATCATAGCCTAATTAATTTTCTCTTGAACGTGAATGTGATTTCTGTGACTTTCTGGCTTAGTGGTTAAGACACGTGGCTTCAACCCAAAGGAAACAGGCTCGATCCCCACCTCCGGCGCAAAAGGATTCTCTCGCGTAAGGGCTGACATGTTCAGGGTGTTGGATTTTACGAAATTTTTGTTTAAATTCGTGAAAATTTGAAACTGAGTTTTCTGAAATAAACGAAATTACTGACTATGTAAAATCTATGAAAGTACGGTAGTAATACTCCCCCTACCCCGAAAGAGGGCCGGAGGCATGGTCCACGGGTCAACCTGGGCCAATGTGTCGCTGTAGGCTGCGATTCGCTGAAGAACGTGCATTTGAGAAATCCCAAACAATTTGGTGTGTGGAACGTAACATCACACTGATTTACTTTTTCGAAGTACTGAAGAAAGGATTTTCATTTTTCCTGTCTCTCCGTGTGGAAAGAACATCACACCATTGCGAGAAACCCATCAGCCAGGTCATCCTTGAAGTTCGGGCGCCAATATGACGAAGTAAATTTCTCCATTTTTAAGACAGGGGCGGAATTCGAAATCGCAGCTCTCGGCTCCGGAGCTCCGAGTGCTATCCATTATCCTACACTGGCATGTGCTCTCACTGCTATCTACCTTCATCGGGTGGGAGTCCTGCGGGGCAGGCACGTCACAACTGAGATGGGAGAAAATATGAAACTAAGTAAATTTTTTTTCACTGAATAGACTCTAGATATATTTTGGAAATGGCATTCTCTGCGCTTAATTAAAAACCATCCCTTGTTTCAAATAAAACGAGCCAGAGCTACTATAGTTAACCCAACACGTAATGTTGGTACTTTAGTCATTGGCGTCGGGTCATTATGGGCATCCAGATCTAAGCCCCGCATTTAAATGAGAAAAAAATTGTTTCTTTTTTATAATTGGAAACATTCCGAAAGTAAATACGTATTAAAAACCAGTCCCCAGATTTTCTGAGTGCGAATGTGAGCCACTACAATAGGTGAATAACTGGCTAACACATTACAGCCTTCCATATCCGTTTACTACAGCTCACTCTAGGAGAGGCGACTCTCCTCAACTCGTGGCCTTCGCGAAGCTACGGGGAACAGCAATCAATGAGAAGATGCGTGCTGAACTGCGCATGCGTAAAACTGTCTTTCGGGGCTGGTTGCTTTCGCGTCGTCATCCAGTAAGAGGCTGATTTTCGTTTGTTTAGCAAAGCTCTAAGTTTCGCTCGTGCAAGTGGAATGAATAAAGTGGACTTTTTATTAGAACTTCCTTTGAGTTTATTAAGGGATAAAATAAATAAACGTTATATGCACTTGGGTTCACATCAACTAAACATTTGCTTGGTGCAAAAACACAAGAATCAGTCTACAACTTTTAATGTGGAGTTTTATAGCAAAATATTCTGGTTAAGTGAAAACGAAAGCAAACACATTTTGTTTTTTATCTACGTTTTTATGTTATACAGCACTGCATATACACTGCCTGACAGAGAAAATGACACACCACGAAGACGTGAACGCAGCGCTATGCAAATTGCAGGGATGGCGTACACGCACAAGCTATACAAATTCTTGCATTCGCAGGCCAATCGGACAAACGGCGCGCGGCACGTGAGCTCACAACTAGCCTGTGAGGCCATCAGTCGAAACGTCGTCACGGCCGCGAGAAGTGTGTGGTTCTGCTGTAACCGTGTCTGGAAAACGAACAACTGGTGTCAATGCCGTTAAGACGCCGTCATACGCAATTTCGTCAAAAGGATGAGTTCACGAGAGGTGTCATCGTAGGCCTTGCGCCATATTGCGGAAGAAACGCAACGTGATGCCACAACCGTCGGTCGCATTTGGAGACAGTGGTCCGAGAAAGGATCTGTGCAACGTCGTAGGGGGACCAGCGCACGGAGACGGACGTCCGAGCGCACCGATCGTCGCATCCGACGTCATGCCGTAGCGGACCCACTGGCCACAACTGGCGACATTTTTCGGAGTGTACGAAGAGGCATGGATGCGCCGATTGGCTGCGTCTGTTTTGCTGTCCAGCCGTCCGTTGCGAAGGCTACACTTACTAGCAGGCCGCCGTCGTCACCGCTTGCCGTGGTGTCGCTCCAGAGCTGCGTGGGGTGCAGAATAGAACAGTGTGGTGTTCAGCGACGAATCGCGGTTCTGTCTCACCACAGATGATCGCCGTGTGAGAGTCTGGAGGCGACGTGGCCAACGAGCGGTTTCCTCCGCCATTGTGGAGCACCACACGGCCCGGGAACGTGAAATCATGGTGTGGGGTGCTGTCAGCGCCAAGAGCCGCTCACCGCTAGTACGGATTACGGCTACATTAACGGCACGTTGCTATGTTGACGAGGTGCTGCGGCCCGAGGCACTACCGTGTCTGCAGGGCGTTCCAAACGCCGTTTCTCAACAGGATAACGCCCGGCTGAATACCGCTCGGATCATCCTGAATGCTTTACACTGTGCGCGGATACTTCCGTGACCAGCACGATCCCCGGATCTGTCGCCCATCGAGCATCTGTGAGACACGATTGAACGTCTGTTGCGTACCCTCCTACCCCCGCAAAATGACGATGAACTGCGGACTCGAATCAACGTCACATGGTCCACGATACCACAGGACTATTCGGACTCTCATTGCCTCGATGCTAACGTCGGATTCAACGCTGTATTGCCCAAAATGGGGGCCACACTCCTTATTGATCATCCTGTATTTTCGGCCACTGGAGCCTAGTCTGTACGTGGCAATTAAATCATTTGTTCAGGGCCTACTTGGCTATCTGTGTGTATAGTTTGGTCTGTTTTCGAGCATTCCTTCACGGCGTGGCATTTTCTCTGTCAGGCAGTGTACATAAAAAAAAATTATTTTACCTCATTCTATGTGGTTAAGTATGATTTCAGCAGGCGACGATTGGAAACCTCACAATCCATTGAAATTATATTTCACGGTGTGGAAGAAGGTTGGGAGCAATTTTTTAAATATTCAGCCCCGGGTAAATTAGGTCACCCTACGCCACTTTTTTTAGGTAAACTGGCTCTGCAGATATGGCTACTCTTAAAACTTAAGAGCACTTAGATAAGACCTTAGCTTTACTAAGGCACATTTTTTAGGCTTAGCGTCGCTAAGGCACTTTTCGTGGTTAGTTAGTAAGAGAAGCAGAGCAAAAGAATTGTTTTAGATTACCATGTAGGCAAAAATAGCAGTTGCTGTGTTTTATATGTAAGCATATTTCTAATTTTTGGCGTTACAGGAAATTAATTTTATCATTACAAGAAATTGATTTTATCATTACAGGAAATTGATTTTTATCATTACAGGAAATTGATTTTATCATTACAGGATGTGGCTAAACAGTCGGTTCATGCACTTGGGAGTTTCATGAATAACAAGAATTCCCGTGTAAATAGAATTGGCAACTCCTTTTGTCATGAACGCAGTTTTCAAAATGACGTTATAATAGGTAGCTTCTCCATATGCTAAAACTTCACTCTTACGAGAGAAACCAACACAAAAAAAAACAGGCATATATGCTGACTGGCAAATGTTTTATGGTTGCAGTGGGCATTTGTACCAAACTCACCAAGGCTTTAGTGAAAGGAATGACCTGAGTCCATTCCTTGGTTTCTTAAGAGTGCCACAAATGAAGGCTTAGAGGTCAGAGGCGCTGGCTTCCGGCTAATCGCTGGAGCTGGTCCCGGACACGAGCGCAGAAAGCAGCACGGCCAGGGCATCCAACCCACAATGCTTGACTTTTTCCCCTCCCCAGAACCAGTGGCGGATTTACAGTTACCGAGACCCTGCCCACAGTATCGGTTTTGGACCCCCCCTCGCACTTTGCCGGGTATCCTTAAAATATAACCGCGCATGTTTATTCTTTTCCACTAATCTACGGGGGCCTAACAGAATTTCTGCACACTGTCAATTTTTGAGAAAAGTGTGAAGTAACGGCAAAAACTTACCTTATTGCCGTTCAATGTACTCCCCTCCGCTGCCAATGACAGCTTGCCAGCTATGAGGTAGGTCCTGGATGCCCCGTAGTACGCCATCTTTGTTCAGCTGTCGTATTACTCGGGCCATGTCCAATAACAGTTCGTCCAGCGATTCGTAGCGGATGCCACGGAGGCGATTTTTTTAACTTTGGGAAAATATCAAAGTCGGGTGGACTGAGATCGGTGCGGTATGGTGGGTGGGATATAGTTCCCCAGCCATATTTCGACAAAACTCCCCGTACCGACGCTGCACCATGACACGATGCGTCGTCGTGCAGCATCAAGATCGCTCCCACTTCCACCAAGTTGGGGCGATTTTGACGAATTTTCGGCCTCAACTTTGTCCTCAGAAAGTCCCGATAATATTGTGCGAGACCATCACACCTTGCATCAATATCAATCACAGACCACGACACCTTGGGCATCGTACGCAAAAAACGTCATGTGCTTCACTTTGGATTGTTGCCGACGACACTTTGAGGGTTGTGGGGAACTTGGATGCCTCCATTCCGCTAACTGTGATTTCAGTTCCGGCTCAAAATCACGGGTCCAAGTCTCATCAATTGCGACAATTCTGTTCAGGAAGGTGTCGCCCTCTCTTTCGAACCTGTGGAGGTTATCCTGTGCGGTGCTCACTCTGGCTGCCTTCTGCTCAGGGAGTGGTGAGTTGATAGGGCACATGGCTATTTTTTTTTCCCAGTGAGTCGGTCAAAATCCGGTGAACAAATTTGCCTGGTGGACAAATTTGCCTGATGAGCAATCTCCTCGACTGTCAATTGGCAATTCTCTTCGAGAAGCGTTGCACCAATGGTGACAGATGTTTTGTCTGTCGCCGTTTGAGGTCTGCGTGAGCGGTGATCATCTTCGATGATGCTTCGGCCCTCCCGAAAGCGGAATGCCCAGCGAAAAATTGCGCATCGATAAAGAGTTCCTTCCCTACAAATTTCTTGCAAGGCGGTGTTGAACTGTGTCGGAGTTTATCAGCTCAGAGTTTCTACTTTCACGTACGAGCGCTGGTCTAACGCTGTGACTCGACCTGAGGAGCTGCACGCTTACATTTACAAACCCTCCCACGTCCACATAGCAAATGATAGCGCGTTATTCTGACACCACTGTGTTGCTGAGAGTCTGACCTTGACATGACGCAATCATTTTCCCAATTGCATCATCCTCTTTCGTTTTAGATTAACGTGTGCAGAACTTTTGTTATGATCTTCGTATAAAAAAAGAATTGTAATCGCTAAAACAAACTGACTTCCAGATGTCAACAAAAATACCCATTTTGGGCTTCCCCGAACATGATTAGTCTTTTTTTATGTGTGTATTCAGTTGTCGCTATAACTCAGAAACTATTATAGCTATCAGACGAAATTTCATACTGAGGGCTTTCGTGATATCCTGATGGGGAGGGAAATGGCTGAATTTAAAAGTGGAAAGCCTTTTGTTGAGGAATAAGTTGGAACTTTTAAAAAGACTAACACTGAATCACAATACTTTAACATGTTACGTAAGGTTAGTTTATGGTACTGCTTTAATTGACATTCATGCGGTATGGGATCTGCTATCTCATATCGTCTGCAGATTCCACCCTACTGACAGTTAATTTCCTTTCAGACAGTCCAAACGTGGACGAAATCTATTCCTGTGCCTCGTAAAACACGTTGTCCAATACCATTTTATTCGTACGATACGAGCAGTCTTATGATTACCCCTTTAACTAAGCTTAATGGGGATAAAGGGATTTAAAGGAATGGATGGGAAGTTACATAAAACACCAAACTAAAGATCTAAATTTTCATTACATTCTAAGAATATTGGCCAGAAATAACACCGTAGTTTCTAAGCTCAATTGTAAGTAATTTTATTTTCAAAACGATATTTAGTGAACCTGCATTTGAGCTAGTCAATTCATACTTGTAGATGATGTACTTCGATTTCGGGGGAATTATTCCCCCAAACCTTCCCAAACCTAGAACAGCGAATTTATCCCTCGCTCTAAGACTTTTCTCTATTTTTAAAAGCAAAATTTAAAAAAAATTATAAATCATTATTTTTTAGGTCCTCCACCATCACGGGGCCCTACTCCTGAAATTCGTTGGCTTCCCTGTAAATTTGCCCCTGGCCGGAACCATTGTTCCCAAATCCGGAGAGGGCGACTCACTATGGCCACAGATGCTCATAGTGCTTGTAAAGCCGCGGCACAAAACCAAGAAAAAAAACACAGAAGATATCCTTTACTGCCACCCCAAAGTCATAGGAAATATTCAATGTACCTGATTCATATTTTGCATACTGAATATTTCAAATCGTTTAGAACGACGTTCAAGACTAAGGCATTTTTGTTAAACATATATATATCACTATCTACCAACAAGTAATTGGACACCTGTGATAGCTAAGGAGTTGGTGGAGCCTCCACGAGCGGCGATTACAGCTGCGACCCTCCGGGGCATACTCTCAACCAGGCGTTGTACGACGGCTAGCGGCATTTTCTTCCACTCGGCTTGGAGAAGACAGGTCAATTCCTTCACCGATTTTGGACGGTGGGGGCATCCCTTAAGTCCACGCTCCAACTCGTCCCAGAGGTGCTCAATAGGGTTAAGGTCAGGGCTCTGCGCAGGCCAGTCCATTCGATTAACCCCATTGTCACTATACCAAGCCATGGTGGACCTCGCAACATGACAGGTGGCATTGTCATCCTGAAAGTAACATGGGTCCACTCCGTAAAACTGCCACAACGTAGGAAGCGAATGGTCATCCAAAATGGTGCAGTAGGTCTCGGCGTTGAGTCTACCAGGAATTGCGACCAAGGGTCCCGTACCATACCAGGAGAAACACCCCCATAGTATAATTCCACCGCTGCCGAACTTCACAGTTGGCACAATACATTCCGGCAGGAGGCGTTCTCCAGGCAGACGCCAAACCCAGACCCTTTCATCCGAACGGTAGAGGGTGAACCTTGATTCGTCGCTCCAGAGAACCTGTTTCCACTGTTCAACGGTCCACTGTCGACGTTCTTTGCACCACGTTAGCCCAGCAGCGCTATTGGACTTGGCGATTAAAGGCTTGTGCGCGGCAGCACGTCCATGATAACCGAGCAGATGGGCTTCCTTACGGATGGTATTCATCGAAAGGACACACCCGGATGCCTGTTGAAACTCCTCGCTGATATGGCCCATCGATTTGGTGCGGTTCTTCCGAATTTCTCTGACCAGCACCCGTCGGTCTCTAACTCCCAGTTAGTTTTGTGGGTCTGCCGGGTCGGGACACATTCCGACAGTCGTGATTGGCAATCTTGCAGTTGCCAATCACGTAGGCCACTGTCGATTTTGGGTGCTTCAACTCGCTGGATATGTCACATATGGATCGGCCATTTCTGTGATACCCGACGATTACAACTTTCTCGAAATCAGAGAGTTCCGAACTGCGTGGCATTTTGCATGCGACTGGTTGCGTTGTTGTTTCCCACACGATATTTAACGGCGGCGGCCGTGACGTGTATCAAGACCGCAGATATCGTCGATTTTTTTTTGGGGGGGGGGGGGTTGGAGGTTTAACGACCACCGTGAGCAACTCAAATGGGCTATAAGCAGTCGCCCGTCCCTAATTTGGGGTCACTGGTTCCAGGGAAGGGAGAGAGCCAGTGCCGTAAGACAAACAGAACATCCATGCCTGACCGGGATTCGAACCCGGACCCCTTACGGACGAATGATCAGAGGCCAACGCCTTAGACCACTGCGCCACCGGGGCGGCTATCGTCGATTGCAGGGGTGTCTAATTACTTGTTGGTAGATAGTGTATATATATATACACACAATCGTGGCCAAAAGTCCTGCACCAGTAGAACGAAAGTCAATTTTTGATGTTTGAAGTCAACTTATACAGCGTAATGGTAAAGTCAGGAATATATATTATACATCATTCTAAAGGAAATTTTTATGCTGAATTCAAATATGTTTACAGAATGTCATTACCTGTAATAGAAGTGAAATTACAAGCAAAAGTATAGCATCTAGTCATAAAAACGAATGAATTGTGGAATTTGTGAAATCAGTGTACAATGCATTTAACGTAAAATTACTGTAAAGTACATTGTTGAAACTTTCAGGACACTTGAAATAACTTACCACCAAGCAAAATACGCTTTAATATTTAATTGGATAACCACGGTTTCTTAGTAGCAAAGTGCACCTTCTTGGCATGGAACTGATGAGCTTCTGTAGTTGTCCATTGGTGATAAAACAGTGCCTGTCGGCCCTTACAGACTCAATTAATACTTCTTTAGATGTGGGTCCTTGTTGACGGATCTTTAATCTCACCCAAATATTATCTATGGGATTGAGATCTGGTGACTGTGCCGCCCACTGAAGTTTTCTTATAACTTTTCGATTAAACCACTTTCTTCAAACAACTTTGACCGATGACATGGTACGTTATCGTCCTGAAAGATAAAATTCCGCAAACTCATGTTTTGTGCAGATGGTATCAGTTTGGACTCCAAAATATCCACATATATCGATCCATTCAGTGTGTCATCAACAATGTGCATACGGCCAACACCACTGGCTGAAATACAGGGCCATAACATCACCGAATGTGGGTGCTTGATTGTTGGCTGGGTGCAACATGCCTTATATCTTTCACCAGCCCTGCGGCGTACATAATTATTTCCATTATTAGCGGAAATAGTAACAGTTATTTCATCACTGAAAATAACACTTTTCCATTCACCAACAGTCCAATTCTTGTGTGCCTTGGTCCAAGCAATTCTTTTGAGCCGTTGCTGTTCAGTAAGGAAAAGATTTCGTGCAGCTTTTCGTGCAGTCAGTCCATTTTCTTGTAGCCTACGACGAACTGTACGTTCAGATGCAATAATGCCTACTTAATTCGCCCACTCATTTCTTAAATCAGTGGCTGTTTTAAACCTTGATTTTAAGGAACGACGAATCAACATGCGATCAATCACGTTCGTACACAGCCTCCTTGGTCGACCTGTTCTTTTTCTGCAACTCTTTTAATGGTGCGCAAGACAGTGGAATGATCACAGCCACATTTAACAGCAATTTTACGACTACTGAATCCAAGTTCATGCAAAGTAATAATGTTTGCCCTAGTTTGAAGAGGCAGGACCAATTTTCGGGTCTTTGACATTCCGAAATTGAAATAGCACCAGGAATTCTGCATAAACTTCCATCAACTGTCTACAAGCAGATGCGTTCTAAGTCGGCAAAATGATCAAATGATCATATGTAGAGGATTTTAGGAAGGGAGTGTCTGACCCCAGGTCTTAAACAACCCTTAGAAATAGGAAGCTAGGAGATTTGGGTTAGAGTGCTCGATAGGAAAGTCACACGGAATCGAAGTAGAAAGGGGGGAGGAAGACTCTCTTATTTATTACCGGGGGGCAGTACCCGGGGTCCGACGGCTTAAAGTGCCCATCCGATGCACGGCGGATATTTAGTGGATCGAGCGTTCGTACCTGGCTGGGATCGAACCTGAGGTCCTTTCCGTGGCAGTCACGAACGTTGCCCACTAGGCCACTTGCGGCCCTCTAAGTCAGCAGATTATTCTACATCCTATTATATCTCACTAGCGGACGTCAGAGAAAGCTACAGTGGATTAGAGGGGCGCGAACGCTTTTTCAGAACTAGATTTGTGTTTCCTCACTTGCACATTTTTACTTGTAACTCCACTTCTATTACAGGTAGGCCTAATAACATTCTGTAAGAATGTTTCAATTCAGCATAAAATTTCAAAATGATATATAATATGTATTCCTGATTTTACCATTACGCTGTATAAGTTCACTTCGAACATCAAAATTTGACTTTCGTACTAGTGCAGGACTTTTGGCCACGATTTTATATACACTGACGGAAAAAGAAATCCCAATACCAAGAAGGGGTTGTGTTAGATAAACGACAGTCGGTAGGCGGTGAGAGTACATCTGTAAGATGACGTCTATGCAAATATCGCGTTCGGCGCATACGTGTGGCGCTAGTAGCGCCCCTCGGAACATGCGAAGCAGGTTTGCTGTAAATACGCGCTGTAACGTTCGTGAGCGTTAGTTATCGTTGAGATTCGACGTAGTGTGTTGATGTTAGTCAAGAATGCCTTTAAGAAGACGAAGAAGCCATTATCAACAGCTCACGGAGTTTGAATGAGGTCGTGTAATAGGGCTACGAGAAGGTGGATTTTCTTTCCGCAATATTGCAGAACGACTTGGCAGGAATGTAGCCACTGTGCATGATTGTTCGCAGCAGTGGTCAAGGAAAGGTACTGCCTCAAGAAGACCGGATTCCGGCCGGCCACGTGGCACTACTGAGAGGGAAGATCGCCGTGTACGGCGTATGGCCGTGGCGCATCGTACACCGTCTGCGGAAGCAATTCGAGCTGCAGTTACCACCACAGTGACACAACGAACTGTTACAAATCGGTTACTTGAAGGACAGCTCCGAGCCAGACGCCCTGTAGCGTGCATTCCACTTACTCCAAACCACTGCCGTTTGCGACGTCAGTGGTGTCAAGCTAGAGCTCATTGGAGATCTGTTGTATTTTTTGATGAAAGCCGGTTCTGCCCGGGTGCCAGTGATGGCCGTGTGTTGGTTAGAAGGAGGCCAGGTGAGCGCCTGCAACCAACCTGTCTGCGGCCGAGACACACTGGACCTACACCTGGAGTTATGGTCTGGGGAGCAATTTCCTTTGACAGCAGGAGCACTCTCGTGGTTATCCCACGCCCCCTGACGGCAGAGTTGTACGTCGGTATGGTGATTCAACCTGTTGTGCTGCCATTCATGAACAGCATTCCAGGGGTGTTTTCCAACAGGATAACGCTCGCCCGCATACCGCTGTTGTAACCCAACATGCTCTACAGAGTGTCGACATGTTGCCGTGGCCTGCTAGATCACCAGATCTTTCACCAATCGAACACGTATGGGACATCATTGGACGACAACTCCAGCGTCACCCCCAACCAACATTAACCGTCCCTGTATTGACCGACCAAGTGCAACAGGCATGGAACTCCATCCCACAAACTGACATCCAGCACCTGTACGACACAATGCATGGACGTTTGCGTGCTTGCATTCAACATTCTGGCGGTTACACCGGTTATTAATGTACCAGCATTTCACATTTAAAATGGCTCTTCTCGCGCTTACATTAAGCTGTGATCTTGAAACCTTAATTGATTAAATATGTTACCTATACAAATGTATTGCCGCCATTTCATTCCTCTATAACTATTTTTTCGTGGTGTTGGGATTTTTTTTTCCGTCAGTGTATATATATATATAGAGAGAGAGAGAGAGTTTTTAAGAAATGTAATAAAATTTACAAAAAAAAATTTAAGAAATACAAAATTGAATTCATTATTGAAATTCAGAATTGAAAACCAAAAAATATATAAACAAAAAGCAGGTTACCGTCGTCAGGAGGGCATCAACCTGCGGGAATGACCTTTCTAGTACCAACAGAGGACAAGGAGAACCAAAAATGTCTGGTGGTCATGCTCCCAAGGTATTCAGACCAAACACAAAACAGACCTAAGATCTCATGATGCAATAATGTAAACAATGATAAAAAAAAAAAAAAAGAAAGGCTTACCGGCAGACCAAAGAGTTCGACGCCACGAATGAAAACCAAACACTAGACCGACGATCAACAAGAACACAAATATATGCTGAATCGTAAAAGTGGTCACGGTTAGATATCATCCTAGCAAGCCCAAAAAGTGTATGAGAAGACGAGATGCAAGACTGTGTATGTAAATGAGAAAGAAAATCTTCAGATACTAGGAACCCACCAAGTGGCACTTTGTATTGCTTGATTTACTTAATATTGTTAGGTCCTGGCAGTGATGTAGTTCTAAGAATAAAAGTGCCTTAGCGGTGAGCGGGTTAGATGAAGCAAACCCTGAAAGGCCTTTAAAATTTTCAAACGCAATTTAAAATTTCATTTGTTTTTATCGGTTAATATTTTTTATTAAAGTTTTGTTACTAATTATTTTATCAACTTTTATTAAAATTGCTTAGTTGGGACAACTTTATATAAAGATAAAAGTTACGTGGGAATCAGATGCGAAGAATACTGAGTTTTCCTTTAATTACTGTTTTCAGTTCCAAATATTCTGTGTCAATAATAGGAATCAATCACGCTGAATACATGCACCTTATATGCCGCTTACGTTAAGATTATGGAGTTGCATTGGCGGATACCATTTGCGTTTTTGTTGTTGTTGTTGTTGTTTTTCTCGGGTATGATGACCACCGCAATCATCTAGGGTCATAGTGGTCGATCTTTGATCTGGAGCCACTGATTTCAGGAGACCTCACCCGGAGTACAAGTCCGTCGAAAGCGATTGGCCAGAAGCCATATCCACTGACCACTCAGCTTCCAGAATCGTCCCTTTGCTTTACTCATAAGGAATCGCAGAATGGGGACAGATGGTTACTTTTGTTGGAGCTGGTAGCGAGCTTACCTGAAATGCCCTTCTCAACAAAAACATTATTTTTCACCTTTGGGGGAAAGGGATGTTTAGCGACCCCCATGAGGAACTGTAAGGGCTATAAATAGTCGCACGTCCCTAATTTAGGGCCAATGTCTCATGGGAAGGAAAAAGCAGTGCTTTAAGACAAGCACACTACCCATAACTCGTCCATGCTGGAACCCTGGCCCACCCAGACGAACAGTGAGGAGCAGCCTACACCATCGTAGCCGCCATTTGTCACTCTGTTTACATATATGTTTAACTTTTCGGGGTGCGCTTCTCCTTTTAGAAGTCGGCTCACTGCTTACTGCGTGATTTGACAGCTCTGTCTTGCTCTTGCAATTCGAACGTTCTGTTCAAATACGAGTATGCTTTCATACAAATCAGTGTTCCTTCTGTGTGATCGTCTCAAAAAGATCATCAGATCATATGTAGAGGATTTTAGGGAGTGTCTGACCCCAGGTCTTAAACAACCCTTAGAAATAGGAAGCTCGGAGATTTGGCCACTTTTTCTCGTCTCAAAAAATTCCTTTGCTCTGCTTTTCTCCCCAACTAAGCCACAAAAAGTGCCTTAGCGCCGCTACAACACTGGATCCTGAATTTATAAAGCATGTCTGTGTGTAATTTGAAGCTCTTTGAAACTAAATTGAAATTTAGAAATAAACGTTTTAAATAGTATTTTATAAAAGGTATGGGAATATTGTTAAATTGAAATTTAGATAGAAGTGTTTTAAGATTGTTTGTCATTAAAACCTGCGTAGAATATATTTTTGCAATTCTGTTGAATTGAGAAAGAATTAGGTTACGATGTACTTTTTTAGAAATGTTTGAGGACCAATTTGTGTAGTGAATAATATCGAAATCAAAAGCATTTTTTTTTATCGTAAAGTTCACCAAACCCCCTCCCCCTCGTCCACCTGCACCTCCAAATCGAGGTAACAAACGTAAGTAGACAAGCTATTGGTTTTTTTTCTAATGTGAGGTCCCCAGGATACAAGTCAGCAGCGCATTGTGTGTGTATATATATATATATATATATATATATATATAGGTACAGCCCATCGCCCACTGATTGATATATACACTCTCTACCAACAAGTAATTGGACACATGTGATAGCAAAGGAAAACGAAGTTTATTCACCTTCAATAGTTGGTGGAGCCTCCACGAGCGGCGATTACAGCTGCGACCCTCCGGGGCATACTCTCAACCAGGCGTTGTACGACGGCTAGCAGTATTTTCTTCCACTCGGCTTGGAGAAGACAGGTCAATTCCTTCACCGATTTTGGACGGTGGGGGCATCCCTTAAGTCCACGCTCCAACTCGTCCCAGAGGTGCTCAATAGGGTTAAGGTCCGCTCTGCGCAGGCCAGTCCATTCGATTAACCCCATTGTCACCATACCAAGCCATGGTGGACATCGCAACATGACAGGTGGCATTGTCATCCTGAAAGTAACATGGTTCCACCACGTAAAACTGCCACAACGTAGGAAGCGCATGGTCATCCAAAATGGTGCAGTAGGTCTCCGCGTTGAGTCTACCAGGAATTGCGACCAAGGCTCCCGTGCCATACCAGGAGAAACACTCCCATAGCATAATTCCACGGCCGCCGAACTTCACAGTTCGCACAATACATTCCAGCAGGAGGCGTTCTCTAGGCAGACGCCAAACCCATACCCTGTCATCCGAACGGTAGAGGGTGAACCTTGATTCGTCGCTCCAGAGAACTTGTTTCCACTGTTTAACTGTCCACTGTCGACGTTCTTTGCACCACGTTAGCCCAGCAGCGCTATTGGACTTGGTGATCAAAGGCTTGTGGGCTGCAGCAGGTCCATGATAACCGAGCAGATGGGCTCCCTTACGGATGATATTCATCGAAAGAACACTCCCGGATGCCTGTTGAAACTCCTCGCGGATGTGTCCCATTGATTTGGTGCGGTTCTTCCGAATTTCTCTGGCCAGCACCCGTCGGTCTCTAACTCCCAGTTTTGTGGGTCTGCTGGGTCGGGGCACATTCCGACAGTCACCTTTCATCTTCTACTTGCCAATCACGTAGGCCACTGTTGAATCGCCAAGCCACCTAGTCGCCTGAGGGAGAATGTTCTTTCTCAGGCGACTAGGTGGCTTGGCAATTTGTTATTGCTGAACATTATTTCTGATTCATTATGTCACTCTTACAACTTGAGTTTTCTATAATCGTCTTCTTTCTGTTTATTAGTAACAGATGAAGAGCATGGGTCGGGCCAGGAAAGTTATGGATGCAAGCTAAATTGTTAACTAAAGCTTGGTCATACAACTCTGTGGAGGTTATGACATATATATATTTTTAATTTTTTTTTCTTTTTGGTGGGCTTATTACTTGCATCTATGACTTTGCAGAAACCCATTTCCAAATAGGTCTTTGTGGAAGTGAGAAAATGCAGAGTTTTTGTTGGTCCTTGATAAAGCCAAGGCTCAGTATTCTCGACACTTTCTGCATTCAGTTGTTCTTTTTTTCTCTTTTTACTCACACCGGTCAATACATAACCTTTTCTATGTTGTACTTGGTATGAGTCAAAATTTTTTTGCTTCAGTCTCTTCTTAATAGAATGTGAATTCTGAATTTTCATAACTGCTGCGTTGCGCGTTTTGATCTTCAGGTTATTTTGCAACTTTCGTTTTAAATTCGTAAGTTTTTCTTATGTTTTCGGCTATGCTCTTAAGTATATATATATATGACAGGAAAAGACCCAGAAAAAGACCACATGGGAGATGGGTGGATGAAATTCGTAAATATGCGGGAGTGACATGGAGGAGACTGGCACAAGACAGACCGTTGTGGAGGAAACTTGGGGAGACCTTCGTCCAGCAGTGGATTGATAATGGTTGACAATGATGATGATGATGATGATATATATATATATAACGCAACATAAGAAAACCTTAAAAAAAATTTCATAAATTAAAAACGAAGAAATGTCATAAGGATGTGATTGAGGCTGCACATAGCCGCAAGTCCAAACTTCACATCATACTGTATATTCTAAAAATATCAGTCAAAACGACACGAACACAGAAACCCTAAAACAGAAATCAGAAATCTAGTTATATAAACTAACTAAGCCAAAACCCGGCCGTCAAGGACCCAAGACTAAATAAAAATACATGTATACAGCAAATTGTGCCGCCTTTATCAAGAGAACACCGGCATAAAGGTGACTTTTCTGGATTCCGCTAAAAGGCTGGAGTCACTAAAAGCCTGCGGATGTGTTCTCGAAATCACCATCTCTGAAAAACAAAAGAGCAAAGAACGTGAGTCACCCCTATATAGCAATTGAGGTTAGAGTCCACGGTCGCGGCCAGTGTTTATAAAGTGCCCGTAAACTAATGAGAGAATATAGAGTAGAATGAGGCTAATTGAAATCTTCAGCTATTACAGATCCACATAATAACACTTAGCAACCTAATCAGTTAAAATTGTGAGATCTTCGGTTAGTGATGTATTTGTAGTTTAGAGACCTTAATATGAAATTGTAATCTAAGTTTAAAACTGAGGGGGTAACTGTGAGAAAAGTTGATGTAGAAAACGTAATGGGTAATTATTATCCTGTAATCTAGCGAACAGCATAGATAATGAGTCGCTTAGCTGCAAAACAGAACTACAGATATGCAGACATCTGGGAAATTGGGAAATAATATTTCTATTGTACTCTTCTAGAAATGTGAGATTCCCATTTAGTGTAGAAGTTAATACCAAAGCCAAAAGTAGTACGCTTATCATAAATGTCCGTGATTAACTCCGTTTCACCGACATGTATATCCAAGTCCAAGTAGTTTATACCCTCCACCTCAGCTCCAGTTCTTTCCAATATAAGCTCACTCGGATATACAGTATTTCCTTCGCAATGATCGGAAATTCCTCCCAGTTATACACAAGTACATCATCGACGTATCTCAGGAGAACGAAGTTCTGATAGGGATCCCTCATCTTGCAGGAACAACTCCTCACCCATAGAAATGTAATTACTGAGGAGACATAATGATTTTAAGTTGCTCCAGAATCCTCTTGTAACCCCAAGCACGTCAGAATATTCATCAAACATCCTTTCGCAAACTCTGTCCAAGTCCTGGAGATTGATAGAAGAAAACAGGTTCTGAAAATCGAAAGTACAGAAACTTTTGTTAGTTGTAGGCTGAATGGAACTCACCAAATCTAATACAGGCCTGTTGTTGTTAATAATCCACGAAGTACCAATATTAAGCATTACCTTTTTGAGAAGATTCTCAAACATCTTACCAGCTTTTGTGTTGTAACAGTTTCTGCCTGAGGTAATGAATTTAAATGAAACCGGTCTCTTGTGAAATTTGGTCACTGCATACAAATATGGATACTTAAAACCAGAGCCAACTGCCACCTTCAACCTCTTAAACATTGCTAGTATTTTTTGTAGACAGTTGTTTTACTTTGGTTAATTTGATTGTAGGTTGAACTGCTTGTGAGTTCCCTTCCAATAATATTTATGTAGTACTTCTTGCAGATAAGAGCAAAGTTATTCTTGGCCTTATCGACGAAGACCACTGTGAATCTCTTTTTAAGCTCTTTAATTAATGAGTGATTAACTTACTCATAGGATTGAACAAGAGTAGGTGTCAAATGAGCAAGTCTTTCCTTAATACTATCGGAGGTTAGGCTTAATCATTGCATAAAAGCCTGATATGGTACATCATAATTCGATGATGATTTCAGAGCAAATTTCATTAAATCAGACCTCAGAGCTTCCATAATTTCTTTTGGCTCAGTCTTATGTGCGGGTCTATAGTTGATACCCTTTTTCATCAGTATTCTAAGTGACCTACTGGTAATCAGACCCAAATCATCTGTTATTATATGCCCGTGATGCGGGTCGACAAATTGCCTATACTTTTCCTCGTGACAGTAACAAGGAAGATCCATTGGCTGAGCCATGTTACTTCCCAGAACTGACGCCTCTTTATAATTGAAGTCTTCGAACCAGACTGACCAATTGCATTTCAACAGTATATTTTCTCAACTTCAGGATGTATTTCCAGCTGAAGATCTATCTATCATAGATAGATAGATAGATAGATAGATAGATAGATAGGTATCATCACTGTCAACCATTATCAATGCACTGCTGGATGAAGGTCTCCCCAAGTGGCTTCCACAATGGTCTGTGTCGCGCCAGTCTCCTCCATGCCCTCCCGCATGCTCTTGAATTCCATCCACCCATCTCCCATGTGGTCTTCTTCTCCGTCTTTTCCTGTCACTTGGAATCCATTCTACAATTTCGGTTGTCCATCGATGATCTGTCCTTCTGGCAATATGTCCAGCCCATTGCCATTTCAGGAATTTTACTCTGATCATGATGGCTTCCACTCTTGTCATTTTTCTGATCCACGAGTTCCTCTTCTTATCTCTCCTGGTTACATCAAGCATGCACCTCTCCATGCCTCTTTGAGTTGTCTGCAGTCTTTGTATGTCTCTTTTAATTAAGGTCCATGTCTCTGCACCATATGTAAGCACTGGAAGAATGCATTGGTCAAACACTTTTCTTTTGAGACATAATGGCATATTGCTCTTAAAAATTACACTGTTTCTTCCAAACGCTCTCTACGCAAGTTTTATACGCCGATTAATTTCTTCATCAATGTGGCCTTCGCTTGATATCTGCTGTCCAAGGTAAGTGTAGGTATCGGTTAACTCCAGCTTTTCAGAAGCTTATTAAAGTTTGACTTAAAAACAAGTCAAATTTTAATTAGCTTCTGAAATTGTAAAATCTTCTTTCCAAGTCTGTTTTACGTAATCTGTTCACCATTAAAGCACTTCCTTTCTTACACTAATCACTGCTTAATATCCATTATTCATCCGGATATACCTTCAAATTGCCATGTAAATGTGTAGATTGTTCTTTGCATGTACTTTTACATTAAAATGTTTTAAATTTAAATATAATGTATTTCGCTGTAGTGCAGGGGCGTATGTAGTATTTTTTTGGATGGGGGGGACGGAAAATGGAAGTTTAGGAAATTCATCAGGACAAAAACTTAATGAAAAATAGGAGGAAAAATAAAGCATTATTTTCTAACGTAAGTTGATGCATTTTTATTGTTAATAAATTGAAGCATTTTTTTTAATGTAAGTATGTAAGTCGCATTTTAACAGAAAAAAGAAACACTTTGTTTTGGGGTTGCAAGGCCTCTTGCCCCTCCCCCCCCTCTAGATACGCGCCCCGGCTGTAGTAAATATAAAATGAAATAAAAGAGCTGTTATACAAGTATCATCAGATGTTGTAACATACTCGTGTTTTAAGAAGAATTTTATAAAAGTATAGAAAAGGAGAAAATAGAGGCGCTAACTTTTTAAAAACTCAAAAATGCTCAGTTCAAGATTTTTTAAGCTTATGCTAATGATCGAATGGGTGTGTGAACCCCGAAGTACCCAAATAGCCTGTGTCCATGATAACTTCAGTTTGGAAGAGTATTTTTTTAACCAATGAGCGCACATCCGTGTTTTAGTTTCTCACGCATCTGAACTCAGTTTCTTTAAAAAATTCTTTCGTTGAATCAAAGTTTGAGAAAAACTTAAACTTGTGTGCCTTTTTTTCAGTAATTTTAAAGCAATTCATATAATGTGGTTCAAAATTTTTACAGCACTTCGTCGCTGTGATTTTCATACACGAATGTAATGAACTCTGAAACGAAGTTATGCTTTACAGCGAAAAGTTATTTCCATTAATTTGTTATGGAAATCAACGTTCCAGATTTATATAGGAGGACTCTCTCAAGAGATAATTACCGTCGTAAACCGAGGCACCACTGAGGAAACTTTGGTTTCGGTCTATGGCTAGTCGTACACGCTTGCATGATTACATACGTACATACATAACCACTGACTACTTGTGGCTTCTTGCCTCACGGTTGGCAGGCAAGCCAGTGTCTGTCATGAGGCCGATGACCGACGCCTGAGCTTGGCTTGAGAACACTGTTTCAAGGCATTCGGTTTATGATCGGTCTTAAAGTCATAAAAATGTCTGTGAACTCCTTTTGTGTATATCTGTATTGGTCCCTGCCATTTATGGACTTTGATACCGTCTCGCTGGCTCGCAGCGGTGTTCGCCTGGTTTGCCAACGTACTTAACTTTTTGTGTGTGTGTCGCCAGCCGGGAGAATTTCGCTGTTAATACGCGCAAACAATGGAGACAAGTTATTGCTGCATTTCGTAACTGGCCAATAATGTGGCCATACGACCAGATACCATTAGGCGGACGCCATGTACAAAGAAGGCTGAACATCTCAATTATTATTTGAGTCAGCGCGCAACGAGAGAGAGAGAGAGGTGTGTAGGTCAGCAACCCGTCGCTGTTGTCTGTCTGGCCAGAGCTGTTTACTCTTCTCTCGTAGTGAGCGGTCGCAGACAGACAGCACGTGACCACTTCTCTTCCTCTTAAACTTCCATTCTTTTTCATTTGCACCGTCCAGCAACAAGAGACGACTGAACCTCCTTGGCTGAATCAACAGCTTCTCACTTCTTTATTTTACTCAATGATTCAGGTTTTAACCCTTTCCTATTATGTCGTGCGTTTCCTGTGTGTCGGACCTGCGAAGAAGCTAGCTAGAGAGACCAATGATTTTCCTTTAGTATCGTTACCAGCAGCTTGCGCCATCTAGCGAGGTAGGATGCTATCAGAATCGACTTTTGCTCTTTCGGTGCTCTATTACACGTTCAAAATTCGATCTGTTGGAGATAGGTTTCCGAATTTATTTATTTTTTTCAGCTGCTAGAATGAAAAGAAACTCGTACAGAATCTCGCTTATATCGAATTTCTCAATAAAAAATTGATCTCCTTTGACTTGACTTAAAAGTTGAGGGGCGTAGGGACGATTGTCGTGATTAAACAAAATACTTCAAATAATCTTCTTTCGATATACAACAGCAACCCGCCGACCGGGAATCAGTGTTGCCAATTTGGGAAAAGTCGCTAAATTTAGGGACTTTTCGCTTGACGTTAGAGACAAAAATTTTGGTTTGGGATTAGAGACTTTCTTAGGGATTTTCCCCGTGGTTTTGGGGACTTCAGCGCCTTTTTCCGTATTAGCTGTTTTTTCATAAACTTTGAGACAAAATATTTTTCCAGTTTGCAAGGCTTAAATTTTATAAACATTACGTAACCGCCAGTACATAAACTTCCGTAAAAGCAACAAATGCCAATTGGTTCAGGACTAATCGTAATCGTTATCAAACTTCGTAGCCCATATTAACATCTCATCCAACGAGGTCGTTCGTAAATACCCGTTGCTGGTTTCTAATGCATTTCCTCTCTTTTTTCCCCTACTTTCTGTTTACTTATAATTCTTCCGCAGGTTAATGTTGGGGGTGAGTATCTGGGTGCATCGTATTCTGACTTGTGTTACCAACTTAGGGGTAAAGTCGCTAAATTCAGGGGAGTTTGTCACAAAAATATTATTTTAGGATTACCTACATTTTTAGGGGATTTAGCTAGGTCTTTAATGATTTCAGGGCCTTTTTTCATTTAAGATTTCAAGTATTTAAAATGCGGTTTTTGAAATCGAAAGAGTCTTTAATTTTCCATAGTTCGAATAACCGTAATAATGAATCGTAACGCTTATGGAAAGCACCCCCCCTTTTTTTTTGATTGGAGGTTTAACGTGAGCAACTCAAGGAGCTATAAAGCTATCACCCGTACCTAATTTAGGCCACTGACTCAGGGACGGGGAAGAGTCAGTATCGTAACACAAACACAACATCCATGCCTCACCGGGATTTGAATCCTGACACTTCTCGGACGAATGGCCATAAGTCAGCGCTTAGACCACTGCGCCACCGGGGTGGCCAATTCCCTTTTCCTCCGTCTTATCAGGCATAGGAAGCCTGCCTATTACCGCTGAGTTTTCGTGGGATCTCTTAGGCTGTGAATACGGTAGTGGTGGGACTCACTTCTGCGTTTCCATTGGCAGAAATATTGTATCATTAAAACAAAAGTTATGTTTTATTTACATCAAAATAACAGTGATATATAACTGGAAAGAAAAGGTTTTTTTTTTTTTTTTGTGTGCGAGAAATAATCTCACCTCCAATGCTATAATTTATTGGTCCGCCATACTGCACGTACTAAGTGCGCTTAGCTAGTCATCTTGGCTATTTAAAAATTGTTGCCGTATTCTCTCCCCCTAAGAATATCATCATCATCATCATTGTCAACCATTATCAAACCACTGCTGGACGAAGGTCTCCCCAAGTTTCCTCCACAACGGTCTGTCTTGTGCCAGTCTCCTCCATGTCACCCCTGCATACTTTCGAATTTCATCCACCCATCTCCCATGTGGTCTTCTTCTGGGTCTTTTACTGTCCCTTGGAATCCAATCTAAAATTTCGGCTGTCCATCGATGGTCTGTTCTTCTGGCAGTATGTCCAGCCCATTGCCATTTCAGGGATTTAACTCTGATCATGATGTCTTCCACTCTCGTCATTTTTCGGATCCACGAGTTCCTCTTCTTATCTCTCCTGGTTACACCAAGCATGCGACTCTCCATGCTTTTTTGAGTTGTCTGCAGCCTTTGTATGTCTCTTTTAGTTAAGGTCCACGTCTCTGCACCATACGTAAGCCTGCCTATTACCGCTGATCAAACACTTTTTCTTTTAAGACATAATGGCATATTGCTCTTGAAAATTATGCTGTTTCTTCCAAAAGCTCTCTCTCCAGGCAAGTTTTGTACGCCGATTAATTTCTTCATCAATGTGACCCTCACTTGATATCTGCTGTCCAAGATAAACGTACGTGTCTGTTATCTCCAGCTTTTTCTCCATCAATCGATAAATCTTCATTTCTTGTAAAAGCATTGAACATCACTTTGTCTTATGAAAGTTCATTTTTAATCCCACTTCTTTACTCTTGTCAGCAAGTTCCTGGATCATACTCTGCAGCTCTGATGGGGTAGTTGCAAAAATGACTACGTCATCAGCAAAACGAAGGTGGGTTAGATAATCTCCATTAATCTTTATTCCCTTGTTTTCCCAGCTCAGCGACTGAAAAACACCCTCCAATGTGGCATTAAAGAGCTTCGGAGATATGGTGTCACCTTGTCTCACTCCCTTTCCAATATTTACGTGTGTTGTATTTTCAAACAGCCTAATCTTTGCACTTGCATTTTCATAGATGTTATTAATAATATTAATGTATGCATCTTCAATACCGCAGGTTTTCAGAGCCATTGTAACTGCTGATGGTTTCACCGAATCAAAGGCTTTTTCATAATCGATAAAAGCCATGCACAATGGAAGTTCATATTCCCTCGCTCTTTCAATTAGTTCTCTCAGCACGTGGATATGATCTATTGTGCTGTAGCCACTCCTGAATCCAGCTTGTTCTCTCGGTTGAGCCATGTCCAGTGTTACCTTCAAGCGGTGTGAAAGAACTTTAGTGAAGATTTTATAAACTACTGATAGGAGGCTGATAGGTCTGTAGTTTCCGAGATCCTCAATGTCACCTTTCTTATGTAACAGGATCATTGTAGCGGTGTTCCAATCCTCAGGAATCTTTCCTTCATTAAGGCATCGAGTGAAAATTTGGGCAAGTACTGTTTCGATTTCTCCACTTGCTTCTTGTATGATGTCTACAGTAATTCCATCTTCTCCTGGAGCTTTTCCTCGCTTCATGTTCTTGATTGCATGTGCAACTTCTGCTGGAAGGACTGGAGGAACTCTAGTACTGGTATCTTTCATGATGTCTGGAGTGCATATATCATCCCTTTCATATAATTTGGAGTAGAAATCTTTCACTCTTGTCAAAATTTCGCCTCTATTTCTTGTTACAGAACCATCTTCTTTTTCTCAGTGCCATAATCTGTTTTCTTCCCTTACTGAGATGTCCCTTTGCTATCTTTAGGCTTTGGTTGTTTTCAATTGCTTTCCTCACTAGTTCACAGTTGAATTTTCTTACGTCTTCAGTGATACTTTTTCTTACTGTCTTGCATAGCTCTATATATTCCACTTTGGAAGTCACATCTTCTTTAGTTGTCCTCATCTCTCTTCTTTTGCATCAACATTTTTGGTTTTTCCTGATAATTTGTTCACATGCAACTTGTTCTTAGACCCAGCTAATTTTGTTGCTGTTTCCATAAGAGCTTTGGTTACTTTTCTGTTAACTTCAGAGATGTCCACTTCTTCCGATGTTAGGACTTCTAAAGCAGAGAACCTGTTCTTCAGTTCTAACTTGAAGGTATTATGGTGTTTTTTAAGGTTGGTTATGTCAATAGATTTTGTTTGTCTTATGAGCTTTGCCACGTTCAAGTTTAGTGTTGAGGTGCATCTTACATCTCACCAATCTATGGTCACTACCTGTGTTGAACTTGTTTAGCACACTGCAGTCTTCTATGACGAATTTTTTGTTGCACATAATAAAATCAATTTCACTTGTCGTCCCATTTGGATGTCTCCATGTCCATTTCCTGTGTGGCTTTTTCTTGAAGAAGGAGTTCAAGATGGAAAACCCTTCTGCCTCTGCAAACTCAACGAGAGTATTTCCACGCTGGTTTCTGTTGCCGTGACCGAATTTACCTACTGAAGTTTCATTCTGTTGCCGTTGCCCTATTTTTGCATTGAAATCTCCCATAATTATTTTCAAGTGCTGCTTACCTTTATTATTTAGATGACAAATTTCCTCATAAAATTCTTCAATTTCTTCTTCAGGATGACTTGTGGTGGGTGCATAAGTTTGAATAATCTGAGCCTGGTATCTTTTCGAGAGTTGGATAACAAGTCGTGCAGCTCTGTCAGAGGAACTTTCAACTTCTACAACTTTATCCTTTAAGAATATATGTATATATATATATATAAGTGTGTGTGTGTGTATATATATAATTTGTTTGTTTGTTTGGGATTTTTACGACCCCCGTGAGCAACTCAATGGGCTATAAGCAATCACCCATCCCTAATTTAGGGCCACTGGTCCCAAGCAAAGGGGAGAGATTGTACACAAACACAACATCCATGTTTCACCTAGATTCGAACCCGGACCCATCTCGGACGAATGATCAGCAGCCAGTCTTTAGACCACTGAGCCAATGGGGGCGTCATGCATATACTATTGAGCCATATTAAGTAATAATATCAACACATTCAGTTCTTTTTATGTTATTAATTTAAAGTTCCAAATTAATAATAATAATAATAATGAGTCATTAAATTTTAAATGGCGTACAAAAAATTCAACATAATTAAAATCTTATTTTTAGGGACATTTTTTCACTTTTGGAGACTTTTATCACTGATTTGGAGACTTTTAGAATGAGTGAGTTGGCAACACTGCCGGGAATGCAAGATACACCTCACTCGGCCGGCAAGCAGTGGTGTGGTGCCAGGGCCATAGCCAGGTAGGGGTTTGAGGGGTTTAAACCCTCTCCGAAATGCCGTACTTAGAGGGTAGATAAAAACATATACTACTGTAAGTAGTTATAGCATGTAAGTCAGTATTTGAAAAATAGGAGCATTAAATGGAAGAATTTCATATGCAAGTACAATGTAACAGAGAAAAATTTAACATATTTATAACGTACCGTGAAAATTCATTTTCAAATTCAGAAACCCTCCCCGAAAATTCTTTCTGGCTACGGCCCTGTAGAGGGTCACTCCAGTGAGAGGGTGTGGGGTCCACAACAATCGCACATATGTCAAATAAAAAAAAATGATAAAAATAAAGCTTTGTACTTCGCTAATTGGAAAAGCACAGGAACGCGCAGTGCCTTTACGTTTTGAGTACATTTCAAAACGTAAAGGCACTGCTGTTCCTGTAAAACAATCACTCCAGTGAGAGGGTGTGGGGTCCAAAGTGCTTGCTTTGGTTATGGCTTATCCGTCGGGCGTTTTTTCTTCTCTGTTCTAGCAGTAAAACACCTTGAGTGCTCACCAAAAATCTCACAGCAGGACGGTTTTATCGCTTCGACAGATTTTTTCCACCTGTATGAAACGGGCCCCAGAATGGAAAATAATCACCTATGCTTTCAGCGTAATTAAGGGGCATTCGTAACTGGATTATATTCACTGAGACTCATAACCAGACTCGTTAATGACTAGAAAATAAAATTCCCAAGTACAATAATTTTCCCACTGCAATATTCCTACCTTAGCGTTCTTAACAACAATAGAAAAAGGTGTTTCAAGGGACTGCCAAGTGTGAGAATGAACTTAGAGACTAACGCTACCTTCAAACAAACCGTTAATTACACTAATTGTGCATTTTTTTTATTCATTTTTTTTTTTTTTGCATTTTTTATTGCAAAAGAGTTATTATTTATTATTCGCATTTTAAAAAGAAAACAATGTATACTGAATAGGGTTTACCGGAATGGACGCTGGCTAGAAAAGAAGTACCGGAACGCCGTTCAGGGGCGTTCCGACTCCACTGCACCTCAGCAGGCAAGTTCCAATGGTCAGTGCCGTAGTTAGTGATCAATTCTAGGGAAGGCTATTAGCAATACAGGAGGAAGCTAGAAACAGTTTACTTAGTTCTTTGCATTAATTTTAATCCAATATACCACCCGTCTCCCCCCCTTTTTTTCTTGAAAAATTAATCAGCACATAAATACTATTTTAAGGTGCTCTCTGAATATCTCATCAACCATTATCAATCCACTTCTGGATGAAGGTCCCTCCAAGCAGTGGTTTAGAAGAGCCTTAGCGCAGCTTAGTGACCATTTTTTACGCTTTCCAACCGTAGGTTGAAGGAGTGTATATGCTCCAGCTTTGTCTGTCTGCCTGTTTGTCCGTCCGCTCGATAACTCGCGTAAAAATGGTTCGATTTCGATGAAATTTTAGTATGTGGTAGGGGACAACCTGGGAAGGAACCCTATTGAAAATGGGCGAAATTGGGTCAAAGGTCAGGACATAGGAGCGGGATCCATTCCATCGTCCTTATAACTTACGTAAAAATTCTTCGATTACGACAAGACTTCATCATGTTGTTCCGGAGATGTACTGACCCGGTTCTGGTGAATATAATCGAAATGGGGTCAAAGGTCAGGACACAGGAGCGAGATTTATTTCTCATATTTTGAGTAATATCTTGAGTAAAAATGTTCCTATTGCGACAAAGCTTTTTAGTATGTTGTTCCGGAGGTATACTGAACGAATCAGTAGTCAGGGTAGGGAGGAGGGTTTGTCTGCGCGTGATTTTTGGTATGTTGGAAAGCGTATCATAATCAATGCATTGAATGATTTTACTAACTTGTTTATCTAAATCAAATTTTAACGTCGCGCCACGCAGACACAATACCTCCTCCCTCTTTAACTCCCTTTCTTCAAGCCAGTGACTTTGCCTTGCACTCCTCTCCTACAAAGCAGTCTTCGGCCACTTCGTGCACTTTCACTGTCCCGGGGCAGTCCTGAGAGCGCTGGTGTAGCTTTAGACTTCACTTTCCGGGTTGAAATCCCGTAGTTTGTAAAGAAAACAAACAGCAGAGCAAGTAAATTCCTATCCACCCTTCTCATTAGCCCTTCTGGCCGTACAAACATGAAGAAGAGGCATAAACTGAAGAATTGGAAATGTGAAGAACAATATTGAATTTTCATGGCCCTGTGGTTGCTATTTTGATAACCTTTTTTGGAGAAGTAAATACCGCTTCCTAGAGGAAAATGCGTAGTGCTACATGAAATAAAACACAAGACTTATTACTTGGCAAAGTCCAGATTATATTTTAAAGTTAAATATATTCAAAAATGGGACATTTTAAACTGGGTGGGCTTAAGTCCACCCTCGCATTCCCTTGGCGACGTTTTTGGATAGGAGGCTGAGAGTCTTAAGGTCCCCTTTTTTTATTTAGCAGGATAGCACGATTTTAAATACAAACAAAAGCATTTAATAGATGTATCACCATGTCAGGACGTGAACCACTGTGTCGGCAATTCGCCATAATGGAATATTTATTACTTTTAAATACTTCCGAAAACTGCATGTAAAAAAATAAAAAACGTCTAGGGAATTAACAACTTTGAGGTCGGATTTCCTGTCCCTTGTAGGAATTCCGTGCTCAAAGTTCCGGACAGACTAGGCGATGGGCAACCTTTTTCTTCGTTTCATTTAAAGGGTTTTTAGTGCTTTTTGTTGTTGTGTCCCTTGCGCTAAAGAAATAAAAGGTTGTTGTGTGGGGATGTCAGCTGCGAAGGAAATCCCACCTAAACGAGTGACGAACTAGGGTTTGGGGGAGGAATTAGCGAGAATATGTGTTCCAATATTTCCACTCCGGGCCTGATGCTACTAATTAAAAAAAATTGATAGTGCTTAAATTTCGCCTTTCCTATCAATTAATATGAAAATGGAAAGCATATCATTTAAATTACTTGTTAACGGGAAATCGTGAGATTTCGCTGTAACGGATGAATAATCGCAGTAAGTACGGAGAGATGGACGGGCATACACAGGGTATGATTACAACAGTTTATTGTGGAAATCATAGCAACAAATTATCAACGAACTGTACTGCTGCGTCATAGCAACCTTCTGAAAAAACAGTTCAATGTTTTGAAATTTACAGTTTCCATATTAACGATTCAACGTATATGATCTTCAATCAGCTGACTTACTTGCTTTTAATCTCAGTCAGATTTGAATTCTTTTTCACAATTTTTTTGACAAATATGGCATTAGCTAATTATTACTACGTGCGTTTGGTATTCTTTAGGGTAGGCTCAAAATCTTCCCGGCACACAGTTCGGTGAGGAGGATGGAGGCCCACATCTACATGTCGATTTGGTTAAGTGGATTCTCCGTTGAGCTTTTCTTCCGTAATGTGAGAAGCGAGAAACACCCAACTACCGAGAGAGCGATCACAGCTATACATAAATATAGATAATATTATTACTAAGCCGTGCGAAGTGATATTGTTTTCATCATTAACACTAGTGGTCAGATTCAAGACGGCAAATTTTCAAAACGTAATTTTCTGCAAAAAAAATAAAGTTGTGCTTGTAAAACAATAATTGAATGCGAAATCAGCTCTATTCAGGAAAATGGAACCAGAAAAAAATGCAGATGTTGGACGGAATAATGTGAACACCAAACTCAGAGACGTGACTTTTAATGCAGCTGCTCACGTCGCAATACGCAAAACCCTTTTTGGTTGTAATAGCTTTGTTCAGAACCTGAAGGTCCTGTTTACGTGCATTTAAAGTGTCTTGATGCAAAACTTTCTTCAGGGTGACGACGAAATGAGCGATCTAACGGACTTCGAAAGAGAGCTAATTGTTGGTCGCCGGCTAGTTGGTGCCTCCGTGACAACAGTCGCCATGGTAGTCGGGGTATCGAGCGGTACTGTGTCTAGCGTCATGACAGCATACCGTGTTCGTGACAAAACCTCGTCGGCGAAACACAAGAGCGGCCGGAAAACTATCCTGCCTGATAGAGACAGGAGAGCATTAAAGAGGATTGTTACCCGTAATAAGAAGACCACGGCGCCGAAAATTAGTGCGAAGCCCAATTTGTATCTCCAGACCCCAATATCAACGAAAATAGCTCACAGGGAACTGCATAAACAAGATATTCATGGCAGAGCTGCTATAGCAAAACCTCTTGTGACCCGGATGAATGCACAACGGCGACGGCAGTGGTGCCAGGAGCATACAACGTGGACTTCCAATGCATTGAAGCGTGTAATGTGGTCGGATGAATCCACATTCATACTATTGTCCACCGCAGGGCGTGTTTACGTGTGGAGAACTCCGTCAAAAGCGTACAACCCAGACTGTCTGCTCCCAACAGTGCAGCATTGTGGTGGTTCTGTCATGCTCTGGGCGGTCATATCGTGGTTTTCAGCAGATCCCCTGATCACCTTGAAAGAACGGATGTCTGGTAGGGCGTATGAAACTATTTTTGCCGACCAAGTCCGTTTACTGGCTCAGGCATTGATTCCTGCAAGGAATGCCATCTCTCAAGATGATAACGCCCCAATTCACAGAGCTCGGAATGTCCAATCATGGTTTGAAGAACATGGGGACGAACTTTCACACCTTCCTTGTCCTCCCCAATCATCAGACTTAAACATCATCGAGCCACTGTGGTCTGTGTAGGAAAACAGAGTAAAATCCTGTTATTCTCCTCCCGCATCTCTCAAGAACATGGAGCAGTTTCTGCATGAAGAATGGTGTAACATCCCACTAACCACCATCCAGGATTTGTATGCGTCCATTCCAAGGAGGATTCAGGCGGTTTTGAATGCCAAAGGTGGTCCCACACCCTATTAGGTACATGAAACCTTCTTTTCCTAGGTGTTCACATTATTCTGTCTAACCCCTGTATGTCGCTTTTATATGCAGATTTAAGCAATTAGTATTTGAATTTTGATAGCTTTTCTCTTCTTTTTGCAGGTTTTTAAACTTGATTAGGTCTCTTTCATTCGTAAAATTTCTTGTTCTTATGATGTACTTTCCAGTGGTGTACCCAGGATTTCTTCATGGGAATGACCCAAAATATTCAAGATGCAAATAAAAATACACCAGAGAAACCATGTCCTGAAATACGAGACAACATCTGCTGAAAAGTATTCGGAAGCGATCAAATATCTCAGCCATGGTAAAATACGTTTCTAATGATTTAATAAATGCATATTTAAAAGCATACTTGTATAAACATATTTGAAAATAATCTGCCAATAGCAAAGAACGAAGGATCAAGTGGATACTTAACGGGGAAGTCCCAGACACCTGCCCCAACCCTGCTGAGTGCTCCACTGATATTTTCTTTGCTTTGCTTACATCGCAATTTCACTTTTGAAAATTTAATTATCTCTATGGCTTTCTCTGATTTTCAGAAACCGGCCCTCTACTGATATACTTGTAATATTATTTTATAAAATATCTTGCAAATATACAATTTTTTAATATTTAGATTCGTTTTAGTTTAAAATGAGCTTCTATAAAACTAGAACAAGTTTTTATTCAGATGGTAACTTTTTCAATGCCTAGGGATAGCAAAATCATTAATCCGTCACTTACATATTCTTGCGTTTCCTATCCTGGCATCTTATGATTATACTGTTGATCATAACTTTCATTGGAGGGTCAACCAGCATCAGTCTCTCTTCGCACTTATTCATGAAGAAAAACACTATTCCGTATAAAAGTGAAAAACACTATTCCGTATATACTTTGGATCTCACTTAAATGCAGCAGATAATAAATAATATTACCGCAAGTTGGCTTCCTTAATTTCGTATAATATTTTACCCATGGGTAAATTTTATCGGAGTATTATTTTCTTTCATTGTTCAGAAAGTGTCTTTCTGAATAATGAAATACTCGTGAAATAGGCGATGCATACTCTGGCGCAAACCGGGAGACGCGGATCCGATTTCCGCTCCAGGAGGATGAAATTTTCAAGTTTTCGGATATTATTTGACTTACCACTCTTGTCATAATTTACTCCAATGGACGGAATCACAACTTCAAATTTGTAGTACGTGTCTTTCAAAGTTTCCATCATTGCGCTTATTTTTGCACAGAACGTTTGGTGACTGTCTCAAACAAATACAGCCTTTTTCCTGAAATTGAAAGAAACTGGAGATGGTTGAGAGTAACTCATCCACGTAAAATGTGCTTAGTAACTTGATTAGTATGGTAGTTCTAACGATAAAGCATTATCTACCGCAGACGGAAGAATCGTTTGTACCGTGGTTGTCTATCCGTGTATCTGTCCTTAACTCACTTAAAAAGGGTCTCGATTTCGGCGAAACGCTAGCATGTTTTTGCGAAGAGCCTCCGAATCAAGCCCGTTAAAAATAGGCGAAATCTTTTCAAATGTCAGTGCATAACAGCGGAATTAATTATTCTGACTTTCGGGTAATAACTGAAGTAAAACTACACTATGTGAACAAAAGTGATTGGAGAGTGTAAGTAAGTAGAAAAACAGTATTGTACTTACATGAGTAGCCAGTAGGTCCTCCATTTGCAGAGATTAGAGTAGCTATCCGTCTAGTTAAACTCTCCACAAGTCCATTGAGTTCGGGGAGAGCGAGAAGTTCCTCCATCCAGCCTTGAGTACATCGACCAACTCTATCAGTGAAGAAGGTCGTGTTGGTCTACACCTCACCCGTTGTTCAACTTCATCCCATAGGTGTTCAATGGGATTGAGGTCCGGGCTCTGAGCAAGCCAGTCCATCCTCGAGACCTGATTTTCCTCATACTACTCCATTATAGCCCTCGAAACATGACAAAGAGCATGACGACGGCCATGATACCCGAGTGCATGGACCTCTCTTCGAAGTGTCTTGTTGGAGACCATAACATCTGTGGCCATCTGGAACTCATGTGCTATATCGGTCTTTGTGATGAGAGGTTCATGGGCAGCTGCTCGGCCATGATACCCGAGTGCATGGACTTCTCTTCGAAGTGTCTTGTTGGAGACCATAACATCTGTGGCCATCTGGAACTCATGTGCTATATCGGTCTTTGTGATGAGAGGTTCATGGGCAGCTGCTCGGCCATGATACCCGAGTGCATGGACCTCTCTTCGAAGTGTCTTGTTGGAGACCATAACATCTGTGACCATCTGGAACTCATGTGCTATATCGGTCTTTGTGATGAGAGGTTCATGGGCAGCTGCTTGGCCATGATACCCGAGTGCATGGACCTCTCTTCTAAGTGTCTTGTTGGAGACCATAACATCTGTGACCATCTGGAACTCATGTGCTATATCGGTCTTTGTGATGAGAGGTTCATGGGCAGCTGCTCGGCCATGATACCCGAGTGCATGGACCTCTCTTCTAAGTGTCTTGATGGAGACCATAACATCTGTGGCCATATGGAACTCATGTGCCATGGCGTGCATTGGTCGGGAGCTGGTTTTCCGGATCTCCCTCTGCAGCACCCTCCGGTCCCTGGGTTGCAGTTTCGTGTGTCTTCCGGGACAAAGGGAATTCCTGCATTGTCCCGTTTGCTTCCACTTGCTGATGACAAAGTCAACAGCCGATTTAGCGACCTGTCTGACATCAGCAATTATTCTTATGTTCATACGTCCAATTGAGCAGCGTAATATGACGCCGTTTTCAAACTCTACGGTGTGGTTTGGCGATAATTCCGTATCGTGTGTGGACTGGCCAGAACAGAACCCTGATCTTAATCCCGTAGAACACCTATGGGATGAATTTAAGCGCCGCATAAGAAGTTTAGAACCAAGGCGTACTACTAAGCAACTGTTAGCCACAGCATTACGTACTGAATGGAGGCGCATACCTATTGCTGCGTTCCAAAACCTTGTCGAAAGCATGTTTCGAAGAGTCAGTGCATGCGTGAAGGCCAAAGGTGGACCGACACCGTACTAATGTATGACAATAAATGCTATGTTGTGTTTCTCGTCTAGGTGTCCAGTGACTTTTGTCAGTATAGTATATACAACTTATAAACTTCGAACAGATCTTTACATAATTACACCTGATAATTTAAATCGTTTTTAGTGACATGTCCACGGATTTTGTAAAGTTTCTGGCAATGTCATTAATAAGATATCAAGTGTGGTGTACATTTGTCGCACAGCTAGTCATATTAATGTACTCTCTCTCTCTCTCTCTCTCTCTCTCTCTCTCTCTCTCTCTCTCTCTCTCTCTCTCTCTCTCTCTCTCTCTCTCTCTCTCTCTCACCTGATGCAGATTTTTTTTTTCATTTGTACCTGCGCGTTTAAACGATAACCTCAACCTACACTATGTTATCAAAAGTATCCGGATACTACCAAATATTTCCATAAGTGCAAAAAATGGTTGCGCTGGAAGGTATGTATATAAAGCTGAGATGTTCTGTCGTAATACGGAGTCCTAACAAAAGTTCTGCACACTGTCCATTTTTAAGAAAAGTGTGAAGTAACGGAGATAACTTGCCTTATTGCCGTTCAATGTATTCCCTCCGCATCTATGACAGCTTGCCAGCGGTGAGGTAGGTCCTGGATGCCCAGTTGTACACCATCTTTGTTCAGCTGTCGTATTACTCGGGTCAAGTCCAATGACAGTTCCTCCAGCGATTCGTAGCGGATACCACGGAGGCCATTTTTTGACTTTGGGAAAAGATCAAAGTCAGGTGGACTGAGATCAGGGCTGTGTGGTGGGTGGGATAAAATTTCCCAGCCATACTTCGACAAATGTCCCCGTACCGACGCTGCACCATGACACGATGCGTTGTCATGCAGCAAAATCTCTTCCGTTTCCAACAAGTTGGGGTGATTTTGACGAATTTTCGGTCTCAATTTTGTCCTCAGAAAGAAATTGTTCTTCGATCAAGACTTCCTTCCCCACAAACTTCTTGCAAGGCAGTGTGGATATGTGTCTGAGTTTTTCCCTTCAGAGTTTCTATTTTTACGTACGAGCGCTGGTCTAACGCTGTGACTCGATCTGAGGAGCTGCACGCTTCCATTTCCAAACCCTCCCACGTCCACACAGCAAATGATAGTGCGTCATTCTGACACCACTGCGTTGCTGAGAGTCTGACCTTGGCATAACGCAGGTATTTTCCCAATTGCATCATCCGCTTCCGTTTTAGATTAACGTATGCAGAACTTTTGTTGTGACTTTTGTATCTGTAACTTCAAAGCGGGTATGCGGCATGAACATGAACTCTCAGAGTTCCAACGGGCTGGTCATAGGATGCTATTTGAGTAACGTTTCCATACGGGGCATTGCAGCTAAACTAAACATACCAGAATCGACTGGAAATGATGTGAAGACATGGAAGCAGCACGGTGTAACTGCACTAAAAACGCTCAGGACGGCCGAACAAACAGACGGAACGTTAGAGAAAAGTTGTGGTAAGGAATTTAAAGAAATCCCGTTCTTCCTCTGCCGTGTCCATCACTGCTGAAATAGTAAATGCTTGTTGTGGCTCAGTTAGTGCAATAACTGATACCTACCGGAAATTGGTTTGCAGCATGCCTGGACGTGTTGCCGTTGTCATACAAACAAAAATTGAACCGACTAATTTCTATAAAAAGCCATTTGTCCCAAAACATTGTAGTGTCCGAATATCTTACATATAAAACACAAAACGTATGTTTGTCTGAAGCAGGAAAAACTCTCGAACACCGAACTGTGGCATTGTGAAATTTGCATAGCTTATTAATACTGGAATTTCTAAGTCAACGCAACTATTTTAAGATCTCTACGTTGTTCCGTTCGCGAGTTTTGAATTAATTAATAAGCTAATCAATAAAGTCAGCGTCGTTTGCTACGTCATCGTTATCCTGTTCCAAATCTGAAAGCACGTGACTGCATTCATCGCCGCAGCGCACATCCACAGGTATTTGTTTCTATTCTTTGAGAACTGTGCATAAAAAAATGCAAAAACGAACTTTGCGAAATCTTAACGAAACGGGCTTCAATGTTTATCAACACCATGAACTGCTAATAAGAGGAGTCCCTCAAAATTTCACCGGAATCCGGTCAAAACTTTTTTAAATAGGCATGGAAGTTTTAATTCATCAGTGAACAGGAATATATACGCAGAAATGGTTAATAAAATTTTGACGGTTAATTTTAAAATTTGTTTTTCGATTCAGGCGAAACTTGGGGAGTCATGTTCCTATTAACGATTTATGGTGTTCATTAAAATTTCAGCCAGTTTCATAAAATATTCGCAAAGATAGGTTTTTAACTTTTTTATCCCAGAGATTCGCCCCTCAAAGACGTCTGAAACTGAAAGCAAGTAATGCGTTTGATCGTCGATAACAAATTATTAACGAATTTTGTTCAGTCAGTGTTCTAATACTGTCTCCTGGACGCGTATTAAATAATTTCTAACGCTTTTGGTCCGTTTGATTCTACAGATTCCATACATTCTGTACATTTCGTTGCTTTAATTCTCGATAAATATTTGTGACAGCAATGTACGGCCAAATGCTGAAATAATCACACTATGAATAAATAATTTGTAATGACCGAATTTGTGAAATCAGCTTTGCCGAGTAGTACAGCTAGTTCTTCATAATAATATAGTGTAGTTTCGTTTATATATATATCCCGTTGTGCTGCTGAATTGGAAGTCATTTCAAGAGATGGAATAACTAATCCTTTCAATTTTTTTTACTTTCGACTTCTAGTACAAAGTGATGAATATTTATATCATTGTCGTATTGCCGATTTTTATAAGCAAGCATTTTTATGATGGTATCTATCCACCACTCATCTTGTTTGCCTTAAAATGAGGATAACGACTGCTCTTGTACTTCCCGACTGTCAAACGTGAGAACTAGACTTTCTCCTGACACATGCTTTGAGCAGGGTTGTAAAAACAAAATCGTAGGAGCTCCCGCAGACTTTTTAATGGGGGTCTACCCATATACGATCCTTTCTGCACACACGCACGCATACATTCAGCACTACTACTTTACGAGATAGCGACATTAAATGTGTGCTCAGATTTTAAAGTTCCCTCACATAAATTATAAGTATTCGTACTTACCACATGCGTTTCGTGATATTCACTAACAATGAGGGATCTTTATCGATTCAATAATGGTTCGTAACATACATCGATGAGCCATCACATTATGACCACAGCTGTAGGAACCCTTGCAGCCCGCAAAACAGCGGACACTCGGCGAGGCATCGATTCGATGAGGTGGCGATAGGTATCTGGTACCATAATATCAACAGCAGGTTCTCCCGTTCCCGTACATATCAGGGTGGTGGTGATTTAGCGCGAAACCGCTTTTCCAAGTCGAACCACAAATTTTCGACTAGTTTCATGTCAGGTGAATTTGTAGGCCAGGGCTTCAACAGAAAGTCATCAGTATGTTCCTCGAACCACTCCTTGACGATTCTGGCAGTGTGGCATGGCGCATTATCCTGCTGGTAATGGCCATCACCAGCAGGAAACGCAGTTGCCATGAATGAGTGAACTTGGTTCGCAACGATGCTCAGATACCTGACAGCTGTCAGGGATTGTGCTATTGGGATAATGAGGCCTAAAATGTCCCAAGAAAACATCACCCACAGCATAACACCGCCGACGCCGGCCTGAGTGTATCCAGGTGCCATAGCCTCCGTTGGTAGTCAGCGTATTCGCGCTCGACCGTCTACGTGATGCACCAGGACTTTTGATTCGTCAGACCTGGCCACTTTCTTCCAATCATTCACGGTCCAATCTCGATGATCTTGGGCCCATTTCCTGCGTTATTGGCGATGACGTGCAGTGAGCCTGGGGACCCGACTGAGTCTTCGGCTACGAAAAATGGTTCGATTTCGATGAAATTTTAGTATGTGGTAGGGGAAAACCAGGGAACGAACCCGTTCAAAATGGATGAAATGGGGTCAAAGGTCAGGACATAGGAGCGGGATCCATCCCATCGCCCTTATACGTCATAACTTACGGGAAAATGCTTCGATTGCGACCAATTCTGTTTAATATCATCGAAATGGGATCAAAGGTCAGGGCACAGGAGCAAGATTTATTCCACAGCTATTATCCTCATAACTTGAGTAATGGCTTGAGTAATGATTTCTGGTATGTTGGAAAGCGTATGGTAATCAGTGCATTGCATGGTTTTACTAACTTTTTTGAGGAATGATCTTGCTTCCACCCCAACAGTGACCGATATTATCAAAAATAACAACAAATCTATGCACTGCAAAATTTATAAATGAACCGTTGTAACGTACCAGGAGATGTGACGTACCTGCCAGAAGGACGCACACGACATAAAGGCAGATAGGAATAAGAATAAAATGTCTGCGTAGCTCAGTTGGTAGAGCGACTTGTTCCGGAATAAGCGGACTCGGGTTCGAATCCCGGCGTAGACCGAAAATGACGGAGAAATTTACTTCGTTATAATGGCGCCCGAACTATCCGGATGACCCGACCGTTCAAAATCTCGCCATTGATGTGATGTTATTTCCACACCGCGAGATAGGAAAAATAAGAGAATCCTTTCTCCAGCACTTCGAAAAAAAAAATAATAATAAGGGGGAGATTATGTAACGTACCAGGAGATGTGACGTACCTGCCAGAAGGACGCACACGACATAAAGGCAGATAGGAATCAGAATAAAATGTCCGCGTAGCTTAATTGGTAGAGCAACTTATTACGGAATGAGTGGACCCGGGTTCGAATCCTGGCGCGGAGAGAAATGACGGAGAAATTTACTTCGTTATACCGTACTTTACACAAGATAATAGGGCAATCCAGCAATAAAAATTTGTATGCGTGGTGTTTGTTTTGCACTAGTTACGTTTTTCACACTGTTTAACACTTAGTGGCTTGGGAATCAATATGTTAGAGGCAATCTTTAAAAAATCTTGCAACGTCACCTTGTAAAAGATTCCAAAAACAATCTTTACAACTTCACCTTGTAAGAGATTCCAGAGTTGTGGTTGAATAAATGAGCTGGCATGTGATCTGTGTGACGCTTACACAGCTGGACCCATGAAAATCGCGGGCGATGAAATTAATGCTGAGAGCTCTGTATAGCAACTGGCAGCTGTTGCCGCATTATCAGATGGAGGTATCTTTATCAGACCTGAAAGATCATTATGCTTTGCAGAACAATAAAATACAGAAAAAAAATAGTAGTATTCCTGTGTAACAAACTCACTCACTGATGGTTAGTCCTCTCATTCAAGAAAAAAATGGTGAAATTTATTCTGGAGGGAGATGGATGTTTTATCATGTCTTGAAAATTCTGCAAATAAGGTAAGGTTGCGAGTAAATGAAAACAAGAAGGATTGCCTTCTTTCGAGAAATCACGGAAACAAAATCTACGGTGAATCAATGGTCTTTGAATGAAGAATCTTGAGGAAAATTTGTCACTATAATTTGACACTAAAGCGGGTGAGTGGAGAAAAAGTATCATGAGGAATTTTAATTATATGAAAAAAAGGACATTGATGAAGGCCAGGAAACGGTAGTGGGTCGGACATGTGGCTAGAACGCTAAGGGATATTCTACTTGTGCTGAACTGTGGACCTAAGTATGAGACCTTTAGGAAGACCAAGGAGTAGATAGAAAGATTGTGTGAGTGGAGATAGGAGTTCGTTCTTTCCGTTGTTTTGACACACGAGTACTGGCAGAAGATCGAAAAGTCTGGACGCGAATGTTGGAAGTATCACGTGATTACCTGGGCCCAATCGCGTCATGATGATAATGGCTAATGTCATAAATACTCTAAACCTTTACCTTTCGTGGTATAAAAGAATTGCTTTTTTTTATTTATCTGCTACAGTTTTATATAGGAAAATTCAAATCTAATCAGCCTGAACGATGGCTAATACAAGAGAAACTTCGAACTCTCACGTGAATCAGTAGAAAGAAATGTATCAGTAATTGGGAAGAACAAGGTCATTCAAGAAAACTCAAAATTCCAAATAAACCAAAAAGAATAATGAAGTGTGGAGGCAGAGATGTGGTAAAATCGAAAACAGGGTTTGACTTTTAATAAGTGCCCACGAGATTTTAAGTTGCTCTTAGAAAACTTCTAAGAAATCAATGACCACAAAGAAGTTCTTACTGATAACTGAGAATTCGAGGGTATTTAGAGAAAATGTGACTGTTCCTATTTTTTTCCTGTGTGAACATAGTAAACCCTGTGCATGAGCACTGAACCGTACAGTTTTCTTATTTTACACAGGAGAAGCTAGTTAACAAAAGTTTTGTTAGCGAATTGTTTAGTTTGCGAAACTTTCCGTCACAAAATGATAACGAAAAAAAAAAAAATGTCATTTCGGTTATCTAAACGCTTTGTATGCTGTTTTAGCTACAAATCAGGAACATCACCATAGGGGTGCGAGCCCACTCTGAAATTTTTCTTGCCCACCCAGTGCAAGATGTGCCATGTTAAATTTTTTTTTAACTTTAAAATACAATCTGGGCTTTGACAAGCTCGTGGTTCTCGTCGTGTAGCCAGGGCCGTAGCTAGCAAGGGGCTAGAGTGGGATCCCCCCTCCCAAGCAAGGCAAGCAAGCCCCTCCTAGAAGATGGACGTGACTGTAAATTATCTGAACTTTTTTTAATTTTCGGTAGTTTATGAAGATTACTTTTGTATTTCGTTATAAGCATAAATGCCCTATTTATTTTGTATTGTTTTTTTTTTAAAGGGAAATTGCAATGATACAGCACGAGCGATGGATAACTCAAAAGAAATTACTTCTTGGGATAAATCGGCAGTAGTGGATTTATGGTGCATGTATGTGGGAGTAAAATAAGTTTATTGGCGTGAATATATGAAAGCTCTTGGTTTTTGAGTTGGGAAGGGAGGGGGTTTGGTTGTTGACCACGTTAAGAAGAGACTACTGCTCAGCACCAGGAAAGGAGACTGTGTAATTAAAGATGGAGAAAGAGTGGAACCAAAGAATTGGTGCGGAGGGTCAAAAACCTTCAACAACTCTTCGATGATATTCCGCGGACCCACAAAAAACAAGCAGAATAGTAAACTAAAAAATAAAATAGTCTATTCATCAATAAGGAACCCCAACTGAACCTTAATCAAGCAAATTCAGAGAACGTCACTTTTTTATACTTCAAAGAGTTATTTTTTTATTCAGGGTTTAACGCCCACCATGAGCAACTCATTGGGCTATAAGCAGTCGTCCGTCCCTAATTTAGGGCCACTGGTTGCAGGGAAGGGAGAAAGCCAGTGCCGTAAGACAAACGCAGCATCCAGGCCTCACCGGGATTCGAACCCGAATCCATCTCGGACGAATGATCATAAGCCATAGCTTAGACCACTGCGCCTCTGGGGCGGCACTTGAGTTTTCTTTCACCCCCTTGATTTACATATTTTGTATTTTGATTGTTTTTACGTTTTGGCCTGCAAAAATTATTCGCTAATGAAGTAAATCGACAAAGGGAGCGAAAAAACGAAGAAAAACTTCCATCTGTATTCGTGGAAAACGTTAGTTTGTAATTGAACACCGAGCTCCCTTCCCCCTCCCAGATAGCCCTTCAGCTCCCCTTGGGTCTGGGACCCATCTACGGGCCTGCGTGCAGCCCTATATATTTTCCCCAAGGAAGTACGTTTACTTCAACGTAAAAAGGTTATCGAAATAGCATCCAGAAGGCCATGAAAATTCAATTGTCTGCTTTTCCTTACCCTTAGTTTAAGTATTTTTTTCATGTTAGTATGGCCAAGAGCGAATGACGAGGGTGGAGAGAGTAATTCACTGAGGGAGGTCATTACTAATTGTTCCGCTGTTTATTTGGACTACTGAGTAGAAGATTCCAACATGGAAAGTGGAGTCTAAATTATACTAGTGTTCTTAAGCCTGTTCACGGGCAGTCAGGGGAGCGAGACTTAGCTGACGACTGCTTTAGAGGAGAGGAGTGCAAGGCAAAGTCGTTGTCTTGAAGGAAGGGAGTTCATGAGAGGGGAGGCGTTGTGTCTTCCTGTCACAACGTTAAAATTTGACTTAGGTAAACAAAAAGAACGTCTTTCCTTAAAAAAATTATTGAAGTAATTTTTCCATAAGCAAAAATGCAAAATTTCGAAAAGCAATTAAGACAATGCTCTCACAGCAAGAAAGGAAGAAAGTTGAAGACAACGTTCTACAAATACTCATACACTATAGTGACAAAAGCCACCGGACACCCTTCAAAAGCAAATGATCTTATCAGCTACGTTGTTAAGATGCGAGGTACAGCTGCAAACGGTATAAAAACAAACCTGCAGCTGACCGCGATCATATCGCACTGTGAGGTTGAGTGAAAATGTGGCGGCGGGAGAGAACTGACTTTGCGAAAGGAAATATTCTTGGATGTTATATTAGTGGGTTGTCCATAAGAGAAACCGACAGGCGTTTAAACATAATCAAGTCAACTGTTTTGGATGTACTGAATAAGTGGAAGACACATGGCGTGCATTAAGCAGTAAAACGTACCGGTAGACCAAAGAAAATCAGTGATAGAGAATGTCAAAGCTTCAGGAAAGTCGTTACAGCTAGTCGACGGAAACATACTGCACAAGACCTCATTGTACAGGTGAGTAAAAATGCTGTAACCGCGGTATGTACACGTACAATTAGCAGAGAACTTCATTCCATGGGTTGCCGTGGTCGTGCGGCTGTTCATAAGCTTTTCATCTCCACTCGGAATGCTACTCGTTGTTTAGCATGGTGTAAAGAACATTTATCGTGGACTGTAGATCAATGGAAACGGGTCCTATGAACTGATGAATCCAGATACACGATTCATCAGTTTGATGGCCGTGCGTGGGTATGGCGGCAGCCAGGTTCCTATGGTCAAGTTTGGAGTTGGCAGTGTACTCGTGTGAGGGTGTTTTTCGTGGTATGGTCCCGGCCCATTGGTTATCGTGGACAAACCTGTTAATCAGCACGTTTACCTCTATAGTCTGGACAATTATGCCGTACCAGCTCTGTGGCAATACTATTGAACCAAGCCTTGTTGGTACCAGCAGGATAATGCACCGAGCCATAAAGCAAATGATTGTTACGGCGGGGTTTGACGGTAATTTCCTATCGTGTGTGGATTGGCCAGCACAGAGCCCTGATCTTAATTCCATAGAGCACCTATGGGATGAATAAGAGCGCCGCATAAGAAGTTTTGGACCAAGGCCTACTACTAAGCAACAGTTTGCGGCAGCATTATGTTCTGAATGGAAGCGCATACCTATAGCTGTGTTCCAAAACCTTGTCGAAAGCATTTCTCGAAGGATCAGTGCATTCATTAAGGCCAAAGGTGCACTGAGAAAAGCGTTTTGCAAATTCAACGAAATTTCTTGTTGACTGTATATCGACAAAAAAATTTTGTTGAATTAACAAAACGTTTTTTCTCAGTGTGGACCGACACCGTACTAATGTATGTCAATAAATTCTATGTTGTGTTTCTCTTCTTGGTGTCCGGTGACTTTTGTCAATATAGCGTATATTTCATCAGTAGCCTATCCGTCATTATGTTGATTTACCAGTGGCGTAACAAGTCAGATCAGGTGTGTGTGTGTGTGTGTGTGTGTGTGTGTGTGTGTCCCAGGAGGGATTGAGCTGTGCCGAATTCCACTGTAGCCATCAGAAAAAGTATTAAAAATTATTTCTTTTAGTGTTTCGTAAATATAATTGCTATCAAACTTTCCCCAAGGAAAACAATACTCGCCCATCCTTATTTTGAAGTGTAGCAACGTCCCGGCGTCAAATCCGTCTTTCTTTTTAGCGAAGTTTTACGTAAATCAAACTTTAATTTCGTCGTATACTAAGATGAATATTTTTCAACCCGGTGCGAAGAAATTGCCAGTTTGTGAAGCAAAGTAACGAAAATGGAAATAAAATAGTTTGACTAACTGCATTTGTTCATATATCATAGCTTACAGTTCTGTAAGGTGACCCAAGGCTTCCCATGAGCTCCCACTGTTTAAGATTTAATCATGGACGAAACAAGCTTTTCTCATATGGGGGGGGGGCTTAAAATTACGCCTCCTCTCGAGTTGTGAAGTTCCCCATTTCCACTCAAATGGTGCTTCGTTATAGGAAAGTATTATGATCATTCAGAAATCACACTTCCGGTTTTTGACATAATTTTACTAAAAATGGGAAAACTAGGGAAATACCCAATATCCAATGCTGGTAAATGTCAAGTAAAACGTAAAAGTTATGCGAAGGTTTAAACCTCAGCACTCCGCGGAAATGCAGAATGAAAAACAAACCAGCAGAGAACGGATGAGTATCAGATAGTGAACATAACAATAGGAAGATGTTTTCGGAATAGGGCTTGGAAAAATTCAGTTCAAGGTTAAACGCTCAGAGGGGCTTTTTGCTACAAAGTGTGAAAACACAAGTTTGTCCGTGACAAGGATCTAAATCGCGTCCCCTTGCTCCGGAGTCAGTTGCTCTAACCGACTAAGCCACACCGACGGAATGTATCGCTGCAGATTTGTCGTCTTGACAAATGCTTCACCTCTGTAGTACATTACAAAAGCACAGATGGCTAATTAACTTTTCGTCCCGATGGTGTATTCAGAAAAATCACAGAAGCTGGGCATATCCACAAAATTGTTTTGTATGCCTCTCTGCTCTGTTTCGGACAATTTCATGCATGTAAGGGATCCACACTTACAACGTAGCTTACTCTAGGTAGCTGAGCAGAATACTGTATGCGGCTAATTAGCCTTTAAAAAAGAAAATAGTAAAGTGTATATCTTTCTTATTGAGTTACAATTTTCAGTAAATTTATTCACGCGTTGTACATTTCTATCGTTTTATGCCCCTCAGAGTATGAACTTACGCCGCTGGTATGACCTTCCTAGGAGAACAAGCGGCCCCTGCAACTCCGGTAGCTACCTGTTTTTATTTATGCTACCGTGGGTATTGTTATGCAGAGCAGTCAGTTGCAGTCTATTGGCGCACTGAATGCCACTCACCGACCTATTTATTACGTAGAAATAAGCTTTTTAGTCTATCACGAGTTTTGTATATAGAAAAAATCACCACGTGGAATATAAACATATTTGGAAAACATCATATATTCATTCAAATACACTCTTTGGTAGCGTTTGAAGATAACCTGACTAGTCTTATCTGCTTTCTCGCAATTTCGACTCATCTTTTTTAATCAGTATTTTCCGCGTCTTAACTCATCTTCGCACTGCCACAAGGCAAAACGTTTGCATCCTTATGAAGATGATTCTTATATTATCGTGGATGCGTTCTTGACTGAGGAATGCGTTCACTGGAATTTTCTAGGAATGCGTTTACTGGAATTTTCGTGCATTTTTCTCAATTTCTTCTTATTTTTGCTATTTTTTTTTTCATGAAAACTGGCAGATGAGTGCTCATATCTGGAAATCCTTCTTTTACCCATTACGTCCTTTCTTAGAAAATGAGCTTCCTTAAGTTTCCTGCCTTTTATCTGTCTCTCTCACATTTTGTAAAGCAATCGTTTTCTAAAAAGGAAGTGAAAAAAAAAAGGTGATGCCGTCACCTTGTTTCCACAATAAATAAACTAGTACCTTAGTGAAGTCAAAATGACCAAGCTGAAAAAAATAAATCACCTTCAGAAATAATTCACTACCGAGATCAACATCATTTTCTGTAAAAGATACCTATCGAGAAATTTCTTTCTTGAAACAAACAATTGAGATCATTTTCGTAGATAAAAAAATAAACTGTGGTTAAGTATTTTTCATGGCATTTCTAAAGATTATAATACAAGGAAGTTATGATCGCTTCTCAAGATAAAGGCATCACATGGTGCTGTAGGTTGTTTTATTTTTCCTGAAAAATTCATTTAACTTGAAAGTAACAACTTTTGTTGTTGTTGTTGTTGTTTTACTTCGAGGTAAACAAAACAATCGCGATATTTTGCTGTTTTTCTGAAACAATTATGGAATATCGACATCATAGTAATTTCTAATTAAAATAAACACAACTTTCTCTTGTTTCGGAAATGACATTTCGACAGTGATGTAGTTCTAAATAAAAAAAGTGTATTAATAGTGAACTGATTTGGTAAAAACGACTTGGAAAGAAGACAAAGTTTTTAAAGACGTTGTGAATTCTAATTGGCTATTTTTATTTTTCAGTTTTATAAAACTTTTATTACTAATTACTTTTATTTAAATCACTTAATTTTAGCAATTTTTAATAAAAGAAAAAATGTTTGTTAGTTATACACCGTGGTCACATATGCATTTTGTAGTAATTAAGTCACACCGAATAGATTAACTAATATTGTCACACTGAATAAATCTAACTAATATAGTCACATCTATTCAGTGTGACTAATACGCCCTTTTCCTAAGATTCTAAGAAAGAGATATTTCTTGTGTTATTCTTGAGGAATAAGGGAAAGCGTGACTTAGTAAAAATATTCTTCGCAGGCATAAAACTCTTACCACTTAACCGTTTAATTTCTCTCTGCATTTTTTTTTTCAATGAAATAATTTTGAGGGCTACCGTCTAGACAATGGACTTTATACCTTTGCAAAACGCTTATTTTCAGGTATTCTCTTTACGCCGTCCCGGTGGCCGGGTGATCAGAGGTGTAGGTTTATGGTTAATGGTCTGAGCTCTGCATGAAGCATGATTGGTGCGCCTTCCCCTACCCCAAATCAAGCACGGCCAACGCCGTATAGCTGCTCACTAGAACTGAGTTCGGGCTCAATTTTTGGAGCCCGAGCCCGTGGTATATCAGCTCGAATCAACCCGAGCCTGAATTTCATATTGCAAGGTAGAGCCCGGGCCCGAACGAACCCGAAAACTGTCTAACCCAGGGGTTCCCAAACTTTTTGAGACCGCGCCGCCCTTCACATGCCACATTTTCCATGCGACGCCCCTGTACCCAAAATTAAAAAAAAAATTGCCGAAATTCGAGTTTGCGATATTTTTTTTTAAATAGTCATTTACATTACTAGCTTGTATTCTTTTTAGTGTAAAAATACAAAATTAGAATAAAATTACTGAACTGAATAAGAAGAAATAGATGAGGTAGGCATACTTCCACAATGATGACTCTTCATTTGGTTTTCACATTTTTACAGTAATTTTAGGAACTATCTGACAGAGGTATTCGCGTCTTAATGGGACGGGGGAGCTTTTTTCTCGTTACATAAAAACATCGAATCTGGAAACGATGTTCGATACAGCTCGTGGATCTCATTCTAAACGTTAACTTTGCTTCTATATATGGATTTTATTACCGCCAGAGCTGAAAATCCTGCCTTGCAAAGATAGGATGTGGAAAAAGGGAGAATTACTCTAATAGCTTTCTTAATCAATTTTGGTTATTCCTTTGCCATACTGTTCCAAAACTCTGGCAGAGTTCTGGAAGAGAATGTCATTTTCAGTGCGGAGTCTGAAGAAATGTCTGTTAACTGTTCCTGCTCAGCAGTAATGAAGGTTGATGGTGGATCTGCTCTAAACGGGTCTGTAATTCATTTGTGTTCATCTGTTTGTGGAGGAAAATATTTGTCAAATTGAACGTTGAGTTGAGATAGATGCTCCAGAATCAAAGATTTCAATTTCGCATTTAATAGAATCTCATTTTCTTGTTTCTTGTGTATTGTGTAACATACGAAAACATTCAAAGGCACCTGATTTCGTATTGTTCTTCCACAGAAGTAGCTTTCTTTTGAAAGCCAGAATCTTGTCGGACAGCTGTATTGGGTGTGATTCTCTACCCTGGGGGCTCACATTCAGAGAATTCAGCCTCTCAAACATGTCGCACAAATACTCTGTGACGTACCTGCCAGCAGGACGCACACGACATAAAGGCAGATAGGAATCAGAATAATCGTCTGCGTACCTCAGTTGGTAGAGCGACTTGTTCCGGAATAAGCGGCCTCGGGTTCGAATCCCGGCGTAGACCAAAAATGACGGAGAAATTTACTTCGTTATAATGGCGCCCGAACTATCCGGATGACCCGGCCGTTCAAAAATCTCGCATTGGTGTGATGTTATTTCCACACCGCGAGACAGGAAAAATCAGAGCAGCGCTTCGAAAAATAAAAATGAAGTAAAAATGTGTGATGTTGCATTCCACACAGCAGATTGACTGGGAGTTCTACAGTGGATGGCTGCCTGCAACGATTCATGGTCACGGCTGACCCGTGGGCCATGCCCCCGGCCATCTTTCGGGGGGGGGGAGATGTGACGTACCTGCCAGCAGGACGCAGACGGCAGATAGGAATCAGAATAATCGTCTGCGTAGCTCAGTTGGTAGAGCGACTTGTTCCGGAATAAGCGGCCTCGGGTTCGAATCCCGGCGTAGACCAAAAATGACGGAGAAATTTACTTCGTTATAACTCCAACTTGAGAATGAAGTCATTATTAATGAAGCATTCAGCACTATTATGTCCTGTTTTAGAATAATGTGTTTTCTTTAACATTCTTTCTTATGATTCATTCTTCAGAATATGTACACGTCTTGAAAATATGCATGTTGAGTATCACTTTAAATTATATGTTTTAGTTCTTCCTTATAGTCAGAGCGTCGCGATGCACAGTTTGGGAACCTCTGGGCTAACCTGTTCAACCATTAATAAAAAAACATCTCCTTTTCCACACTTCCACTCTCTCCTTCTCCTGCTATTAACCAATGTATTTCACAAATGGGGAGTGAGGAAAGGTCCTCTATCTATTTTTATAGTGCAACTGTACGATTTTCTTTGACCGTTCGTTTCCACCTGAAGTATATGCATTGCTAAATAGAATTAGCAGGGAGCTACTGCGTGGAGATGGGGGGTAAATTATCGTCGGTATGCTATCAACTATCCAGTTTCTATAGTTCTTAAAAAAGCTTTTTCTTCTCTGTAGAAACACACTAATGCCCGGCCTATGGCATTTTCTACCCAAGCCCGGAATAAATAGACATCTCAAATGCCTGCTCCCCAACCAGAACCAACCATAAAATGTATGATTTGCTAAATCATATAAAATCACATTTCTGTATATGAAAAAAAAAAAATTCTCTCGCTCTCCCTCTCTCTAAGAGCCCGAGCCCCAGCCCGAACCGCAGTAAATATTCTACAGCCTGAGCTCGATTCGGGCCCGGGCTCTGCTTCGGGCCTTCGGGCTCGGGCTCAGCCCGTCTCAGCTCTGCTGCTTACGGTGAAAGTTAAACTCAGAAACAAACAAAAGAAATTCTTTTTTCCCTTATGATACGTGAGATGCTGTATTTTGAGATCCTACGGTTTAATCTCATTCTTGCAATACGAATATTTGAGGTTTATGATTGTATACAAAACACAGTATTCGCTATTTCCGAATATCATCATCATCATCATCATTGTCAACCATTATCAATCCACTGCTGGACGAAGGTCTCCCCAAGTTTCCTCCACAACGGTCTGTCTTGTGCCAGTCCCCTCCATGTCACCCCTGCATACTTTCGAATTTCATCCACCCATCTCCCATGTGGTCTTCTTCTGGGTCTTTTCCTGTCCCTTGGAATCCAATCTAAAATTTCGGCTGTCCATCGATGATCTGTCCTTCTGGCAGTATGTCCAGCCCATTGCCATTTCAGGGATTTAACTCTGATCATGATGTCTTCCACTCTTGTCATTTTTCGGATCCACGAGTTCCTCTTCTTATCTCTCCTGGTTACACCAAGCATGCACCTCTCCATGCTTCTTTGAGTTGTCTGCAGCCTTTGTATGTCTCTTTTAGTTAAGGTCCACGTCTCTGCACCATACGTAAGCACTGGAAGGATGCATTGATCAAACACTTTTCTTTTAAGACATAATGGCATATTGCTCTTGAAACTTATGCTGTTTCTTCCAAAAGCTCTCCAGGCAAGTTTTGTACGCCGATTAATTTCTTCATCAATGTGACCCTCACTTGATATCTGTTGTCCAAGATAAACGTATGTATGATCACCTAAATAATTTCTTTGCGTATCTTCTGCAACCACTTAACTACGAAATGTAATGTACCTTAGCGCCGCTAAGCCTATAAAAATAGTGCCTTAGCGCCGCTAAGCCTAAAAAAATAGTACCTTAACGCCGCTAAGCCTAGAAAAATAGTTCCTTAGCGCCGCTAAACCGCGCTGAGACACATCTGCGCTTCGACACCTAAGTCAATGTCAGGTTTTAAAATTAAATACTAAATGTTCTTTTGCAGATTTTTTTACGATAATGAGAAAAAATTACACACACGCACAATCGTGCGTTCATGCATCATTCACAGCGGTTTCTTGATCCTCCACCCATTTCTAAAGCAGCGACTGTCTATTGCTATACCTGTATTCTGCTGATCCATTCTATTGATATCTCCCATTATATGTACAGCTTTTTATTCGGTTTCTAAATTTTACTTTTGTAATCTCCCTGAAGTTAAGGTACACTATATTATCAAAAGTATTCGAACACTACCAAATATTTGCATAAGTGGAAAGAACGGTTGCGCGGGAACGTGCGCTGTGAGTGGGGAAGTACGTATATAAAGCTGAGATATTCTGTCGTGTCATCAATAACTTTGAAGCAGACATATATGTCCCACGTGGACGTGAACTTTCAGAGTTCCAGCTTGAGCTGGTCATAAGATGTCATTTGAGTAACGTTTCTATACGGAGTACTGCAGCCAAACTAAAGATACCAAAATCATCAGTAATTGATGTTGTGAATAGATGGAAGCAGAACGGTGCAAGTACAACACAAACATTCAGGAAGGCAGCACAAAAACTGACAGAACGAGACAGAAGAGCCATGGAAAGAAATGTTAAGAAATTTCGTTCTTCCTCTGCCGTTTCTATCGCAGCTGACTGAAAACGGAAATGCTTGTAAAAGGCTCAGTTAGTACCATAACTATCTGCAGAGAATTACACAGTAATACCATAATAATAGTATAATAATAGTGGGTTATTATGGTAGAGCAGTGGCACACAGGCCACATATCACTACCGTGAATGCGAAGCTTCAAATTGATAACGAGGAACAGTACACCAATTATGTAGAAAATAGTAATACAATACTAGTGATCCGATTTATTCGCGTCCCTGAAAATGGCAATGTGTTGGACATTTACCAGGAGAATGGACCACCGATGAGCTTGGAAACGCGCATAAGCGTTTCCAAGCTTTCGCACATCAACCAGATGGCTTTTTCAAGGAAGTTAGACAGAAACTGCAAACTGAATAATAGAACGCTTTAACAATTTGAACGCGGGAACTTGACTTGACAATAAATATATACGACGTTATATTCGTTTAAAATAAGAGGCATCACTTTGGTTGTGCGCGCGGTATCCTGGTAGGGAGAAGGCATTACTTGAAGAACTGGTACCAAATTCGTGGCAACTGGACTGAAACGCCATCATTGCAATTATCGCTGTTGGTAATGATCTCCAAGGTTTCCCGAATGGCTGTACATTTAGCGGTAGAGTAGGTAGCTAATTTCTTTATATCATCACACATAGGAGTAGCGGACTTGAATTTGACTTCTCTGGATAGTGCCGTGGCTACTTTACCGTATTTTATGCCCCTTTTATGTTCGTTGTCTCTGATTCCGAACGAGCGCTTGGTCATGGACTATACTACTCATGGATAGTAATACTTGGAAATAGTATTACTATTTCCTATGCGAAGCTTCGTTTGGAGTGGTATGTCTCCCATCGTTCCTGGACTATGAGGACTGGAAAGCTGTTTTTTGGAGTGATGGGTCATGCTTTTCACCCTTCCAATCTGGTGGGCGTGTTTCGATTTGGCGACAGCCAGATGATTTTCGTCAGACTGTATTTTTTCTTACAGTTTAGTTCGACGAAGGCTCCGTCATGGTATGGAGTGGTTTTTCGTGGATGGGACTCGACCCGTTGGTTATTATACCACAAACCATGAACTCTGAAGTGTACCTCGACATTCTGGATAATTCTGTCCTACCAACAATGTGGCAGTATTATGGAAATGGCCCGTTGTCTCTTCCAACACGATCTAGCTCCCTGCCACACTGCACTGCGTGTTCAGCGCTGGTTTCTTAAAAAATGGGGTGTAATTGTTAGACTGGCATGCTCAGAGACCTGATATTAATCACATAGAACATCTCTGGGATGAACTGGAGCGACGGATACGAAATCGACCACAATGACCGTCTTCGCTCACCACTCTGGCAGCAACTCTGCAGGACGGACGGCGAGCCATTCCTGTCGAGACCTACGGGAAATTGGTTGATAGTATGCCTGGAAGTGTTGCCGCTGTCATGCAAGCAAAAGGTGGACCGACTAATTGCGATAATAAAGTCATTTATTCCAAAACATTGTGGTATCCTTATCGGAGTTGCAAACGGGTCAAGCATTTTGGACCCGGCTGTCCTGTAATTGGACCTGGAACCGACCTGGACCCGACCCGGACATGACACAGAAAAATCTGCTTTGAACTATATTCGAATCATCATCATTGTCAATCATTATCAATCCACTGCTGGATGAAGGTCTCCCTAAGTTTCTTCAACAATGGACTGTCTTGGGCCAGTCTTCTGCATCCACCTATCTCCCACGTGGTCTTCTTCTGGGTATTTTCATATCCCTTGGAATCCAGTCTAAAATTTTGGTTGTTCATCTGTGGCCCGTTCTCCTGGTAAATATCCATCACACTACCATTTCAGGGATTTTACCCTGATCATGATGCCTTCCGCTCTTGTCATTTTCCTTACATACGAGTTTCTCTTTTTATCTTTCTTGGTTACACCTAGCATGCACCTCTCCATGCTTCTTTCAGTTGTCTGCAGTCTTTATGTCTTTTTTTAGTTAAGGTCTACGTCTCTGCTCCGTACGTAAGCACTGGAAGGGTGCATTGATTAAACACTTTTAACACATAATGGCATATTGCTCTTAAAAATTGTACTGTTTCTTCCAGCAACGCCAATTAATTTCTTCACTAATGGGATCCTCGTTTTATATCTGCTGCACAAGGTGAATGTAGGAATTGGTTGTCTCCTGCTTTTCCCCATCAATTGATAAATCTTCATTTCCTTGTAAAAGCATAGTACTTCAGTTTTGTCTTCTGAAAGGTCATTTTTAATCCCATTTCTTTACTCTTCTAAGCAAGTTCCTGGTTCCTACTCTGTAGCTCTGAAGTATTATTTCAAAGACCACGGAAGGGTTCTTAGAAATATTATTTTCTTTACAAAAATAAAACGGAAATAAAACCTAGTCGAAATCGGGTCAAGAGCACCTTCACAGGAACATTTCTTGCTCGTCGAAAAATCGGGTCACAGCCGACCTTTTTGACCCACAAAAAATGTTCCAATTGTTAGGGTTCTATACTCCGAGTCAACCTAAGAATGAACCACTATGAAGGGTACGAAACAGCTACCTCCGCTACGAAAAATAGTCCCTAGCGTTTAGAGCGAAAAGCATCATAATTATGGCTTAAAATCCATTTTTGTTTGCTCAACAGTTTATCAGACAAAATTGCTATCTAAAAAAAAAAGTTCTAGAAGTTAGAGCGCTTTTAGAAATAAATTTGTTCTGAGCAGTTAGTGAATCAAGAGCTTCGCACTTTCGGCTATTTCTGCCCACTTGGGATACAACTCGGACAGGGGTAAGGGGTGGAAGACCTCTCCCAACATTAACAACACAGAGGCAATAAACTGACAATCGTGGAAACTTGAAGGGTGTGTTACTTAAAAAGGCAGTAGGGAAAGCAGTTCAGCCTCCACCAGACACCCAGTGCTTGTGAGATTTGTGGTGGATCAGAAAGGAAACAGTAGAAGAGCACATTGACGCGGATGGATACCGTTCTTGCGTTCCACGACGAGATGTGATCAGTGTTTCTTTCAGACATACATCCAGGGGAGCGAAGCCCTCCTGGAAACGACCCCCCCCCCCCGAGACATTTTAGGTTACCGAGCCAAATTTTAATAAATTCAGGCTATGATGAAAAAGGAAGTTTCGTTTCTTTTTATGCTACAAATATTTCTCCAATTATATTTTTTTAAATATGTGTTCAAATGGTACTAGTTATAGTTTATTTTATTAAAAAGTGTATTACGACGCATAGTATTCTTGAAAATATAATAAGTAGACTAATCATACCTAATTGTCTGGGAATCGTGATTCAGGAACAAGAGTGCGTTGAATGCATTTTAATACATAACAATTTCAAGCCTGCGGACCCCCCCCCCTCCCCTCCCTTCTTTAGCTGAAAAAAGTTTTATTCCTGAAATGTTTGAAGAAGTAATTATTATATGAGGGATGTATATAAAACTTTGCTTCCGGGGGAGACAAAAGAGGAAGTTTTTGAAATCATCCATCAATTGGAACAAAATTAAAGTTAATGAAAAATTGAAGAAAAGTTAAAGCATTTTTTCCTAATGTAAGTTGAAACATTTTTATTAAATTACGGCATTTTTTTCTAAGGTAACTCGCATTTTAACCAAAAACAAAAAATGAAACATTTTCCGGGAGGGGGGGGTCCACCTCTAGATGCGCCCCTGTGCTAGATATACACTGAGTGACCACTTTATTATGGCAAACGAGCTATGGCTGCACGCTGTTGCCGCCAGGCTAGTATAAAAAGGGAAAGCTTAGTGCTTGCGACAGTAGTAGAAGTGATTTTTGGGTGACGAGATGGGTAAAAAATGCGATTTGACGGACTTTCAACGTGGGATGATTGTAGGAGCTCGGAGCCATGGAGCGAGCGAGTATCACCGAAACCGCCACATTCGTGAAATGTTCCAGAGCAGCTGTTGTTAAAGTGTTTAAAGACTGGACTGTCAGCCAAAAAACTGGGTCTCTACGAGCAACGTGTGGTCGTCATCGACTACTGACTGCTCGGGCGGAACGGACAGTGTCCAGACTGGTAGCAGACAACAGAAGGGCTACAGTGCAGCAAATTACAGACCATCTTAATCAAGGATCCCCTCAAATGATCTCTACACGCACTGTTCGCCGTACACTGCATCGGAGGGGATATGGCAGCCGAAGGCCTGTTCGAACACCTTTGCTGTCTGTAGTTAACAAGAGAAAACGTCTCCAGTTCGCACAGGAGCACAAGGATTGGACAGTCGATAATTGGAAACAAATTATGTGGTCCGATGAATCACGTTTTCAGTTGCACCATGCCGATGGCCTAGTGAAAATTTGGCGGAAACAGCACAAAAGCGTGGACCCCAAATGCATTGCTACAACCCTTCGAGCTGGTGGAGGCAACGTTGTGGTTTGGGGAATGTTTTCCTGGCATGCTTTGGGCCCTTTAATTCGTGTTGATCAACGTCTGACTGGCACATCATATCTAAACATCGTTGCGGACCAAGTGCATCCTGTTACGTGGATGGTTTATCCCAATGGCGATGGCTACTTTCAGCAAGATAATGCGTCCTGGCATAGTGCTTGTATTGTACATGATTGGTTTCAGGAACATGTCGGTGAGTTTACTTTGCGTATGTGGTCCCCACAATCTCCAGATCTCAACCCATTGAGAATTTGTGGGATGAAGTTGAACGAACCATCAGACAGCTGGATCTACAACCCTGCAATCTCGCACTCCTGGAAAGTGCTATTCATCATGCATGGTCTCAGATTCCACAAACCACCTATCAACATCTCGTAGAGTCCATGCCATGAAGAATCGACGCAGTATTAAAGGCAAAAGGTGGCCCAACGAAGTACTGAGGGGGTGGTCATAATAATGTGGGCCACTCAGTGTATAGTAATTATAAATATATATATGTATATATAAAGTCCTGAAAGAAACACTGGATGTGATAAGGCTCACCCGCCTTTCCCAGTAGTAGACTTTTAGTGTGAATTGGAGTATAGTATAAAGCGAGTGGAAACTCCTTTGTCGAGAAGACATTCCTCAATACAAAGTCATCGGGGATGGCTTTTTCTTTTAAGACTGCACTGTTCATTGAGAACCCCACAGAAAAAAATACACAGTGACGAAAGGCTAGGTGACAAGAATTTTATGGTTGCGGACGGTATTTCTACTAAACAACTCGCTACCGGTTCCAATACACTGAAGTGCCAAAAGTAATCGGATAACAGTATGCAAATTTGTAACTGGCGCTGCCATCATATAAAGGCTTCGACGCACGCCAACGATTTTTATCAGTTGCGAAAATTAATCTTGTGAGTTAGGTTGAACAACAGCCAGTAGGATTATGGCAAGCGTACGTGAATTGACGGAGTTTGAACGAGGCATTTTTGTGGGAGCCAAACGGATGGGACATTCAGTTTCCAAAGTTGTGCCATTCAACATTCCTCGGTCCACGGTGTCACGTGTATACCGAGAATACCTCATAGAATGCATTACCACCCACCGTGGACACCCCAGTGCCCGATCACGGGTACTGAATGACCGTGACCGGCGGCGTCTACCAGGATTGCCCATGCTAAAAGACACACGACACTGGCTGAGATAACATAGATCATATCCATGTATTGAGAGAGCCAATTGAAAGAACAAGGAAATATGAACTCCCATTTGGCATGGCTTTTATTGATTATGAAAAACCTTTGATTCCGTGAAACCATCAGCATTTGCAATGGCGTTGAAATCCTGCGGTATTGAAGATGCTTACATTATCATTATTAACACATCAAATGAAATGCAAGTGCAAAGATTTGGCTATTTGGAGGTACAGCACCAATACAAATTGGAAAGGGAATGCGACAAGATGACACTATATCTCCCAAACTCTTCAGTGCCACATTACGAAGTGCTTTTCAATCTTTGAACTGGAAAAACAAGCGGATAAAGATTAATGGAAATTATTGAACTCACCTTCGTTTTGCTGATGACATAGTCATTTCTGCAACTGCCCCTTCAGAGCTGCAGAATATGATCCAGGAACTTGCTGACAAGAGTAGAGAAGTGGTATTATGAATGAACTTTCAGAAGACAAAACTGATGTACAATGCTTTTTCAAAAAATGAAGATTTTGTGATAGATGGGGAAACTCGAGGTAAGCTATACCTACATTTACCTTGTGAACAGCTGTCAAGAAAGGGTCACATTGATGGGAAAATTAATCGGCGTATAAAACTTGCCTGGAAAGCTTTTGAAAGAAACAGTGCAATTTTCAAGGGCAATATGCAATTGTGTCTTGAAAGGAAAGTTTTTAATCAATGCATCCTTCCAGTTCTTACGTATGGAGCAGATACATGGACCTTAATTATAAAAGACGCACAAAGGCTGCAGACAACTGAAAGCATCGTAGAGAGATGCATGCTTGGTGTACTATGGATAAGGAAAATGACAAGAGTGGAATACATCATGATCAGAGTAAAATCCCTGAAACGGCATTTTCTGGGGGTGTTTTCAAAAGAATGGACCACCGATGGACAACCGAAATTTTAGACTACATTCTGAGGGACAAGAAAAGATCCAGAAGAAGACCACATGGGAGATGGATGAATGAAATTCGTAAGCATGCCGGACTAACATGGAGGAGACAGACTCAAGGTAGACAGTTGTGGAAGAAACTTGGGGAAACATTTATGCAGCAATGGATTGATAATGGTTTGACAATGATGATGATGATGATGATGATGATATATATATATATATATATATATATATATACTATAAAGAAGATACCTAAGCAAAAAAATGCAAATATAATTTTGACTCACACCTAGTACAACATAGAAAAGATTATGTATCTACCTGTGTGAGTAAAAGGAGAAAAGACAAAAAAATAAAATAAAACAACTGAATGTAGAATATGTCGAGAATACTGAGCCTTGGCTTTATCAAGGACCAGCAAAAACTCTACATTTTCTCACTTCTACAAAGACCTAGTTGGAAATGGGTTTCTGCAAGGCCATAGATGCAAGTAACATTCCCACCTAAAATAGTTTAAAACATATATATATAAGTCATGTCCTCCGTAGAGTTGCATGACCTAGCACTAGTTAACAATTTCGCTTGCATCCATTAACCTTCATGGCCCGACCCATGCTCTTCATCTGTTACTATTAAACAGAGAGAAGAAGATTAAAGAGAACTCAAGCTGTGAGAGTGACATAATAATTAGAAATGATTTTCAGCCATAACGAAATTCCAAGTTCGTTTGAGAGAGAATTTAAACCTGAAAATCAATGCAAAGAAATCCAAATTTTACATTGCAATTAAAAAAGGAAATGTTAATTTTTAACGAACAGATTTTTGAAAGAAAACTTGAGTCTAAAACCCCCTACTCTACAACTTATGACAGCACGAAAACGAGAATAAGTTAAAGATAATAATTAACTAAAGAAAACTTTGTGAAAGTTATATACCTTAAACAGTTAGTTGCAATATGTACAAAGTATTTCAGCAGTGCTTTAAGTGCATAATTAATTAGTTATTAAGAACTTAACTACTTTGAAAAAACAGCGCAGAGACAGCGCACAGAAAAGGAACAAGCTTAGCCATCTTCTGTTCCTAGGTACCCCAAAAGACGCTCAAAGTTACAAAGAAAAGAAAGAGTTAAAACCCGCAAAAATGTTAACAGACAAACCAATGCCTAAAAGCTGAAAAGCTAAAAAACGACAGAGAATAAGTACAAACATTGAACTTATAAAACCTAGAACCCAAAAACAAGGAAGAGAGCTTACCTCTTGTGTGACAAAAACTTTTCTCCTCATAAGAGAAGAACATGGCTGACCTCTTCCGCCACTCCCTAGACGCTGGGGGGCAGTGAGGGTGGGGCTGATGGCCTCCTCATACAGCAAGAAAACAACGCGCGGAGATTTTAACCAGAGAAAAAAATATATAAACTTAAGACTGTGGATCTGTATGATCAGAAAGAGCAGAATTAACTCTCCAGAATACATGAGAAATATTATAAAATACACGAGCAGTTTATTCAATAATCTTTGCATGTATTAAATCACCTTAGTGAGCTTCTATAGATTAATCAGAATCTTATTAATTTTAATTTTGGTTTTACTATTTTTAGTATAGCTATCCTAGTGATGAATAACTAGTTTTCTTTTTTATTTGTTTTTATTTTCTTTTATAAACAGATTTTTAAACTTTTTTGTGATTTTGTTTATATTATTTAATTTTTTTGTTTTAATAGGACCGTCATATCCATAGCACTAAGGTTCCTTTAGGTAGTTAATAGGCATCCTCTAGCCAACTTCCTTACGGCTTTGATTGGTCAGATCGTAAGTTATTCTACCAAGCAGTTAGAAAATCGGTTTAAGGCATTCTTCAAGAAACTTAAAATTCCACAAACTAGAAGATATGGGCCTGAATTTCCATTTCTTTTTGCAACGGTTAAGTTTCATAAGGATCCTGTGAAGTTCAGGTTCATAGCTAGTGGAGTAAGGAGTCATAAAAAGAAAATAGATCTTGCTTTTGAAGATGTCTTAAAGAAGGTTTTGAAACACATTAGAAACTGTTCTAACTTGATGAACAGAGATTTTTGGATAATTAATAATAATGCAGAAGTAATTTCTACTATACTCAAAGTTTGTCCCCTAGATATTAATAGTTATGATTTTGAAAACCTATATACTAATCTGCCTCTATCAGATATAATCACTACCTTTAAAGAGCTGTATGCAGAATTTAAACTTAACCAATTTGTTGATGTAGGAACTTGGAACTCTTATCTCAATTGCTGCATAAAAAATAACCATATCTTATATAATAATACTCTCTATAAGCAAGTGAACGGTATTCCAATGGGGACATCAACGTCCACGAATATCGCTAATCTATTCCTGTTCTTTAAGGAATATAAATTCATTAAAAATCACCCCACCTGCTCAGATAACTACCTTTACACTTTTAGATATATTGATGATCTGCTGTGTATCAATAATTCAGAAGTTATAGAGAGTGATTTTGATAATATCTATCCTAGCTCTCTTAACTTATGTAAAACCAACCACAGTAATCAGGAACTTGAGTTCCTAGACTTAAGCATTAAGCTCAACAGAGGTAACCCATCTATTAGCCTCTTTGATAAAAGAGTTAATTTTCCTTTCAAAGTAATTAAATATCTACACTGGAATAATAATATTTCAACCAAAGTAATTGAGAATGTACTAATTTCTCAGGTCCTAAGAATTTCAAGAATTTGCAGCAACAATTTGTACTTAAATTACCACATTAATATACTATTAGAAAGTTTTCTAGAGAACGAAATTCCTTCTTCTTTCATCAAAAGAACTTTAAGAAAAATTATTCTGAATAATAGAGTAAGGTTGGCAGATCTGCTTTAATTTTCTACACAGTTAATAATATGATTCTGACCAATCAAAGCCGTAAGGAAGTTGGCTAGAGGATGCCTATTAACTACCTAAAGGAACCTTAGTGCTATGGATATGACGGTCCTATTAAAACAAAAAAATTAAATAATATAAACAAAATCACAGAAAAAGCTTAAAAATCTGTTTATAAAAGAAAATAAAAACAAATAAAAAAGAAAACTAGTTATTCATCACTAGGATAGCTATACTAAAAATAGTAAAACCAAAATTAAAATTAATAAGATTCTGATTAATCTATAGAAGCTCACTAAGGTGATTTAATACATGCAAAGATTATTGAATAAACTGCTCGTGTATTTTATAATATTTCTCATGTATTCTGGAGAGTTAATTCTGCTCTTTCTGATCATACAGATCCACAGTCTTAAGTTTATATATTTTTTTCTCTGGTTAAAATCTCCGCGCGTTGTTTTCTTGCTGTATGAGGAGGCCATCAGCCCCACCCTCACTGCCCCCCAGCGTCTAGGGAGTGGCGGAAGAGGTCAGCCATGTTCTTCTCTTATGAGGAGAAAAGTTTTTGTCACACAAGAGGTAAGCTCTCTTCCTTGTTTTTGGGTTCTAGGTTTTATAAGTTCAATGTTTGTACTTATTCTCTGTCGTTTTTTAGCTTTTCAGCTTTTAGGCATTGGTTTGTCTGTTAACATTTTTGCGGGTTTTAACTCTTTCTTTTCTTTGTAACTTTGAGCGTCTTTTGGGGTACCTAGGAACAGAAGATGGCTAAGCTTGTTCCTTTTCTGTGCGCTGTCTCTGCGCTGTTTTTTCAAAGTAGTTAAGTTCTTAATAACTAATTAATTATGCACTTAAAGCACTGCTGAAATACTTTGTACATATTGCAACTAACTGTTTAAGGTATATAACTTTCACAAAGTTTTCTTTAGTTAATTATTATCTTTAACTTATTCTCGTTTTCGTGCTGTCATAAGTTGTAGAGTAGGGGTTTTAGACTCAAGTTTTCTTTCAAAAATCTGTTCGTTAAAAATTAACATTTCCTTTTTTAATTGCAATGTAAAATTTGGATTTCTTTTGCATTGATTTTCAGGTTTAAATTCTCTCTCAAACGAACTTGGAATTTCGTTATGGCTGAAAATCATTTCTAATTATTATGTCACTCTCACAGCTTGAGTTCTCTTTAATCTTCTTCTCTCTGTTTAATAGTAACAGATGAAGAGCATGGGTCGGGCCATGAAGGTTAATGGATGCAAGCGAAATTGTTAACTAGTGCTAGGTCATGCAACTCTACGGAGGACATGACTTATATATATATGTTTTAAACTATTTTAGGTGGGAATGTTACTTGCATCTATGGCCTTGCAGAAACCCATTTCCAACTAGGTCTTTGTAGAAGTGAGAAAATGCAGAGTTTTTGCTGGTCCTTGATAAAGCCAAGGCTCAGTATTCTCGACTCCTTCTACATTCAGTTGTTTTATTTTATTTTTTTGTCTTTTCTCCTTTTACTCACACAGGTAGATACATAACCTTTTCTATGTTGTACTAGGTGTGAGTCAAAATTATATGTGCATTTTTTTGCTTAGGTATCTTCTTTATAGAATGTGAATTCTGAATTTTCAAAACTGCTGCGTTGCGCGTTTTGATTTTCAGGTTTTTTGCAACCTTCGTTTTAAATTCTAAAGTTTTTCCTTAGTCTTCAGTTTTGCTCTTAAGTATATATATATATATATATATAATTGGGGATGTAAGGTCAGGTGATGCGTAACATCACAGCCTCTCCTTGACAAATGTCAACCCCGCCTTCTCGTGGTGCATCCTGTTCCCACTAAAGGGGCTCTGACGACCGCCCATAGCGGTATAACTATACCATCGGGATTAGAGGAAATTCTATCCCACACTCACCAACCCGCTTGGCCAGCGTGGTGAGTTATGGCCAAACCCCTCCAAAATGACTCCACAACTTAAATCTTGGCCCTCAGTCTCCGGCAGCTGGAATGTACCTGGCCAAGGCAGCGGCCAGTGCGACATGAAGGCAGAGGGTGCTAAGAATCCCCGGAGGACCGGACTAGGCTGCCATCTGATGCTGACCTTGGCAACGTACAATGGACGCTCCCTATCTTCTGATTCAAGGCTTCTTGAATTGGAAGAGGAACTACAAAGGATCAAGTGGGACATCGTGGGGCTAAGTGAGGTAAGGAGAAAAGGAGAAGATCTCATCGAACTGAAAAGTGGACATCTCTTCTACTATCGTGGGACAAATACTGGCAGAACTAGTGGTGTTGGATTTATAATAAACAAGAAACTGAAGGATAAAGTGGTAGAAGTTGAAAGTTCCTCTGACAGAGCTGCACGACTCGTTATCCAACTCTCGAGAAGATACCAGGCTCAGATTATTCAAACTTATGCACCCACCACAAGTCATCCTGAAGAAGAAATTGAAGAATTTTATGAGGAAATTTGTCATCTAAATAATAAAGGTAAGCAGCACTTGAAAATAATTATGGGAGATTTCAATGCAAAAATAGGGCAACGGCAACAGAATGAAACTTCAGTAGGTAAATTCGGTCACGGCAACAGAAACCAGCGTGGAAATACTCTCGTTGAGTTTGCAGAGGCAGAAGGGTTTTTCATCTTGAACTCCTTCTTCAAGAAAAAGCCACACAGGAAATGGACATGGAGACATCCAAATGGGACGACAAGTGAAATTGATTTTATTATGTGTAACAAAAAATGCGTCATAGAAGACTGCAGTGTGCTAAACAAGTTCAACACAGGTAGTGACCATAGATTGGTGAGATGTAAGATGCACCTCAACACTAAACTTGAACGTGGCAAGCTCATAAGACAAACAAAATCTATTGACATAACCAACCTTAAAAAACACCATAATACCTTCAAGTTGGAACTGAAGAACAGGTTCTCTGCTTTAGAAGGCCTAACATCGGAAGAAGTGGACATCTCTGAAGTTAACAGAAAAGTAACCAAAGCTCTTATGGAAACAGCAACAAAATTAGCTGGGTCTAAGAACAAGTTGCATGTAAATAAATTATCAGGAAAAACGAAAATGTTGATGCAAAAAGAAGAGAGATGAGGACAACTAAAGAAGATGTGACTTCCAAAGTGGAATATATAGAGCTATGCAAGACAGTACGAAAAAGTATCACTGAAGACGTAAGAAAATTCAACTGTGAACTAGTGAGGAAAGCAATTGAAAACAACCAAAGCCTAAAGATAGCAAAGGGACATCTCAGTAAGGGAAGAAAAAAGATTATGGCACTGAGAAAAGAAGATGGTTCTGTAACAAGAAATAGAGGCGAAATTTTGACAAGAGTGAAAGATTTCTACTCCAAATTATATGAAAGGGATGATACATGTACTCCAGACACCATGAAAGATACCAGTACCAGAGTTCCTCCAGTCCTTCCAGCAGAAGTTGCACATGCAATCAAGAACATGAAGCGGGGAAAAGCTCCAGGAGAAGATGGAATTACTGTAGACATCATGCAAGAAGCAAGTGGAGAAATCGAAACAGTACTCGCCCAAATTTTCACTCGATGCCTTAATGAAGGAAAGATTCCTGAGGATTGGAACACCGCTACAATGATCCTGCTACATAAGAAAGGTGACATTGAGGATCTCGGAAACTACAGACCTATCAGCCTCCTATCAGTAGTTTATAAAATCTTCACTAAAGTTCTTTCACACCGCTTGAAGGTGACACTGGACATGGCTCAACCGAGAGAACAAGCTGGATTCAGGAGTGGCTACAGCACAATAGATCATATCCACGTACTGAGAGAACTAATTGAAAGAGCGAGGGAATATGAACTTCCATTGTGCATGGCTTTTATCGATTATGAAAAAGCCTTTGATTCGGTGAAACCATCAGCAGTTACAATGGCTCTGAAAACCTGCGGTATTGAAGATGCATACATTAATATTATTAATAACATCTATGAAAATGCAAGTGCAAAGATTAGGCTGTTTGAAAATACAACACACATAAAAATTGGAAAAGGAGTGAGACAAGGTGACACCATATCTCCGAAGCTCTTTAATGCCACATTGGAGGGTGTTTTTCAGTCACTGAGCTGGGAAACCAAGGGGATAAAGATTAATGGAGATTATCTAACCCACCTTCGTTTTGCTGATGACGTAGTCATTTTTGCAACTACCCCATCAGAGCTACAGAGTATGATCCAGGAACTTGCTGACAAGAGTAAAGAAGTGGGATTAAAAATGAACTTTCAGAAGACAAAAGTGATGTTCAATGCTTTTACAAGAAATGAAGATTTATCGATTGATGGAGAAAAGCTGGAGATAACAGACACGTACGTTTATCTTGGACAGCAGATATCAAGTGAGGGTCACATTGGTGAAGAAATTAATCGGCGTACAAAACTTGCCTGGAGAGCTTTTGGAAGAAACAGCATAATTTTCAAGAGCAATATGCCATTATGTCTTAAAAGAAAAGTGTTTGATCAATGCATCCTTCCAGTGCTTACGTATGGTGCAGAGACGTGGACCTTAGCTAAAAGAGACATACAAAGGCTGCAGACAACTCAAAGTAGCATGGAGAGGTGCATGCTTGGTGTAACCAGGAGAGATAAGAAGAGGAACACGTGGATCCGAAAAATGACAAGAGTGGAAGACATCATGATCAGAGTTAAATCCCTGAAATGGCAATGGGCTGGACATACTGCCAGAAGGACAGACCATCGATGGACAGCCGAAATTTTAGATTGGATTCCAAGGGACAGGAAAAGACCCAGAAGAAGACCACATGGGAGATGGGTGGATGAAATTCGAAAGTATGCGGGAGTGACATGGAGGAGACTGGCACAAGACAGACCGTTGTGGAGGAAACTTGGGGAGACCTTCGTCCAGCAGTGGATTGATAATGGTTGACAATGATGATGATGATGATATATAATTGGATTCCAAGGGACAGGAAAAGACCCAGAAGAAGACCACATGGGAGATGGGTGGATGAAATTCGAAAGTATGCAGGGGTGACATGGAGGAGACTGGCACAAGACAGACCGTTGTGGAGGAAACTTGGGGAGACCTTCGTCCAGCAGTGGATTGATAATGGTTGACAATGATGATGATGATATATATATATATATATATATATATATATATATATATATATATATATATATATATATATATATATATATATATATATATATAATATTTATATATATATATATATATATATATATATTCTATAAAGAAGATACCTAAGCAAAAAAATACACATATAATTTTGACTCACACCTAGTACAACATAGAAAAGGTTATGTATCTACCTGTGTGAGTAAAAGGAGAAAAGATAAAAAAATAAAATAAAACAACTGAATGTAGAAGGTGTCGAGAATACTGAGCCTTGGCTTTATCAAGGACCAGCAAAAACTCTGCATTTTCTCACTTCCACAAAGACCTAGTTGGAAATGGGTTTCTGCAAGGCCATAGATGCAAGTAACATTCCCACCTAAAATAGTTTAAAAAATATATATATGTCATGTCCTCCGTAGAGTTGCATGACCTAGCACTAGTTAACAATTTCGCTTGCATCCATTAACCTTCCTGGCCCGACCCATGCTCTTCATCTGTTACTATTAAACAGAGAGAAGAAGATTAAAGAGAACTCAAGCTGTGAGAGTGACATAATAATTAGAAATGATTTTCAGCCATAACGAAATGCCAAGTTCGTTTGAGAGAGAATTTAAACCTGAAAATCAATGCAAAAGAAATCCAAATTTTTACATTGCAATTAAAAAAGGAAATATTAATTTTTAACGAACAGATTTTTGAAAGAAAACTTGAGTCTAAAACCCCCTACTCTACAACTTATGACAGCACGAAAACGAGAATAAGTCAAAGATAATAATTAACTAAAGAAAACTTTGTGAAAGTTATATACCTTAAACAGTTAGTTGCAATATGTACAAAGTATTTCAGCAGTGCTTTAAGTGCATAATTAATTAGTTATTAAGAACTTAACTACTTTGAAAAAACAGCGCATAGACAGCGCATAGAAAAGGAACAAGCTTAGCCATCTTCTGTTCCTAGGTACCCCAAAAGACGCTCAAAGTTACAAAGAAAAGAAAGAGTTAAAACCCTCAAAAATGTTAACAGACAAACCAATGCCTAAAAGCTGAAAAGCTAAAAAACGACAGAGAAAAAGTACATGAAGTACAAACATTGAACTTATAAAACCTAGAACCCAAAAACAAGGAAGAGAGCTTACCTCTTGTGTGACAAAACTTTTCTCCTCACAAGAGAAGAACATGGCTGACCTCTTCCGCCACTCCCTAGACGCTGGGGGCAGTGGGGGTGGGGCTGATGGCCTCCTCATACAGCAAGAAACCAACGCGCGGAGATTTTAACCAGAGAAAAAAAATATATAAACTTAAGACTGTGGATCTGTATGATCAGAAAGAGCAGAATTAACTCTCCAGAATACATGAGAAATATTATAAAATACACGAGCAGTGTATTTAATAATCTTTGCATGTATTAAATCACCTTAGTGAGCTTCTATAGATTAATCAGAATCTTATTAATTTTAATGTTGGTTTTACTATTTTTAGTATAGCTATCCTAGTGATGAATAACTAGTTTTCTTTTTTATTTGTTTTTATTTTCTTTTATAAACAGATTTTTAAGCTTTTTTGTGATTTTGTTTATATTATTTAATTTTTTGTTTTAATAGGACCGTCATATCCATAGCACTAAGGTTCCTTTAGGTAGTTAATAGGCATCCTCTAACCAACTTCCTTACGGCTTTGATTGGTCAGAATCATATTATTAACTGTGTAGAAAATTAAAGCAGATCTGCCAACCTTACTCTATTATTCAGAATAATTTTTCTTAAAGTTCTTTTGATGAAAGAAGAAGGAATTTCGTTCTCTAGAAAACTTTCTAATAGTATATTAATGTGGTAATTGAAGTCCAAATTGTTGCTGCAAATTCTTGAAATTCTTAGGACCTGAGAAATTAGTACATTCTCAATTACTTTGGTTGAAATGTTATTATTCCAGTGTAGATATTTAATTACTTTGAAAGGAAAATTAACTCTTTTATCAAAGAGGCTAATAGATGGGTTACCTCTGTTGAGCTTAATGCTTAAGTCTAGGAACTCAAGTTCCTGATTACTGTGGTTGGTTTTACATAAGTTAAGAGAGCTAGGATAGATATTATCAAAATCACTCTCTATAACTTCTGAATTATTGATACACAGCAGATCATCAATATATCTAAAAGTGTAAAGGTAGTTATCTGAGCAGGTGGGGTGATTTTTAATGAATTTATATTCCTTAAAGAACAGGAATAGATTAGCGATATTCGTGGACGTTGATGTTCCCATGGGAATACCGTTCACTTGCTTATAGAGAGTATTATTATATAAGATATGGTTATTTTTTATGCAGCAATTGAGATAAGAGTTCCAAGTTCCTACATCAACAAATTGGTTAAGTTTAAATTCTGCATACAGCTCTTTAAAGGTAGTGATTATATCTGATAGAGGCAGATTAGTATATAGGTTTTCAAAATCATAACTATTAATATCTAAGGGACAAACTTTGAGTATAGTAGAAATTACTTCTGCATTATTATTAATTATCCAAAAATCTCTGTACATCAAGTTAGAACAGTTTCTAATGTGTTTCAAAACCTTCTTTAAGACATCTTCAAAAGCAAGATCTATTTTCTTTTTATGACTCCTTACTCCACTAGCTATGAACCTGAACTTCACGGGATCCTTATGAAACTTAACCGTTGCAAAAAGAAATGGAAATTCAGGCTCATATCTTCTAGTTTGTGGAATTTTAAGTTTCTTGAAGAATGCCTTAAACCGATTTTCTAACAGCTTGGTAGAATAACTTACGGGCTCGTATGTTACTCTATTATTGAGTTCCATAGTTAACAATTCAAAATAGAACTTCTTACAGATAATTGCAAAAATTATTGCTAGCTTTATCCGTAGTGGTAAAAATAAATTGGTCTTGTAGATTGGAGAGTGACCTTTTAGCTTCTCCAGAGAAAAAGAGATTTCTGTCGAAACAAAAGTCCAGACCTGCCAACTCACCGGTGAAGCTATTGATTATATTATATTTCCATTCTGCGAAGGCCTCAATAGGCTGATTGTACGTTAAACTGGTTTTTACGATGTACCTATTAACATCTTGAGTGAAGCTCTCAAGAATCCTTTCTTTGGAAATTGTGAAGGAAGGTTTGAATTTAGAGCCATACTCTAATAAATTCCTAAGCTTTTCATTTTCAACAAAACTCAAGTTTCTGGTGATAATATGGTTGTAATTCTTATCATAGTGAACTGTTTCTTTATGTTCATCACAAGAACATGTAGTAATTACAGGAATGTAGCTCGAAGAGTTAAGTTTGTAGTTTTTAACTATTGACCCTAAGGTCTTAACATATTTAAAACTTACAATAGACTGGTGCCTGTGGATGGGAAAAAAATTGCATTATTGTAGAACAGCTTCCTTACATTGAGATTATCGTAGGCTTTATTTAGAAACCTGATGGTAACAAAATTACTGGAAAATTCTTTAAGAGAAATTTTATCTTTAAGAATATGTTTAAGAATGTCCAGAACCAAAGCAAAAACATGCTTATCAACATGGTCAGCAGTTTCATTCCAGAATTTGAAAAAACTTTTAAGGACAGAGTGCTTGAAGGACTTGAGAATTTTGTAAGTATTTTTAACAAAAATTAGTGCCAGTTTTAAAGCTTTCCAGAGTTTTTAGCAAGTTAGCAAAATCAACTTTGCTTGATGTGCGAAATAACCTCTGTCCTCTATTACCTCTAGAGCAGCTCTTATTATTAACAAGAAAGAAGAGTTCACGAATTGAAAATTTATGCTGATTATGCTTATTGTCAGATAGAGTGGAATTAAGGCCATAGGGATAAAGAGACTGATGCTGCAAAATTTCAAGGGATTCAGTTTCTAGCCGAGCATAGAGGTCCAGGGATAATATGTAGTACCTCTATTTTCACTTTGTCAAAACCATGAGTATGGAAATGCTCTAATTCAAAGGTAGAGTACTGGTTGGCGTTTGTGGAGGGGTTCACTCCTGAATTAGAGAACTTGTTTACTAGAGACCTGTGACCATTAATCCTAAGATGAAGAGGATTTTTACTTTGGCCAATATAGCTAAGGTTGCAGACAGTACAGGTGAGCTTATAGATGGTATTGTAGGCTTTGCAAAACTTGTTGGAGCAATTATCCTCAACAGAAGAATACAGGTTAGGATCTGCAGATTTACATGTCAAACAACGTTTGTCATTTCATAACTTTAGATTACCTTTGCCAGCGAGTTCATACACTATGGGAAAGGGTGCTAGCCTAACCGAGCGGGAGGACTTAAAATATCTGAGCTGACCTCCAATCCTTTCATCGTCCTTAGAACTCCACTTGGGCCAAAACATACAAATTCTGAGCAAACCAACTAGGAAAAACTTTTTAGAAATAAGCAGTCCAAGAAAAGACCAAACTCGAGTATAAACTACACTCCAAAAAGCTGCATCCAAAACATACTAAAAATAAAAATTAGAAAATGAAAAAAACCTCAAATAAAAAAATAGTAATAAAAAAAAATAATAATAAAACATTTCAACTAGAATTTGCGCATGAGCTGCTAAATAATAAATTGAAATTAGTTACTTAAGAGCAAAACTGAAGACTAAGGAAAAACTTTAGAATTTAAAACGAAGGTTGTAAAATAACCTGAAAATCAAAACGCGCAACGCAGCAGTTTTGAAAATTCAGAATTCACATTCTATAAAGAAGATACCTAAGCAAAAAAATACACATATAATTTTGACTCACACCTAGTACAACATAGAAAAGGTTATGTATCTACCTGTGTGAGTAAAAGGAGAAAAAGATAAAAAAATAAAATAAAACAACTGAATGTAGAAGGTGTCGAGAATACTGAGCCTTGGCTTTATCAAGGACCAGCAAAAACTCTGCATTTTCTCACTTCCACAAAGACCTAGTTGGAAATGGGTTTCTGCAAGGCCATAGATGCAAGTAACATTCCCACCTAAAATAGTTTAAAAAATATATATATGTCATGTCCTCCGTAGAGTTGCATGACCTAGCACTAGTTAACAATTTCGCTTGCATCCATTAACCTTCCTGGCCCGACCCATGCTCTTCATCTGTTACTATTAAACAGAGAGAAGAAGATTAAAGAGAACTCAAGCTGTGAGAGTGACATAATAATTAGAAATGATTTTCAGCCATAACGAAATGCCAAGTTCGTTTGAGAGAGAATTTAAACCTGAAAATCAATGCAAAAGAAATCCAAATTTTTACATTGCAATTAAAAAAGGAAATATTAATTTTTAACGAACAGATTTTTGAAAGAAAACTTGAGTCTAAAACCCCCTACTCTACAACTTATGACAGCACGAAAACGAGAATAAGTTAAAGATAATAATTAACTAAAGAAAACTTTGTGAAAGTTATATACCTTAAACAGTTAGTTGCAATATGTACAAAGTATTTCAGCAGTGCTTTAAGTGCATAATTAATTAGTTATTAAGAACTTAACTACTTTGAAAAAACAGCGCATAGAAAAGGAACAAGCTTAGCCATCTTCTGTTCCTAGGTACCCCAAAAGACGCTCAAAGTTACAAAGAAAAGAAAGAGTTAAAACCCTCAAAAATGTTAACAGACAAACCAAAGCCTAAAAGCTGAAAAGCTAAAAAACGACAGAGAAAAAGTACATGAAGTACAAACATTGAACTTATAAAACCTAGAACCCAAAAACAAGGAAGAGAGCTTACCTCTTGTGTGACAAAAACTTTTCTCCTCACAAGAGAAGAACATGGCTGACCTCTTCCGCCACTCCCTAGACGCTGGGGGGCAGTGGGGGTGGGGCTGATGGCCTCCTCATACAGCAAGAAACCAACGCGCGGAGATTTTAACCAGAGAAAAAAATATATATAAACTTAAGACTGTGGATCAGTATGATCAGAAAGAGCAGAATTAACTCTCCAGAATACATGAGAAATATTATAAAATACACGAGCAGTGTATTTAATAATCTTTGCATGTATTAAATCACCTTAGTGAGCTTCTATAGATTAATCAGAATCTTATTAATTTTAATGTTGGTTTTACTATTTTTAGTATAGCTATCCTAGTGATGAATAACTAGTTTTCTTTTTTATTTGTTTTTATTTTCTTTTATAAACAGATTTTTAAGCTTTTTTTGTGATTTTGTTTATATTATTTAATTTTTTGTTTTAATAGGACCGTCATATCCATAGCACTAAGGTTCCTTTAGGTAGTTAATAGGCATCCTCTAACCAACTTCCTTACGGCTTTGATTGGTCAGAATCATATTATTAACTGTGTAGAAAATTAAAGCAGATCTGCCACTACACAGTTAATAATATGATTCTGACCAATCAAAGCCGTAAGGAAGTTGGTTAGAGGATGCCTATTAACTACCTAAAGGAACCTTAGTGCTATGGATATGACGGTCCTATTAAAACAAAAAATTAAATAATATAAACAAAATCACAAAAAAGCTTAAAAATCTGTTTATAAAAGAAAATAAAAACAAATAAAAAAGAAAACTAGTTATTCATCACTAGGATAGCTATACTAAAAATAGTAAAACCAACATTAAAATTAATAAGATTCTGATTAATCTATAGAAGCTCACTAAGGTGATTTAATACATGCAAAGATTATTAAATACACTGCTCGTGTATTTTATAATATTTCTCATGTATTCTGGAGAGTTAATTCTGCTCTTTCTGATCATACAGATCCACAGTCTTAAGTTTATATATTTTTTTCTCTGGTTAAAATCTCCGCGCGTTGGTTTCTTGCTGTATGAGGAGGCCATCAGCCCCACCCCCACTGCCCCCCAGCGTCTAGGGAGTGGCGGAAGAGGTCAGCCATGTTCTTCTCTTGTGAGGAGAAAAGTTTTTGTCACACAAGAGGTAAGCTCTCTTCCTTGTTTTTGGGTTCTAGGTTTTATAAGTTCAATGTTTGTACTTCATGTACTTTTTCTCTGTCGTTTTTTAGCTTTTCAGCTTTTAGGCATTGGTTTGTCTGTTAACATTTTTGAGGGTTTTAACTCTTTCTTTTCTTTGTAACTTTGAGCGTCTTTTGGGGTACCTAGGAACAGAAGATGGCTAAGCTTGTTCCTTTTCTATGCGCTGTCTATGCGCTGTTTTTTCAAAGTAGTTAAGTTCTTAATAACTAATTAATTATGCACTTAAAGCACTGCTGAAATACTTTGTACATATTGCAACTAACTGTTTAAGGTATATAACTTTCACAAAGTTTTCTTTAGTTAATTATTATCTTTAACTTATTCTCGTTTTCGTGCTGTCATAAGTTGTAGAGTAGGGGGTTTTAGACTCAAGTTTTCTTTCAAAAATCTGTTCGTTAAAAATTAATATTTCCTTTTTTAATTGCAATGTAAAAATTTGGATTTCTTTTGCATTGATTTTCAGGTTTAAATTCTCTCTCAAACGAACTTGGCATTTCGTTATGGCTGAAAATCATTTCTAATTATTATGTCACTCTCACAGCTTGAGTTCTCTTTAATCTTCTTCTCTCTGTTTAATAGTAACAGATGAAGAGCATGGGTCGGGCCAGGAAGGTTAATGGATGCAAGCGAAATTGTTAACTAGTGCTAGGTCATGCAACTCTACGGAGGACATGACATATATATATTTTTTAAACTATTTTAGGTGGGAATGTTACTTGCATCTATGGCCTTGCAGAAACCCATTTCCAACTAGGTCTTTGTGGAAGTGAGAAAATGCAGAGTTTTTGCTGGTCCTTGATAAAGCCAAGGCTCAGTATTCTCGACACCTTCTACATTCAGTTGTTTTATTTTATGTTTTTATCTTTTCTCCTTTTACTCACACAGGTAGATACATAACCTTTTCTATGTTGTACTAGGTGTGAGTCAAAATTATATGTGTATTTTTTTGCTTAGGTATCTTCTTTATAGAATGTGAATTCTGAATTTTCAAAACTGCTGCGTTGCGCGTTTTGATTTTCAGGTTATTTTACAACCTTCGTTTTAAATTCTAAAGTTTTTCCTTAGTCTTCAGTTTTGCTCTTAAGTAACTAATTTCAATTTATTATTTAGCAGCTCATGCGCAAATTCTAGTTGAAATGTTTTATTATTATTTTTTTTTATTACTATTTTTTTATTTGAGGTTTTTTTCATTTTCTAATTTTTATTTTTAGTATGTTTTGGATGCAGCTTTTTGGAGTGTAGTTTATACTCGAGTTTGGTCTTTTCTTGGACTGCTTATTTCTAAAAAGTTTTTCCTAGTTGGTTTGCTCAGAATTTGTATGTTTTGGCCCAAGTGGAGTTCTAAGGACGATGAAAGGATTGGAGGTCAGCTCAGATATTTTAAGTCCTCCCGCTCGGTTAGGCTAGCACCCTTTCCCATAGTGTATGAACTCGCTGGCAAAGGTAATCTAAAGTTATGAAATGACAAACGTTGTTTGACATGTAAATCTGCAGATCCTAACCTGTATTCTTCTGTTGAGGATAATTGCTCCAACAAGTTTTGCAAAGCCTACAATACCATCTATAAGCTCACCTGTACTGTCTGCAACCTTAGCTATATTGGCCAAAGTAAAAATCCTCTTCATCTTAGGATTAATGGTCACAGGTCTCTAGTAAACAAGTTCTCTAATTCAGGAGTGAACCCCTCCACAAACGCCAACCAGTACTCTACCTTTGAATTAGAGCATTTCCATACTCATGGTTTTGACAAAGTGAAAATAGAGGTACTACATATTATCCCTGACCTCTATGCTCGGCTAGAAACTGAATCCCTTGAAATTTTGCAGCATCAGTCTCTTTATCCCTATGGCCTTAATTCCACTCTATCTAACAATAAGCATAATCAGCATAAATTTTCAATTCGTGAACTCTTCTTTCTTGTTAATAATAAGAGCTGCTCTAGAGGTAATAGAGGACAGAGGTTATTTCGCACATCAAGCAAAGTTGATTTTGCTAACTTGCTAAAAACTCTGGAAAGCTTTAAAACTGGCACTAATTTTGTTAAAAATACTTACAAAATTCTCAAGTCCTTCAAGCACTCTGTCCTTAAAAGTTTTTTCAAATTCTGGAATGAAACTGCTGACCATGTTGATAAGCATGTTTTTGCTTTGGTTCTGGACATTCTTAAACATATTCTTAAAGATAAAATTTCTCTTAAAGAATTTTCCAGTAATTTTGTTACCATCAGGTTTCTAAATAAAGCCTACGATAATCTCAATGTAAGGAAGCTGTTCTACAATAATGCAATTTTTTTTCCCATCCACAGGCACCAGTCTATTGTAAGTTTTAAATATGTTAAGACCTTAGGGTCAATAGTTAAAAACTACAAACTTAACTCTTCGAGCTACATTCCTGTAATTACTACATGTTCTTGTGATGAACATAAAGAAACAGTTCACTATGATAAGAATTACAACCATATTATCACCGGAAACTTGAGTTTTGTTGAAAATGAAAAGCTTAGGAATTTATTAGAGTATGGCTCTAAATTCAGACCTTCCTTCACAATTTCCAAAGAAAGGATTCTTGAGAGCTTCACTCAAGATGTTAATAGGTACATCGTAAAAACCAGTTTAACGTACAATCAGCCTATTGAGGCCTTCGCAGAATGGAAATATAATATAATCAATAGCTTCACCGGTGAGTTGGCAGGTCTGGACTTTTGTTTCGACAGAAATCTCTTTTTCTCTGGAGAAGCTAAAAGGTCACTCTCCAATCTACAAGACCAATTTATTTTTACCACTACGGATAAAGCTAGCAATAATTTTGCAATTATCTGTAAGAAGTTCTATTTTGAATTGTTAACTATGGAACTCAATAATAGAGTAACATACGAGCCCGTAAGTTATTCTACCAAGCTGTTAGAAAATCGGTTTAAGGCATTCTTCAAGAAACTTAAAATTCCACAAACTAGAAGATATGAGCCTGAATTTCCATTTCTTTTTGCAACGGTTAAGTTTCATAAGGATCCCGTGAAGTTCAGGTTCATAGCTAGTGGAGTAAGGAGTCATAAAAAGAAAATAGATCTTGCTTTTGAAGATGTCTTAAAGAAGGTTTTGAAACACATTAGAAACTGTTCTAACTTGATGTACAGAGATTTTTGGATAATTAATAATAATGCAGAAGTAATTTCTACTATACTCAAAGTTTGTCCCTTAGATATTAATAGTTATGATTTTGAAAACCTATATACTAATCTGCCTCTATCAGATATAATCACTACCTTTAAAGAGCTGTATGCAGAATTTAAACTTAACCAATTTGTTGATGTAGGAACTTGGAACTCTTATCTCAATTGCTGCATAAAAAATAACCATATCTTATATAATAATACTCTCTATAAGCAAGTGAACGGTATTCCCATGGGAACATCAACGTCCACGAATATCGCTAATCTATTCCTGTTCTTTAAGGAATATAAATTCATTAAAAATCACCCCACCTGCTCAGATAACTACCTTTACACTTTTAGATATATTGATGATCTGCTGTGTATCAATAATTCAGAAGTTATAGAGAGTGATTTTGATAATATCTATCCTAGCTCTCTTAACTTATGTAAAACCAACCACAGTAATCAGGAACTTGAGTTCCTAGACTTAAGCATTAAGCTCAACAGAGGTAACCCATCTATTAGCCTCTTTGATAAAAGAGTTAATTTTCCTTTCAAAGTAATTAAATATCTACACTGGAATAATAACATTTCAACCAAAGTAATTGAGAATGTACTAATTTCTCAGGTCCTAAGAATTTCAAGAATTTGCAGCAACAATTTGGACTTCAATTACCACATTAATATACTATTAGAAAGTTTTCTAGAGAACGAAATTCCTTCTTCTTTCATCAAAAGAACTTTAAGAAAAATTATTCTGAATAATAGAGTAAGGTTGGCAGATCTGCTTTAATTTTCTACACAGTTAATAATATGATTCTGACCAATCAAAGCCGTAAGGAAGTTGGTTAGAGGATGCCTATTAACTACCTAAAGGAACCTTAGTGCTATGGATATGACGGTCCTATTAAAACAAAAATTAAATAATATAAACAAAATCACAAAAAAAGCTTAAAAATCTGTTTATAAAAGAAAATAAAAACAAATAAAAAAGAAAACTAGTTATTCATCACTAGGATAGCTATACTAAAAATAGTAAAACCAACATTAAAATTAATAAGATTCTGATTAATCTATAGAAGCTCACTAAGGTGATTTAATACATGCAAAGATTATTAAATACACTGCTCGTGTATTTTATAATATTTCTCATGTATTCTGGAGAGTTAATTCTGCTCTTTCTGATCATACAGATCCACAGTCTTAAGTTTATATATTATTTTTCTCTGGTTAAAATCTCCGCGCGTTGGTTTCTTGCTGTATGAGGAGGCCATCAGCCCCACCCCCACTGCCCCCCAGCGTCTAGGGAGTGGCGGAAGAGGTCAGCCATGTTCTTCTCTTGTGAGGAGAAAAGTTTTTGTCACACAAGAGGTAAGCTCTCTTCCTTGTTTTTGGGTTCTAGGTTTTATAAGTTCAATGTTTGTACTTCATGTACTTTTTCTCTGTCGTTTTTAGCTTTTCAGCTTTTAGGCATTGGTTTGTCTGTTAACATTTTTGAGGGTTTTAACTCTTTCTTTTCTTTGTAACTTTGAGCATCTTTTGGGGTACCTAGGAACAGAAGATGGCTAAGCTTGTTCCTTTTCTATGCGCTGTCTATGCGCTGTTTTTCAAAGTAGTTAAGTTCTTAATAACTAATTAATTATGCACTTAAAGCACTGCTGAAATACTTTGTACATATTGCAACTAACTGTTTAAGGTATATAACTTTCACAAAGTTTTCTTTAGTTAATTATTATCTTTGACTTATTCTCGTTTTCGTGCTGTCATAAGTTGTAGAGTAGGGGTTTTAGACTCAAGTTTTCTTTCAAAAATCTGTTCGTTAAAAATTAATATTTCCTTTTTAATTGCAATGTAAAAATTTGGATTTCTTTTGCATTGATTTTCAGGTTTAAATTCTCTCTCAAACGAACTTGGCATTTCGTTATGGCTGAAAATCATTTCTAATTATTATGTCACTCTCATAGCTTGAGTTCTCTTTAATCTTCTTCTCTCTGTTTAATAGTAACAGATGAAGAGCATGGGTCGGGCCAGGAAGGTTAATGGATGCAAGCGAAATTGTTAACTAGTGCTAGGTCATGCAACTCTACGGAGGACATGACATATATATATTTTTTAAACTATTTTAGGTGGGAATGTTACTTGCATCTATGGCCTTGCAGAAACCCATTTCCAACTAGGTCTTTGTGGAAGTGAGAAAATGCAGAGTTTTTGCTGGTCCTTGATAAAGCCAAGGCTCAGTATTCTCGACACCTTCTACATTCAGTTGTTTTATTTTATTTTTTTATCTTTTCTCCTTTTACTCACACAGGTAGATACATAACCTTTTCTATGTTGTACTAGGTGTGAGTCAAAATTATATGTGTATTTTTTTGCTTAGGTATCTTCTTTATAGAATATATATATATATATATATATATATATATATATATATATATATATATATATATATATATATATATATATATATATATATATATATACTTAAGAGCAAAACTGAAGACTAAGGAAAACTTTAGAATTTAAAACGAAGGTTGCAAAATAACCTGAAGATCAAAACGCGCAACGCAGCAGTTTTGAAAATTCAGAATTCACATTCTATAAAGAAGATACCTAAGCAAAAAAAATACATATATAATTTTGACTCACACCTAGTACAACATAGAAAAGGTTATGTATCTACCTGTGTGAGTAAAAGGAGAAAAGATAAAAAAATAAAATAAAACTACTGAATGTAGAAGGTGTCGAGAATACTGAGTATATATTCTATAAAGATACCTAAGCAAAAAAATACATATATAATTTTGACTCACACCTAGTACAACATAGAAAAGGTTATGTATCTACCTGTGTGAGTAAAAGGAGAAAAGAAAAAAATAAAATAAAACAACTGAATGTAGAAGGTGTCGAGAATACTGAGCCTTGGCTTTATCAAGGACCAGCAAAAACTCTGCATTTTCTCACTTTCACAAAGACCTAGTTGGAAATGGGTTTCTGCAAGGCCATAGATGCAAGTAACATTCCCACCTAAAATAGTTTAAAAAATATATATATAAGTCATGTCCTCCGTAGAGTAGCATGACCTAGCACTAGTTAACAATTTCGCTTGCATCCATTAACCTTCATGGCCCGACCCATGCTCTTCATCTGTTACTATTAAACAGAGAGAAGAAGATTAAAGAGAACTCAAGCTGTGAGAGTGACATAATAAATAGAAATGATTTTCAGCTATAACGAAATTCCAAGTTCGTTTGAGAGAGAATTTAAACCTGAAAAACAAATTTTACATTGCAATTAAAAAAGGAAATGTTAATTTATAACGAACAGATTTTTGAAAGAAAACTTGAGTCTAAAACCCCCTACTCTACAACTTATGACAGCACGAAAACGAGAATAAGTTAAAGATAATAATTAACTAAAGAAAACTTTGTGAAAGTTATATACCTTAAACAGTTAGTTGCAATATGTACAAAGTATTTCAGCAGTGCTTTAAGTGCATAATTAATTAGTTATTAAGAACTTAACTACTTTGAAAAAACAGCGCATAGACAGCGCATAGAAAAGGAACAAGCTTAGCCATCTTCTGTTCCTAGGTACCACAAAAGACGCTCAAAGTTACAAAGAAAAGTAAGAGTTAAAACCGGAAAAAATGTTAACAGACAAACCAATGCTTAAAAGCTGAAAAGCTAAAAAACGACAGAGAAAAGGTACATGAAGTACAAACATTGAACTTATAAAACCTAGAACCCAAAAACAAGGAAGAGAGCTTTACCTCTTGTGTTACAAAAACTTTTCTCCCCACAAGAGGAGAACATGGCTGACCTCTTCCGCCACTCCCTAGACGCTGGGGGGCAGTGAGGGTGGGGCTGATGGCCTCCTCATACAGCAAGAAACCAACGCGCCGAGATTTTAACCAGAGAAAAAAATATATAAACTTAAGACTGTGGATCTGTATGATCAGAATGAGCAGAATTAACTCTCCAGAATGATGATGATATATATATATATATATATATATATATATATATATATATATATATATATATATATATATATATATATCATCATCATCATTGTCAACCATTATCAATCCACTGCTGGACGAAGGTCTCCCCAAGTTTCCTCCTCCACAACGGTCTGTCTTGTGCCAGTCTCCTCCATGTCACCCCTGCATACTTTCGAATTTCATCCACCCATCTCCCATGTGGTCTTCTTCTGGGTCTTTTCCTGTCCCTTGGAATCCAATTATATATATATATATATATATATATATATACTTAAGAGCAAAACTGAAGACTAAGGAAAAACTTTAGAATTTAAAACGAAGGTTGCAAAAAAACCTGAAAATCAAAACGCGCAACGCAGCAGTTTTGAAAATTCAGAATTCACATTCTATAAAGAAGATAGGAATTTATTAGAGTATTTTTATCTTTTCTCCTTTTACTCACACAGGTAGATACATAACCTTTTCTATGTTGTACTAGGTGTGAGTCAAAATTATATGTGTATTTTTTTGCTTAGGTATCTTCTTTATAGAATGTGAATTCTGAATTTTCAAAACTGCTGCGTTGCGCGTTTTGATTTTCAGGTTATTTTACAACCTTCGTTTTAAATTCTAAAGTTTTTCCTTAGTCTTCAGTTTTGCTCTTAAGTATATATATATATATATATATATGGGGGGGGGATGATTGGACACTGTAAGGAAAAAAGAAAAACAGTATTGTATTTACGTCAGTAACGGGTAGGTCCTCCATTTACAGAGATTACAGCAGCCACCCGTCTAGTTAAACTGTTCACAAGTCCACTGAGTTCGGGGAGAACGGGATGTTCCTCCATTGCGCCTTGAGTACATCGACCAACTCTTAGTGAAGAAGGTCGTGTTGGTCAAGACCTCACCATTCGTTCAAGTTCATCCCATAGGTGTTCAGTGGTATTGAGGTCTGGAATCTGAGCAGGCCAGTCCATCCGCAAGACCGAATTTTTCTCATACCACTACGTTGTAGCCCTGGAAACATGGCAAGTAGCATTGTCGTCCTCTAAGAAACAATCGTCGTGTCCGTAGAACTGCCACAACGTTGGCAGCATTGAGTTATCCAGGATATCTCTATACAGCACAGAGTTCATGTTGCCCTGAATAACAACGAGTGGACCCATACTGTACCAGCTGAAACAGCCCCATACCATAACTCCACCGCCTCAGTGCTTCACACTCGGCACTGTACACTCCGAAAGCAGATGTTCTCCAGGTGAACCACCAAACCCAGACACGTCTATTGGATCGGAATATTGTGAAACGGGATTTATACTCCATAACACCTGCCGCCATTGCTCCAATGTCCAATTTTTGTGCTGTTGACACCATCGTAGCCACGTGGCTTTATCGGTCTTTGTGATGAGAGGTTCATGGGCAGCTGCTCGGCCATGATACCCGAGTGCATGGACTTTTTTTGAAGTGTCTTGGTGGAGACCATAACATCTGTGGCCATCTGGAACTCATGTGCTATGTCGGTCTTTGTGATGAGAGGTTCGTGGGCAGCTGCTTGGCCATGATACACGAGTGCATGGACTTTTCTTTGAAGTGTCTTGGTGGAGACCATAACATCTGTGGCCATCTGGAACTCATGTGCTATATCGGTCTTTGTGATGAGAGGTTCATGGGCGGCTGCTCGGCCATGATACCCGAGTGCATGGACCTCTCTTCGAAGTGTCTTGGTGGAGACCATAACGTCTTTGGCCATCTGGAACGTATGTGCTATGGCGTACATTGGTCGGGACCTGGTTTTCCGGATCTCCCTCTGCAGCAGCATTCGGTCCCTGAGTTGCAGTTTCATGGGTCTTCCGGGGCAAAGTGAATTCCTGCATTGTCCCGTCTGCTTCCACTTGTTGATGACAAAGTCAACAGCCGATTTAGCGACCTGTCTGACATCTGCAATGCTTCTTATGTTCATACAAGCAGCGGGCAAACTCTAAGAGCTTTCTCCTGTTAGCCATTTTATCAGCAATTGATCTGAGCGTACTTCCATTGCAGTTTTTGTACCTTATCGACCACGTGTCTGCTGCTGAACCACACCATAGCGCTTGCGTGGGGGTGTCCAATCACTTTAGTCCACATAGTGTACACAGAGAAAGAGAGAGCTCAACAAAACAAAATTTACATCACATCAAAATGTGACTGTGCAGCTGTTACCGACTGCTTCAGAGTTCGGACTATTGGTACCATAGCAAACGAACTGAATGCAGCTGGCAGTTATGTTTCTCAGCCAGAGTAATGATCGAATAGCCCCACAGAATCTTCAAAATGGTGAACTACGTCCTTATCCTGCAACGTACGTATATTCCATCCAACTGAAGAAAAACTGCAGGACCTATTGTTATCGATGAAATTCGTGGTTCTTCTTTAGTTGGACAGACTGTGCAACCGCTCTTTCACTTCTGAATGCAAGCAACTAACATCCTCTGAGCGTTTTGAGGAATAAAAGCGAGTTTTAAGCTGCCAAGGCTACCGAAACTGGTAAAACAGGTTATTAGCAAAGTCTATAAATGGAAGAATTACAAAAGTAGGACGCTAAAAAAACTGTACCAGAAAGTGGTGCAAAAGTTTCAATTCCAGCTTTAATAAAATTGCTGGCAGTGACTACGCACCCTCTCGTGAGCTGCACACGGGGTAGTTCAAAAGAGGGGCCAACATTTTACTATGCACTTACTTCTCATGGTGAGTATTTTTACCGGTAGCGGAGATACTTTCTGTTACGTTTTTTTGTGGCAACACCCACGATTCTCCAGTTTTCGTAGAACATAATTTTTCTGTTCGGTGTGTGTGTGTGTATATATAGCAGCAAAAAATGCAAAAATCAACACCTCCTGTGGTCCAGATGTCTCCATAGTCTTGAGAAATGCTTATTACACCGAAAAGTTCAGAGACATTACTCTTTATTATTATTTTTTAATCTGGACAATGTTTTTATGTATTTCATGCATGAAGAGCTCCATCGCTTTGTCCTCTAAAACGATACAAATTTTTCCTTCTTCAATTATTTCTCTCCCCTGGTTCCCTTTCTTTTGTTTTCTAAAGCAATAAAAAAAAGTTAATGAGTAGTTTTCACGCATTTTAAATTTTAAGTGGTAGCAATAGGCCGAAGTACATGTAGTTAACAAACTGTCTAGTCATGGAAAAGATTAGTTCTGCTTGATAGATAATAGCTGTTCATAAATCATCCCAAAAACCATGTGTTGCATGAATGGATGCCTGACTTGTTGATTCTGACATGTTAGCGAAGGTCAGACAGATTACTCGAAATGGTTAAATGGTTCATAAACTCAGAGCATTGCCTCACACAGTTGTAGCTCAAGAAAGGGAGAAAAAAATCATAATCCAATGAATTAACGTTCTTCTGCTGAATATTTCGTTATGGTATTCAATGCGTGTGTCATAAACATGTGTCAGTAAGAAAATAAATTGGTGAATAAGTAGTGCCAGCATCAATTTCACTGAAACCGACTGTTTTGAAAACAAGAACAGAAAACAAATCGTGGGAAAACTAAAATTATGTCACTATTGCCAATTTTTCTTGATCGTAAAGTGAAATTGTTGAAAAGTACACAAGTTGACCTTATTCATGTGACGTCAGAAATGGATTTCTGCAGACCAACATGGCTGTGCAGATTCAATCTTGTCGTTATTTGATTACCCCTTACTGTAGGCAATTTTTTTTTTAATTTTAACGTCTTGGAGTACACCTACGAATTACTAGAGCTGCACGGAGAAGAAGGAGAAATTAATTTTTCAAAAGAAAAAATCAAGGTTGCAAAAATATACCACGACAATTTTGTGTTGGATGTTTATTTCGCATGATGCTGCCGGACAACATCGCCATTAGCCATGATGCTTTTAATGAAATATTATTATGTTCCTCAAACCATGAATGAACAGTTCGACTTCTGTGAATCGGGGCATTATCATCTTGAAATGTGCAATGCCCTGACGGAAACAATGTCTTCGCAATTGAATGCACATGGTCGGCCAAAAGGGTGACATAGTCACCGCTAGTGATTCGTCCGTATAAGGTGATCATGGGACCCGCTGCAAACCACGAGATCATGGCCTAACCCATTACCGAACCACCCCCATGCTTCACTGTAGGAAGGACACAGTCTGGGTTGTACGCTTCTGCAAGGGTTCTCCAAGCGTAAACCCGTCCTGTGGTGGGGAATAGTGAGAAACTTGATTCATCGGAAAACATGACCTATTTCCATTGATCCGCAGTCCACGTTTTAGGTTCCTGGCACCACTGTAATCTCCGTTTCATATTCACCTGTGACACCAGGGGTTTTGCAATCGTAGCTCTGCCGTAAATATTGTGCTTATGCAATTCCCTTCCCACGGTATGGGTCGAAACTGGGTTATGGAGATGCGCATTAGACAAATGTACAGCGAGACTAGACCAATGTACAACAAAGTACTTACGTTTCTTAAGTCTGGCTATGATCTCCCTCAAAGTAGTCTCCTTTGGCAGCGATACACCGCTGCCAGCGTTTTTGCCACTGTTGGAGCGCTCCCTGGAAGTCCTGCTCGCGAATCGTGTTAAGCACCGTCTGCGATTCGCTCTGGATCTCGTCCATGATTTCAAAACGCCCTTGAGCTTCAGCTTCATCTTCAGGAACAGCAAGAAGTCGCAGGGAGACCAAATCCAGCGAGTAAGGCATGTGAGGAAGGGTAGTCATGCTGTTGCGGCTGCAAAACTGTCGTGTTGCTAACGCTCTATGAGCTGCTGCATTGTCGTGATGGAGCAGGAAATCGACCCTGCGCCACATTTCAAGTCTTTTGCGGCGAATGTCCTCCCTAGGACGCCGCAGAACATCGCAGTAAAAAAGGGCGGAGACGGTCTGACCCTGGAGGACGAATTCACGGTGTATAACCCCACGAATGTCGAAGAACATGATGGGCATGCTTTTGGTTGCGCTCCGAACCTGTCGAGCCTTCTTCGGTCGTGGAGATGCCGGGTTCTTCCACTGCGACGACTGTTGTTTGGTCTCCGGGTCGTAACCGTAGACCCAAGTCTCGACCCCAGTGATGACCCGCGACATGATCATTGGTTCATTCACCACCTGCTGACGAAGATCTTGACAGAGTTCGACACGAAGCGCCTTCTGTTCGAAGTTCAGAATCTTTGGCACAAATTTTGCAGCAATACGGTGCATGTTAAAAAACCGACGTAAGAATTTCTTTCACCGTTTCGTATGACACATTGACGATGGTAGCAATGTCTTGAATGGTTCTCCGACTATCCTCATGTACCAGTTCCCTAATGTTGTCCACATTCTCGGGGGTTTTGCTCGTGGACAGTCGCCCTGACCTCTCGTCGTCTTCCAGTGCCGTTCTGTTGCTCTTGAAACTCGAGTGCCACTCAAAACACCTCGCACGATTCATTGCTTCATTGCCATAAGCCTGCCGCAACATTTCATGCGTCTCCGTTCCCGATTTGCCGAGTTTGAAGCAGAATTTGATGTTCGCTCGCTGCTCTAGTTTGTAGTCCATACCGAAATCGCAGCTGTGTTCTGCGCGTGGTCACCAAATATCGTGTAGCACAGCTCCCGATGCTCACAGAACGACGGCCACTCGGCACAGTGACTCATGAAGGTCACTACCCTCGACCGCTGCTCGCGCATTCGCGTACGGCCATCTGTTGGCGCGCTACGTTCCTAGTCTCGGAACTTTTTTGATCGCACTACGTATGTTATAAGCTTTATTAATGCAACGCTGTGTATTAAAGTACCTTTATGCAAATACATAAAACGTGTGCATTTGTACAATGTTTGCACATGACATACTTGTGCAGAATTTTTGAAACGTGATGACAAATATATTTTGTACATGTATACATACGTAATGTGCATGTAAGTATCCTTGTTCAGAAACGTATATATGTGATTGTTCTCACACACTTTTGTATATGTACAAAGGTGCTTGTTAACCAAGTTTAAGAAAATATTGTTTTCACATTTGTCATGTCTTTTTTACTTATGGTAATGACTCATTCATCTGACTATCATACGGTAGTTCGTAATCGACAAGATTATGAGATCTCGGGTTTCTAATAATTCGTGCTGCTGAGTCGAGTTTCAAATATAGCGAGACGATATTCAATGTCGCTGAAACAAGTGGTTCTAATGCATGGCTCCTTGTAGTCTTATGCCGTGCATGTAACAGTCGCTAAATCCCTTTAAAAAATAGTTATCCCATAGATAATCGATAAATTGATCGCATGTACGTGGACCGCTACAGTTTCGTTATATGTAAGCAATAAATCCTATCGATCATATTGCATAGATTCCGCGGATAGCCCAGCAGTTGGCTCGCAACCATTGGATCGCGTGATCGATCCCAGAAGCTGCTTAACTTCAAAACATCCGCCTTGCCTCCGAGAGCACGTTAAGCCGTTGGCACCGGGCAACGGGTCTCTCGTTATAATATAACTTCAAAATATCCGCCTTGTCTTCGAGAGCACGTTAAGCCGTCAGGACTGAGTAACGATTCTCCTGTTGTAAATAAGGTGATCATCCCCTAACCAGTTGTGCCCCCCATCCTCTGACTCTCCCGTCAGTTCACTGAACCTCCAGCCATTAAGTCACTTCCGCTGTGATGCCTGATTCGAAGGTCTCCTTAGGCTAAGGTGGTCAGGTCTGAAACTTAACCTTGTGAATACGAGGAATTGCACGTAGTCACAAGGTACCAGCCGAATCCCCACGTAGAATTGCAGAGATCATTTTATCGAAGTTCGTAACATTTTCATCACGAACAAAGATCGTCGTAAATCGAAGCGATGATGATACAACTGCTTACGACGATTTCTGTTGTGACGGATCTTTTAGAAACGGACCAGTTTGGCGCACAGTTGGAAATGACGTAGTTCCTGTTAAAGCCAACAGATTTTTGAATGAACTTTCCGGTGACATTACTAAATTTCAGAGTGTAATAATTTAATGAATTGTTGTTGCCACACTTTAGCTGCATTTTACTTTCCTTTGCTTTAAGGACTGAGAAAGATGTTCTGTTGCGTGCCGTCCCATAAATCAGAGCCTCACGGAAGGCAAAACTCAAACGAGTTGGAAATCACTTTCAGTGTACTCTTGAATAATAAATCGAAGTCCCCCTCCCCTCCCCTCCCTCCGTCTTAGTGCAATATGATTCACGGCGGAATTCTGGTTGTGTCCCGACCAAACAGTTCACACCTGGTTCAACGTATTGGCGACAAATATCCTGCCCAAGTACATACAGCGGTCTCAGGAACACCCCATAGAACAATACTAGGTGTACGTACCTGCCCGAAATATTCTAATTTATTCCGCCTAGACCTCTTCGGAACATTCACCACCTGAGACCCCAGATTTTTCACTCCAGCTCGCGAGCGATCAAATAAAATAAGCTCGCGCGAGAAGAGTAAATGTGGGAGGAGTTGCCACGGGTGGGAGGGAGGGGTTGTCACAAGAAACGTGCCCAGCATGGAATGAGTCTAATGGCGGCAACGGACAGACAGGTCGTTGTGTCGAAAGGATAACCTGCGTGTGTGTTACTCATCTGGGAGGGTACCTCCAGGTCTCTGAAGTTTAAGGTTATGATTTCATCCGTGCCCTTTGGCAACACTTCTATTCGCAGCTACAATCCCTTCCAGTCTGTCTTTTTTTTTTTTTTTTTAACTTCTCCTTGTTAACAAAAGTAACGAAAGAAAATGGGATTTCGGCTATCTGTTCCTTTGTCTTCCGGAAAAGGTGCGTTTTTAGCGTCGCCATTAAATTAATGCCTTCACTCAGCGTCTTAACGATAATTCGCTCTTGAAGGTTTATCGTTAGCAAGGATTGTCGAAGAACGAATGCTTTTTTTTTCTTCCGCTGGTGAGCAGTGGCGGTGCCACTTGCCAGCCATTCAGAACTGGGTGGGCTATTAGGGGGACTAAGCATGTTAGGACGGAGAGGGACTCTTTAAGCAACGGGCCCAGGGCGCCAGATTTAGGGGGGGGGGCGCCAAGCTGGAAGAGTTTTTTATTAATGTTTTCGCACTACCACCCAAAAAAATGTTTACTTAAGTAATTTTACAAAATTTATTAATTTTTAAAACTTGTTGTATTTGTAGTCGTCACTCCAAATGCGTGGACGGAGAAGTTTAACTGAGCAAGAACAACTTAATTCAAAAATACAGAGTACATGAGGAAAAGATTTTAATTAAGTAACTGGAAACTGCAAAAGGAACCTGTCAACAAAATTTAAATTCTGTCTGTGTAAACAAAACTTTTAATACAGTTCCAAGAGTAAACACAGTTTTTAAGATTATGGATTCTTTAATCAGTAATTTAGCAAACAGGAGGAAATCATACGAAGTTGTTCTGGAAAGGTTTGAACTTTTCAGGGATTTGAAAGAGACCAGTGCTCGTGACAGAGACGCTAAATCAAATAAACTTTTTCATAGGTACCAAGGAGACTTTGAAAACTTTCTCAGTAACAAATTTCTACATTTCCAAATCATATACGAATGTTGAAGACTTGAACACACTAGAGGTCTGCGCGGGCAGGGTCGGGCCTTTTTTTAGTTTAGAGAGCAAAGCAACGGGCCCGGCTGGGCTTTTTTCCAGACACATAAGGCCGGGCCAAGTCGACCCATTCTTTTTCTCGCAATGGTAAAGAAAGTATAAAGTCCTGTTCCCCGATTTCTTGTTGTGTTTAACAGTTCCTATTAACTCTTTATCTAATTGTTCCTAGAGGCACTCACAGTGTTTTTGCCATTCTGTACGTATTAAGGTGGACGTCAAGTAATTTTGCTTCCTATACTTCCAATGGAAAAACTTTTGTACACATTTCCTTCACAATTAGTGTGTTCCCTAGGATGAAAATTTGAACATCGATTAAAATAGCTTCATATTATAACTAGGAATACTTAATATTTTCTAAAACATAACCATAATTATATTAAAAATCAATACCTTTTCCTTCGGTAGTGTTAAAACCAGAAAAAAAGATGGCGCGACCTGTACTTTGATGACGTCAGTAGACAAACAAATGTTGGATTGCATAATTATGGTTATGTTTTAGAAAATATTAAGTATTCCAAGTTATAAAATGAAGCTATTTTAATCGATGTTCAAATTTTCATCCTTGGGAACGTATTAATTGTGAAGAAAATATGTACAGAAGTTTTCCCATTGGAAATATAGGAAGCAAATTCACTAGACGTCCACCTTAAGATGGTAAAAGTCCGTTTTGGGGCTTGTTGACAACAAAAAAGATTCGACCCCGAGCGAGTGTGTTTGTTGTGTAGAGTAGGGAACGGGGATCGTCTGCAGTGGAGTGGGGTGTGTATGTGTGTGTTTGTATGAGAGAGTGGGACGGCATGGATTTTTTCTTCTATCCCTAATTTGTATAGGGATTGACTGTTGTAGTGTTACCTCTTACTAGTTCAGAGAAAGGGAGATTCTGAACGCGCTTAGTCTTCGTTTTTCTCTCTTTTTAAAGGTTATATTTGTCGATAATGGTCAAAGTTTAGTTAATATTTTTAGGCATACATTCAATTAAATATTTTCAATAATATCTCATTTCATTATTTAATTTTCACATTTTAATGAAATACAATAGAATGACAAAATAATTCATCACGGGTCGGGCCTAAAAATAAGAGCTGCAATTGACGGGCCCGGGCCGGTCGGGGCCTTAAACGCACCGGCTTGGGCCGGGCCGGGCCGGGCTCACCAAATTGGGCCCGTGCAGACCTTTAGAACACACCACGGGATATGTACACTTTCATCACTGAAAACAATCTTCAGAGTACATTTCCAAGCTTAGAAATAGCTTTGAGAATATCTTCAACCTTACCAGTCACTAATTGTTCTACTGAAAAACGATTTTCAGCAGTCTCAAGAATAAAAAATTAATAACAAGTTAGTAAAATCATGCAATGCATTGATTATGATACGCTTTCCAACATACCAGAAATTATTACTCAAGTTATGCGGATAACGACTGTGGAATAAATCTCGCTCCTGTGTCCTGACCTTTGACCCCATTTCGATCATATTCAACAGAACTGGTTCAGTATACCTCAGGAATAGCATACTAAAGGTTTGTCACAATAGGAGCAGTTTTACGCAAGTTATGAGAATAATGGCTGTGGAATAAATCTTGCTTTTGTGCAATGACCTTTGACCCCATTTCGTTGATATTCAACAGAACCGGTTCACTATACCTCCGGAACAACATGATAACGTTTTGTCGCAATCGAAGCATTTTTAGGTAAGTTATGATGCACAAGGACAATGGAATGGATCCCACTCCAGTATCCTGGCCTTTAACCCCATTTCTCCCATTTTCAATAGGGTTCGTGCCCGGGTGGTTCCCTACCACATACTAAAATTTCATCGAAATCGAACCATTTTTACGCAAGTTATGATGCATAAGGTCAATGGAATAAATCCCGCTCTTATGCCCTGCCTGACCTTTGACCCCATTTCGCCCATTTTCAATAGAGTTCGTGCCCAGGTGGTTCCCTACCACATACTAAAATTTCATCAAAATCGAACCATATTTACGCATGTTATGACACATAAAGGCAATGGAATGGATCCCGCTTTTATGCCCTGACCTTTGACCCTATTCTGCCCATTTTCAATAGGGTTTGTCCCCAGATGCTTACTTACCACATATTAAAATTTCATCGAAATCGAACCATTTTTACGCGCGTTATGACGCATAAAGGCAATGGAATGGATCCAGCTCCTATGTCCTGACCTTTGACTCTATTTCACCACCCATTTTCAATAGGGTTCGTCTTCAAGTGGTTCCCTACCACATACTAGAATGTCATCGAAATCGAACTATTTTTACGCAAGTTATGATGTATAAAGGTAATGGAATGGGTCCAGCTCCTATGTCCTGACCTTTGAGCCTATTTTACCCATTTTCAATAGGGATCGTCCCCAGGTGGTTCCCTACTACATACTAAAATTTCATCGAAATCGAACCGTTTTTACGCAAGTTATGACGCATAAGAGCAATGGAATGAATCCCGCTCCTATGTCCTGACTTTTGACCCTGTTTCGCCCATTTTCAATAGGGTTCGTCCCCAGGTGGTCCCCTACCACATACTAAAATTTCGTCGAAATCGAACCATTTTCACGTGAGTTATCGTGCGGACGGACGGACGGACAAAGCTGGAGCATATACGCTTCTTCAACCTACGGTTGGAAAGCGTAAAAAACGGACGTTATTGGGAGAAAAAAAAAAAGTTTTACTGACTCGTAATAATGTGTGTAGAAAAGAACATAACTCTGGGTATAGACTACACTTCAGTAATTGACGATTTTGCCCCGATGATCATGCAATAATTATGGTACAGTTAGACATTGGGTGGAAAAATGAGAAATTACGCAAGTGTTGATCAATTTTCCTTTGCGTCGCGAGTGTTCATTAAGATAGTTTTAATATTTGCAACTTTTCCCACATTATTGCGTCTTTTCTGGTGCATTTATTATATTCTTTTATAATAATGAGTGTTATCATAATGTGTTTATTTTTCACAAAATCCTGAAGGTCAATAATTTGAAACGTACACTGGTACAGTATGAAGTAGACGTACTATAGTTTTCATTAATAATAAATATCATTGCAAAATTACTTAACAAAACGCAATAAACACACTCCAGACAAACAGACAGATACACGTGATGAACCCACACCCTTTAGCAAAAGAAAAAATTTGGTGAGGGGGGCGCCGCCATCTTGTCTTGTGCCCGTGTCGTCAGAGACACTTACTTCGTTCTTGAGGACGGGGGCACAAATTTTGGCAAAAAACAATCCGTTCGTGTGTATTTTACCGGACGCTGTTAATATCATCACTAGTAAAAAAAAAAAAAAAAAAGTCAAGTAAATACTATACGTAGCATTTATTCAATGTATGCGGTATAGGAAATACGAATCTCAATGCAAGTTACTCTCTCTCTTCGCAATTTTAGCTCACTTAAGTCGGTTGTTTTTTTATTTCTTTTTTAATAAGGTTGTTTTTAAATTTAGTTTGTGACCTCAGAAAGAATATCTATTTCTACCTCTCATCGTTTTAAAATATAACTACAAAAATTATGCGCTTTATTGAAACTGGTTCAGAGGACTCCTCCGTATAAGTACAAACACTAGATTTAACAAAGAATTCATTATATATAACAAAATTTCAGTGAATTCGAGATATTCACATACATTTATCCAACGGCCGTTCCATAAACACTGAGAGTAAAATCACACAAAAGGAAGAAATATAAGTACACCAAAATATATGTTATTCTTTCTCAAAGTACCTTTCCTCGGATGATATGCCACGGTCACATCCTTCAGTCCACTTTTCAAAGCATGTGGCGAAGGCATTTTGTGGAAGCTACTTTAACTACCCCTGTACAGCTTGAATAACGTCAGCACCTGTGTTGAATGTTGCGCTACGGAACTTCTCCGTCATTGTTGGGAACAACCAGAAATCGCATGGGGCGAGGTCAGAACTGTAGGCAGGTTGTGACATGATTTCAGTACTGCATTTCGTAAGAAACTGTTGGACACAAGTAGCCACATGTGGGCGGGCGTTATGATGGTGTAGGGTCCCCTTGCCCACCAGTTCCGGTCGCTTAATCTATGTGTCGTCTCAGACTCTTCAAGACTGAAATGTAATAATCAACATTGTCAGTAATTTGTGGAGGAACGACATGCTTGTAGACTACACCTTTATCATCAAAGATAATTATCATCACCTTCCCAGCTGAATTGGTCTGGCGAACTTTTTACGGAGGAGGCCAGCCTGTGTGTTTCCGGACTCGTTGTGCGCTTCGTGAGGGTGTCGAAATAGTGGACCCATGTTTCATCGGCAGTTATTACTGTGTTTAGAAAGTTTGGTTCCTTTGCAATCATTTGTTTCCACTCATGACACACCTGAACTCTGGCTAACAATTGTTCTCTCGTCAAGTGATGAAGTACCCATCTGGAACACACACGATGTAGCAGTAATTTGTCGCGTAGAATGCGGAATGCCGAAGTTTTTGAAATATTAGTTGACGCCGCTATGTTTTCACACGTCATTCGTCAATAGTCTTGCAAGATTACCCAAACAGTGTTAACAGTGCTCTCCGTAACAACTCTTTCAGGTGGACCAGGCCTAGGAGCAAGTTCTGCAGACAAATGCCCTTTTTTGAAATCATGGTGCCATCTAAAGATCGTTGATTCACCCAAATATTTATCTTTGTAAGCTTTTTTCATTAAATCAACTGTTTCTGGAGCCGTTTTGCCCAAACGATAGCAAAATTTTATGGAACAACGCATTTCACTTCTTAATTCTGAATCACTCTCCTCCATAGCTCTATGGCGAAATGCAGACGTTCCTTAAACAACTGCGAAATAACAAAACCAGAATCGTCTGCCACGGCTAATAACTGTTGCCATAGATACTTCCTTTCTTCAGTTAGTCGTCTGCGTGGTTATTTTTCACCTTTGCACGGTTGTCAATTCAAAAAAAAAAAAAAAAAAAAGAAAAGAAAGAAAGAAAAGAAAAGAAATCGAAAGTGCAATTTTTAAACGGTCACCTAACACTTTTCGTAGTCAGTTTTCAACGCATAACTATTCGCCTTATGGCATTGCGATCACGTGGGGTTGTTTTCCTTCGACGTCCACTTCTCTTTTAGTCTCTAAATTCACCTGTGTCTCGATATTTCATGATCGTATTACGAATAGCAGAGTGGCTCACATTCACCTTTCTGCTTATGTCACGTTCGGAGTATCCTTCATGATACAAAGTCACTGTTTGTGCCCGCTGAGTAACACTTAATGACCCTTTTTTGGCCGTTTCTCGCTATATAGAAAATACGTACCAAACCACTCAACATGAAAACCAGAAGCAAACGGACGCTCACACACTTTCCCCAATTCTGTTAACAGCTGCCGCTGTAGGATGATGCAACACCGACAGGAAGTTGAGTAATGCAGACTGTAGCTGACTCATTCGGAAGAAATCTCCTAATACCAACAGGTGGTCTTAAACTTTTGCTAATGACTGTACTGTAACAAAATAAATTTCATTTTCTTACCTATTCGCCCCTTTGTATTAATTAAACTTGATTAAAGGAAAAGACGTGTAATTGAACAACAACGAGGGTGGATCGGAAAAGTAACGCACACTATATTTTTTCGGCTCAATTTAACAGATAGGCAAAACAAAGCATATACACAGTGAAACTACATTTCTTAGCTATTTTTCAACATAAGAACCGAGACGCTCGAGATATTTATCCCAGCGTGACACCAGTTTTAGTACAATACACCTTGTTCATTAAAGTCCGTTTTCTGGGCGTGTAGCCACCTGGCGGGGAGTCGGAATGTTCCCACACCATACTGGCCTTCTTTGTTTCGGGAGTGTAGTGATACGCCCAGGACTTAAGGATAACATCATTCTCTGTCCCTTCTGGTCGTCTGTCAAGTTCTTGAGCACCCATCGCGCACCGATCTTGCGAAATTGCAATTTGTCATGCACAATATCGCATACGCTATGCCGTACGAAATACTGAACTGAAGTATGCCAATGTGCGCAGATGGATCCGCGCGTCACTCAGAATTGCCTGTTCAATGCCTCTCGCAGTGGCAGGTGATGACGCGGTTACAGATCGACTGGAATGTGGCGAATCGGTAAGGTTGCCATGGCCCTCTGAATAGGAACTGCGCCATTTAGAGATGTTGCTGTGGTCCAGGCAATCACCACCATACACTTTGACCTTTTTTTTTTTTTTTTTTTTGTGAATTTCCGTCGGAGTTTTCCGTTTAGCCCACAAAAATCGGACAACACCGCGTTGCTCTTCATTTGTAGACGACGCTAACAAACGCGGCATCTTTCTGCTGCAGTTCACAGTCTTCCACCTCAGCGACACCTTATCCAGTCAAACCGGTCTGTAGCGTGATATTCAAACTCGTTGTATGTCAAGCTGCAGCGTGCTACTTGCAAAGAGAAAAAAAAATTGCTGTGCGTTACTTTCCGATCCTCCCTAGTAGATGAAGTAATGCTTCGGTGAAATGTACCTTTCGATCAAGCGACCCTTCGGTGAAATGTACCTTTCGATCAAGCGACCCTTCGGTGAAATGTACCTTTCGATCAAGCGACCCTTCGGTGAAATGGACGTTTCGATAAGTGACTCTTCGACGCAATGAATGTTTCGGTCAAGTGACCCTTCAAGGAAGTGATTTTCGATCAACTGACTCTTCGGTGAAACGAACGTTTCGATCAAGTGTCTCGTCGGTGAAGTAATTTTCGATCAAGTGACCCTTCGATGAAATTGACATTCCGATCAAGTGAGCCTTCGGTGAAATTGACATTTCGATAAGTGACTCCTCGACGCAATGAATGTTTCGATCAAGTGAAGTAATTTTCGATCAAGTGTCTCGTCGGTTAAGCAATTTTCGATCAAGTGTCTCGTCGGTTAAGTAATTTTCGGTCAAGTGTCTCGTCGGTGAAGTAATTTTCGATCAAGTGACCCTTCGGTTAAGTAATTTTCGATCAAATGTCTCGTCGGTGAAGTAATTTTCGATCAAGTGTCTCGTCGGTGAAGTTATTTTCGATCAAGTGACCCTTCGGTGAAATTGACATTTTGATCAAGTGAGCCTTCGCTGAAATTGACGTTTCGATAAGTGACTCTTCGACGCAATGAATGTTTCGGTCAAGTGACCCTTCAAGGAAATGATTTTCGATCAACTGACTCTTCGGTGAAACGAACGTTTCGATCAAGTGTCTCGTCGGTGAAGTAATTTTCGATCAAGTGTCTCGTCGGTGAAGTAATTTTCGATGAAGTGACCTTTCGGTGAAATTGACATTTCGATCAAGTGAGCCTTCGGTGAAATTGACATTTCGATCAAGTGACCCTTCAGTGAAATTGAAATTTCGATCAAGTGAGCCTTCGGTGAAATTATAATCGTCGGGCAAATTAATCACACCGGAATCGTAAGCAGTTTCCTTAGCAAATGTTATAGAAGTTTCCTTAACAAATGTTATAGTAGTTTCCTTAACAAATGTTATAGAAGTTTTCTTAACAAATGTTATAGAAGTTTCCTTAACAAATCTTATAGAAGTTTGCTTAACAAATCTTATAGAAGTTTCCTTAACAGATCTTTAAATCTTACAGAGCCTGTACAATTTCAAAACTATAAGTTTCAAATCTTGTAGAAGTTTCCTTTACAAATCTTACAGAAGTTTCCTTAACAAATCTTATAGTAGTTTCCTTAACACATCCTTTCCTTAACAAATCTATAGTTTCCTTAACGAATCTTATAGAAATACAGTTTCTGCGCGGCAGTCAAAGAAATGCATTGAGAATTGGAAAACGGTTTTACCGAAGTGCGAAAAATAAAAGTTTGAAAACACCGCTGCAGTAATAAGAGTCCGATGTTTACGAATTCTGTCTTAATTAATTATTGCAACATTCCTTCATTTTACCCTTGACTGTTGTTTTCTTTTTTCTTTTAATGTCTGAATTCCTTTTTGCTCAGCAACGCTTTTTTTTCATCTTTGATGCAAAAGAAACGCTTTCGCTTTGATGTCGCTTTTAATTCGTACAAAACAGTTATCAAAAAACTGTTGTGGGCGCAAATTTCAACGAAAGGGAGAAGCTGAAGATTTCGTAAACACAGCTTAGAGAAATAAATAATGGAGTTACTACACTGCCTTTACTCAAGAACTTATGTGGCCATCCACAGTTTATTTCTTCAACAAGACTTGGTGGTACACGAACATCCAATTTTTGAGATATCGTGTACTCGGGAAAATTCCCGGAATAATGTAAATAACAGCGTTTCGTAATATCGGGTTGGGATGCCATATTTCTTGAAAAACATGAGCCGGAGAGATATATGCTTAGGTATTATCTTACTTCTACTAAAGGGAAAATAACGCGATTTATTTAAAAATAGGACTCTTTGTCACGCAATCTGACTCCACCCTGTAGGTGACTGTTTTCTGAAGGGTACATTTGTATTTTAAATTTAAATTTCTGTACATTGCTAAAATTAAATTGCTTTATGTTGCTAGAATTAATATCCGGGCACATTTGTAACATGTAATGATAAAATTAAACTGCTTTATGGCGTAAAACTGAAAACTAGTTAACTTTTTACTAACAATTAAGAAACTAAATATTGTTCAGTTTCGTTTTTTAATTTTAAAGATTCTACAATTTGTGCGCTTTTGTCATGGCACATAATAACGTTAAGAATAATTAAGAGCAGAAACTTCTAACCGCAGTGCTGGCAGAGGTTTTAACGTCGAATGCGGGGGGGGGCACGGGTTACATAAAGAATCACTGATGGTCCCACAAAACGAGTTCAGGATGCTTTAAACTAATTTTTCCCACAGAGTAAAAAAAAACCTAATGGGTCGAATAAGTTAGTGGTTTGCAGTTGACCAATTATTCCATCTTCGCTTGACTTCAGGTCATCGTTCGGTTTTAGTGATAAAGTTGTTGAATGTTGAAAGTATTTTGATTAGAGAAGAATCTTTTTAATTTTTAATTAATACTTAACGCAGGCACCCGCCCCCACCCACCCTTTTTCTTTATTTTTTTTTCGAATCCAACTTTTACGAACGTAGGTACCAGGTCCGCAGAGAGACAAAGCAACAACATAAACACCAGTACACGCGTGGCCAAGAGCTACAATGCTTCATCAAAAATGAGACTGTTTTTTTGGTAAAATTTACGAATACACATCAGGGTTTAAAATCCACTATGGAATTTTATTTGCTTATTAGTTTTGTTTGACTGTGTCCCATGAGCATTCAAGACTAAGAAAATGCGTCCTTCCCTAATTCAGTGCCGCTTGTTCCAGTGAAAGGAGAGAATTAGTGCTACAAAGAACGAACTCAAAATTCGTATTGTACCGAGATTTGAACCCAGTCCAGAAGAACACGAAATCCGTAACCTGCGCTTTACATAATGCAGCGAGTCAACGTCCACTCTTATACTCTCTAGGACAGGGATGGGGAACGTCTTATGAGCGTTGTGCCACAGTAATACTCAGTGGTGAAAATAGGTGGTTTGTTTTGGAGGAACGCAATGTTTAATGTTTAAAGTATGGGCGGATTCTTTCTCTCTCAGTATCACACACACAAACACAGACGCCCCAGTGGCGCAGTGGTCTAAGCGATGCATAGGACCATTCGCCCGAGTTCAAATCCCTGTGAAGCATGGATATTGTGTTTGCCTTACGGAGCTGGCTCTCTCCCTTCCCTGGAACCAGTGACCCTAAATTAGGGAAGGGCGACTGCTTATAGCCCATTGAGTTGCTCACGGTGGTCGTTAAACTTTCAATCAAAAAACACACACATTTTGTACGGATGTGTTCTTTTATACGTACATAAATAAAAAAATATTACAACGAATAAAAACTGAACCCCTAAAAAATTATAATTCAGCTAAAAATGTCTCTATCAGCAGGTTATGCGTCATCTGAAGAAGTTCCGTTTTTCTTTATTGCGGAGCTGAAAAATACTGAAAACATTTGGAGATCACTAGTTGTTTTTCTACGTAATCGTGCATATAACTGTAATAAATGCGCTAATTATCGTAATAAATGTACATATTCAATTCATCGATGTCATTTACAGTATCAAAAGAACAAAAACTACACACCCCGGTAATTTAAACGTAAAGAGGAAACACTTCAGAACGTGTTAATTTTTAAATTTGTTACCAAAGGAACCGCTGCTGTTAGACACCCACTTCAAATAATTAGTGGATGCCGTCACTTTCTGAAGCCAGTACTGTCTTGGTCAGCTGCTATGTACCGAATTTTTAATGTGAATGAATTTGAGTTTGATATTCTAAAGCCAAGATTAGTACACTCTATTAATTATTAATCTTGTTTTAAATCATGTCTACGACAGCATTACTAGTTCAGCATTCCGCCCTGTGGAGTAAAGTATTAAATGATACGAAAGAAAAACAGTCGAATGCAAGCATCCCCTCTGGGTACGGGCCTTTAGCTAGGAGTCCGAGGGGCAAAATATATTTTGTCACGGGTCAAAAGCTCTGAAAAGTGCAGAATTAGAGACAGAATTCTCAAACGTGAAAATCTTACGCAAATTACGAATAGAATTCATAGATAGAAATGAATTGTAGGCCAAACTTTCCTCGGTGCAGTTCTGCAGCGCATTCCACCCATCACCCTCACCCCCAAATATTGAATACTTTAGTTCGCCGCTATTTAGGGAGTTCCGTTCCCCTTACCAATTTCTTAAGGGAATGCCGTTCCCCACCATTTCCGCCCACTTTCATCCCTGGTGTTGCTACGAAGTCGCCTCTGGGGTTTTTTTTAAACAGGTGTACGTGTTATTTTCCAAGATCCAAGGGGGAAAAATCAATATAAAAAGAATTAACCCTCTCACCGGTTGAAAAGAATAGAGGTTAGTAAAATGAATTGAAATCAGTTCGAACGATTATATTCGTTGTTTGAGAAGTGAGCCGACCGCTGTTGGAAGGAGTGAAGCTGCGCATCACAAATGTTACTTCCCCCCCCTCCCTGCTTTGTTATGCAAAGTGGTCATTTAAGGGGACGATTGACACTAATGCTTTGTGACTTATTACCGGCTGAAAGTGCTTTATCAATGGACCTAAGAAAGAGAATATATTTGAATCACTTGTTTCTATCCAATGGCAAGGTGTCCGTGTCATGGGCACTAGCCCTTCCCATCATTCCTCGGCCATGAAAATATTTATGTAAAGGATTTTTACAAGGAAGTGTCTCACGACCGGGGATGACCTAGTGGTCAACGTTTGTACCTGCCACGGGGAAACCTCAGGTTCGATCCCAGGCAGGTACTAACGCTCAAACCACTAAACATCCGCCGTGCGTCGGATGGGCACGTTAAGCCGTCGGGCCCAAGGTACTGCCCCCCCCCCCCGGTAATAAATAAGGGCATCTTCCTCCCCCTTTCTACCTCGCTTCCGTGTCACTTTCCTATGGGGCACTCTAGCCCAAATCTCCTAACTTCCTATTCCTAAGGGTTGTTTAAGACCTGGGGTCAGACACTCCCTTCCTAAAATCCTCTACATCTGATCTGATCTGAAGTGTCTTAAACAACTCTTTGAAGTAGGAAGCTAGGAGATTTGGGCGAGAGTGCCCGACAGGAAAGTCTCACGGAAGCGAGGTACAAAGGTTGACCCAAAACAACTCAGAATGTTTTTGTACGAAAGATATGCGTACCTTAATTATCAATGAAGTGGTCATCTTTTTCGAAATACTGTCCATGGCATCGAATACAGGTGTCCCAACGTTCCTTCCAGTTCTTGAATGTCTTCTGGAATTCTTCTTCTGAAATGCTGTTGAAGCACCCTTATGCAGCTGTTAATAAGTTGTTGATCAGTCTCAAATTGTCATCCCCGTCATGTCCTTTTAAAATGGAGAACATCCAGATGTCACGTGGTCACAAGTCTGGACTATATGCAGGTTGGGGCTTCAACTTAATATTCATTTTCTCCAAATAAGAAACGACAGAACTGGGCATGCGCGGCCTTGCATTGGGCCGCACATGAAAAGAAATGGGGAACCCAAGCTGAACAAACTCGTTTCATGCTCAAATACTCGGTTTTAATTCTGTAAATTGATGATTTTGAAATGTGAACTATATCTTCGATATCTCTAACTGATAGGTGTCTGTCTTCCCGTAGAATAACACCTATTGTATTGATGTTCACCTCTGTAACACTCGTTGAAGGTCTTCCTCTATGCGCGATTAAAGCCGCCGATTCACGATCATCCATAAATTATTTATGCAATCTATCTGTAAATTGTGGATTTTCCTGGACATTCATCCTTGTAAGCCTCTTGCATAAGACGAAAGTCTCTTCGACAGATTTCTGAAGTCGACAGCAAAATTTAATGGGGCATCTTTGTTCCTCTTTCACATCCATTTTTTTTTTTCGAAAAATTACAGCGCAAAAACACTTGTTAGGAGTTCACGAAACAACACTTCTTAAACTGCGCATTACGGATGGCGCATGCGTGATAAACAGGTTCGTCACGTGGTTCGAACCCCGACTCTTCTCTGACGAATGGTCATAAGCCAGCTCTTAGACCACTACGCCACCGCGGCTTTAATGCTTTTCACTACTTGCTACCAGTGTTACATTCAGAGATTTTTTCCCGGGTGGGTTCAGTTACAAATTTTGAGGGGCTGAAACTTGTTCACTGATTATATACATATAATCACAATTTTGTCATTTATAATACACTGACGGAAAAAAAAATCCTAACACCATGAAAAAATAGTTGTAGAGGGATGAAATGGCGGCAATACATTTGTATAGGTAACATATTTAATCGATTAAGGTTTCAAGATCACAGCTTATTGTAAGCGCGAGAAGAGCCATTTTAAATGTGAAATGCTGGTACATTAATAACCGGTGTAACCGCCAGAATGTTGAATGCAAGCACGCAAACGTTCATGCATTGTGTCGTACAGGTGCTGGATTTCAGTTTGTGGGATGGAGTTCCATGCCTGTTGCACTTGATCGGTCAATACAGGGACGGTTAATGCTGGTTGGGGGTGATGCTGGAGTTGTCGTCCAATGATGTCTCATACGTGCTCGATTGGAGAAAGATCTGCTGATCTAGCAGGCCACGGCAACATGTCGACACTCTGTAGAGCAAGTTGGGTTACAACAGCGGTATGCGGGCGAGCGTCATCCTGTTAGAAAACACCCCCTGGAATGCTGTTCATGAATGGCAGCACAACAGGTTGAACCACCAGACCGACGTACAACTGTGCCGTCAGGGTGCTTATGATAACCACGAGAGTGCTCCTGCTGTCATAGGAAATTGCTCCCCAAACCATAACTCCAGGTGTAGGTAAAGTGTGTCTCGGCCGCAGACAGGTTGGTTGCAGGCGCTCACCTGGCCTCCTTCTAACCAACACACGGCCATCACTGGCACCCGGGCAGAACCGGCTTTCATCAGAAAATACAACAGATCTCCAATGAGCTCTAGCTTGACACCACTGACGTCGCAAACGGCAGTGGTTTGGAGTAAGTGGAATGCACGCTACAGGGCGTCTAGCTCGGAGCTGTCCTTCACGTAACCGATTTGTAACAGTTCGTTGTGTCACTGTGGTGGCAACTGCAGCTCGAATTGCTGCCGCAGTTGCGGTACGATGCGCCATGGCCATACGCCGTACACGGTGGTCTGCCCTCTCAGTAGCGCCACGTGGCCGGCCGGAACCAGGTCTTCTTCAGGCAGTACCTTCCCTTGACCACCGCTGCCAACAATCATGCACAGTGGCTACATTCCTGCCAAGTCGTTCTGCAATATTGCGGAAAGAAAATCCACCTTCTCGTAGCCCTATTACACGACCTCGTTCAAACTCCGTGAGCTGTTGATAATGGCTTCTTCGTCGTCTTAAAGGCATTCTTGACTAACATCAACACACTACGTCGAATCTCAACGATAACTAACGCTCACGAACGTTACAGCGCGTATTTACAGCAAACCTGCTTTGCATGTTCCGAGGGGCGCTACTAGCGCCACACGTATGCGCCGAGCGCGAAATTTGCATAGACGTCATCTTGCAGATGTACTCTCACCGCCTACCAACTGTCGTTTATCTAACACAACCCCTTCTTGGTGTTGGAATTTTTTTCCGTCAGTGTATATAAAAATTTTAAATAGAGTATAAACATTTTCTGATGCTCGTATATCGGAAATGCAAATTCCAAGTAATCTACACATACAAGTGATTACAAATGTAAAAATGTTATACCTTTACTTTAACTCAGTAATACACCGCGGATTTTACCATGGGGTTGTATAAAATATTTATAACGAAGTAAATTTCTCCGTCATTTTTATCCGCGCCGGGGTTCGAACCAGGCTCCACTCATTCCGGAATAAGTTGCTCTACCAATTAAGCTACGCGGACATGTATTCTGATTCCTATCTGCCTTTATGTCGTGTGCGTCCTTCTGGCAGGTACGTCACATCTCCTGGTACGTTACATATTGAGGATGCTATTAAGATAACGCTGTGCTGGAGGAAATCTCCCCAAAAACATTAGGATTGGTATAAAATGTCCTCGCCTTATTACAAGCGTGTTTCTGATTATTAAGGAATCATTGCAGTGTTACCTGAAAGCATATGGTGTAAACCATTCTCCTGCCGTTTGGTTTCAGCCCCTTTAGATTAGCCCATAGGAGTAAAAAAAAACTAACTAACCGTTTGGATGCCAGTTTGAGAGGTGCCTCGTTTTGTTTTGTTTTTGTTGTTGTTGTTTTGTCACAGAATGTACACCACCCTCCACCAGGAAAAAAATCAACTTTTTATGGGAACTATTTCTAATATTTGCTATTGTTCAAAATTAGGTAGCAAATATTTTGTTGTATTGGAAGCACCAACGTCATGTTAGCTACACTGAATCTTAACCGTATGCATGGAAAGTCGACATCCATGCAGGACTGAAATAAAACTGAATGCCAGCTTCCAAAATATGATATATTGCAGTGCAAACATCTCTACTTTATGGAACTAAGTTTTTATTGCCGAAGTAGTCCGAGTTGTCAGTGCTTGAAAAATTACCACGAGCGAGAACAGTTTAATGTTTTTTTTTTAAGGATGATAGAAATTTAAGATTAAAGTCTGAGTGGGTTATTTCTTTTATTATTATAATATTTTCCCTCATTAATTTTTTTGAATTAATTTCTCTAAGTATTCAACTATAAACGAAAACAATTGAACTAAATATAAAGAAAGATCGCCCAAAACCCTACGGATAGGGGGAGCGTTTACGAATTTTCGGGAACCAAGCCTCCACCCCCACCCCCACCGGAAAACCTTTGCGCATCTTTCGGCGGGAGGGGTGGGGCTAAGCACACCCGAAAAGATGCCTGAATACATCGCTGCCTGCTACAAAGGAATTCCTTCACCCCTTCCACCTGAATACACATACATACACGGATCTGACTAGTTACGCCACTGGTGTAAGATACAAGTGTTGGTAAAATATGGCCTTCAACTTTTTGCTTGCTGTGAATGCTTTTCAATGTTTGGCATTTTTGCTTGCGAAAATAGTACTGTACTTGATCAATTTATTTAAAAGAAAATGTCGTTTTTGTTTATTTAAATCAAATTTTAATATCGTGCCACGCAGACACAATCCCCCCCCCGCGCGCTAAACTTCCTTTCTTCCAGCCAGCAACTTTGCCCTGCACCCTGCACTCCTCTTTTTATAATACAAAGCAGCGACTTTCTGCACCTTCACTGTCCCGAGGAGTCTTAACAGCGCTAGTGTAGCTTTAGACTCAATTTTCATAATAGGAACCCCATATTTAGTAAATAAAACAACCAGCAGAGCAATTAGTAATCATCTCCCTCGGTGAATTCCTGCCCTTTCTCCTTATTCTCCCCTGGCCATACTATCATGAAAACGAGGCTTATGTTTAGAAGAGTGGAGAACAATTGAATTTTCATGACCCTGCGGATGTTATTTCGATAAACTTTCTACGGAGAAGTATACATCTCACTTCCTAGGGGAAAATTCGTAGGGCTTCATGAAATAAAACACAAGACTTGACAAAATGCAGATTATATATTAAAGTTAAATATACTGAAAAATCCGTAGCCTAGTTTATGTAGCACGTGAATATAGGACGCCGGTTTCCGTAGTTTAGGTTATGTGGCACGTGAATATAGGGCGCCGACTTCCGTAGCCTAGGTTATGTGGCACGTAAGTATAGGGCGCCGGCGTCCGTAGCCTAGGTTACGTGGCACGCGAGTATAGGGTGCCGGCTTCCGTAGCCTAGGTTATGTGGCACGTAAGTATAGGTCGCCGGCGTCCGTAGCCTAGGTTATGTGGCACGTAAGTATAGGGCGCCAGCTTTCATAGCCTAGGTTATGTGGCACGTAAGTATAGGGCGCCAGCTTCCGTAGCCAAGGGTAAGCAGCGAGCGCCATACCGTTCGCTTGCTGACGCCGTTTGGGCGTCCGACATTTAACCTGCATATGATTTGCGCCGCCGTTGCCAAGCGGTCAGTCTGTACGAGCCTAGATACTTTACGTCGACCCCTAGTCATCAATGGCATGTGGTCAGCCACCACTTGCTCTGTAGGCGCTAGTGCGTATGTCGATGGTATACTCCTGGTACAGCCTTGATGGGGTTGCCCTGAGGAACCCTAGGGGTTCTTACCACTTGGGCGATAGAATGACCCATCTGTCTTGCGCTGACAATGCATCCACGATCAACGTTGCTCAGATCATCACGTTCGTCGATTGCAATATAGTGTTGGAATGCATATTCATCGTCTTTGTTCGATTTGGGTTTATTCCACTCTGCGGGGAGATGCACATGTGAACTTCCCATCACCCCTCTCTCTCCGATATTTTGTCTGCTGAGCGTATATTTATTTATATAATTTTTCTAGAATCTTGTGGGTGCGTATGTAATCAATGCATTTTTTCGGTTCATACGTATGGAGAACATACATGGAACTTAACTGAAAATGGAATAAGATATACAGAGACGGGAGACAACTGAAAGAGCATAGAGAGATGCATACTTGGTGTAACCAGAAAAAATAAGAAGAAGAACTCGTGGGTCAGGAAAATGACAAGAATGGAAAACATCAGAATCAGAGTGAAATGCCGGAAATGGCAATTCGCTGGACATATTGCTAGATGTACTGACCACCGATGGAGAGCTGAAATACTAAACTGGATATCAAGGGACAGAAAAAGTGCCATAAGACCAATTGGGAGATGGGTGGATGAAATTTCAAAGCATGCTGGAGCGACACGGAAACTGGCTCAAGACAGGCCGTTGTGGGGAAAATTTGGGGAGACCATCAACCAACAGTTGATCAATAATATGCATATATATATATACACAGTCGAGTCACATTATTGTGACCACCTCCTACTTTTGACGTCAACAGCGCGTAGCCAGTGAAAGAAAAGGCACGTGTCTTGAGCTAGCTTGGAGGGTATATAAGGTTTGTTGTAGTCAATCTGAAACCATATCACTCGTTGCTGTCATGGATAAACGGAGCGATTTATCCGATTTGTAAAAAGGGATTATTATCGGCTTTCGGGCCAAATGTGATAGTATTTCTGAAACAGCACAGTTTGTGAACTGTTCGCGTTCTGCTGTGGTTAAAGTGTATCATGATTGGAGAAATGGCACCATTGCGAATAAGCGATGTGCAAACTGCGGAGCATCACGTGCCATTGATGTGAGAGGTGAACGTCGGCTTCGAAGGTGCGTGAGAGCCGATCGACACGCTACAGTGGAGCAGCTCACTGGCCGAATGAACCAGGGAGCTACAGGAAGTGTGTCTAAAACAAAAGTTCAGCGAACCCTGCTGCGTATGGGGCTCCGATGCAGACGAATGGTCACTGCACCTATGCTAACAAAGGTGCATCGGCCAAAAGGCTTACATTTGCACGGCAGTATCGGGATTGGACCTCCGCTGATTGGCAAAGGATTGCCTTCTTCGATGAGTCACGTTTTCTGCTTCATCGAACAGATGGACGTTGGTGTATAAGGCGAGAAACAACGGCGAACAAACGCTCTTCAATCATTTCTGGAAGAACACAAGCTGATGGTGGCAGCGTTATGATCTGGGTAATGCTTTTGTTGCATTCCCTGGGTCCACTCATGCCTGTGGAAGGCACTATGGACCGAATTCGTTATGAGTCCATCCTTGCAGACCACGTACACCCATACATGCTGATTGTCTTCCCTAGTGTGGATGGAATCTTCCAGCACGACCATGCGACATGTCACACAGCTAGAAATGTAGGTGAGTGGTTGGAAGAGCACGATGAACACTTCAAAGTACTTTTCTGGCCCCCTAATTCCCCAGACTTAAACCCAATTGAGCATCTGTGGGACCACCTCGATCGTGTTTGTTCGCTCTATGGATCCTCCACCATGCACCCTCTAGAAGCTGTCAAATGTACTGCAGCCAGAACGGCCCCACATACCTGTGAACACCTTCCAGCACCTTATTGAGGCACTCCGAGCTTGTCTAGCTGCTGTCCGCGCTGCACACGGCGGCGGTTATTCTGGATATTAGCTGGTGGTCACAATAATGTGACTCGACCGTGTATATGGTCGGAGCAAGCTTTTCTTATCTGGGGGGTAGGGGGTGCGCGAGACAAAAGTTCCCCACTTTCATTCAAATAATTGGCAGGTTTTACTTTTTCATACCTCCGTTGTAGAAGAATATTATGATCATTCAAAAAATTGCGCTTCCGGTTTTTAACATAATTTTACTAAAAATGTGAAAACTTGGTGAATAAGTACCAAGAGCCAATGGTTATAAACCCGAAAAGTTACATGAACACTTACAACACATCACCGAATCAATGCAGAATGGAAAACAATCCAGCACCGAACGAATGAGTATCAGATAGTGAGCGTAACAATATAGGAAGATGTTCTCGGGGTAGGACTTGGAAAAATTCTGTTCAAGGTTATATACGCTAAGAGGGTCTGGTCTTTCTGCGAAAGTGCGCGGATGACTGATTAGATCTTCATCCGTGTGGCGTATTCGGGAAGGTCAGGAATGTGAGGCATATCCGCATTTTGTTTTATATGCCTCTCTCCGCTGTTTCAGACAAATCGTTTCGTGCGTGTGATGGATCCATACTTCACATAGCAAGTTACTCTTTACCCTAGTTAGATGCGCAGAATACTATGTGGGTCTAACTAAAGTCTTTAAAGAAGAAAATACTGAAGTACAGTGGCGTAGGGTGACATCTAAAATTTATGCAGGGGAAAAAAATTGAACTGTTCTTAACCTTCTTCCTCACCGTGAAATATAATTTTAGTGTGTTGTGAGGCTTCCAAACACCACCTGCTGAAATTGTAGTCATTTGCAAAAGTTTAAGACCACCTGTCTATGTATCGAAAAATTAAGATTTTCAAAGAAACAACTAATTACTAGTCAGAGATATTTGAGAAACTGACACCACAGATGAATGCTTACATTCTTTAGAACACAAAAAGACCGAAATCAGTACTTTGTGGGGCCACCTTTGTTTTCTGTAACGGACAGAATACGATGTTAAATACTCTCAATGAGGAATTTGCAGTAGTCATTTGAAATGCCTTTGCACCACACGTACTTTATCGCATCAATCAAAGCTTGAGAACTTGATAGCTATTTTTCTGCTACCTTGTCTTTTAAAATGGTCCATAAATTTTCGATGGGGTTAAGGTCGGGACTATTACCGGGCCAGCCAACCACAGTTATGTTTTATCTCTGCAGATAGTCCTTTACTCTCTTTGATCACCATCATGCATAAAGATTGTGCATCTGCGCACTTGCATATGAGTTAACAGCTTCTCACGTAACATTTCCACATAAAAAGGACCAGTCATGGTAGTGCCTATCGGCAAAAAGGATAATGAAGCAGTACCGGATGCTGACATAGCACCCCATATCATCTGACTAGGCAGATGTTTCACGGTGCTATCGGTGTATTTTTCATCAAACCTTTTGCCTTTTCGTCGTCAAACAAGTGCTTCGCATAATTCAAACTGACAGTTGACACACATTTGATTCATCGGAAAAAATAACTTGGCACCAATTTTCAACAGTCCACGATTGATGACGCTTCGGAAACTCGAGTCTCTTCTTTTTCATGACATAGGTTAGTCTAGGTTTATGTGCAGGTTTATAAGATTTTAATCCAAAATATTTGCTAAGATGCTGGGAAACAGTGCTGATACTAATATCAGACAATTTTGAAGGTAGAAAGGCTTTGATTTTTGTACACAAAATCCTCAGAGAACGCATAACGATTCCTCTTATGGGGTTATTTTCCTTGGACGTCCATTTCTCTTTCGGTTGCTAAATTCACCTGTAACTCGAGATTTCATGTTCGTATTATGAATAGCAGTCTTGCTCACATTCACCTTTCTGCTTATGTCACATTCGGAGTATCCTTCATGGTGTAAAGGCACTTTTTGTGCCCTCTGAGTAATACTTAATGGCGTTTTTTTTGCCCATTTTTCGCTATACTGAAAATATGTACAAAACCTCTCAGCATGAAAACCAGAAGCAAACTGACGCTCGCACGCTTCCCCCAACTCTATCACCAGCTGCCGCTGTAGGATGATGCAACACCGACAGGAAGTTGAGTAATACAGATAGTAGCTGATGCAATCGGCAGAAATCTCCTAATAACAATAGGTGGTCTTAAACTTTTGCAAATGATTGTAGTTAACCACATAGAATGAAGTAGAAATTTTATTTATATGTGTATATGCAGTGCTGTCAACATGAAAAAAAAAAAAAAAAAAAGGTAGAAACAAAATAAGGTAAGTTTGCTTTCGTTTCCTATTAACCAGGATATTTTGCTATAACTCCACTTTAAAAGTTCTAGACTGATTATGCTTTTGCACCAAGAAAATATTTGGTCGATGTGAACCCAAAGTCTTTAACGGTTTTTCATTCCTTAATGAACTAAAAGGGTATTCCAATAAAAAGTCCTTTTGTTCATTTTACTTAAGGCTGTCTTTGAATGAGTGTTAGGCTTAATCTTCTGCGATAGATGGCGCAAATTATCACTCCTTGGGCGTGGCTTTTACGTCTTGAGGGATTGTCCCAGAAGTTGGCGTCAGCGAATGACTGAAGACCTTACCATATTCAGAATGGAAGCGGTCTCTCGTTGGCTCCACAATGAAAAGACAATATGCGCGCTGTTACGTTTTAATCAATGGCATTGTTTGGGGGTGGAGCTTAGTATATGTAGGCGTAGTTTCTGTCTCAAATTCAAGTGGGGGGGGGACGAAGCTTCCCGGAAACGACCCCCAGGCATTTTAGGTTACCGAGGCAAATGGTTATAAATTCACGCTATAATGAAAAAGAAAGTTTCATTTCTTTTGATGCTGCAAATATTTCTCCAATCATGTTTTTTTTTAAATATTTGTTCAAGTACTATGGTTTATTTTGCTAAGCCGCTCCGGTGGCGCAGTGGTCTAAGGCGCTGGCCTCTGATCATTCGTCCCTAAGGGGTCTGGGTTCGAATCCCGTCAGGCATGGATGTTGTGTTTGTCTTACGGCACTGGCTCTCTCCCTTCCCTGGAACCAGTGACCCTAAATTAGGGACGGGCGACTGCTTATAGCCCATTGAGTTGCTCACGGTGGTCGTTAAACCTCCAATCAAAAAAAAAAAAATATTTTGCTAAAAACTCTATTCAGACGTATGCTATTCTTCAAAATGTAATAAGTAGACTAATCATACCTAATAGTCAGGGAATCGGGATTCAGGATCAGGAGTGTGTTGAATGCATTTTAATAGATAAAAATTTCAAGCCTGCCAACACCCCCCCCTCCCCCTGGCTCCCCCTCGTTTAGCTGAAGAAAGTTTGTTCTTGAGATGTTTGAAGAAGTAATTGCTGTATCAGTGTTGAAGAAGTAATTACTGTATCATATACACTGGTTTCCATAAATTAAGCAATAAATAAAAAAACGTGATTACTCAAAGTATGCAATCGATTCGAAAGAAATTAAGTGGTAAGCTTTATCAGACCAAATGCAAGAAAAAAACGTGGTTCAAAGCATTTACATTTTGCATGATTAATGCAAATATGAAACTACAGAAATATAGGTATCAAGATGAAATAGAAAAAGGTACTTCAATACGAAGTGTGGTTACCCCGAACAGCAGTATAATCCCGACAGCGATGTTCTATGCTGTTAATTATGGTATCGAGCTATTCCGTGGGTAGCTGCGTCCATTGCTCGAGCAAAGCAGTGCAGAGCCCCTGCAGGGTTCGGGGAGGAAGCTGGAGGCCAGTAAAACGCCTTCCGAGAGCATCCCAGACATGCTCAATGCGATTCAGATCGGGAGAGCGTGCTGGCCACTCCATACGGACTATAGTCTCCTGTTCTAGGTACTGGTGCAGGAGGCGAGCTGTGTGAGGGCGGGGGCGTTATCCGGCTGCAGTAGAAATGTATCACCAATTGTGGCTGCATACGGACGAACAATATGGTCCAGGATGCCGTCTCTATACCTCTCAGCATTAAAGTTTCCATGTGGCAACACACAGAGGTCGGTACGGCCGCTAACTATATACCTGCTCACACCAGAACACTACCACCACCATAGGTGTCCCTTTCCTGGATATTAGAGGGAAAATAGCGATTAGCTGCCTCTTTCCAGAAGAATCACTCTGTAAACAGTATCGCGACTCATCAGTGAACCTCCGCTGATTTACTTCCACACCCACTCTAATTCCGTACAATTCTGCTCACATTTTTCAGCATAAAATTTCTGCTCTGCACTTCCTATTTAGAAGAGCATATTCACATTCTTCTAGCCATTTCGCCAGAGCTCAAGAACTGCAATGGATATCATCCCTCGCTAAAAACCATGGTTACCCGGACAACGTTGTTAAGGGAGTGCACAATAAAGTACGGTTTTCTATGTCAACTGCTTTAATTAGTGAGCAAGTGCCTAAAAAGTATGTTGGATCTGTTGATTTTAATCCACATATTGTAAACCTCCTTACCAACATATGTTCTCGTCATAAAATACAATTTGGAATACGATCATGCAATCTATATACCATTATCCGCAATGATCGTGACAAAATTGACAAAGGGAAAAAATGGGGTGTGTATGTTATTCCTATGCTCGACACTATCTCTGGTGAACTAAACAATCATTATGTGGGTTCTACCAAAAGAAATTTGGATTTGAGATTAAATGAACACATATATGATCTAAAAATGAATCACCAAAGCACCTCTTTTGCAAGAACCATAAGTGCTGGAAATTCCATCCCAGACTGGGACAACGCTAAAATCATAAACACACCTAACTCTGTTTATTCCTTGTTATTTGCAGAAAGCCTCTATATTTCGGCTTATAATACACGTTGCTGTAATGACTATTATCCTTATGTTTTACCTGAACCTTGGAGCAATCTTGTTGAGAAGGACGGCACAATAGCAATTGCTTCTGTTAAGTGATCATTGGCTAACTATGCCTTTTTTTGATTGTCTTGTTATCTGGTATATCATGTGACATTGACATTACCTTTCCCATGATGCATCTACTCCACGTACTTAAGACCAGCATGTAGCCACATGGTGAAATTACATCTGATGAAGGTGTCAATGTGACACCGAAAGTGCTCATGTGTTTTTAAACTGTATATAGACTTCATTTTTTAGCTGAATAAATATCATCGTGCAACAAGACGGATTTCTTTTAATACTACTCCGCTGATTTTGAGTCGAGTTCACATGCATTCGTGCCCAATTGAAACGTTCCCTCCGGTGGCGGGGGTTGAGGTGCACGCATAATACCGGTTGCCGAGCATACAGTCCTCCTGCGTGTAACCTTCTGCGTACCGTCGAAGCTGATACCGTCCGTCCGGTGGCACAGATCTGAGATGAGTCGGTGTAGCCGTCCTGTTCCGCCGTGCCAAAAGCCGCAAATGCCGGTCATCCGCGGAGGTCGTCGCCCTTGGTCTGCCTTTGCTGTACCTTCGGGAAGCTGCACCCATGGCTTGGAACTGCTGCAACATCCTGCTGCCCACGGGAACGATCGACGTTGCGCCATCTTGCGACGTCCGCCTGCCGTTGCCCTGCTTCGAATCTGCCGATCGCTCTGTAGCGTAACTCCGCTGGTGAATGGCGTCTCGAAGCCATGTTAACAAAATCGCTATCTCGAAATATTGTTATTCGCCGCAGCACATGAATTGGCGACTCCCTCCGAAATAGCTGGTTTCAAGCTCTTGCGTATTTGCATAAAGCGCTGCCACCGCCACGCATTTGCCTTCCGTACATCGATGCTGTATGCCCGTAAAATGTGCAGATTTCGTGTAATTTGAACTATATTTCGCCCAGTTAGCACGATTTTTCGGTTTGCTGGTTAATTTATGGAAACCAGTGTAGAACTTTTTATCGGGGAGGGCGACAGAAAATGGAAGTTTTTCGTCGCCCTCCTCCGAACAAAAAAAAACACTTAATGAAAAATAGAAGAAAAATTAAAGCATTTTTATTAAATTAAGGCATTTTTTTTTCTAATGTGAGTTGCACTTTCGGGGGGCAACGTCCTCTGGTCCAAGGTACTTAGAAGGAGGACATCGGAACCGCCCCTCTTTCCGCTTCTCTTCGCTGCGCTGTGACGTCACGGTGGACATAAGCGAAGCTGCAACGCGCACGGAGCCATACCGAGAAAGTGTCGTGTGCTCTGTGAATTTTCAATCTAAATAACAGAGCTAGTTTTGAGTAAATAATTTTTAAGTAAAAATTGTACAAACATCCAACTATTTTTTAAAATAGAGTAAAAAAATATGCATATACTGGGAAAAAACGGGAATATGACGTGAATACTGTTCGATGCTTTTTTGCGGAATATCTTTTTTTTTTTTTTTCTTTTCCAAAAGCACACTGCAATGGCTCTTTGGAGCTGGGAAATCTCCCTTCATTGCGTCGAATCAGTCATTTACCAATTTTATAAAATTAGCAATTTGTTTTCTTTCAGGAAAGAAATACTCTACAGCTTTGCTTACGTTGTTAGATTGCACCTGGGGCGCTAAAACTAATTCTCTGTCTCATGGGGCCTCTTACATTTGTGTGGATCCATTTTATTTTATGAAACACCTTTAATTCTGAGTTATTACGTTCCAGCAAAAGGTCAAATATCTGGCGAGGGGTGGTTCCACACTACAGCGTTTTCCGCGATCAAATATATGATTTCGGAAGATGGGGGGGGGCATATCGGCAAACATCCATATTTTTCGATTTTCAATTACTGGATTTGGAAAAGAAGACAATGTTGGAGTTATTCCAAGCTGCCTCCAAACCTTGTTTTCGCCCCCCCCCTTCAAGATCAGGTACCACTCCATGCACTAAATAACTCGATTGCTCAACGGCTCGAATGCTTGGAAGCAGTATGTGCATTTTATTTTTGATGAAAAGATATGCTTTTCGAGAAATATCATGCAAAACAAGTGCTGGACTTATATCTTTTTCATTCCATTTTGCTGGTCTCTTTTTTGACACAAGAGTTTGAATTTGCACTTCAATGAAACAATGTCCAAGCAAATTTATGATAGCTGGCTACCTTTCACTGTTGCTCAGCAAATTTCTATTGCATTTGCATTTCATAATATTAATTTCCGTTTGCAGGCTTCTTTTCTCGAGGCAAAACCATTGTTTTACCATTACCAAGTGTTTTCTTACGTTTGATAATTATTCCCGTAGTGAATTATTTTCACTCTTCAGTTGCATTATATTTTTGTTCAGACATTCGCACTTCTCACATAACGTTGACGGTTTGATAAATGTTGGTCAGGAATGATGTCACTTTTATTGTGACCTGTGATTTGACGTTTAATTGGAAATATACTTTCAATTCGATTTAATGCATTTTTTTCTGACCTCTCCTATCTTAAACCGTTCACTTCGAACAGAAGTTTGCTCCTCCATCTGCTAAGGCATATTTTTTGTGGGCACGGCATCTTTTCTCATTTTTTTTCTGGGAGGCAAGTTCAGCAATTTATTTTTTAAATCTCGCTCTTACTTCGAGACATCAAAGTGTCATGAACACATTCGAGCTTTCTTTGCATAGAATACATCCTTTCGACAGCATTTCGCTACCCATTGCTTTACGAAATCTCTATCCGATGGGAAAACATGGTGCCGCCCGGGTGGCGCAGTGGTCTAAGGCACTGGCCTATGATTATTCGTCCGTAAGGGGTCCGGGTTCGAATCCCGGTGAGGCATGGATGTTGTGTTTGTCTTACGGCACTGGCTCTCTCCCTTCCCTGGAACCAGTGACTCTAAATTAGGGACGGGCGACTGCTTATAGCCCATTGAGTTGCTCACGGTGGTCGTTAAACCTTCAATCAAAAAAAAAAAAAAACACACACATGGTATGTAACATCTAACTTCCTTTCCTTTGAACTGTTATTACGACAAAGTGCAACAGCGTATCTAGGTATTTTCGAGATAGTTGTACACAGAAAACAAATGAAGAAAAAAAAATGAATGAAACGACAAAGCAGGTCTAAAATTGACAAAGAAGTGCAGCGAGTAATCGACACTACAGCACAAGCTCCGAATGCTCAAGAGATCGTTTACGGCCACTGTGACGTCACATTCCAGCTCGTAGGGTGACAGCTCGCCGGCTGCACGGAAACAAAGACGATTGGACCTACCTCTCCTCTTTCTAAGTACCTTGCTCTGGTCCCCCTCTAAGGTTCCATGTGCCCTTCCCCCCGGTCAAAAAGTCCTGGAAGAAACACTGAGGGTGTCCTCTTGCATGTTTTCCTTCATTAACCCAACCACTGATGTCTTTATATGTAAGCCATTTTTCATTCAGCAGATGTGTCCAAAAAGTCTTAGTTTTCTCTGCTTGATTTTTTCGAACAGGGTCTCTTTTAGTTTCTTCACTTTTAGTATTCTTCTGAACACTTCATTTCTTATCCTTTGGGTCCATCCAATTCGTAAGATTTCACGATAGCCAGTATCCTTCTCTGATTCCTTTGTCAATGTCCAAGTGTTGCATCCATATAGCATGCCGCTGAAGATGCATGTCTCGAGAATGCTTAACTTAGTTATGAAGCTAATAGCTCTGCTCTTCCAAAACGTATCCGTAGCTTTTAACAGTGTTATATAGCTTTTGCGACTCTAATCGAAATTTCTTTTTTTCTGTTTAAGTCATATGTTATATTGCTTCCAAGATAAGGGAATTTTCCCCACATTTTCAAGTTCTTTACCTTCCAGAATGATCTTTTCCCTGATCTGTTTTGCGCCAAATACCATTGCTTTTGCCTTTTCTATGTTCATCTTTAGCCCATATCTTTTACCCTCTCTATTCAGTTGTTGTACCATTTGATCCAGTTTCATTTCATCTTCTTCAATCAGTACAATGTCATCTGCAAGACACAGATGTTAAATCTTTGCCCTCCAATAGAAATTCCCATGTCCTTGTACCTGATTTTGTCCAACATTCTCTCCAGATGTCAGATGAAAATGCTTGGCGATAATAAACGGATTTGGAAGTGTGCAATGTGTAACCCAGTTAGTCAACTATTGTAGTGGCTCACATTTGCATTCAGAAAATCTGGAAACTGGTTACGAACACGCATTTTCTTTCGGAATTTTTCCAATTAAAAGAAAAAGAATTTTTTTTTTTTTTTTGTACGTAGGACTACGTCTAACTCCGCGGATAGTATGGAGCGATCTGTGACAAAAATAAGTCCCAATTGAAATCGTTATAGCGTTAAAAATACGTGCCGCACACTTATTTTTTTAGCATATTCGTAAACAGCATGGAGTCCAATTCGCGTACTGCGCAATACATCGTGCGCGCGACGCTCCCTGTGCGCGTGGGAGATGATGAAATATTTATGGGTGTGGCGCTGCGTTTGACTCCGTCGGTTTCGGTAACCGTGAGCGCAACACGACTGTGCGTGGTATCGTTTTAAAGCTCTCGACGAGATCTATTCAAATATACGAAGATCATTTCGCAGTGGTTTGAACTGAATATTTTAAAAATTGTTCTCTTGTGAACCGGTGAACACTTTTGACAATATCGCGGTTTATCTGGACGACTGTGCGTGGTATCGTTTTAAAGCTGTCGACGAGATCTATTCAAATATATAAAGAACATATCGCAGTGGTTTAAACTAAATTTTTTTTAATTTGTTTTCGTGTGACGGGTTAACATTTTCGACAATGCCGCGGAATTTGCAGAATGAACGCAAAAGTGGAGAAAATCAAAACGAGAGGCAAGAGCAAGTGATGAGGAATGTATAAGAAGCCCAAGAAGACTGCAGCCCAACGAACTAGAAAGTATCGAGAACGCCTGAAAGTAGCCGCCGCCAAACAAAAATCCAACTAAACCGATAGAACCCGGCCCATCTTGAATTCTGCTCTGTGTTCGCAATGTATCCAGCATTATTTGTAAAAATTATGTAAGCTACTTTTCGTATCATAGACCTATGTTGGCTATAATAAATTAAATAAACGCTTTGACACCATAGTCGACTAGCTCATTTCAACTCTCCGATCTGCAAGTCGTAGCCTTACGTTCCAAACTGACGGCTCAATCAGAACTCAGCCTACCTGTGTTTTTTTTTTCGTTTTTTTGTTGTTGTTGTTGTTTTGTTGTTTTTGATTTGTCGTAGCCCCGGATCCCCATAAGAGCCCGACGCCAGTGCTGAAGTGTATAACTTTCTTTTTGAATTATAAATAATTATTCATTCGTCTTGCTTTCTATATTCTATGCCTTTCAGAATATAAATTTATGCCCCTGGTATGTTCATTCTGGGAGGTCAACCCCCCCCCCTATATCCCTGTAACCAAAGATATTCTTTGCTGTAACTACGGCCCTGTGTGTGAGTGTGTAATTCCCTGAAATGGCAATGGACTGTGCATATGGCCAGAAGAACGAACCAGCGATGGATGTCTGAAATCCTATAGACTGAATACCATGGAACAGGAAAATGACACAGAAGACCACCAATATTCCCTCTATGCGGCCAATGGGTAATGCGTGCCTAACCCGATGAGCTGGGCAGGCATCAAAACCACTCGGGCAAAACATTTTATTTTCTCAGCTTCTCTTACTAGTGCAGTAGAAGCTGGAACTTCGATTGGAACCCTTATTTTATCAAATCCCCCATTTTTATCACCGTTCTTTCCGCAACTGATTTTTAATAAAAAAAAATTAAAAACATTTCATTAATTAAAATTTTTATTTTATAAAAAGTGAGAAGCTCAAACTCACTTCTGGAATAAAAACACTGAAAATTAGGAAAAGCATGTTTACGCATAATACACGGTTTCTATGATTGTCTGGCTGGCGCTGATGTGTTGTTTTGAGAAAAGACTCAATTTCTGCCTCTCTCTCGGGGTGAGAAAATCGCTAATAGCCGGCCCGGTGGCGCAGTGGTCTAAGCGATGGCATCTGATCATTCGTTCGAAAGGGGTCCGGGTTCGAATCCCGTGAGGCATGGATGTTATGTTTGTCTTACGGCCCTGGGTCTCTCCCTTTCCTGGAACCAATGGCCTTAAATTAGGGATGGGCGACAGCTTATAGCTTATTGAGTTGCTCACGGTGGTCGTTAAACCTCCAATCCAGAAAAAAAAAAAAAAAATTACTAACGCATCCTCGCGTTCACTATCTTCTAGCACGAGGCTGCTTTGCAAGAAACCTTAGAGAATGAAGAGGACAGTGAGACGATCTTAGAAGGAGGCGAACGGCATTTAAGAAAAATGTCGTTTTGACTTTTGAGAGCCCGAATTTTCTTTATTTATTATTATTTTTGCAGGAAACCGATTTTCGATTGATGAAAATTAATTAGAGATTTGGGAATTTTAATCTAAAATGCTTACTGCGCCGAAGATATTTCAGCTGCGTGGAGGAAGTTAAGTCGCTGCGCGGCCGCGTACAGCTTTGAGGGAACATTGAAGAGCATGTGGACGACGGGTAGATGAAATTACAAAGCATGCTGGAGTGACACGAGGAGACTGGCTCAAGACAGACCGTTGTGGAAGAAACTTGGGGCGAACTTATTTCATCCACCAGTGGATTGATAATGGTTGACAATGGCAATTTATGTGTGTGTTCTATAATCGGCCCACTCTCAAAAGAAAAAAAAATAAATCTAAATAAATAAAACAAAATATAATACCAGATTTTAACTTCTGCTAGAAGGAAATAAATCTGAAGCCATTGAAGGGGTGTAACAGAATAGATATGCGTAGGTTTTAATCATGAGCGCGATAGGGGGTAACAGAGGTCACTTGACCCCCCCCCCCCCCATCCGTAGAATTATTTTATTTTATTTATTACTTTTTTTTTTTTACACTCACAGAACTGGAGCGCAAGGAAAGATGGAGTTTGGGGCGTTTAATTTAATATCCCAATTTTATAGGAAATTTGGAATTTTTTTTTTTTTTTGATTGGAGATTTAACGACCACCGTGAGCAACTCAATGGGCTATAAGCAGTCGCCCGTCCCTAATTTAGGGTAACTGGTTTCAGGGAAGGGAGAGAGCCAGTGCCGTAAGACAAACACAACATCCATGCCTCACCGGGATTCGAACCCAGACCCCTTACGGACGAATGATCAGAGGCCATCGCTTAGACCACTGCGCCACCGGGGCGGCTAATTTTGAATTGGAAAAACGATAACGTGAAAGCGGAAAACCTAGCAAACAGTAACAAAGTGCGCCCAAACACGTTCCGCTCAGGGTGGTGTGTGCTGAACTTAAAAGGCTAACATACACTTTCTTCAAGAGCAGTATCAATTAGTAATAATAATAATATAGTGTTCTAGTGTAGTAAGTAAGTAGTAGTAATAGTAATAGTATTAATCTTACATTTTTACGAATTACTGTTTTCTATATATTAGCCAGACCTTAATTAATTACACTTGACACCCCCTTGAAAAATTTCCTGCAGGCGCCCATGGTTTTAATAGTACATTGATTTCAATTTTCTTCACGTAGAACGGAAAGGAGGGCTGGAGGGGTCGCAAAAGTAAAGCTTTAACTGTTCTGGATCTAAATATTTTTCCCATTGATTATGACAACACAGCCAGAATCTGTCTCAAGAAAACTCAGGCTTTTTCTCTCTGATCGAAAAAAAAAAAAAAGGAATGAAAGGAAGTATGAGGAAGTTTTCGGATTGATTCCTTGCGCGTCATGTCCACTGAAGTTCGAGGCGTACGAAACCTATTTGGAATCGCAGCTTTCTCCTTGGCCTGCCATCGGAGGTGACGTTAAAATGTTTGGGAACTCCGCGCGACTGAAGCGCCGCTTTGAGGTGCTTTCCGGCTTAACCAATGAGCTGTCTTGTGGCAGCATACGTCACGTACACCCCTTTAGTCTCTCAGCTGTGGTGTGGCTCTTCGTGCTCGTGTGGCAGGCGGAGTGGGCTGAACGTGGAGCAGATGGATAAGTGTGCGAGAGAAATACCACAGTTCCCTCACCCCGAGTCAAAGTGCTAATGGACGTTCTTTGAAGGAATTGTCTGTTTGTGGTGCAGTGGTTGCGGGTGAAAACAGTGCGGATTCAAATGGCTATTTATGTGCAGGAAGAATCCCTTTAATGTGCAAACTATGGCCATCGGCTATGCCAACACAGCTCTGTCGTCTGGGCCACAGAGAAGGGTGGTCTGGGCTATTGGAACCGTCCACTTTCTTTGCAGGTTGTACAGCTCCACCATATCTACACATGGAGCTACAGTAAGCGCAGAGTACATTATGCATTTTTTCCCCGTCGTCTCTTCCGCTTATTTAATTTTCGTATTTGTTGTTGTGTGATCGTCAGCTATTTAGGTCACCGGAGGAATTTTCTTCCACAGTAATTATTTGAAAGGGAGGGGTGTACCGAAGGAAACCGTGGCATCAAGATTTCTCCTCCAGTGAATAGTGGTCTTTAAAAAACGCTATTATTCCACTCTGTCTCTCTCTCACTCGCATGCGTGCTGAAAACTTTTTTTCTGTCCAGCCAAAATTAGCTCTGCATCTCTCCATTGCGTAAGACCGTCAACTGTTGATCTCTCCCCTGACGTCTCTCTAGGATATCAAAGGTTACACGCACGATCGGCAGAATGTTGTAGTAAACAAAATCATCCGGTGGATCTGATGTCTAAATGTTTCTCCCAACTGACGAAAAAAAGCATGTGATTCATCAGCAAATTGTAATGCTTCTAGTTGTGCTCTGTTATCAGTGTGCTGTTAGTATTTTAAAATTTAAAAATAGCATGTGGTCATTTTATGAGTGCTAAATTATGATTATTTTCGCAAGTTGGCAACGCAGGTCAGAGGCCAGCCGCAAGTCCATGGTGAGCAGTGATTATATCAGCTGATGACTAATTTATCACTTTGCTTTGAATAATATAGGCAGAGAGCTTTTGCAATGAAAGCCCAGTTGCAGCAGGCTCAGAGATGCATCATTCAAATGGTTGTCCATTATTTGGGGCATTTGATAAAACTAATTTCAGAATCTGTATCTTTAATTTACAGAAATATAATTTCATATGGATTTTTTTTATGTGGCTATATCTTTTTCCTCTCCCCAACAATTTTTGTGTTAAAACATAACTGTCCCTACGTTGAAGCATCAGTCAAAAGTGCCAATAAAATTGGTCAACAGTTTAGCATGGTCACATCACTTCCATCAAAAGTATGTTTTAGAAAATGTGGAATTTCCTTCTCACCCTACAATTGTACTGCAAGGACATTATCTTCCTGTGTGTGATTTGAGCTTGCGTGGATGTTATACTTTTACCTTATTTCTGGTTTTCTGCCTTCCCTGGAGTCAGTAATCCGCAATTAGAAATATATTTTCACATCCGCCCACATTCATAAGAGGTAAATAAACAAATACATCGTTCTTTCCACGTTCCAGAAACACATAGCAACTGAAAAATTGTTATTCGATCACCGCCAGGGTATTGAACCCATGGATCTCTCCATATCTAGCCTAGCGCAGGAATTTGAGGAATCTGTGGGTTCAATTCTCCGGCGGTGACCAAATGACAATTTTTCAGTTGCTATGTGTTTCTGGAAACGTGGAAAGAGCGATGTATTATTTACTGACGCCACGTATTTGGAGGATTTTCACTTCATAAGAGTTATTGAAGTAGAAAAAGAAAGTCTTGAGTTTTATATCTTTTTATCATAAGCAAAATTTAACTATTTTTTAAATCCAACATTTCTCTAATTCTACAGTTATCTGGAATAGTGTACCAAAACCATTTCTAAGATTTTCCGAGCCTTTCTGAAGGGAGAAATGTGACTGATAACCTGGCATTAATTTTATCAAGTCTAGCTAGCAGTGGCAGCTTTGTGTGGTTCTTTATTTATATATAGAGATAGGTAGATAGATTATGATAGCATTGCATTCAAAAATTGTTAATACTTTCTCAGTCTGTCAAAGTAGAAGTTACTTTGGTATTTCCTATCTGGCTCTCTGCAGCATTACATCCATGAACTTTTAAATGAAGGCAAATTAACTAATGTTAATGATTCGTGCAGTTTGAAGTGCATAGTCATGTTATAGCATTAAAAGGTTATTTTATTGACTCAATATATCTGCAAACAAGACATAGCCAAGAAGTGGGGTCTGGACCCCACCTAAAATTTTTCGCCTGCAGTATTTTTTTTTCAGTCATTTAAAAATATGTATTTTTGTGACATATTTATATGGTTTGTGCATTGCTTTTCTCTCTAAGTTTGTAAGATCAATCAGGTTGGCTATATATCTTGCACAGAAACAATATTGAATGTGTAACATAATGTATATTCAATTTAATCGATTTGAATGGGCCTTATGTTACATGTTCAACATTTTGCCTTTGATCATTGCACTTTTTATGTGTGACTTCTTACATACATGAGTAGAGAAAGATGAGAATTCACAATAGACTCTGTGTAGTAGGGTCTGTAAAATATCACTAGAAAAAGTTAATTTACCTTATCCCTTAGAGCCTTAATTTAGAAATCTGTGTGATGCATACAACAGTAAAGCCATATCCATGGGTGGATTGGCCCACCAGGATACCAGGGCATTTCCTGGTATGGACCATTTAAGAAATGGTCCACTTTCTCCTATTATTTTTTGTTTAGATTTTTTGGGAAGAACAAATAATTATTTTGGTACTTACAAATAATATAATGATAAACTTCATTGGAGCTTTATTTATTTTAGGAAGCAGAAAGTTTATTTATATATATATAAAAGAAAAAAAGCTCTTCCTTTTATTTATGTTGTGTGTTGGCTCCCAAAAAAAAAAAAAAAAAAGACAAGTTCTCTTCTCTTTTGTGAAAAAAGTGCCTCCCGACCAAGAAAGCTGTTATAAATTAATTAAGATAAGGCTAACTACAGTTAAATGTAGTTTGCTGGATTTTGGAACCCAGGGCCATTGGTGTGCCCTACCCTCATCTGATAGTCTATCATCCCCACACACTTATCCACTAACTGACACAGAGCAGAGCATGTTTCTCCAACAGAGATATTCCGAAATCTGGGTCCCACACACGTGTCTTAAAAGAAACAAATTTACCAGTACTAGCTTATGGGTCAAAATAATGTGTAGACTTAGAAATGGCCTGTACTCAACGAGGAGATACCAGTACTATTGTGCAATAAGTGATCAGTAACTAAATGAATATAAAAATTTACTGCATACAGAAATTGCTATGTTGCATGTGCACATTTTAACTTTCAGAATGATCTTCATATTGATTTAGTTTGAAATGCAGTCTTCAAGAGACTTTTTTCTTGTCAAAATCAAAATTTTTAAAGAGAAATAATCCGGCACAACACCCCATTTTGAGCATGGTTTTATGCTACATTCAACCACAAAAGGATTTTTAAAACTGTTTCACCATTAAACTATTGTTAAAATGTGTTTGTTCACAATTGAGTTCGTTTTACAACACATATTTCAACTGTTCTACTTCATCCAGGATCTGACAGAACTTTTTTCATGAGGGAATTTATGAAGTATTCCCATGTATGTATGTGGGTTTTTATAGTGGATTGCAAGACTAAAATTCATCACCTAGCTTGGTCATCCCAGTACTCTCCTGGCCATGTCACATGCGGTTTGAGAAACAGACACCAGAAAAATGTAACACCCATCAATGTTACTACAGCTCTTGTATTGCCTGTGAACAGGAATTCTACTCAGTATTTGGAGGCTATTAAAGGTTCTGGGTTAGCTCTCAACATCAGTAGCAAATAAAATGTCCTTTCCAATGTCATCATCATCATCATCATTGTCAACCATTATCAATCCACTGCTGGACGAAGGTCTCCCCAAGTTTCCTCCACAACGGTCTGTCTTGTGCCAGTCTCCTCCATGTCACCCCTGCATACTTTCGAATTTCATCCACCCATCTCCCATGTGGTCTTCTTCTGGGTCTTTTCCTGTCCCTTGGAATCCAATCTAAAATTTCGGCTGTCCATCGATGATCTGTCCTTCTGGCAGTATGTCCAGCCCATTGCCATTTCAGGGATTTAACTCTGATCATGATGTCTTCCACTCTTGTCATTTTTTGGATCCACGAGTTCCTCTTCTTATCTCTCCTGGTTACACCAAGCATGCACCTCTCCATGCTGCTTTGAGTTGTCTGCAGCCTTTGTATGTCTCTTTTAGTTAAGGTCCACGTCTCTGCACCATACGTAAGCACTGGAAGGATGCATTGATCAAACACTTTTCTTTTAAGACATAATGGCATATTGCTCTTGAAAATTATGCTGTTTCTTCCAAAAGCTCTCCAGGCAAGTTTTGTACGCCGATTAATTTCTTCATCAATGTGACCCTCACTTGATATCTGCTGTCCAAGATAAACGTACGTGTCTGTTATCTCCAGCTTTTCTCCATCAATCGATAAATCTTCATTTCTTGTAAAAGCATTGAACATCACTTTTGTCTTCTGAAAGTTCATTTTTAATCCCACTTCTTTACTCTTGTCAGCAAGTTCCTGGATCATACTCTGCAGCTCTGATGGGGTAGTTGCAAAAATGACTACGTCATCAGCAAAACGAAGGTGGGTTAGATAATCTCCATTAATCTTTTTCCCCGTGTTTTCCCAGCTCAGCGACTGAAAAACACCCTCCAATGTGGCATTAAAGAGCTTCGGAGATATGGTGTCACCTTGTCTCACTCCCTTTCCAATTTTTACGTGTGTTGTATTTTCAAACAGCCTAATCTTTGCACTTGCATTTTCATAGATGTTATTAATAATATTAATGTATGCATCTTCAATACCGCAGGTTTTCAGAGCCATTGTAACTGCTGATGGTTTCACCGAATCAAAGGCTTTTTCATAATCGATAAAAGCCATGCACAATGGAAGTTCATATTCCCTCGCTCTTTCAATTAGTTCTCTCAGCACGTGGATATGATCTATTGTGCTGTAGCCACTCCTGAATCCAGCTTGTTCTCTCGGTTGAGCCATGTCCAGTGTTACCTTCAAGCGGTGTGAAAGAACTTTAGTGAAGATTTTATAAACTACTGATAGGAGGCTGATAGGTCTGTAGTTTCCGAGATCCTCAATGTCACCTTTCTTATGTAGCAGGATCATTGTAGCGGTGTTCCAATCCTCAGGAATCTTTCCTTCATTAAGGCATCGAGTGAAAATTTGGGCGAGTACTGTTTCGATTTCTCCACTTGCTTCTTGTATGATGTCTACAGTAATTCCATCTTCTCCTGGAGCTTTTCCCCGCTTCATGTTCTTGATTGCATGTGCAACTTCTGCTGGGAGGACTGGAGGAACTCTGGTACTGGTATCTTTCATGATGTCTGGAGTGCATATATCATCCCTTTCATATAATTTGGAGTAGAAATCTTTCACTCTTGTCAAAATTTCGCCTCTATTTCTTGTTACAGAACCATCTTCTTTTCTCAGTGCCATAATCTGTTTTCTTCCCTTACTGAGATGTCCCTTTGCTATCTTTAGGCTTTGGTTGTTTTCAATTGCTTTCCTCACTAGTTCACAGTTGAATTTCCTTACGTCTTCAGTGATACTTTTTCTTACTGTCTTGCATAGCTCTATATATTCCACTTTGGAAGTCACATCTTCTTTAGTTGTCCTCATCTCTCTTCTTTTTTGCATCAACATTTTGGTTTTTCCTGATAATTTGTTCACATGCAACTTGTTCTTAGACCCAGCTAATTTTGTTGCTGTTTCCATAAGAGCTTTGGTTACTTTTCTGTTAACTTCAGAGATGTCCACTTCTTCCGATGTTAGGCCTTCTAAAGCAGAGAACCTGTTCTTCAGTTCTAACTTGAAGGTATTATGGTGTTTTTTAAGGTTGGTTATGTCAATAGATTTTGTTTGTCTTATGAGCTTGCCACGTTCAAGTTTAGTGTTGAGGTGCATCTTACATCTCACCAATCTATGGTCACTACCTGTGTTGAACTTGTTTAGCACACTGCAGTCTTCTATGACGAATTTTTTGTTACACATAATAAAATCAATTTCACTTGTCGTCCCATTTGGATGTCTCCATGTCCATTTCCTGTGTGGCTTTTTCTTGAAGAAGGAGTTCAAGATGAAAAACCCTTCTGCCTCTGCAAACTCAACGAGAGTATTTCCACGCTGGTTTCTGTTGCCATGACCGAATTTACCTACTGAAGTTTCATTCTGTTGCCGTTGCCCTATTTTTGCATTGAAATCTCCCATAATTATTTTCAAGTGCTGCTTACCTTTATTATTTAGATGACAAATTTCCTCATAAAATTCTTCAATTTCTTCTTCAGGATGACTTGTGGTGGGTGCATAAGTTTGAATAATCTGAGCCTGGTATCTTTTCGAGAGTTGGATAACAAGTCGTGCAGCTCTGTCAGAGGAACTTTCAACTTCTACAACTTTATCCTTCAGTTTCTTGTTTATTATAAATCCAACACCACTAGTTCTGCCAGTATCTGTCCCTCGATAGTAGAAGAGATGTCCACTTTTCAGTTCGATGAGATCTTCTCCTTTTCTCCTTACCTCACTTAGCCCCACGATGTCCCACTTGATCCTTTGTAGTTCCTCTTCCAATTCAAGAAGCCTTGAATCAGAAGATAGGGAGCGTCCATTGTAAGTAGCCAAGGTCAGCATCAGATGGCAGCCTAGTCCGGTCCTCCGGGGATTCTTAGCACCCTCTGCCTTCATGTCGCACTGGCCGCTGCCTTGGCCAGGTACATTCCAGCTGCCGGAGACTGAGGGCCAAGATTTAAGTTGTGGAATCATTTTGGAGGGGTTTGGCCATAACTCACCACGCTGGCCAAGCGGTCCAATGTAGAAGGGGTTAAATCCTTTTTTGAGAAACAAAACTTTGACAGCAATGACTAATTGGTTTGATTCTTTTTCTAGTCCACTAAGATTTCCCTCTTAGTGTAGCAGAAGTCTTAGATATAATATCTCTCCACGCAAGGTGTGTCCTTTTTTGCTGTCTGATGTAATACTTTTATAGTGATAAAAGGTTCCAAATAAAAATTCTAGACTGAAGCACAAAATGTATACATTCTAAAAGATATACAGTACACTGGTGTAATTTCAGTTATTTCTGGTGAGTTCAATTAATATATATAACTGAAATTAATAAATATATATAATGATGATGCTCATACACACACAGTCAAATCACATATTACAAGCTTACATAATACAAAGTTCTACATAAATCAAAGTTTTATAGATTCCATTGAACTTCATAAGATTTTCCCTTGATATTTTAATCACATATTATGAACATTTTTCTGGAGAAACCGCATGTGTCAAATTTCAGTATGTTTATCAGCAAATAAGTGGCATTCACTCAGTTTTTGCCCCCTTCCTCTTTCTCCAAAAATAGGATTTCTAGCTGGGATTCCACGTTGCTGCAGGGATGTTACACTGCTCTTCAGTGGGTGTTGTTCAAGTAGTCTTGACTAGGTAACAAAAATGGGGTTTGTCACATTTTGTTAATTTAGTTGGACTTCAATTGCTTGGCAGTCTGTGCAGTGTGCTTACAAAAATCAAAAAATGATGGCTAAAAGCAAGCATTAATCTTTAACGCTCAGTGAGAAAATCGAAGCAATCGGTTTAGTACAAAAAGAAGGAATTCAAAAATTTAACATTGCAACACGGGTTTGTTATTGCACCAAATTCTCTTCCTTCAATTTTATGTAACGAGGATGAATTGAAACCAGAATTCAGTGAGGTTTTTCGAGTATTGGAAAAAAAAAGTTTTTGAAAGGGAATTCACACATGTGGACATATGGAGCGCATTTAGGGCAAGAAGAATGGCCAATCAAGTGATGAAGAGGAAATCACTATAGAAAAGAAAATAATTTTAAATAATCATGGTATTTAAAGTTTAGAAAATCTTAGAGTTTATTTTGCATCTATATCAACTGTGTTAGAGGAAGTTGGGGGGGGGGGATTAATAGCTGGTATCATAACAACCACAAAACAGGCAGCAATCAACTCATGCTGCCTGTTTGTTCTTGCTCTTCAGACATGATGTGTCAACAGCAAAACAAGTATAACAAAATTTCAAACAGTTACTTTAATTTTTACATTAAATGTTTTGCTTATTCCAAATCTTATTCATAATTTTATTGCTAGCTATAATCTTTAATTAACAAGATTTATTTACCTTTGATTAATTGGTAAACAGTTCCTGATTGACTCCTTTTAACCTGATACAATATAATATGCCAAAAATAGCCCTTTTTTCATCTGTTGGATTACAATGAAGTTCACATATATCGAATGTACTTTCAACTTCATTATGTACAGGTTTGCTTGTATGTATATATATATATATATATATATAAGGTCAGGTAATGTGCAACATACTACAGCCTCTACTTGACAAATGTCATTTCCGCCTTTTCGTGGTGCATCCTGTTCCCACTAAAGGGGCTCTGACGACCGCCAATAGCGGTATAACTATACCAATCGGGATTAGAGGAAATGCTATCCCAGATCCCACACTCACCAACCTGCTTGGCCAGCATGGTGAGTTATGGGCAAACCCGTCCAAAATGACTCCACCACTTAAATCTTGGCCCTCAGTCTCCAGCAGCTGGAATGTACCTGGCCAAGGCAGCGGCCAGTGCAACATGAAGGCAGAGGGTGCTAAGAATCACCGGAAGACCAGACTAAGCTACCATCTGATGCTTACCTTGGCTACTTACAACAGACGCTCTTTATCTTCTGATTCAAAGCTCCTTGAATTGGAAGAGGAACTACAAAGGATCAAGTGGGACATCATCAGGCTAAGTGAGGTAAGGAGAAAAGGGGAAGATCTCATTGAATGGAAAAGTGGACATCTCTTCTACTATTGTGGGACAAATACTGGCAGAACTAGTGGTGGTGTATTTATAATAAACAAGAAACTGAAGGATAAAGTTGAAAGTTCCTCTGACAGAGCTGCACGACTTGTTATCCAACTCTCGAGAAGATACCAGTCTCAGATTATTCAAGCTTATGCAACCCATCACAAGTCATCCTGAAGAAGAGATTGAAGAATTTTACGAGGAAATCCGTCATCTAAATAATAAAGACAAGCAGCACTTGAAGATCATCATGGGAGATTTCAATGCAAAAACAGAGCAACAGAATGAAACTTCAGTGGGTAAATTCGGTCACGGTAACAGAAACCAACGTGGAAATACTCTCATAGAGTTTCCAGAGGCAGAAGGGTTTTTCATCATGAACTCCTTTTTCAAGAAAATGCCGCAAAGGAAATGGACATGGAGGCATCCTAATGGATTGACAAGTGAAATTGATTTTATTATGTGTAACAAGAAATTTGTCATGGAAGATTGCAGTGTGCTGAACAAGTTCAACACAGGAAAGTACCATAGAATGGTAAGATGCACCTCAGTGCTAAACTCGAGCGTGGCAAGCTCATAAAACAAAAAAAGTGTATTGACATGACCAACCTTTAAAAAACATCATAATATCTCCAAATTGGAACTGAGGAACAGATTCTCTGCTCTAGAACGTCTAACGTCGGAAGAAGTGGACATCTCTGTAGTTAACAGAAAACTAACCAAGGCTCTTATGGAAAACAGCAACAAAAATAGCTGGTACTAAGAACAAGTTGCATATGAACAAATTATCAGGAAAAACCAAAATTCTGATGCAAAAAAGAAGAGAGATGAGGACAACTAAAGGGGATGTGACTTTCAAAGTGGAATATATAGAGCTATGCAAGACAGTACGAAAAAGTATCACTGAAGACGTAAGGAAATTCAACTGTGAACTAGTGAAGAAAGCAATTGAAAACAACCAAAGCCTGAAGAGAGCAAAGGAACATTTGAGTAAGGGAAGAAAACAGATTATGCTCTGAGAAAAGAAGGTAACAAGAAATAGAGGCAAAATTTTGACAAGAGTGAAATATTTCTACTCAAAACTATATGAAAGGGATGACATGTGTACTCCAGACATTACGAAAGGTACCAGAGTTCTTCCAGTCCTCCCAGCAGAAGTTGCACATGCAATCAAGAACATGAAACGGGGAAAAGCTCCAGGAGAAGATGGAATTACCGTAGACATCACACAAGAAGCAAGTGGAGAAATTAAAACAGTACTCGCCCAGGTTTTCACTCAGTGCCTTAATGAAAGGAAGATACCTGAGGATTGGAACAAGGCTACAATGATCCTGCTACATAAAAAAGGTGACATTAAGGATCTCAGGAACTACAGACCTATGAGCCTCCTATCAGTGGTTTATAAAATCACTAAAGTTCTTTCACACCGCTTGAAGGTAACACTGGACATGGCTCAACTGAGAGAACAAGCTGGATTCAGGAGTAGCTACAGCACTATAGATCATATCCACGTACTGAGAGAACTAATTGAAAGAGCAAGGGAATATGAACTTCCATTATGCATGGCATTTATCGATTATGAAAAGACCTTCGATTTGGTGAAACCATCAGTAGTTACAATGCCTTTGAAATCCTGCGGTATTGAAGATGCATACATTAATATTATTAATAACATCTATGAAAATGCAAGTGCAAAGATTTGGCTATTTGAGAATACAGCACCCTTAAAAATTGGAAAGGGAGTGAGACAAGGCAACACTATATCTCCCAAACTCGTTAATGCCACTTTGGAAAATGTCTTTCAATCACTGAACTGGGAAAACAAAGGGATAGACTAATGGAGATTATCTAAGTCACCTTCGTTTTGCTGCTGACATAGTCATTTTTGCTATTACCCCATTAGAGCTGCAGAGTATGATCCAGGAACATGCTGACAAGAGTAAAAAAGTGGGATTAAAAATGAACTTCCAGAAGACAAAAGTGATGTACAATGCTTTTACAAGAAATGAAGATTTATCGATCGATGGGGAAAAACTGGAGATAACTGATACCTACATTTATCTTGGACAGCAGATATCAAGTGAAGGTCACGTTGATGAATAAATTAATCGGCATATAAAACTTGCCTGGGCAGCTTTTGGAAGAAACAGTATAATTTTCAAGAGCAATATGCCATTATGTCTCAAAAGAAAAGTGTTTGATCAATGCATCCTTCCAGTGCTTACTTATAGTGCAGAGACATGGACCTTAACTAAGAGGGACCTACAAAGACTGCAGACAATTCAAAGAAGCATGGAGAGGTGCATGCTTGGTGTAACCAGGAAAGATAAGAAGAGGAACTCATGGATCAGAAAAATGACAAGAGTGAAAGACATCATGATCAGTGTAAAATCCCTGAAATGGCAATGGGCTGGACGTATTGCCAGAAGGACAGACCATCGATGGACAACCGAAATTTTAGACTGGATTCCAAGGGACAGGAAAAGACTCAGAAGAAGACCACATGGGATATGGGTGGATGAAATTCGAAAGTATGTGGGAGTGACATGGAGGAGACTGGCACAAAACAGACCATTGTGGAAGAAACTTGGGGAGACCTTCGTCCAGCAGTTGATTGTTAATGGTTGACAATGTTGATAGAGAGAGTTTTATTAGCATGGCAAGCTCACAAAACAAACAAAATGTATTGACATGGCCAACCTTAAAAAGTAGTGGATGATACATCTACTCTAGACAAAAGCAAAGGAATGACACATCTACTCCAGACGTTATGAAAGGTACCAGTACCAAAGTCATTCCAGTCCTACCGGCAGAAGTTACACGTGCAATTAAGAAAATGAAACATGGCAGAGCTCCAGAAGAAGATGGAATTACTGTGGACATCATACAAGAAGCAAGCGGCAAAATTGAAACTACACTTGCCCAAGTTTTCACTAGATGCCTCAATGAAGGAAAGATTCCAGAGGGTTGGAACAATGATCCTACTTCATAAAAAGGTGACAGTGAGGATCTCGGGAACTTCAAGGCCATAAGCCTCCTATCAGTGGTTTATAAAATCATAACTAAGGTTCTTTCACATCGCTTGAAAGTAACACCAGACATGGCTCAACCAAGAGAACAAGCTGGATTCAGGAGTGGCTACAGCACATCTTTGAATAGTTCTGAGAGATTGATTGAAAGAATGAGAGAATGTGAACTCCCATTATGTATGGCTTTCAATAATTATGAAAAGGCCTTTGATTTCATGAAACCATCAGCAGTTACAATGGCTTCGAAATCCTGTGGTATTGAAGATGCACACATTAGCATTATTAATAACATCTATGAAAATGCAAGTGCAAAGATTTGGCTATTTGAAGATACAACACCGATAAAAAAAAAAAAAAAAAAAAAAATTGGAGAGTGAGACAAAGTGATACCATATCTCTCAAAAATTTTAATGCCTCATTGGAAAATGTCTTTTGATCATTGAACTGGAAAAACAAAAGGCTAAAGATTAATGGGCATTATTTAACTCAACTTTGTTTTGCTGATGTCATTTTTGTCGCTGCCCCTCCAGAACTGCAGAATATGATCCAGGAACTTGCTGACAAGAGAGAAGTGGGATTAAAAATGAACTTTCAGAAAACAAAACTGATATGCAATGCTTTTACAAAAAATAAAGATTTATCAATTTATGGGGAAAAGCTGGAGATAACTGCTTCCTACATTTACCTTGGGAAGCAGATATCAAGTGAGGGTCATGTTCATAAAGAAATTAATTGGTGTATAAAAAAACTTAGTTGGAGAGCTTTTGGAAGAAACAGTATAAGTTTTAAGAGCAATATGCCATTATGTCTTAAAAGAAAAGTGTTTAATCAGTGTATCCTTCCAGTGCTTACATATGAAGCAGAGACATGGATGTTAACTTAACAAGTTAGTAAAATCATGCAATGCATTGATTATGATGCGCTTTCCAACATACTAGAAATCGTTACTCAAGTTATGAGGATAATGGCTGTGGAATAAATCTCACTCCTGTGCCCTGACCTTTGATCCCATTTCGATGATATTCAACAGAACTGGTTCAGTATAACTCCGAAATAACATGATAAAGTTTTGTCGCAATCGACGCAATTTTACGTAAGTTATGATGCATAAGGGCTATGGAATAGATCCCGCTTCTGTGTCCTAACCTTTGACCCCATTTTGCCCATTTTCAAAAGGATTCGTCCCCAGGCAGGTCCCTACAACATACTAACATTTCATCCAAATCAAAACATTTTTACATAAGTTATGACGCATAATGGCGATGGAAGTGATTCCGCTCCTATGTCCTGACCTTTGACCCCCATTTCGCCAATTTTCAATAGGGTTTGTCCCTGGGTGGTCCCCTACCACATACTAAAATTTAATCGAAATCTAACCTTTTTTACGTTAGTTATGACGCGTAAAAGCAGTGGAATGGATCCCGCTCCTATGTCCTGACCTTTGACCCCATTTCGTTCACTTTCAATAGGGTTCCTTCCCAGATGTTCCCCTACCACATACTAAAATTTCATCGAAATCGAACGATTTTTACGCGAGTTATCGTGCGGACGAACATATATATGCACACAACGCGTGACGTAATGAAGCAGATGGGAATCGCGACCATCTGCTCACAAGAGTGTGACGTCATAAAACTTTAATAGGATCCACACACAACGTGTGACATAATGAAACGGATGGCGTGACCGCGCGCCAACATCTAATGGGACGACGCCATGACACTACACTAAAAACGTGGTAATTCGGGGTGATTATTTAACCCACTAAACGAATTTTCCTAAAGTCGAGATCAAGCTAAATAAATTTCTAGTACCAGAAAATGGTAGGTTAATGACTTTCATCAAAATCCTTAGAGCCGTTTTCAAAATAAAATTTACATATATATAAGAATTGCTTCTTTAAGGTGAACGTCAAGTAATTTTGCTTCCTGTACTTCGAATGGAAAAATTTTCTTTCCTATTAATGCGTTCCCAAGGATTTAAATTTGAACATCGATTTAAATATCTTCATTTTTATAACTTGCAATACTTAATATTTTCTAAAACATAATCATAATTATGCAATCCAACATTTCTTTGTCTACTGAAGTCATGAAAATACAGGTAACACCATCTTTTTTCTTGACAATTAATGCGTTCACAAGGATGAAAATTTGAACATCGATTAAAATAGCTTCATTTTATAACTTGGAATACTTAATATTTTCTAAAACATAACCATAATTATGCAATCCAACATTTCTTTGTCTACTGAAGTCATGAAAATACAGGTAACACCATCTTTTTTCTTGACAATTAATGCGTTCACAAGGATGAAAATTTGAACATCGATTAAAATAGCTTCATTTTATAACTTGGAATACTTAATATTTTCTAAAACATAACCATAATTATGCAATCCAACATTTGTTTGTCTACTGACATCGTCAAAGTACAGGTCGTGCCATCCTTTTTCTGGTTTCAATACCACCAAAGGAAAAGTTATTGATTTTTAATATAATTATGGTTATGTTTTAGAAAATATTAAGTATTCCAAGTTATAAGATGAAGTTATTTTAATCGATGTTCAAATTTTCATCCTTGGGAACACATTAATTGTGAAGGAAATGTGTACAAAAGTTTTTTCCATTGGAAGTATAGGAAGCAAAATTACTTCACGTCCACCTTAATAATATGGGATAAGGGCGATGGAATGGATCGCAATCCTATGTCCTGACCTTTGACCCCATTTCGTCCATTTTCAATAGGGTCCGTCCCCAGGTGGTCCCCTACCACTTACTGAAATTTCATCGAAATCGAACCATTTTTACGCACGTTATGACGCATAAGGGCAATGGAATGCATCCCGCTCTTATGTCCTGACCTTTGACCCCACTTCACCCATTTTTAATAGGGTTTGTCCCCAGGCGGTCCCCTACCACATAGTAAAATTTCATTGAAATCAAACTATATTTACGCAAGTTATGACGCATAAGGGCAATGGAATGAATCCTGCTCCTACGTCGTGACTTTTGACCCCATTTGTCCCATTTTCAATAGGGTTCGTCCCCAGGTGGTCCCCTACCACATACTAAAATTTAATCGAAATCGAACCATTTTTACGCCAGTTATCGTGCGGACAGATAGACGGACAAAGCTGTAGCATGTACGCTTCTTCAACCTACGGTTGGAAAGCGTAAAAAATCATACTAAGACTGCAGACAACTAAAAGAATCGTTGAGAGATGCTAGCTTGGTGCAATCAGAAAAGATAAGAAGAGCAACTCAGTGATACGGAAAACGACAAGAGTAGAAGACAATCGAGATCAGAGTAAAATCCCTGAAATGGCAATGGGCTGGACATATATATTGCCAGGAGAACGGACCACCGATGCACAACCAAAATTTTGGAGCAGATTCCAAGGGACAAGAAAATTGCCAAAAGACCATGTGGGAGATGGATGGATAAGATTCGAAAGCATGTTGGAGATGGGTGGAAAAGATTCAAAAGCATGTGGGAGTAACAATGGGGTGACTGGCCCAAGACAGACAATTGTGGAAGAAACTTGGAGACCTTCATCCAGCTGTGAATTGATAATGGTTGACAATGATTATATCATCATCATCATCATCATTGTCAACCATTATCAATCCACTGCTGGACGAAGGTCTCCCCAAGTTTCCTCCACAACGGTCTGTCTTGTGCCAGTCTCCTCCATGTCACCCCTGCATACTTTCGAATTTCATCCACCCATCTCCCATGTGGTCTTCTTCTGGGTCTTTTCCTGTCCCTTGGAATCCAATCTAAAATTTCGGCTGTCCATCGATGATCTGTCCTTCTGGCAGTATGTCCAGCCCATTGCCATTTCAGGGATTTAACTCTGATCATGATGTCTTCCACTCTTGTCATTTTTCGGATCCACGAGTTCCTCTTCTTATCTCTCCTGGTTACACCAAGTATGCACCTCTCCATGCTACTTTGAGTTGTCTGCAGCCTTTGTATGTCTCTTTTAGTTAAGGTCCACGTCTCTGCACCATACGTAAGCACTGGAAGGATGCATTGATCAAACACTTTTCTTTTAAGACATAATGGCATATTGCTCTTGAAAATTATGCTGTTTCTTCCAAAAGCTCTCCAGGCAAGTTTTGTACGCCGATTAATTTCTTCATCAATGTGACCCTCACTTGATATCTGCTGTCCAAGATAAACGTACGTGTCTGTTATCTCCAGCTTTTCTCCATCAATCGATAAATCTTCATTTCTTGTAAAAGCATTGAACATCACTTTTGTCTTCTGAAAGTTCATTTTTAATCCCACTTCTTTACTCTTGTTAGCAAGTTCCTGGATCATACTCTGCAGCTCTGATGGGCTAGTTGCAAAAATGACTATGTCATCAGCAAAACGAAGGTGGGTTAGATAATCTCCATTAATCTTTATCCCCTTGTTTTCCCAGCTCAGTGACTGAAAAACACCCTCCAATGTGGCATTAAAGAGCTTCGGAGATATGGTGTCACCTTGTCTCACTCCCTTTCCAATTTTTATGTGTGTTGTATTTTCAAACAGCCTAATCTTTGCACTTGCATTTTCATAGATGTTATTAATAATATTAATGTATGCATCTTCAATACCGCAGGTTTTCAGAGCCATTGTAACTGCTGATGGTTTCACCGAATCAAAGGCTTTTTCATAATCGATAAAAGCCATGCACAATGGAAGTTCATATTCCCTCACTCTTTCAATTAGTTCTCTCAGCACGTGGATATGATCTATTGTGCTGTAGCCACTCCTGAATCCAGCTTGTTCTCTCGGTTGAGCCATGTCCAGTGTTACCTTCAAGCGGTGTGAAAGAACTTTAGTGAAGATTTTATAAACTACTGATAGGAGGCTGATAGGTCTGTAGTTTCCGAGATCCTCAATGTTACCTTTCTTATGTAGCAGGATCATTGTAGCGGTGTTCCAATCCTCAGGAATCTTTCCTTCATTAAGGCATCGAGTGAAAATTTGGGCGAGTACTGTTTCGATTTCTCCACTTGCTTCTTGTATGATGTCTACAGTAATTCCATCTTCTCCTGGAGTTTTTCCCCGCTTCATGTTCTTCATTGCATGTGCAACTTCTGCTGGAAGGACTGGAGGAACTCTGGTACTGGTATCTTTCATGATGTCTGGAGTGCATATATCATCCCTTTCATATAATTTGGAGTAGAAATCTTTCACTCTTGTCAAAATTTCGCCTCTATTTCTTGTTACAGAACCATCTTCTTTTCTCAGAGCCATAATCTGTTTTCTTCCCTTACTGAGATGTCCCTTTGCTATCTTTAGGCTTTGGTTGTTTTCAATTGCTTTCCTCACTAGTTCACAGTTGAATTTTCTTACGTCTTCAGTGATACTTTTTCTTACTGTCTTGCATAGCTCTATATATTCCACTTTGGAAGTCACATCTTCTTTAGTTGTCCTCATCTCTCTTCTTTTTTGCATCAACATTTTCGTTTTTCCTGATAATTTGTTTACATGCAACTTGTTCTTAGACCCAGCTAATTTTGTTGCTGTTTCCACAAGAGCTTTGGTTACTTTTCTGTTAACTTCTGAGATGTCCACTTCTTCCGATGTTAGGCCTTCTAAAGCAGAGAACCTGTTCTTCAATTCCAACTTGAAGGTATTATGGTGTTTTTTAAGGTTGGTTATGTCAATAGATTTTGTTTGTCTTATGAGCTTGCCACGTTCAAGTTTAGTGTTGAGGTGCATCTTACATCTCACCAATCTATGGTCACTACCTGTGTTGAACTTGTTTAGCACACTGCAGTCTTCTATGACGAATTTTTTGTTACACATAATAAAATCAATTTCACTTGTCGTCCCATTTGGATGTCTCCATGTCCATTTCCTGTGTGGCTTTTTCTTGAAGAAGGAGTTCAAGATGAAAAACCCTTCTGCCTCTGCAAACTCAACGAGAGTATTTCCACGCTGGTTTCTGTTGCCGTGACCGAATTTACCTACTGAAGTTTCATTCTGTTGCCGTTGCCCTATTTTTGCATTGAAATCTCCCATAATTATTTTCAAGTGCTGCTTACCTTTATTATTTAGATGACAAATTTCCTCATAAAATTCTTCAATTTCTTCTTCAGGATGACTTGTGGTGGGTGCATAAGTTTGAATAATCTGAGCCTGGTATCTTTTTAAATCTTGGCCCTCAGTCTCCGGCAGCTGGAATGTACCTGGCCAAGGCAGCGGCCAGTGCGGCATGAAGGCAGAGGGTGCTAAGAATCCCCGGAGGACCGGACTAGGCTGCCATCTGATGCTGACCTTGGCTACGTACAATGGACGCTCCCTATCTTCTGATTCAAGGCTTCTTGAATTGGAAGAGGAACTACAAAGGATCAAGTGGGACATCGTGGGGCTAAGTGAGGTAAGGAGAAAAGGAGAAGATCTCATCGAACTGAAAAGTGGACATCTCTTCTACTATCGTGGGACAGATACTGGCAGAACTAGTGGTGTTGGATTTATAATAAACAAGAAACTGAAGGATAAAGTTGTAGAAGTTGAAAGTTCCTCTGACAGAGCTGCACGACTTGTTATCCAACTCTCGAAATGATTATATATATATAATATATACCTACACACATATATACGTACACCAAGAATGTGAGGTAAGATTCCGGACCTCACCTGAAATTTAATCAATCATCCATACTATCTCATTCACATTTCAAAGTCTACCCCACATGATGACTTTCCCTTCTCCCAATTACTAATGATGCCAGACAATACTAAAACAACAGAACAAGGCTCACCCATTGCTTTTCTTCTCTCATCATTCTCTGTTTCTAAACCTCTAGTATTCTTGGGGGGGGTTCTGCTGAAGCTAAAACAAAATATTTTATATCCAAATTAACAGCAAATTTTAGTTATGAAAACTTTTATGAGAATCTGTGGATTTATTACTATAATTTTACAAAAATAAGTATATTAATTATTTAGATATTGACCATTTAAAAAGGAAAGACCTGTTGGGAGCAGTCCCGCCTCCCCCACTGAAGCTGCTACTGAATGCAAGATTTTATATTTGAATATCTTGTGTTTCCAGTGTACTTAGAATTTGGTTAATAACCAACTTCCACTTGTTCACTACTCTCATTTGATAGTAATGCCATATGAGTACAAGATGGAAACTTGTGTAGTTTTCTCCTTTCTTAGTATTATTTAGAAGTGCATACCAAGCTGAATGATTTAGAAACAAGGTTCTGTCAGTCTTTATAAATCCTTAAAAGGTACTTCTTTTGTTTGGGAGGGGAGAGGGCTTAGGAGTCCTTATTTTTAGCCAAAAATGACAAAAAGTACTTATTGTCCCTAGGTGGCTGCATGAAATCTAGACTTAGGCTGTAGTGCCTAGAATTTGTGCTGCTGGTTGGCTTCAATGGACAGTGCTAGCAGCTGATAAAAGCTAGTGCCATGATGGATCTGTAGTAGAATTTGTGCTGCTGGTTGGCTTCAATGGACAGTGCTGGCAGCTGATAAAAGCTAGTGCCATGATGGATCTGTAGATACCCAGATCAAAAGGACTGGAAACAGTTGGTGGGGTTTACATCTGCACTTCACTGCTGCTTTCAGCACAGCATCATGAAATTTCAGAGCTATTGTTAGTGCATGCTTAAAATGTGAGAAACATAATCCAGGGTTAGGCAAATTTTATTGCTCAAGACCAAAAATAGCTTTTTGTAGTCCTCTGGCACATGACAGAAGTACTAACTCATCTAAAGCATATTTTACAGTATGAGAAATGTTGCTATATCATATGTGTAAGAAAAAGGCATTGAAAATAAGATAAGTATCTGGCCGATTATTTGATGTAGCACTGGTGCAGAAGACAATTTATCTGAGGCAGAAAACCTCAAAAATTTGCATGTAATGGAAAATTTATTAACCATCACAGTGAATTTTTGCCTTCAGCTTTTTTGTTATGTGTGTGTATAGTATGACATGTAACCGATAGTACATTAGTTTGGTTTATATGTAGAACAGAAAAAGAAATTTCATCCTCCCCCCAATCCCCAAGTTATCATTGCAAAGAATTACTCTTAGAAATGTGAGCATAAACATAGTAACAAGCTTTGATATTGGAGCTAAAAGAGGAGATTATATTTTTCAGATGTTCGTAAGATTCACTGTGATGCAAGAGGAGTTTCTCCATGTTTGGTCTCTCCCTGCAATCTTATATCGATGTTTTTAAACATTTTTCGTAGATAGCTTCAAGAATATATTCTTTGTTGAAATCACTTCTAAATGAAATACTACCTTGGTATAATTTAAACTTGGTGTGCTATCTGCTGATACAGTGTAACTTGGATAATTCGAAGCTGAAGGGACCAAAAAAATCATTTGAATTATCGACAAATTCGAATTAGGCAAGTTTGAATGTGGGCACATTCAAGTACTGTAAAAAAAAACATATTTATTCATAACATACAAAAAAGAATACAGTACGGTAAATTTACAATTAAAAAAAAAAAACCGTGAAATTTCGGCCTGCTTAGAATTAATGTTATGGGTGAGTGTAAATTCCTCTAGTTTATCGAGTGAATGAAATAGAAAGTCACTTACATTCTTCTGTTCCTCAACAAACTTCCTTAACTGTTGGAGGTGAACCACGGTTCTACTGAATTCAGAATGCGCTCTTCAGAAAATCATTCCGGTTCTTCATCTGAAGATAACACAGCAAGTCTTCTTATTCATAACATCAGCCAAGATCTCATCATGTGTGAGCTCACCACAAACAGCTAAATTATTGCCAATGCTCACAAAAGCCTCATGTGGTACATCATGGCCTACATCTTCCCAGTACTCTACAGTGGGTATGATCTCCTCGCCACCATTATCTTGATGTAGTTGAGACTAACCATGGGGGTGTTGGAAGCCTGCTTTTCCAAAGCAGTCAGTTATAGTTTCAGGTTTAACTTGTTGCTTCATCCAGAACAGTACGTACCCATTTTAAAAGGTAATTGTTGAAAATAGGAAAATGGGGTTTTCTTCGAATTGAAAAAAAAAAAAAAAAAGAAAGAAATTTTAACATTTTTTATATAGAAAATTCAAGGGACCAAATGAAAAATTCCAATTAACCAAGAATTCGAATTAAAAACGTTTGAATTAGACAAGTTACACTGTATTAGTTAATTAGAGACTGAGCCAGGTTTAAATGATACAAGCTGTTTGTTACATTAAATTTCAAGTGGAATCTTTTTTCTTCTTCGCATAGAACTAATAAATGTGTGTTAAAATCAACTTTTGTGAGTAGATTACACTTTTAAAGTTTAATTTTTTCAGGCAGTTGATCAGAGCAAATGTGTTGTCCCAAGTCAATTTTTCCCTGAAATTGTCATTAGGGAAAAGAAAACATTTTAAGGATGTTTACATGTAATAACTGTGAACAGTAACAAGTCTTAAGCATGTCTGAACATGTTACCTTTTGTTGTTGTCAATATCAACATCAAATTACTCAGTTTTGTGAGATTATCTGTCATACTACTTGTACTAAATGTTTCAAAGTATGATTTGTCAACAAGAGATTTTGGCATGACGAAACTATGAAATGATTACTTCTTCATGGTGCTGAGTAAATGTTTTGTGGAATTATTGGATGGTACATTAAGTTATTGCAGGTGCATATTCAAAACCTGTAGCATGTATTTCATAATTGTGCTCAAAACTGAGATTTTTAACTACTTTTTTTTTGAAGGTGTAAACCTTTTCTATACATTCTGACCTGTGCTGTGCAGTCCTTGGCCTTTTCCCATCTGCTTCTAAGAAAGTCACTGAGTGATTACAACTCAGTTTTGGACAAGATTATACTGAGTGGCCAATTTTTTATAACCACTACCTAATAATTTGCTGGAAAGTCTTTGGCCTTCAGAATGTAGCAATATTTGTTTCTAGTATTATTTTCAAATTTAAAAAAAAAATGGAAGGAATCCTTTTTAAGTTTGTCCTAAGCCCACAAGTTTTCTCAATTCTAGAATTTTAGTTATCAAAAGAAATCACAAAATTAGCAGCAGTAAATCCACTTTGCAAATTAGTGACTTTTCTTAATCTTGCTCTTGAAACTTAGTTAAAACAAATCATCTTCATACAGGAGATTCTTCCGCGGATTCGCGGAATTTGGCTTTTGCAATCGTGTGGGTTATTCCCGAGGTCGATGTATAACTTCAGAGAATTTTTTTTAGGGGAAGGGGTCGAATTTTCCGTCTGCGGACAGTATTTTATCTTTCAAAACTTTCGAAAAAAACGGAAATTTTCCGCATTACCGTTATTTCTTTTTCTCGCGAACTTTCTTTTGCCCAGTATTGTTGTCAAATATAATTTTATTATACAAATATGTGCATTTCAGCTTGAAAATAGAGGAAAATTTTTCGAAAACGGAAGTTAGGCGGCGTGAAAATTTCCCTGTAATCTTCATGCATAAGATTATTCCATTCCATTTGTATGGTTTTTGAGGTCGATGCATAACTGAAAAATTTGGAAGAGGGGGTGGGGGTGGGGAGTGGGGGATCGTTTTCTGTCTGAGGACAGAATTCCGTCTTTCGAAAACGGAAGTTAGACGGAGTGAAGATTTCTTCCGTAATCGTAACTTTTTCTCGTGATGTTCCTTCTGTCCAGTACTGTTGTTAGATATTTTATTCCCTAAATATTTGTATTTCAGATTCAAAATAGAGGGAAAATCTCGGAAAACGGAAGTCGGATGGAGCAAAGATTTCGCCCGTAATCGTAACCACCCCCACCCCCACCCCCGGATGTTACCCCTATCCGGTGTTGTTGTTAAATGTTAGTAATTTTACATTTTGAATGCAGTGCTGTTTGCTCCAGTTTAATATTTGCATCAATAAATTTCAGTGAATAATTCTGTCTTGCTCGTGCTGTGTTATATTCACACTGTTTCACTATGTGTTCTGATTTCTTACCCAGTTAAAAAGTTCAGCTTTTTTTTCCCCTCATTAGTCACATGTATGTATTTTACACTGAAGTTCATCATCAATCTTTCCATGTGTACCCTCAATGTTCAATGCACACAATACAACATTTTCTTATCATTGTACACTGATATTCAAATCTGGGACAGTGATAGACAGGCGGTCCATGAACGTCCCTGGAAGCCACTTTGTACGGTCCACTTTTGGGGAAAATATATATATTTTAAGTTATTTTGTATTCTCTAGAAAGCTATTAAGTTGACAGATGTGTTTCATCCAATATCAAGACATCCCACCCCTAAATATACGGTATGACAGCATTACTGTTTAAACATCTTTTCAACAAAAGTCTACGAATCACTGCAGTTTTTTGTACTGAGGTAATAATTAACAATATTTGATCCATTTTCTTGGACTGCAGATCCCTACTAAATTTAAACATAAGAACAAAATTACGCCCATTGCTGAGAAGCAACAGACAAAGTATATATACTCTGAGAAAGATTATCAAAGACTTTTCATTCTTACAAATTTTATTGTGATAACTAAATTAAGAATTTGTAGGTTTCTTAGTTTTTAGTGTGAACAGAAATCCAAATACAGATCTGTACTCCAAAATGAATTTCTTTTTCAAGAAACAAAATAATTACGAAAAAACGTCTTGAAAAAACTTAAAATGTCAGAAATATAAAAATTTCAGTGCAAATTTTTGAAGTGAGAGAAATTCAAGAATGCAAAAATTAATTTTTACTTAATTACTTTCAAATGAGAAAAGTATATTTTCTGTAGCTGAAATAGACTTTCTAGAACTGCAGTTCAAGAATTCGTGTAACCGTAAGGCGAAAAAGTATAGTAAATCAGATACAAATATCATTTTAAAAATGCATAAAAAAAAAAAAAAAGAAGCAGCAACGCAAAAAATATTAGCGTAGATGAAACTTCATGCATTAATGTACAGAGTGAATTTTGAGTTTCTATCCCAGACTATTGATAGCATATTTGATTATATTATGTTGATATTTAACTTCAAAAGTAACTGGAAAAAGCGAACTGAGGTGGAGGATATCAGCCCAAATGCGTGGGGCTTAAAGTCGAGGAAAGGTAAGGGGATGTAAAACAGTGTTTGGCTGAGATAAATGTTTGCTAAGCAGTCTCTCTCTCTCTCTCTCTCTCTCTCTCTCTCTCTCTCTCTCTCTCTCTCTCTCTCTCTCTCTATCTATCTATCTATCTATCTATCTATCTATCTATCTATCTCTATCTCTATCTCTATCTATCTCTATCTCTCTCTCTCTCTCTCTCAGAGTAGTAAACAAACGTTGCCATACATACTTTGTTCTTGAGGTAACATAAGGTCTACGGGTCCAGAATATGGTGGCTCACCGGGAATACTGGTATCCCAGCAGCCCAGTCCGTGCCTGTCTGGGACATATTTGCAATAGATTTCATAGAACTCCATATACCCAGTGGTCTAAGTGCTGGCTTATGACCATTTGTCTACAATGGATCCGGGTTCGAATCTCAGTGAGGCATGGATGTTGTGTTTAAGGCACTGGCTGTCTCCCTTTCCTGAAACCAGTGGCCCTAAATTAGGGATAGGTGAGTGCTTATAGCCCATTGAGTTGCTCACAGTGGTCATTAAACCCCCCATCAAAATCAAACCACCCAATTTTTCTTTGAGCCTCCCTTGCTTTAAGTCCCCCAATATATTTAACCAGTTACAACACATTGGGAGTAACCATCTAAGATTTTAGGGAACTTGTATAACATACTACATAAAATATGACTTATAATAGATGGCATGCTACTGTGGTGACATATGAGTCAAATCAGCAAAGTTGAGATGATAAGCCTGCTGATGTAGTTTAGTTGGATAACAGCTGCTCCGGAGTAGGAAGGCATGGTTTCAAACCTCACTTCTGGCAAAAAGATTTTACATAATACTTGGATAAATGCATGTGATTATTGAATTCGCATAAATTTTGTTTGGTAAAATTAATGTTTTGTTAAATTTAGTGTTCTACTACTCTGGCGTGCAAAAATTAAGGACGAGACAGTTTTTCGAATGTAACGTCGTGCAGAAGTGCTTCACATCTACTCAAATCATACCATAAGATCTCCAAGATGTAAGAATATGGGACAAGTGAGCAAAACCGTCCAAACAAGCAATACAAAGGCACTTTATTGAAAAGGTAGCTTCGAGCACAACTGGACAGAAGCCAGAAACGTCCATGTGACAGGCGGCTACCAAGAATAATCCAGTCTTTAGTAGGGGATATGATCACCCCTGACTGTGTTGCAGGATTTACAACGTCTGTCCATGCTGAGGACGAGGTTGTCAAGGAGCTGTTGAGGCATCGCAGCCCATTCCTCTTGTAGCGCCAATCGCAGCTGCGGAATCGTTACTGGCGGCTGGTGACATGCTGCCAAGCGTCTCCCGAGAAGGTCCCACACGTGTTCGATTGGGTTTAGGTCCGGGGACCTTGTGGGTCAATCCATGCGTTGAATATCTTCACTCTCCAACAGCTCTGCGACAGCCACTGTACGATGAAGTGTAGCGTTGTCGTCCATGAAGAGGAACTCAGAACCCACAGCACCTCTAAACAGACACACGTGAGGCAGGAGAACCTCGGTACAATAGCGGACACCAGTGACTGAACCTCCTTGGAAGATGTGGAGGTCAGTATGGCTACCAAGCATGATACCGCCCCAAACGAGAACTCCGCCACCTCCATACCGGTCCCTTTTGATGATGTTGGAGGTGTGTTGCGTGTTCCCTGCTCTCTCCAGATGTGTATACGTCCAGAATCGCTCGTCAGACTAAATCGGCTCTCATCCGTAAAGAAAACTCTACCCCATTGCTGATGTGTCCAGTTCTTGTGTTCTTGGCACCTCAGAAACCGCCGTCTTCAATGAGCAGGCGTTAATGGCACACACCGTACTGGTCGTCGTGCAAATAGACCACCTTTGTGCAGCCTCCTGGCCTTGATAAAACGCGATAACGGACGTCCAGTTGTCTGTTGCATGTGCCTTGCAATTTCTCCCGCTGTCTGCCATCTGTCTCGTCCCGCCTGTAGGACAAAATACCGGTCATCTGCTGCCGTGGTTGCTCGTGGACGACCACTGCTAAACTCTCGGACAGCTGTTCCTGTCATTTGAAATGCTCTCCAAGCTCGTGAAACGATGCTGTGAGCGATCCCGAACTCCTCGGCCACACTAGTCACACTTCGGCCTTCTTCAAACTTCCCAATGACGCGACCTCAGGTAAAGTCATCCAGATGTCGTCTACTGGATTGCCTGTTGGCCATATCACACGGTGGCAGCAACTCGACGTCGTTCAAACCGATGTACACAGTGCAATAGCTTTCATCGAATTGCTGAACGTACACCGTCCATGTGCTTTATACCCTTCCAACACCCCCACCCCCACCCACCCCGTACGTCATGCTGCATATATTCACATGTCCTACCGTACCGGATCCTAGTCTATCTCCTGAGTGGTCTTTCGGTCCGTTCTGCCTGCTCGTTCCACTGTTATGCTAATTTCTCCTCTTCATCCTTAAATTTTGCACACCAGTGTATTATGTGAAATGGAAAGTATTATTTGAGAAAATGTCTAAGAGGATAGTAGAAAGACACAATTTTCATAATTATAACAGGGCCTAGTTCAAAAAGATGAGAGATTTTTTTCAGGTTACTAACTAAAATTCAGTCTTACGACAGCGAATATTTTATTATAAAAAGGATTTTAAAAAATGACATATAAGAAGTCACTTGTCCCTAATGTAGGGTCACTGGTTCTAGGGAATGGAGAGAGCCAGTGCCGTAAGACAAACACAACATCCAAGCCTCACCAGGATTTTATCCTGGACCCATCTTGCACAAATGGTACCAGTGCCTTGATCACTGCGCCATCGGGGCAGCCCATGTAATTGTTGCCAAGTTCATATGTTTCAATGTACAGAAAAATAAACTATGAAGAACAGTGATTACAGAGGACATCACTTCAAAATTTTAACAGCCAAGACAGTTACTAAAATGATGCTTACCATCATTACTAACAGAAGTTAGAAATAAGTATAAAACATTACTACTACTACTACTTTCCATGCCTACTGGCACATAAGGCTGCAATGCTGGCTTTCCATCTGCCCCTGTACCTTGCAGCCACTCTTGCTTCTTCCCAGCTCGCTCATCCAGCCTTATTCATTTTGGATTCCATTATTATTCTTTGTGTTAATTTTGGGCAACATTTAGAGCTTAAAATTCCCAAAGTAGCATTGATGTGCCCAAGTCAATGCTACTTGGGGAATTCTATTCGTCCACATGCGCAAAAATTGACCGGTCCATCTCCATTGGCTGATCTCATCATCTATGGGTTTAGAGAAAGTTTTTTTGTAAAAGTTCTTTGTTAGTGATAGTATTTGGCCTGAATATTTTTAAAATTCTTCTAGGGCATTTGTTTTGAAAAATATCCAGTTTTTTGCTTTGTGCTTTGGTGAGCTTCCAAGTTTCAGAGCCGTATAGCAATACTGTTTGTACAATAGATTTGTGAATGTTAATTTTCACTTTGACTGTAATATTAGATGTTTTCCATAATTTGTTTAATGACTTAAAACAGTTTTGGGCTTCGGCAATTCTTTGCAAAATGTCTTCATCAGCACTGCCTTGTTTATTTATTATTGATCCAAGGTATGAAAAGGTATCAATGTCTTCAGTTGTCTCATTTTTAAACTTAATTTCTTTATTTGATTTTTCATTTATTTACATGACCCTGGTTTTCTTCTTATTTATGTGAAGACCCACAGTTTCTGCACAGTGAGCAAAATCATCAGTTTTTACCTGTACGTCATTCAGCCTGGAGGACAGGAGCAGGATGTCGTCAGCAAAATCAAGGTCCTCCAATGTGGATGCGAAATTCCAATGTATTGCTCTCTTTTGGTGACTGAGTTTTTCATGAGCCAACCAATTAAGATTATAAATAATAGGCCAGATAAAACACATCCCTGCCTAACACCAGTTTCTATGAGAAAGAAGTCTGAGTTTTCCATCCACTTCCACGCAAGATTTGTCACCATATACATGTTTTTAATAATGTTGAGTGAGGTATTCCATATTCCTCTAATATTTTCCAAATAAATTTCTCAACATTATTTTGATAATGTTGAGAAATTTATGAGGTATTCCATATTCCTCTAATATTTTCTCTCTATCCACTGAGTCGAACACTTCACTGAAATCGATGGAGTGGATCTTGAAAAGTAGCCAAAATATTCGTTTGGATTTGTTTATTTTTTAAATATATTGGGTGTGTGCAAAAGTTCTACCCATTTTTATAATAGATTCAAATTGCAATCGGAGTAGTTGTTACATCACAAATGATGCTGCGATGCCAAATTTTCAGCCAATAAAGCTTGGAGCAGTAAAGCATATAGAGGCACTAGGTTTGTCCGAGTTAGTCATTCGTAATGGAAATCACGGACGGTGTAACATAGCATGCGGTAAAGAGCACATTAAACATTTTTACTATACGAGTTCTGCAGCCGTGGCTTGCTGCAACATCTCTCAAGTGTATGGGGAGGATGCAGTTGATGATAGCACATGTCGCCATTGGTTTTAGAAATTCCAAGATAGAGGCAGAAGCTGTAAAGATCAACCACGTCCTGGACATCCATTCGTGGTTTCTGACGAGGATTTGGACCAAGCCATAACAAATGACACACATCCAACCATTCAGAAATTAGCGGAAACATTGTCAGTACACAGAACAACAGTCAAAAGACGGATGCATGGGCTTCGGTTCATCACCAAGTTTGTTAACTGGGTTCCGCACCAGCTTTCTGCAAAGCAACGAGAGGAGAGAATCCGTACCTGTGTTTCTTTACTTTCTCGTCACAGAAATGAACTGTTTTGGGGACGAATTGTAACGGGTGATGAGAAATGGGTACTGTACTGTAATGTAAAGTGTTGACGGATTGTGTGCTAAGGTCGGGAGCCTGCCTGCTCTGTCGACCTTAAAATGAGGACTGCATCCCAGAAAAGTTTTGTTGAGTGTTTGGTGGGGTGTCTAGAGAAAAATCCACTGGGAGGGGTTGGCACCTCACCGAACGATAAATGCTGACCTCTACTGCCAACAGTATGACAGATTGCAAGGATAACTGATCGAAGTGGCCAGCACTCGTCGATTGCAATGGCGTGATCCTTCATCATGATAATGTCAGACCTCATGTTGCTTTAATCACTCGGCAAAAATTAGTGGACTTTGGTTGGGAAGTGTTACCTCACCAAGCATATTCCCCTGACCTGGCACCTATGAACTACCACCTTTTTCAATCATTACAGAACGCCTTCACTGTCCAAACCTTCGATGATGTGGATGATCAACGTGAAAACGGCATTACATGCCTTTTCTTACTCTAAAACACAGGAGTTTTTCTGGTGTGTGATTCACCTATTCATAGACAGATGGCAAGATGTCATACAGAATGATAGCAATTATGTGAAATCCTAGGTATGTTATTTGTTCTGTTCTCCTCTGTTTTTTGCAGCCTACAAAAATATGTAGAACTTATGCACACACCCAATAATTTTACATTTTAATGGCATAACAAAAAATCGGTCTATTCCTCATGCAGTAGTTACAGTGCAAACTTTAAAAATCATTAGTAATGTTTACGTCATTCTTTTCCATTAATTTCACCATGAAGTGCCCTCCTCACCTGTTTGTAGCTATTTGTGCATTTCTGCTGTGTATTCACAAAACTGTTATTTCTCAACAAACTGATAGCTGGACAACCAGTGTTTTTGTTACTGTTGTTTTGACTTGATGGTACAGAGTCAAAGACACATAAAAACGTTTTCTAGGCAAATTTAGCATGCTTAAAGGATTTAATATTTGTAAGCATAAAATTGTATGTATAAACATACACTTACATTATATTATCTGCAGGAACACCACTATTTTTAGCATATTTGACTTTCATATTGCTAATTGGCAGAAACATGCTAAAAATGTGGTGTTCCTGTAAAGAATGTAGGGTAAGTGTATGTTTATTCATACAGTCCCATGCTTACAAATATTAAACCAGTGTTTTTGTTTTCTGTTTTTTTAATAGTTACCTAATAAATACTTCTTTTTTATTATAGGTTAACATAAAGAATATATCAGGGTTTTTTTTTTTCTGTAGCATGTTAATGATGTGTGTAGGAATTGTAAAAACAAAAAAAAGAAGAAATATGAGTCATGGAATTTTTGAAATAGCAAGACTATTTTGATGTCATAGGTTCAATGAAAAAGTAAGGAATGTAATATGTGTTGGACTATTAAGTGGTTTTATCACAATGGCAAAAAAGTTTGAAGGGACAAACAAATCAAAGTAATTTAAAATTACATTTTCTTGGGAAAATTATAAACCAGAGGGGATTTTTTTTTCAGCTAGTTGGTGGATTTGTTACTTATTTCATGCAATGTTTGGCCATTGCAAGCAAACATTTAGTGAGTTTATTTTTTTTTCTGGGTGAATCTGTGTATAGGCTGTTGTTAAACAAGCAAAATGTGATGCACTAGAGCAGAGATTAATGCTTGAAGCTTACATGCTTTGGCATTAATTCAATAGAAGTTGCATGCATTCTGTAAATTTCATTGTCATGACAGTAGTTGTAAAAGAGTGTGTGAGTCAACATGCTTTTTGTGGTAGGACTTCTGCCAGCAGTTAGTTTCTCTACTACGAATCACAGATGTTGCACCAGATTCATGCCTGAGGAGTCACCAGGGTATGAAAGTATAGAAATTTGCCAAGGAAGTATCCTGATTGTGTGGCAACACATGATGTTCCATTGAAAGTTGCAGAGCTTTTAAAAAAACATTCTTGCTGGAGGAAGACTGGGGTGTTTCCATTATAGTTCTCTGTGTTAATGTCGTTTCATACCTTTAAGCTCTGCCATAAATGTGGCTTTGATAATAGGAGATTTGTGATGCTGTACAGTTTGGACTGATAAATAGGTGATTTTTCACATGACTCTCATTTTTTAAACATTTTAAATACAAGTAGACTTTTCTTTAGAACTGGTCATTAAAGAAAAATCCCCTCAAAAATCTGTAGCTTCTCCCATGTTCTGTGAATTCAGTATCACTGTGCATTGTAGCCTTCTAAGATCATCTTAATCTGGTTTTCAGGAGCTGATTGTTCTTTTATGCAACTGTTTAATGCCAGTTAGTGAGTAGTAGTATTGGCTGTTGATTTGTTAATTGGATTAAATGTTCTTGTAGGTTACATGTACTGAAGTTACCAGGATGTATTTTGATAGCAATTATGATTGTGCAAAAATAGGTTAATATCTCTTTCTCCCAAGGCTGATTGGATATCAGCTGCTGATATAATAAATTAATGCTGTTGTGCATGGTTGTGGATAAAGATTTATGCATGAAATTTTCCTGAGAGGCAAGTTGAGATAATTGTGCCACAAAAAAAAGGTCAGCCATCAAATATTTGAAATGATTAAATATTCTAAAGTACCAGGCATGTTTTGTATGAATTTCCTTGAAATTTAGTAAATCTGAAATCTAGACTAAACTGTACATTACATAATTTTCCTGGAAATTTTTGAAATTTAAACGATATTTCTGAACCATATTGGCTAGTTATGTTTCAGTATGAGACTTATCTAGTTTTGCTTTTGAATTCCATTGCTTAATTAAATAGCATTCAGATTTGCATTTGTGTGACGTTTTCAAATCACTTGGTTAGTTATCTGATAAAATACATCTGTTCCGATATTGTGAACTATTTATACACTTGGTTAGTTGTGAATATCAGTATAGAAGTGTACTACTTTATGAAGTTCATGTCAACTGTTACCAGTTTTTGTTGCATGTGAATTCAGACACCAACTGGATTACCAGGACTAAAATGAGACCAACTATAATTATCAAGAAGGCCAGGTCTTGTTAGTTGGACATCAAAGTAAGAGGGAACCTTGTGACCAGAGTATGTCTATGATAGACAGTGTATCAACTGCAAATTTGTTCAAGACAAATAAGTTTATAGTAAGAAAATGTTAGGGAAAAGTGCACACACCTTCCTTGGGTAATAATTCTTTAGAATCGTTGTTGCAGTTGTCAGTATTAAGGGTAACCCTTTTTTTTTTTTTTTTTTTTTTTTTTAATTATGCTGTACTTGGGAAACAAATTATTTCCCTCCCATTTTTCATATTTGAGAGAAGCTAGACACATTCTAACCTTTTGTGTGGAATGCTTATAATAGCCCAATGACTGTTGTGGAATTGAATCCTGCTCTGTACTATTCCCCTGACATGTTTTTTCATGCTGCCCACTACAAAGTGATCCAACATCGTTTTCCATTTTCTGTCAAAACTTAACTCTTCCAGTTCAACAGGATTTGACAAGAACGTGTTTCATTTATTCTTAGCATATAGCCACTGTAATACCATTCTTCAAAGCATAAGGATGCCGACAGGCGACAGCCCTTTCAGGTATCAGCTTAGCAGTTTTTGGAAAATCATGTATACATCTAAACATCAATTTCATTTATTTTCTTGGAACTGATGTGTTTGCTATAGTCATGTGTGTTTTGTATGCTCCTTGAAAACCTTGAAAAATCCTTGAAAAGTTCATTTTCAAGTCCTTGAAAGTACTTGAAAAAGTTTAAGACTCCGTAAATAGTACTTAAAAATATTTTTGTTTTGCTTTTAAGTAATGATATGAAAGAGCATGTGTAAAATAATTGTTTGTGCTAAAAAGTTGTATAGGCGATATCTGTGTAGCTCTGAAACAGACACCAAACTGATCAAATAGCACAGAACATGCGTTCAGCTCAGAGGAGCACATGGGCAACTGGTACCTTGGCTATGTGACATCACTATGGAGATAAATCATCAGCCATGGGAGTAAAGTAAGTGGAATGATGTATTTGCAAATTGTGATAGGCTTCTGTAGGACCCTTCATCTCTTGGCTATACCCTGTTGTGACATCTATAACCTCATACTGCACTATGACATCAGTCCAACCCCACGTTGACAGCAGTCTTGCCAGCAAGCAGCCCAGGATGACCTGTGATTCTCATGCTGCCCTTGTTGTTTCTTTGTTTGTTCCCTCTTCCATGTGACCCCTCCCCCTCCAAAGAATTAAAAACTAGAGTGAGTGACTAAGTGTTAGTTAATTTAAAAGTTCATGCATCAAAGGCAATACGTATACGCTTCCATTCAGTACATAATGCTGCTGCTTAGTAGTAGGCCTTGGTTCTAAACTTCTTATGTGGCGCTCTAATTCATCCCATAGGTGCTCTATGGGACTAAGATCAGGGCTCTGTGCTGGCCAGTCCACACACGACATGGAATTATCGTCAAGCCAAGCCTTAACAGTCCTTGCCTTATGACTCGGTGCATTATCCTGCTGGCACCAACAAGGCTTGGTTCCATAGTATTGCCACAGAGTTGGTAGGGCATAATTGTCCAGAATATCGAGGTAGACGTGCTGGTTAACAGGTTTGTCCACGATAACCAATGTACCGGGACCATACCATGGAAAACACCCCCACACGAGCACACTGCCAGCTACAAACTTGACTGTAGGAACAGTACGCTATGATAAATAGTGTGTTCCCCCGGCTGCCGCCATACCCACATATGGCTACCAAACTGATGAATTGTGTATCTGGATTCATCAGTCCATAGGACCCGTTTCCATTGATCTACGGTCCACGATAAATGTTCTTTACACCATGCTAAAGGACAAGTAGCATTCCGAGTGGAGATGAAAGGCTTATGAGCAGCCGTTTGACCATGGTAGCCCATGGAATGAAATTCTGTGTGAATGGTATGTATACATACCGAGGTTCCAGCATTTTTACTCACCTGTTCTCTGAGGTCTTGTGCAGTACTCCGTCGATTAGCTGTAACTCTCTTCCGAGGCTTCAATGTCCTGTATCACCGATTTTCTTTGGTCTGCCAGCACATTTTGCTGCTTCAGGCATGCCATGTGTCTTCCACTTATTCAGTATACCCAAAACAGTTGACTTGGGTATGTTTAAACACCTCTCGGTTTCTCTTATGGACAACCCACTAATATAACACCCAACAATCTTTCCTTTCTCAAAGTCAGTTCTGTCCCGCCGCGACATTTTCACTCAACTTCACAGTGCGATACGATTGCGGTCAACTGCAGGCTTGTTTTTATATGGTTTGCTGCTGTAGCGTGTATCTTAACAATGCAGCGGATCCATTCATTTGCTTTTGAAGGGGTTTCTTGGTGACTTTTGTCAATATAGTGTATGATAATTTGGTTTTAAAAAGTCCTTGAAAGGTACTTGAAGTTATTTTGCTTGGAAGAGTATGGACCTTGTCATTATACCATTGGTCTTCTCATGTATCTTGACACATCTTTCAAGGGAGGCATTTTTTTGCTGTTGGCACTTGATGTCTGTCATTTTTCAATAGGGAACAAGGGCTTTCTCTAACCTCATTTATAGATTTTTTCATTGTCTGAAAATTGCAATTTTGGATTAGTCACCCTCCTGTTTTTATCGTCACAAGCATACTAGTTTAGGTCCGCTGGTATGTGTTGGCTTGCTGCTTTTTTCACAGAAGGGTTCACTCTATGAAATTCTTTTTTATCTGAAAGATTGATCATTCCCAATAACATTAAAAAAATCGTCATGTTGGAAAAAATATGAATTCTATTAAATTGGTATTTCAAAAAAGAAAAATCAGTATAAATTCATTACAAAATGATCAAGTACTTAAAAAAAAACAATAAGCAATGATATGTGAAAAAAGTGCACTCATTCATGAGGTGAATGTACAAGATTGGAGAAATTCACTGGCAAAAATAACCAGAAATAAAAGAAAATATCTTTCCAATTAAGAATAAATGTCGCCGGACTGTGAAAAAAAAGATACAATGTTAGAAATGTAACAGAATGTAACATGCGCACGTAAATCCTAATATATAATCTGCTAGAGTCCTCCTCCTCCATGCCACTTTTTAAGTCGTCATAGCAACAACCGAGAAACAAATGTTTGTGACGTCATCACCTACATGCGCACGGTCCACACGTATACCACTTTGTTTTGTTGTCATAGCAACAAAGAACACAGCTGCTGGTGTGACGTCATGTAATCCAAATCATTCTCACATGACATCAGACGTCAAGGATGCGTTACGTCACACAGTCAACTCTAGAGATACGAAAACTTTGGGGGGGGGGGTGGAGGTTTAATGACCACCTTGAGCAACTCTGTGGTCTATAAGCAGTTGCCAGTGCCATAAGACAAACACAACATCCACGCCTCACCGGGATTCGAACCCGGACCCCTTTCAGACGAATGATCAGAGGCCATCGCTTTGACCACTGCGCCACCGGGACGGCTACAAAAACTTTACATCAGGAATTTTGGTTCACTACCTGAACCGGTGTTTAGTCATCTGTATGTGGCAACGTCAAGAGTACAATGATCTGACGACATCAAGATAAAAATAGTTCACGGAAAATAACAGGGGAAATTGATAAAGGGTACACAGTCAGTGTATACGAAAAATGTTGTATACAAGGAAGTGTTGACAAAATAGGGACTAAAGATTTTACAAAACACATTATAAACAGACAGCTTGTCGTATTAAATTCCATAACCAACTGCTTGGGAAATTTTTAGAAAGCTGTGAGCTAACGTCGCCATTTATTGACGTGGAACTCGAAAACTCAATAAATAAATGTCAATAATTTGTGTATCATAAATTTTATTTTTCCCCATCAATAATGACGGGAGATAATAAAATTTAATAAAACAATCACTTTCAAGACCAAAAGGGCAGCACAAAACTTTTGAAAACATCTTTAAGTTGGTACAACCGTTGAAAATGAGTGAAGTTCCCTCAATGTAAATAAACAAAAATCATTATGTTGAAAAAATAAATTTGTGAATTGTATAAAATGGACACTAATGAAAAATAACTCGCAATATTGTAAAATTAAAAAGAGAACCCTTCGTTTCACATCACGCAGAAAAGAGGCTCACCTACAAGCGAACTTTCCAATGGATAATGCTGCCTTGTGTTTAAAGCATCTGCTTTGCAACGAAACTGTCACGGGTTCGATGCTACGCTGATCCACCGAGAGATTTTTCAGATCAGTTGAGAAAATTTTCCCAGGGTCATGACGTCATGCAGTAAAATTCCCTTTGCGGGGAAAATAGTGCCTATTGAGTCGTCACATTGTTAAATGTGGTTGACTCACTCAAACATGTGGAGAAAAAGAAAATGGTGCTTCTGACTGGGAAAAGTCAAAAAGTTGTGATGTCTCTTTTGCCACTACTGGGCTGTTGGTGGACCAAATTCAGCAAGCCATCAGTTACGTCACATGATTGTGTGGCTGCCATTACCGGGAAACTGCAGGACCACATTAGGCTAGCCACCATTTATGGCATGTGCTTGCAGGACTTCTTAAGGGCAGCTGGCAGCCACTGCCTGTGATGGATAATAAAATGAGTGAAGTTTGGTGGCATATGACAACTGATGGGGGTGCCAGCTGTTGGCCCGCTGCTGGCCAATGTGTTGCTCGCCAGGACATGGACATTTTATTGACTTGTGCGCACCGGCATCATAGTGCTGGGGCACTGCTGGCTCAGCAAGATTGTTTTTGCTGGGCATTCAGTCTTGCTGAATGAGCTGAAAGAGCACAGTTCATCTTAATCCCATTGAGTAAATGGTGGGGAGGTGAAAGTGCTAGATGAGAAAAGAAACAAAAAAATTCTCCCCTTTTGGTAGAATATTGATGTGCTCATGTATTTTATCAGTTACTCCTTTTTCTGACCATGGATTTCATTTAATATTTCAAGCTATTTTAAAATATATTAAATCTTTTTGCAGGGATTTCTTGTTTTTTAGTCTTTATGTCAGATCTAATGAATCATCATTTTTCATATTAGTTCAAAGTACACCAGATTGTGCACAATCAGAAAGCCCCTATAGCATAGTAAAATCCATTTACTTATGGGTGTAAGATGTATATAGATTTGCCAAGCTTTTGCTCTCCACTGAAAGGCTTTTTGTCACAGAACTCTTGTAACACAGAAGACAGGGAGTTGAGACTTAGTAACAAGCACAGGAGGAGAAACTTGTCTTGGCTACAGCATGTACAAAAGGCATGCTCTCATCAAATGGCTTGCTTGTACCAACCATCCACAAACTCATTCCAACATCCTGTACTATATGGTATACTTGAGCATTCCACAATGGAAAACACTTGCACCATTTTTAAACAGCTGAAAAAACTGAATTAATGACCAAGACGATCAGCCAAACTTTGCATAATACTGAAGAGACAGCCGTTTTGGATGAAAAATTATGCACAATCAAAAGGCTCTCATAGCATAGTAAAATCCATTTATTTACTGGCATAAGATGTATATAGATTCGATCCTTTTAAAATTGTTAATACTGATCCTTTTTTAAATTGTCTGTGCCTTCATTTATGATTTCAAGTCAGTTGATCTAGGCATCTGCAAATCCAGAATTTACTTTTATGGAAAAGAGGAGTTGCAGAGAAAATAAGCAAACCTCCAGTTGTTACTGGTGACTGGCTAACATGTGGAATTTTTCTCATTCTATATTTTGATAAATTATTATCTTACAGATGATTAACAGCCAGTTTTCAGCTTAAAGGTTTTTGTACTATAAAATGTTCATTTAGATAAAAAAAAATTATGAGGAGGATACCTTCCCTGGATCTACCACTGCTTCTGGGATCTGTGCTTGTATTAATGATGTCTCTCCCAAACAGTTTTCACCAATGGCTAAAGGTTTACAGTGATGATATCCACTATTTTACACTGCGTCCAAATGAATCTGCATCGCTATGCAGAAATTTACATGAATTCTCTTATATATATCTGTATATAGTTAGTGTCCTGGTATTCCTTTCTTTACTAGTGGGTGGTAATTCTGCAGTAGTTAGACAAAGACTGATTCTGATTTCTTGTCATATTTTGTTGAATTTCTAGTCCCATATCTGTGTTTGGTATCAAAGAAAATAAGTGGGGGACATTTGCCAGGTATGTTTTACAGATCTGTGGCAGGGATGTGGAGTCGGGAGATCTCAGACAAGCTTGTCTATCTTTAGTTTGAGATTCTGTGCTGTAGCAATTCCTTGTAATGATTCTGAAAATGTGGAAGTTGCTATGCACATTAGAACTAATAATGTTACTTAGCTATTTGCAGTTTCTCTTTCTCCCTCCCCCTCTCATGTGAGAGAGATAGGCAATGCTCTATTATCAGTCCATGTTTTTTGCTCATTGTCATTCATTTCATTTTGATTAGTTATTCATATTTTATTTGATGATATCAAGACTTTTTATTCTCTACTTCTAGATACTGTTTCTTTCCTCCACTGAAATAGATTTCATTGTCTTACGGAAATTGCAACATGGTTTGCATATAACTATTATCTGGGGAGGGGGTCTTAACTCTGATGGTTTGGTAATAATTGATGCCATGGCTGTTCATAGCCTTAATGCACTATAAATATTTCAAAATTGTAGGTATTTTCTAAGGAATAAAAGAATATTTATAAGTCAGATTTTAGGGTAGTATGCCTACCCTTCCTCAGGACTACAGCTGTAGTAGGTGTTGCCATTCATGAGAAAAATTCCAACCTTTCAAATCATTTAATGCTTAAATGATTTGAAAGGTTGGAATTTACTTCATGAGTGGCAACACCTACTATAGCTGTAGTCCTGAGAAAAGGTAGAGGTACTATCCAAACATTTGACTTATAAGCATCCCTTTATTCCTCAGAAAAATAACATGATTTTCAGATATTTATACTGCATCTGATAGTTATTTTAGAACTCCAATTAAAGAATTTAAAGGACACTTACCATACTTTTCTATTCCCTGGAAAACCTTGTGTGGGATGCCTTCTGTAGAAAAATTTCTGATGTTTTGATTGTATTGACCTTTAAAATTGAAAATTAAAACAGCTTCTTAAAAATGCAGTATTTAAAAGTTGTGTATTAAAAGCTTCCATCTTCACCCTTTGATGTCTTTAGAACAATGTCAGATGAATATTAGCTCCATAAATTTTCTTAAGTTGTATAAGAAAGTCATTTTTTCTATGGAAATATTACAGTTCTTGATATTTTCAGAGTGTTGCTTGTGCGCTTTACTTTTTCATGACGTGTCTTGGACATTTTTATGATCTTCAAGGTTGCAAGTAATTAGTTGGGCTGCCCTGGTAAAATCACTGCTCGTACTTTTGTTCTGGATGCTGGAAAATTTTACCTACTTTTTTCTTTTTTTGTTTTTCCATGTTCTGTTTATTTTTATTTATTTATTTATTTATTTTGGTTTGTATTTTTCCCTCTGGGTTCTTTACAGCCAGATAAAACTGGTTATTTTTCTGAATGATGAACATTTTATAAACTAAATTAGTTCAAAAATTCTATTGTTTTTCATTTGGCTGCTCAGTGCAACCATTTACCAATATTTATCCTGTATATTCTTTTAATTTTTAATGTGCTTATTTTCTACAATATTCTATTTTGTTCTTTACCATTAGATTGATGCATTTTAGTCATTTCTGGCTGTTGCTACCACTCAAAGCACTACACTGCAAAGTATCACTAAACCATTACTTACTATACAAATTCCACAAATACTACACTAACACTGTACAGGCACTGTACAAACACTTTACAGAGCACTGAAAACAAATACCACACTAGACCAAGTTCATAATACATCACAGCAAAGGAAACGCTTTCCTATTTTATTGGAATTCCGCATCTCAACGCCCTCACCTCCGGAGCCATCGGGGAAAAATTCAAACACTCGGGTCTCCACAGTACCCATACTGAACCACTGGCGCAACAGCTACATTTCTGACACCTGGCAAACCACATCGCCAACCCAAGGAAATCAACCCAAATTCCTTAACAGCCTGATACCAGGATGCTACCCGACATCCAAAATTCACACAGTGATCCCTAAAAACTGTGTGAACATCCATGCACAACAAACACATTGCTAGGTACATTTCAGACTTAACGTCTATGGCTGAACAAAATTTAGTAGTGCGGTAGATACGGCATCGATATCCGTTAACTTCACTCGCATCGAAATTTTGGCAGCTTACCGAGAACACCTGTCTCCTTCTGACCCAGCCACTGTACCACACTCACGAGGGAAACCTCTACCTCATCCATCCGTGTACAGAATTTCCTTGCTGCAGGTCCCAGCGTCCACCATTCCGATACGGAGAAAAGTCTTGACCAATCCAGGATTGGCAGGATAGGTCAATGTCGATCAGTACTACACACAATGCCATTTCCAGCGCATGGAAATTTTTTCCATCCAAGCCTTCCACGGTCGGTGTGTGCACAGCACGCCGAGAGTGGCCAACACCACAGCTCAGAGACAAACACCTGTTGCGTCGAACAAGCCAAAACCATAACTCGCTATAAACGCTGTCTTCACATACTTCGCAATACACTTCGGGTTAACCCGACCCATTCCTGTTTCGAAATTCACCTTCTGTAATGATTAACCTGAACGGACTGACTCTCTGCCATTTGGGTTCATTCTCGATAACAATTTCTTTCAATCCATAACTGGTAGGTCGAACGACTGACAACTGCGCTTAGCGACTACCGATTCTCATTTCTCGAACAGGTTTACCACTGCTATTCAGTTTGGAACTACGTTCTCTCTTGGACTGACATCTGCCAAAACGAAGAACCTTTCTGTCTCTACATAACTCACACACATTAGGCTTACAACACATTCTGATTCAGTACATCTCCTAGTACTATCCAGATTATATCCTGAAAAATTATGATCCCAGCTCCTGCGCCATCTTTTCCAGAATTTAACCCTCTGCCCCTTTGCTCCGTGACAGATGTGAGATACTTGCCTACATAATACATGCAACACATTTTTATACCAACTCAATATGCTATTTACAATTCCCAAAATCATTAATCATGTCCGTATTCCATTCCTGTCTGTAACCTGAATTCTTGCCGAATGATAAAAATTCTTATCACTCAACTGCTACACGCAAGCCTCCCCTTCTGCGGACACCTTTCAAGTTCCATAGCAAGAACTGAAAGTACCCAAGCACTATTGCATTTAACACCTGTAGCATAAATTCACATGGAACATAACAAAACACGATCCATTTTTCCTGTTTCCCGAGTTCCAGTAGAGATGCCAAACTCATGCATTTTTCCTTCTCACTGAACTCTAAGTTTTCTCCCATCAGAGCACTTCCTTGCAACCCTAAATGCAACACTTTCTTTGACACACTTGGGAAAAGGTTGATTTCTTTTTCTCCCATGACCTTTACATTCCCAGTTTTCTCATTTTCATTCTTGCGCAAATCCCTTTCCTTTTCTTTCCCACATTTCACTCTGAGCCCTGACTCGTCGTGAAGTCTGAACTGCGGATCCCATACAACCTCACCTGCATTATTTTCTTCTCGCTCTAAAGCCTCCTCAGCGCATTGGTTACCAACTACATTCCCTGCTATTTGATCTGCATTTTGCACTAACGCATTTATTCTCAGGCCACACGGATATTCTTTATCCTGTCCCGCTCCTGCCTGTTGATTCTTGACCACCACAGTCTCTCCTAACAAATTATCTTTAACCCCTAAACATTGTTTGGTTAACTCCTGACTCAATACGTCATGCATTTGCTCAATTTTTGCGTGAGTCCGGCTCACTTTGGGCTCTCTTGTTTCAAATTTAATTCATTTCTCTGCTTGGGCTTGTTTCCATCTACGTAATTCCATCTGTTCTATGAGAGCTTTTATTTCTCCTCTTCGCACCATAACCTTCTCTTCCACTGCTTGTAGCTTTTCTGTGAGGGCCTCCAACCTCTGCTTTTCATCAGCTAACGCTGTTCTTATGTCCTCTATTTCTGGTGTTATCTTACTCTTGAAATTTCATTCACCTGTGTGATTACTTTCGGTTTCTTTTCAGATAGCTGAGCCCTATCTTCACGTTGCTGTACCGAATCCTCGCACCGTACAGTTAACCATTGCTGAAGTGCAGCGAACCTCTCATTTATTCTTGCAGTCACCTGATCAAATATATCATCTATTGGATCAATCAATTATGATTCACTACAAATTCTTTAATTTGTGCCATTGTTATACAGCTGGATTTAATCACAATCTCCACTGTCAAGAGCGTCTTCCTCTTGTTCTTTCTTTACTTTAACGTTTAAGTGCCCCCAGTCTTCTTCGGCATTAAATTCTTGGCTAAACTTGCCGTTATCTTCTTGCCATACGCCATCCCATAAGCTGCCACCAAAATGTTGCAATCTCATGGGTCGTTATCCCACCGTTGACCACCAAAATTGTTACGGTATCAGGCCGAGTTAGGTTAAGCATTTACTGCTCGCCACCAAAATGTTACGACAGTGGGTCATTATCCCACCGCGGTCAATCAATTTAACAACCGTAGCTGAGCAATTAGTATATTTCTTCTCTGAGGTCCGTCGACGTAGTTCTTGGTGCGAAAACTGTATTGTATGGGCATACACTTAAACAATTTGAACCAATCACATGCGTACACATAAATAATGTGTTCTATGACTGCACTGACTGCCCAAATAAATATTTAATTGGCTACAAAAACATAACAATGGCACACATACGAATAAAATGTAGCTGTCTTCTGAACATAAGTATCGGGTCAACTTTGACCTAAATCAGTTCCCGCTAGAAAGTTTTAATGAACTTAAATTCCACAGTTCAGTCTTACTATTTCTCAGTTCAGTTCTTGCAATATATTAGTTAGTTCCTCAACTAATTGCGTAGCAGATGTAACAATAAAAACAAAACGTTTCTACTTACATGAATGCTGTCAAGAATAAATCCAAATTGTGATTGCACCAATAAAGTAATACACACCTCCCTTTTTACATGGAAGATTTCATTGCAGGAGCTGCGTCCCCTGGCGCTACCGAAATCATACACACACACACACATCGAGACGTTTGTTGAGGGAGCCTCGCTTCGCCTCATAAGATAAGCGCAACTCTTCACTTCCTCCACAGTAGGGGATGAATGAGGATGATGATTCCACACTGCAGTGGTTGGCATTCGAACCCGAGCTTTGCTTCTCATTGGAATGACCACGATCCACTCGCAGACTTCTTCATTCCTCTGTAACTTTGCTTTCATTGGGCCAACCAGTCGCTAATTTCCATTAGGCTCCAGCCTAGAAATTGCTGCTTTATCACGCGGATTTAGGCATTCCGCTGTCTTTATGGCAAACTGGCATCTCCAGCTGCCTCGAGTTGTCGTCTCCATTTCATTTATCCCAATTCATATAGAAGATCCAAGGCATCCAGCCTTTCACATCAGAGAGCGTACAGATAACTGAACTTTCTTCCTTATTTTCACGCCAAGTGCGAAATCTTATTTTTCTGCACGGACCACACAGAGAGCAATTGTTCTCGAAAATGCCCCAAACAATTGACGAATTTACGATTATTCGCTAAACAGTTTGTCCCCCATCTTCATTCATTTCTACAAGTGGCCCTCTTCGATACATAATTCCTTCCCTGTTTAGACTGGCCGTCAGCTGCAACCTTCGATTTATGACCTGACAGAGCTATTCTGAGACCACCCAGCCAGAGGAAGAATTCTTCGCCTCTTTTCTTTCCAAACCTCCCAGATAAAACTTTCTCTGCTGTTTACACTTTTAAACTCCAATCAAGCCTCGAACATAATTAATACTTAATTAATTTCACACATCCACCACGCCCATTAATTCCCTAATAATGGCGGGGGTGGGTCATAACAGTATGCTGCCTATGATAAATATATGCCTCCCATGTATTTGTGGAGATTCATTTCTTCTACGGATTCACTTCCCATTTATTTCTAAGTTCATAAACTTTTAAAAATTCGTTTTGAAATCTTAATTGGTTTAAGGGAAATTCTTTTGGCTTATAGATAAAACAAGAAAGATGACACTGGATTTTCGGGTGTAATGAGCACGTCTTTTGAATCTGTTCTGACGCAAATTAAATTTATCAAAGCTGTTCAAAGTTAATGGAGCTGGTATGGAAGGCAGTAGTATCTGAACAAAGAAAGAAGTTTTTCAATCGGGGTTTTAATCCCACAGATGTTGCTGTGAACGGAATCATGAACTTACGTCCTCTGGTTGCAGACTTGTGCGTTAAGAAAAAGTTGAACTATATGAGAAACATTTTGCAGCGGAAATGCTCTCCAACAAAGAAAGAATTTTTAAAATCGGACTCTTCGAAGCAGAGATATGGACAAAAATAAGATATGCGTCTATGCCACCTAATAGGAAAACCATGCATTATTTTAGGAAGAAAGTATTCTCAAAAGGTTTTTTGATGTGAGCAATATCGGTCCAAGAAAAAAATAATTTTAGTTGAGTTTCAGGAGCTCAGATTTTGCTGCAAGTGCATCAGAAGCAGAAATTAACACTTATGCCCCCCTGGTGGCTAAACCATTCTTTATCAAATATTAGAAATTATATGGAAAACATTTTCCATCAGGAGCGGTATGCGATACAGGAAGAATTTTTCAAATCGGAGTGTTAGAAGCAGAAATATAAAAGAAAACACAATTTACCATTGCGCCCCCTGGTGGAAAGTCTACAATTTACTTGAAAATTTTGAATTTATATGGAAAACATTTTACACAGGAAACGCTATCCAACAAGGAAAGAATTTTTCAAATCGGACTCCTAGAAGGAAAGATATTGAAAAAAATAAGATATATATCTATGCCTCCTGGCACAGAAACCATGAATTATTTTGGGAAGAAAATATTCCTGAAAGGTTTGTCAACATGAGCAGTACCGGTCCACAAAAGAATTTTTTTCAATTAAAATTTTAGAAGCTCAGAATTTTTTTTTTTTTTTTTTTGAAATTCAGCAGAAGCGGAAATTATAAAACTTACGACTCCCGGTGGCCAAACCATTTTTTACCAAAAATTAGAAATTATATGCAAAAAATTTCCCATCAGGAGCTGTATCCAGTGCAGAAAAAAATTTCAAATTGGAATTTTAGAAGCAGAGATATCGGGGAAAACGCAGCTTACCTTTACACCTCCTAGCGCAAAATCTATGAATTACTTGAAAATTTTGAAATTATATGAAGCACATATCACACCGAAAACTCAATCCAATAAAGAAAGAATTTTTCAAATAGGACCATTAGAAGCGGAGATATTAACAAAAGTAAGATATGCATCTACGCCACCTGGCGGAGAAACCATGCAATATTTTAAGAAGAAAGTATTCCAAAAAGGTTTATCGATACGAGTGGCATAAGTCCACGAACGTCAGAAGGAAACATTAGCATTCACGCCCCCTGGTGGCCAAAGTATTCTGTACCAAAAATCAGAAGTTATATGCAAAAGATTTTCTTTTGGGAGCTGTATCCGCTGAAGAAAAAAATTTTCAAATCAAAGTTTTAGAAGAAAAGATATCGGGATAAACATAATTTACTTTTACGCCCTAGCGGAAAATCTATGCGTAACTTGAAAAAGTAACTAGACCTAAAATACTCTTCGACATAAATGGAATCGAAAGATAAAAGAATTTTTCAGTTGGATGTTTAGAAGCAAATATATGGAATAAAAATGTATTTTGAATTTGATATCGTATGCATTTATGCCCTCTAGCGGCGAAACTGTACTTAGTAAAAAAAAAACTAAATGAAGGATCATCATTCGCATATTTCAAGCTTCTCAATGCAAAAAGAATTCTTCAAATCGGACTAATAGTTACAGAGATATGGTGTCTACAGATGGACGGACTGATGGACAAACCGATAACATAAGCAAAATCTTTTTTTTTTTTTTTTTGCACTAGGGTCTGCGCCTCTAGGCTCGCTATGCTCGTTTCCAGAGTAGCGCTCGGTCCCTGCAGCTCGATCTCCAAGTATATCACATGAAATAAAAACTGGAAAACTCATATAAATTTCAATTTTTATTGCATGTCTAAGCAAATAAGGCTTGTTACTCCGAAATTTCAGAGGGTTTTTTTTACTGTCAATTTTTGGAAGGTCGGACTTTTGTCGTTTGAACTTATAGCACTTACTAAATTTACCACTAAGGAAAACAAAAGCAGTCCAAAAAGCATTTCCGTAAACCATAAACCATTATGCTAAACCGTTAAGGTGGACGTCAAGTAATTTTGCTTCCTATACTTCCAATGGAAAAACTTTTGTACACATTTTCTTCACAATTATTGTGTTCCCAAGGATGAAAATTTGAACATTGATTAAAATAACTTCATATTATAACTTGGAATACTTAATATTTCCTAAAACATAACCATAATTATATAAAAAATCAATAACTTTCCCTTTGGTGGTGTTGGAACCAGAAAAAAGATGGCGTGACCTGTACTTTGATGACATCAGTAGACAAACAAATGTTGGATTGCATAATTATGGTTATGTTTTAGAACATATTAAGTATTCCAAGTTATAAAATGAAGCTATTTTAATCGATGTTCAAATTTTCATCCTTGGGAACACATTAATTGTGAAGAAAATGTGTACAGAAGTTTTTCCATTGGAAGTATAGGAAGCAAAATTACTTGGCATCCACCTTAAACAACTGAGATAGCTTTACCAACAAAACATATGCATAACAAATTCTCTGCGTTACCATGGCAGCAGGTCACGGGACCAGAACGTTCCTCTGTGGTTATCGTGAAGACAGACAAGCCATTCGTTTCTTTCCTTTGCGTTTTTAAAAATTGCTTAAAAATCAGAAAAGGACTTTTTCTTGAAAAAATTTTTTGCGAAAAAGGGACAATAGTTGTAAGTTTATGCTGTAAAAATTGCAATGCGTTATGATTTATAGTTTGCCATCCCATTGCAAAATAGAGAATTTTGTGAAATTTAGAAATTGAATTTCTTGTAAAATAAATCGAAACTCAAAAAAAGGGCAACGAGGTGCAAACATTTGGTCATGGCACTACATGCCTACTAAGTTTCGTAGTTCTGTTGCTGTTAGTATGTCTGGAGCGCGACCTGATAGCACTTTTTTGCTTACCTTAACTTTGAAATACAATAGCTCTTGAAGTATCACTAGAATCGAGAAACGGTTTATTTCAGCTTCTTCAAACAATTATCTACAAATGATGTAAATTTCATATTTTTGTGTTCAATACATTTTGCGCTGTGAGCTAAGAAAGCAAGAGTGTCGCGAAATTTCTAAAACAGCGGCAGCAGTTACTTTTTTTAGAATAGAGAGAAAAGACGTGCTAAAAATAAGCCTAAAATTTTATTAATTTAGCTGTAAACTTAGTATTTTTTTCTTTATAAGTCTGCCTCCTGCTTCTATCTTAAAATATAATGACAAGTATTTAAATCTTAGTGCCCATAGAACTGAAATATTTTTTTTTCTTTCATAAGGTATTAGTGTCAGTTTTTGCAGTTCAAAGAATATTACTGGTTTTCAAAAGCTTAACTTTTCTGCATATGGAGGGATAACTTATGTATAGAAAATCACTGCATCTGCTCAAAATTAGCAAAATATTAAATTGTTTTATTTTTATTTTACATGCGAGTCTCATTATTTCATTGTCCAACTTCACATGAATGCTGAAGTGTGTCTGTTTTTTACATGATTCAACAGTTATGAGCTGCTTGTGAAAATGCATGTCTCACATGTTTTCTTCATAATGTAATGTTTATTTTTTATTTTTTTTTATTTTTTTAATATTAGTGTCTGCAGCCCAGATATTTATCATTGTGATATCAGTGTTGTTAGCCGTGGTGATAATCACATGTGTTGTTAGTCATTACAAGATGGGAGCAAGGTCTTGGAGCGATCAGCGTAACCAACCACAGCCATCGACCAGACAACAGCATCCCCCGCCTTGCCCACAACACCAATATACATATACCCTTGCGCCATCAGCAGCTTCATCAGTTAGTAAGCTTTACTTTTTATTATTTAATTCTCTTTGTTTCATTTACCTGATCTCTGTGTGATTCATTTTCAGTCATTCCTTTGCATAGTCTCTATGTACAGTAGATCACTAATTGTTCAGATATCCAATTACCCAAAGACACAATAAGAGCAAAATATAACATAACCCCACCACCACCACCAGAGTGGCAGAATGTAGACGTATGCTGGTAGTTGTTAAATCATTAGCAGATTTTGCAGATGGTTTTTTCTCATAGATTAAAAAATAAAAAAGTATTTACAGGAATTAAAACATTTACTCAAGGCTTTACTCATATTAATATACTTAATTCTATTTTAACTTGAAGAACTTTCAATTATTTTTCACATCTTCTGAGAGTTTTGGTTTTACAGAAGTTTCTGATCACTAGAATTTTAAAAAGGCCTGTGCTCAATGTATAGGAACTGTATCAAAAGTTTCGTTTAACAGAAAAAAAAATTAATTTTGTTGCCAGGTTCCTTTTTTAGTTGCCAGTTATTAAATTAAAATCTTTTCATTATGTATTTTGTAAATCTACTACTTTTGAATTAAGTTGTTGAAACTGCTACTTAAAATTTTTTAATGTTTATTGATGGAACTGTTGTTCTGGATATAAAAACTTTCTTTAATTAGTCTCTTGTTTTTATGTGGTTCATAGTCCAATACTTCAATATTTTGCCATAAATAGATCCATTTCACATATATTGCTGCACATTCAGTTGTAATGTACTTAATTTATCCTTATTGGAATCGGTAATGTTCTAATAATTATTTATTGTTTTTTCTTTAAATTATCATATTTTATTATTGTGGTTCACACTTTGCGGGTTTGCAGCAAGTTTTCTGTTTTAGTGGTTGTGTACACAGATACATTTTATTTTTATACAACTCTGACCACCACCACCACCACAACCCCATTTGATGTTGGAAGTACATGTGTGAAGATCTAGGGTGTATGCAGAGCTGTATCTGTGACACATTCAGTATCAATCAAACCTGAAACAGTGGTTGTGATGGGTAAGGGATGAGATTTTGCTTCCTTGAGAAATGCATGATTATCACATACCTTGAGCAAAGGGTGGTTGGTATTAAAGGGTAAGAATCTGATCTGCAGTGCCATCTCCATGTCTCTTTAAAGGGCTCCAAGTTGTTTTTGTTAGCTACTGCACACTCTAGGATTGCAAACATAATACAATGTTTACACAGATAACCTTCTCTTCGTAAAAAGATTGCATATGGAATTCAATTTTAGGCAAACCTTAGAAAAAAAAATTAGGGGAATTTTTAATAGGAATAAATCCAAAAATATATCAGTTCTATTGCAATTCCATAGGTGTGTGGCACAAACACTGAATATATGCCCATGGTCTATAATTGCAGACAAGTTCATCTGTTTATGATGACACTGTTTTAAGATCACGTTGGAGTGCTCCAACAGAGCAATGTGCCATTTTATAAGGCCTTGTATTGTCTAGGAAACATGAAGATGACTTGTTTCCAGATCAAGACAATGTGTTCCAACAGAACGATGTGCCATTTCATAAGGCCTGTATTGTCTAGGAAACATGAGGATAATTTGTTTCCAGATCAAGACGAAGTGCTCCAACAGAACTATGTGTCATTTTGTAAGGCCTGTATTGTCTAAGAAACATGAGGATAATTTGTTTCCAGATCAAGACGAAGCGCTCCAACAGAACTACTATGTGTCGTTTTGTAAGGCCTGTATCGTCTAGGAAACATGAGGATAATTTGGTTCCAGATCTTCCAACAGAACAATGTGCAGTTTCATAAGGCCTGTATTGTCTAGGAAACATGAGGATAACTTGTTTCCAAATCAAGGCAAAGTGCTCCAACATAACTATGAGCCATTTCATAAAGCCTGTATTGTCTAGGAAGTATCATAATGACTTCCATGTTCTCCCATGGTTGCTCCTGTGACATGAAACTAGTTGCCTGACATGAAACCAGTTGAACACATCTTGGGCCAAATAGATGGGTAGCTGTGGCATATGGACTTGCCACTTTAGACACTGGGCAAGCTATAAGCAGCACTTACTCAGATATGGTATGGTAAACCAGTGGACAACTTCTGGGATTTGAGGAGTCCATGCCTCATTGCATGATTACAGTTGCAGCAGCTTCCAAAGAATCTACACAATACTAGGTAAATGGTCAAAATGTTTTGCCTCTGCAGTGTACATTGCAAATTACCTTTGGAAAAAGAGGGAAAAAAATACATTGTACTGTCAGAGTGTGCTAGCAGTACATTGATGTGTGAAGCATTCCTTCCCATAAAAGGTAAATATAAAAACTATTCTATGGGCTTCACTGTGGAAATGATTATGTTTGAGAACAGAGGCACAGAAAAGGAGTTATCAATGAGCTAGCAGGTAGTTTAATACTGGCTGAAATTAAAGTATGAGTTAAAAAGCACAAACCTTTAAGAACACACATTTTGTTATCCTAACCCCCCCCCCCCAAAAAAAATGTGTGTAAAATGACAAAGAACTGTGTAACAGTGGGTGCAGTGTCTCAAATTAAAATTTGCAAATAAAGTTATGCGAGATTGTGCACAAACACAACATTTGTTAAGAAGAAGGTAGTGTAGAACGCGCTAAGTTACGTATATAGTTACTTATAAATTAAGAAGGCGTGTTCTACACTACCTTCTTCTTAATTTGCTTGTTAGTTACGTGCATTGCCTACCACTCATTCATAACATTTGTTGAATTCAGTTTAAGAAAAGTCATGGCCTGGATGCAGTAACTCACACAATCTGTCCAGGAGGAGGATTGCCACAGTTTACCAAATGTTGCCTATTAGTTATACTGAAGGGGCTGTAAGCTTTCATTACTTGTGCTGAGAAACTTCATATTTACTTGCTAAGATTGGAAGGGCTGACCAGACACCAGTGTTCTTTGATATGCTTCACAATGGTATTTTTATGGGGAAAAAAGTTTCTCTGAAAACATGTGGCAACAAGAAATCATGATGCGCAGTGATACTTGGCCATTACTGCTGATGGAAGAAAGTTGCCACCTTGTATAATTAAAAAAAAAAAAATGCATAAGGAAATGGATTTTTGTCATGGACATATACAAGTTGTGATGTATACTTCTATTTAACCTTCCTTTTGAGGTTTTTTTTTTTTTATGTAAATTTATAATTTCTTGTTAAACATTTTTAACTGAACAACACATTACTTCCCCAAATTGTTCATTTTGGCATCACTGACAGTGAGTCAGAGAAGCATGTAATGTAAACATTGAATGTAGAGATAGATAACACAGAGGCAGAAGTGTATGTTGCACAGAGTATGTTAAGCAAAATACAGTAAAACCTGCTTATGAAGAGCCCATACTTAGCAAACAAAATGGGAGCTTTCATTTGGTATAACAAATTTGATTGTTTTTAGCAATCAAACCCCCAGATTTAATGAGGGAGTAACAAACTAAGATGATCACTTCTAACAATGAAATTACATATTTAATGAAGCATAGAAAATCTGCAGCTCACTATCTTGGAATGGAAGGATAGAAATGGTGGCATACAGGAAAATATTGCAACAGTGCAGGGAAATCTTGGTGTGCTAGTGGAAGAATTTTAAAAGAAAAGCAGTGGGGAGGGAATACATCAAATGCTCAACATGTGAGTTGTGCAAGAGACTTCTGCTTTGGTAGCTGATACTTACGAAAGTGTATCACAGTGTTTCATCTGAATTTGCTTTAGTTTAGAAAAGCTGTGTTGAATGCCACTGCTAACTTTGATGAGGAAATGGATGATTTCCACTCTCTGATTGGTTGCAACATCATAGCATTCACATTTTGGAGATGTTCCTGCAACTGACGACTTTGTTAATGTAGACAATGCTGTCACCACATCTGGCATCCTTTGTATAAACAATATCGTAGAGACAGTCAAATCATCTGAAAGTGCAAAGGTGAAAGCCCTCTGCCACATTGTATATGATAGCCACTGATTGTGTAGAAAATCGACTTAAAAAAAAAAGCAATAGACTACAGCGATAACAGAATATTTATATTTAAGGTGGATCCACCTAAAAAACTCTGCCCTATATTTCCAATGGTAAAAACTTCTGTACACATTTTCTTCCCAATTAATATATTCCCAAGGATAAAAATTTGTAGATCGATAAAAATGACTTTAAATTATAGCATGGTATACTTAATATTTGTTAAAATTTAACCATAATTATATTAAAAATCAATCATTTTTTCTTGTGTGATGTTGATGACTTCAGTGAACAAAAATGTTTGATGGCTTATTGCAGAATTAGAATTCTCTCTCGGAATGAGATTCTCAATCGAGGGCAATGTAATTTTCCGGTTTTCTGAAAAGGTGGATGCAAACAGGGAAAATAGCACCTTTATGTTGACAATGACATTAGCATGATGGCTGCACTCTGCTCATTTTCCACAGAAGAAATTAGTCTTAAAATCGGCAAGTAATTATGTGTAGAATTATAGTACTCTCTATATATCTTGTAGTTTCAGAACATGACCATTTATTTGTTGAGTAAACTTCCATCATTTGCTTAACAAATTTCCCGAATACTCTGGTGCCATTTGGAAAGTTTCCTTCCATGTAACAGCCAAATCTTCCCATGGCTGACACCAGGATAATGCTTTCCTAGCACGCAGTTTTACCCTCGGGCAAACCTTTCTGTATGCATCCTACTTAAGTTAAGTTATGATGTGTGACCTAAAAACTTCATATAAGTTTATTCTTTTTGTTCTTTTAAAGTTGACTCACTTTGGCTGTCCATCAGGTTGTTCCAGCCTTCCTACCTTTACATACTACCACATGCTGTCCTTGCTTTCTCAACTATATAGATTTTAAATCTGTTTTACCCTGCCTTAATTCTTTTCTGCAGAGTGAAGTTTCAGTTTTAGAATAACCTAGAAATCTTGTCTGTTGTTTGTGATTATTTCTTTTCTTAACTCAAATATAGCTCAATATCTTAGATGATTTCTTAACATCATGACAATTTACTTTAAAAAGCAGATGCTGCTTAAAGTGAACACTACTTATATCAATATTTTTGTAAATCCTGTCCTTAATGGCAAATCATAGCCATTTTTAGAACACTATCAGTTATATTTTTTCCTATTTCTAGCCTCTTCTCAGGCCTGCTTTATTGTTTTAGCCACCATATTTAAATCATAAAAAGGACTTAATTAAACAAATCTCGTAAGAATATGAACGTAACTCACCTTGATATATTCACTTTTTCCACATTTTAGCATGTTACTTCCTCTGACTGTTCATTCGTTTTTGTTTTTTTTTTTTTTTTTTTTTGTTATCTGGGAGGGACAGGCTTTCATGCATTAATTAGTAAATATATCCTTGATCAATTTGAATCATGATCTTTTATGTTTTTATTAATTTTATAACTGATTTTTAACAAAGGGTTAATTGTTAGTTGTTTTTTTACAAATTTTTTTTATCAAACTCCTATTTTAATAAATTTTTCATAAATACTTACTTGTTAACTTCTATCACGTCTGCCCATGGCAGGTTGAGTTCCGCAAGGGTGACAATGTGCCCTTGAAGATTACTTGCAAATTAATGCAGCCAGCTTGCCATTCCTCTCCTGCATACAAGTAAAGAACAAAGTGCATCCGGGGCCGACTTCTGAGGGAATCATCTATGCATTCACGTCCCCAAATGCAGGGAATATGCGAGAAACCCCAGAAAAACCGCTGACTAGATGGCCGGCAGGACCGGTGTTCGAACATCCGTCAGAAACGTCCACCTCCCACACAGTGCATAGCGACTTAACCAACTGCACTATGCCGTGGTTTGTTAACTTTATTATTGCATTATTGTATTAGTATATTATATAATAACTATTAATATAATAGATACAGCCATACATACATTGTCCCTATTAAGAGGTTTTGATTTGACATGTTTTTACTTAAAAACTTATTAAGAATGTTTTTGACATCCTTATAGGTAATTGTAATGGAAAAAAAGAAGGAATCTTCACAACTGGAATCCTTATAATTAAATATGTGACCAATTTAAAAATAACTCGTAGAATTCACAGGTTCAAGCAACAACAAACCTAGTAGCCATTATGATGTCAAAGGCTAATGCCACACCATCCTGTGAATGGCCCATTCTTACACCAGAATGAACCTACTACCAATGTAACATTCCCTTGGCCTATGTTTTGTCTCAATAATGCTTATCACTTTAGGTTGAATATTTTGAATTATTTTGCTAAAGTTAGTTTACATTCATTCCCCTTAGTACTTTCAAAAGTTCATCCCCTCAGTACAGTTTATGCAGTCCTTTGAAGTTAATGTTTCATTAGCTGATATTTTTGCCTCCCACCCAGGATCCTCACTAAGAAGGCAAAGATCTTATTGTCCCAGGTTACCTCACATCTTGTGTGAGTTTCAATTTATACATATAATGTGCCATTTGTAAGTCACATGTCCAAGATTTCAGGATCTGTTGGGCCAGCTGGTTAGTAATTAGTAGCTTTTCTCACAGTATCTATACTAGATAAGAGAGATAATGACACACACACACACTTACTCACTCACTCTCTTAGTGTTGCATTTTTGACTGCCCTTTTATTTTACTTTGGTTATTTTCAAGTATTGTGTGCTTTAACACATTCGCTGCTACTGTGCTATTTTAACGGCAAGCATCCAGTGCCGGAAAGAAACCTGGGCGAATCTCTGGAAATGCCAACAAGGCGTCGTGCAGAACAGATGAGCTTCTATGCATTTGGATTAATGTAGCCATATTTGAATTTCATAGCTTTGTTTGACTTTGCTATTCTAAAATACAAGGAAATTTATCCATAATTGACATTTGTAATTATAACCTTCAGTAACTCCAGGGATACAGGGCGAGTCAAAAGTCCTTAGACAAACTTTAAGGGTCGGTCAGGCATACAAACACAAATCATTTTGACATAGGAACTTGTGGTCACAAACTCAACGGACGTCCGCTAGAGGGGCTCTTTGACAGTGAATTAACTGAAAGAAAAGGATACCATATAAAGTGTACAACACAGGTTTAATGCAATACAAGTTTACAATAACACAACAACACAGGTACAACAACGGTAACACATCCTTCAATAATATCCGATACGTTCTCCCGTCGATCCGTGGTGGCACAAGTTATGGGTCTAGCAAAAAATCTCAAACAATGCCTGCCCAAACATTTATGGTGAATCGCTGTTGTGCATCATTTGGCCTTGTTGCTTGTGGGTCTTCATATGCCCACACGTGCCAGTTATGCACATTCACAACACCGTCCCTTGAAAATGTTGCTTTGTCCATGAAACAAACCCGGGCTGGAAAATCGGCCTGCGCTGCAGCTTCTTGCAAAAACCAAACTGCAAATGCGAGTCGCTGGGGCTAATCTCCAGCTCCAAGTGTCGGGACACGTTGAATGGGGTAAGGGTGTAACCACTCATCGTGCAGTACGTGCATCCCACTGGATTGCAAAACACCAAGGTTAAGAGAAATGATTCGCGTACTTGTACTTGGGTCACGTTTTACTTCGCGTATGATCACTTCCGTGACAGGTGACCGCATCATTCGGTGTCAACCACAATGTCTGCTTACTTTGAATGACCCTGTTGTACAAAATCGTTGGTGCAAACAACCAAATGTCTGATAATGGGGCACCCGCCAATTTGGGTAGCATTGACGATACAAACGCTGTGCTGCACAGCCATTTCCTTTCGCTTCCCCATAAATTAAATGCATCTCTGCCATCTCCGTACAAGTGTACTCCTGCATCCTACTCTGGTAACGTTCGTGCCTCGAATGTTCCTGCCACGCACATCCCAACTCACTCAGTTGCAAAGAGCCTCCTCTAGCGATCGTCCGTTGCATTTGCAACCACAAGTTCCTATGTAAAAAAAGACTTGTGTTTGTATGCCTGACCTACCCTTAAAATTTGTCTAAGGACTTTTGACTCGCCCTGTATAAACATGTCTACAGCATGTGCTATAGACATGCATATCCTGTAGACGGTAACTAATAAATTGTAATTCTTCACTTGCAAAAAGATGAAAAAATTCGATTGGTCCAATACCTGTCATATTAATTTTCAGTCCTAATACACTAGCGAACAGAATTATTCTCTTCACGTCGGGAACATCACACCCATGTGTAGCTAAAATCTGTTGAGGGGGTGTATGAGAGAGGACGTTATATTCTTCATTTTCACTTTCACTGCTGGTAATACTACAGCTGCTAAAAGAATACATTTCTGCATATGATGACAAATTATCGGGATCACCTATTTCAATGGCAAGGTGTGCCCGCAAATGAACTTTTGGTTGAGAGGGACTGGAGATATCCTGTCTAAATATATTTGCTGTTTGTCCAAGCTTGTGCAGGCGCTTTGCAATAGCTTGCCGTGTTAGTCCGAGTTCCTGGGTGAGCTCTGACTGTATGCAACAGGGATCCGCGTCCAACAGTTGTTCCAGTTCCTCATCGTCAACTTTCTGTGGCTGTCCCGGACGTTCTTCATCACGGAGATCGAAATTTCCCTTCTTAAACCGCTGGAACCACTTCTTACACGTATTGTAGGGTACATCAGCCTCACCCAAAACAGCACAGATCATTTGCTGCGCTTATGCGGCACTTTTTTTCAGCTAAAACGCGAACAGGAGGCAGTGCCTCAAATGTTGCTTCTCGAACGACATTGCTTTCACCGTCAACTTTCGTCCCTTCTGTCACTACATCTGCGAGCAGTTACGGTTGCCTGGAAAGCTGTTGGATGGTGCTGCAATCTGTCATTATTGCACACAGCTATTTGCATTTGCCGATGTTCTATGATCGCTTGCAGTTAGGGGCCGAGAATTAAGTTGCACACCTAATATGACGCTGTTCAGCGTCATGCAGCAGTGAAAGTGTTAATGTGTAAAGATATTTCGCAGGCTTCCACATGGGGTTAATATATTTTAAACATATATTTTGTTGATAGATATGTATCATGTGTTTTAATATTATTAAGTGTGTCTGCATTGGTGAGTTTTCTTAATAAATTTCTGCATAGGTGACCTAACTTAAGCATAAACTTGGGTGTATAAAGTGAGAGGAAAGAAAGAAAGAAAGAAAGAAAGAAAGAAAGAAAGAAAGAAAGAGAGAGAGTGAAAACCCTTTTAGAAAACACTTTTACTGGAGCTTTTTGCTGTGTTAAGGTAAAGCAGTAAAATGTTCAGTTTTCTCCCCACCCCACCCCCACCACCTCTCCTGTTTAATCAGCTATTGACAAGGGATGTTGATAAAAATTGTGATGGTAAAAATGAAGAAAGGCAAGTTGTTTTTCCTAAGGATTTAGATGCTTTGTAATGATTGTTTGTTTGGTTCTTTAAAAACAAATAGAACTGCAGACAGTTATAGTTCAGTGAAATTATCTGCAAAGGAGATAGTTTTGTTAATATAATAATGTTTCCTGAAAGTAGTGTTATTTCAAAAACTTGTGTGAAGACTTTGCGATGGTAAACTTTTTGGTCAAAATTATTGTAGCAACCAATCAATCAGGTTTATTCAGAAGCCTGATCACTGCACCTGCCTGCAGGGACCAGGGCCCCCGGGGATCTTAGTTGGGCCCTGAGTTTATCCAGTTTTTCTTGCTTTAGCAGAAAGCACAAAATAATAGGGAAAGGATATCAACAATTTTTTGACTCACAGTTCTTACTTTTGGTAAAATCACTAGTTGTAGACAAATGAAATGATAATTGTAATTACTGTGTTGGTAATCAGTAAACCTGTGGTGTTAATAAATTTACCAAGTTAAAGTTTCAGATTTTTTTTCTTGTTAAAGATGACCCTTTTAATTTCCCTTTGCTTTGACATTTAGGAAACTGATAACACTTTCTTTAACAAAATAAGCTTAGAAATTGTTGAATTTTCTGTTTTATATTATCATGTTAGAAATGTGGAAGGAAGCAAGAATTTGTAGCAAGTTTTTTTTTGTTTGTTTGTTTTGTTTTTTGAAAGTTTGTAGGCTGGAGTGTAAGAGACATGTACAAGAACATGAGTGGGGAAATGTCCTCTCTTGCCATGTCACTATTAGCAAACCCACAGTGTGATGTGAGCAATCAATTTGTTATCTAGCTTCCTATCTATCCTACTAGTCATTAATAAGTTAGTGATTTTGCACATGGGTTTTTCAAAGAATAAAGTATGTGTGTGTATGAGTGAATGAGTGAGAGACTTTCAATGATAAAGGAACTAAAATAGTGATAAGTAATGCACGTAACTAACAAACAAGTTAAGTAGATGGTAGTTGAGAACACGCTAAGTTGCGTATAAAAAGTTTTAAGGCAAATATATTTCAGCCAACAATCCGCTTGATCGCTACTCAACATGGGTTTCCCCCACTCCTGGTTTCTAAATTAATACAAAATGCTAAGAAAAACCAGTTGTTGCTCTTCAACCTGTATCACCAAAAAGGAACTAATGTTTGCTGGCTCTATCCTTACCATAAACTTTCTGCCTACAAGCTCATCAGTATCTTCAAAAGAGAAGGATATAGACTTGCCATTTGCTCTTCACCTTCAATTTCTGTTATCCTCCGTAATGACAGAGATCCAAGACCTCCGCTTTCTTCTCCTGGAGTGTATAAAATTATTATCAAGAGTAATGTTAGATTAACCGCGTACATAGGAAGTTCATTCCGGAAAATTCTCTCAAGACTTCAGGAACACAAATAGGGTGTGAAATTTGGAAAACCTTCCTCTTCCTTGTCTCAACTTACCATGGCTGACACTTCTGCTACTCCACTTTGGTCTGATACAAAAAAGTTGGCTTCTTTCCAAAATCGTTTTGCTCTGAGGTTTAGAGAAAGTTTGGAAATTTTATTTTCCAAAAATTGCAACTCTGAGCTCCCCATTTACATTCCATACTTCTGTAAATCTCTCATTACATCACATCACCCAGAGTTACCATTACAAAACTTACTTTTCTAATCTGGCAATGAAACAAATCGTAGTCGCACTGATGAAGGCCATAGTAATGGCTGAAATATATTTGCCTTAAAACTTTTTATACGTAACTTAACGTGTTCTCAACTACCATCTACTTAACTGGTAAAGGAACTGACTAATGTTGCTGAAGTAAATACCAAAAATATGGGAAGCATTATTTATTCCTGTGACAAGCATCATTAAAATACACCAGTTACAAACTTCATTAAAGTAATGAAGAAATAATTCTGGGTGAATAATCCACCAACCGGTTTAGAGGGCTGAAGCGAACAATACCAGCCTTCAGGTGAAGTAGAAAAAATGGCACCTAATAAAAGTTTGGCCGTTGGAAAAATTTGATAACCAAAGCTTTGTCTGATAGATCACTACTTTGATTTATTCTGTGTGGACAATAAACAGTGAAACAAAATGCCTAAAAAGTCCATGTGAAAAAACAATGCAAATACATTCAGTGATGCTCACATGAGCTCATGGTTTATAGAGTAATGCAACAGATTTAAACTTCCCATTTTGTGGTTTTAAATATCTTCTTCACTATAGAAAACATACTGTTTTTAACTTTCATCATATAAACATCTTCTCAAGAAATCAAACCTACGTATGACTTCTGTTCAAAAAGGATCAAACCATCTTCTCAAAAAAGATCAAACCCACGTATGACTTCTGTTGAAATATGTTGAAAATACTTCTGTTGAAAACACCATCATTAAACTAAGTTTCCAAATAGTGGAGGCACAGGAATCTAAAGAAACTTCAGATTTGTGCTAATCAAGTTCTTTGATTCCTTCTGTTTGCAGTGACCTCTCTAATACATAAATGGATTCACATAATCAACAGTGAAATTCAGAAAAAAAAAAGAAATTCCTTCATTTAATCCATGGCAGCATATCCACAGACCATGAAATTTGGAGGGGGGGGTCATGCGTGTGTGGTCTGCACCTGTCATGTTAATTCTGAACCATAATTTGCTACAGAAAAGTCACAATTCACAAGATTAAGTCAGACGAAGAAGAAAAGAAATTATCTTCTTATTAAAAAAAAGTAACTATCATTTTTAATTACTTTTGTGTTACTTTCAAGCAAACAAAAATCCCTAGTCTTTTCAAACGCATTACCATAGTTCATTAGTTAGACCTAAAAATCCATAGAAACTAAGGGCAATCAATAGTATTAGACATCTCTGAAAATGTTCCAACTGAAGAGTGAGCAAAAGCCATTTTATATGCAACTAGCATAGCAAAACTGACAAATGTTATTCACAAAGGGATACTGACTGCAACAATCATGGGCTGTGAATAGCTCAATGGGCTTCCCACAGCTCTAGTCTTCTGCAAATGCTAATAATACTGCCTTCTTTTTCATCACATTTTCTGTCAAGATTGTCCATAAATTAAAAAAAAATCCTTCCACCTCTTTGTAGCCATCTGTCTTTATATTGTTTTACAAATTTTCTGTTGTTAATGCATTTTCAGTACTTTTCCAACAATACCACCTCACACAACAATTACCAAGCAGATTTTTTGAGAATTCAAGTGCCTTAATTTTTTTTTTTTTTTTTTTTTTTTGTAAGGTGGCACATTACCTGCCAGAACCTAAACTTATAACTTTTAAACAGATAATCTGGAGATTATATGACAGAAATCAAAGCATTTATTACAAATTTCAAAATCTGAAATGAAAAAATAAGAATAAATGAGTGAGATTTGTCCAGTCCTGCATCAAAGTATCATCATCATCATCATCATTGTCAACCATTATCAATCCACTGCTGGACGAAGGTCTCCCCAAGTTTCCTCCACAACGGTCTGTCTTGTGCCAGTCTCCTCCATGTCACCCCTGCATACTTTCGAATTTCATCCACCCATCTCCTATGTGGTCTTCTTCTGGGTCTTTTCCTGTCCCTTGGAATCCAATCTAAAATTTCGGCTGTCCATCGATGATCTGTCCTTCTGGCAGTATGTCCAGCCCATTGCCATTTCAGGGATTTAACTCTGATCATGATGTCTTCCACTCTTGTCATTTTTCGGATCCACGAGTTCCTCTTTTTATCTCTCCTGGTTACACCAAGCATGCACCTCTCCATGCTGCTTTGAGTTGTCTGCAGCCTTTGTATGTCTCTTTTAGTTAAGGTCCACGTCTCTGCACCATACGTAAGCACTGGAAGGATGCATTGATCAAACACTTTTCTTTTAAGACATAATGGCATATTGCTCTTGAAAATTATGCTGTTTCTTCCAAAAGCTCTCCAGGCAAGTTTTGTACGCCGATTAATTTCTTCATCAATGTGACCCTCACTTGATATCTGCTGTCCAAGATAAACGTACGTGTCTGTTATCTCCAGCTTTTCTCCATCAATCGATAAATCTTCATTTCTTGTAAAAGCATTGAACATCACTTTTGTCTTCTGAAAGTTCATTTTTAATCCCACTTCTTTACTCTTGTCAGCAAGTTCCTGGATCATACTCTGCAGCTCTGATGGGGTAGTTGCAAAAATGACTACGTCATCAGCAAAACGAAGATGGGTTAGATAATCTCCATTAATCTTTATCCCCTTGTTTTCCCAGCTCAGTGACTGAAAAACACCCTCCAATGTGGCATTAAAGAGCTTCGGAGATATGGTGTCACCTTGTCTCACTCCCTTTCCAATTTTTACGTGTGTTGTATTTTCAAACAGCCTAATCTTTGCACTTGCATTTTCATAGATGTTATTAATAATATTAATGTATGCATCTTCAATACCGCAGGTTTTCAGAGCCATTGTAACTGCTGATGGTTTCACCGAATCAAAGGCTTTTTCATAATCGATAAAAGCCATGCACAATGGAAGTTCATATTCCCTCGCTCTTTCAATTAGTTCTCTCAGCACGTGGATATGATCTATTGTGCTGTAGCCACTCCTGAATCCAGCTTGTTCTCTCGGTTGAGCCATGTCTAGTGCTACCTTCAAGCGGTGTGAAAGAACTTTAGTGAAGATTTTATAAACTACTGATAGGAGGCTGATAGGTCTGTAGTTTCCGAGATCCTCAATGTCACCTTTCTTATGTAGCAGGATCATTGTAGCGGTGTTCCAATCCTCAGGTATCTTTCCTTCATTAAGGCATCGAGTGAAAATTTGGGCGAGTACTGTTTCGATTTCTCCACTTGCTTCTTTTATGATGTCTACAGTAATTCCATCTTCTCCTGGAGCTTTTCCTCGCTTCATGTTCTTGATTGCATGTGCAACTTCTGCTGGAAGGACTGGAGGAACTCTGGTACTGGTATCTTTCATGATGTCTGGAGTGCATATATCATCCCTTTCATATAATTTGGAGTAGAAATCTTTCACTCTTGTCAAAATTTCGCCTCTATTTCTTGTTACAGAACCATCTTCTTTTCTCAGTGCCATAATCTGTTTTCTTCCCTTACTGAGATGTCCCTTTGCTATCTTTAGGCTTTGGTTGTTTTCAATTGCTTTCCTCACTAGTTCACATTTGAATTTCCTTACGTCTTCAGTGATACTTTTTCTTACTGTCTTGCATAGCTCTATATATTCCACTTTGGAAGTCACATCTTCTTTAGTTGTCCTCATCTCTCTTCTTTTTTGCATCAACATTTTGGTTTTTCCTGATAATTTGTTCACATGCAACTTGTTCTTAGACCCAGCTAATTTTGTTGCTGTTTCCATAAGAGCTTTGGTTACTTTTCTGTTAACTTCAGAGATGTCCACTTCTTCCGATGTTAGGCCTTTTAAAGCAGAGAACCTGTTCTTCAGTTCTAACTTGAAGGTATTATGGTGTTTTTTTAAGGTTGGTTATGTCAATAGATTTTGTTTGTCTTATGAGCTTGCCACGTTCAAGTTTAGTGTTGAGGTGCATCTTACATCTCACCAATCTATGGTCACTACCTGTGTTGAACTTGTTTAGCACACTGCAGTCTTCTATGACGAATTTTTTGTTACACATAATAAAATCAATTTCACTTGTCGTCCCATTTGGATGTCTCCATGTCCATTTCCTGTGTGGCTTTTTCTTGAAGAAGGAGTTCAAGATGAAAAACCCTTCTGCCTCTGCAAACTCAACGAGAGTATTTCCACGCTGGTTTCTGTTGCCATGACCGAATTTACCTACTGAAGTTTCATTCTGTTGCCGTTGCCCTATTTTTGCATTGAAATCTCCCATAATTATTTTCAAGTGCTGCTTACCTTTATTATTTAGATGACAAATTTCCTCATAAAATTCTTCAATTTCTTCTTCAGGATGACTTGTGGTGGGTGCATAAGTTTGAATAATCTGAGCCTGGTATCTTTTCGAGAGTTGGATAACAAGTCGTGCAGCTCTGTCAGAGGAACTTTCAACTTCTACAACTTTATCCTTCAGTTTCTTGTTTATTATAAATCCAACACCACTAGTTCTGCCAGTATCTGTCCCTCGATAGTAGAAGAGATGTCCACTTTTCAGTTCGATGAGATCTTCTCCTTTTCTCCTTACCTCACTTAGCCCCACGATGTCCCACTTGATCCTTTGTAGTTCCTCTTCCAATTCAAGAAGCCTTGAATCAGAAGATAGGGAGCGTCCATTGTAAGTAGCCAAGGTCAGCATCAGATGGCAGCCTAGTCCGGTCCTCCGGGGATTCTTAGCACCCTCTGCCTTCATGTCGCACTGGCCGCTGCCTTGGCCAGGTACATTCCAGCTGCCGGAGACTGAGGGCCAAGATTTAAGTTGTGGAATCATTTTGGAGGGGTTTGGCCATAACTCACCACGCTGGCCAAGCGGGTTGGTGAGTGTGGGATAGAATTTCCTCTGATCCCGATGGTATAGTTATACCGCTATGGGCGGTCGTCAGAGCCCCTTTAGTGGGAACAGGATGCACCACGAGAAGGCGGGGTTGACATTTGTCAAGGAGAGGCTGTGATGTTACGCATCACCTGACCTTGCATCCCGCATCAAAGTATATTAATTATTAAAAGAGGAGTAATCTTGAGGATAGGCAAAGTGTTGATTTTGTAGGGCATTTGGTTGGTTTTTAACTAGGATATTTTATCATTTTTAAGCATGGGCAGATTTACATTACAGGGACCCACACGAAGGCCAGGCTGAGTGCCTTGCCATGCTGGAGAGCCCCGAAGTGTATGATTTATAAAAACAAATCACTATAAATTTCACTAAATTATGGGTTTTACACAGGAAACCTGTGGAAGTAGTAAGATGCAAGAACTCCTGAAGATGATCAGTGTATAGATAAAAAATATGAGAGATAATGTACCTTAATAAATTTATCATCGATAATTCCCGTTAAATATTTATAATACATTCTGTAGCCTTCTGTGGATGTCAGACGGCCTGCACCCTTCCTTCGTCAAGAACTCAATGACGACACGTTGCTTCTGCTTGGAATCCATTATTTACCTGCAATGAAGAAGAAGGGTTACTATAGAAGAAGAGTTACTCTACTAACATGTGCAGTTTGAATGAGCTCTGTCAGTTAATCAAGTTATGCCCACTTTTGCATTACTTTCGATACAACCCTTGTAAAGGGTCTGCCCATCTTTCCCTTGAAAAATTTGTTTCCCCTCATTCAGTTCACTTTAAGAGAAAATCACAAGACTGTTACCATATGAGCAAAATGACATTGGAAAAGGTGGTTTTTGTGAGATATGCTAATTTATTTCATCCAAGTTCAGAGTCTTTAAGGGAATTTCCAGCCTATTAAATTGGTGGCACCACCCCATGTCTAAGAAACATAAAATAAGAAAAAGGCTGTGGGAAATGTCTACTTCCGGTTCTGCAGCTGTAGTTGTAATGTAATAAGTCAGTCTTCTCTTGATAAAACTCCAAATTAATGAATTTCATGTAAACAGATGTCATATTTTTAATTATATTAAAAAATTGAAAACTAAAGAAAAAAATTATATGGAGAATGCCTGCTTCCCGTTTCCTGATTTTAACCAATATTTAATCAGCCACTGTATTCTTGATAAACCTTCTCTGTATTAAATCTCTTGCTGATAGATGTCATGGATTTTGAGTTTATATAATAATAAAAAAAATGACAAAATGCCATATGGTTGGGACAGTCCTTTCCAGTTCCCTGATCTCTGCCAAAATCTATAAAGCACATCAGGGTATCACAAAACCTCTAAATATTAAATCTTGTCTTGATAGCTATGATAATTTTTAACAATCCACACACACACACCATTTTGGAAACAATCAAATGATGTTCAAGGGAACCTAAACTGTTTCTGTTGAAATCTCAAGTTGATTTTTTTTGTGAGATTACAATACTAATGTATAGGGAAGTAAAAAATTGGTCGGGAGAGGGATATGCAGCAACAAAGAACGTTAGTTTACAAGAACGTCGGGCAAAGTGGCGTGTCCCACCCCAATACTGTGTGCAGGCCCCTGATAATTCTAAATTCACCACTGTTTTTAACCACATGTAATTGTTGCACTCCCCCTCTTTTAGTAACTAACATACTTTTATGTCTTATCATCTGGACAACAAACTAAAGAGACACATGTGTTGATGCCCTAACCTCATAATGCTATAAATTTTAAAAAAAATTATGGGATTTACTCAGGAATAAAAGAAAATTACTTACAGCCAAATTTTTGAGTAGCACCCCTACTTTTCCTCAGGGCTACAACTACAGTAGGTGTTGCCATTCATGAGCTAAATTCCAACCTTTCTAATCTTTTGATGTTGTATCTCTTCTTTCTAGTTCTAGTCCTCCTGACAAATTTCTCTTGAAAAAGTGCTGTTGATGTGTCAGAACTTCTACAGAGTCCCAAAGCATTTTATGTCCTGTATTTGAACATGCCTGTCCAAACATCTTTGTCAAATTTTTAAGTGGAGCTTAAATACTCTCTCTCTCTCTCTCACTCACTCACTCACTCACTCTCTCTCTCTCTCTCTCTCTCTCTCTCACACACACACACACACACACACACACACTCTCTCTCTCTCTCTCTCTCTCTCTCTCTCTCTCTCTCTCTCTCTCTCTGTTTCTCCCACATAGCTGAGACCACACTATTGTTGTACATTGTAGAACCACACCTTTCTCTAAAAGGATGTAATCCTGGCTCTAGGATTACAAAATGCAATCTGTAACTACCTTCCAAAAGTAAAACAAAAAGATGAAAACATCCTTTCACAGGGCAGTGTGGCAGACAAGATGTCAGATATACTGAGCTGGAAGGAATGGCACTGCCCAACAAAATCACACACAAAAAATGTGTGTAACAGAAAAGTGGTAGCACATTCCCTGTTGGAAATGTTATACTAAATGATGGGGAAAGAAATGTTTAAGGAAAGTTCTTCATGCAATTTATGATTATAAGCAAGAGCTGCCCCCCCCCCCCTCTCAAAGAATATGCAATGTATGATTATAAGCAAGAGCCCCCCCCTAAAGAATTTAGTAATGGATTAAAGGGAGAGCTGGGAAGGGAACTATCTCAACACTATGTTGGTGAAAATTCAAACTATGATGTTTTTACATGGCTTGTGATCAGCCCTCGAAAATGTGTAGTTCCTGCACTACAAGGTGTTCAGGAGTGATTGGTTATGGCTTTGCTGAAGCACGCTCTGGTAATATTTTAGTGACATAAAGTGTGCAGTTAAAGCTGTTGCAGATATTTTTAGCATATTTAGGAATAGATACAGTGGCATTCCATATATTTAACATTTTCCCACACATAGTACTATTTTTTGAATTCAAGTTTTTAGCCCAAAGTTGTTTTTCCTCTTACTTGAGTAATCTGAGTGCACCATGTAAGTTCCTTATCCATAATCAATTCATGACATATTATTTGGTTATGCATTTGTGTTATTTGGTTGATAATTTTGTTTTTTGGGAATATTGTAATTTTTGTCTTCATGGTGAATAATATAGCTTGGGCTTTTCTGTGTTTATTTTAATTTCACTTGGTAATAATTCATGTCATGGCTATTCCTAGACTTGATACATTACAAATTTCACTAAATTATGGGTTTTACACAGGAATAAAGGGAATTATTTGAGTGTGGTCTCAGCTATGTGGGAGAAACAGGCAGACAGCTTAAGACCAGACCAGATTAGCAGAACATAAAGCTACACATAAAGTGCTTTGGGACTCTGTAGAAGTTCTGACACATCAACAGCACTTTTTCAAGAGAAAATTGTCAGAAGGACTAGATATTGAGAAAAGAGGTACAACATTAAATGATGTGAAAGGTTGGAATTTAGCAAATGAATGGCAACACCTACTATAATGTAGTCCTGAGGAAGTGTAGGGGTGCTACCCGAAAATTTGACTGTAGGTAATTTCCTTTATTCGTGGTAAAACCCATAATTTAGTGAAATTTAATTTCACATTTTGTAGAATAGCATTCTGTTTATATACAGAATTTTCTAGACCATATGCCAGAGTTTTGCAGTATGCAATTGTCATTGCAGAATTTTGCAGGAGTGAAATACTTTGTAGATAATGAGACTGATTGGTTATCTCTTCAACTGAAAATTTACTAATGGACATTGTGTTTAAAGTTCCTGTGCATGTAAAGTTTTTGAGTTATCATGAAAAACATAAGTATATATTTTGTTAAGTATATTATTTTTATTTATTTTTCTTTCTTCTTTTTGCATTGGATTGCAGATAATGTACACACCTGCAACTATTCAAGAAAGACAGCGGCTGGAAGCTGAAGCTCACCAGGACCATCAAGTGCAACTTCATTCGGTGCAGACCGACTTGGCTCTTGACCTACCCCATTCCATAGCATTGCCTGACGGTGAAGAGCTACCCTACGGCAGTACGAAGAACTTGAAGCTCCGAGATTCCGAACAGCAGAGCGAGATTACTCGAAGTTTCATCAGACCTCCACCAAATAGAACTGTACCTGAAGGGGATTCTTTGCCGCCCTTCAGATCCAATTCCGTGAGTCTTCTACAAAAGCCGACGACGCCACCGTTGGCCCAGCTCTTGGACAGTGCGCCTCTAGTCATGCGGTCCCATAGCATGAGCTCCAGCAGTGCTCAAAGTAACCGGCTTAGTTTTCCCCGTGGACATTTTACTCAAATTTCAAATCCTAATATTTCTGCACACTTATGGATACCTTCGTTGGTCACTTGCAGGGCCGCACCTGTAGACTCCACTACAGTTAGTGGTGCAACCAGTGAATCAAATAGGACGTGTGGTTTAAAACCAGAAACGGACAGCAAATACGACAGCACGGGCCCACCTCCTCCATATAGTGAAGTAGTTAATCAGTGGGACGTCAATACTGCCAGTAGGCAACAGAACAGCGGAGTCTGACCACTAGCTTATGCTAAAGTCTTTCATCTGCCCATAGTTAAATGTGATAATCTCTTTGATTGCCACCATCGGAAGGGTGAGATAATCAATTTCGTCGCCGCTCTTCCTCTCCATGTGTGGAATCTGGCAGAGATCCAGAAGCTCTGCTTTTTAACGTCATGCATTCAATGGCCTATGTTAACAGTGCCTCAGAGTACAGAGTATTTTTGTTCTTCTGTTATTTGCGATCCTTCGTTAACATTTCCAGTCCACTCTGCATCGTTTCGTGTATTCATTTAGTGGCGATATGTTAAGTGGAACCTCTTGTTTCTGCCGTTCGTTTCCCGTCACTGCCCTCAAGTCCAAAAATGATTTGTTCTCAAATTATGGCGCCGGGAGGCGTATTGTGATATTCCTGCATAAGGGAAATAGAATGGCCAGATTCTTCGAAGTACATGTTCATTCCTGGTGTGCAAGAAAGGTATGTGTGACTGTGTACGTGCGGCTGTGTGATTGCATTTAAATTTTATGGAGAGAAGTGAGGTGTGGTGCATAAGTTATCACAGATATAGCCCTTCAAAGTCGCAGGGTATGGTGCTATATATAAATATATATACTTTGTTGCAAGTGACTGAAGAAGAGTTAAAAAGAGAGTTATCAAAGGGAAATTCTTTGTAATGCTGTGGATTGATAGAAAATTTACATCTATTATCACATTTATATAAAAAAATATCACATATGTTTGGTGTGTATCATTACTCTGTAAAGCATGTTTGTATATTTAATGAAGAAAAATGCCTCAATTTACACGTAACACAAATTATACTTAGAACATTTGCTGAATCAAACCAGACTAACACTCCAGTTTACTCATAACACAAATTTGTACCGTAATTTTTGTCATATGATCCGTGGATTATCTGCAAAAAAAGTTAAAAATATACGTTCTGCATATTATACGCCCATGCGGATAATACGCCGATTTAAGAAAAAAATTACGACCCTTCAGATTTTTTTTTAAAATCTGCAGCATAATTGTTCAGGGGAAGGGGTATAATTGGAAAAGGAACTCTCTGGGAAGAATTTTCCTCAGTTCAGGAGTTTGTACGGAGCGGGGAGGTCGGGTAGCGGGGGAGAGGAATGTCGTAACAAAAGATTGGGAAAGTTGTTGGGAGGGACGGCAAGGTCATTTTGTATCGTTGAGAAGATTGTGCCATCTGTTTTTGGCAAAAAAACAGAAGTACGCACAGCGCTTGCTACACAAACCTATGCATTTCTCCTTTTGGATCTCGTGTGCGCTGCCTTGTGTTTAGTTCGTCTTTCGCCATTTTGATCATCGTCGTTTCTGCTATTTTCCGCCAGTTGCTATTCATGATGTTTTTGAAAAGGAAACGTTTCAGTTACACTGCCTAATTTAAACTTGAAGTGGTGGACACAATTGCGAACTATCGCGCAGTGACATGATATGATCCTGTCACTGCGCAATATTTTTGAGGTCAGAAAACAATCGTGCGGTAACAGGCGGAAAGGAAAGCCTCTGTGCCGCGGTTTGAAATGTAAACAAATCCGTAGGTAAATTCCGCCGAAGAATTCAAGGAAGTTTTTTATTGGCCCACATATAAGCTGTTTCCCTGACTCTAAAAGCAGGATTTCCCCAAAAAACTTTCGACTTATACGCCAGTACATATGGTATTTCTATGACTTGTTCTGTATCAGCCTTTCGTCATTGGCAAGTTGTAATGCAATACTCTGGAGCTGCATCGGCGTGATCTATGGATGCCACACCCTTTATCTGTCCGGAGATAAAAATATAAAACAGTAACCTTTAAAAATAAATTTCTTCATTTAATAAAATAGTTTTTTTTCTCTCTCTCTCTCTCTCTCTCTCTCTCTCTCTCTCTCTCTTCGGACTCATGGGTCATTATGTGACTGACTTTTCTGTCAGAAATTGCACTTCCGGTTCAACATCTATGATGTGCGGATTATATGGTGATTTTTTTCTCCTGAATGTCACAGGCTGCGGATTATACAAAAGAAAGAAAAATTGTGTGAATTTTGCGGTCTGCAGATTATATGCCGGTGCGGATAATATGACGAAAATTATGGTACTTAGAATATATTGAGCACTTACAATGGGAAAACCAGCCTAACACCTGTTTCCATGTAACACAAATCTGTACTTAGAATGCACAGACTATTTACAGTGTCTAACAGTGGAAAAAACAGACTAACACCACAGTTCCCATGTAACACAAATTTGTACTTGGAATACATAGAACACTTACAATGGAGAAACTAGCCTAAAAAAAAAAAAAAAAAAAAACCAGCTGTTTTCCCATAATACAAATCTATACTTAGAATACACAGAACATTTGTAGAGTCTAACAATGGTCAAACCAGACTAATCTGAGTTCCCACGTAACACAAATTTGTACTTCAAATACATGGATCAACTTACAATAGAGAAACCAGCCTAACACCAGTTTCAACTTAACACAAATCTGTGTTTTAAATACACAGAACAGTTACAAGGTCTAACAGGAGAAACCGCACAAAACTAGTAATGTGTACGAGAACAGGCTGAAAAGTTTTGCCTCCACTGCAACATTTGAGGAAAGAGTGAAGAAATCGAGATAAAACTAGTTTTGGGTAGTCATACAAGTTCTTCTTCCTTAGCTTTGCATGGTAGTTGTTCAGTGTGAGGCACATGTGGAGGGCTGTTCAGATGTGCTGTTTAAACAGCAAGCTATCATTGAATTCCTCACTGCAGAAAAAGTTGCTCCAATTGGCATTCATCAAAGATTGAAAGTAGTTTGTATTAGTGTGTTGCTACGAGTACCTTGATAATGGGTAGGGAAATGTAAAGATGAAGTTGGGAAAGCAAATTTGAGTGACAAACTGCGATCAGGATGGCCTGTTATTGCACAATGGACCAGTTTCCTCTGTGGCATGTTGAAGAAGTGATCTGATTTTCTGGAAAAAGAGGCTACCATAAATTCTGAATGTTACATTGAAACTATGAAGAAACTGAAAACTCTAATCTGAAGGAAAGCAGTTGCCTCCATCAAGTGTCTCCATACTTACTGTGCTGCCACATCCTCTTGATATAACCAGCTTCTAGCAATTATACGTTGAAGTAAATTATTATACTTGCTCCTAGCAATTTATACGTTGAAGTAAATTATTATGTGGAGAAATAAGTATTCAGCCTTTTTTAAATAAAAGATAAAGGTAAATTTTTGCTTGTTTCGTTGAAAAAACTTTTACAATTAATTTTTTATTCAAGTGAAGGTGAAACTTTTCAGCCGAGCTGTATACAATCATCATTCGCAATTAATAGATGTTGGTCACTTACCAAATACAGTGGAACCTCAATTATATGTATTCTGGTTATGTTTTTCACTTTTATACATATCTCTATGCTAGTCGCAATATTTTGCTGTAGTTTTTATTGCTTTTTCAATTTAATTTTATGTAATTAATTTTTTTTCCAGTTATACATTAAATTTTTTATTTCAGATATCAAAAATACACAGCTCTTTTATTGTTTTATGCCTAACCAGGTTTGTTGCAATTTGATAGAATCCAGACAGTGTTTGTTTTTTTTTTTTTTTTTGTTTTTTTGCAGCCATGAAATAGATGATACATCTAATTTACGAAATAATGTTTGTTCACAGCTCCCCCCGTAATTCAAGAAATTGAAACAAGAAAAGATGAGTAAATACAGTATTTCACTTGGCACTAATGCTAAAACAACTGGTGGACTAACTGCTTTGAAAAGAGCAAAGCTTATAAATATAGAATGTGTTTATAGGGATATTGAAGTGAGAGATGGGTTTCACTTCAATACCCTATAAACAATATAGGGTATTGAAGTGGGCAATGGCACTCAGAACAGCAACAATGGCATTTGTGAATCTTGGAGAGGTGCCAGCTAGTTCTGTGTGACATTGGCGAAAAGACCCCAACTCACTGGGTTTTGTTCCAGAATCCTTAGGTTGAATGACCAACTGGAACAGTCAGCTGTGGGCTAATCCCCCACACTGATGTACTTACCTGATTAAAAAGACACAAAGAAATGAAAAAAATTACTCAAGTGTGGAATACAGTGGACCTACCACACTTGAGAAGGACGGTCCATCGTGGAATAGACCTGGAAATACTAAAAGGTACATGAGAAAGAGATCACGGTTGAGTGAGAGTAAGATTTGTGTATGGAATACTTGAGGTATAAATGGCAAGATGAATGAGATGATTGAATAAATGAATAAGTATAACTTGGATGTGCTGTGTGTAAGTGAAACCAAAAAGAAGGAAATTGGAATAAAAGAAGTGAATGGCACAGTGAGTGTGTGGTCTGGAGTATTGGATAATGTTAGGGGACAAGCTGGTGTAGGTGTAATTTTAAGTGAAAAGATGAAGAACAACTTGATCCATTACAGCTGCATTAGTGAGAGAATTCTTTGAATACGTCTGAAAGTGAAACTTCAGAGAATAGTAATTGCTGTATTGTATGCTCCTTGTGACTCAGAACCTTCTGATAGGAAGGAGGATTTTTGGAATGAGCTAAAAGCTGTTTTGAGCCAGTTCGGTGCTAAAGAGAAAGTTATAATAGCAGGGGATTTCAATGCTCGAGTAGGTGTGAAGAATGCAATTTCTGACAATGTTCTGGGTAAGTTTAATGATCTTTGTATAAATGATAATGGTGAAAGGTTAATTGAACTTTGCGTTGAGAATGGTTTGTGTGTATCTAATACATTTTTTAACCACAAGTATATCCACACATATACTTGGGAAAATCACACTCTTGGTCAAAAGAGTGTTATAGATTTTGTTGTTTACAATCAGCATCTGAAACACTTAGTTGTTGACACTCGTGTGATGAGGGGTGCAGATATTGGCTCTGATCATTACTTGGTAGTGTCGTGAGTGAAACTGAATGTTGGTTGGAGTTAAAGGAATAGGAAGAGCCCTAGGATAGAAAGAATAAAGATTGAAAGGCTTCCTGAGGATCATCAGCATTATTCTAACTTACTCAGAGGAGCTGAAGTCATGTGAGAGGATCATCAACATTATGCTAACTTACTCTGAAGGAGCTGAAGTCATGTGAGAGGGATGTAGAAAAGAAGTGGGAATGTTTTAAGAACTGTGTTGTTACTGCTGCTGAGGAAGTCTGTGGTACCACAATAGTGGGTAACAATAGAAGTGATGGTTGGTGGAATAGTGAGATTAAAGAGGCAGTAAAGAGTAAGAAGGATGCCTATTTGGGGATGTTGCAAGGTAGAGTTTCTGTGGATGAATACCACTGTGTGAAGCGTGAAACAGCTAAGCTGGTTCACCAGATTAAGGCGAAAGATAGGAAGAAGGCAGAAGGCGGAAAAGCGTGAATTGGCATTTTGGAAAGATAGAAAGACTTTCTGGAAGTTCGTGAGACTCAGGAAAAATAGGGGAAATAAAGTTATAAATTGTGTGAAAAATAAATAGGGTTGGGGAAATGATATGGGAGCCCAGTGAGTTAAGTGAAAGATGGGGTGAATACTTCGTGAGTTATTAGATCAAGAAAGCAAAGGGGATTCTGAGGCAGAAGCAGATGATGTCCCAGTGAAGAAGGGAAGCACAGGAGAGATCTCAAAAGAAGAGGTGTGTAAAGCTCTAAAATCTCTTCAGAATGGTAAGACTACGGGAGTTGATGGCATAACTGCCGAGATGTTGAAATATGGTATGACTCTGTAATTGACTGGTTAACCGAAATATGCCAGTTGTGCTGGGAGCTAGCAATGGTCCCTCAGAATTGGAAGGATGCTATCATTGTTTCCTTGTGGAAGTGAAAAGGTGATCAGACTGACTGCAAGAACTATCGTGTATTAGCCTACCGAGTGTGCCGGGAAAAGTGTTTGATAAGGTCATTATTGAAAAAGCACAAAGTCTTACATCAGTGAAATATGGGATGTTCAGAGTGGTTTCATGCCTGGTAAAGGCTGCACTAACCAAATTTTTACATTACGCATGATGATTAAAAAGTATCTGGCTGTTGGTACGAAAGTTTTTGCTGCCTTCATAGATTTAGAGAAAGCTTACGACCGAATAAATAGGACACTTCTGTGGAAGGTATTGAATGAATATGGTGTTACTGGGAGTCTACTTAATAGTGTAAAAGCCATGTATGCTGGCAGTAGAGCTTGTGTACGAGTGAATGGTGTTTTATCAAAATGGTTTTTTATTGGTGCAGGATTCAGACAAGGTTGTGTAATGTCACCCTGGCTGTTTAATATATTTATGGATGCATGCATGTGTGATGTCAAAATAGATAATACTGGTTTATGTCTGGGTTATATCCATGTGTGCCGATTGCTGTATGCTGATGACACTGTCCTGTTGGCAGAGAGCAAAAGTGAGTTGCAGAGTATGTTGTTCAGGATGTACGAAATTTGCATGAAATTCAAACTGAGTATAAATAAAAACAAAGTTATGGTTTTTGAGCGGGGAACTGGTAGTACTGAATGTAGCATAAGTCTAAATGGCACCGTGATTGACCAGGTGAATGAGTTTGTGTATTTAGGAAGCATGTTTGACCGAGAGAACATATTGGATGGTGAAATTAGTAGGAGAGTGACTTCATTGAAAGTCATAGCTGCCTTGAGAGGCTTTTACAGGAATGATGGTTTCTCAAGGAAGACCCGCATGGCTGTGTATGAAAGTGTAATTGTTCCTACTCTGATGTATGGCAGTGAGACCTGAATACTACAGAAGAAACATAGGAGTCGTTTGTGTGCTGGAGAAATGCATTTGTGGCAAGACACATTCTGATCATGTGAGTAATGAAGATGTGTTGGAGTTGTGTAATGTGAAGTAAAATGTTGCTATCAAGGTGGAGACTAATATGCTTCAGTGGTTTGGGCATGTTGAAAGAATGAGTGATGAGATGCTTACTAAGAAAAAAATTTCAGCCCATGTGGCAGGAAGGAAAAGCAGAGGAAGGCACAAGAAGTCATGAGAGAATCAGATTCAGAAGTGTCTGCATGAGAAAAAGGTCATGAATTTGAAGTATAGAAGATCTTGTGTGCATCGTGTGATGGATGTCAGTGAAGCTCAAATTGTGTGCCAAGATCGCTGTAAGTGGAGGAGTTTGATATGGCAATCAGATAAAAATTATCTGGTAGTTTGTCTTTTCTTTGTGGAGCTACCCTCTGAATCTCAGAGAACAGCTTAGTGATATGTATGTATGTATGTATTGAATGTAAAACAAAATCATTGTATTCAAATTTAATACCTAATATTTCAAAGGTAATGTTTTGTTTTTTTGCATATAGTGAAAATGTGAAATCATATAGAATTTTTAACCTAGTTTTTATTATTAATTTTGAATTAATCAAGCAAAAGTCATAATAGGCATAGACTTGAGCTAGCAAACAAAGTATTCATGTACAGGGTGTGCCATAAAAAAGAGGCCCGGCCGAAAATGCAAATCCACCTTAAGTATGCTTCGGCATGACGTGGCAGATATTCCTGTTGCAGACGATGATCAGCAAATTGACTTCCGAGGGCTTTGTAACATCATTATGCACATATCCTTGATATTGTCTTCACTACGTATAGTCTTGGGTTTGTTTCTTTTCCTGTTTCACGAAATTTCCGCACTAACTTCTGTACCACTGATTTCATCAGTGCTGCACAATGTGGAAATTTTTCTATAAAGAACTCACTTAAAACCTTGTACGAGTTATTTCTGAAATACTGTTCCACAAAAAAATCTGCTGTTCCGTACTTAAAACCATTTCCGTTGCCTTTGTTCTCTCTTCACTTACACTTATGACCACGTACCTATACTGCTCTGGCTGTGACTAACCACTCCGGAAAATTCCTTTGCAGCTGCACACACAGAAACCCGTTAGAAGTTGTACAAAGCAGTTTTAACTGGAAACCCGCAAAACAACTTTAACCCGCCTAACAACGTCTGGCCACGGGGCCTCTTTTATATGGTGCACCCAGTATGTCGTACATTACAAATAGCAAAATCAAAAATTACAAGTCCTCCCCCTTAATTTCTTTGGTTTTTGGAGGCATTCAAAATTTTACCATATTATTTAAAATTTTGGAATTTCTTGTATACATTTTTTTACATTTATTTGTTTCTTAAGGGCATCTGCTAGAAAAACATATAATCAAAGTTCCTCTGTATGTCGTTTCTGATTTAATTCCTGCACATCCATTACAGTATCTGTACCATATTTGAAAATATTGCTGGAATTTTTTTTTATTAATTTTTTTTTTTTCGAATTCCGTTCTTTTCGGGACACTGCAGTGGCTGTTTTCCAAAGAATCAAAATTAATTTCTTTTTGTGAGTCTCAGTTTTGCAAACAAGAAAATGTCACATAATGTTAGTTATGATGAGTATGGCAGAAGTTCCAACTTTTTTTTTTTTTTTTTTAAAGCTGTAAACAAAAAAGAGTGCATTGTCAATCTTTACTCATGACAAAGACTCTCCAGCACCATCTATGTATACGTTTTCTTCATGGTTAGAAGCAATCTGATAGTTTTTCTTTCTCAGCTCTGCTGTTTGTTTGTTCTAGTGAAATACCATTTCCATTGCAAATGGTTGTTACACGATTTTAGTAAAATGCTTAATGCAAAACACACTGACTGAATGTACAATACTTTTGCCTGATGCAACAAATTTAGTGCTCCAACTTTGCTGCCTTCTCTGAGTTTATGGTGTAAATTAGTATAATTATTTCATTGTTAAAGCTTTGTGTTATTCACATTGCAAATACAGAATACTGTGTTCTCAGTACTTGTAGTTGTGGCACAAAGTTGTGCCTCCTGAATTTTTGTAATTCCATTTTATTTTTTAAATTTTGAGGTACACTAAAAATCTGTTCAACACGTAGTATATTGCTCACAGTATTTAATATTACTCATTGTCATAAAAATCTGTGCACCAATAAAAAAAATCATACGATTAATGCAAAACTCAGCTAATAACTACAGGGAGAGCAGACATGCAAATGATTAAAGTTTCGTGCAATTCCGCATGCCCACGCGTCCGAGACCGGCTCTGCAATCACAATCTTTGGGGCTTATAAGGCGCTGCACAGGGGACTCTTCATTCGCACTGAAGTGCACAGTAAGAGTCGGGTAAGATCCCTGAGCGATAGATATGCCTAGGAGCTACCATAGATGTGCGTATGGGCAACTGACAGAGTTTGAATGAGGCCGTATCATCGGGATGAGAGAGGCAGGGTGGCCAGCATGCCGAATCGGCTGCCATTTGGGCCGGTCGGATAGTACGGTGTGATTCTGTTGGGAGCAGTGGACACAGGAAGGCACCCAGACACGGCAGACTGGCTCTGGATGACCCAGACTCACCACCAGCAGAGAGGACAATGGGATCGTGAGAGCGGCATGCACAGATACAATGACATCCTTGTCCAATATCCAGAGGTATGTGGCAGCTGTACAAGAAACTCGTGTGTCTGCCAGAACCATTTCCAAATGTCTGGCAGAGACAAATCTGCACTCTCGACTGTTCTTACATTTTCTGCTGTTAACACCTGACCATCGTTGGCAGCAGCGAGCAACATGGAATGCCACGAACTGGCGACGTACAGTGTTCAGCGACAAATTCCGCTTCCGTATGGGAACAGACGATCACTGTGTCAGAAGTGTGGAGGACCGCAGGTGAGCGCTACAATCTTAACCCCACTGTACAGAGGCACATGTCCCAAACTGCTGGCATGATGATCTGGGGGCCATCGCATACGACAGCCGGACTTCTCTCGCAGTGATCCAAGGGACATTGACAGCCCAGCGCTACGTACAGGAGATCCTGCGGCCCCACATGCTGCGTTTCCTGGTGGTGCAGCCTTAGCCATTTTCCAACAAGATAACGCCCGTCCGCACACAGCTCGAGTTTTCCCAGGACTGTCTACATCATGCTTCGATGGTTCCGTGGCCTGCCAGATCGCCTAATCTCTCGGTCATCGAGCGCATGTAGGACCAGATGGGACGCCAGCTTTCTCCATGTCCCAGTGTTCATGATTTAGAATGTCAGTTGCAAGAAGCGTGGGGCCAGTCTGTCCCAGGATAAGATACAGCATCTCTTTGACTCCATGCCGGGCCATATCACTGTATGTATCTGAGCATGAGGCGGTCCGGCGCAGTACTAACGCTGACTGGAATGTGTATCGAATGTCCATGGGAAATTACCCTGCTGCTATGATATTGTAATCACTTCTGTCCTTGGTATGTACCATCTCACTACTGAAATCTCATTTCTATCTGACATCTCCTTCTTGGTGCATGGATTTTTGACAATGAGTGTATTTACTGTTTGTGGATATAAAAAAATGTGTACAAAAACAATGGTAAAGGAGCACATAATATTAATCTTCAGAACTTATGTGTGCTTTAAAATTTTGACATGTACACAAAATTTGTCTTTTGAAAATTCTATGAATTCAAAATTTTATTTTTATTTAAAAAAAGTACAGAAAATATAACCCACTAGCTATTGTATTCTCCCATGCCCTTCCAATTAGTATTGTTTATTAGAGCTTTTATTTAGCTATGAGAATTTGTAGTGGAATTTAATTTTATATCAGAATTTCTTCTTGGTCATCAGTTAGTAGAAATTCCCTGACCTGTGAGAAGCCTTTTTTTTTTTTTTTCCCCCTATTTTTTTTTTTTTTTTTTTTACGTTTTTTTTTATTTTCAGAGTTGACCAACCCCCTTTTTTCTTCCCACTGCATCTAAGGCTATAAGGAATCACCCATCTCTGTATAAGTTCACTGCACTGGTACTGTGACTTGCAGATTCACCATTCATAATTTTATGCAAAAATAAGTATCGTATTTACTCGAATTTAACGCACCCCGAATGTAATGTGCATCCCCGAACTCCTGGTGTGTTTTTAGGAATCAGAAAAAATATACACACGTACTCAAGTAAAAAAGAAAATCTGCAAAAAATACTAACAAATATGTATATTACCCTATTTCCGATGCATACCAGATCCAACACACTTGTCTGCAAAAAAAAATAAATAAATAAATAAAAGAAATCAGTCACTGTGATTAACAGGGCTCTCTACTTCTGATTGTTCATTGTCCGAGCTCACTTCAAACAATGTGTCATCTTCTGTTTCGTCCAAAGAATTCGAAATTCCGCACTTAAGAAAGGATTTCCGCACAAGTTCATTTGGAATGAATTTCCAAGCAGCAGTAATTTATTTGCACACAGTCAATAGGGGTGCTCTTTTAATGCCGCCAGTCTTTGTTAGCTCCGTTTCTCCCACTGAAAGCCAGGCATTATAAAGTCAACGAACGGCAGTCTTAAATGGGTAATTGATACAAACATCAAGAGGCTGGATTTGTGATGTCATTCCTCCAAGATTAATGATGAAATTGCTGCGGTTTTCTTTCATTTTTTCTTTACAGCATCTGCTACGTGTCCTTTAAATGCGTCCAGCACTAGCAGGGATCACAACTTCAGTAGACCTCGAGGTCGTCATAGCCAAACTTTACTTAGCCAGTCTAAAACCAAATTTGCAGACATCCAGTGATTTTCCTGCACTGCAACATAGATTCCTCTTGGAAAAGTTGCTTTTTTGGGAAAAGTTTTGCTCTTGAAAACTACATAGGGTGGAAGTTTATTTCCATCTGCAGTAACACACAGAGCATTACTGTCATTCTGATTTTATTGCCACTCGTTTGTCAGTAATTTCACTTGTGTTGCTCCAACATTGTCCACTGTGCAGTTTGTAGGCATATCAAAATAGATCGGCATCTGATCAGTATTGCTGATGTGCCCCAAGTCGTGTTGCTCTTGCTTTTGACTAGTGATCAGATGTTTTTGGAAAGCTTTCAGCTTTTCTTCAAAGTCAACCGGCAGCTTTCGGCAGATGGATGTCCATCGCCTAAGAGAAAATCCCTTTCTCTTCATGAACCACGTTATCCAACCACGGGATGCTTCAAATTTTCCCTGTAGCTGTAGTTGATGATAAATTACTTTAGCTTTCACTTTAAGGATTTCTGTTGTTACTGGTAATCCAGCTACCCACTGTTCTTTTATGACATGCTTAACTGTTTTTCAATTTTGGAAAAAATTTCCCCTTTTTAGGGCAAGTAAAAGCTTGTCTGGTTGTTGAGCACATCTTTAATCAATCGTTTTGTTTGTGCCACAAACGCACATTCACTTCAGGAACTCCTAATTTCCATTTACATGCCCGGCTGCTATTTTTTTCCACGAAAGCAATGACTTTAAGTTTCAACTTTGCTGTGTAATGCTGCCTTTTTGAAGACATCTTTATGTGCACATTGACTTGGAAAGAAGGACAGCTAAAGAGATCAAGAAGCAAGATTCCCTTGGATTCTCTGGGGAAAGACATGCATATCCTAAACCCTGAGGTAAGACGGGGATGAAAGGGGAGGGAGGAGCAATGAATTATTGCTGTGTGCATAGACTCAAGGTCATCTGCTTCTGCTCTTTCCAGTTCTGCCCCTTCCTCCCCACGCACCTGCCACGACACATTTGCCCTGCATACTTGGAGGAACGAAAAGGTGCGTCAACCTTACATATTTGCAAACGCTCGTACTGGCTTCTAACGTGCATCTTGTTTTTACCACAAAGTATTTGGGACAAAAAGTGCACATTAGATTCGAGTAAATACGGTACGTAGAATTAGAAGGGAAAATATTTCCCCTCAAAATTTTATTCTGTGCATTATTAATTGGTGACTATGTATACAAAATAGATAGCTAAGATGCACTTGAAATGATAGCAGAGGCCACCCTGGTGGTGCAGTGGTTTAAGCACTGGCTTCTGACCATTCATTCGAGATGGATCTGGGTTTGAATCCTAGTGAGGCATGGATGTTTGTCTTATGGCACTGCCCCCCCCTTCCCAGAACCAGCGGCCCTAAATTAGGGTCAGGCTACTGCTTATAGCCTATTGAGTTGCTCATTGTGGTGGTGATTAAACCCCCAATCAAAAAAAAAAAAAAAAAAAAAAGATAGCAGAATAAAGAGTATCTTAAAACAAACCTGTTGTTCATGCAGTGGCTTGGATTTGCTTGGATACTGTAATGGGTAATGTTCCCAGATTCTGTGAGAGTGAGAAAAAGAGCCCTCAAGCAATGCAAAAACAACTTTTTAAAAAGGATTGGTGAAGGGAATTCTGAAGTTATCTGTTCTGTAGTAACCATGCGATTCCTTGTAACAATATTAGACAGTCTGCTTTCACCTCAAGCATCAATTGCATGTTTATGGCCACATTTCTCCCATTGGTTGGGAGTTTTGACATTCTTGTAATTTTTGTGTTCACCTGAGACAGTCTGACGTGGAAATGCCAATATTTCAATAATTGCAGTGATTAAACAAGCAGTCTTCCTCTTGGCTACTTACTGTCTGGCCACAGTCAAACTCACTCATGTCACTGTCATTACTCATGATTCCTTTTTCATGACTGGTTTCCAACGTGTAGAGACTTACTGTATTTATAGGTATTGCCAGTTTCAGTATTCTATGAAACTGGAAGCAATACTTATGCTTTGCATGTTGTTATCGAAGTGTGGGTAATAATTTTTCTGTTCAATGTTTATGTGAAAGCAGAATGAGTATAGGCAAAATTTTGCTTGCATGTGATAGGAAGGGATTGATAATAGTTTTTAATTGACTTTGTGTTTTCTGTGGTAAAACTTGTATTTTGTTTTTCTGCTCGCCATTCTTTCCTTCATACAAACATACATATCATTAACCCTTTAACCAGCTGGAATGAATTAACTCGGGGTTGACAACATAGGCTGAAATCAGCTCCAACGAATATATTCGCGGTCTAAGAAGTGTGCTGAATACGACAGAAACGAGTAAACCTGCGCATCAGAAAGCGTTACTTTTACTTAGGTTTATGACTCTAAGTGGTAATTTGGTGGTATGGTTGTCATTAATCCTTCCTGTCTAATTATCTTTTCCTCTAAGAATGCTATAAAAAGAGCGATGAACCTGGGGAAGAAGAGAAAAGATGTTTGAGTAACTTATTTCTACCCTGTGGCATGATGTCAATGTCACGGGGACTACTTCCAAATCATTCCTTGGGTGATGGAACATAAAATAAAGTTCTATAAAGGAATTAGACTACATACGGTAAGAGTAAGGGTTGTAAGGGAGCGCTTACAACCAGTGACAGATTTATAGTCGATGCTCCTGAGATGAAAGAGGGAAAGGAATTGTTTTGCTGTAGCGTCCGTATAACCCGGCCACCATGAGAACACTTTTTTTGAGAAGCGTAGGAAAATTTGGACAACTTTTGGTTCAGGTACATTGGCCGCTTAAAGGGTTGAGCAGTTCTGAGATTCAATGATTAGCTCCTCAAAGAAAGTGCATCTGCCAGATTAAAGTTTTAAACCTATGGAACTAGATTTTACGTACTGTTGGTGTATCAAACGTCTGTTTACAGCAATCTCTGCACATAACTCGAACTTCACTGGCATCCATCACACATCTCATACAAGAGTGTTTCCTTCATAAGTTTATAAATTTGTGAATTTTTATCATAAACCCTGGCAAAACTCTTGTGGCTGGTCAGTTTTCATCATAGAATGTTGGCTGTTTCATAAGAATATCAGATTTAAGGTAAACAGCTTTGTTAGTAGCACTTAATATATTATGAGAGAAAGGCTCTTTACTGCAAAACAGCTTTTGATGAAAATCTCAGATTTGGTATTGTAAGAGTCACTCTTTCACAAGGAAATGGCATGTAAGAGAGAGAATGAGGTTTATACACATCATTGGTCAGGCTAGGCAAGTGCCAAGAATAACCCCTGTTGACCTTGAAATTTTCATTCACTTGCTTGTTTGGAAATGAAGATAATTTCCTCCATGCATTTCCAAGCACTGGCCAAAGTCACACGATGGCCCATAATAAAATATTAATTTAGGAAATATAGCATATTTGGATCTTGAATGTGTATCAGAGATATTTTTCTATAACAGTAGTATTAACTTTTTTAAGCATCAGCATACTTTATAAACTGACTGGAAACTACAGTTTATAAACTACAATGTATGTTGTACACCCTTCAGAATCATGCAAGGTACAGTTCTATTTTTTTTAATATCCATCAATTATAATTACTTCGATCAATATTATTTTAAGATTATAGTTCTGGGTGACAAACCTTTATTCCATATGCCACTCATGTTTCACATTATGGTAGTTTGGCCACACTTCATTTTATAGTGATATACTTTTTCTTTTTGTTGTTGGTTTTTTATTTGTTTGTAAACCAAAGGTTGATTTGTGTTTTATGTCACAGTTTTTTTGTTTTGTTTTTATTATGGAGAGTAGTATGTGACACATCTGAAATAAAAAAAAAATTATTGCTGCATGGCTACAGGTGGTTGGTGTATTTTGTCAAAGGTAACTTGAACTTCATTGAGAACAAATTTTACTGTTCATTCTTTGTTACTTGTATATGTACACTGCTCAACTTAAAAAATGCCCCACCAGGAATTATTTTTCAGAGTGCCATGAAAATTGGTGGGTACATGTCAACAGTTGGTTTATGTAAATGATTGTAGTTGTGAACCAATCACGTGATAGGTGAATGAAATAAAAGTGGAAAATAGTTTGGAGTAATTAAATTTGATCACCTTCACCTGGGCATGTGGGTCACTGCTTAAGAGTGATCTCAGTGACAAAAACATGTGTAAGGAGTGAGAATGCTTGGCTACCATCATCAGAGGTTTCATTATAAGACTACATACAAATGGTTGGTCCCTTCTTTGTGTCATGGTCCAAACCAGGGGTGCAGCCACTTCACCAAATCATTGGGTGGAGTGTGGGGCAAGCATGAAGAGATCAGACATGGGATGTCTCTTCTTCCTTGTAAAGTAAAGCTACAGGGATGAAGTGGCGTAAGATGCTTTCACTAATTCCTTATTCCCTAAGCTCTGTGATTTTAAAGGAGGCTTACCTACTACCCAGGGCTATTTGGATTACCATCCCTAACAAAGAACAAAACACCCATGGGCCACCATCTGTTTGGTGAGGTGAAGTGGTGTACTCCCCAGCATTCTGGGAAAAGGCAAGAGCTGCTTTATCACTCAGCTTTTAACAATCGACAAAAGCAGGATTACCGAGGGGTCACTAGAGAAACCTACCCAAATGTTCTTCCCTGAGGGCAACAGATTAAACGGTTTGCTGCTCTGTTTTGAGGCAAAGGCAAATATCTTCCAAACCAGGTAGAAAGAGAATAGTTGCTTGTTAGCAGTGAAAAGATGTTTCTGACCTAACTGACATTTTTTTTTCTTTTAATGGAGGGAGGAAACTCCTACTGGATTGAATTAGGGCGGTCATCAAAGTTGTAACTGTGAATAATTTTTAAAAAAGCACAGCACACTGTAGCCTGAATAGCATGGGAAAACATTTTTCTCTATTGAAATATTTCAAACTCGGGCATTACAAAAATGACATAACCCCCCCCCCCAAAAAAAATTAACAAAAATTAAACAGGACAAAAAATATTCGTTGGGTACTGCACCCCCCCCCATAGTTGATGCTCATGGTGCAAACAAATTAGGATGCAGTAACTGTCAACCAAATGTGGTGACAGTGGTTGGAGGGAGGTAACGTGCATTTCTATAGTGAGAATGGTACAAGTAAGCAGTTGTTCAAATGCCTTGATTGCTGCATTCACCACAATCGACAGCAAATGAGGTCTACACGCAGCCGTGGACATCCTTGTATCAACACAGATTGTGAATAGCAGATCTGCTGAGGTAGGTTTGTACTTTCACCATCCATTGTGATGACTGCCACTCACCACATCACATTGTTGTGCAAAGTTTCAGTGGTGCTGTACCAGACGTTTGTGGCAGGATGAATGTAACAGTGTCATATTAAGTGACAAGTCTTACTTCTGTCACAGTGTTGAAAATTACCGTTTGAGTGTAAGAAGATGACGTGATCACTGGGCTGATTTTGTTGCCATTCATGGGTGCCATATGGCCCTGCTGAGATAGCCTGAACTAGGCTGCATAGTATTTACTGAAGTTTGGGCTCTGACAGAGAATTTTCTTTTTAAAAACAATATGATTTTGTAAGATTTAGCATACAAGTCATTCCTTATGCTTTCTAGTTGGTAAAGAGAATTCTTCTGCAGCTAAGTCTAGGTGGGGAGTGGGAACTCATGAGGGCTGCTTATTCTGGGCTTTGGTAACAAATGCCAAAGGCCACACATTAGTGGATTTCTGTGGAGAAGGAAAAGCTTCATTAATAACTATTGATACTAGACAGCAAATAGTACGCTGATGACATTTTGCCCCATACCTCCACATGGCAGTTCTCTGCTAATTCTGTTGATCAACATACATACATCACAATACCGCACATACATCACAATACTGCCCAATGATTCCGGATGTCCAACAGCCTGAAGCACTTTAGGTGGAACCGAATGATCAAAGAAAGTCTATAGAAACAGATAGTTCCCTTTTCCACTCCCCAGGTGGAAAAGACTTCTGTTAAATGCATGTGTGTGGAGGGGGGGGGTGTGACTTTTCTGTCTTGTTCGGGCCCAGACTCTATCTTCCAATATAAAATTCTGGCTTGGACAGGCTTGGGCTCATAAAATTGAGCCCAAACTCAGTACTATCATATGGCTTCTCAGCCTAGTGTCATGGTTTGTAGCACTCTCAGTTTCAACAGCTGTTTAACACTTGTACACATAGTGGATATAATGACAGCATGGTGATATGTTGGTGAGGTGCTGCTGCCCATTTAGTTGCCATATCCCTGGTGCCCAGTTTCAACAAGATAATGCCCAGCTGCACACTGCCAACATCAACAGAAAATATATAGAAGTTGTATGTATGCCACCCCACCAAGTGCAACACCCAGACTTCTCCTCAATAGAAAGCGTGTGGGATATCATTGGCAAATGACTTAATGCCTGTACACAACTTCCTTGCAGTGTTGATGAATTGCAGACACAGGCTGATGATACGTGGTCAGCTATACTTTAATGCCTGTGTGCAACTTCCTTGCAAAGTTGATGATACGTGGTCAGCAATACCTTAATACCTGTATGCAATTTCCTTACAATGTTGATGAATTGTGGATGCAGAACGATACGTGTTCAGCGATACCTTAATGCCTATGTGCAGCTTTTTTGCAGTGTTGATGAATTGTGGACACAGGTTGATGATATGTGGTTAGTGATACGCTAATGCCTGTACACAATTTCATTGCAATGTTGATGAATTGTGGACACCGGTTGATTATATGTGGCCAGCGATACCTTAATGCCCATACGCAACATCCTTGCAGTGTTGATGAATTGTGGACACAGGTTGATGATACGTGGTCAGCGATACCTTAATGCCTTACACAACTTCCCTGCAATGTTGATGAATTGTGGACACAGGTTGATGATACATGATCAGTGATACCTTAATGATTGTATGCAACTTCCTTGCAATATTGATGAATTGTGGACACAGGTTGATGATGCATGGTCAGCGATACCTCAGAACACCATCCAGGGTCTTTTTCACTAAATGCCACACTTTTGCCAAATGTATAGCCCAGCATTGTAGGCATACAACGTACCTGCTCAGACCACATTATACCATCTCCTTGCTTATTGCATTCATGTAATCCCTCAGAAATTAACTGTTTTCTTTCCCACATACTTGTCTGCATGTGTGGTAAATTTCATGCCATTTTGCGCATTCTTTCATGGTGTGGCATTTTGTATGTCGAGCAGTGTACGCAAAAGGTACAATATTAGGCTGAGCAGGTGCCAAGATTTTGTCCTTTATACGTTCGTGTTTGTTTATCTTGTCTTTAGACAGGATGTATATGTCACCTGTTGCATGTTAGGAATTGTATAATGCCTGAAGATTTTTTTGTGCATACTTTTATTGCATGCACACTGTAGTCCAATTGAATCAGGAATATGGTGGCACATACCGTGATTCTTTTATCATTTTTTAAATATTTTTTTCTTCTGTGGTATCATTGGCCTCTAATAAATTACCTATTTTGGCTTTACTCAAAAACAAGTATTCCAAAATTTCGATTCCAGAAATGGAATTAAGAGAGATGCAATTTCTTCTTCTTTTTTAGGTTGCTCTAATTTCTTGAACAAAAAGTTTGGAATCTTCTGTTTATCTTCATTTTATTAATTAGCAGACATCATTATACGAGTAACATCATGCCTTTAGTGTTACTGATGCCGCAATAATTTCTTAATTCTTTCATTCATGATTACCACAACTAATGTTACTACTTTGGATTTTGATTGCAGATCTATTTGACATCCATAATGTGTGGCTCTCTGTTATTTTTAATTCAGTATTGTACAGGAGGGATAAGCTAAGATGTAATTAGTTTATATGAGGTATGGCTATATGAAATAATGAGGCTGTGCTTTGGAGAATCGATAAAAAAAGAAAATCACAAGAAAAAGAAATTATCGAGGATAAATTTATTAAGGTACATTACCTCTCAACTTTTTGATCTAAACACTAGATCTTCGAGAGGTAATGTACCTTAATAAATTTATCCTCGATAATTCCCGTTAAATACTTATAATACCGAATGTAATAAGAGGAAGCCATGAAGTCGTTAATTATTAGAAGAAAAAGAAAATTAACAAAAAGAAAATCACAAGCCAATTTGTGCTGATATTCTGGGGCAAATTCAGGAATTAAGGTGAACCTCTATCTTTTAAAAAGTGTGATAAATCACTTGTGATAAAACCTGGATCTTCCAGTATGACCATGAAGCAAAAAAAATAAAATAATAATTGATGCACTGGAAAACAATGCCATCAAGGATGAAAAAGGCATAGCAAAACAAATTCAAGTTCAAGGCCATGTTCTTTATTTTCTTTGACATTAAGCATGTAATTTTGACCAAGTGGGTTCCCAGTAAAGCAAAAGTGAACCAGCATTACCAAGTTCTGGTGACTTTGAGAGCACAAGTCAGAAGAAAGAGGCCAGAATTGGGGAAAATTGGCTTCGTCCTTCACCAGTACATCACACTAGCTCATTCAGTGCTTTCAGTGCAGTAGTTTTTAGCCAAGAAATACATCACAGTGCTTGAACATACTGCCTTCCCACCAAATTTAGCCCCATGTGACTTTTTTCATTTCCCAAAATCAAATCTGTACTCAAGGGGAACCCATTTTGAGTTGGTTATTATGGTAAGAAGAAAAGAACAACCAAGCTACTCAAAGAGATCACACCAGATGAGCTATAGTACTGCTTTGCCCAGTGGAAGATCAGAATGCAACAGTGTGTTGACACTGATGGAAAGTACATTGAAGGTGATAAGAGTTTAAAATTTATCATTATTTAATAGCCATACCTTCTACAAAGGTAGAAAAATACTTTCCTTGTCTGATATGGTGGCAATAACTAATAGAGTGATTGACTTCATGCATAAGTATCAAGTACATGTGTCACCAAGAAAAACAGAGAATGAGATACAGTCATGATGTAGAAAAGTAGTTGTATCATCAAAAGCATAAATAGTATTCCATTATTGTGCCATCAGTTAATCATGGAAAAAAAGAACTGAAAGTAGTGTTCAAAAATAAAAGGATAAACTATTTTTCAAAATTATTATTATTTTGAAAAAAATAACACTCATCGCATTTATTCCTTTTGTCTTCCTAAAATTTCCATTTCCCAAAACAAATTTCAGCTTTATTATCTTCCAAAAAGTCTTTCCACAGTTAACTATAAAATAAAACTGGTTAATATCTCCAAACACAAACATAGTTAGGGCCAGACTTAGATAACTGATGGAACCCAGGCAGACATTTCTCAAAGGGTCCTATATTTAAAATTTTGAAATATGTTTGCAAATATTTTTTTTTCATTTTGTGTTGATATATTTCTAAAACAGTGCTTAAAATTTAATCCTGACTCATGACGTCTTTAATGTTTTTTGACATATTGTACAAATCAAAATTTTTATCTTTATACAAAATTTTATCTTACAAAATCATACATTAAAAGTACCATATATACATATATATTACATGTTAAGAGGCTTTCTCTGAATTTTTCTTTCTGCAAAACTGTCATTATACAGCGTTATTCAAAAGTCCCCAAACTCTATATTTTAAAACGTATTTGCTGTAAATCCATAAAAGATATCCGAGTATTGCTGCATGTGGCTGTTGTGTGTGACTTAGGGGAACAAGCTGCACTGTGTGACAGCACCAGGTGACACTACGCTTATGCGGGCACTGACAAGCAGTAACGTTCAGTCAGCCATGAGTCTCGCGCAAGAACAGAGAGTCGGTTTGTTAGAAGTTTATTTTGCGGGAAAATCTTACCAACGTTGCATCCAGCTCTGTCAAAGGAAGTTTCCTGATGCTCCTATACCAGGGAAAACAACTGTATATGCCCTTGTGAATCGGTTTCGTGAGACAGGCAGTGTTCAAGATAAGCTTAAAAGCGGCCGGCCGTCCATCCATCCGTGGTGACGACCACATTTCTGGAGAAAATTCACGTTTCCCTGCAGTGCTCTCTCCGGAAGTCACTTCGGGGCTGTCTCAAGAATTAGGCGCATCACCTAATTCTTGAGACAGCCTGCCAGAGGGCTACTAAACGTCTAAAGCTACGGCCGTACAGAATTCGAGTAGTGCAAGAGCTAGCTACGTCCTTTGGACTCGCAAAAGTGCATTGCCTACTGACAATGGTTTAAGAGTTTCATGTGCAACAATGTGACTAACCAGCTTAACAACACTTTTTCAGTGACGAGGCATGAATGGATATGTCATTTGAATGAATATGTCAATAGCCAAAACACTCGCATATAGGCTGCAGAGAATCTGCACGCATTGCATGAAGTTGGACTTCGCTGTCAGAAAGTTGGAGTGTGGTGCGCCATGTCTAGGCAGCGAATTGTAGGGCCATTTCTTTTTTGACACAACTGTAAATTCTGCTGTGTATGCAGACATCCATCAATTTTTAGCGATGCTGGAAGAACACGAACGTTACTGTTGGTTTCAACAAGATGGAGCAACATGCCACACATCAAACGACACAATGGTGATGCTCTGCGAGTTCTTCTACGATCAATTAATCTACAAAAAAACTTTGGCCGCTTTGCTCACCAGACTTTGAGTCCTTCAGATTTTTATTTGTGGTTCTATCTGAAACAACCCTAAGATGGTACAGGACCTGCGGGAAAACAACATTACAGCCGTGAAGGACACACCCGCCAACACGCTAAAAAGAGTGTCCGCCAACATGTATCGCCGTGTGAATTTGTGTCTTCAACAGATTGGTGGACAATTCCAGCATCTATTGTAAAGTGGTTTTCATTACCTGTAAGTATGAGGGTCAATATAACAGTACGTAAAAATACCCAAGAGCAGAATCAAAGACTTAATTTACACCAAAGAATTTAAAACCAAATTTGCTTAACAAACAATCTGAAGATCATGACGTGCAATGCAGCAGTTAATAATATTCAGAATTCAGACACTACTAAGTAGAGACTGGAATAAAAAAATTATTTAACAAGTACAAAAACAACAAAGAAAACCTCAAAACCCAACTGGCATGAGTAAAAAAGAAAATAAGGTAATAGCAAACCTGAATGTAGAAAGTGTCGAGAATGCCGAGCCTTGGCTTTATCAAGGACCAGCAAAACTCTGCATTTTCTCACTTCCACAAAGACCTAGTTGGAAATGGGTTTCTGCAAAGCCATAGATGCAAGTTTAAATCCCACTAAAATTTATAATTAACATAACCGCCCTCAAAGGCGCATGAAGAATAATTTAGTTAAAGTTTTTGCATGCATCTATAACTTTCCTGGCCCAACCCATACTCGTCATCTGTCACAAAAAACAGAAAAAACGATTTCAAAATTCACAAGTTGTGCGAAGGTTTGAACAAATCATCAGAATTATTCAGCTAAAACACGTTGTTGAGCAACCAAACCGCCTGAGAGAGAATTTAAACATGAATCACAGTACTAAAAGTACTACAAAGTTTTATTCCTTGTGGTACAAAAGCATTTCCTAAAATGCCATAAAATTAAAAAAAAAAAAGAATAAAAATTACAACAGAGACTTGAAAGTAAATAGGATTTTTGTACCTACAACTTCCACAAAAATGGACGTCACAAGAACAAAAAAATAAATGATGCTTTGGAAAAATTACATGATGTTAACAATTAGTTGCAATATTTACAAAATATTCCAGGAGTGCTTCAAGTATATAATAGTGTAGTTTTTAGGCTCCTACCAACAATGAAAAAGTATCATTGACAACTAGTACAGTAAAACGGCAAAGTACTCAAACTAAGCGCTTAAAAATGCGCATAATTTCCAAATTAAGTAAAAGAGAAAACTTATTAAGTTAGAAAAACAGTTTGCACCAATGCCTAATGAGAAGAAATACACTGCTGGCCACCCAAAATGCAACACCAAGAAGGAAGCATCCGATTGGCCTAAAATTCGCAGCATGTGTCGCCCGCGAGAGGACATGCAAACGATTAGCATTGCAGGGCATATGCAAATCATGTGCGCCCGGCACGCCACCGAGAAGCTCTATAAGAAGGGTGCACAGAAGGCGGGGTGTAAGTAGTGGAAGTGTGTTGTGCTGCCGGACCTGTGCGTGGGTAGCTTCCTAATGCCTTGTCGCAGAATACGGCAGTCATTCCAGCACGTTTCGGAGTTCGACAGAGGATGAATAGTGGCTTATCGCGACAGCGGTTTGTCGTACCGAGACATCGGCGCCCGTGTGGGACGACATCCTGCCACAGTGAGGCGAGTATGGATTCGGTGGGTGCAGGAGGGACAGACGGACCCAAGGGAGCGATTGCCGCAGCCGCGGCACACCACCGAACGAGATAACCGGCATGTTGTGCGGCGGGCATTGACGGCTCGCACCACCATATCGCGAACGTTAGCGTAGGAATTAGGGTGTGTTGCGCAACAACCTGTGTCAGCACGTACCATTCGACGTTGTCTGCAGGAGCGGGGAATTCTCACACGGCTCCCGTTGCTCCGATTACCATTGACGTTAAACCACCGGCGAGTGCTGCGTTAGTGAGCCATTGAACGCCACACCTGGACTACAGAATGGTACAACATTGTCTTCTCCGACGAATCCTGCTTTTGCCTGCAGCACCGTGATGGTCGGATATGCGTGTGGCGGCACCGCAACGAGAGACTGTATGACACCTGCATTATGCATCGCCATACCAGTCCGTCGCCTGGCGTTATGGTTTGGGGTGCAATTGGATATGACACCCACACCCCTCTGGTACGCATCGCTGGTACACTCAATAGCCACCACTACATTTCCGACGTTTTGGAGCCTGTAGTCCTTTCTTACCTGCAGGACCTGCTGACGGCCACGTTTCAACAGAACAACGCGCCCGCATGTGGCATGCATCGTGCAACAATTCTTCATGGCCCACCAGGTGTCCCTGCTGCCGTGGCCCGCCTGTACTCCAGATATGTCGCCCATCGAACACGTCTGGTCACTGATCGGCAACCGAGTGGCCCGGCAAGCACCACCCGCAGCTACACCTGATGAACTGTGTCAACGTGTGGAAGCAGCCTGGGCCGACATACCCCAAGCCCACATCCAAAGCCTATTTCGTTCGATGCTGTGGCGTGTAGCGGCCGTTATTGCCAACCATGGTGGCCACACGAACTATTGATGTCTGCTTGTTCTGCAAGTCGCACGGGCCTGTAAGCTCAATCGTTTCATCTTTGTATCTGTTGTTATGTGTCCAGTAAATCTGGCTTTGCTATCTCATGTCCTTCTTGGTGTTGAATTTTGGGTTGCCAGCAGTGTATAAAATTTCCGCTTTTAACGTAAACTATTAAACCTAGAAAGAAAAAAATGCACAAGAACAAATATTAGAGCTTACCTTCAGTGCCCCTTCCCCTGCACAAGTGACCTCCTCGGCTGCTACCTAGTAGGAGGGGTGGAGGTTGGGGGATGGTCCCAAGTCTTCTCCGCTGAAAAAGACGCAGCCCGTTAAATTTCCTCCAAAAGAATTACACAACTAAGAATGAAGTCCTGCTTGTCCAGATAGAGTAGAATAACTCTCCAGAATACACAAAAAATATTATTAAATACACTTGTGGTGTATTTAATAATTTTTATATGTATTTAATTACCTTAGTGTACTTCTACAGACACTACCAGTACCTATTTATTTTAATGTAAGTTTTACCATTTTTAGGTTAGCTATTTTAGTGAGAGAATACCTAGTTTACTTTTTATTTCTTTTTTTATTTTATTTTTTAATCAAATTATTAACTTTTTTTGTGTGATTTTATTTGCATTATTTTATTTTTTTATTTTTAATAGGACTGTCCTGTCCATAGCACTAAAGGTTCCTTTTGGTAGTTAATATGCATCCTCCAGACCAACTTCCAAGAAGGCTTTCATTGGCCAGAATCATTTTATGAACTGTGTAGAAATTAAAACAGATCTGCTAACCTAACCCTATTATTCAGAACAATTTTTCTTAATATTCTTTTAATGAAAGGAGCTAGAATCTTGTTTTCTAGAAAACTGTTTAATAAGATTCTAATGTGGTTATTGAAATCCAAATTGTTGCTGTAAATTCTTGAAATTCTAAGTACCTGAGAAATCAGTACATTCTCAATTACTTTGGTCGAGATGTTATTGTTCCAGTGCAGATATTTTATTACTTTGAAAGGAAAATTTACTCTTTTATCAAAAAGGCTGATGGACGGGTTACCTCTGTTAAGTTTAATGCTTAAGTCTAGGAAATCTAAACCATAGTAATCAGGAACTAGATTTCCTAGACTTAAATTCTCTCTCAGGCGGTTTGGTTGCTCAACAACGTGTTTTAGCTGAATAATTCTGATGATTTGTTCAAACCTTCTCACAACTTGTGAATTTTGAAATCGTTTTTTCTGTTTTTTGTGACAGATGACGAGTATGGGTTGGGCCAGGAAAGTTATAGATGCATGCAGAAACTTTAAATAAATTATTCTTCATGCGCCTTTGAGGGCGTTTATGTTAATTATAAATTTTAGTGGGATTTAAACTTGCATCTATGGCTTTGCAGAAACCCATTTCCAACTAGGTCTTTGTGGAAGTGAGAAAATGCAGAATTTTGCTGGTCCTTGATAAAGCCAAGGCTCGGCATTCTCGACACTTTCTACATTCAGGTTTGCTATTACTTTATTTTCTTTTTTACTCATGCCAGTTGGGTTTTGAGGTTTTCTTTGTTGTTTTTGTACTTTTTAAATATTTTTTTTATTCCAGTCTCTACTTAGTAGTATGTAAAAATAGTTATACATCACTGTATTCGTGGTAGAAATATTTGAATTCAGAGTTCGGGGACTTTTGAATCACCCTGTATATAAAAATCTGCTTCTATTATATCTCTATTTAATCAAAGCAAAGAAAGCTCCAACAGTTTTTTTTTTTTTTTGAGATACTAAAAATGGGGCGATTCTCTTCAATAATGAAAAAAAGTGGATATGGGAATTGTTAAAAACATTCTCGATGCAGTTCCATATTAGCAAACGATTATAAATTCTGGTCCTGTTAAGTTTTGAACATTTCTTGAGTGCTTTGGTTTTGCTTTAAAACTCAGGCTTCAGGTGACAATAACACATAAACATAGAAATCGAGCGAAAAACACAGGGTCACATATGGTAAAAGGCTGGTTTCGTGCTATTATTACGTGAAGCCTGAAGTTCCCCTATGGAAAGAAACAAAAAAAGTTGCCCTATTCATTAACAAACCATCTCTGCATTTCCATGAATGCATTGAAATTTTGTTCACCAAAAACTGCAATTCATAGACTTCTCACCAAATTCCATTTATTTGGATCTCTCTACTAAAATCTGGCAATAGTCCCAGCACCCAATTTCAAATTGTAGTTCTGGTAACCAGCCCATCCAGTCAATCACGGGTGATCAAGGTTGTAGGATGACTGAAAACTACTGCTAAATGAGCCTTTTACCTTACATGACTCTGTGTATTTTTTTTTTTTTTTTTTTGCTCGATTTCTATGTTTATGCTTTGGTTTTTCTCCACTGTAGAACTAAACTGGTGTAGTTCTTTGGGAAAATCTTCTAAATCTGTTGGATAACATTCCAGTAAATATGTAAATCATTACATAATGAATACATTCAGGGCAACTTACCATTATATGGCCTTGTTCCCAACTCCACATTTTCCAGCACGTGAGTTGTGATCAAAATGTCACATGTTTTTAGAGGCAGCATGAGGGCAAATAACTTTTCTCAGCTGAAGTCATTCACTTTATTATATTCTGTTCCTGGTCATATAGGGTTTTATTTTTTCTTTAGGCGTCATGTAGTAATCCTCAATTACTTCTTCATTTTCATACAAAAGCGTAGTCATGCCAAATATGCTCACTAGAAACACCTGCGATCCTATTTACATATCAACACTCAAAAAACTATCTGGGGTTTTTTTCGTAATATATACCCACCAAACATACACACAAAACTTCATCATACACTATAAACAACCCACAAATGCTCTATGAACTCACTATATACATACACTGCTGGCAACCCAAAATGCAACACCAAGAAGGAAGCATCCGATTGGCCTGAAATTCGCAGCATGCGTCGCCCGCGAGAGGACATGCAAACGATTAGCATTGCAGGGCATATGCAAATCATGTGCGCCCGGCATGCTACCGAGAAGCACTATAAGAAGGGTGCACAGAAGGCGGGGTGTAAGTAGTGGAAGTGTGTTGTTCTGCTGGACCTGTGCGTGGGTAGCTTCCTGATGGCCGCCCCGGTGGCGCAGTGGTCTAAGGCGATGGCCTCTGATCATTCGTCCGAAAGTGGTCCGGGTTCGAATCCCGATGAGGCATGGATGTTGTCTTTGTCTTATGGCACTGGCTCTCTCCCTTCCCTGGAACCAGTGACCCTAAATTAGGGACGGGCGACTGCTTATAGCCCATTGAGTTGCTCACGGTGGTCGCTAAACCTCCAATCCAAAAAAAAAAAATAACTTCCTGATGCCTTGTTGCAGAATACGACAGTCATTTTATTGTACTGAGACATCGGCGCCTGTGTGAGACGACATCCAGCCACACTGAGGCAAGTATGGATTCGGTTGGTGCAAGGGACGGACGGACGGATGTGAGCAACGGACGCAGCCGCGTCACACCACCGATCAAAAGGACAGGCATGTTGTGCGGTGGACATTGACGGCTTGCACCGCCACATCACGAACGTTAGCGCAGGAATTAGGGTGTGTTGCGCAACAACCTGTGTCAGCACTTACCGTTCGACGTCGTCTGTAGTAGCGGGGACTTGTCGCACAGCGCCCATTGCTCCAATTACCATTGACGTTACACCACCGGCAAGTGCAGTGGCAGTGGGCCGTTGAACGCCACACCTGGACTACGGAATGGCACGACATTGTGTTCTCCGACGAATCCCACTTCTGCCTGCAACACCACGATGGTCAGATCCGCATGTGGCGGCACCGCGGTGAGGGACTGTATGACGCCTGCATTATGCATCGCCATACTGGTCCATTGCCTGGCGTTATGGTTTGGGGCGTAATTGGATATGATACCCACACCCCTCTGGTATGCATCGCTGGTACACTCAACAGCCGCCGCTACATCTCCAACGTTTTGGAGCCTGTAGTCCTCCCTTACCTGCACGACCTGCCAGCGGCCACATTTCAACAGGACAATGTGCGCTCGCACGTGGCACGCATCGTGCAACAATTCTTCACGGCCCACCAGGTTTCACTGTTGCAGTGGCCTGCCTGTTCTCTCGATATGTCGCCCATCGAACACGTCTGGTCACTGATCGGCAACCGAGTGGCCCGGCAAGCACCACCCACGGCTATGCCTGATGAACTCTGGCAACGTGTGGAAGCAGCCTGGACCGACATACCCCAAGCCCACATCCAAAGCCTCTTTTGTTCAATGCCGTGGCGTGTATCGGCCGTTATTGCCAGCCATGGTGGCCACACGAACTATTGATGTCTGCGTGTTCCACAAGTTGCACGGGCCTGTAAGCTCAATCGTTTCATCTTTGTATCTGTTGTTATGTGTCCAGTAAATCTGGCTTTGCTATCTCGTGCCCTTCTTGGTGTTGCATTTTGGGTGGCCAGCAGTGTATGCACATAAGACATTTCCTCCTCGGTCAACTACATCGATGTTTTTTAACCCTACTTTCCGGTTGTACATATCTCGTGTCCCTTGTAAAATGGCTTCGTAAAAGGAGCTCTCCCATGCCGCACTGTACCCTCAGCAACATTGCAACCCGAAGCCATTTTACAATGGACATGAGATATGTGCAAGCCGAAGGCAGGGTTAAAAAACATTGATGTAGTTACCGAGGAGGAAATGTCTTATGTATATAATCTAGTGAGTTCATAGAGCATTTGTGGGTGTATGTAGTGTATAATGAAGTTTTGTGTGTATGTGTGATGGAAAAAAAACGATAGGTTTTTGAGTGTTGATATGTAAATAGGACCGCAGGTGTTTCTAGTGAGCATATTTGGCATGACTACGTTTTCGTATGAAAATGAAGAAGTACTTGAGGATTACTACATGACGCCTCCGGAAAAAGAAAAAAAAACTATACGACCAGGAACATAATATAATAAAGTGAATGACTTCAGCTGAGAAAAGTGAATTGCCCTCATGCTGCCTCTAAAAACATGCAACGTTTTGATCACAACTCACATGCTGGAAATGTGGAATTGGGAACAAGGCCATGAAATGGTAAGTTGCCCTGAATGTATTAATTACATTGTTGCACGTTTAATTTAAGCCTTATGATATTGGACATGTTTCCAATATATGGGGTATTTACAATTATGTAATGAGGTGCATCCTATGTTTATTAGGCAGGAAAATTTCTTTACAAAATTGTCATATGGTATTTTGCAGCTTGACAAATGAGCTATTAAGGAATATCAAAGCTCATAAAGGCACAGTGATAAATTTGAGATGTGACTCAAGATTCACTTCAGATTCAAGATTCTTCATCTGAAAATCTACTTTCTGGTGCTGCTCTTTTCTTCGTAATTTCATATAAAGTGGTTGGTTCCTGGTGAAATTTCACAAGCTTCCCTTTCATCATAGCCATAATCATATACAGAATGAACACATTGTATCACTGAATTAAACAAAATAAAAATCTGCCTTAAATTTCCCATGGAATTCTGAAGTGTTTTACTTTTTGGTTTTTCTCTGCAATACTATGTCCCAAACAACAGTATTCGAAACTTTTCGATATAGCTCAGGCTGTTAAGCCTGTTGCTTGACTACATATCAAAAATTGTTAATAGCAATTATTTGAAACTGTTTAAAATTTTTGTAATTTTTTTATTAAGTGCTCTAGCCTTATTTTACATGAATGCAGTTCAATCATTATTGATCATCACTATTAGCAGATTGATGCAGAGTACTCACAACTCGGAAATAATTTTTTTCACACTACTCATTGCATTTGTATCAGCATACCATGTAGCTGAATTGTTCTTTAGTGTAAGCTTTTGTGTGCTGGTACTTACATTTTCGTTTGATGTTTGTCACCAATAAGTTGATGCAAAACAGAAATTGCATAATTCTTGTAATGTACAAAACATTTTATCATTGTACTGCAGAACTTCCCAGCATTTACCCCCACAAGATTTAATGAATGTGTTGAACATAGAACAAACTCAACTAATGGATTTAAAGCTCTTTGTTCTTGCCTGAAGACCCGAGTATTTTCCTGCCATGTGTTGAAAGCATTATCATAGCTTTGACTTCTACACTTTCATATATGCAGCCCCATCTCTTCTAATGTTGAAATTATAAAATTTGTTAAATATTCTGTTCCATGGCAATAAACATGTATAACTTATATACATCTCAGGATTAGATTCAGGATTAAGGTACCATAAAATAAAATGCGATTGATCAAGGAGTTGAATCCACTATTGCCCCATAACAGAATCCCAGTGACAAGTGATGTACATCACAGATTTTATTTTGGTCCTCCAGACAAAAATGATATCCCCAAACCCATATTAAATCTCTTTGCACACTGCCCATCATTGATGCAGGTTTTCTGTCTTTCAAAACTTTCCGAAAATGGAATTAGATAGAGTGACGATTTCTCCCATAATCGGATTCTTTTTTGTTCTCGTGTTGTTCCCTCAGTCCGATGTTGTTAAATATAATTTTTTTGCACAAATGTTTGTGTTTCAGCTGGAAAATAGAAGCAAAAATTGGCAAAAATAGATGTTAGATGGAGCCATGTAATCTTAAATTCATTTTTCTCACAATTCCTCCTTTGCCCCATATGGTTGTTGAATGTCATTGTATTATATAAATGTTTGTATTTAAGATTGAAAACGGAGAAAAAAATTCCAGAAATGGAAGTTGGACAGAGAGAAAATTTCTGTGGTAATCGTAAAATGGAGGCAAAAATTTTCAACAACGGAAGCTAAAAGCAGCGAAGATTTCTCCCATAATCTTTTTTCGCTGTGCTTTCTTTGCACAGTATTAGTGTTTACATATCATTTAATTATATAAATGTTTGTATTTGAGAAAGAAAATAGAGAAAAAATTTCCAAAAATGGAAGTAGAATTTTCCTGTAATCTTATTTTTTTTTCTAGTAATGTTCCCTCTTGCCCTGTATTGTTGTTAAATACAATTTTATTCCATAAATCTTTTGTATTTCAGTTCAAAATGGGGACAAAATTCCAGGTACAGAGATCAGAGTGTTTTTCATCCTAGTTATCATTGCAATTGCTGTAGTACCAAGGCTAGACTTTTTTTTTTTTTTAGGTTGAAGGAACATAAGATGGTCAGTTTTTCTTTTTTAATCTCTACCCACAAATCTCCCACTCACAGATGCATCACGGCACTAAGATATCTCTTGCATACTGATCAGGAACTTCCTGCTATGGTGCACTATAGTAGTAAAACACTTTGCTTCTAAGATTCTGTTGTTCACATTCATGACTTTTTTTAGCCAGAAGTTCTTATAAATTCCTAAGCTAGTTGATGACAAGTAACTAGTGTTTCCTGCACCATGACTACCATACTTTTCAAGATGTCTGGCAAAAAACACATTTAAATGGGATGTTAGCTGTAGATGTCCAAGAAATTTAAATTATAAGTTGAACCCATAATAGTTTAATCTTTACTGAAAAAGGCCATGCCTTTTGTAGATAAAAATTTTAGTGTGGCAACAATTCTTTCTAGAGAAGATCTCCTGTAATACATTTCATTTTGACACAGAAGTACCATGCTGGAATCTATTCATTGAGAGTTTCATAGTCTAGAAGAAAATTTCAAAATTGACTCTGTATGTAAGAAATAATTTTCATGTGCTGTTAATCTTACATGTTTTGAACCATTAAAACCACAAATTTTGTGGTATTGTTACAGAACAACTTACGCATGCAACAGAAAAAAAAAAAAAAACTTTTGTTTGACTAGGATAGCATGAGTCACTTCCTCATTATTCTTCTTAATCTCTTTATTCTAAAAAAAAGTAACTAAAACAGTGGTGCCACCTCCGTCACTGTTTTAGAAATTTTGCAACACTCGCACTTTCCTAGGTCGCAGCACAAAAAGTATTGAACACAAAAATATAAAATTTACTTCATTTGTAGAGAACTGTTTGGAGAACACGCTGAAATAAATCGTTTTTCAATTCTGGCAATACTTCAAGAGCTATTGTATTTCAAACTTAAGGTAAGTGAAAAAGTGCTGTCAGTTCATGCTCCAGACACACTGACAGCAACAGAACCAAGAAACTGTGTAGGCATGAAGGGCCAGGCCAAATTTTTGCACCTCGTCGCCCTTTTTTTTTAATTTCAATTTAGTTTATGAGAAATAAAAAAAAAATTAATTTCACAAAATTCTCTATTTCATGACGGGATCCATTTTAAAAAACAGATATATGGCAAACTATAAATCATAACGCATTGCAATTTTTACAACATAAACTCACAACTATCATAATAATTTTCTGATTTTTAAGCATTTTTTAAAAACTCAAAGGAAAAGAACAAACAGCTTCCTCTGTCTTCAATGGTAACCACACAGGAAAGTTTTGGTCCTGTGACCTGCTGCCATGGCGAGGCATCTATTTTTAGCACTTTCTTCTTATTGAGTAAAAGGACAGGCTACTATCAAACTGGTAATGATGCAATGCTTAATGACGTAGCGATGCTTTTAAAGTTCAGCATTTTCCATCAGCATAAAATAAAAATAAAAATGGAACATTTTTCTGCTTGAAATTTTCTACGGAACATTTTTCTGCTTGAAAATTTCACAAATTGTTCGACCACTTCTACATGACCTGGAGATTTGAAAATTGCCATGTTGATAGATCTTAAGGTCCAAATATCTAGAAGAGTCCGAAAACAACAAAAAAAGTCAAAATGGCAGCTTTGGAACATTATGTGCTTAAATTTTTTAGAATTGTTCGACCACTTCTCAATAACCTTGAGATCTGAAAATTGTCATGCTGATAGTTCCTAAGGTCCGGATACCTAAAAAATCTAAAAACCAAACACTTAAAAGGGAGGCTTAGCTTTAATGTTCAAAATGCTGATAGGTTTAAAGATAATTATGCCAGAAATGTTGAAATGCAGTAAAAATTCCATGAAATTTTTATTTAAAATTAAGGGGCACCAAAGCCTGATCCGTTTTACACCAAACCATATGCATTGACGTCATGACCCTATTCTAAATCGTGAAACAGTTACGGATCTTGATCTTAAATTACTTTTCTTTCCCTTAATTACTTTTCCTTTCTTTTAATTTCATGTTTAAAAAATTATAGATTCACCGTTCGGAGAATGGGCATAACTGCTAGTATTATAAAAAATGTCTTTCAGTAAAAAAATTTCTTTCCACCAATGATTTTTTCCGTTTCTGACAACTTTATAGCTTGTGAAGGTGATTTGGAAATGAAATACTCAAACATTGCATCAGTGATTACATTCTATTTAGATAGATCAGGGTTGAAAATTTAATTGATTACCATTACTTTTTTACATAAAGAATTACCATCACCATCACTTTACAAAGCAAATGTGGTGGTGCACTTGAATTGGTATTTAATTCCATGCCTTCAGTTGTTATTATCATTCATTAGTACTTTATCATCACCATGTTTCTTAAATTCATCTTCAGTTGGTTTTTTGCTTTATAAATCTTCCAGTATTTTTACATCCTTATTTTTCGCATTTTTGAACTTCACTTTTAGTTGGTAAAGTTCGATGAACACTTACCGCACGTGGGGCTTGGCTTTCAATTCCTAAAATCCAATATCGTTCGCTGACATGCCACAGTTTGTGGCATGTCAGCGAACGATATTGTTGGCTCCAACAAGACAATGCCACACGTTGGTTAGTACCGTCAATTTTTGCGAGATTTTTTCAGTGAACGCCTCATCTCCAAAGACCTGTGGACTCCCAGATCCCCAGATTTATCACCGCTCAACTTCTTTCTTTATGGTATCTCAAAGGTGTTGTGTATCACAATAATCCTCACACCCTGGATGAACTTAAAATGAATATCACAACAGCGATTGAGAACATCAGTGTGGAGGTGCTTCACAAGGTGTCATCAAACTTGGTAAAAGAGCGCGTGTTTGCGAAAGCAAACATGGAGCCCACTTTGAACATATGTTATAATGAGGTTCCCTTTCTTTTCTTGTTATAAAGGTAAGACTGTAACCTATATTTGATGATGTTTTTTTTTTAACAATTGTAATTGACCTCATAAAAAAAAAAAAAAAAAAAAAAAGTTCTGGGTTGTGCGACTTTATGATCACCCTGTACTTGCTTTTACGATGCATTTTGATTTAAAGAATTATTTACATGAACTTTGTAAAGAAATAAAAAAAGGTACCTTTACTATGACTAAACAACGTTTCAATCAGCACTCAAAACGTGTAAAGATTCAACCATGTGGTTGCCGATATGCCTTACAGTTACAAATGCAGTTTGAGAATGGGTACAATATTTTTCATTTATTAAGAGAAGAGATGATATCTTGGCATCAAAGCTTCACCCATCCAAAGCATGTAATGACATACTTTGCATCACCATTGCCAGTACACACTGAAAAAGATTTTGCTGGAAAATGTTATAGAAAGAATCACGGAATGGCAATTTTTTACTGTCTTTAGGCAGTAGTTAATATTTTTAGAATACTGTGTTTTAATTTTTCCTCCCCCTATCCCCTGAAATTGGTGTCCATGACAGCTGCCCTGCACATCCCTGTGATAATCAGGCATTGCACACAGTGCAAAAGTAAGGTTTTCTTTGCAACATATGTTTTTCCTAACCTTTAGGCATTTTCAAGAGACTATGCTATTGTTCTCTTGTGTGTGTGTCAGCCACTAAAGTGAGATGACTCCTGTGTTCCCCCCCCCCTGTTTTTCCATTATTCCCAGTTTGTTTTGATTATAGTCTCCCCTGTTGTCTTTTAAAGCAAACATTTGTGTCTTTCTTTTAAAACTCCATGTTCTTCCTTTATCAGTAGCTGGAAGCTCTATGGCATTGTTGTTGCAGTTGATATCCTCCCTCTGTTTTTTTTTTTTTCAATAATAATGAATATTATTATAATATTTAATAATAAATTTGATTTGATTTTATTCTGAAATGGCAAAAATACACTGATGAGCCAAAGCATAATAACCATGACCACCTTTCTAACACCATGTTAAGCTGCCTTTCGGTGATATAACCTCATGCATCTGGTGTGAGATCAATGCCACTGGACAATGGAAGGTATCCGCAGGTATTCTGTGCCAGGTGGACAGAATGACATCCCAGAATTTGGTGATGGAGCAAAGCACTGGCATGGACTGGTGATGGGATTCACCGGACAATGGAAGGTATCCGCAGGTATTCTGTGCCAGGTGGACAGAATGACATCCCAGAATTTGGTGATGGAGCAAAGCACTGGCATGGACTGGTGATAATATTCACCGGACAATGGAAGGTATCCGCAGGTATTCTGTACCAGGTGGACACAATGACATCCCAGAATTTGGTGATGGAGCAAAGCACTGGCATGGACTGGTGATAGGATTCACCGGACAATGGAAGGTATCCGCAGGTATTCTGTGTCAGGTGGACAGAATGACATCCCAGAATTTGGTGATGGAGCAAAGCACTGGTATGGACTGGTGATAGGATTCACTGGACAATGGAAGGTATCCGCAGGTATTCTGTGCCAGGTGGACAGAATGACATCCCAGAATTTGGCGATGGAGCAAAGCACTGGCATGGGCTGGTGATAGGATTCACTGAACAATGGAAGGTATCTGTAGGTATTCTGGGCCAGGTGGACAGAATGACATCCCAGAATTTGGTGATGGAACAAAGCACTGGTATGGACTGGTGATAGGATTCCAGTTGGGGGAATTTGACTGCCAAGGTAGCACACAAAATGCTTGGACATAGGACCTTGAACCATTGCTGCATGTGAGCCATATGACACACAGGGAAACATCTGGAAATTATATTTTTGAAAGATTCCGGTACCATCTGGATATGTGGTAAGTATGGGTCACAAATCATGTCACCACTATGACCAGTGATTAAAAATAACAGTTCCAGAATCACTGTTAAGGTGTCACTGTTAGCAGTGTCAGGGGTCAGGGCAGAGCTGGGAAATAAACAGATCCAAAATCACTGTTCTTACATTACAGTTTCATCCCAATTTGGCCTTGGAATGACTTCAACATGCTGTAAAATAAATCTGCCCTCTGCAGGAAAAGTTTTACCCCGAGGGATGTTGACCCCTGAAGACAGCCTGACCGAAATTTTTATCAGCCTAATCCCATCAGTCGAAATGGTGGGAACATGCGGAAAAGGGAAGGTGCTAGACAAGAGGCAAAAATGGGGAAAAAAATAGAAAAGGAAAGAAAGAAATTCTCCCCTTTTGGTAACCAGATGTGCTGGGGAAAATTATATGCAGCAAACATTAGCATTATGTATCACTGTGATTCTCTACTCTGTTTCATATCATATCTACTATAAACAGTGATTTGATTTAGCCGCCCCGGTGGTGCAGTGGTCTAAGCGATGGCCTCTGATCACTCGTCCGAAAGGGGTCCGGGTTCGAATCCCGGTTAGGCATGGATGTTGTGTTTGTCTTACGGCACTGGCTCTCTCCCTTCCCTGGAACCAGTGACCCTAAATTAGGGACGGGCGACTGCTTATAGCCCATTGAGTTGCTCACGGTGGTCGTTAAACCTCCAATAAATAAATAAATAAATAAATAAACAGTGATTTTGTCGCTGTTACATGTAAAACGGTAACTCGCCATAACCCCTGTGATCCAGTCCTTTTTGTCACTGTTTAAAATCACTGTTGCTTCTGCGAAACTGTTAAGCCCACCTCTAATATGCGGTTGCCATGTAGGGCAACCCTTAATCTGAAACAATGCCTAGATAGGATCTGTTAGTGAAATTGTGTTCATAAGGCATGAGGGGACTCGGTGATATCCAAGAGAACAATCCATATACTGTGATACCTCCACTGCTGCTAGTCCTATTTCTGTCCAGCAATGCAGTCAAGTTGTAGCTGTTCACTCGTCTATGTAGGACTGTCAATGATGATCAGCCCATATGGACATGTGAATATGCAGCCAACTCCTCAGACCTATCCGTTACAATGTCCTCTGAATTGTGTACTTGCAAACATTTCTCTGTGTGCCCTGCTTAGGCATTAATTGAAGGATCATAAGCCCTTCTTTTGCACTGAATAACATATTCCAATCAGCATTCACCTCAATTGTCAACTATTGGTGGTCTTCCCTTTCTGGCATTTTGGTTGGATGCATGAGTATCAATCTTCAGATCATTCCGCCACATCTTTAGTATGATGTCCCTTGGACAGTCATCAATACTTGATGTTGGCAAGATGCTGGCCCCTACTCTCATATGATAATCATTCCTTATTCAAACATCCACAAGCCATTCCCTTTACCCATTGCATGGACTACATGCTGGTGAATTAACACACCATTTCCTTCTCGTGCCTTCTATGTATATTCTACTCCAGTCAGTGATGTATCTGCTACATGTCCATTTGTCTCTGAAAGGGGACATGTCCTCTTTTAGAGACAGATGGATGTAATGATCTGGCTGAGGAGTGTATGTTATATCCTGAAATTTTTGCATTGCTTTACTATTTTGGCAATATTGTGTAGAAGGCAGCTGTTTTAAAGTACCACAAATGCAATACCAAAATTTGAGGGTATAAAATATTTTTATTTCAGAACAAGATACAATCAGATTTGCAGAAGCTGTTAGCATATAAGAAATGATCATTTATTAGTAAAATAAAAGGTTTCAACTGAAACAACAGCAGCAATGTTGTAGAACCTCCAGCTGCATGAAGGCTGTTTATACATGAGAAATGTGAAGTTTTAGAAGAAATATCAAAGTTTTCCTTCAAAGACTACAGAGGGCACTGCAAAATGGGGTAATAATGAAACAAGGGATAACACAGGAGTCATTACTGTAGTGGCTGACAACACAACAAAAGGACAATAACTGTTGTGTATGAAAATGCCTAAACACACATTGCAAAGAAAATTCCACTTTTGAGCTCTTTGTATGTCCAGAGATGTTAGCCATTTTTCATTAGGATAACTGTAGAAGTTGAATGACTTCTTGCAAGATAATCAAGTTGAAAATTGTGCTGTGAACTGGATTTTCTTGGATGACAAGAGAGGTAAATACCATGTGTGCTATTTTTTTTTTCAAAATATAATTATTTAATTTACCTAGGTAGCTTTCTATGAAGGAGTTTAAAATTTACAAAAGTGCTTTAAAAAATGAGTTCAAATGAAGTTGTGTACCTGTGGCCATAGTGAACATTCAATAAAATGTTGAAGCTTTAAGAGAATTTCTGGCGCTTGACATACAACAGACCAATAGGACACACTCTCTAAATGCTGTGCAAATTTATAAAAGTACACAATGAACAAAATGTTGGGGTCTTTTCTTCTCTCTCTTCTACTACTTTTCAATATACATATTTGTTTTTAAAAAATGACAATAAGTGTAACCTTGGGAAAATGTCAAAACAGGAAAAATTGGCTGCATTAACACACAGGTGAACCCTTTATTTTCACACATACAAAAACAAAGGTGTGAAATGTAGCTGCAACCAAGGAGTGACAGTATTATAATAGGAAGCAAGTGTAAACCTATCTGCATCCTGATTATAAATGGCATAATGAATAAAGGTATGTCACACCCTGAATTGCAATTGCTAATGTGCATACAAATTTAAAATCAAATGCAATCACATAGGTTTACAGCACTGATTCAATGAAGGATATTTTGTAAGCTGCAGCTATCATACACTGATGCACTAAGTACCACAATAAATACTAGAAATATACTCACATTGGTTTGGAGATATTAATAACTTCCTTTCAATAAAGTTAAAATTCTTTCTAATTGAAAGACAAAAAAAATGTGAAATGAGAAATTGCTCAAATGAATGAAACTGCTACAAACAGTAAGATGTTATATTGAAAGCCTAAACATCTTTAAAAAAAATAGAAACAAGCAATTTATGGTAAATGAAAAAACTCAACAGAATATTTGTAAAACTTACGAATTCGAATGTGATCTAAAACTAATTTTTTGCAGAGGTGTACAGTGGCAGCTACGCATATCTTTCCCTAGTGTGATCAGAGACATTTCTCCATAGAACTGTTACCCATTATTGCACTTCTTGCAATTTTCTGTCATGTAAGAAAAAGCAGTTGATTCTACACAAATTAATTTCTTTTGATTTCTGCTACAGTAAAACATTAATATTCCAGAGACATGCAACGTTTAGCTATGTTATTTTTTAAATTAAGGGCAAGTTAGCTGCTTTTGAGCAGTTTCTTGTTTTAAAATAGGAGAGCAAGACTGAAATTGGTGTTGTGTCATAGATTTTGCCTTTCATTACCAATTCTTGATAATTACAAATTTTGCTGATAATCATTCCTTCACTTTGGTAGATGTTTAAAGAAAAGATAGTAATCATGCATCCCATATAGAAAAAATAAAATTCACTTGGAAAGTCTCTTACCTTAAAGATGGGTCTATGAAACCTACAATCTCAAGGTAAAGACATGCTGAAAATTTTATTATTTTTAATTATTTTCTCACCAACCTTTAACAACAAAAAGATAACATCTTGCAGTAAATTATTGTGATTTGCTGTATATTTAGCATGTATTGGTTTCCATACATTAGAAGAACTGAAGATGTTTTAATACTAGTGTTACATGTCTCATATATGTTAATAAAACTGTAGTCACTGAAACTGTGTAAGCATTTACTAAAGGAAAAAATATAAAACCTGATTCACAATTAAGTAGAAATAATTAACTGCCAGTTCCCCACCAAGCAAGGACTTCAACTGGGATTTATTATCAAAGATCAAATTAAATTGGTTTGTTCATTAATAGTGACTCGAGCTCTGCTGTGCTGGAGAGGGAGATGGTCTAGGGCAATGCTGCCTAACTTCTATAGACCCGTGAGCTAAGATTTAGATGAAGGGCCAAGGTTTTTTATGGTGGACCACATTCTTCTAAATATATATAAAATGATGTAAATATAAAGATGTCCCGCTTAATTTATTAAAATTTTAAGCTGTTTTAATTAATATTAAGATAGTTAAAATTTTAAAATAAACTTACATTTAGTGAGAGCCCTGTGGATGATTAAACTCTACTAAAAGTTGTTGAAAGTCAGAGTAATGGTCCAAGAGTAGTCATTCATACTTTACCTGTGGCTTAACTTGACGTATTTCATTCCAGAAAATGTCATCTCGATTATGCAAATACTTCTATACAATGAAATTCCAAAACTCTTGCATATTTCTAAGCAAAGAAAAAGTTTAAACAATTCTGCACCAATCTCTGATGTAATGTGTCCAGATTGAAAATGTCTGTTTAAATAAATACATCCAGTCTCTGATCTAATCTGCTTGAAATAAATATTCCATTTGATAAATAGTGTTTGTGCTTTCAAAGGCAACATTCAGTGGATTGCAGATCAGACATATACTTGGTTTGAGTCCATCAGATTGTTTAGGCTATCATCAGAATTCTTAGTAAGTATGTCAAGGTGAGAAACAAATACTTTAAAATTTATAGCTTCATGTAGTATTGTCATTTCATCAAAAAGCTCCTTGTAGGATTTAAAGTTAGTCAAAACATTTCTTTCTAGAGTTCTTGCCAATGCCAGCTTGTTACAAAAACCAATTATATGAATATTACTGATATTTTGGTCTTTCTCTTGCAGAGCGATATTTAAGGCATTCAAATGCTGCATGATATCAGTTAGGAAAGATAGTGAGGTCAGAAATGTGACATCACCAAGGCTGTCAGTATAATATTTTATTACTTCCAATAAAAAGATATGAAGTTGAAAATATCTCACTGAACTTTTCCAGGACTCAACCAATGAATCAGATTGTTCAGAAACAAGCCACTTTACATCTTATGTACCAAATATTTTAAATTTATGGGGGTTGTTAAGGAATAAAGAAAATTTTTAAATCAAATTTCCAGGTAGTACCCCTGCCCTTCCTTAGGACTACAGCTATAGTAGGTGTTGCCATTCATGAGGTGAATTCCACCCTTTCAAATCATTTAATGCCAAAATAAAAAAAAATGAGGTAAATTCCAACCTTTTAATCATTTAATGCTAAAAAAAATGAGGTAAATTCCAACCTTTCAATCATTTAATGCTAATGGTAAATTCCAACCTTTCAAATAATTTAATGCTTAAATGATTTGAAAGGTTGTAATTTACCTCATGAATAGCAACACCTACTATAGCTGTATTCCTGAGGAATCGCAGCAGGGACGTCACCAATGGAATGTGAGGGTGGGATTGAGCCCACCCTGAAATTTGTCTTCCCCACCCTATTGCCCATCCAGTTCCAAATGGACCATTTTTCAGTATATTTAACTTTAATATATAATCTGGACTTTGCCAAGTAATAAGTCTTGTGTTTTGTCTCATGTAGTACTACGTATTTTCCCCATAGAAAGTGTATTGTTTACTTCTCCATAGAAACGTTATCAAAATAGTATCCATAGAGCCATGAAAATTCAGTTGTCCTCCACTCTTCCAATTCCTTAGTTTACGCCTCTTTTTCATGTTTGTATTGCCAGGGGGGGGGGCTAATGAGGACAGTGGATAGGAGTTAACTGACAGGGTCTCTACTAATTGCTCTGCTGTTTGTTTTATTTACAAAATAGGGGATTTCAACATGGAAAGTGGGGTCTAAAGATACAGTAGCGCTCTTAAGAATACCCAGGGGACAATGAAAGTGCAGGAAGTAGCTGACTACTGCTTTGTAGGAGAGGAGTGCAAGCAAGACAAAGTCGCTGACTTGAAGGAAGGAAGTGTTAAGGAGGGGGGGGGATTTATTGTGTCTGCGTGGCATGACTTAAAATTAGATTTAGATAAAGAAAAACAATGTTTTCCTTTAAATTGTTCAAGCACAGTACTATTTTCATAAGCAAAACTGCAAAAATTTTGAAAAGCAATTTAAGACAATGCATTCAGAGCAAGCAAAAAGGTGAAGGGGACATTTTAGCAACACTTGTATCTTACACCAGTGGCGTAACTAGTCAGACCCGTGTATGTGTGTCCAGGTGGAGGGGGGGAGGATTGCACGAATACCTTTGTAGTCAGTAGTGGAAGCATTAAAAATTTTCTTTGAGTGTTTCGGGAAAAAAAAATAAAAATTGCTGTCAAACTGGCCCCATCAAAAATAATGCTCGCCCACCCGTCGGCCATCCTGATTTCAAAGTCTAGCCACATTCCGGAAGGGCAGGATTACTAACTGAAAATTCGACTTAAAATTCTCCTTTATTCTTTAATAAACCCCATAAATTTGATGTAATAATTGATGACATGCCTATTCCTAGACTTAACACATTACAAATATTTCATATGTATGGGGTTTATTAAGGATTAAAGGAAAATTTTAAGTCAAATTTTCAGGTATGCCTTAATAAACCCCATAAATTTAAAGCATTTGTAATGCATTAATTCTAGGAATAGCCATGTCATCAATTATTATCAAAATCTGCATCAAAGTGTTTAAAAATTTGTATGTGTAAGGTGGCAAAGTCAAGAGCACGTTTCTGCCACTGATTAATTTTTTTATCTTCACTATCTTGTCCACTGAATTTGTTAGTTCCAGCAAAGACCCATACTATGCATTTCAGTGTACAATGTAATGTAACATTTCTCTTTTCAGTCAGAAATAACATTTGGTTTATTCTTCATTTTCAGGCCACAAAATTTGGTTCCACAGCTCACCAGTTGGACAGAGAGAGAGAGTATATGTTTTCAATATATATAAGATTTGTGTAATAATACGGAAAACTTCAATTGTTATAAAATAAAACATTCTAATTGCTAACTAAAAGAAACAAGATATGACAAATGCAAATGACCAAACTGGATTATTAAATGAATGAAATATTGTTCATTGCGACTTGAAATACTGAGCATTTTAAATTATGATTTTGTGATTTTTATATTGCTGGTTTCAATTTACATCTGGGTAAATTTTTCTTATGATGAAAGGCAGCATATTCAGTGAAGTTAGTTACTTCAGGCTATACTGCTCATAATCTTTTCATCCAAAAAAAAGTTCATAGAATTTTCTAGATTTTGATTCTCTAATTCACAGCCACAAATTTGTGCAGTCAGTTTTGTTTTTAGTTACAACCATTTTCTACTGCTGTAAATAGCAAATATTGGGCTTTCGTTGTTATCCGTTATCAACTGGGTCTGAAAGTGAGCTTTTCTTAATGTGCTCAACTTCACAGAATAAGAATTGGCTCTCTCGGTGATCAAATGCTCCATAGGTGCAGTCTTTTAGTTAATTATGTTAGTTGGGCCTGGTCAGAGGGGGGGGGGGGGGGGTGCGGCAGCACTGGGACCCGGGCCTTCCTAAAGTTTTTTTTTCTAATTATTATTTTATGGTGTCCGAATATTTTTCAAGCTATACCATCACCAGGGGTGGGAAGTTACAATTATTTTTTACGTGACACGTAAAAAATGAGTTATGTCATAAATGTAAAAAATGTAATAAATTCAAAACTTGCTTTAAATACAATAAGAAAAAAAAAGAAGTGTTGCAATGTTACTCAAGTTCCCAGGCTAACTGCAAAACGTGCGTGGGTTACCTGCGGCAAATCAAACGAACTCTCCATAATACGTTTTTCATTTCTTCTTTCCTTTCCAACGACACGTGGACACAGCACATTAGGTTCTCTGTGTTGCTTTGCTATTCACCGACACAGACCATTGTGTACGATATACAACGTTATTGCTAGTCATCAAAGGCTGCAGACAATTTTCATCATGTGGATTTTGTCACTTTGTGTTTCCCACCAGAAGCCGGCATCTGCTGTCTTTTTATTTTATGCTCAACTCATTATTTTCGCATTGTGGCAATTTTTATAAATGAATATAGTGTTTTTGTGCGTAATTCCGACTTCGTTTATGTTCCTTTATTCCGATGAAGTCGTCCTGTTCACGGCGGCAACTTAAAAGAGAAAACATAAAATTTCATGTTTACTTATGAGAAATCTTTGTGGATACTTTCCCAGAGGCTGCATCTTTAGACGTATATTACACTTTAAAAATGAAAGGTGTAAAATGTGCTGATTATGAAAAAGTACTAAGAAAAGTAAGAATATCTGTCGGTAGATGGCGTTCAAGGGAGGGTTCGAGGGTTTGTTTACGGAGGGGAGAATATGAAAAATTATCTACCGCAAAAAAATGATGGAAGAGTTGCAACCGGTCGGGAATTGGGGGGGGGGAGTAGGTGAGAAACGGAAATATGGATTATGCGGTTAGTAGAGGAGCCGACGTGGAGGGGCGGAGATTTTATTGCACTGGGTCCCGAGCTCGTTCTCCACGGCCCTGGGTTTGGGTTCCAGGTGAGTCATAGGTAGCATGTTTGTCATGGTGCTAGTACTGCCCCTTCCTTGGAGTCAGTGACTCTAAATTAGAGATGGGTGACTCCTTGTAGCATTAGTTGCTCACAGGGGTCATTAAACCATAAAATTAGCAGTTCAAGGATCTGTTTTGCTGAATAAATAATTTTAAGCAATAAATTTTAAGGTCTTATTTCTATCAGCTCTGAAGCCTTTTTAGCCATTGTTCTGTTAAAATTATTTGGTTCATCTCCCTAAAAGGTGAATGAATGGATAGAATAAGCGAAGAATGCAGCTTATCAACATTTTTCTCTACAGTTAGGAAGTAGGCCTACAGAACAAAAAAGCTTATTGCTGTCATGTATGTGTACTCTATTTGTATTCAAGCTTTGCTAATCTTTGGGTTGCTCACGATGGTCGCCCCAGTGGTACAGTTGTCTAAACGATGTCTTCTGATCATTCGTCCGTGGTGTGTCCGGGTTCGAATCCCGGTGAGGCATGGATGTTGTGTTTGTCTTATGGCACTGGCTTTTCTCTCCCTACCTTGGAACCAGTGACCGTAAATTAAGGACAGGCGAGAGCTTATAGCCCACTGAGTTGCTCACGATGATTGTTAAACCTCCAACTGAAAACAAAATCTTTAGAAGATTAACATATACACTATCTACCAACAAGTAATTGGACACCCCTGCAATCGACGATATCTGCGGTCCTGATACACGTCACGGCCGCCGCCGTTAAATATCGTGTGGGAAACAAGATGCCACGCAGTTCGGAGCTCTCTGATTTTGAGAAAGGTGTAATCGTCGGATATCACAGAAATGGCCGATCCATACATGACATATCCAGCAAGTTGAAGTACCCAAAATCGACAGTGGCCTACGTGATTGGCAAGTGGAAGATGAGAGGTCACTGTCGGAATGTGCACCGATCCGGCAGACCCACAAAACTGGGAGTTAGAGACCGACGGGTGCTGTTCATAGAAATTCGGAAGAACCGCACCAAATCGATGGGCCACATCTGCGAGGAGTTTCAACAGGCATCCGGGAGTGTTCTTTCGATGAATACCATCCGTAAGGAAGCCCATCTGCTCGGTTATCATGGACGTGCTGCCGCCCACAAGCCTTTGATCACCAAGTCCAATAGCGCTGCTCGGCTAACGTGGTGCAAAGAATTTCGGCAGTGGACCGTTGAACAGTGGAAACAGGTTCTCTGGAGCGACGAATCAAGGTTCACCCTCTACCGTTCGGATGGCAGGGTCTGGGTTTGGCGTCTGCCAGAAGAACGCCTCCTGTAGGAAAGTATTGTGCCAACTGTGAAGTTCGGCGGCGGTGGAATTATGCTATGGGGGTGTTTCTCCTGGTATGGCACGGGACCCTTGGTTGTAATTCCTGGTAGACTCAACGCCGAGACCTACTGCACCATTTTGGATGACCATGCGCTTCCTACGTTGTGGCAGTTTTACGGAGTGGACCCATGTTACTTTCATGATGACAATGCCACCTGTCATGTTGCGAGGTCCACCATGGCTTGGTATGGTGACAATGGGGTTAATCGAATGGACTGGCCTGCGCAGATCCCGGACCTTAACCCTATCGAGCACCTCTGGGACGAGTTGGAGCGACGGCTTAAGGGGTGCCCCCACCGTCCGAAATCGGTGAAGGAACTGACCTGTCTTCTCCAAGCCGAGTGCAAGAAAATACCGCTAGCCGTCGTACAACGCCCGGTTGAGAGCATGCCCCGGAGGGTCGAAGTTGTAATCGCCGCTCGTGGAGACTCCGCCAACTATTGAAGGTGAATAAACTTCGTTTACCTTTGCTATCACAGGTGTCCAATTACTTGTTAGTAGATAGTGTATATACAGTATATCATTTTCCGTGGTGCCTCCAGCTTTAAGGACTGTTTAAAGAGCAATTAGACAGGGGAAAATGGAAATTCTGTGCAGTAAGCACACTGCTAGTCTTAGTATCTCTATTATGGGCCTCTTTTAAACAATTTATGGGTGTCGGACATTTGCCCACTGAACTTCAGCACACTTAATAACACAGTAATTTTAGGAATAACCGCTACCATATTTTCGAAATTTAAGCATCATGATATGCTTTGATTTTGGGAGATGGTGTAAATCCGCCGAAATTTTAATTTTGTATGCCGTGTGACCGAACGCACGTTTGGAACATGATGTCCACCCACCAGATTTGTACACTCGCCGAAATTTTAGATTTGTATGCAGTGTGACCCAACGCACGTTTTGAAAAAGAATTCGAATATTGTCATAACTGGTGGTGGTGGGGGGTGGGGGGGTGGGGGGGAGATAGATCCCAAAATAAAGCACGCCGCATGCAAATCAAAAACGACACACCAGATATCTACGGGAAACGACAAATTCGTACCCGGAGGATTTGTACCCTTCAGAGCCTGCGACGTTACGGGGTCGTATACAAATTGCGTTTCGTTCCCAGATCTTGTCAAAGTGTGGGAGTTTTCCTAGAGATGTAAATGCTTATGTAAGATCATAACGACATAAGGTTTATGTAGAAGCTTTGCGACTCACTAAATCTTGAGTTATGATTTAAATATTTCGCACGTCATGCAATAAAGGCTAATCTACAGGAACTCAACGAATTGATCTTCAGGTATTGACAAGATACCAACGCTAAGGGCCTTTTTAGAAGATTTTAAATTACAACCTTGGTATTTCGTATTTGTAAACATTTCATAGAACACAGTAAAAGGCACTGAACGGATTATTTCTCAGCTCTTCACAAGGCACCTAGGCCGCGGGCCGTTTTAGAAGATTTGAAGTTACAACTTAGATATTTGGTATTTGTAAACAGTTTATAAAATCTAATAAAAAGGCACTCAACAGTTTATTTCTCGGCTCCTTACAAAGCACCTAGGGCGCCGGCATTTTTAGAAGATTTCAAGTTACAACCTAGATATTTCGTATTTTTAAAGTGAACAATGTCTAACTGCGTATGGATTAGACATCTCTACATTAGTATGAATTGCACAAGAACCGTAGCTCTTACATTATGCATCAAGCAATATACGTGTAGAAATATATAATTCCTTTCTTTCTCTTCCCCTTGTATTTTCTTTCTATAAGAGAAGACTGATTTCATTATACTTGATTGAAACAGAAACAGTTTCTACCCTTCTTACAAAAGCACAATACTTTTCAGGAATTTCAAGAAAGCTGTTTTTTGTTTTTGTTTTTTCTTGTTAAGGCTGGTATTTTGTGAGAGACGTTTTCCTTTTTTATCCTGCTGATAACTATAAGGCTGATACTTTGCGAAAAAAATTTAATACTGGATAAACCAGGGATTAAAGATTCAAGCGTCTCAGGGATTAACGATTCAAGTTCTGGGATTAAAAGATTCAAAGCTCTATACTCTGGACACAGCTAATCTGACTACGCAGTTAAAGCTACGGAGTGTGTACTTCCACTACATAATATAGTTCCAGTTTAAAAACTCATGTTCAAGCTTGAACTGAGACCTGGGCTGCGGGTGGCCCAGTGATCAACTTTCGTGACTACCACGGAGAAACCTCGGGTTCGATCCCAGGGAGGTACGAACGCTCGAACCACTAAATATCCGCTGTGCGTCGGATGGGCACATTAAGCCGTAGGACCCAGGGTACTGCCCCCCCTGTAATAAATAAGGGCGTCTTCTTCCCCCTTTCTACTTCGCTTCCGTGTCACTTTCCTATCGGACACACTAGCCCAAATCTCCTAGTTTCTCATTTCTAAGGGTTATTTAATACCTGGGGTCAGACACTCTCTTCCTAAAATCCTCTTCATCTGATCTGATCTGAACTCAGACCTAAATAAAAGGGCATGGATGTATAGATGTTCTAAATGTACGTACATCAAAAAAAAAATGAAGATCCCAGTTTCGTTCGTGTTTCTAAAAAATACAAATATTCGCATTTTGACGACGTCATTGTCATTTCTGTTATGCTTCAGAGAGGCTATATACACTGGGGATATTTATTGCGTGCGGGAGAGGAGAATTGTATTAGCCTGAGGGTAAGGGGGAGATAATGGCTTGATCTTTTCTTCGTGGTTACAGTTTTAAAATACTCATTCGGAAATCGTTTGTCTGGTGATCGGCAAGGTTGAGCAGGTGTGGGGTTTGAAAGGGGACATCGTGACGGAAGACCGGGATTTTCCTTTTGTCTTGCCTTAGTCACTCTTAGGGGGAAGGATCCACGACACATGGCCCCCTATTAGTGCGCTGAGAAATACTGAAAAACAAGAGATATCTTTTTGGTAAATCGGTTTCACAGCATTAGCAGTGTAGTCAGGTTAGCTTTGCCCCGAGTATAAATGATTAAACATTGAAATAAAAAATAATAATTAGTTTTATTAGAATGAACTTTAAATAACATGAAATAAAGAAATGTTTGCGTGATTATTGTTAACCTTTGAAGTGAACGCCAAAACATCAGAATTGCTGTCCGCAAGTTCCTATGTCATTGGAGTAGGGAAGCAAATAAATAATTAAATAAATTGAAGATAAAAAACAAGTGATTTTGGTTGCACGAAAAAATCTTTATTCCTCTGATTACGGGAGGGGGGGGAGGAATAGGAAGATATTGGTCAAAATATATATGTTATAAAGATTATACAAAGTCGAGTCGCATTATTGTGACCATCTACTTTTGACGTCAACAGCACGTAGCCATCGAAAAAAAGTACGTGTCATGAGCGGGCTTCTAGGATATATAAGGTGTGCTGTAGGCATTCTGAAAACATATCACTCGCTGATGTCATGGATAAAAGGAGCGATTTATCAGGTTTGCAAAAAAGGATGATTATCGGCTTTCGGACAAAGGGTGGCAGTATTTCTGAAACAGCGCAGTTTGTGAACTGTTCGCGTGCTGCTGTGGTTAAAGTGCATCGTGATTGGAGAAATGGCACCCTTGCGAATAAGTGACGTGAAACTACGAAGCACCACGTGCCATTGATGTGAGAGGTGAACGTCGGCTTCGAAGGTGCGTGAGGGCCGATCGACACACTACACTGGAACAACTCATTGGCCGAATGAACCAGGGGGCTACCGGAAGTGTGTCTAAAACGATAATTCAGCGAACCCTGCTGCATATGGGGTTCCGATGCAGACGGATGATCACTGCACCTATGCTAACGAAAGCACATCAGCAGAAAAGACATATTTGCACGGCAGTATCGCAATTGGACCTCCGCTGATTGGCAAAAGGTTGCCTTCTCTGATGAGTCACGTTTTCTGCTTCATCGAACGGATGGACGTTGGTGTACAAGGCGAGAAACATCGGAGAACAAACACTCTTCAACCACTGCTGGAAAAACACAAGCTGGTGAGGACAGCGTTATGGCCTGTGGAATGTTTTCGTGGAATTATCTAGGTCCACTCATACTCATACCTGTGGAAGGCACTATGGACCGCATTCGTTATGAATCCATCCTTGTAGACCACGTACACCCATACATGCTGATTGTCTTCTCTGGTGTGGATGGGATCTTCCAGCGCGACCATGCGACATGTCACACAGCTAGAAATGTCCGAGAGTGGTCGAAAGAGCACGATGGAGACTTCAAAGTACTTCCCTTGCCCCCTAATTCCCCAGACTTAAACCCAATTGAGCATCTGTGGGACCACCTCGATCGTGTTGTTCGCTCTATGGATCCCCCACCACGCACCCTCCAGAAACTGTCAGATGCACTGCAGTCAGCATGGCTCCACATAGCTGTGAACACCTTATTGAGTCCGTCTAGCTCTGCTCTCCAGGCTGCATATCGCGGTTACTGTGGATATTAGCTGGTGGTCACAATAATGTGACTCGACCTTGTATATGTTAGTTTACATTGAGGGGGGTATCACCCCCTAAATTTAAAACTTTTCCAAATTTTCAAATGCATTTGTTGTCTATTGATAGTGTTGTCTAATGATTTAAGTTTGAGCTTTTTGAACCCATAAGGAAGGTGATATACACAGTCGAGTCACATTATTGTGACTACCAGCTAATATTCATAGTAACCACCGTGGGCAGCGTGTGCAGCAGAGCTAGATGGCCTGGGACTGACTCAATAAGGTGCTAGAAGATGTTTACAGTTATGTGGAGCCATGCTGACTGCAGTGCATCTGACAGCTGCTAGAGGGTGCGTGGTGGAGGATCCATAGAACGAACAACACGATCGAGGTGTTCCCGTACATGCTCAACTGAGTTTTAAGTCGGGAATTAGGGGGCCCAGGGAAGTACTTTGAAGTCTTCATCGTGCTCTTCCAACCACTCTCGGACATTTCTAGCTGTGTGACACGCCGCATTGTGGTTCTGGAAGATCCTATCCGTCTCAGGGAAGACAATCCGCATGTATGGGTGTACGTGGTCTGCAAGGAAGGATTCGTAACGAATTTGGTTCATAATGCCTTCCACGGGTATGACTGGACCCAGAGAATGCCACGAAAACATTCTCCAGACCATAACACTGCCCCACCAGCTTGTGTTCTTCCACCAATGGTTGAAAAGTGTTTGTTCTCCGATGTTTCTCGCCTTATACACCAAAGTCCATCCGTTCGATGAATCAGAAAACGTGACTCATCGGAGAAGGCAGTCCTTTGCCAATAAGTGGAGGTATAATTCAGATACTGCCGTTCAAATGTGAGCCTTTTCTGCCGATGCACCTTCGTTAGTATAGATGCAGTGACCATCCGTCTGCATCGGAGCCCCATGTCATTTTAGACACACTTCCGGTAGCCCCCTGGTTCATTCGACCAATGAGTTGCTCTAGTGCAGCGTGTCGATCGGCCCTCATGCACCTTCGAAACCGACGTTCACCTCTCACATCAATGGCACGTGGTGCTTCGCAGTTTCCACGTCACTTACTCGCAATGGTGCCATTTCTCCAATCACGATGCAGCACGCGAACAGTTCACAAACTGCGCTGTTTCAGAAATACTGCCACCCTTGGCCCTAAAGCCAATAATCATCCCGTTTTGCAAATCAGATAAATCGCTCATTTTATCCATGACAGCAACGAGTGATATGTTTTCAGATTGCCTACAGCACACCTTATGTACCCTCCAAGCCAGCTCACGACACGTGCCTTCTTTCATGGGCTACGCGCTGTTGACTTCAAAAGCAGGAGGTGGTCACAATAATGTGACTCGGCTGTGTATATTAATTAAGGTTTGGGGGTAACTCCCTTAAATTTCAACATTTCTAAAGCAAAGTGCAATTTTTATATGGTCGATAAATATTTATGTGATCAGTTTTTCTACATGATCGGAAACGTCTTCCGACGTTACGTGTTATATACAGATCATCCATAGTGGGTAATAGTCCGGTGGGCCTAGGTCGCACCCCACAATTTATAAGAGGCCCGCAATATGTTTGACATGAGAGTTTTTTCTTTACATCTGCATCAGCTAAAATGCATTTAAGCTACCACTGCTGCTGATTCTCCACAGCTAGCCTGTAAACCCTACAAATTTGATTAAGTTCCGTATTCAGTTGAAAAACAGTGTGGGAATTATTGGTTAATGAAATTGAGACGCTCTCTCATATTTATGTTCTAGGAGGTCATATCAATAGCTAGGGAAAATATTTAAAGCATGATGTGTATTCAGAGAGAATGAACTGTCAATCACATAAGAAAGGTAATGCGCCATATGCTTCTAAATATGGTAAGTTACGACAGTGGTATACCAACGGTGAGTGTCCAACGGGTCCGGAACTTCCCCTCTTAAAAACAATAGCAATGACCTAAGATATTATGCTAGTACAAAAATTGTGCATAGTTAATTCATGCATACGGCACTAGTGATCGATGGCTAAACACTGTTACGAAAAGGACCATAGATTTCTCTTTAACGAAGCAAAACTTATTGACAAGTCAGATTTTTTTTTTTTTTTGATTGGAGGTTTAACGACCACCGTGAGCAACTCAATGGGCTATAAGCAGTCGCCCGTCCCTAATTTAGGGTCACTGGTTCCAGGGAAGGGAGAGAGCCAGTTCCGTAAGACAAACACAACATCCATGCCTGACCGGGATTCGAACCCGGACCCCTTACGGACGAATGATCAGAGGCCAGCGCCTTAGACCACTGAGCCACCGGGGCGGCCAAGCTAGATTCAACCTCCAAACTTGATATTTTGGAAGCTTTCTATATATATCAGAAGTCTTCGCAACTTGTTAATGACCTGGCAAAAACGCGTGGAAGCATCTAACCAAAATACGTGACTGTAAACACCATTTATGATGTCATATACAATTTGAATATTTACGTGCCATTCGTCCTGATGAAGCTAGGTCAATACCCAGCGAAACCATGGTCGGCTTGAAAAAAATAAACATTTGTGACAACTACGTTGTATTATCTTAATCTATATACTGCACTATATTGACAAAAGTCACTGGACACCGCTTCAAAAACAAACGAACGGATCCTGTGCGTTGTTAAGATGCGCGGTACAGCTGTAAACGGTATAAAAACAAGCTTGCATCTGACCGCGATCATATCGCACTGTGAGGTTGAGTAAAAATGTCGCTGCGGGAGAGAACTGACTTTGAGAAAGGAAAGATTATTGGGTGTTATACACTGCTGAACAATTGCTAAGGACGGATCATAAACGGCTATATAGCGCATAAAAAAGTAAGTGTGGTTGGATGCCAAGTGAAATAAAATAATGTCAGAATGCCAGGACATTACAAGAAAGACAATGTATTGTGCTCTGAAATCCAGAAGGCTTTGGAACGTGTTCAAGGGACAAACAGGCCATTTTGTGCAGAATACGTAAACGTGAAAAAATGCAATTACCGTCGGCAGGCGTTCCGGCGTAAGATGTCAATACGGGATATGGCCACCATGGAGGGCGATGCAAGATTCCACACGTCGTGTCATGCTTTGCACAACATTATCAAGCAGCTGTTGGGGTAATTTATCCCATTCCTCTGTCAGTGCACGGATGAGGGTGTCCTTGTTTATTGGAGGGCATTGGCGACCAGCAAGGCTCCTCCCCAAAGCATCCCACACATTTTCAATGGGATTCAGATCTGGAAAACGTGCTGGCCATACGAGGCGTTGAATATCCTCGCTCTCAAGACACTCCTGGACTCGGACTGTTCGATGACATGTTGCGTTGTCGTCCATGAAAATGAATCTATCACCGACAGCACCACGGAACATGCAAACATGAGGTAGCAGAACATCATTAATGTATCGTTGGCCGGCCATAGTCCCAGTTGGAAGCACATAGAGGGACGTACGGCCATTGATCATGATGCCAGCCCATACCATGACACTACATGTCGGATATCGGCCCCTTTCCTGTATGTTTGCTGGACAATATGCAGTACCACTATCACGCCAGATCAGTTGTCGTCGACAATCAGACGATAGACTGTATCTACTCTCATCTGAGAAGAGGACAGCAGACCAGTCGTTATCAGTCCAATTGCGATGTTGATGGCACCATTGCAAACGGGCGGTACGGTGACGTCTGGACAATGGGATGCACACAACAGGACGGCGGGCGTATAGTCCTCCTTCATGCAAACGTCTAGCGACAGTTTTTAGATCTGCTTACCAGTAGCAGCCATAAACTGATTTGCTACCTTACTAGCTGTGCTGCGCCGGTGTCTTTTTCTTGATAGCACTATGTACCGATCTTCTGCAGGTGTACTGCGAACACGACCTCCCCCGTGACGTTTGCTACACTCTCCATTTGTTTGAAATCATTTCAAAAGCCTTGAAACAACACTGTGGCTGACGTCGAACTCCCTGGCAACATCTGTTATTTTTCGCCCTTCTTCAATCTTGCCAATAATACGGCCACGCGTAAAATCATCTAGGTGATGTCGGGAAGACATACTGAAACTTGCAAGTTCGTCAATTGATTCTTTCCCTTTCAACTTTGCGTTTGAAGAACGACGGTCAATACGCGTCAAATCCTTTATATCTCTTATCAGCGCTATGACGTCACGGTCATTTTTCGGATCCACGAGTTCCTCTTCTTATCTCTCCTGGTTACACCAAACATGCACCTCTCCATGCTTTTTTGAGTTATCTGCAGCCTTTGTATGTCTCTTTTAGTTAAGGTCCACGTCTCTGCTCCATACGTAAGCACTGGAAGGATGCATTGATCAAAAACTTTTCTTTTAAGACATAATGGCATATTGCTCTTGAAAATTATGCTGTTTCTTCCAAAAGCTCTCCAGGCAAGTTTTGTACGCCGATTAATTTCTTCATCAATGTGACCCTCACTTGATATCTGCTGTCCAAGATAAACGTACGTGCCTGTTATCTCCAGTTTTTCTCCATCAATCGATAAATCTTCATTTCTTGTAAAGGCATTGAACATCACTTTTGTCTTCTGAAAGTTCATTTTTAATCCCCCTTCTTTACTCTTGTCAGCAAGTTCCTGGATCATACTCTTCAGCTCTGATGGGGTAGTTGCAAAAATGACTACGTCATCAGCAAAACGAAGGTGGGTTAGATAATCTCCATTAATCTTTATCCCTTTGTTTTCCCAGTTCAGTGATTGAAAGACATTTTCCAATGTGGCATTAAAGAGCTTCGGAGATATGGTGTCACCTTGTCTGACTCCTTTTCCAATTTTTATGTGTGTTGTATTTTCAAACAGCCGAATCTTTGCACTTGCATTTTCATAGATGCTATTAATAATAATAATGTATGCATCTTCAACACTGCAGCATTTCATAGCCATTGTAACTGCTGATGGTTTCACCGAATCAAAGGCCTTTTTATAATCGATAAAAGCCATGCACAATGGAAGTTCATATTCCCTCGCTCTTTCAATTAGTTCTCTCAGTACGTGGATACGATCTATTGTGCTGTAGCCACTCCTGAATCCAGCTTGTTCTCTCGGTTGAGCCATGTCCAGTGTTACCTTCAAGCGGTGTGAAAGAACTTTAGTGAAGATTTTATAAACCACTGATAGGAGGCTGATAGGTCTGTAGTTCCTGAGATCCTCAATGCCACCTTTTTTATGTAGCAGGATCATTGTAGCATTGTTCCAATCCTCAGGAATCTTCCCTTCATTAAGGCATCGAGTGAAAATTTGGGTGAGTACTGTTTCGATTTCTCCACTTGCTTCTTGTATGATGTCTACAGTAATTCCATCTTCTCCTGGAGCTTTTCCCCGCTTCATGTTCTTGATTGTATGTGCAACTTCTGCTGACCATCGATGGACAGCCAAAATTTTAGATTGGATTCCAAGGGACAGGAAAAGGCCCAGAAGAAGACCACATGGCAGATGGGTGGATGAAATTCGAAAGTATGCGGGAGTGACATGGAGGAGACTGGCACAAGACAGACCGTTGTGGAGGAAATATATATATATATATATATACTTAAGAGCAGAGCTGAACTTCTTAAACATTTTTTTTTTTTTTTTTTTTTGCTTTAAACATTTAGGCACTAGCAAGTCTATTAACTTTTTTGCGGATTTTAACTCTTTCTTTTCCTGGTTACTTTGCGCGTTTTTTAGGGCACTAAGGCTAAGCAGCTGGCCGTTCCATTGTTCTTGTAGTCTACGATGTGTTTTCAATGTAGTTAAGGTCTTTATAACTACTTAATCATGCACTTAAAGCACTTCTGAAATACTTTGTACATATTGCAACTAATTGTTTATGTCATATAACCTTCACAAAGCATTTCTTTAGTTTATTATTGTCTTTATTTTATTCTCGTTCTTGTGTTGTCAGAAGTTGTGGAGTAGGGGGTTTTATAATCCAGTTTTCTTTCAAGAATCTATGCTTTAGAAAAAAATTAATATTTCCTTTTTTATTGCAATGTTTAAGAATTTGTAATACTTTAGTATTGCTATTCAGGTTTAAATTCTCTCTTAGACGACTAGGTAACTTGGTAATTTGTTATTGCTGAACATTATTTCTAATTCATTATGTCACTCTTACAACTTGAGATTTCTATAATCATCTTCTTTCTGTTTTTTAGTAACAGATGAAGAGCATGGGTCGGGCCAGGAAAGTTATGGATGCAAGCTAAATTGTTAACTAATTCATGGTCATACAACTCTATGGAGGTTATGACATATATATATTAAAAAAAAAAATTTTTTTTTTGGTGGGCTTATTACTTGCATCTATGGCTTTGCAGAAACCCATTTCCAAATAATTCTTTGTGGAAGTGAGAAAATGCAGAGTTTTTGCTGGTCCTTGATAAAGCCAAGGCTCAGTATTCTCGATACTTTCTACATTCAGTTTTTCTATTTTTTTCTTTTTACTCACACCGGTCAATACATAACCTTTCCTATGTTGTACTTGGTATGAGTCAAAAAATTTTTTGCTTCAGTCTCTTCTTAATAGAATGTGAATTCTGAATTTTCATAACTGCTGCGTCGCGCGTTTTGATCTTCAGGTTATTTTGCAACTTTCGTTTTAAATTCTTAAGTTTTTCTTATGTTTTCGGCTCTGCTCTTAAGTAAATGTATATCATCATCATCATCATTGTCAACCATTATCAATCCACTGCTGGACGAAGGTCTCCCCAAGTTTCCTCCACAACGGTCTGTCTTGTGCCAGTCTCCTCCATGTCACCCCTGCATACTTTCGAATTTCATCCACCCATCTCCTATGTGGTCTTCTTCTGGGTCTTTTCCTGTCCCTTGGAATCCAATCTAAAATTTCGGCTGTCCATCGATGATCTGTCCTTCTGGCAATATGTCCAGCCCATTGCCATTTCAGGGATTTAACTCTGATCATGATGTCTTCCACTCTTGTCATTTTTCGGATCCACGAGTTCCTCTTCTTATCTCTCCTGGTTACACCAAGCATGCACCTCTCCATGCTTCTTTGAGTTGTCTGCAGCCTTTGTATGTCTCTTTTAGTTAAGGTCCACGTCTCTGCACCATACGTAAGCACTGGAAGGATGCATTGATCAAACACTTTTCTTTTAAGACATAATGGCATATTGCTCTTGAAAATTATGCTGTTTCTTCCAAAAGCTCTCCAGGCAAGTTTTGTACGCCGATTAATTTCTTCATCAATGTGACCCTCACTTGATATCTGCTGTCCAAGATAAACGTACGTGTCTGTTATCTCCAGCTTTTCTCCATCAATCGATAAATCTTCATTTCTTGTAAAAGCATTGAACATCACTTTTGTCTTCTGAAAGTTCATTTTTAATCCCACTTCTTTACTCTTGTCAGCAAGTTCCTGGATCATACTCTGCAGCTCCGATGGGGTAGTTGCAAAAATGACTACGTCATCAGCAAAAACGAAGGTGGGTTAGATAATCTCCATTAATCTTTATCCCTTTGTTTTCCCAGCTCAGTGACTGAAAAACATTTTCCAATGTGGCATTAAAGAGCTTCGGAGATATGGTGTCACCTTGTCTGACTCCTTTTCCAATTTTTACGTGTGTTGTATTTTCAAACAGCCTAATCTTTGCACTTGCATTTTCATAGATGCTATTAATAATAATAATGTATGCATCTTCAATACCGCAGGTTTTCAGAGCCATTGTAACTGCTGATGGTTTCACCGAATCAAAGGCCTTTTCATAATCGATAAAAGCCATGCACAATGGAAGTTCATATTCCCTCGCTCTTTCAATTAGTTCTCTCAGCACGTGGATATGATCTATTGTGCTGTAGCCACTCCTGAATCCAGCTTGTTCTCTCGGTTGAGCCATGTCTAGTGTTACCTTCAAGCGGTGTGAAAGAACTTTAGTGAAGATTTTATAAACCACTGATAGGAGGCTGATAGGTCTGTAGTTCCTGAGATCCTCAATGCCACCTTTTTTATGTAGCAGGATCATTGTAGCATTGTTCCAATCCTCAGGAATCTTTCCTTCATTAAGGCATCGAGTGAAAATTTGGGTGAGTACTGTTTCGATTTCTCCACTTGCTTCTTGTATGATGTCTACAGTAATTCCATCTTCTCCTGGAGCTTTTCCTCGCTTCATGTTCTTGATTGTATGCGCAACTTCTGCTGGAAGGACTGGAGGAACTCTGGTACTGGTATCTTTCATGATGTCTGGAGTGCATATATCATCCCTTTCATATAATTTGGAGTAGAAATCTTTCACTCTTGTCAAAATTTCGGCCTCTATTTCTTGTTACAGAACCATCTTCTTTTCTCAGTGCCATAATCTGTTTTCTTCCCTTACTGAGATGTCCCTTTGCTATCTTTAGGCTTTGGTTGTTTTCAATTGCTTTCCTGGCACTAGTTCACAGTTGAATTTCCTTACGTCTTCAGTGATACTTTTTCTATACTGTCTTGCATAGCTCTATATATTCCACTTTGGAAGTCACATCTTCTTTAGTTGTCCTCATTTTTCTTTTTGCATCAACATTTTGGTTTTTCCTGATAGCATTTAGGCACATGCAACTTGTTCTTAGACCCAGCTAACTTTTGTTGCTGGATTTCCATAAGAGCTTTTTACTTTTCTGGTTAACTTCAGAGATGTCCACTTCTTCCGATGTTAGGCACTTCTAAAGCAGCTGGCCTGTTCTTCAGTTCTAACTTGAAGGTAGTCTATGGTGTTTTCAAGGTTGGTTATGTCAATAGATTTTGTTTGTCTTATGAACTTGCCACGTTCAAGTTTAGTGTTGAGGTGCACTTACATCTCACCAATCTTTGGTCACTACCTGTGTTGAACTAATTGTTTAGCACACTGCAGTCTTCTATGACGAATTTCTTTGTTACACATAATAAAATCAATTTCACTTGTCGTCCCATTTGGATGTCTCCATGTCCATTTCCTGTGTGGCTTTTTCTTGATGAAGGAGTTCAAGATGAAAAACCCTTCTGCCTTTGCAAACTCAATTAATATTTCCACGCTGGTTTCTGTTGCCATGACCGAATTTACCTACTGAAGTTTCATTCTGTTGCCGTTGCTATTTTTGCATTGAAATCTCCCATAATTATCTCTTAGACGACTTACCTTGGTAATTATGTTAGATTGCTGAAATTATCTTCTAATTCATTCAATGTCACTTCTTACAACTTGTGGTGGGTGCATAAGTTTGAATAATCTGATCTTCTGGTATCTTTTCGAGAGTTGGATAACAAGTCGTGCAGCTCTGGGTCAGAGGAAAGTTATGGATGCAACTTCTACAACTTGTATCCTTCAGTTTCTTGTTTATGGTCATAAATCCAACACCACTGGAGTTATGCCAGTATCTGTCCCACGATAGTAGAAGAGATGTCCACTTTTCAGTTCGATGAGATCTTCTCCTTTTCTCCTTACCTCACTTAGCCCCACGATGTCCCACTTGATCCTTTGTAGTTCCTCTTCCAATTCAAGAAGCCTTGAATCAGAAGATAGGGAGCTGGTCCATTGTAAGTAGCCAAGGTCAGCATCAGATGGCAGCCTAGTCCGGTCCTCCGGGGATTCTTAGCACCCTCTTTCATGTCGCACTTTTGGCCAGGTACATTCCACACCGGAGACTACCAAGACCTTTAAGTTGTGGAATCATTTTGGAGGGTATGAGTCATAACTCACCACGCTGGCCAAGTCGGGTTGGTGAGTGTGGGATAGAATTTCCTCTGAATTCTGATGGTATAGTTATACCGCTATGGGCGTCGTCAGAGCCCCTTTAGTGGGAACTTCAGGATGCAACTTTCGTTTTAGAAGGCGGGGTTGACAGTTTGTCAAGGAGAGGCTTATGTTTCGGCTCTGACTCTTGCATCCCAAATGTATATATATATATATATATATTCTATTAAGAAGATACCTAAGCAAAAAAATACATATATAATTTTGACTCACACCAAGTACAACATAGAAAAGGTTATGTATCTACCGGTGTGAGTAAAAGGAGAAAAGATAAAAAAATAAAATAAAACAACTGAATGTAGAAGGTGTCGAGAATACTGAGCCTTGGCTTTATCAAGGACCAGCAAAAACTCTGCATTTTCTCACTTCCACAAAGACCTAGTTGGAAATGGGTTTCTGCAAGGCCATAGATGCAAGTAACATTCCCACCTAAAATTGTTTTAAAAAATATATATATGTCATGTCCTCCGCAGAGTTGTATGACCTAGCACTAGTTTACAATTTCGCTTGCATCCATTAACCTTCCTGGCCCGACCCATGCTCTTCATCTGTTACTATTAAACAGAGAGAAGAAGATTAAAGAGAACTCAAGCTGTGAGAGTGACATAATAATTAGAAATAATTTTCAGCTATAACGAAATGCCAAGTTCGTTTGAGAGAGAATTTAAACCTGAAAAACAATGCAAAAGAAATCCAAATTTTTACATTGCAATTAAAAAAGGAAATATTAATTTTTAAAAAACAGATTTTTGAAAGAAAACTTGAGTCTATTGCCATATTTTTGGTAGCGCAGAATTATCCTAAACGTTGAGGTACACTTCAGAGTTCATGGTTTGTGGTATTTTACCCAACAGGCCGAGTCCCATCCACGAAAAACAACTGCATACCTTGATGGAACCTCCGCCAAACTTAACAGTTGGAAGAACAGTCCGACGAAAATCGTTCGCCGGGCTGTCGCCAAATCTAAACGCGTCTACCAGATTGGAAGAATTAAAAGCTTGATTCATCACTCCAAAGAACAGCTTTCCAGTAGCCAACAGTCCAGGTACGACGGGAAACACCACCCTAAACGGCGCTTCGCATTCATAGTAGTGATGTGCGGCTTGTGTGCCGCTGCTACAGAATAATAACCTACACTGTGCAACTCTCTGAGGATAGTTATGGTACTAACCGTAATTCATACTTCAGCAGCGATGGAAACGGCAGAGGAAGAACGGGATTTCTTACCATGGCTTTCCTGTCACGCTCCATCAGTTTGTGCTGCTTTCCTGAACTTTTCCTTGCTCTTGTTGCAGCGTCCTGTGCCTCCATCTTTTGTGACATCACTTACAATTGATTTTGGTGTGTTTAATTTAGCTGCAATACTCCGTATGGAAACGTTACTCTAATGATATCCTATGACCAGCCCACGCTGGAACTCGGAAAGTTCACGTCCACGCGGAATATCTATTCACTAATAACACTACAAATCATCAGCTTTATACGCAGTATATGTACCTACCCATTCACTCAGCGCGCACCTTCCTGAGCAACCGTTCTTTGCACTTATGCAAATATTATATTTGGTAGCGTCAGAATACTCTTGAAAATATAGTGTATGTGTGTGCGTTCTAAATGAATGTTAGCATAAATCAACACAGATGAACACACAGATTAAAAAAAATCTCTGAAGAAGTAATATAAATTCATTAATCATTTGAGCATAAGACGTTCATAAATATTACGATCATTACGAAAACTAAAATTAAGACGGACAGAAAAATAATTGATCATAACGAAAATACTAAATTTATAAAGCAATGCACAGAATCCATTTTTTGTTTTAATTTAGCCATAGTCGGAATGTATTTTAAAATAAAATAATTTGTTTTAAGCACTTGGGCCTTCTTGGGAGGGGTCCGGACCCAGCTGAACTTCCCCGTGTGTGCGCCACTGACTTCAGTTTCCTTTTGGCTATCCAGAAATTTTCTTATTTTCATAAGAAACTGCTCCCTTAATATTCATCGAAAACATAGGCTAGGCGGACGGACGAGTAGACACACAAAGTGCAAAAATGGTGTGACAGTTATGTGTAGTTCGTAAAAACCTTCCATAAAATTTCAAATCTATCTCGAACGGTTAGCAAGATATTTATCAAAATCAGGCGGACGTACAGACAGACGGACAAAAAAGTCTAACGTGGTGTTAGGTGCAAGAGTTGCTTTCTGCCCTTAAAGTCATTCTGTAAATTTCAGGTTTCCGACGAAGGAGGTTCAACGAATTATTAATGTTAGGCAAGTTAATATTACGAGGCCGACACAAAGACACACACATTTTTTTTTTTTTTTTTTTTACGGGAAGATATTTTCTGGACGCCCCCTCTCCCTTTTTTTTTTCATTGTCAAAATCCTGGGTGCGCCACTGAGTTTCGATAGCAATTACTTACTAAATTAAAATTCATAACTGTCAGGTTTCAGATCGTTTGTCTGCAGTTGAAATGGCTGTTCCAGCAAATGCCTTCATTTCTGTGAAACAAGCCCTTGACATAGACTACTCCCCTGAGGTCTGATACCAAAACTGAGTTAGTCAGCTCCAAAATTAGCAAATCCCGGTAGCGCAGTTTTCTAAGCGATGGCTTATGACCATTCGTCCGAGATGGGTCCGGGTTCAAATGCCGGTGAGGCATGGATGTTGTGTTTCAGGGGGGACGGAAAGTAAAGTTCGTTGACCGGGCCCGAAATTTCGAATCGTGGTGCACCCCCCTCCCTTCCCGCTTCCCGGAACGAACAGAAGAAAAACAATGCCTGTGGAGCTTTACTGAGAATTAGGACTACCCAACCACTTACCTAGAGGAACTTTCTAGGGCACATCACAACAAACGCACATATGTCAAATAAAAAAATAATAAAAATAAAAATCTTGGCTGAAATTATTGACCAAGCCCGGGCGGTTCCGTGTGCCCTGTGACGCACAATACTATATTTGTCTGAATTCGTGATGTATGTGTTAACCACGACCAATGTATGAATTCAAGTTGTATGTGTTACTTGGGATCAATAAAATAAACCTTCAATAATAAAAAAATTAGTAAGAAAATGTACAGAACCACACAAGTGTCTAAATAGTTACGCATGCAGGCCTCTGCCCGTAATTTTCTGTGTTACGCAGGAGGTTAAATCCAAGATAGAGCTTGGGCATTGTATTTGTTCTACAGTGCTGGCTTTGTTTCTTCACTGGAACTAGTGTCTCAAAGTTAGGGATTAGCAACTTCTTATAGCTTTAGATGTTTGTGAGGGTCTTTAAACTCCAAAACAAAAATTTACAAACACAAGGTTTTTTGTCCAAATGCAAGTGCTTATTTTAAAGTAACTTAAATGAACCCGGAATTAATCATTGAGAATTTCATCACGCCATGGTTTTGCCCTTGCAACTGCAACCAAATTAAGGTAAGCTTTGTGATAATGGGTCGATATATATGATGTCTTGTGATAAGCACATAAACCTAAAGCCCCTCCCATAGCCATGAACCATGCCTATAGTTTTCTGTTCTTTTGTTTTAGGATTTACTTGCCCCCAAGACCATCTGAACTATAAGGAATTCCCCATTAATCATTTTGCACCACTTTTTCCAGAAAAGGGACCAAATGATCCCTGAAATACCACACACACACATACACACACATGTAGAGCCCATGCCTCTAACCACTGGGCCACATGGTAGGTAAGCACATTTGGCCGCGGCTGGCCTAGTGGGCAACGTTCGTGACTGCCACGGAAAGGACCTCAGGTTCGATCCCAAGCAGGTACAAACGCTCGATCCACTAAATATCCGCCGTGCGTCGGATAGGCTCGTTAAGCCCTCAGACCCCGGGTACTGGCCCCCGGTAATAAATACGGGCGTCTTCCTCTCCCTTTCTACTTCGCTTCCGTGTCACTTTCCTATCGGGCGCTCTAACCCAAATCTCCTAGTTTCCTTCTAAGGGTTGTTTAAGACCTAGGGTCAGATACTCCCTTCCTAAAATCCTCTGCATTTGAGAAGAGAAGAAGTTAAACACATTTAGCTGATATCATATTGTTTGCAGTGGTTCCACTAACACAGAACACTGAAACTGTTCCATTAAGCTGACTATTTCTGTACAACCTTATATACTGTATATCCCATATGTAATGGAGAATGTTATAAAAGATGCAGGTGATTAGTGAATATAATATCCTAAAAATGTTTTAATCTCGTGCGTTACAGAGAGGCTGTGTGAACGTGAATTTCTCCAACACAAATGTACAGGGTGATCACAATTAAAGTGCCTCTATTCCAAGGCATCTGCAGAGACTCCTAGCAGCCAAAACTCAAACAAAGTTAGTATGAATACAATTCGGAACATGCGGAAACGATTTCCACGGGGGTGGGGGGAATAGTTTAAAAAATCCTTGCCGGGAAACAGAGGCATTGCAAGCGGCTAAAGAGTGTAATATTTGCAGGCGTAGCGTTACCAAAAATTTTGGACATAGGGGGCACAAATAAGTATGAACTGATGCTTTTCTTAGGGGAGGGTGATATTCTTAGAAATAGTTTCTCCGAAAATGTTCCTGTTCAATTGCCATAACTTTTGTTTTTTATGTGCCTATAATACATCCAAAACTCCGAGGTGATTCACCCTAATGAGGATGAAAAAACATGTCTTTCTTTTTTTCGGGGGTTGGGAGTTCAGCGCCCACCGTGAGCAACTCAGTGGGCTATACGCAGTCACCCGTCCCTAATTTACGGTCACAATTTCCACGGGAGGGAGAGAGCCAACGCCGTAAAACATACACAACATCCATGGCTCATCGGAATTTGAACCCGGACCCATCTCGAAGGAATGATCAGAGGCCATCGCTTAGATCACTGCACCACTGGGACGGCCCAACAGCATGACTTTCAAAGCGCCTCATGCATAATTTCATGCTACTGCGCATGGAATAACTGCTGGAAAGCCCCCTACCCCTCCAACTACGCTACGTCTATGCATTGAAGAGTATGAAGGCAGACCCGAGATATTTCGTGCAGTGAGTGAAAGCGCATTGACTCTCATTTTGCCGAAACATGTTTTGCTTGTGAAGCTTGACTGTCAAAACTACGGAAACAGCTGCCGTGCTTCGGGAATTTCGACGACTTAAGTGATCTTGAAAGGTCCGCTGACACAAGTCCCCAACTATGGGTGGGGGAGAAGAGGATAGATTCCCGGGGCCTGGGCTTCCAGGGGGCCCGCGGCTCAGCAAGGCGGGCCAAGTGACGATTCAAATTATATACAACAACAAAAGTGGGTGAAACTGAGAAAAGCATTTAACTAAATTTGCAATTGTACAAATCCAGAAAGATTGTGCTTTTGGAAATGACCAGTAAAGCGCATTTTCCTCAAGGATTATGCCATCTCCCACCTGTGGGACCGTGGAAGCAATTAAGAAATGACAAAACCCTTCCAATTATTTGAGAACAAGTGGCCTTTGTACGATGGAAGCAAATGCTATTAAATTCACTATCTTATTACTGAGTTGGAACCGTAATTAGACTGTGGCAAGAGTTGAATGGCCCATAATAATGTCTGAAGCACGCACAGTTGTAGGTAACATGCGGCTCCTATCACAATTCCCAATAAAAAGGATGAAGAAAAGAAAAAAATTCTGTGATGACGCTGCCTTGATAGAAGCAGATACTGTGCATAATGATAGTGAATATGAATCGTTATTCAGAATTAATGTATCCTATGTAACTCTGGATTACATTAGAAATTACTTGAAGCATAGATACGCGGCGGCCAATAATATAAGCAAAGTGTTCAGCCCTATATTAAAATACCTGAGTTCCACATTGCTTACTCTTAAAGGAAGATGCAAACTTCTTGCGAAAATGTTGGGTTGATTCGAATAAAATGTCCGGCGCGAACGAGTGTTGTAGACATGCCCCTTCCACAGCGGAATGGGATCACCCACAGATGTCGCGGGTATTGCGTCCCAGAGTTACTATAAATAGCTAGCACGTGTGTGAAGAACAAGGTTCAGGCCAGTGTTTCTTTCAGACATACAGCTGCGGGTGGCCGAGTGGGCAACGTTCGTGACTGCCACGGGAAGGGCCTCCTTCGCTTCCGTGTCACTTTCCTATCGGGTGCTCTAGCCCAAAATCTCCTAGTTTCCTACTTCTAAGGGTTGTTCAAGACCTGGGGTCAGACACTCCCTTCCTAAAATCCTCTACATATGATGATACCGAGCCAAATTTTAATAAATTCAGGCTATGATAAAAATGGAAGTTTCGTTTCTTTTTGTGATACAAATATTTCTTCATTTTTTTTTAAATATTTGTTCAAATGGTACTAGTTATAGTTTATTTTACTAAAAAGTGTGTTACGACGCATGGTATTTTTCAAACTATAATAAGTAGACTAATCATTACCTAACTGTCTGGGAATCGTGATTCAGGAACAAGAGTGCTTTGAATGCGTTTTAACAGATAAAAATTTCAAGCCTGCGGAACCTCCCCCTTCCCTTCTTTATAGCTGAAAACAGTTTGTTAGTCCTGATATGTTTCAAGAAGTAATTACTATATCAGGTATGTATTTAGAATTTTTTTCGGAAGGGGGGGGGGGGGCGGTGAAAAAAGGAAGTTTTTGAAATCCACCATCTGGAACAGAATTAAAATTAATGAAAAATTGAAGAAAAATTAAAGCATTTTTTTTCTAATGTAAGTTGATGCATTTTTATTAAGGCATTTTCTTCTAATGTAAGGCGCATTTTAACCAAAAGCAAAAAAATGAAGCATTTTCTGGGAGGATGCCCCCTCTAAATGCTCCCCTGTGCTAGATATATAGTAATTACTTCTCTCTACATATATATAAATATGGCTCTGACGACCGCCAATAGCGGTATAACTATACCATCGGGATTAGAGGAAATGCTATCCCACACTCACCAACCCGCTTGGCCAGCGTGGTGAGTTATGGCCAAACCCCTCCGAAATGACTCCACAACTTAAATCTTGGCCCTCAGTCTCCGGCAGCTGGAATGTACCTGTCCAAGGCAGCGGCCAGTGCACATGAAGGCAGAGGGTGCTAAGAATCCCCGGAGGACCGGACTAGGCTGCCATCTGATGCTGACCTTGGCTACGTATAATAGACGCTCCCTATCTTCTGATTCAAGGATTCTTGAATTGGAAGAAGAACTACAAAGGATCAAGTGGGGCATCATCGGGCTAAGTGAGGTAAGGAGAAAAGGAGAAGATCTCATTGAACTGAAAAGTGGACATCTCTTCTACTATCGTGGGACAGATACTGGCAGAACTAGTGGTGTTGGATTTATAATAAACAAGAAACTGAAGGATAAAGTTGTAGAAGTTGAAAGTTCCTCTGACAGAGCTGCACGACTCGTTATCCAACTCTCGAGAAGATACCAGGCTCAGATTATTCAAACTTATGCACCCACCACAAGTCATCCTGAAGAAGAAATTGAAGAATTTTATGAGGAAATTCGTGATCTAAATAATAAAGGCAAGCAGCACGTAAAGATAATTATGGGAGATTTCAATGCAAAAGTAGGGCAACAGCAACAGAATGAAACTTCAGTAGGTAAATTCGGTCACGGCAACAGAAACCAGGGTGGAAATACGCTCGTAGAGTTTGCAGAACCAGAAGGATTTTTCATCATGAACTCCTTTTTCAAGAAAAAGCCACACAGAAAATGGACATGGAGACATCCAATTGGGACGACAAGTGAAATTGATTTTATTATGTGTAACAAAAAAATGTGTCATAGAGGACTGCAGTGTGCTAAACAAGTTCAACACAGGTAGTGACCATAGATTGGTGAGATGTAAGATGCACCTCAACACTAAACTCGAACTTGGCAAGCTCATATGACTAACAAAATGTATTGACATAACCAACCTTAAAAAACACCATAATACCTTCAAGTTGGAACTGAAGAACAGATTCTCTGCTTTAGAAGGCCTAACATCGGAAGAAGTGGATATTTCTGAAGTTAACAGAAAAGTAACCAAAGCTCTTATGGAAACAGCAACAAAATTAGCTGGGTCTAAGAACAAGTTGCATGTGAACAAATTATCAGGAAAACCCAAAATTTTGATGCAAAAAAGAAGAGAGATGAGGACAACTAAAGAAGATGTGCCTTCCAAAATGGAATATATAGAGCTATGCAAGACAGTACGAAAAAGTATCACTGAAGACGTAAGGAAATTCAACTGTGAACTAGTGAGGAAAGCAATTGAAAACAATCAAAGCCAAAAGATAGCAAAGGGACATCTCAGTAAGGGAAGAAAACAGGAAGAAAACAGATTATGGCACTGAGAAAAGAAGATGGTTCTGTAACAAGAAAGAGACGCGAAATTTTGACAAGAGTGAAATATTTCTACTCCAAATTATATGAAAGGGATGATGCATGTACTCCAGACATCATGAAAGGTACCAGTACCAGAGTTTTTCCAGTCCTCCCAGCAGAAGTTGCACATGCAATCAAGAACATGAAGCGGGGAAAAGCTCCAGGAGAAGATGAAATTCCTTTAGACATCATATAAGAAGCAAGTGGAGAAATCGAAACAGTACTCGCCCAAATTTTCACTCGATGACTTAATGAAGGGAAGATTCCTGAGGATTAGAACAACGCTACAATGATCTTGCTACATAAAAAAGGTGACATTGAGGATCTCAGGAACTACAGACCTATTAGCCTCCTATCAGTGGTTTATAAAATCTTCACTAAAGTTCTTTCACACCGCTTGAAGGTAACACTGGACATGGCTCAACCGAGAGAACAAGCTGTATTCAGGAGTTGCTACAGCACAATAGATCATATCCACGTACTGAGAGAACTAATTGAAAGCGCGAGGGAATATGAAATTCCATTGTGCATGGCATTTATCGATTATGAAAAGGCCTTTGATTCGGTGAAACCATCAGCAGTTACAATGGCTTTAAAATCCTGCGGTATTGAAGATGCATACATTAATATTATTAATAGCATCTATGAAAATGCAAGTGCAAAGATTGGGCTGTTTGAAAATACAACACACATAAAAATTGGAAAGGGAGTGAGACAAGGTGACACCATATCTCCCAAGCTCTTTAATGCCGCATTGGAAAATGTCTTTCAATCACGGAACTGGGAAAACAAAGGGATAAAGATTAATGGAGATTGTCTAACTCACCTACGTTTTGCTGATGACGTAGTCATTTTTGCAAGTACCCCATTAAAGCGGCAGAGTATGATCCAGGAACTTGCTGACAAGAGGAAAGAAGTGGGATTAAAAATGAACTTTCAGAAGACAAAAGTGATGTACAATGCTTTTACAAGAAATGAAGATTTATCGATTGATGGAGAAAAGCTGGAGATAACAGATACTTACGTTTATCTTGGATAGCAGATACCCAATGAGGGTCACATTGATGAAGAAATTAATCGGTGTATAAAACTTGCCTGGAGAGCTTTTGGAAGAAACAGCATAATTTTCAAGAGCAATATGACGTCAATGCATCCTTCCAGTGCTTACGTATGGTGCAGAGACATGGACCTTAACTAAAAGAGACATACAAAGGCTGCAGACAACTCAAAAAAGCATGGAGAGGTGCATGCTTGGTGTAACCAGGAGAGATAAGAAGAGGAACTCGTAGATCCGAAAAATGACAAAAGAGTGGAAGACATCATGATCAGAGTTAAATCCCTGAAATGGCAATGGGCTGGACATACTGCCAGAAGGACAGACCATCGATGGACAGCCGAAATTTTAGATTGGATTGCAAGGGACAGGAAAAGACCCAGAAGGAGACCACATGGGAGATGGGTGGATGAAATTCGAAAGTATGCGGGAGCAACATGGAGGAGACTATCACAAGACAGACAGTTGTGGAAGAAACTTGGGGAGACCTTCGTCCAGCAGTGGATTGATAATGGTTGGAAATGATGATGTATAGCAAATGGAAAACTTTACCCCATCTAAGGTTCCATCCCCCCGGCCAAAAAGTTCTGAAAGAAACACTGGTTCAGGCGTGGTTTGTTTGGACGTAACGTCGCTTGCAAAGGAAACACTCAGATGCCGGATCTCAGAGTCATCTTCCTTTATGAGTTTTAACTGAGACATTCTGCAGGAATTGCCGCTCGAAACGTTTTCAAAGCGTTTGATGAGAATGCAGCCAACGAACGAACCATTCGGCGATAATGTGTGAAGTTTCGAAGCAGAGATACGGACCTTCAAAACGGAGCACGTTGTCACCAACTTGTTGCTGTTTCTGGCGATGTTCTGTTATGTGTACTTGAAGCGGACCCCCAAATAACGAGTCGAGAGATAGCGGCAGTGGTAGGTGTCCACCACACGACAGTTTTCGGCGTCTGGCTGCGCTGGGTAAGGTCAAAGAGCCGGACATGTGGCTGCCGCATGAGTATAGACAACTACCAACAAGACTAGGCGTTTGGAAAGCTTCACGTCGCTGATTAGCAGGAATAAACAGGAACCTCTACTGCATCGCATCGTTACCTGCAACGAAAAGTGGGTCCTTAATGATAATAATTGGAAACGATCTGCACAATGGTTAAGCAATGCACAGCCTGCTGGACAACATCCTAAGCCACCCCTACACACCGAGAAGATTATGATCCTTGTCTGGTGGTCCACAGCCGTGATAATTCATAGGAGTTTCTTGGCAAGAGGCCAAACCATCACTGCAGAGCGTTATTGTGCTCAATTACACCAGATGCAACGGGAATTTCTGCAGAAACAACCGGCTTTGTTCAACAGAGCATGGTGTTCTGCTCCAGGACAACGCCTGCCCTCATGTCGCACAACAAACAATGCTGACACTAAATGCCTTGGGCTATGAAGCACTGCATCATCCTACCTATTCTCTGGACTTGTCTCCGACGGACTATCATCTGTTTCGTCGCCTGGATCACTTCCTGTCCGGGAAACAGTTCACGACAGACAACGAGGTTCAAGGTGCAGTTGATGACTTCTTCGGGTCCCAGCCACAAGACTTTTTTCGTTCCGGGATCATGGCCTTGCCGATGGCAACTATGTGTCGATGCCGAGGGGGATTATTTTGCCTGGGTAAGTTGTCCTACTTTTCCGTTCTCGCCGTCCACGTGTGGTGGTCCTTTGCCGGACATTTCTTCGCACTAACCCATATATCCCACGTACCTTACTGAAAATTGCTTTGAAGAAATACTGCACCTGAGAAAAATCTTTCGATGAACATTAGGAAAGAAGTTTAAAGTTCACGATTCTGAACTACTTAGTCATTCTTCTGAGATAAATTTATGACAAAACACTGTTGTTAATGTTTGGTGGAATGTGCATTGCTTTGAGGATGATTTGCAGATTTTCTGTAACTTGCGTAAGATCTGCATGAGACGCGCTGATAATAATGTTTTTGCTCTTCGATGTATGTGTTCTGACCGATGAAATTTAATTTACTGCATGCTAATCAGGGACTCAACCAGTGAAGTTCCAAAACTTGGTATCGGGGGTCGGGATTCGGAAGCAAGTATGTGTAAAACTTAATAAAATGTTTCCTATCCACTGCTGTTTGCAACCACTGCTACATGCTATCTAAATATTTTGTTGTGTGATCATAAATATGTAAAAAATATCTTAATGCTTGTGTTTATCTTTCATTAAATAGCAGTAAAGCGAAACCCCACTTATATGCTTCTTTGATTTGTTTTTTTTTCATAGTAGGGGGCTACTGACATTTCAAGAGAAGGGGTGAAGGTCCGCTCATGTGCTTGTCCCGGACCCCGTAAATTGGTGGTTGGGCATTGACTGACACCATATGTCTTCAGAAGAATGATCGCTCGTTTTGTGAAAACCGGATGTCTAGGAGTAAATCGATGTCAGCCGTTATAACACGATAGATATATCTTTAATGAGCATTTAAAATCACTTTACAATAAAAGCAAGTAACATTAAAAAACCCCACAAGTTCTTTCAAAACCCCATGGGGTTCTTCATTAGTAGGTGGTATAAACAAACTAGATATCAAATCGATGTCAGCCGTCACAGCACGATAGATATTTCTTTAATAAGTATTTAAAATCACTTTACAATAAAAGCAACTAACATTAAAAACCCCATGGGTTTCTTCATCAGGTGGTATATACACTGGGATTGTACCACAGACACACCTTGTTTAAATAGATGGTATATAATAGGCGAGCGCCGACGCATGCTCGAGCGAATCACTGAACAGTGGATGAGAAAACTGTATATGTGCATATGCGCGCAATGCAAAGATCACAAATACAAATTAAATATGACATTACAAAATGGCAAACATGAAAATACACAGTTATTCATGTTATACAACAGCTAATTAATATCTGTGTATTTTCATATTTGCTATTTTGTAATGTCATATTTAATTTGTATTTATTATCTTTGTATTGTGCACGTATGCACATATGCAGTTTTCTCATTCACGGTTCAGGGATTTATTTGCTCACGGTGCTCGAGCATGCGTCGGCGCTCGCCTATTATATACCATCTATTTAAACAAGGTGTGTCTGTGTTACAATCCCAGTGTATATACCACCTGATGAAGAAACCCATGGGGTTTTTAATGTTAATTGCTTTTATTGTAAAGTGATTTTAAATACTTATTAAAGAAATATCTATCGTGCTGTGACGGCTGACATCGATTTGATATCTAGTTTGGCACGACGTTTTACATTTAGACGGCACTGGGAGTAAGACCAGAAAAAGAGCGCAAACCGATGTGTGTTGAAGACGTCGCCACTGCCGTCTTTGAGCTATCACTGTATAACGCAGCTGGTTTCAGCAGTGCACATGGGGTGTCCAGATAGTTGGATATGCCCTACACAACCGTGTGTTAAATTCTGCATAAAGTGTTGACTTCTTTTTATTCATATAAGATTAGCCGCACCCAACAATTGTTGTCCAGTAATGCGAAAACCCGACTAGCATTTGTTCTGATGTTCCTTGCTCGAACAATACGTGACCGTGGGAGATCTTGTGAAGAGATAAGGGCCGCCCCGGTGGTGCAGTGGTCTAAAAAAAAAAAAAAAAAAAAAAAAAAAAGAGATAAGGCTTATTTTTTTTTTTTGACTGGAGGTTTAACGACCACCGTGAGCAACTCAATGGGCTATAAGCAGTCACCCGTCCCTAATTTAGGGTTGCCACCCCGGTGGCGCAGTGGTCTAAGGCGCTTGCCTCTGATCATTCGTCCGTAAGGGGTCCGGGTTCGAATCCCGGTCAGGCATGGATGTTGTGTTTGTCTTACGGCACTGGCTCTCTCCCTTCCCTGGAACCAGTGACCCTAAATTAGGGACGGGCGACTGCTTATAGCCCACTGAGTTGCTCACGGTGGTCGTTAAACCTCCAATAAAAAAAAAAAAAAAAAAAAAAAAAAAGAGATAAGGCTTATTTTTTTTTTTTTTTTGACTGGAGGTTTAACGACCACCGTGAGCAACTCAATGGGCTATAAGCAGTCACCCGTCCCTAATTTAGGGTTGCCACCCCGGTGGCACAGTGGTCTAAGCGATGGCCTCTGATCATTCGACCGAACTGGGTCCGGGTTCGAATCCCGGCGAGGCATGGATGTTGTGTTTGTCTTACGGCACTGGCTCTCTCCCTTCCCTGGAGCCAGTGACCCTAAATTAGGGACGGGCGACTGCTTATAGCCCATTGAGTTGCTTACGGTGGTCGTTAAACCTCCAATCAAAAAAAAAAAAAATTAGGGTCGCTGGTTCCAGGGAAGGGAGAGAGCCAGTGCCGTAAGACAAACACAACATCCATGCCTCACCGGGATTCGAACCCGGACCCCTTTCGGACAAATGATCAGAGGCCATCGTTTAGACCACTGCGCCACCGGGGCGGCAGACAAATCTTATGTTTACCTGAATGGAACTGTGAACAGCCGCAACTGCAGCATTTGGGTTTCGGAAAATCTCCAGGCAATCCAACAAATTCTTTTGTACGGAAGTCACAGTTTGGTGTCGGTTCACAGCAGATTTTGTCATAGGTTCGTTGTTTTTTGAAGAACATCGTCGAACAAGGCCTGTGGCCTATATACCCTGTTACTCCTCATAGGTATCGATAGATGCTGCACAGTTTCCTGTCTCAGAATTGTAGCAGCGAGGGCGTCTTTATTCCATCATTTTTATGCCCTATGTAGCCCCTTCTCATATCCGGCGGTCTGTATCGCGGCTGCTGTGACGTTTCACTGAGGATGGAGTGATTAGTTCTTTCCGAACATGGCCACCTGGTTAACCAGATCTGACGTGTGACTTGTTTTTGTTTTTTTGTTTTTGGTTGAAGGTTTAACGACCACCGTGAGCAACTCAATGGGCTATAAGCAGTCACCCGACCTTAATTTAGGGTCTGTGGTTCCAGGGAAGGGAGAGAGCCAATGCCGTAAGACAAACACAACATCCATACCTCACCGGGATATTCAAACCCGGACCCTTCTCGGACGAATGGTCATAAGCCAGCGCTTAGACCACTGCGCCACCGAGCTGACTTGGTTGGGTTGTGGGAACATCTCCGAAGCATGCTTTATTGATGAATTCAGTGCTCGAAATGAGCCGGTATGGCATACCGGTATTTTTTTATTTTAATTTTTTGCCTAGTATTTCATACCGGAACTTTTTCTACCCGGAATAATTTACATACGGGCATTAATTTTAGTAGTGGAACTCAAAAATGATTTTTTTACTATGTGTATATACACTGAAGTGCCAGAAAAACTGGAACATGAGTCTAATACTTAGTATGTCCCCCACGGGAGCGCAGGACTGCAGAAATACGATGGGGCATGGACTCCACTAGCTTCTGGAAATATGCTGTAGGCAATGCACACCATACTTCTTAAACAGCGTTCCACAATTTAAGTGTATTCCGAGGTCTCGGATTCCTGTGTTTGATAGCGCGTTGCTTGGCATCCCATATGTGTTCTATCACGTTCAGATCTGGGGACTTGGGTGGAGATGGCAACACTCCAAACTCAGATGAATGCTCCGCTAACCATAATGTGGCGTTCCGACACTTGTGTGGAGGTGCATTGTCCTGTTGGAACAAGCCCAACCCATCAGCATGAATGCAGGACATGAACGGGTGTACTTCGTCAGAAAGGATGCCCACATAGCGTTGACCGGTCACATGCAGACGTTTGTAGACGTACCAAGGGTCCCAGTGAAGTCCAGATAAACACACCCCATATCATTCCGCCCCCACCCCTCCACCACCACTACCACCAGCAGCAGCCGGTACAGTTATCTGTTGACAGGCGGGATCCATGGCTTCATGGGGTTTGCGCCACACACGACTCCTTCCATCTGCCCGATACAGTTGGAAGCGCGACTCGTCAGACCAGGCTACTTGTTTCCAGTCATCAAGTGTCCAGTGGTGGTGTTGCCGTGCCCAAACGAGGCGCATAGCTCTGTGTCGTGCACCCATCAAGAGGACTCGAGTTGGGCGTCGGCTCCCAAAGCCCATATCGTGCAGGGTACGTTGCACAGTCCGGACGCTGATGCTTGTTGAGGCTTCAGCATTAATTCCGATGATACCTGCGAGAGTGTTGCACGCCTATCGCGTGAAACGATTCTTGACAGCCGACGATGGTCACGTTCACCCAATGTCTTTTTGCGGCCACACTGGTATCGTAGGTTGAAGGTTTTGCCGGAATTCTTGTAGTCACGGTACATCCTTGCAATGGTCGCCAGTGAAAATCCGAACTTCGTATCTACCTCCGAAATATTATGGCCCATTTCAAGAGCGCCAACTATGACACCGCGTTGAAAATCGCTTAAATAGTTAGTACTTGTCATTCTCATGGCGAAAACAGCTCTGACAGCTGGCAAGGATGTCTATCGCTTTATATACGCACTGGTGGATGCAACCGAGTACTCGCATAGGTGACGTTGCTATGTGTTTTGCATAAGCTCGTCTGTACCAATTTTTCTGGCACTTCAGTGTATATATTTACATATATGGAAGCATGGATGTGCATCTCTATAGCAAGTTACTATTTCTTCGCATCTTTAGCTTACTTAGGTCGTTCTTTTTTCTCCCATATTTTTTCTTTCATAAGGCTGTTTATGAATTTTAGTTTCAACGTGACAAGAAATATCTCTCTCTTTCTCTCTCATCGTTTAAAACTGTATTTACATAAATGTTGTATTTCTACTACTCTCTCAGAAATTCGTTCATAGGACTTTGTCCATCTTCCATATGTACAAACACTAAATTTAAAAAAAGAATTCATTTTATATAAAAAAATTTCAGTGAATTCGACAAATTCAAATACATTCATCCGAGTTCCCTAGAATCTTAGGTGGTTGCGCCCACCATATGTTCCAACTGCTTAAATATATTTTTTGGGGGGGATAAGGGGGCTCAAAGAAGAATTGAGGAGGCTGAAGCCCACCCGTAGCATCGCGCCTGCTGCTCGGGACCATAAAGTTGTGGGTTCAAGTCCAACTGAGTCACTAATGATTAGCCGAGGTTCGGAAGTATCGTCAATCCGTTGGTCCCGGGGTAGAGACTCCTCGTCATGAACAAGTCTAACCCAAGACCTCTGTGTAGTATAAGTAGTGCTCTCTGGGGTCCACAAACCATTCAACTGTAATCGACCGCCATCGTTTCTGATTTATGGTACAATAGAACACAAAACAATGAATCCACGGAATTATCAATCACAATTTTCAAACAAAGGAGTTTTCCTTCAGGGATTTTTTTTTTTTTTTACTTTCTCAATTTTGGTTTATTTTTGGCAAAGGTATTTTTTCTGGGGGATTTTTAGCTAAATATGAGCATACCGGCACTTCAAAATTTCCGTTTCGAACACTGGGTGTATTTATCATATTATTTTTGCTGTTACTAATGTTATTTTATGTTAGTGTTATTTTAGGTTTTATGTGTCATTTGGTATGATTTGTTAGGTTATGGTTTGTGTCTGGGAAAGTTCAAAAACTTTATATATTAAAGGTTATTGCTCCTTTACGCCATTTCGGCTTACGAAAGGTTTCACATGAACGCTCTACTTTCGGATAGCGGGGGAAACCTGAACATACTTGCTCCCCTGCATGTTTATATCATGTTTCGCACTTTTACTAGCTTCGCCCCTGATTATAATATATTTTATTAGTATGCAATCAACTAAATTTAAACAAGCGGAATACATGCTGTTAACTGTTCCTTCTAAGTTGGGGTTGTAAGTTGCCGCGTATAATTTGAAATCCTCCCTCGCACTGTGTAACAGTTGCAGAACAAATAAAACAAAAATTAAAACTCAACATAGAAGATTAGTTGAAAATATCTTTTGCGGTAAAATTGCAAAGAAAATTTTCAAAAGTAATAAAAATGTGTTAAAAAAGAATTGAGAACCTCTGAAATAAGTGCCAATCACCCTTGTCCCGTCATGCATGAAGTGATCTCCAATTAACTTGATTTTTACACCAGAAAAATTACAACTGCGCACAAGACGTAAACTTCCGGGGTGAGTGGAGACATTGATACTGATTAAAAACGAATGTCTATTTACCGATTCTTTGCCAAGCTGGTTGGGTATCACGGAAGAAATATTGGGTATCACGGCAAAAACATCCACAAAAAAGTGCCCAAATTTTAAAAATATGCAAAAATCCCAATAGCATTCCCATAAACAATATCGCTTCACTTCGATTTTCGTCCTGGTTTACTAAGTGGGTGCGGTGTCGCTTTAGTTTTGGGAATGTAAATCATTTACAGTTTCTGTTTTGTTGTTGTTGTTGTTGTTGTTGTTGTTGTTTGTTTGTTAATAAAATGTAGCAAAAAAAAAAAATTTACGAGCTGAGTATTTTGAGAAACGCGTAGCTCATTGCAAGAGATCGAAAACTTGTATGAGGAGATCCTAAATTCCTATGAGTTTAAGAAGTTTGTAAATGTGTGCAATTACCGTGCATAAAACAATCCGAAATATGCGTGTAACATCAAAATAATTAAAATTACAGGAGCGCCATTTGGCTCTTCTGGGTTACTCAAATGAGTTATCATAGACAAAAAGGTGGCGCAGTGGTCTAAGCGATAGCTTCTGATCATTCGTCCGAGATGGGTCAGGGTTTGAATCCCCGGTGAGGCATGGTTGTTGTTTTGTCTTATGGCGCTGGCTCTCTCCCTTCCCTACAGCCAGTGGCCCTAAATTAGGGACGGGCGACTGCTTATAGCCCACTGAGTTCTTCACGGTGGTCGTTAAACCTCCAATAATAAAAGAAAAAAAACTGATTTGCAATAGCGAAGTCAGAGTTCTATATATTTCAGGCTTTGGGGACACGGTATAACAACATTTCTTTGCAAACAATACTGATTAAAAAAAACTTTTTTCAGTTCTTTAAACTTCCCCATAACATACATTTCCCTGTTAGGGAAATGTATGTTATGGGGAAGTTTAAAGGAAGGAACGTGGTACAAGATTCTTAACAGGGAAATGTATGTTATGGGAAAGTTTTGTAAGGAAGGAACGTTGTACAAGATTTCTTTTTCAAACAGCACATTTAATGATTTCGCCTCTTTTTCATGAAGCTATCTTTTGCATTGATTTCCATGAAAAAAAACATTTTGTTCGCAGAGTATGGTGCTTTTTTCAGTTTCATCCACATTTTTGCGGGTTATAATTTAAACTGTCATTTGTCCTGCCTTGCCGAGCCGCGCGTACCCTGAGAGCATGGACTCCCCTTTTCTCTTCCATGGTTGGAGACTGGTAGTTTGAGCTTGTCCGGGTTCCGAGTACCCTGGGAGCATGGACTCCCCTTTTCTCTTCCATGGTTGGAGACTGGTAGTTTGAGCTGGTCTGGGTTCCGAGTACTCTGGGAGCATGGACTCCCCTTTTCTCTTCCATGGTTGGAGACTGGTAGTTTGAGCTGGTCTGGGTTCCGACTACCCTGGGAGCATGGACTCCCCTTTTCTCTTCCATGGTTGGAGACTGGTAGTTTGAGCTGGTCTGGGTTCCGACTACCCTGGGAGCATGGACTCCCCTTTTCTCTTCCATGGTTGGAGACTGGTAGTTTGAGCTGGTCCGGGTTCCGAGTACCCTGGGAGCATGGACTCCCCTTTTCTCTTCCATGGTTGGAGACTGGTAGTTTGAGCTGGTCTGGGTTCCGAGTACCCTGGGAGCATGGACTCCCCTTTTCTCTTCCCATGGTTGGAGACTGGTAATTTGAGCTGGTCCGGATTCCAGTCTCGGATTAAGTATGGGTGACGTGCAGTGGCGGTCCTAGTCCTTGCGGAGCCCCGGGCAATGGCTCTTCACGAGGCCCTTCGCAATAACCCAAAACCATCGCAATAACCCCTTATACGTATATATACCTATTCGTAAAAAAATTACATGTGGCTTACTCTGACCGTAAACCAGTCGCTCGCTTTTTTCTCTCACACAAACCCCCACTTGGAGTGAATGTGATCTCAAAGCAAATCTTTTTTCTTTATCGGGAATTGTGGTAATGATTTAAATGAAATAAACACGATGTAATACAATACATTGTTTATTAATATAATTAGGAATCCAAAATATTCCCGTTCCAAAATGACCTGTTACTAAATAAATAAGGATAGCTGTATAATTATAAGATAAGTCTATTATTTAAAGAATTCTGCAGCTTTTCTTGTGGCTGAAGTCTTCAATCAAATCACTATATAGTCCAGAGTAGCTGTTATTTTTCTATGAACAAAAGGAGCGAGTACATTGCAACTCACTACTTGTACCCGAAATTGCGAAAAAACTCCTATGAAAAATATCTTGAAAAAAAAATTAAATTTAGACATTTCTCCACAACTTTCTCCCTAAAAAAATGTCTCTGAACTAAAAATAATTTTTTTCTAACAGAGTAACTTTTTGATGTCACTAATTAAAAGCAGTAAACAAATATTAAAATTGGTCATTTATTTGTATATGATCGTGAACTTAGGTGACGCCAGGCAAAAACTACTAATTAATTGGCGGCGGTGTGGGGCCCTGGGTGGTAGTCCTGTATGCCCGTACCTGGGGCCGCCAGTGGTGACGTGTTTGTCTTATGGCCCTGACACTCTCCCTCTCCCGGAACCAACGACCCCAAATTATGTACGGCCGACAGCTTATAGCCTCAGAGTAGCTCGTGGCGGTCGTTAAACTCCGAAAATAATCTGGTCGATTTGCATGAGCGCCCATAAGGAGTGGCAAGAGAGGCCCACGTGCTCTTCCCTGGAAATCTGACTGTCATTTCAATTCTTGGAAGGCAGTATAAAGATTTTCGCTATATCATTAATTCTGATTGTTAATTTTTTAGTTGAACTTATGAATGTTTGTGTTTGCTTAGTAATGACATTGGGAATTTGCAGTAGAAAGTAATATAGTAGAAAGAATTAGCGCGAACCCGCTTTTGCAAGTCGAACCACAAATGTCCGATTGGATTCATGTCAGGTGAATTTGGAGGCCAGGGCATTAACAGAAAGTCACCAGCATGTTTTTCGAGCCACTCATTGACGATTCTGGCAGTGTGGCATGGCGCATTATTCTGTTGGTAATGGTCATCAACAGCAAGGAACACAGTTGCCATGAATGGGTGAATTTGGTCCGCAACGATGTCCATATACGAGACAGCTGCCAGAGATTGTGCTATTGGTATAATGGGACCTAAAGTGTCCAAAGAAAACATCGCCCACAGCATAACATCGCCGGCCTGTTTCCGCCCAACAGTGCGTCCAGGTGCCATAGCCTCCGTTGGTAATCGGCGTGTCCACTTTCCACCGTCTACGTGATGCACCAGGAATTTTGATTCGACACACCAGGCGACTTTCTTCCAATAATCCACGGTCCAATCTCAATGATCTTCGGCCCATTTCATGCGCTGTTGGCAATGACGTGCAGTGAGCGTGGGGACCCGCTTGAGTCTTCGGCTACGCAGGCCTATGCGCAAAAGGCTGCGATGAACTGTGTACTGTTACACTTGTCCTGATCACCACTTGTTGCTGCGGGTGATTTGTCGCACTGTGGTCCTGTGGTCACTGTGAACAATACGCGACAGTCTCCGCTCCCCTCTGGAATCAGAGCTGCGGACGACACACAGCTGGATGACGGTTCGTCGTTTGGCCATATGTGCACCACTTTTTATACGTACTCACTACAGCGTCACGTGAGCAACCCACAAGCCGTGCCGTTTCCGATATCGTAGTTCCGAGGCGTCGTGCCATCACAATTTGTCCTTCATCAAACTCCGATAAATCGGCAGCTTTTCCCATTCCGACTCCGAACACTCTACTAATCGAAAGCCGGTCCTCGGGTTGTATATATACTGCTCTGTGAACTTCACATGCGCCACTGTTCGGTCTCCAGGCTCGCTCATTTCTCTAGGCTCGGGGTGGGCATAATGAAATGGATCATCGGTGTACACTGTTGAAAATTTTGTGGTAGGTTGCACCAAAAGTGGTGCTACACCACTTGTTTAGAAAAGCTACACTATTGTGTGATGCATAATAAACCCAAAAACATGGTGCATGCAACTTTGTACCATAATGTGGTGAAAAGTTGAAACACGTTGGGGGGGGGGGGTCTTTTTATTGAAGGTTTAACGACCGCCGTGAGCAACTCAATGAGCTATAAGCAGTCGCCCTTCCTTAATTTAGGACAAATGGTTCCAGGGAAGAGAGAGTCAGTGCCGTAAGACAAACACAACAGTATCCATGCCTCACCGGGATTCGAACCCGGACCTTTCTCGGACGGGTTCAAATCCTGGTGAGACAGGTTTTGTTTGCAAAACACGATGGTGTATCTTTTCTCAGAAAGTGGTGCAGCTGGTGTAGCACCACATTTTGATGCTGCCTACCACAAAAATTTTAACAGTGTATATATACAAGTTAGAAAGGCAGATGGGGCGCTATATGGACGAAAGCTCGGCCAATCTTTATGCGTATTACATCACTAAATAAACGGATACAGTACGCTATAAGTGCTTCTTGAACAACAAAGTATTTTTTTTATTGTAGAGGAGGAGGTTTAGAGGTTTAACGACCACCATGAGCAACTCAAATAAGCAGTCGCCCGTCTTTAATTTAGGGTCACTGGCTCCAGGGAAGGGATAGAGCCAGTGTCGTAAGAGAAACACAACATCCATGTCTCACCGGGATTCGAACCCGGACCCCTTTCGGACGAATGATCAGAGGCCATCGCTTAGACCACTGCGCAACCGGGACGGCTTTTTTTTTTTTTAATTATTGTCCCAACATGCTGTTGAACTTCCTCTATCAGTCTTTTTTGTGCAATTTTTGACTCGTCTGGTTTTCAGTTAAACTTGTCTAGGTATTTGCGGTATAAATGCTTAGAGGATACAGACGGCACAAGTGGAAATTTACGTTGTTTATGCTGTTTGTGTTTACAGTTCTGTTTTTGACCCCTCTTGAAAACTAAGATGTGGGCGCCCATGTGTATAAAATAATCATTGACATCAGGGGCGGATTGGGTAGACAAAACCACGCCAGGATTTCAGTCTTGTGGTCCACTACAGAAACACACGTGCCCACAGGAGCACGCTTCATAAATTCCTAAATAAAATATGTTCTGTTAACCACTGAATGAAAGAGAACTGTTGAAATACGCATTGTAAACCGAATTCAGTCGTGAACACATTTTAACAGCAATTTAAGGGTGAAAGAATTCTAAAAATCCGCTAATGATCGAACGTAACACCATATCAAATCATACTCAAAACGGGGTGTTTTGTTGTGCCAAGTAATTATACTTATTTGGTCGCTGATCTTCTACTGCGCAACGGTATTTTAACCACCTCCTTGCACAGACGCCTTTTTTTGTCTACCCATTATTATTGACTCATGAACTACCGTTTTGATTCATGAACTAGTGCCGCTAAGTCGTTTCTTATAAGATAAATGTGGGTGAGACACAGATTTCTGAACATCTCTGCCGAAGAATCGCTTTGTTCTCTATGTCTGTACGTGGATAAGGGTGTGGGGATGATGGGCCATCAAAATTGTTACTAGTGCTTCCTCTGAGACTAAAATAACAAGGTAGGGACAAAGCCGTCTCGAGTACTAGAGGCCTAAGCCTACGCGATTTTTCCGTTTGTGACATCAGCAACCGGGTCATAACAAACCAAACTCGAGAAACAGTCTATTTGCTCCGCGTGTGTGTTGTACTGAGAGTGCTCTACGTGTGGTATCAGGTTTATAAGAGAAATTAGTATTTTTATTTATTTAGATTTCATATTTCTTATGAATTGATGAACTAGGCTATTTTATTGCAAATACACTGCTGGCCACCCAAAATGCAACACCAAGAAGGACACGAGATAGCAAAGCCAGATTTACTGGACACATAACAGATACAAAGATGAAACGATTGAGCTTACAGTACCGTGCGATTTGCGGAACATGAAGACATCAATAGTTCGTGTGGCCCCCATGGCTGGCAATAACTGCCGCTTCACGCCGCGGCATCGAGCGAAAGAGGCTTTGGATGTGGGCTTGGGGTATGTCGGTCCAGGCTGCTTCCACACGTTGCCACAGTTCATCAGGCGTAGCCGCGGGTGATGCTTGCCGTGCCACTAGGTTGCCTATCAGCGACCAGACATGTTCGATGGGCTATAGATCGAGATAACAATAGGGACACGGGAGCAGTGACACCTGATGGGCCGTGAAGAATTGTTGAACGGTGCGCGCCACGTGCGGGTGCGCATTGGGCTGTTGAAATGTGGCCGCTGGCAGGTCCTGCAGGTAAGTGAGGACTACAGGCTCCAAAACGACGGAGATGTAGCGGTGGCTGTTGAGTGTACCAGCGATGCGTACAAGAGGGGTGCGGGTGTCATATCCAATTGCGCCCCAAACCATAGCGCCAGGCGACGGAACGGTATGGCGATGCATAATGCAAGCGTCATACAGTCTCTCGCTGCAGTGCCGCCACCCGCGGATCCGACCATCGTGGTGTTGCAGGCAGAAGCGGGACTCGTCGAAGACAATGTCGCGCCATTCTGTAGTCCAAGTGCGGCGTTCAACGGCCCACTTCCGCTGCACTCGCCGGTGGTGTAACGGCAATGGTAATCGGAGCAATGGGCGCCGTGCGACAAGTCCCCGCTCCTGCAGACGACGTCGAACGATACGTGCTGTCACAGGTTGGTGCGCAACACACCCTAATTCCTGCGCTAACAATCGTGATGTGGCGGTGCGAGCCGTCAATGCCCGCCGCACAACATGCCGGTCCTCTCGTTCGGTGGTGTGCCGCGGCTACGGCAATCGCTCACTTCGGCACGTCCTTCCCTCCTGCACCAACCGAATCCATACTCGCGTCACTGTGGCTGGATGTCGTCCCACAAGGGCGCCGATGTCTCGGTACGATAAACCGCTCTCGCGATAAGCCACTATTCGTTCTCTGTCGAACTCCGAAACGTGCTGGAATGACTGCCGTATTCTGCGACGAGGCACTACTTACACCCTGCCTTCTGTGCACCCTTCTTACAGTGCTTCTCGGTGGCGTGCCGAGCGCATATGATTTGCATATGCCCTGCAATGCTAATCGTTTGCATGTCCTCTCGCGGGCGACGCATGCTGCGAATGTCAAGCTAATCGGATGCTTCGTTCTTGGTGTTGCATTTTGGGTGGCCAGCAGTGTATATATATATATAGAGAGAGAGAGAGATATTTGAACTATGTCCTTTTCCTTCTTTTTTTTTTTTTTTATTTTTTTTTATTGGGGGTTTAGCGACCACCGTGAGCAACTCAATGGGCTATAAGCAGTCGCCCGTCCCTAATTTAGGGTCACTGGTTCCAGGTAAGAGAGAGAGCCAGTGCCATAAGACAAACACAGCATCCATGCCTCACCAGCGAGCCATTTTGGACAAATGATCATAAGCCAGCGCTTAGACCACTGCAGCACTTGGGCGGCCTAGCTTTTCTTGTTTAAAGTCAGTCATTGCAACCATAAAATGTAAGTCGGTATCTCTTCACTTTAGTCTGCTACATATTTTGCAGATATACTGAATCACTTCAGCATGCAAAAGATTTGCGAAAATAACAATCCTTGTCAATGCTTCTTTGCTTTAGCCTTGTTTACGAAAATATTTAGACTTGAGAGATAAAAGCAGCACAAGAACAAAATAACTGTGTGTAGTTTCGGAAAAAAAAAATCTCTGTCTTGACCATTCTTAAATATAAAAATATTAACAGTTCTCCATTTTTGAAGTTTTCTCTATTTTTAATACTACATGTAAAAAGCCTAAATATTTCACTAAACAGAAATTCAGCCTTTGCTTTCATCTAACACCCCCACCCCTATTCCTCCAAACTTTTATTCAGCATCCCTCCAATTTGAAATTTCTGGATAAACCCTGCTCATGGTTAATACTGACAAAAATGGAAATTCAACTAGATTCAAGATACCTATCGGACGACATACAGGGAAAGATCAAATCTAATGGAATGCATATTACCATTGGTCTATTACTACTATATGAAGGACGCGAAAATCTTCTAGAAATCTGCATTTACCATGCCCTTTTGTTATTTTTTTTTCTCGTACCATGATTTCATAACGTGCTTGCAAAAGTAATCCTCTCATTTCTCATGTTTGCTCTGGTGTTTCTTGGGCTCCTTGGAATCCCAGTATTATTATTTTACAACACTATTATGTCTTCTAGCAGTAAATGTGGTCTCTTGCCATTTGAGAATATAACATTCAGTGATCCAGCGGGGAGCGAATGGGACGATCGCCCCCCTGCCGTTTTAAAAGGCCAAGATCGTAAACAATTGATGCCTTTATTTTTGTAAAATTTTAGTAATGCAGAGTTTCGTAATAGTTTTAATAATTAAAATTTGCTGCAAATTTCGAGAATAAATGTTCAGTTCCAGCTTCAGAGAGAGAAAAGAAAAACTAGTTAGTAAAATCATGTAATGCATTGATTATGATACGCTTTCTAACATACCAAAATTCATTACTCAAGTTATGAGGATAATGGCTGTGGAATAAATCTCGCTCCTGTGTCGATGATATTAAACAGAATTGGTTCGGTATATCTCCGGAACAACTTTTGTCGCAATAGAAGCACTTTTAGTCAACTTATGAGGATAATGGCTGTGGAATAAATCTCGCTTCTGTGTCCTGACCTTTGAACCCATTTCGATGATATTCAACAGAACCAGTTCAGTAAACTTCTGGAACATGATAAAGTTTTGTCGGAATCGAAACATTTTTACTTAAGTTATGATGCACAAGGCCAATGGAATGGATCCCGCTCTTACGTCCTGACCTTTGACCCCACTTCACCCATTTTCAATAGGGTTCGTCCCCAGGTGGTCCCCTACCCCATACCAAAATTTCATCGAAATCGAACCATTTTTACGCGAGTTATCGTGCTGCCAAACAGACAAACGGACAAAGCTGGAGCATAAAACGCTTCTTCAACCTGCGGTTGGAAAGCGTAAAAAAGACTAGAGTTTCAGAAACAAAAGAAACAGAGAGGGCAGGAGAAAACAGATTTTGACTGATCATGAAAGCAATGGGTGTGGTTTGTTTAATGTAATAAACTCAATAGACAAAACGTTAAAGATAGTGGTGATGGGAATTTTTAAGATGGGCATCTCACGCGTAGAGTGAAACAGACCCAAACCGAACGCAGGCAATACATAGGAGGACAGCAAGACTTCCCAACAGTGGCTCGCATCGACGAACATGGTTAAATATGATCTCAGCGCCTTTGATGGTGGACGCATTGACGGCGCTAGACAGATAGATCATTCTATCGCACAAGTGGTAAGAACCCTACAGTTCCTGAGGGTAATCGTATCAAGGATGTACCGCGAGAATACGATCGACGGACGTACCAGCACGCAGAGAGTAAGTGGTGGTCGACCACACGCCGTTGATGACCGGGGTCGACATACACCATTCAGGCTCGTATAAACCGACCGCTTGGCAACAGCAGCGCAAATCACATCATGTTAACCCTCATTGGGCCTCATGTCGGAGGCCCAAGGAAGGTGAATGGCACGGCTCACGCTTCACACCCTGGGCTACGGGAGCCAACGCCATACTTGTGTGCCACTTTTGACTGTTCGTCATAGAAAATTACGCCTCGCTTGGTGCCGGGAACATCAAAACTGGGCCTCTGCAAACTGGCGCTGCGTCCTGTGGTTAGATGAGTCCCGCTTCCAGTTATACCGAGCTGACTTGAGGGGTGCGGGTATGGCGTCGATAACTTGAGGCCATGCATCAAAATTGGCCAACTTATAAAAAACATCCTTAGGTTGTACAATCGGTGCTTTTTGCAAAAAACTTTCCTGAATTATATTAAACATCAATAACTTTACTTCGATGTACTTATGATACTTGCTTACAGGTGGCGCCGCTCTTCCTTACCACTACACTGAAGTAAAGTTATTGATTTTCAATATAAATATAATTTAAATAAAGATGCTTTTTATCAGTAGGCCAATTTTGATGTATGGGCAATATTTCTCCCCGAGGAAATAAGGTCGAATTTTTTTCCATTGGAAGTAAAGGGAGCAAAATAACCAGACCGTCCATAATGCAAGAAAGACATACCCGCTCACCTCATTCTGCAAAGTGTAGCCCATTTTCAATAGTTCTTTGCAATGTTCCACCAGAGCAATGATCTCACGGCAATTCCACTTGGCAAGTATTGTGGACAGAAACTCTCTAATGCGATTCCACAGCCACCCTCTGCCGTTCTTATAGGAAATGGGCCGTGGAGTGAAACAGGTGATAGTCGGGTGGGGGGCAAGGTCCAGTCTGTATGGAGGATCGGGTAGGATCTCAACCAGCAAATTCCTGTAGTTTTCGGTGGACCATTCTGGAAGCGTGACTTGGGACATTATCCACATGCCTGCTTCCTATTGATGAGCGTTGGGTAACGTTGGCGCAGAGCATCATGGACTCGCTGCAGTTGTTCCATATAAAGGTTCTGTTCTGCAGTCTGACCACCTGGCGGTGCCGCGGGTGGCCTAGTGGTCAATGTTCAATCCCAGGTAGGTACGAACGCTCGAACCACTAAATATCCGCCGCGCGTCGGATGAGCATGTTAAGCGGTCAGACCCCGGTAATAAATAAAGGCGTCTTGCTCCTCCTTTCTACCTCGCTTCCGTGTCACTTTCCTGTCCGGCACGCTAGCCCAAATCTCCTAGCTTCCTATTTCTAAGGGTTGTTTAAGGCCTGGGGTCAGACACTCCCTTCCTAAAATACTCTACATATGATATGATCTGACTATCTGGTACGAATTCCCGGTGCACAGGACCCTCACAATTCCACCAAATACACAGCATGACTTTCTTCTCGAACTGCCCGCTTTCACTATTGGCTGTGCTTTTCCTGAGTTACTGGTTCCCAGTGCAAAGGCACATCAAGAACAATGGAATGGGGCGATTTTATCCATAAAAAAACCAGCTAAATTTAAGACATATCATGATCATTGTCAGCCATTATCAATCCACTGCTGGACGCAGGTCTCTCCAAGCCTCTTCCACAACGGTCTGTCTTGTGCCAGTCTCCTCCAGGTTACTCCTGCATACTTTCGAATTTCATCCACCCATCTCCCTAGTGGTCTTCTTCTGGGGCTTTTCCTGTCCCTTGGAATCCAATCTAAAATTTCGACTGTCCATCGATGGTCTGTTCTTTTGGCAGTATGTCCAGCTAATGGCCATTTCAGGGATTTTACTCTGATCATGATGTCTTCCACTCTTGTCACTTTTCGAATCCACGAGTTCCTCTTCTTATCTCTCCTGGTTACCTAAAGCATGCACTTCTCCATGCTTTTATGCGTTGTCTGAAGCCTTTGTATGTCCCTTTTAGTTAAGGTCCAAGTCTCTGCACCATACGTAAGCATTGGAAGGATGCATTGATCAAACACTTTTCTTAAGACATAATATCATATTGCTCTTGAAAATTATGCTTTTTCCAAAAGCTCTCCAGGCAAGTTTTATACGCCGATTAATTTCTTCATCAATGTGACTTTCACTTGATATCTGCTGTCCAAGATAAACGTACGAATCTGTTATCTCCAGCATTTCTCCATCAATTGATAAATCTTCATTTCTTATAAAAGCATTGTACATCACTTTTGTCTTCTGAAAGTTCATTTTTAATCCCACTTCTTTACTCTTGTCAGCAAGTTCCTGGATCATACTCTGCAGCTCTGATGGGGTACCTGCAGAAATGACTACGTCATCAGCAAAACGAAGGCGAGTTTGATAATCTTCATTAATTTTTATCCCTTTGTTTCCCCAGTTCAGTGATTGAAAAACATTTTCCAATGTGGCATTAAAAACCTTCGGAGATATGGTGTCCCCTTGTCTCACTCCCTTTCCAATTTTTATGTGTGCTGTATCTCAAACAGCCGAATATTTGCACTTGCATTTTCATCGATGTTATTAATAATATTAATGTATGCATCTTCAATACCGCAGGATTTCAAAGCTATTGTAACTGTTGATGGTTTCACTGAATCAAAGACCTTTTCATAATCGATAAAAGCCATCATGCACAATGGCAGTTCATATTCCCTCGCTCTTTCAATTAGTTCTCTCAGTACGTGGATATGATCTATGGTGCTGTAGCCACTCCTGAATCCAGCTTGTTCTCTCGGTTGAGCCATGTCCAGTGTTACCATCAAGCGGTGTGAAAGCACTTTAGTGAAGATTTTATAAACCACTGAAAGGGGGCTGATAAGTCTGTAGTTCCTGAGATCCTCAATGTCACCTTTTTTATGTAGCAGGATCATTGTAGCGTTGTTCCAATCCTCAGGAATCTTCCCTTCATTAAGGCATCGATTGAAAATTTGGGCGAGTACTGTTTCGATTTCTCCACTTGCTTCTTGTATGATGTCTACAGTAATTCCATCTTCTCCTGGAGCTTTTCCCCGCTTCATGTTCTTGATTGCATGTGCAACTTCTGCTGGGAGGACTGGAAGAACTCTGGTACTGGTACCTTTCATGTTTGGAGTACATGTACAGTAGCGAACAAAAGTATTTGGCGCAACACTTTTTCGACCATAATTTTTTTCTGCTGGACCAAATCGGGTCATTTTGGGATATATGTGTTGATTCGTGGGTTACAATGCCGCGTAGTTTGTATTTCGCTCAGAGCAAATTTGTCGTTCGAAATGGGCCATATTCAAGAGTCGCCAATTATTACCCATTTGTTTGCTGCATGCATTAATGTTTTTCTTGTGATTTTTGTGATGTGCAGTGTGATAATAAATCAATCTTAGGTTTTCACAAATGGGTAAAAAGGCGGAAATCCCTGTTGAAGTTCGCCAGGCGGCCATGAACATGATGGAATCCGGAATGCGTGTCACCGACATTGAGAGGGCCCTGAAGATCCGACACCAGTTCATTTCAGCTATCCTGCAACGTTATAAGACTGGGACCGTCGAGAACAGTCAGCAATGTGGTAGGCCTCGTTCCACTACGTTGCGTCAGGATAGACCTCCGTCGATCTCGTGCTGATCCCACCTTGACTGCTGCGGACATCGCCACCGAATTCCGTGACAGCGACGACCTGAACGTCAGCCGAATGACCATATCCCATCATCTCATTGCTGGTGGATTGAATGGAAGACACCCCACCAAGAAACCACTCATCGGAGTCAAGAATCGTCGAGCCAGAGTCGCGTTCGCGCGCCGTCGTCGACACTGGACCGCGGCGGACTGGAGTAAGGTGCTTTTCGCCGACTAGAGCAAGTTCAACTTGTTCGGAAGTGATGGCATCCGATACGTACGACGTCCGTGTGGCCAGAGATTCAACCCCCAGTTCATTCAGCCGACTGTCAGCACGGAGGAGGATCGCTCATGGTTTACGGCGCCTTCTCTCGCAATGGAATGGGCCCCATCATCAAAATTGACGGAATAATAACCGCCCAGAGCTACACGAACATGCTCATCAACGATGTCTTCCTATGGGCAAACCAGAACATGCCACCCGGATAGATCATGCAGCAAGACAACGACCCGAAGCACACCTCCAGAGTAGCGAAGGCAGCCTTCCAGCAGCAACAGGTCACACTTCTAGACTGGCCAAGCCAATCTTCAGACCTCAACCCCATCGAGCACATGTGGGAGGAGCTGGAGAGACGATGTGCGAAGAAAACCTGTCGGAATAGGGCCCAGAAGTTCGACCAGCTGTCTGCAGAATAGGCGCGAATTCCGCAGGTCACTGTCGAGAAGCTAGTGGACTCGATGCCGGCCCGTTGTGCAGCTATTAAGTCTCGTGGTCATCCCACTTATTAGTTATTGTTTGGTCGTTTTCTCGTACTTGTTTTTTGTTATCGTTGCATTAAATGAATGTGATACACACCTACTTTGTTGGTCAATTTGTATGATCTTTGCGATTAAGCTCGGTACCTGATCTGTGTTAAGGTTTCCGATCCATCTGCATATGGGTCATGTTTACAACTGAATAACACATATTATATCCCAAAATGACCCGATTTGGTCCAGCAGAAAAAATATTATGGTCAAAAAAGTGTTTCGCCAAATACTTTTGTTCGCTACTGTATCATCCCTTTCATATAATTTGGAGTAGAAATCTTTCACTCTTGTCAAAATTTCGCCTGTATTTCTTGTTATAGAACCATCTTCTTTTCTCAGTGCCATAATCTGTTTTCTTCCCTTACTGAGATGACCCTTTGCTATCGTTAGGCTTTGGTTGTTTTAAATTGCTTTCCTCACTAGTTCACAGTTGAATTTCCTTACGTCTTCAGTGATACTTTTTCGTACTGTCTTGCATAGCTTTATATATTCCACTTTGGAAGTCACATCTTCTTTAGTTGTCCTCAGCTTTTTCTTTTTGCATCAACATTTTGGTTTTTCCTGATAATTTGTTCACATGCAACTTGTTCTTAGACCCAGCTAATTTTGTTGCTGTTTCCAAAAGAGCTTTAGTTACTTTTCTGTTAACTTCAGAAATATCCACTTCCTCCGATGTTAGGCCTTCTAACGCAGAGAATCTGTTCTTCAGTTCCAACTTGAAGGTATTATGGTGTTTTTTTAAGGTTGGTTATGTCAATACATTTTGTTTGTCTTATGAGCTTGCCACGTTCGAGTTTAGTGTTGAGGTGTATCTTACATCTCACCAATCTATGGTCACTACCTGTGTTAAACTTGTTTAGCACACTGCAGTCTTGCAGTCTATGACGAATTGTTGCAGTCTTGCAGTCTATCACTGCAGTCTATGACGAATTGTTTGTTACACATAATAAAATCAATTTCACTTGTCGTCCCATTTGGATGTCTCCATGTCCATTTTCTGTGTGGCTTTTTCTTGAAAAAGGAGTTCAAGATGAAAAACCCTTCTGCCTCTGCAAACTCAACGAGAGTATTTCCACGCTGGTTTCTGTTGCCGTGACCGAATTTACCTACTGAAGTTTCATTCTGTTGCTGTTGCCCTACTTTTGCATTGAAATCTCCCATAATTATCTTCAAGTGTTGCTTACCTTTATTATTTAGATGACGAATTTCCTCATAAAATTCTTCAATTTCTTCTTCAGCATGACTTGTGGTGGGTGCATAAGTATGAATAATCTGAGCCTTGTATCTTCTCGAGAGTTGGATAACGAGTCGTGGAGCTCTGTCAGAGGAACTTTCAACTTCTACAACTTTATCCTTCAGTTTCTTGTTTATTATAAATCCAACACCACTAGTTCTGCCAGTATCTGTCCCACGATAGTAGAAGAGATGTCCACTTTTCAGTTCAATGAGATCTTCTCCTTTTCTCCTTACCTCATTTAGCCCGACGATTTTCCACTTGATCCTTTGTAGTTCTTCTTCCAATTCAAGAATCCTTGAATCAGAAGATAGGGAGCGTCCATTGTAAGTAGTCAAGGTCAGCATCAAATGGCAGCCTAGTCCGGTCTTCCGGTGATTCTTAGCACCCTCTGTCTTCATGTCGCACTGGCCGCTGCGTTGGCCAGGTACATTCCAGCTGCCGGAGACTGAGGGCCAAGATTTAAGTTGTGGAGTCATTTTGGAGGGGTCTGGCCATAACTCACCACGCGGGTTGGTGAGTGTGGGATAGCATTTCCTCTAATCCCGATGGTATAGTTATACCGCTACTGGCAGTCGTCAGAGCCCCTTTAGTGGGAACAGGATGCACCACGAGAAGGAGAGGTTGACATTTGTCAAGGAGAGGCTGTGATGTTGCGCATCACCTGATCTTACATCTCAAGACACACACAAATATATACAGGGTGATTCATAAAGAAGTATACAGTTTCAACACACTGTAAAACAAGAACAATGTAAGATATTTTATGTTACCTTTAACAGAATTGTAGGGGAATGTTTCAAGGTTTTTAGAGACAGTCACAGATGTTATATGTGTGCACCCTTAGTCACACGAAACACATCAAGCCGGTAATCCATTTCCGCCCAAACGCGAGGTAAGATATCTGAATCAAGTGCAGTGATATTGGCTGTGATACGCTGTTTCAGCTCCGCTAGATCAACAAGAAGGGGAGGGACGAATACCTTGTTTTTTACGTACTGAAGTACAAGATATCGGCAAAATCGGCATTTTCAAAATGGTGCTGCATTTCGGCACAAAATTCAAAGTGCTTTGTCTTGTCAAGGTCAGTGAGATTTTGCAACATCTGCACTTTGTATGGAATCATTTTCAGCTTCTTTCTCAAAATTCACTTCCCTCAGTAGCGGGACACAAACTTTATGAGTACATCTACCTAACAGTTCGCAGTTGTGGTCCGTGTCTTAAACTGTTACTGTTTTACAGCATCTGGAAACTATACTTCTTTATGAATCACCCAGTATATATTTGGTTTGGGGTTTAACGACCACTGAGAGCAATTCGATGGGCTATAAGTAGTCAGCCGTCCGTAATTTAGGGCCAATGGCTACAGGAAAGAGAGATCCAGTGCCATAAGACAAACACAACATCCATGCCTCACCGGGATTCGGACCCGAATGCCAAGTGACGCGAAAATGGGCTTAACCATCACAAAAATAAACATAATTGAAAAACTAGTGAAATACTTGCTTCAAAAGTTTGCCTAAAATTGTTTCAAAACTCATAATAAAAACTCATAATAAAAACTCATAAAAAGTTTTCCTATAAAAGTTAAATGTTTGAAACATTACAGTGCCCATGTAATCCTTCATCACTAGAATCAATTAAAGCCTATTTCCATAGCAGGTCCTTGAGAGGCCCATCATCCTCCTCTTCGAGTGCCACACATCCAGTAGCCAAACCAGACCTCCGGAAACAGTTCTGTACAGTGGCAGTTGACACAGTCTTCCAAGCTTTGTTTCCAAAATGTACAGCATTCAGAACATTTATTGATGAGTTCTGCTTTAATTCCAAGGCTTGGATTAAATGAAGCATCACTTCCCTTCTGTAATATGTTTGGCAAATCATGCCTTGATCCATCGGTTTGAGGACTGACATGGTGTTAGCAGGCAGGAACACCAGCTTGATGTTGCTGAGGTTTTTAATCCTACCTTTGTCCTTCAGTGCACTTAAGGAGTAGTAGGCCTACAATAATGTTCTAAACACATTCTTTCAAGTTTTTACAAGGTTTCTTTTGAAATAAGTTACAATTACATGTTACAAATACATTCTTTTCTTTGAAGTTTATTTTTTAGGTTCACTATAACCGAAGTTGAGGATTCACTATAAACGAAAATTTTAATGTACATTTCTGATGTAGCGGGGTGGGACCAATGATTTAGGTTCACTATAGCCAAATGTTCACTATAACAGAGTTCACTATATTTAGAGTTGACTGTATTTGTAAAAGATAAAGCATATGTAAAATAATTAAACCATAAACTACAAAATAGTTTTCTTTGACTATGACTAATAATATTGTAACAAAGCCCAAGTTTAGTACAAAAAAAATGGTTGAATTTATTATGCACAAAAATAGGGAGATAGCTTAATGACAACAATGCTAGTTGCACTTTGGTGAAAAGGAAAAAAGCCATTTTTGGAAGCTGTTGGGCAATCAGCAATGGTTAAGTTTCTGTGTGAGGCTAGAACATAAAACAGCAATTTAGTACATATTTATGTCTTTAGTCAAGGAGTATTTGCTGTGGTTAGCTGCTCTTGAGCAATGGAGAGCTTTTCAGTATAAACAATTAAGCGGTTGAATAGGGAAGTCATTCTGCATGCAAGTGTGTCAGGAGCTATAGCTTTCTACTTGCTTTGTTGAAAAGAAAAAGTAATGGTAGTGCCAAATCATATGAAGTGAAGGAATTTGGAGAGTTCAGACCACAATGTACCAAAATGCAGCTTAGTAAAACAAAACATATACTAGTTATGTCATACACAGCAAAATTTTGATCATCCTCAGAGTGTGCATGGGAACTCTGACCCAGTACACTGCTCTATAGCATTCTATTGAAGAACTTTCAATTATTCTTCACATGTATGCAATTATATTTCTGGATAAAACTTATATTTATCCTTCCATATTGTGCATAAATGTGTAAGTCAATATTAATATGTGCATTGTGGCTCACTCACCTTTCTTATCATGTCAGGGAGTCCCACTTTCTAAATGACATTTCGTACACGTGTTCATAGCCTTATGTTCAGTCTTCGGTTTGAACAGCATGTTTTTTTTAAATATTAGAGTTTGATGAATGTTTGAGAATTACGTATTGGGTGTGAGGGAATTGTGTATATATGTTAGATGTGGTCAAGTTTTTTAGAATTAGTGATGCGTCAAAAGGTTTTTTAAATTAGCATTATGTGTTGTTCTTTTTAAATGGATATGTGGATGGGCAATGATATGTTTTGTGAGTTAAAGAGGTGTTATGTGAATGTGCATTATGTCAAGATTTTAGCGCAGTATCATTCGATTTGGAAATTATTTATTTTGAAAAGAATTTACAAAAGTTGACATATCCTCGAACCGGGCATAAGGCTATCAACACATGTATGAAATATCATTTGGAAAGTGGGACTCCCTGACATGAAAAGAAAGGTGAGTGACCTACAATATGCATATTGATATTCTTCACATCTTAGTGTTTTAATTCGAAGTTCATCCAATTTGTGGACACAATGTGTTTTCTAGTTAAATAAGCCAACAATTGCTGAATTAATGTCACAGTGTGAAATGCTCATATTGGATTCAATGGCAAAGAACAGCAGACTAAGGAAAGAGTGGTCATAGGGACGTATTTAGAGGGGGAAGGGCAAGGGGGCTTCCCCCGAAAGTGTTTCATTTCTTTGTTAAAATGTGACTTACAGTAGAAAAAATGCTGTAATTTAATAAAAATGCACCAACTTACAATAGGAAATAAGGCTTTAATTTTTTTCTTAAATTTTTCATTAACTTTTATTTTGTCCTGATGGATTTCAAAACTTACACTTTTGGTCCAAATTCTATAATTTTCTTTTTGCTTTGAATTTTTTTCCTTTTGCTTTAAATTTTCCATTTACCCATTTCCTGCCATCACTTCAAGATATTATGGGCTAAAACCACATGAAAATGTGGTGCCCGCAACTAATAACGAAAATGTTGAACCATGTGAATTCTAACAACCTCATTTGTGGAAGAAGGTAAAATACGAATCTAGCCATTTCATACACATTGTGCCACATTCAGTTATAAGGTACTTATTTTGTCCTCATTGAAATCTGTTATGTTCTCATAGTTATTTGCTTTAGTAATTTTTCTTTAAATTATCTTATTCTATTGTTACCGTGGTTTGCACTTCGTGGGTTTGCAGCAAGTTTTCTGTTTCAATGATTGTGTGATGGTTGTGTATGCAGATGCATTTTTTTTTTAATACAACTCTGGGCTACAATTCCCAGGTGCACCTACCAAGGAAAGAGTTGGATTCTGGAAGCTATGCAGATGTGGAGAAATGCCTGAGGATAAATAATTATTGAGATAATAATTTAAAATAATTATTGAGGAATCAGCTTTCAATCTGCCCTGAGTCAGGCTGGCATAGTGATTGCACCAGACAGTTATATGGCCAGTTCACCCTTGCTGACAATAATACATTGAGGGATTTGGAAAATATGTCAAATGAGAAATGAAATATTACCTGTATAGAAGCAAAATTCTGTGGTACCACATTGAAGACCAAGAAGGAGTCAAGGTGCAGAAACAGCCATCAGTGATGGAGAAGTTATGTTTAAGGCAGAAAGTCTTTTAATAGACATGAAGAGATGGAGAAAATTTATTCGAAAATAGTTTTTTTTTTTAAGTTGTATGTGCCAAAAAAAAACATGCTTGAACACCATACCAGTACACATGCACGAGATGACCACAATGACAATGTGGCCAATAGTTAGCATTATAGCCAACAGAAATTTTATATTCAGTTTAGGTACTTTCAGAGAACCCATACCTTCTTTAATTACGTATTTTTACTTTATAGCATGATGGTGGGTCAATGCTGATTTAGTATAGTATGTATACAACGACAAATTGCCGATGGGTTGAATCATCAGTGGCAAAGAACTGTGTGGCATTGTTGTGTTTAGGACTACAGGAAAACCATCACTGCTCAACATTTAGGTTGTAACATAATTTTTTTTTTTACTAAATATCTGTTGTTATTCTTCTTTGCCTTTTTGATTTCTCTACTTCAATACAGTATGCATATCTTGCACACACACACACAAAAAAGTCCCTTTTCAAGGAAAAATCAGAAAATCCATTACTCTGCTGACAGCAATAAGTCAAATGTTGCAAATCTGACTAATTAAATCATTGATGGAACACTTAAAAAAATCTTACGTTAAAATTAAACACTTGAAAAATGAAAAGACTTCATTGATAACAAAACTTGGAAAAACCAATACTTCATGGAAGTTGCTGCTCAACATCCTACTTTTTGAAGGATTTTTTCTTAGCAGAAGAAATTTTAAAGTGTTTCATCACTTACTTAGCCAGGCAGAACCACCTGATTTAAACTTGCAATCATTATCAAGGAAACATATTTGTTTTAGTTCTTTGCTACCAAAAAATAAACATGTAAAAAAAAAAATATATGCACTGAATTGAAATCAAAAAAATTTTGAGAGCAATAATGAATGACAGCATGTATTTCACACACACGTAAAAAAAAAAAAAGACAGGAAAAATTCTTTCATTATAAATAATTAACTTAAATATTAGATATTAACAGTTTTTCCACATTTGAAATATTAAGTTATAGTTTTGTCATATATAGTTAGTTGCATAAAAACATAAATCACTTTCTTGAAAAGAATGCATTGGTTTAGGTATGGAAAAGGCAAGAACTTTAATGTTTATTCATTTTTTGCCTTATACACAGACAGGGCTGGTGCTATGTATGATCTTTGGCACCCCAGGCAGGCCATCAGTCTTGCACCCCCAACATTTATGTTATTCTTTGGGTGGCCAAACATACTGCATTTCAGGAGCATACACATAGAATTTTTTATCAGGAGGGGTTGACAAAAAATGGAAGTTTTTGAAATACACCAGAACAAAATTAAATTTAATGAAAAATAGAAGAAAATATTACCGCATTTTTTTCTAATGCAAGTCACACTTTTACCAAAAACTTTAAAAAAAAATTAAACACTTGCAGGAGGGCACACAAAGGCCCCCTCCAAATATGTCCCTGCTGCATTTTTTCAAACTGTAAAAAAAAGTGCAATGCAAACTAAATAAAAAGAAACTAGATACATTTACTTACTAGTCCAACGTAAATTAAAATTTCATTTTGCTGTGCTTTATTGTTCGCAAAATTACCAACAAGAATCTTCAAATCTATGTCACAGTCAACTTCTTGTTCGATCGATAATTTAAATAACCCAAAGAAGTTTTTCCCTGGATTCCCTGATAGAAAAATAAGTAAATAAAACAGAATTCCAGGGCAAAGAGTATAGTAGTAGGGCCTTTCTTGCTTCTGTTTTCATTCGACAATAGCCTGAGTTCCTAACGTTTAGGAAAGTTGTTCCTGAGGCACAGTGGTCTAAGCCAAAAACCCCTGGAGAGCAAGCCCCAGCGTGTGAACTACGAAGGGGTGTGACGTCACTGTCAGAGGGCCATCGCAATCCCTCTCTCCAGAGAGGTCAAAGGGCAAACGTAAAGGGAATGCCAATATTAGCTTCGCGTTCATGCGGCATTGGTCAGTATTGAGCTTTCGGTAATCGTGCTGTGAGTAAGCATTTTTATACAACATGTCTGGAAAATATTGAGTGTTTTTATATAGATCTAATTTTGAACCCACCGTGAATTCAAAGGTTTGTTAAGCTTAATTGTTCTCATGACAGCATTTTCTGCTTTCGCTGTAAATACAACTATAATTTAGTGAATTGTTAGCATTTATTTATCTTTTTAATTTTTTTTTTGATTGACGGAGTAAAATTTAAGGGCTAGCCTTCCGATTATCAGCTCACTATTTCTTGTCGTTTAAATAATGATATTAATTACCATTCAACATTTCATTTCCATAAAGTAAATGTTATTTTTCTTTACAAAATTCATAGTTTGTAGTGTTCAAATTGAAAAAAAAAAAAGGGGGAGGGAGATGTACAGATATTATTAGCGCATCAAGTACTAAGGTTAACCAGGCAAAGAAACTGGAAATAAATACTTACGATATTTATTAATCAACATTTCATTTCCGTTAAACGTATGTCATTTTTCTTCATAAAATTGCTGTGCAGCAGTGTCCTAATTAAAACAAGAATTTGCACGAAATGTACGTAACTGTATAAACACCACTTGCCGTTTCTACACGATATGATAAATTTTCAGTAAATATACTATGTATCTATCGTGTAGAAACGGCAAGTGTTGTTTATATTGACTCATACACGAATTAAGATTCTTTTAATGTACAGAACTGCTTGATGTGCTGACAATCTGAAGACTAACCCAAAGAAAAGTGTATTGGAATGTCCAACAAATGTATCCAAATGTTTGGAATTAATATATTCCATGTTCATTTAACAAAGAACTTTTTCCTAAATGATTTTAATTTTTATATTTTTTTACCTTCTAGAAATAGTTGCAAGATTTGAGCCCACATCTTACCGTATTTTCAGTAAATATACTCATTAAATTGGAAATTTTGCTTTCGTGTTCGTTATGTAATTACAAAAAAGTATTTTTTTTTCAATTTATTAAATCGAACGCGAAGGGAATTTCTAAAAGTTTTATGTGAAATGATTATCTACATACAGTCCTACCAATTTGCCAATAACGCACTTAAAAAGATCGTAGTTGAAAAAATGTTTAACGTAAAATGCTGGGTTTTTCACGTTATGCGTGAAAAAAACTTATCTTTTTGCTCCTTTAGCCAAATTGAAAACTAAAGGAAAAATTTCCTGAAATATTTAGTTTCAAGACCCGTACATGAAATCATTTCCCAGCACAAGAGCGAAACTTTGGAATTCCCGGATTTACAGATATCATTGCTGAAAACTGAGAGGGGGGGAATAAGAGCTAAGGATGTAATCTTTTGATGTTATCTAAGGACAAAAAATACAGAGAAAAAAAACAATTCGATTTATTGCTGTGTGCGCAAATTGTTTAGTATCGCACTCGAGCCTTAAGCTCCTCGCTCCTGAAAACACTGCGGTACTCCGTCTGCGTTTTCAGGAGCGAGGAGCTTAAGGCTCAAGTCGGTCGGCCCACTAGATCCGACATCACAGACCAGTTCGGAGGCTTTCTTAATCTTCAGGGGGTTTTGTCTAAGCGCTGGTTTCTGACCATTTGTTCGAGATCGGTCTAATCCCAGTGAGGTATGGATGTTGAGTTTGTCTTGCAGCACTGGCTCTTTCCCTTCCCTGGAGTCAGTGGCCATAAATTCGGGACAGACAACTGCATATACCCTGTCGAGTTCTCATGGTGGTCATTAAAATCCCCCTCCCCCCAAGCTTAAGATGTTGAGCACTGTCATCATTTGTGATAGAAGTGGACAGTCTTGACATTTTCACTGGAAGCCCAATAATGCAGAATCCATTTTCTTTAAAAAATGTGTGCTGCCTTCAGGCATTGAATGGGGTGTCAGCTGCATATGGATGGGCCTGGTTTATGTCAGTATTTTGACAAATTCATGCTGGCACTTGGGGGAGGAAGTGATTTACTGCAAGCTGGCTACCCAGTCTATAAGCTAAAGTCTCAGTTTCTGAATGAATAAGAGTTCTCAAATTATATCTATCGAGAAGATGAGAAAATAAAATTGTCTTTTTTTTCTCGTTTATTAACTCATTTGATTTTATCAACTTTAAATTTTGGCACCCTAGGCAGCCACGTAATATGCCTAGTGCTGAACTGGCCCTGCATGCATATAATCAAAGTAGATAGATCAAAATGATCAAGAACTCAAAGTCACGATGTTGGGCTGTCACTGAAACCTTAGCAGGAAGTCATGCCCTTCAAGCTAGTCAAACATTTGTATTACGAAAAGTAGCAAAGTAATTTACACTGCATCAGTTATACAAAAACACTGTACAAAAGTCAGTCATTCAAGATTCTCGAGTATAATTTTTAAACAGAAGATTGATTAATTGTATAATAACTGGTAAATGCCAGCAATAATGGTGACTGTAATCAAGAAACATCCTGATGTTATTAGTCCCTGAGAAATTAATCTTTGATGGGATTTTGCTGGTAAGAAAGATGAAAAAAACACTTCCACTAAAATGCAGCACAACCACTGTCCATCAAGTCTAGGACAAGGTATCACATTTAATAGTGCAAGAGCCCCCGAAAAAGATGCTATGTATTTCAGTAGTATTTCATAAGTGAATGCGATCCACGCTGAAATGAAAGAAAACCTTGAAATCCAGGAGCTCACAGTAACATACTGGAAAAATTCAATATGAGATCCAACATACAAAACAGAACTTGCATTCTTCCTCTTCACCTGAAATATCTTAAAGGTATCTGGCAACACTGGAGTTACACATACATCAGAAGGATTAGAGCAATCAGTGCTAGTGTTGCATAACTGAGTTGAAGAAACAAGTTTCCTCACTGGAAGGCACACACGCTTCTCAGTTTCAAGGAATGTGCTATGAAATGGCAGTTTTTCACTTGCATTAACACAAGCATCTGTTCCAACTACATCTGATGACTCCATAGAGATAAAATGTTTTGATGCACAGTAACCTGGCTGAGGATTTTTTCCTAGAAAAGCAATGCACATATTCCATGACTCAACATTTTTTACACGACAGTCGTTGACATCATAAATCTGATCACCAGTAGTTAAACCAGAACTGCCAGTCAGGCCAGATTTCTCAGCTACATCAATAACAGTGATTCCAGAGTCTAGTTTGAATAGTGGAGAGAGAATGAAAGGATTCACAAACAGAATTGCTAAACATATTATCGCAAGCACAATATTGTGCCATATACCAGCACAAAAGATACTCAGTTGTTGCAACTTGGAGAGGACCAATAACTGTTCACTCGGAAGATCAACATAAGCTCCTGGTATAATGCCAAAGACAAAGACACCACATCCATGAATATGAACTCCTTCTCTTGCAGCTGCAAGGGCATGTCCCATTTCATGAATCACACTACACAAGAAAAGTGCCAAGAAGTAGTACACTAAATGAGAAAGGGGCAAGTTGATACCTGGAACCACAGGCTGTAAAATCTGCTTATCCATTTGTCCACTGTCTTTTATAAAGACGACATTCATTGCTGTCTTCAACAAAATAGCTAGTGCAGGCAAAAGGGCTAGACATGTAACAACAGCCCCAATAATAAACCATTTTCGCACAAAATGTGGTTTGTAATGGCTGAGCTTCTGAAATGTTCTATTGAAGCGAGTAATGTAACAATTGATGGTAAAGGGCTTGATGGTTATTCCTATCCTTCCCAAGGCATGTATATAGGGGAAGAACATACAAGATTTAAAAGTATAATCAAGAAAGCATATCCAGATCCATAATCCCATAAACACTATGATGAAGGTTATCATTGTAGTTATTTCTAAAGTCTAAATCATAAGGCATATAATTTCACTTCTTTCCTACCATAATGTCATGCCTTACGCTAGTTAAATCCGATATTAAGCTGTATGCACAGTGGTACACACTCCATAAAATATCATCATCCACTTTTTCCTTGTCTCTTTTCTTTTTCTACATCACAGAATAAACAATCAAGATGAAAACCATAGAAAATGAATGGGAGAAATACAAATTAATTTTTTAATTGATCAGCACTGAACCCTCACAAATAACTGAACAATCGATCGTCTCACACTGTCACACACATAATATTGCATCACGCCGGGTGCAGAGTTTATCAACAATCTGTGACGGTCGTGGTTATGGCTCAACAGCGTATGCTTGTTTTCTTAAGAGAATTGTTTTTTTTTTTTTTTTGTTTTTTTTTACTGGATTTTTAACGACCACCGTGAGCAACTCAATGGGCTATAAGCAGTCTCCCGTCCCTAATTTAGGGTCACTGGTTCCAGGGAAGGGAGAGAGCCAGTGCCGTAAGACAAAACACAACAACCATGCCTCACCGGGATTCGAACCCAGACCCCATTCTGACAAATGATCAGAGGCCATCGCTTAGACCACTGCGCCACCGAGGCGGCTAACTTTTTCAAATGCATATGAAAGAAAAAGATTTTTTTTTCTGTCCGTCCATCTTCCTGCCCGCAGACAATTTCCAATTCAGAGATTGGATTAAAAATCTTTCTTTATTAAATTCAGAGTTGTACACCCAATATTTTCTTGATTCTCCTAGTGCATAAGTTTCCCTATAGTTAGTATAAAGGTTGGGCCTTTCCAGAGACCGAGAGGTCTTATAGACCGTATGTGGACCGTAGCCTCGACCGTATACATATGACGTCACAGCAAGGTAAGCCATCCTAGCAGACGCCTTAGTTATGGAGATTTTTTTTTTTTTTTGATGGGAGGTTTTTTTTTTTTTTTTTTTTTTTGTGATTGGAGGTTTAACGACCACCGTGAGCAACTCAATGGGCTATAAGCAGTTGCCCGTCCCTAATTTAGGGTCACTGGTTCCAGGGAAGGGAGAGAGCCAGTGCCGTAAGACAAACACAACATCCATGCCTCACCGGGATTCGAACCCGGACCCCGTTCGGACGAATGATCAGAGGCCATCGCTTAGACCACTGCGCCACCGGGGCGGCGATGGGAGGTTTAACGACCACCGTGAGCAACTCAACGGGCTATAAGCAGTCGCCCGTCCCTAATTTAGGGTCACTGGTTCCAGGGAAGGGAGAGAGCCAGTGCCGTAAGACAAATACAACATCCGTGCCTGACCGGGATTCGAACCCGGACCCCTTACGGACGAATGATCAGAGGCCAGCGCCTTAGACCACTGCGCCACCGGGGCGGCGGTTATGGTGATCAACTGGTGTACAAACACTGCTTGGATTTTCATTGTGGAGCGTTAAGGAAGATGGTGGTATGTGCTATTTTGGGCAGCGTTAACCGAAGTGGGAGAGATAATGATGTGTCCTATTATAGATTAACATTTGAGTGAACGAAGTGGGATCAGAATTATAAAAATAATATTTCAGAAGTGCCAAATTTTGTGGTTACCACGTATCACCAGAGTTGACATTGATGACCGGAAACGATAGAACATTAAAGTGTGTAGTTTACATTTTGCAACAGATATGTTCATAAATTTACTGATGCGTTATCTGCAAAAACTCTCTGAAGATCTTTAGACTGGAATTAGCCTTTATTTATGAATACCTTGCACGATTTCATTTGCTCGGGAGTGAAGGTGTTAGTGCAAAAAACGAAATAATTAACAATATCGCCGTGTTCTATTCTTGGCAAGACTTCAATATTGTTCAGGAAAAATGAGTATAGAATTTCATATGGGTCGCCACAATTGCCCAATAACTTTGATATATAATAATAAAGCTATTTTTGACCACCAGATAACCCACTTACGTAGCCCATGTAATGCATCTTTGATCTCACGTGTGCCGCCCCGGTGGCGCAGTGGTCTAAGGCGCTGGCCTCTGATCATTCGTCCGTAAGGAGTCCGGGTTCGAATCCCGGTCAGGCGTGGATGTTGTGTTTGTCTTAGGCCACTGGCTCTCTCCCTTCCCTGGAACCAGTGACCCTAAATTAGGGATGGGCGACTGCTTATAGCCCATTGAGTTGCTCACGGATGTCGTTAAACCGCCAATCAAAAAAAAAAAAAAAAAAAACCTCCAATCAAAAAAAAAAAAGGGGGGGGGGGGATCTCACGTGTACACCCGTTGTTCTGCAAAAAAGCAGCAGACGAAAAACCGACGCAACCCGCGGTTTTTCTGACGTCAAAAGATAGATTTTTTTTACGCTTGAGAGTTCAGTGGTTTTTTTGTTTTTTTTTCATTGAAGATTTAACGACCACCGTGAGCAACTCAATGTGCTATAAGCAGTCGTCCGTCCCTAATTTAGGGTCACTAATTCCAGGTGAATTTATCCAAGATTGCTTTACATTTCTCGCACCGTCATGTTTCAAAACTAAACATATTTGAGCTGAAAATCAAAAAGGTGTTTTTTATATACTATTATTACTAACTGCTGTCCAGTTGAACGTGATTGAGCCAACATAAAGAAAAAAATTATGAAGTTTACTAATGAAACAAGGTTTTAAAATTTTATCCGATCTACAAGACGTTGTATTTTAACATTGTCACACCGGTGACAGAGAGTTACGAGGCGTTGGCTTCTAATCATTCGCTCGAGATACGCTCGGGCTCGAATCCCAAGTGAGACATGAATGGGCTCGAATCCCAAGTGAGACATGAATGGGCTCGAATCCCAAGTGAGACATGAATGACGTGCTTGTCTAATGACACTGGCTCTCTCTCCCTTCCCTGGAACCAGCGGCTCCAAATTAAGAACGGTCAAGTATTTATAATCCATTGAGTAGCTCACGGTGGTCGTTAAACTTCCAAACAAAATAATAAATAAATAAAATTGCCAGTTGTTGATGTCGTTAAACCACAGAGTGGTTAGGTGTATTAAACAAGGCAGCCAGATGAAATATGAAATCACTTGTCCTGAAATTCAGAACCGTAACCATTAGTATTCCAGTTTGTTTTGGAACGAAACGTGTTTTATGGAAACCGAGTGATCACGTGTGATTAATATTCATAAAATAGTTTTAATATTAGTCAGAGCTTTAGTTGCTGCAACATGTTACATTTTAGAGTTCACCGAGTCAATTTTTTTCGGCCAGAAGCAAAGGAAATAAGTTATATGTCTTTTGATGAAGAATCACAGAAGCTGGCAGTTGTTAGGTGAGTAATTCTTGAAAGATGAAAGTAATGAGCATGGTAGGGTAAGTTTAGGTAGGGAAAACAGTATTTTCTCGTGACTGAGCGTGTCGTAGCATAGCCACATTCGGTTATTAGTAGCAGGACGCAAATTTAGCTTCATAGAATGAATTTAAGAAATATACATGTCAACTCATCACACTGTTTCAGATCTTATATTTTTATGAAATTTTGGGGTGCTTAATGGTCCTACGGTGTAGTGAAAAAATGCCAATTTTTAGGAGCCTATGTTCATTATGTGAAATGTTAGAGCTATGTAAAGTTTTTGATTTTCATTTCAAAATGGGCTTTGAGATTTTTTTTTATATTGCTAAGAGCCAGCCTCCCAATTGAGATATGGAGCTGGAAGTGGTCTCATTCTAAAGCTCCTTCAATGGGCTTTTCTATAATATACAACACGATAAAATTTATATAAAAAAATCAAAATCCAATTAAAAATTTCAAAATCGATTTTCTCAAAAACGGATTTTTTTTTATTTTGAAAAAATCTCAAAATTAGTTTATACTTAACTGTAACTACCCACTAAATATTTTTGGGGGATCATAAGATATGAGAGGTAACACATATGCATGATCAAGATAAATGTGACCCAGATTTGCTGTTTTGTACATCACACTCCCTCCATCCCCCATATACTGTAGCTTTTGGGATTTTTTTGTTTGTTATATTATCTCTAGGTAGTAATCCTATGTATCTCCAATGATGTGGGGTCATAAAAATGAACAAAACAAATACACAGTGCAATATAATTAAAAATCAATAGGCACATATGCAGTTATATTATTAAAAAGATTAACTCACATGATTGTTTTAGTTCAATCCATTTTTACACAAGTGGTCATATTTTCAGTATTTTCTTGAGCTAGTGAACTGATGGAAAGCTTGAATAGCTTCTTGGAGTTCTTGAGCACAGAGAGTGTACGCACTGCCAGTTGGTGTTACAGGGTTCACTTTACACAGGACATATGTCGACAGAATCCACAGTACATCTGGATTTTTAGGATAAGCAAATGAGGGAAATGGACCTGCTGGGTGAAGAAATGTTAACTTTACTTCATCCTTCTCCTGTTTTGCTAAAACATAGGCCAACCACTAATTGCCACTGTAGAGTGTAATGAAATAACCATATATTTCACTGAAAAGCAGTCTTCCTGTACATATTGTTACAGTATGTTCAACTGATGTTTGAGCAAAAGAGAAAGGTTTGACTGAGATTTTCGTTTCACTTAAAGGTATGAAAGCATGTAGTTTTTTACTTCCTGGTACAGTTTGTGCCTTGCTGAAACGATCTGTCAAAAATTGCTCTGTTGCAATGTACTCTTCCTGTGTAACAAATGTAAAGTCAATTTTTGAAATGTTTTCTTTCACCTATTCATAGAGTTGTCTCGGCGTCATTATTTGGTCCTCGTATATTGTCTTTGGAGACTTGCTCTTGCTGCCAACCTTTTCACTGTCCCCCCAACACTGTCACATGCCCCTTTTCCATGAGCTGTAGCAAAAAAATACTCTGCTGCAATGTTGAAATCTTGTTTATGGTGACATAAATTTAAAAGTTCTTGTTTTTATATTGTGCAGCACAGCCATCAGAAAAATAATAGATTCTTTTAAGCAATTTCTCAAATCTGTTCTTCAAAAAGTGTAGGAGTTTCTGTTGAAATAAATACACAGCAGTCAAGGCTTGAAAAATACCATGCCCGGGATATCTCAGGCATGGTATTTTTCAGATTTCATTTGTACTGTGTATTTGTTTTCTTCATTTTTTTTTTAGGTGATAATATAGTTTAATAACTATAAGTGCACACAACAGTAGTCAAAAACTTAAGGATTTCCTTTGTTTCTAAACAATTCTTGGGATATTTTATGATGCAAAATCACTTTTGTTTGCACATGAGAAAAAGGTAAATAATTTTTATTCAAAATTGTTGAAAACTACTTAAACTGCTGTACAGTTAACTATGACTATTTTTTTGCAAAACACAGGACGTATATTAAAAATTCTTGAACATGGCATAATCACTAAATTTCTCAAATGCCATTGATTATCTTTCTTAAAACTTAAGATATATGCTTTGGTACACTTTGAACACAGACACTTTAAAATGGCAATGCAAAAGATGTATAAAAAGTTTAGCATATTTTTTAACTTTAAAAAAGTGAGGCTTCTGTTTTGTTATCTTAAAAGAGAAATTTTTCTGGGCATGTAGATTTTATTTCTGGGCAAGTAAATATTGTCTGCACTTGCCCAGCTGGGCATGTAACTTTTCAGATATTTTCCAAGCCCTGCAGCTGCAGTATTGTGTTAGAGACACTCTGAAATCACAACAAAGCTGTGATATGCTGGGTTTTTCTACTGCTTTAAAATATACAACAAATGGTTGCACTGTAGCTTGGTTGCTGGTCCAATGATAGGACTGTGCTTCGTCTTGCATAACAAAAGAATAGTTTTCTGAAAAATCGCACACAACAGCAATTTCTGAATCGGACAAATTTTCTTTGACAGGATTCATAAATGAACTTTGTTGTTTAGCTATGAAGTCATGGCGAAGTAAAATGAAAATTTTCTCACAAAATAGGTTGACAAATTCAGAGACTTTTTTGCAATGTCTCTAAGGTGCATCTGTCTAGAGATATCCACTGGCAAAAAGTTACAGACTCGATCAGATTTTCTTTGAAGGCATTTTCTAGCAAACTTTGGATTACTTGAACTCCAGGGCAGGATGCACAATTACCCAAGTGGCAGTCAATTGATGCTGGGTTGCATACTATCTTTACAAGGACAGCTTTGTAGTTTTTTATTTCACCATTAGTAATTGATGATAACTTGGCATTTTCAGTTTTTTTTATTTTAAAATTTTAAAAAGTTGGAAAATTTTATTACATTTTTCTTCAAATGATTCTGAAATATATTTATGTAAATATTAGTTGATATTCTGTTTTAAAGCTTATCTCATATGAAATCTCAATGTTGGCATATGTTCTACTTTTACTATTTCCTTGTAGCCACCTCTTCAGAAAACTTGAAAATTACATCGCCCTGGGGCGGGAATTGAACCTGCATCACCTGATTTCCGTTAAAACATGCTATCTGTTACACTACCTGAGACAATGAAGTTCCAAGCAACTGAAGCTAAGCAGATATATTGGGTTGGTGCGAATGAAAATGTGTGGCGCGAAAGAGCAGTGGAGACAGGCCTCCACCACAGCAGAATGGAACCACCCACAGATGTTGCAGGTATTATGTCACAGAGTTACTATAAACAGCTAGCATGTGTGTGAAGAACAAGGTTCAGGCTGGTTTGTTTGGACGTAACATGGCTTGCAAAGAAAACATGCAGATGCCGGATTTGATAGTTATCTTCCTTTATGAATTTAAACTGGGCCATTCTGCAGGAATTGCCGCTTGAAACGTTAACAAAGCGTTTGGGGAGAATACAGCCAACGAAAAAACCATTCGGCGATGGTTTATGAAGTTTCGAAGCGGAGATACGGACCTGCAAAACGACTCACATGGTCACTGACCTGTTGCTGTTTCTGATGATGTTCTGTTACGTGTGGGTTAAGCAGACCCCCTGAAGAATGTGTCGTGAGATAGCTGCAGAGGTAAGTGTCCACCACACAACAGTTGGTCGGCGTCTGGCTGCACTGGGTGAGGTCAAAAAGCTGGACATGTGGCTGCCACATGAGTTGACAACTACCAACAAGACTAGGCATTTGGAAGTCTGCACATCGCTGCTTGCCAGGAATAAACAGGATCCTCTATTGCATTGAATTGTCACCTGCAACGAGAAGTGGGTCCTTTATGATAGTCAGAAATTATCTGCACAGTGGTTAAGCAAGGCACAGCCTGCTGGACAGCATCCTAAGCCATCCCTACACGCCAAGAAGATGATGCTCCTTGTCTGGTGCTCCACAGCCGAGATAATTCATCGCCATTTCTTGGCAAGAGGCCAAACCATCACTGCAGAACGTTATTGGGCTGAATTTCACCAGATGCGCAGGGAATTTCTACGGAAACAACTGGCTTTGGTCAACAGACATGGTGTTCTTCTGCTCCAGGACAATGTTTGCCCTCATGTCGCACAACAAACGATGCTGACACTAAGTGCCTTGGGCTATGAAGCACTACCTCATCCTGCCTATTACCCGGACTTGTCTCCGACAGACTATTATCTGTTTCGTCACCTGGATCACTTCCTGTCTGAGAAACAGTTCACGACAGACAACGAGGTTCAACGTGCAGTTGATGACTTCTTCGGGTCCCAGCCACAAGACTTTTTTCATTCCGGGATCATGGCCTTGCCGGACAGATAGCAACTAGATGTGTCAATGCTGAGCGGGATTATTTTGCCTAGGTAAGTTGTCCTACTGTTCCGTTCTCGCCATCCACGTGTTCTGGTTGTTTGCCAGACATTTGATTTGCACCAACCCAATAGCTTAGAATTCTGAGAACTGTTCAAATTTGTGCTAGTTGAAGCAATCTAATGCTTCCTTGTAGCATCATGACCTTTTCTCACATCCAGGTACTGAAGTGGGTCTTAAGTTCCAGTGCTTCAGAGAGAACATCTTACAATACATATCAGTGGGGAACAAATCTCTCTGAAAAAATAGTTCTTCACATATACATGGAAGGAAATGCAAATGTCAATGTAGGCAGAAATATGCAGTATTTCCACTGTTTCCACCTCTTCAGAAAGCTTGCAACTTTTATCTCAGTTGCTTTGAAATACCACTTTTTGCTTCCTTACTTAGAACCAGTTATTATAGCCCGGTTTTTGATAGTGAGTGATTTGTAATTTTTTTTTAATTTTAAATCTTCAACCCTTGAAATAATTAAAATGAAATTTAAAAAAAATTGCATCTTTTCATCTCGCAGAGGGCAGTAAATCCACCAGTTTCTATTGAGGTCAAAGACTGTCAGGTTGTGAGGTGTGTTGATTTAAAATGCAATAATGGCACTTATGCATTTTAGAGAATTCACACTTTAAAGATAATGAGTCATGTTTATTTTTTTTGTTACTATTATTAACATAGTAGTGAATGCACAAATCCTAAATATTTTCTTCATATATGATACATTAGTTTTTTTTACAAAGTAACAAGTTCTTTCATAATTACTGGTGTTAGAATCATGAAGAATGCACAGGAAATGCCTAAATGAAATATATAGTGCTCTGTCATGTGAAAGCCAAATAAAAAATCAGCTGGCTCTTATGTGGGCAAAAATTTCATTGACACATTATTGAAGATCAAAAGGAATACTGGCCCCCAATTTATGGGAAAATCAGCTGACTTCTGTTGTTAAGTCCAGTATTATAAAGTTTTTTTTGTGTGTGTAGAGATTATATATATATATTTATAAAGGTCGGTCACATTTTATTCAAGGAATAGGTTACTGAAAAGCTCACATAATTCAAAACTAATTTTTGCATAGGAATAAATATACTTTATGTTCTCACATTGCATTATAGCATATTGAGCTTTTAAAAATACTTTTTAAATGTGATATGTATATAGCATGTCATTAAATAAGCAACAAAAGTTCATTTAATGGCAGTTTTATTATTTTATGAAGTATACTGCTTTAAAAAAGTAAGTTTATATTATTAAAAGAATATGTACGGTGTAGAAAATTACTCTGCAGTTAGCTTCCTCACATGTCCTCCTTGCACACACACACACACACACATACACTCAAAAATTAATCTGTAATGGGAAGAAAATTGTCTTCATACTGTGATCAAAAATTGTCTTCATACTGTGATAATTCTGTTATATTTGTGTGCTTGGAGGTGAACAGAGATATATTTCAAACTGTGTTATTTTCTGTGTTTGTGAATCACACTGTTTTCTAACCACTTTTTTAGGTCAGATATTTTTATTGAACTGTGGGACATGAAAGGTAAACCCTTCTTGGAGCGAGTAAGTGAATCACTTAGTTCTTCTTCAGTCACTTGTAGATGTTAACAAATATTGATCAAAGCAATTGAAATGGAAACCATTTCAATTGTTTGATTTATATTTGTTTAAATAGTTTTGTTTAATTTAGTCTGACCATTGCAAGGTTGTGTTATTTGTATTACTGACAAAAAAGAAGTTGTATGATTGGGAATGGTGTTGCATTGATAATTCTGGATGATTTTCCAAACAAATAATTAAGTGCTTGTTGAAATGAAACCCTTATGATATGAGAGTACACCTGATGCTCTTATAACAGTAGCTAGTGTTAAAGAGAAAATAAAAACTAACAAACAGTACTTTCTTGTACTACAACATTAATGGTTTTTGAAAACCTAAGAGCCATTGATTTGTCAACATTGATATTCATCCCAAATGAGCACCAAGTCGTCAGCATATAGTAAACCACTTAAACATCAGAAAATAAGTTACTTCCTTCAAGCACATACCCATGTGAGTCGCAAACAAAGATTTGAATAGTCCACATTTCTGTCTTTTTTTCCTAGAATTTATCTCAAACTACAGTGAAACTTCATAAACAACCTGGGACATTCCACGTCAGATCAATAAAAAAAAATAAGTTTTTGACCTCACCATTTCTGATTTTGATGAAATTTGGTATGAAGCACACATATGACAAGGTAAGTAATTCTGCTAATTTTCAGATTTTTATTTTGAAAATTGTCCAAGATACACACAATAAAAATCGAAATTTTCGTAAAAAATGACAAACTCACACACTTATAAATGGCTGTAACTGTTTTCCTAATTGTAGTACTGTGACAATTGAAACACAGCTGCAAAGCTAAAGCATTGAGCTTTCTATAGATACCATACACAACCTTCTTACAACAGATTAAAGTTTCAAGGTCATCCACTGTGACCTTTGACCTTGAATATCTCAAAACATGCCATCTTAAAAAATTACGAAAAAAATATATTTTATTGCTACAACATTCTTCTACCCATGTGCCTGATATTAGGCTGGCACCGCTATGGCAAGGCAGTGTAGGATTAATAGGAGTATATGTCCTCCAGGTTAGGTTCGGACAAATGTACAATAACTGTTTTCCAGATGCATGTATGTATTAATTTCACAATGTGTTACAGGTTATATTAGTGGTGTACACATACAAGTGAACCGCTTGGTTAATAAGGTTGCAAACCAAAAGAATGTGATGCCATCTTGCTAGTGACCATCTCTATTTCGCTTCTCTCCGTAAAATATGTCCAACCTGTTGCTGTTCGTAGGTCAACCTTCGTAATGACCGCTGTTTTATCCACTTCTAATATATCTGGCTTCTGTGGGTATGTGAAAGACACTGAAGGTCCATGTGGGTGCAGAAAACTTATCTTAACTCGTTCTGTATGAATGTTCACATCCAAAACACAACCAACCCACCACTGGTTATTACACTCAACAATAACATAGCCACGAATATCCTCCAGATCCAGTTCTATTGGATTTATCAATACTGACTCAACCTTGTATTCAGTTGAGTTTGAATACATCTTGGTTTTAATAGCTGTGTGGCTTACTGGTATTACACAGTGAAGTTTTTGAGTACCAGGAATTGGTCGAGCACTAGCATGACGTATCTCGAGGAACTCCTTGTGGTTCTCATAGTCCTTGTCCGTGCTGTATTTAAAATGGCACGAAGCAATGTTTCTGGGAGCCCAATCATACAGTCGTCGCGGTGTCATAATTTGGTCATTGTATGAACACTGAAGGCTGGCACGTGCAGCTAATCTCTTAATGGTGCCTGCCACGCCATCACATGGCCCCTTTCCATGTGAGGTGGCAAAGAAATGCCACTCAGCTGTGATACCAAAATCTACATCATGATGACACAGATTGACAAAATTCTTTCTGTTCTTATACTGTGAGGCTGCACCGTCTGAGAAGTAATAGATGTGTTCTACTTTCTTGTCAAAATGTGATGATATAAACTGCAACAATTGGCTCTGGAAAAGGTGAACATTGATAGTGTCATGCTTAAGACATTCTGAGATGACAACAAAAGAAACATGATCCAACTGAAGTGTGTGTAAACTTTTGTAGTACACGACGAAAGGGTGAATAATAGCTTGGGAATTGTTCCAGTGGTATCCTTGGACTGCATTCTGCAGTATGAAGGAATAATTCTCAGCAAAATCGCACAACACAACACACTGATTATCATCAAGGTTTTCTTTCAGATTTGACAGAAAGTATGACTGCTGAATAGCTATAAAAGAATGTGGCAATAGCAATTTCACTTTTGATTCAAAGGTCTCGAGGAATTCTTCTACAGTGTTACAGACTGTCATAAGTGTTGTGCGATCAGTTGTAGTCCAATTTATATACAATATCATCAATCCCATTCATGGTGAATAAGCTACTTATTTGCTCTAGTAAGTGTGCTATACCAGGACAAGAATCACACTTGAAGAAGAAGCATTCTGGAAGAGGAGGGTTACAAGTTATTCTTGCAAGGCAATCTTTGTATGTCCTAACTGGTAATTCATCATTACGAGTTAAGTCTTGCAATTTGCACCCTGCTAGCATAAGTTTTACATTTTCATGAGCACAACACACACAGACACAGTGTGCTGCACTTGCACCAGCCAGCACACAATTCTTTGGGCGTAAACCACAGAACTTTGAAAACCCTACTTTGACATTAGGATTCTTGTCTTTAAATCCTTGAAATATCTCTTTCAAATTTCCTAGAATAAGACATTTCTGTTTTTGTACTTTTAATCCTGATTCCATCATTGTAACAAAATCTTTTTTTCCTGGTAAACAACGGCTCACTTCATCACTATTATAGTATGCAATAACGTTTTCAACTGTGCTGTCACTGAGAGTTTTCCCAGGCCTAGGATTTGGAATTGCTAAAATACCCTGCTCTTTCACAAGATTTTTAGACTTTCGTGCCATGTAATATGTTACACCAAATTCTTCCTAAATTTTACGAATACTCCAGGTTCTAGGTAATATTGTTAGTATTTGGACTTTAACACTGCTAGAGTCTGTTTCTTGAAATTTTTCTTTCAACTGTGAAATCATGACCAATTCATCAGACACTGTCACAGGATTATCACATTCTGGAACACCTATGTAGTCTTTTATCACTTCCCCAATTTTCTGATATTTCTTTTTACTGTACTGTCCAACACCTAATCTTTTTTTTTTTCACAAGAGATTCGCCTAGAGAAAGTAACGTATCATTCAGACTATCCAAAGTTGTGTCTCTGTCAGTCCATATCTCACTCTTCACCACTCCTTCTGAATTATCTTCACTTAACCGAGGTTGTTCTGCCTCTGCATCTGTTTCAATTATACATGAAGGACCTGTCATTTCAGAGATAGATTTTCTGCTTGAACTACATATTTTCTGTTCTAATGTTATATTTGGACATTTCTGAACCATCCAAGGCTGTACTTTTCTCAGATTCTTTCTAAACCTTGTGTGTCCACTTTTACCCAGAGGATTGCAACAAAAAATTTGGCTTTTAAAGTCCATTTTGGTTAATGAAACTGCGCCTGCAAAAAAAAAAAAATGATAAATAAATATAGTTTGATAAAAAGAAATTGATTAAATAAAGATAACAATAAAGATAAAATAAAATAACAATTAAACAGTTAACAATGTTACAGATAAACTGATAAACCACACACTCACAAGCTCAGAATTGAAATAACAGCAAATGTAAAATGGTGTACCAGTAAGATTTCTCATTGGCTGTAATAAGAAGCCTTGCCATTGGCTTTAATAAGAAACCCTGTCATTAGCTCTAATAAGAAGCTTTGCCATTGGCTAAAATGGGTGGAGTTTCAATCTCTGATCTCAAAGATTTGTTGACATTATTTACTGCTGAAAATTGTGTCTATCAAGTAAAATTGCTGTCACATAGCATATTTCTGATAAATCTGTTGATCTGTTATAATATATACACATTTCATGTATAATAAACACAAATCCTCAACGTAAGAAATATTTATTGCATGGTATGTCTCTGTGCCTTACATACAGAAGGGTGCAGCATGACACTCCTATTAATCCTACACTGCCTTGTCATAGCGGTGCCAGCCTAATATCTGGCACATGGGTAGAAGAATGTTGTAGCAATAAAATATATTTTTTTCGTAATTTTTTAAGATGGTATGTTTTGAGATATTCAAGGTCACAGTGGATGACCTTGAAACTTTAATCTGTTGTAAGAAGGTCATGTATGATATCTATGGAAAGCTCAATCCTTTAGCTTTGCAACTGTGTTTGAATTGTCACTCTACTACAATTAAGGAAAAATTTACAGCCATTTATAAGTGTGCGAGTTTGTAATTTTTTACGAAAATTTCGATTTTTATTATGTGTGTATCTCGGACAATTTTCAAAATAAAAATCTGAAAATTGGCAGAATTACTTACCTTGTCATATGTGTGCTTCATACCAAATTTCATCAAAATCAGAATTGGTGAGGTCAAGAAGGTGATTGATCTGACATGGAATTGCTCACCTCCCAACAACAGTAACCTCTAAACAACAGTAAGAGACAGTTGGTACATAGCAGCTACTGTTGGGTTGATATTAATGATAACCTCTTAACAACAGTACCTTCTGACAATGGTCAATGAACTCCCGAAAAAGGTCCAATGGCCAACGTGTATGCAAACTTACAATTTTACATAGTTCATCCAATTATGAAACCGCATTAGCTACTATTCTTACTGCAGTAATCATGTGGGGAAGGCAAGTGGTAGACAAATAATTGTGCTAAATGAATACTGCTTTAAACAGGTTAGGGTGGAGTACTAGCAAAATAAAATGATATAGGTAGATGAAAAGTGTTGGTTGTAACTGGAGATCACCCAAGTCTAGTGAGCATTAGAATATGATAATGAGAAAATTCATGCATTTCATTTGCTGAAATCTTGCTTGTTGTTAATTTTTCTCAAAAATTCAGCAGCAAAAATGTTTATTATTAATCTAAAGCAACTTTTATGGGAATTTTACTAGGAAATTTTTTTCATTAATAGCAAATTTTCGGAGCAAACTCTTCTCCTTCTTCAGGCTGTCTTGTTGTTGTCACTTTTTACTTGTCACTATCACGGTTACAGTTTACCTTGACGGTTTAGGTTATTTTTCAACAAATCCTGCCAGATGTTAGGCAGGGAAAATCCTTTGCAGTCATTGATGATGGAATTTTGATTTTTCTCAAGAAATGATCTGTTATAATATATACACATTTCACAAAGAAAGGTGACTTGATCACGCTAGTTACGTTAACTAAAACTTTTACAAAAAGTTCGTAAGTTGGAAGCTTTCGACCTTATCTTAGGTCTTCATCACGCCAATAAACACAAATCCTCAACGTAAGAAATATTAAAGGTGGTAGTCACTTGTTACAATGTCTGGGGAATAGGCTGCATGCGGTAGCAGCTCCCATCCCAGGTCCTAGATCTCATGACCAGTCACCTGTGGTGTGTAAGGTTCCTGGATTTTGCTTTCTGCTCAACTGTGTGTTGATGAGGTACCCAAACTCCCTTCTAATACACCTTCCCAAGTTGACAAAGGTGTGTGACTGATAATGCTCGTGTGGGTAGTCCCCAGCTGTTTGACCAACTCCTGCATGGTCAGACATGGGTTAGTCTCCGCTAATGTCTTCAGAATGTCCATATTCACTGTTGTGGGTCTTCCAGCTTTGGGACGGTCTGACAGATAGAAATTTCCCCCTCAAAACCTTTCGAACCAACGACAGCACTGACGATGTGATGTGGCATTGCGGTACACACTGGTGATGTTCCTTACAGCATTTGTGGGTCTGCTACCACAACGAGACTCATACAATATGCAATGGCTATTTAAAATCAGGAAAAAGGAAATGAATTCAGTGTAAAGTTTTCTATGAAAATTAAAAAAAATTACCTCGTCATAAAATCCTTGCTTTGCAAAACACACAGCCAACAACACCAGATTCAGGATAAAAAAGAAAACAAATGCAACGTAAATAAAAAAAAATCGGATTTGGAGTTTGATGTGAGCATGGTAAGTTACTTCTCATTATTTAAATTTTAATTCAGGGTGTCCCATTTCCATATGCCACTTTTCTTTTTCTACACAGTTCCATGTACAGCATTTAAAATTTTAATAAATTGTGTTAAAAGACATTAAAAAAAACAATACATTTCCAAGTATTGTTCAAAGGTTTTCTTAATTATAGAGTAGGCACTTGTCACTTCAAAGTATATATATATATTTTTTTTTAATTATTAGCAGAAAAGTATTATTGTAATGGGAAACAGTAATAAATTCTCAAGGATTTTTTTAAGCAAATCTTGTGATAAATATTTTGTGTGATGCCACTGATGAAATATAATAAGTGCATAATTTTGTAAATCTACCAGATAATTAATGCCCAGAGTGTTAAACGGGTAGTAAGTGTAATGGCTCTCACTCCTCTCTGGTTGTGTTATGTAAGACTTAGTCTACCAGGGCATTCCACAAGAGCCAGTACGTAAATTTGGCATATTTATCTCGCAACTTGACTTCCCTTGTTCTACTTTTCTTTATTTAATCTGTGTATCAACTATCAAACCAGTGGTACTGTATATAAGAACAGTCTGTATAAACACTCAGCGCTCTTTTTAAATTATAACAAACCAATTTAATCATAGCTTTGAAGGATGGTAGTTTGGCTCTATCGTTTCTCATTCCATTACTAAATGGAATGAAAAGCTTTCCATCCCAATGATCTCATTGATCTCCTAATGCTATTGGCCAACGTACACCCAGAGGCAAGAGCTGTTTCTTTTGTGCTCTGATGGTGAAACACCAATGGCTGCTTCTGCCCACCATTACTCAGCTGCAATGGCAGCTGATTGTGAATCCCTTCCAGACAATGCATACATCCCCTTGTCTCAGCCATGAACTCTCTCACACCAGACGTCCAGTGTGTAATGAAACCAAACACAACAGGAGCCCAAGCTATTATTATAAATTCTTACATCTTCGTAGGATTTGTTTGTTGGAAACTTAATCCCAGCTTATGAAAGTTTGTTATTCCCAATGCTTCTTAGTATAGGTGTCATTAACAGTGATTTTCCTGTCACAGTGATAATAGTGACAGTTCCATGGAAATAATGGTGGCTTAATCACAGTTTACAACAGCTGTGACGCTGCTGTAAAGAATCCGGAGTTGCAAGTCACCATCTTACTTGTAACGGTGACAAAATCACTATTTATTATAGAGGGGATGGAGCAGTAATGGAATAACTAGTCACCATCTCATTTGTGACAGTTACAAAATACAGGTGCAAATTAGCTCCGTCAGATGGCAATTAATTGGTAACTTTGGTGATTAAATTTATTTTAGTGGTCACCAGTTTGGCCATTTGTTGTTTTTTTAGTGCCAGTTACAAAATACAGGTGCAAATTAGCTCTCGTCAGATGGCAATTAATTGGTAACTTTGGTGATTAAATGTATTTTAGTGGTCACCAGTTTGGCCATTTGTTGTTTTTTTAGTGCCAATTTACAAAAGTATAATAATTCAGAAGTAAAGGTAAAAGGAAGTGAAACTAGTCCTAACTAGGGATGGCAAGAACCTCGATGTTTTTGAAAGTCGAAGTTTTCCACCAATAATTGATGTTTTTGAACTTCGAAGTTTTCCACCAATAATCGATGTTTAAACCTTGATGTTGCAGAACCCTTTTAGTGCGATGCGGTCAATTTCGGCTTGCGCACACTGTGACGCAGTCGATTCCTGTGCTAAAAGAAAGGTGGGCTAAATGATCAGCCCTCAATTTTGACCCGAGTAGTTCCCAAATCAGACATCAGACATCGGCGTTAATTATATCATTTATTAATCGTATTGTTTTGAAATGAAATCTGCACGAATAATACCGTCAAACAGTAATATTACTCAAAAAAGTAAGAGAATTACAATAAGAACTGTATCGTAAGTTCGCATTCACAGTTGCCCGCGCACTTTCACTGTGTGACAGGAGGAAGGCTAATTTTAGCCAAAACGTTTCCTACTACAGTTGAGGCAGGGCTCTTCACAAGGGATTGTGGGTGAATTATAGAATGTTATGCTGTCGGAAATCACCTTTTCGAGCTCCGTTCAAAGTGCAATAATTCTTGCAGACTTTGCCGTGCAGGGGAATGAAATGTGTTTTGTTACTAGAAACTCTTCACATTATTTATGTCTTTTTTCCCAAACATACCGACACAATTGCAAAACTCAGTGAATTACGAATCCCCCACATCTATTTTAAAATTCGTGTGTTAGTAGAGGACGAACTTTATTGACAACTTGTTCCTCAGTATTTGCAGACGTGTGTTTTGAATCACCTTAGAATAACATCAGTCTGTAAGGGTATATTCAAAATTAAGGAAGTCATTATATTTCCTCATTTTTTGCAGAAAAAAAGAACAGTCTTTGAAAATTCGTTTTGAATTTGAAATTTCTATTTCAAAAAAATTATTTCGCTTAAAGTAACTAAAGTTATTTTTTAAGCACAATCCCGTTATTTGAAATATAATATGTTTAAAAATATATATACATTACATTTATAGAAATGTTAAGAAAAATCTTATAAAGTTCAGAGGAAAATTTAGGCCCAAAATATTAAAATTTATGGAAAGTACAGCATTTTTTCTTAAAGCTTGCAATTTCTAAGAACATGGTTTAGCATTTCTGTCATATATACACACACACACACACACTGCATGCAGTACTAAAAGGGCTTAAACCTCGATGTTTCAGAAGTTGATACATCGGAAAAGCATCGAAGTTTCATTACCGATGTCTGAAACTGGTAAAGAATATTTTCTGCGTAAAGTAAACAAATTTCTTTCTGTTGCATTCTTGTAAAGAGAAGAGCAATATGATATTTTTATGTCGTGAATTGGCTGTTTTGATCGATGTTTCATCGACGAAATAGAGTTCTTTTCCATCATGCTACAAGAACCGATACATCAAAAAAGCATCGAGGTTTCCACCAATACATGGAGCATTTTAACAGATATTATTGATTAGCAATTTGAATTGGTGAGTAATCACAGTTATAAATTTGCACGATTTTACCCACCGATGTGACCATTTACTGTTGCCGATGGAAAAATATGAATTCATCGGCTTTTTAGCAAAAACATTGAAACATCGAGGTTTTCACTGATACATGGTAAATTTCCACAGATACTATTGATGTTTCGGGAATGAGTACACCCAAAGAAAAAAGATTTACAAAATGGTTTTTATTTTGTGCAGTGAGTGGCTTCTTTTATGTTCAGGCAAAGCCATGCATGTAACCTCCTTTTTTTATGCTGGAGACTTCTTTTTGGCTACTAAGATTTGTTAGTTTACCAACCAATTTTTTTTTCATTTTTTTGCCTCTAACTTTTTTGGACTCACTGGCCGCTAAGCTAAAATTCCAGTTTGCACTATATTACAAAATAACTTACAATCAGCTTGCTTTGAGTTCAATGTTTAAGAGCAACTGCACAGCAAAACGAAAAACTATCTGAAGCATGGGAAATGGGGAAGATGGAAAGAAAGCTCTATCAGTAGGATACCTCTTTCATGTTTCAACAGGAAAGGAAACAAATTGTTTAGACATGATAACCATTATTCTGATGTAGTAACAGTGATTTAGGACCCCAAGCATTGCGCTGACACATCTAACAGTGACATTCTTATCAGTGAATTTTGAACTGTTATTTTTGTCACTGGTCATAACAACGGTGTAATTTTTGACCACCCATCTCTACTTCCTAGTGCATACTTTTGTTTGTTTGGGCTTTAATGGCCACCAGGAAAGGGAGAAGCCAATGCCAAAAGATGAAACATCCATGCCTCACCAGGATTTGAACCTGGACCCATCTCAGATGAATGATCAGAAGCCAGCACTTAGACCAATGCATCACTTGCATGGCTCCTAATGTGCACTGTAATGAACAGACAAACACACTATTGATACATTAACACAGCACATTTGAATAATATTAGCATAAGTTGCTCTTTTAACAATGGTGCACCCTCTCTACATGTTGGGTTGTTGTTGAGTTTTTAAAATGTTTTTACTAGGAGACTAATCCTTCACAATACACTTCCTACTGGTACCTGCTGCGTACCTTTATCTGTTTCTTACGACTTTGAAGAAGTCTCAGACAAAGACATCTTCCTAATCAATTTGTAGATACATGAAATTGAATAAATATTTGCATATTTGACCTGAATGAGAATCCTGCAGTGAGGTAAACCATGCTTAATATCAACCTCATGTAATGGACTACTTGTAAACCTCCAAAAAAGGTATACAGTTCAACTACAATATATTCTGAAATATTTGGCTGAATTTTGGGTATTTATAATTGCAGATTGATGCCATTCATGACAGGGTAAGTCATGATAATAAAAAAATTTGTGTGACTTCTCATTGCAGTATTTTGTATAGCCAACTTTTTACAATAAGATGGTATTGTGTTGCAATTGAAATGCAGAGCTTTTTTTTTTTCTTTTCTTTTACTAGTGAATGCTACATCTATGTATTAAAAATTGTTTTCTCCCATCATAGCTTTGGTTCTTAATGTGTTATTTTGAGAGTTAAAATTATTTATACACAAAGTTGGGGCATTAATCATTCATTGCAGTTGACTAAACATCTAGGGCATTAAGTACACTGAATTTCATAATGCAGGGATGGAAAATGGTCAGTAAAAGTCAGTATTTTTCAGATTGGTCAGTTTTAGTCTGTATTTTTCAATTTTGGTCTGTAAAGTCAGTTTTATACCATGGCATTTTTAAAAAAGATTTACGTGATATGAAAAAAAGTTTGTGGTCGGATTGAAAAAAATGTTTTATGTGGCAGATGGATTGAAAAATTAGAAAATGCCGTTGAGAAGGCTCTGAGTTATAACTTGTTAACAACCTTGTGCACTAGAGAGTGATTTTTGATCTCTATATTGGGAATGTTATCTAAGTGCAAAAAAGTAAATTTCGATTAACTTTCCTCGCCAGATGTATTATTTTGGTTTGGGGAAGAGTTGTGCGTGCGCATATACGCAAACAATGCTCCTACCCATCTTATATTTCCTATATTTTGAGCCCTTTGTACTGTATTTCCTATAATTTTTCTTATTACTTTCTCATACATGAGTATGAGGAAGTATTGTAATCGTGCAAAAATTCGAATTCGAGATTTCAACGGAAATACAGGATTTGGAGTCCACCGAATACGATTTCACTATTTTTGAAGTGGTTTCAGTGTGTCTGTTTGTGTGTAGTTTGTATCCACCATAACTACATAATTATCTGGTTAATTGTGAAGTTTTTTTTAACTAATCAGTGCTGATTTTTTTTTTTAATTTTTCTGAAAATAATAATATGGAGGTGACATTTGGACATTGTAGTGTCCTGGTATTTCACCACTGTGTAGGGCGGGGTGGAGCCCTATACCGGCACGAAAATCTTAACCTGGGAATACTCAGTAAAATTATATTTTACTGTAGGAAATTAATAGACACCCTGCTTAAAATTTTCTCTCTCTCTCTCTCTCTCTCTCTCTCTCTCTCTCTCTCTCTCTCTCTCTCTCTCTCTCTCTCTCTCTCTCTCTCTCTCTCTCTCTCTCTCTCTCTCTCTCTCTCTCTCTCTCTCTCTCTCTCTCTCTCTCTCTCTCTCTCTCTCTCTCTCTCTCTCTCTCTCTCTCTCTCTCTCTCTCTCTCTCTCTCTCTCTCTCTCTCTCTCTCTCTCTCTCTCTCTCTCTCTCTCTCTCTCTCTCTCTCTCTCTCTCTCTCTCTCTCTCTCTCTCTCTCTCTCTCTCTCTCTCTATATATATATATATATATATATATATATATATATATATATATATATATATATATATATAGGTCTCTAGTTAACAAGTTCTCTACTTCTGGTGTGAACCCCTCCACTAAGGCTAGCCAGTACTCTACCTTTGAATTAGAGCATTTCCATAATCATGGTTTTGAGTGAAAATAGAGGTATTGCATATCATCCCTGACCTCTATGCTTGACTTGAAACTGAATCCCTTGAAATTTTACAGCATCAGTCTCTTTATCCCTATGGTCTTAATTCCACTCTTTCTGACAATAAGTATAATCGCATAAATTTTCTATATGTGAACTCTTCTTTCTTGTTACCAACAAGAGCTGCACTAGAGGTAATAAAGGACAGAGGTTATTTCGCACTTCCAGCAAGGTTGATTTTGCTAACTTGCAAATAACTCTGGAAAGTTTTTTTAAATACTAGTTAATTACTTACAAAATTCTCAAGTCCTTCAAGCACTCTGTCCTTAAAAGTTTTTTCAAATTCTGGAAAGAAACAGCTAACCATGTTGATAAGCATGTTTTTGCTTAGGTTCTAGACATTCTTAAACATATTCTTAAAGATAAAATTTCTCTTAAAGAAATTTCCAGTAATTTTGTGACCATCAGGTTTCTAAATAAAACCTATGATCATCTCAATGTTAGGAAGCTGTTCTACAATAATGCAATTTTTTTCCCATCCACAGGCACCAGTCTATTGTAAGTTTTAAATATGTTAAGACCTTAGGGTCAATAGTTAAAAACTACAAACTTAATTATTCGAGTTCCATACCTGTAGTTACTGCATGTTCTTGTGATGAACATAAAGACACAGTTCACTATGATAAGAATTACAAGCATATTATCACTGGTAACTTGAGTTTTGTCGAAAATGACAAGCTTAGGAATTTATTAGAGTATGGTTCTAAATTTAGACCTTCCTTCCAAATCTCCAAAAAGAGGATTCTTGAGAGCTTCACTCAAGATGTTAATAGGTACATTATAAAAACCAGTTTAACATACAATCAGCCTATTGAGGCCTTCGCAGAATGGAAATATAATGTAATCAACAGCTTCACTAATGAGTTGGCAGGTCTTGATTTTTGTTTTGATAGAAATCTATTTTTCTCTGCAGATGCTAAAAGGTCACTCTCCAAACTACAAGACCTATTTATTTTTAACACTACGGATAAAGCTAGCAATAATTTTGCAATTATCTGTAAGAAATTCTATTTTGAATTGTTAACCATGGAACTCAATAATAGAGTAACCTACGAGCCCGTAAGTTATTCTACCAAGCAGTTAGAAAATCGTTTTAAGGCATTCTTCAAGAAACTTTAAATTCCACAAATGAAAAGACATGAGCCTGAATTTCCCTTTCTTTTTGCAACTGTTAAGTTTCATAAAGATCCAGTGAAGTTCAGATTCATAGCTAGTGGAGTTAGGAGTCATAAAAAGAAAATTGATCTTGCTTTTGAAGAAATCTTGAAGAAGGTCTTGACACACATTAGTAACTGTACTAATTTGAAATACAGAGATTTTTGGATAATTAATAATAATGCAGAAGTAATTTCCACTATACTCGAAGTAAATCCCTTAGATATTAATAGTTATGATTTTGAGAACCTATATACTAATCTGCCTCTATCAGATATAATCACTACCTTTAAAGAGCTGTATGCAGAATTTAAACTTAACCAATTTGTTAATGTAGGAGCCTGGAACTCTTATCTCAATTGCTGCATAAAAATAACCATATCTTATATAATAATACTCTCTATAAGCAAGTAAACGGTATCCCTATGGGAACGTCAACATCCACAAGTATTGCAAATCTATTCCTGTTCTTTAAGGAATATAAATTCATTAAAAATCACTCCACTTGCTCCGATAACTACCTTTACACCTTTAGATATATTGACAATCTGCTGTGTATAAATAATTCAGAAGTTATAGAAAGTGATTTTGATAATACTGTATCTATCCTAGCTCTCTTAACTTATGTAAAACCAACCACAGTAATCAGGAACTAGAGTTCCTAGACTTAAGCATTAAACTTAACAGAGGTAACCCATCCATTAGCCTCTTTGATAAAAGAATGATTATTCCAGTGTAGATATTTAATTACCTTTCAAAGTAATTAAATATCTACACTGGAATAATAACATATCAACCAAAGTAATTGAGAATGTACTAATTTCTCAGGTGCTTAGAATTTCAAGAATTTGCAGCAACAATTTGGACTTCAATTACCACATTAATGTACTATTAGACAGTTTTCTAGAAAACAAAATTCCTACTTCTTCCATCAAAAGAACTTTAAGAAAAATTATTCTGAATAATAGAGTAAGGTTGGCAGATCTGCTTTAATTTTCTACACAGTTAATAATATGATTCTGACCAATGAAAGCCTTTTTTGGCAGTTGGTCTAGAGGATGCATATTAACTACCAAAAGGAACCTTAGTGCTATGGATGAGAAGGTCCTATTAAAAATAAAAAAATTAAATAATATAGACAAAATCACAAAAAACCTTAAAAATCTGTTTATTAAAGAAAATAAAAATAAATATAAAAGAAAACTAGTTATTCACTCACTAGAATAGCTATACTAAAAATAGTAAAACTAACATTAAAATTAATAGGATTCTGAATAGTCTATAGAAGCTCACCAAGGTGATTAAATACCAAAGGTTATTAAATACACTACTTGTGTATTTCATAATATTTCTCATGTATTCTGGAGAGTTAATTCTGCTCTTTCTGATCAAACAGGTCCACATTCTTAATTATATTTTTCTCTAGTTAAAATCTCCGCGAGTAGGATTTTTTTCAGTGTGTGGAGGCCTTCAGCCCCACCCACACTGCCCCCCAGCGACTAGGGAGTGGCAGGGGTGAATGAAAGTTTGGGGTAAAAGGTCGGCCATGTTTCTTCAAGAGTGGAAGAAGTAAAGTTGCATAAGAGGTAAGCTCTCTTCTTTGTCTTCAGGTTTTGGGTTTTCCAAGCTCAATGTTTGAACTTTTTAAACATTTTTTCTAATTTTTGCTTTAAGCATTTAAGCACTAGCAAGTATATTAACTCTTTTGCGGATTTTAACTCTCTCTTTTCTTGGTAACTTTGCGTGTTTTTTAGGGCTCTTAGGCTAAGCAGCTGGCCGTTTTTTTGTTCTTGTAGTCAACGATGTGTTTTCAATGTCGTTAAGATCCTAATAACTACTTAATTATGCACTTAAAGCACTTCTGAAATACTTTGTACATATTGCAACTAACTGTTTATGTCATATAACCTTCACAAAGCATTTCTTTAGTTTATTATTGTCTTTATTTTATTCTCGTTTTTGAGGTGTCAGAAGTTGTGGAGTAGGGGTTTTGTAATCCAGTTTTCTTTCAGGAATCTGTGCTTTAGAAAAAAATTAATATTTCCTTTTTTTATTGCAAAGTTTAAGAATTTGTAGCACTTTAGTATTGCTATTCAGGTTTAAATTCTCTCTTAGGCGACTAGGTAACTTGGCAATGTGTTATTGCTGAACATTAATTCTGAATCATTAAGTCACTCTTACAACTTGAGTTTTTTATAATTATCTTCTTTCTGTTTATTAGTAACAGATGAAGAGCATGGGTTGGGCCAGGAAAGTTATAGATGCATGCTAAAATGTTAACTAAAGCTTCATCATACAACTCTGTGGAGGTTATGACATATATATATATTTTTTAAATTTTTTTGGTGGGCTTATTACTTGCATCTATGGCTTTGCAGAAACCCATTTCCAAATAGGTCTTTGTGGAAGTGAGAAAATGCAGAGTTTTGCTGCTCCTTGATAAAGCCAAGGCTCAGTATTCTCGACACTTTCTACATTCATTTGTTCTATTTTTTCTCTTTTTACTCACACCGGTCAATACATAACCTTTTCTATGTTGTACTTGGTATGAGTCAAAAATTTTTTTTTGCTTCAGTCTCTTCTTAACAGAATGTGAATTCAGAATTTTCATAACTGCTGCGTTGCGCGTTTTCATCTTCGGGTTTTTTTGCAACTTTCGTTTAAAATTTTTGAGTGTTTTTCTTATGTTTTCGGCTCTGCTCTTAAGTATATATATATATATATGCAGGGGTGACATGGAGGAGACTGGCACAAGACAGACCATTGTGGAGGAAACTTGGGGAGACCTTCGTCCAGCAGTGGATTGATAATGGTTGACAATGATGATGATCAATCCACTGCTGGACGAAGGTCTCCCCAAGTTTCCTCCACAACGGTCTGTCTTGTGCCAGTCTCCTCCATGTCACCCCTGCATACTTTCGAATTTCATCCACCCATCTCCCATGTGGTCTTCTTCTGGGTCTTTTCCTGTCCCTTGGAATCCAATCTAAAATTTCGGCTGTCCATCTATGGTCTGTCCTTCTGGCAGTATGTCCAGCCCATTGCCATTTCAGGGATTTAACTCTGATCATGATGTCTTCCACTCTCGTCATTTTTCGGATCCACGAGTTCCTCTTCTTATCTCTCCTGGTTATACCAAGCATGCACCTCTCCATGCTTCTTTGAGTTGTCTGCAGCCTTTGTATGTCTCTTTTAGTTAAGGTCCACGTCTCTGCACCATACGTAAGCACTGGAAGGATGCATTGATCAAACACTTTTCTTTTAAGACATAATGGCATATTGCTCTTGAAAATTATGCTGTTTCTTCCAAAAGCTCTCCAGGCAAGTTTTGTACGCCGATGAATTTCTTCATCAATGTGACCCTCACTTGATATCTGCTGTTCAAGATAAACATACGTATCTGTTATCTCCAGTTTTTCTCCATCAATCGATAAATCTTCATTTCTTGTAAAAGCATTGAACATCACTTTTGTCTTCTGAAAGTTCATTTTTAATCCCACTTCTTTACTCTTGTCAGCAAGTTCCTGGATCATACTCTGCAGCTCTGATGGGGTAGTTGCAAAAATGACTACGTCATCAGCAAAACGAAGGTGGGTTAGATAATCTCCATTAATCTTTATCCCTTTGTTTTCCCAGTTCAGTGATTGAAAGACATTTTCCAATGTGGCATTAAAGAGCTTCGGAGATATGGTGTCACCTTGTCTCACTCCCTTTCCAATTTTTATGTGTGTTGTATTTTCAAACAGCCTAATCTTTGCACTTGCATTTTCATAGATGTTATTAATAATATTAATGTATGCATCTTCAATACCGCAGGATTTCAGAGCCGTGGTAACTGCTGATGGTTTCACCGAATCAAAGGCTTTTTCATAATCGATAAAAGCCATGCACAATGGAAGTTCATATTCCCTCGCTCTTTCAATTAGTTCTCTCAGTACGTGGATATGATCTATTGTGCTGTAGCCACTCCTGAATCCAGCTTGTTCTCTCGGTTGAGCCATGTCCAGTGTTACCTTCAAGCGGTGTGAAAGAACTTTAGTGAAGATTTTATAAACCACTGATAGGAGGCTGATAGGTCTGTAGTTTCCAAGATCCTCAATGACACCTTTTTTATGTAGCAGGATCATTGTAGCATTGTTCCAGTCCTCAGGAATCTTTCCTTCATTAAGGCATCGAGTGAAAATTTGGGCGAGTACTGTTTCGATTTGTCCACTTGCTTCTTGTATGATGTCTACAGTAATTCCATCTTCTCCTGGAGCTTTTCCCCGCTTCATGTTCTTGATTGCATGTGCAACTTCTGCTGGAAGGACTGGAGGAACTCTGGTACTGGTATCTTTCATGATGTCTGGAGTGCATGTATCATCCCTTTCATATAATTTGGAGTAGAAATCTTTCACTCTTGTCAAAATTTTGCCTCTATTTCTTGTTACAGAACCATCTTCTTTTCTCAGTCCCATAATCTGTTTTCTTCCCTTACTGAGATGTCCCTTTGCTATCTTTGGGCTTTGGTTGTTTTCAGTTGCTTTCCTCACTAGTTCACAGTTGAATTTTCTTACGTCTTCAGTGATACTTTTTCGTACTGTCTTGCATAGCTCGATATATTCCACTTTGGAAGTCACATCTTCTTTAGTTGTCCTCATCTCTCTTCTTTTTTGCATCAACATTTTCGTTTTTCCTGATAATTTATTTACATGCAACTTGTTCTTAGACCCAGCTAATTTTGTTGCTGTTTCCATAAGAGCTTTGGTTACTTTTCTGTTAACTTCAGAGATGTCCACTTCTTCCGATGTTAGGCCTTCTAAAGCAGAGAACCTGTTCTTCAGTTCCAACTTGAAGGTATTATGGTGTTTTTTAAGGCTGGTTATGTCAATACATTTTGCTTGTCTTATGAGCTTGCCACGTTCGAGCTTAGTGTTGAGGTGCATCTTACATCTCACCAATCTATGGTCACTACCTGTGTTGAACTTGTTTAGCACACTGCAGTCTTCTATGACGAATTTTTTGTTACACATAATAAAATCAATTTCACTTGTCGTCCCATTTGGATGTCTCCATGTCCATTTCCTGTGTGGCTTTTTCTTGAAGAAGGAGTTCAAGATGAAAAACCCTTCTGCCTCTGCAAACTCAACGAGAGTATTTCCACGCTGGTTTCTGTTGCCGTGACCGAATTTACGTACTGAAGTTTCATTCTGTTGCCGTTGCCCTATTTTTGCATTGAAATCTCCCATAATTATTTTCAAGTGCTGCTTACCTTTATTATTTAGATGACAAATTTCCTCATAAAATTCTTCAATTTCTTCTTCAGGATGACTTGTGGTGGGTGCATAAGTTTGAATAATCTGAGCCTGGTATCTTTTCGAGAGTTGGATAACAAGCCGTGCAGCTCTGTCAGAGGAACTTTCAACTTCTACAACTTTATCCTTCAGTTTCTTGTTTATTATAAATCCAACACCACTAGTTCTGCCAGTATCTGTCCCACGATAGTAGAAGAGATGTCCACTTTTCAGTTCGATGAGATCTTCTCCTTTTCTCCTTACCTCACTTAGCCCCACGATGTCCCACTTGATCCTTTGTAGTTCCTCTTCCAATTCAAGAAGCCTTGAATCAGAAGATAGGGAGCGTCCATTGTACGTTGCCAAGGTCAGCATCAGATGGCAGCCTAGTCCGGTCCTCCGGGGATTCTTAGCACCCTCTGCCTTCATGTCGCACTGGCCGCTGCCTTGGCCAGGTACATTCCAGCTGCCGGAGACTGAGGGCCAAGATTTAAGTTGTGGAGTCATTTTGGAGGGGTTTGGCCATAACTCACCACGCTGGCAAAGCGGGTTGGTGAGTGCGGGATAGAATTTCCTCTAATCCCGATGGTATAGTTATACCGCTATTGGCGGTCGTCAGAGCCCCTTTAGTAGGAACAGGATGCACCACGAGAAGGCGGGGTTGACATTTGTCAAGGAGAGGCTGTGATGTTACGCATCACCTGACCTTACATCCCTATATATATATATATATATATAGGGTAATAGTTATGTGTGCATATTTGTTTTGTCTTCACTTCATACTGTAATGAATAGTAATCCTAATTTTTTTATTTGTTGTTTCAGGTAATGCAGCTGTCTTTATAAAATCATGCGTTTTTTGATTAACTGGATTACTTAGACAAAAGTATGGGAAAATGTACTGTAAAATCAGAATGGTTCCAAAAAAGGGACAGCAATGGTTTCGTGGTTTCTGAATGGGGACAGAAAAAAAGTGACAGTAAAGTTTTTTGTATGTTGTGCGCACAAACATTTTCAGTTTCTTGGGGCTTTAGTGCTGTAGAGCAGCATGGATACCTGCCAAGTTTTAGGGTTTACCCGTAAAATTTACGGAAATTGTTATTTTACAGATTTTTTTCCCAACTAGATTAGTGTTATTTATATAAATTCGAAAGGTTGCCGGAGTAACATGGAGGCAACTGGCTTAAGACAGACAGTTGTGGAAGAAACTTGGGGTGACCTTCATCCAGCAGTAGAATGATTATGGTTGATAATAAATATATATATATATTATTGTATATTTTGTTTTTTGTTCATTTGTTCTGTTATTGATTTTGTTCAAATTTATTCATCACTGCAATCCGGTAACCTAGGGGACACACAGGCGGTTTTTGTATACTACAAACCGGTTTCCTGTTTTGAAAGGTCACCCTTAGACTGGTGTTCCCCTGAAGAGAACAGTCTAATCTAACAGGTAGTGTTCTTCTTTTATGGATAGTTCTTGGAGAGTTCAGGATTTTTTTTTTTTTTAAATCTTGTCCATATATCATATCATTTTACTTTTGTATTTCCCTTTATAATAGGGTTTTAACTTCATTTTTTTCATGTGTGTCAATGTATATAAGTGATTGTCTAAATGCATGTGATAATATTATAGAACCCAGTTTTGATAAGCTGCTGTGGCACTGTCTTATGGTATTTCTGTATATTTTCATTAACTCATATTTTGTGATTCTGATTTGCATAATTTTACTGTTTATGTATATATATCCATACCTCACTTCCCGCTAAGAACCTTCATTGGAACCCCCACTATTTTTTTTGGTTTGGAACTCGAAACGTATATGAGAATGAACCAAGGTATAAAACCTCACTAACCAAAAGTAACACTGGAAATATAATAAGAAACAACACAAAAAGAAATATAAAAACTCTGGTGCCGCAGGCCACTCATCAGGGAAAGACGTCCCGCGACATCCGAGTTAGGTTCGAGTTTCGTGCAGGTTTATGCAATTTATGCAATTATGTATCTCTCATAACTACATTAATGACAACAACCAAATATATGTACAAGTAAAGGGAGTGCCTATGGGCTCCAGTTGCTCCAGTCTTTTAGCAAACCTTTACCTTCATTATTATGAGGGATTCTTCAGTTCAGATTCAATTTTCTCATTCAGATATGTGGACGACCTCATAACCTTTTCATTTGGTTCTCCATCTACAAACATAGATAATATCTACCCTCCTAGTCTAGTGCTATGCAAAACTAACCTCCAGAATCATGTACAATTCCTTGACATAGACCTTGTTATGCAAAACAAAAATATTATCACGGATGTTTTTGATAAAAGATTACAATTTAATTTCAAAACTAAAATTCTCAGTGATTGGAACTCTAATATATCGAAACATGTATTCAGAAATATTATTATATCTCAATTTATACGGATTACCAGAATATGCAATAACAAACACAACAGTACCAGACAATTGAAATCGGATTGTCACCTTCAAAATTGAAAATACTTTTCTCTTCCTTTTTGACAAATCACTATCCAAGGAGGTACTGCTTATTCCACTTCGAAAACTTATTAACCTCTTATAATTCTAGAAATCCATTTAAAATCAGACTTTGTAATATCACTACTTCTGATACTTTGGACTAATTATTTTCGGGCCTCAAACTTAAATATCTTCTTCCGAGCCGCCCCAGAACCATTAACAAATTTTACTGGCACACATTAGATTACCAACATCTTGTTTTACTTTTATTCCATTTTATTTTATTTCATTTATCCTTTTCATTAGTTCTGACAGGAGTCACCACACGACTCCTTAGGTTTGTGAGTTCCATTCCACAGGGAACAGACATTTCAAATTCAGTAGGGGAGGGACATATTTTTGATAGGAGTTAGTTACCTACCGTCCACACTGGAGATGATATTGGGGTGACTAATTGCCAAGGTAAGATAGTTATATTTCATATATTGTATATTTGGTTCAAGTAGGGAAGACCAGGTGTCCTAAATTAGTAAAAAGTTTGGTTTTAACCCTCGTTTTGAGAATTTGTTTTAAAATTTTCTAACCTGACACCTGCATGGAACTTGAACCTAACTCGGATGTCGCGGGACGTCTTTCCCTGATGAGTGGCCTGCGGCACCCGAGTTTTTATATTTCTTTTGGTGTTTTTTCTTATTATTTTTCCAGTGTTACTTTTGGTTAGTGAGGTTTTATACCTTGGTTCATTCTCATATACGTTTCGAGTTCCAAACCAAAAAAAATGTGGGGGTTCCAATGAAGGTTCTTAGCGGGAAGTGAGGTATGGATATATACTCTACCAGTGGTTCTAGCACCTAAGCGCGGATCCCCGGTAAGTAATACAACTCAATGGTACACGGTTTTATAGTTATTGTCATATATATATATATACATATGTGTGTATGTATGACCTAAACATTTTTCGAAGAGAAAATAATTATCCCAAAGGACTACATACAGCCCTGTATGTTTCTGATTTCCGGATCATAATTTCATCTAAACCTCTCTGATCTCATCCAATTTGGAGAGAGACTGGAATAAACTTTGTAAGATTAAGATTAATGCTAACTACCAAAAAAATAAAAAAATAAAAATGAAAAATAAAATAAAAATAAAAAAGAGGAAAAAGAAATTGCTTTTTCTTAAAGGTATTTTAGCATGCTCACACAAAAATCTAAGTTCGAAACCACTTGTTTTTAATCGATATGCTCGATAGATTTTATCAGTATGTTCGATACATTAGTCAATCTGACATCGATTAAACGTCCACTGAACTTTTTTTACAGATTTCAATTCTTGAAAGTTGGTGGGTCTGAGCATGCTTCTACTCGGAAGCACAGAGAACAATGTAAAGTGAAACCGAGTTCTTCACAACTACAATTGTCTTCAGCCCGTCCTGGATGTAGCAGTGATGGTGTAATTTCATCTCCCGGAGCTACACCATCAAATCAGCTTTATTCTGCTACACAAGCTGCTTCAAGGGCAGAGTTAATCTGGTGTTTGAAAATGATTGGAGGGAACTTTGCTGTTCAGCCAGCTTGTGAAGATGTCAAAGAAACCTTTGAGACAATGTTTCCTGGAAGTGTTCTTCTCTTATCTCTTCCAAGTCACTACGGCATGCTTTTAAATTTCATTCATCCATCTCCCACGTGGTCTTCTTCCAGTGCTTTTCGTGTCCCTTGGTAAGTCTAGTATTTCTGTTGTCCAATGGTGGTCAGTTCTAGAAATATCCAGTCCCTTTCCACCACTTGGATGATGTCATCAACTCTTGTTGTTTCCCTAATCCATGTATTCTTCCTATTTTTCCTAGTTATATACCAATCGTGCAGTATATACATTTGTATGTATATACAGGGGTTGAGCTGGCTTTTAAAAAGTTTTCGCCAAATTCAATTTTTTTTACGCCAATGTATTACAGTACAAAAAGTTAATCACCAAAACTTTTTTCCATTGCCTAAACAATTTCTTTTTTACAAATTGTGAAGAATGGGATCGGCAGCACAACACGTATATATACACATTTTTTTATCATTGTATGTCAGCCACACAGGATTTTCTCATAATATATTTCTCATTCTATATTTTTAGGTAATACCTGGTGTAGCAGACGGCGCTATAGAATCTGTTGCTTGGTACAAAGGAAGGCTGTTCAGTTCTTGTCTGCATGGCCAAATAAGCGAGTACGATATAAATCTTTTACGTCCAAAGGTAAGTTTGAATAAAAGGTATGGTGTTTGTTTTTCATCATGCCATGTTTTTATGGTTAGTAATTTTGAACTTTAAGATGCATTTACAAACTATTTGTAGGAATTCTATTTTAGTGTTCCCTGAAGTATATGTTTTTAGCACATGTTTTAAAGCATAGCATACATAAATATTGAAGGGGGAGGAAAGAAATCCAATATTTTTTTTTTCGTTATGCTATTTTTTTTTTCATACAAAAATTAAACTCTAACAGAACATTTTGAGGAACACCTGAAAATCGCTACAGCAGACATGTTGCTGATGCTGTAGCTTGATGCATAACTGCAAAACAGTGATCTACTACCATTTTCTTTTTCTTTTTCCTTTTATTGGAGGTTTAACGACCACCGTGAGCAACTCAATGTGCTATAAGCAGTCGCCTACCATTTTCCATGTAAAGGTTACTTTACCTGTCCTCTTCCATTATGCCATATGTGGTGAGGATTTCACAAAATTCCTGAATGTAGTAATGTGTAAGGTTTTTGACTTAGGAATTTTAATTTGTACATGCATTGTGGTATTTTCTGTGTTGAGTGAATCAGTCGCTGACCCCCCCCATCCATCTCATCTTAGATGTCCCTGAACACCATATTTATAACTCTGCAATTCACATATTTTTTTATTATGTTTTGACACATGCCTGTACCACCACCTTTGTGTCAGAGTGGTCTGTGGCATAGGTTTCTTGCTAGCATGTTTTTTCCAATATTTGCTGTGTTTTTTTTTGTTTTTTTTTTCATTTTGTTTTAGTCCAAGCTCAGCTCAGTTTGAGTCTTGCATAAGACATTACATTCTGGCTTTCCCACTTTTTCTCTTACCAGTGGAACAAGCTACTTGCTTATAGCCCTTAGAGTTTCTCTTTATGTTTGTTAAACGCTAAAAAAAAAAAAAAAAAAAAAAAACCCAAAAAAATATGCTTGTGTACCTGTTCAGTCTTGTTTGTTTGCTTTCACTGAAATCTCTGCCACTTGAATCATTACTCTTATCTCCTCATTTAAAATGTTTTTTTTTCCTTTTTGGTGATACCACACATCTACTTCAGCATCTTTGTTTTAGAAGGTGTAGCTTATTCTTACTGTACATGGGTTTTTCAAAACTTATTGGGAAACTGCTACCGGTGTCATTTTTGTATAAATTAAACTCTAACAGAACATTTTGAGGAACACCTGAAAATCGCTTGAGTGTTGGAGGGTGTTTCCCCCCCCCAGTTGTTGAATGTTTCTGAGCAGTTTGAGAGTCTTTTAGTGAGGTTATTTAGGAGCTGTTCCTAATACTGCCCAGGAAGCACTTTTAGCACATGCAAATAGCAGTGCTTCGTAAAAATTCAAGTTGCCTGGAGAAAAAATGTGAAACACTGTCACAGAGATATACATATCATGAAACTTATCCCAAAGGATAGTTTCATGGTTAAAACATGCTTCCAGGTAAACTAATGAGTAATAAAGGTATCACATACCTATTATTGGAACATATGCAGCACGTTACAAACTCGGCGAAGCACGTGCTCCCACTCTGAGACGAGCCTGACATACGTAGCTATTCTTTGTTAGTTAAATTAAACTATTTACAAACTAAAATTTTTGGTTAAAATAAATTTATAACTCTCAATTTTTTAATTAAACTATTTACAAACTAGTTAAATTAAACTATTTACAAACTAAAGTTTTTGGTTAAAATAAATTTATAACTCTCAATTTTTTAATTGAGAGTTATAAATTTATTTTAACCCAAAATTTTAGTTTGCAAATAGTTTAATTTAACTAACAAAGAATAGCTACGTATGCTAGGTTTCTCTCGCGGCGGGAGCACATGTTTCACCAAGTTTGTAATGTGCTGCATATGTTCCAATAATAGGTATGTGGTATCTTTATTACTCATTAGTGTCACAGAGGACTGCAGGATGCCTGTGGAAGAGGGTCACTCACTGCCTTATACTGTTGGTGGATTTGTGCATTTGGCGAAGGAAGGAAGGGATAGTGGTGAGCACAAACACTGTACTGGCAGACCAGTTACTGCGAGGAATGAAGTGCACATTATTGCTGTAGAAGCTTCTCTAGAATAAGACAACCACTGGATTTTTGCCAAACTGGCAGAAGAAATTGATGTTGCTCTGTAAACTATCTTTGTTCAACTAAGCAGAAACTGAACATGAGACAATCTTGTTCATTAAGTAGAAACCTGCACATTAGCAAAATTTGTGCTTGATGGGTCCAACACAACATCACTGAAGTATAGAAGTATAGACGCAATATCCTGTTGATAATGGCCATCAGCAGCAAGGAACACAGTTGCCATGAATGGGTGAACTTGATCCGCAATGATGTTCAGATAGCTGACAGCTGTCAGGGATTGTGGTATTGGAACAATGGAGCCTCAAGTGTCCCAAGAAAACATTGCCTACAGCATAACGTTGCCGGTCTGTTTCCCCCAACACTGCATCCAGGTGCCTTAGCCTCTATGGGTAATCGGTGTATCCGCGCTCGGTCATCTACATAATGCACCAGGAGTCTTGATTTGTCAGACCAGACCACTTTCTTCCAATCATCCACAGTTCAATCCCGATGATCACGGGCCCATTTCATGTGTTGTTGGCGATGATGTGCAGTGAGCGTGGGGACCCGGCCGGGTCTTCGGCCACGCAAGCCCACGCGCAGAAGGCTGCGATGAACTGTGTGCTGCGACACATTGCCCTGATCACCACTGTTGTAGCTGCGGGTGATTTGTCGCACTGTGGCGCTGCAATCGCCGTGAACAATGCGCGACAGTCTCCGCTCCCCTCTGGCATCGATGAGCTGTGGACGACACATGGCGGGACGATGGTTCGTCATTTGGCCATCTTTGCACCACTTTCAATACGTTCTTACTACAGCGGCACGCGAACAACTTACAAGCTGTGCCGCGCCATCACAATTTGTCCTTTATCAAATTCCGATAAATCGGCAGCTTTTCCCATTCTGACTCCGAACACTAGTAACCGAAAGTCGGTCCTTGGGTTGTTTATATACTGACTGCTCTGTGAACTTCGCCTGCACCACTGTTCGGTCACCAGGCGCTCTCATTTCTCTAGGCTGGGAGTGGTCATAATGTATTGGCTCATCGGTGTATAACCATACTTTGTATATCATTGATATTTTGAGAGAAATAAATTTTGTGTGTTCTGATTAATTTTACAAACTGCTTTCTAGTCATTATTCAATGCTAACATTAAAAGACTGTGTTTATCTTTGAACTGCGAAGTGCATTTTTTTCATGTAGTTATAAAAAATTTAATTCTCTTTCTAGTACAATTTTCATGCGTCGGCTGGTGCTATTTGGTGTTTGGCAGTAAATGAAGGCAAGGGTTTGTTAGCAGTAAGTGGAACAAAATATTATTTTAAATCAGAAACAAGTTTTAGTTCATGCTTATGAATGTTCTTGTCATGCCTATATCATAGGCATTCCATACAAAGCAGCTTTTTTTTTTAATGCAAATGATTGTGTAATTTCAGTTCTGCAAAAAGTAAGTCTTAATCAGTAGTCCAGCATTGCAGATGATGGATAAGCTGAACTACACTATAAAAGATTCTTACTCGTGAAATAAGCAATTATTCCCTTTTTGTAATTTTGTTCTAAAAAATCTCCATTTGTAGTTTTTTCCCTCATTGATGAAAAGAAACATTATATTCGTTTGTTTTAGAACCACTATTCAGTTTATAGATGTTTCATATTATGGCACATGTTCCAAGTTTTAAAAAATCGATAAAACAGCGTGTGCGCTGGACAAAAAAGTCACACATTCAGAAAAGGGTATCAAAGTTCATGGAAAAGTCACGAATTTTGCTTTGAGGTCATGAAGTTCTTTTTATTTTTAGTAAATGTTCATTTTCTGGTAACAGTCTCAATCTAAGTAATTCTCCAATCACTGACCACATAAGATGCAAATGCAGCTTCTATCTAACAATCCAAGTGTCAAGAAAAGAGCACTTGTGCCGCCACCTCCCCCACCCCCACCCCATCCCCCGTCCCCAAAGAAAACTGTTAAAACAAAAAACATTTTAGCATAAGAATATATGATATATGTACCAAATTTTGTTTACAAAATTTTGAAATCAATTTAATGATTTATATTATGCTGCTTATGGAGTCATGACATTTTTCAGATTTAAATGTTAAAGAAAGATGTGCAATGAAATCATGTAGCGCAGGGATGGATATTTCAAATTTCTTTAGGTGCAGTGAAAGTATGATGAGTCAGGTTTTTGTTACTAGCAGAAGGTCAGGAGATACTTCTGTGTAGAAAAAGAAGGTGGCAGAGTTTCACCCCTTCTTTAATATGTGCGCACATGTGCACGTGTGTGAGAGAGAGACTTCTCGCTGCCTTGGATAGGGACACGGGTCTTTTAAAAAATGCCATGAAAATTGTTAATTAATAATAAAATTTTCCCAAATTAAGTAGACACCCTGTAAAAGAAGCATGGTATTCGTTTGTTTTAGAACCATCATTCAGTTTATGGATGGTTCATATTATGGCACATGCTCCAGGTTTTGAAAAAGTGGTAAAAGAAGCATGATTTCCCTTTGTTTTAGAACCACTATTCACTTTGTAGATGATTCATATTATGGCACATGTTCCAAGGCTTGAAAAATTGGTAAAAAGAAGCTTGGTATTCTTTTGTTTTAGAAACACTATTCAGTTTATAGGTGATTTATATTATGGCACCCAGGAGCAGAAAGTACTAAAAACTATGGCGTATGTCACAGAACAAAGTCCTCCCTTGCAGGACATTTTCTTTTTAATCTTAGATTTCAATGCCTTGCAGAATATTTTTTTTACCTTAGATTTCAGTTTCCTTGTAGAATATTTTCATTTATGGAACATATTTTGTTGAATCTTAAATTTCAATCCCTTGCGAGCGAAACATTTTTTTTTATCTTAAACTTGCGAGTGCAGTACTCGCTCCCATACCCCGCCCATCTGCAGAGAACTCCTATTGTCTATACTTCCCACCCTTCTGGTTAGAGCATTGACCCCCCCCCCACACACACACACACACATCCATCTATCCATCCCTACCATTTGGGGTGGTAAAAGATTATTTCTCCCTGAGCTTTTTTGGAAGACCCCTTTTCCCCTCCCCGCTAGTATGTCATGAAAGTGGGAGGTGCCAAGCTTGGTTAAGCCACATATTGCTGGGGAGAGTGTTTGTTAGGTGTCAATCTTGGAAAAAATCATCTCAAGTCAACAACAGCAGAACAACTTGGGATGGCAGGATTCCTGCTCAAAGTTTTAAACTCCTGCTGAAGTAAAGTTGCTAGGAAGAAGTCTCCTACCTTAGAAAATTTTAAGGAAAAAAAAATATATGTATGTATATAAAATCTGGGTCCGTATTTTGACCACTCACAAAATTCAAGCTTTAAAAAAGTATCCTTCATAGAACTATGTTCGTTAAAAACTAATCTTTCACAGAGTTCCAAAAATTGCAGTCAAAACACATCGTTCATGTTGGGAATATAATCCATTTATGGACTCTTGAATCACCTTCCTTACATAGCGGCATGGACAATTCATTTTGTATATCACTGATTGTTACAAATCAGGCACAAGATTCTTTCACGGAATTCCGTGTGTTTAATTATTTGGGTTTGATACAAAACTGAAGAGAATTTTGGAGGAATGATTAGTGTGTATGTGGGGGGGGGGGGTCATTTTCTGTCTGGGAACAGCATTCCATTTTTCAAAACTTAGAAATTTTCCCATAATTGTTATTTCTTCTTCTTGGAAGTTGCCTCTGTCCAGTATTGTTGCTAAATATCAGTCTATTGCGTAAATGTTTGTATTTCAGCTTGAAACTGTAGGCAACAATTTCCGAAAACATAAATTAAACGGAGCAAAACTTTCCCTGTAATGTTTAGGCATGAGTTTCTCCCACAGATTCGCAGAATTTTGCCTTTGTTGTCATCATTTGCATCATTCTCAAGAGCAAAGAGAATTTGATGAGAGGGTGTTCCAGCTGGAAGCAGAATTCATGTCTTTCAAAACTTTTGAAAACAGAAACGAGACGAAGTGAAGATTTCTCACGTAATCATATTGGTTTTCTTGTGATTCTCTTTGTTCAATATTAACATAAAATATGATTTTGTTCAATAAATGATTGTGTTTCAGCATGATAATGTAGGGAAAATTTCCGAAAATGGAAATCAAATGGAGCGAAGTGTTCGGAAAAGCTGTGCTCCACTTAGAATAACTGACAAAAATCCCTTATGTTGTGATATTCAAAAGATTACAGGCTACATTGATTATCTATTTAGAACAATACAGTGTATGTTTTGAAAAGGTGGAAATTGTTGACATAATTGAAGAGCAGGTATTTTATTGAATTTTGAATATTTAATATTTCCAAGAACTCATGTCAATTCTGAGCAGAAGAAAGAATTGGAAAATCTTCCAATTTCATTGAATTTGTAAAGGCTTTTCCATGTGTTCCACACCCTGAAGACAATAAAAAAAAAAAAGGTTTAGTTTTTGAGTACACTGTTTTTGTCACTTGGATTTATAGAAATTTGCAAGAAAGTAGGACAAGTGGAACATTTTTTCAGATTAAAGCTCTCTTAAAACAAGCCTAACAAAATGAAATGAAAGCACAGATCCCAAATTTTATTAAGTTTGCTGTTTTTATTCTGCCTGCGCCTGTCTCTGAGACAATTTGTAAATCCTAGGGTTCAGCCATTGACAAATTAAAAGTAAAAAACCCAGTACTAATGACGGAGATGATGTTATAGTTGGAACAAATGATAAATGATTGTTTATAAGGTTAAACAGAGCACCATCTGGATGTAAATCAGTCCAAAAATACTGAAAGCTGTCCTAGTTTCAACGTATGGACCAAATTACCACAGACATGTTGTAAATAATTCATCTGCATCCATGGCACAAAACTATTTAACTTCAAAAATTTATTAACCAAATATCAAATTTTAAATACATACCCTGGTTCTAAATTTATTTGATTTAATTAACAGGTTAATATAATGTTATATTTAACAAGGGGTTTCAACTGATGGTAAAGTAATGTTTTAATGTTTGTTTTACTGTGACTTGTCCACTTGATTTTTTTTTTAATTTTTTTTATGAAATTTGGTCAAAGTGTTGTGTGCTTTGTCTGCAGAACGTTTTCAATCCTTGGAAGTCGTGTTGCAGAATACTGAACATAATTGTGCTCCTGGGTTATGACATATTGGGTTGTCGGAAAAGTCATGTATTTTGGCACCCGGTGGCGGTTGGGCAGTTTTGGAAGAACTAGAGGCATGCGCAGCTCTGTTTTCGCTATGGCATTTGACAGGTGCCAGTTCTAGCTGCAGTCTAAAAGGAATAGTGAGCGATTTGGTTGATTTGCGGAGATTTGACATAAAGTTGAAGATGGAAGACCAAACTGTGCATTTTCACCATGTTTTACTTCCGTAAAGGGAAGAATGTGCATCAAGCTTGTGAAAAGTTTAGTAAAGTGTACGGTGATAATGCTCTACGAGAACGTCAGTGCCAGCGGTGGTTCGAAAAATTCCTTGCTGGTGATTTTGACCTCAACGATGCTCCTCGGTCCGGGAGGCCCACCGAGGTTGATGACGACCAAATCAAGGCATTGATCGAGTCAAAGCCACGTTACACAACATGAGAGATTGCAGACACGTTGCACATCCATCATTCAAGCATTCATGATCACCTGAAGAAGCTGGGATACGTAAGCAAGCTCAAAGTGTGGGTTCCTCATGAACTCAAAGAAGCTCAATTGACGGCACGTATAAACAACTGTGATATGCTCATTAAACGTGAGAAAAACGATCCTTTTTTGAAGCGACTGATAACTGGTGATGAAAAGTGGATTGTGTACAACAATGTGCTGTGCAAACGGTCTTGGTCCCGATGTGCTGCTTCGCCTCAAACTACATTCATCAGCGGAAGGTTCTGGTCTCAGTGTGGTGGGATTTTAAAGGTGTTGTGTTTTTCGAGCTCCTACCACGGAATCAAACAATCAATTCAAATGTGTACTATCGGCAATTGGACAGTTTGAACGAATCCATCATTCAGAAACATCCAGAGTTCGTTCATCGTAAAGTTGGTGTGTTCTATCACAACAACGTGAGACCACACACAAGTTTCATCACCCGCCAAAAATTATTGGAGCTTGGGTGGGATGTGTTGCCACACCCAGCATACTCGCCTGACCTTGCGGCGTCATACTTCCACTTGTTTCGCTCTCTTTAACAGTCCTTGCGTGGTATAACGTTCAATTCAGATGAGGCTGTAAATCAGCACCTTGTACAGTTTTTCACCACAAAAGGCAGGTCCTTCTCTGAACGAGGCATTCTGCAGCTCACTGAAAGATGGCAAAAGGTTATCGAACAAAACGGGCATTATATCATTGATTGATCTTTGTTCTTTCTATCAATAAATGATCTTTGCAAAACATGGCTAAAATACGTCATGACTTTTTTGACAACCCAATATATTCCTGATTTTGAAAAATGCCATGCATTAGATTCCAGAGGCATGTAAATTATTGGCCTGGGCAAGTTAAACATTAAAAAAGATTTGAAAAAGCAAACAAAGCTATTGAAATTGAGAATTTTCTACCATGAGAAACAAGATGGTGTTTCATGTATCAATTGTTCCTTCTCTGATGTACGGCAGTGAAACCTGGGTGCTGCAGAAGAGATATAGGAGTCGTTTGCATGCTTGAGAGGTGCATTACTTATCAGGGGCTTGTGGCAAGACACGCTCTGATCATGTGAAGAATGAAGATGTGTTGTAGGTGTGTGATGTGAGGGAAAGTGTTGTTAGTAAGGTGGAAACTAATATTCTTAGGGGTTTGGCCATGTTGGAAGAATGAGTGATAAGATGCTTGCTAAGAAAAATTTTTCAGCCCAAGTGACAGGAAAGAAAGGTAGAGGAAGGTCACAGAAAGCATGGGAGAACCAGTTTCAGGAATGTTTTAATGAGAAAAAGATTATGAGTATGAAGTACAAAAGGCCTTGTGTGCGATGTGTGATCGATGTCAGTGATGCTCCAGCTGTGTGCTGAGATCGCTGTAAATGGAAACGTCTGATACACCAGAAGTAAGTAAAATCTAGTCCATCAGTCAAACGCTTATCTGGCAGATTGCCTTTCTTTGAGGAGCTAATGTCTGAATCTCAGAGAACAGCTTAATGATATGTATGTATGTATGGAAAACAAATTTAGTAATAAATTTACCTCCTGGTCAGAAAGTACATAAAACTCTTGATCTGTTAGCACAGTTAGAAATTTGGCTTCTACAGTGCTGAGCAATGCAAGTTCAGAATTGAAATTCACACCTTTAGTAACACAGAAATGCTACAGGTATACTGATAGAAACATTTTATTGGCTAAAGTTTAAATGATGGCAAATCAGTTACATGACACATTGTATCCCAGAGGCACCCTGAAATTGCTGATAGCTGTGGCAATTTTTTCAAGGAAAGTTTGATATTAAGTGATGATGTATGTTTAGCATTGAACATTTTATCTACAGACACTTCAGACAGCCACGAAAAAAGTGGGCAAAATGTTAATACATACATACATATCACTAAGCTGTTCTCTGAGATTCAGAAGTTAGCTCCAAAAAGAAATACAAACTTCCAGATATTTTTACTTATTGTTGTCGTATCAAACTTCTCCATTTACAGCGATCTTGACATACAACTCGTGCTTCGCTGATATCCATTACACGCCATACACAAGATCTTTTATACTTCATACTCATAATCTTTTTCTCATGCAGACACTCCTGAATCTGATCCACCCATGTCTTCCTTGGCCTTCCTCTACCTTTTTTTCCTGCCACTTGGGCTGAAAAGATTTTCTTAGTAAGCGTTTCATCACTCATTCTTTCAACATGGCCAAACCACCGAAGTATATTGGTCTCCACCTTGCTAACAACATTTTGCTTCACATCACACAACTGCAATACATCTTCATTCCTCACACAATCAGATCGTGTCTTGCCACAAACCCCACGTAAGTAACGCATTACTCCAGCACACAAACGACTCCTATGTTTCTTCTGCAGTAGTCAGGTTTCACTGCCATACATCAGAGTAGGAACAATTACTGTTTCATACACAGCCATGCGGGACTCTCTAGAGAACCCATCATTCCTGCGAAAACCTCCCAGAGCAGCTATGACTTTCAAAGAAGAATTCACTCGCCTACTGATTTCACCATCCAACTTGTTCTCTCTGTCAAACATGCTTCCTTAAATACACAAACTCACTCACCTGGTCAATCACAGTGCCATTTCTACTTACATTACATTCAGTGCTACCAGTTCCTCTCTCAAACACCATAACTTTGGTTTTTCCCTTATTTATACTCAGTTTGAATTTCATGCAAACTTCATGCATCCGAGTCAACATACTCTGCAACTCACTTTTGCTCTCTGCCAAAAGGACAGTGTCATCAGCATACAGCAATCTGCACACACGGATATCACCAAGACATAAACCACTATTATCTATTTTGGCATCACGCATGCATGCATCCATAAATATATTAAACAGCCATGGTGACATTACACAACCTTGTCTTAACTCCTGCAGCAATGGAAAACCATTTTGATAAAACACCATTCACTCGTGCACAAGCTCTACTACCAGCATACATGGCTTTTACACAATTAAGTAGTTCCCAGTAACACCATATTCATTCAATACCTTCCACAAAAGTGTCCTATTTACTCGGCCATAAGCTTTCTCTAAATCTATGAAGGCAGCAAAAACTTTCTTCCCAACAGCTAGATACTTTTCAATCATCATGCGTAATGCAAAAATCTGGTTAGTGCAGCCTTTACCAGGCATAAAAACACTCTGAACATCCCACACTTTCAATGATGTAAGACCCCGTACTTTTTCAATAACAACCTTACCAAACACTTTTCTTGGCACACTCAGTATGCTAATACCACGATAGTTTTTGCATTCAGTCTGATCACCTTTTCCCTTATAAGAGGGAACAATAATACCATCCTTCCAATCCCGAGGGACCATTCCTAACTCCCAGCACAACTGGCAAATTTCAGTTAATCAGTCAATTATCAGGGTGCGCACGCGTGCTTGAAAACCTGGAAAGTCCTGGAAAATCATGATTACGTTTTCAAGGCCTGGAATATCCTGGAAAAACGGTGCCTTTTTAATGCTGTCTTGAAAAGCCTTGAAATTTGAAATTAGTGCTTAAAAATGCCCTTTTAGGAAATCGTGTTACTGTTACCCCTTCATTTTTTAAAGTTCCTCTCCTCTGTTCTCAAAGAAACAGCCGGCAACGGTCCAGTGCAATAAAATTGGATGATTACTAGTAGGTCTGTTTGGAAGGTGAGCTTGATGTCCGTCAGACAACTCTGAGAATGGAAGGGGAAAGAAGAGGCATTTAGCATTTTCAGGGGAGGGGGTCGCGTATGTACCAAGTCAGCTGGCATCCACCAGTGAGGAGTATGCCTGAACAACATATTCATCTTCTTGTTTATGTGCATGCCATCCTCACTCCCCTCAAGAGACTTCCGCTACTTATGATAAAAAATAAGAAAACTATCTTTGCGAATTTTTCACGACAGTGGCTGAAATTTTTACATTCACTATAATTGGATTACAGGAGCTCACTTCCAAAATTCCAATTGAATCGGTTTAAAACTTAAAAAGTTAGCATTGGTAATTTTTATTATAGACAAGTATGTGTGCCTCTTTGGATAGAGTGAGCCTCCAGCAGAAAGGGTGTTACCATAGCAACGGTTGATTGACAGCTGGGAGCGCTGATCTGAGCCCTTGGTTGGGAAGAAAGCAAACACCTGTTTATCACTTCCACAGCTCAAAAGGACTAGGAGAAAATGTTCAGAAATCCATTTTTCCGAATTTTGAAAATAACAGTAAAATTTTTACAGTGGTTAAGATACATCACAATAAAGTTCTAGTGCAAATTTCGCCAAATTCCGTTAGGAACTTAAGCAGATGCGAAAAAAAAAAAAAATCTTCCGTTGCATAATCAGATTGAAAAAAGAAACAGTAGTTATAAATTACAGGAAAAGCAAGTAAATTATTTTTTTTAGATGCCATGGTTTTATTTAAACAGAGTGATCCTTAAATTTTTTTTTTTTCTGTGATGATATGGACTCTATTTGAATTACAAACATACATTTTTATTCAGACGTCTGAGTTACTGTTTTAGTAAAAAAATAATCTATATTTAAAAAATTTTCAATGGATTTAAGCGATATTCAGCAGATAAACAGTATTTTAGTAAATTGCAACATCATGACGTAAATTTGGTAATTTTGTCGAAAATTGGGGAGCATTTTTTTCTTTTACACTTTCTATTATAGTTAGGGTGAAGGAGGAAGGGTGCAACTTGACAGTTCATTGAGCTGCAGGTGGTGATTTATGGCGATGTGCCAAATGAAAAGAAGCCGTTCCATCAGGACATTCCAAAGGTTGTGTGTGTGCGTGGACGCCTCCTCCTGCTGTTTGATCTTAATCGGAATGTTTTTGTGCATGGGGGGGGGGGGGGGGGTTGAGAGAAATATCCCTTTCAGCTTTACAGCTTTCACGGTTCACAGCTTTTTTTTTTTTTTTATCTCTTGGTAATAAATAAAAATCATAGTTGCTGCATTCACCATTGATCCGTATTTGCACTTTCTTGAATATAAACAGCAGACAATCAGAAACATGGTGTTGGGCAGGTCTTGATGTTCTTCATTTTGCATATGCTGAATTCAGTTCTGTGGGAATAAGGAATGAATTATACTGTGAATATATACAAAACTACATATTTTTGAGCTGAAAAAATAGGTCTACTTGTACACAGTAGCTAACGTGTGAACTTGGATGAAGACAATCAGACATACGGACTTCTGATTCCATAAAAAAAAAATTAAACAGTATTTTTTATTATACACTACAGGTAAAAAAGCAAAAACATGTTTTTAAACATTATAAAGGAAAACGGATTTTTGAAACGCATGACTTGATGATCCTTATTTCTGAAAGTTTCTTTTTTCCACATCCTTTTTTTTTCAATTACAATACATTGTAACAGGATACTGTGTGTTGTATCACTTAGTGATATGACAGATTTTCTGTTGCCGATATCCGCGATCGTAAGCGGTAGTTGCATTGCGATTGTTGATGATGACAAAATAAATAATGGAGTGATGTAAAATGTTGCATAAACTTTAAAAAAAAAAAAAAATCGACACCTGCCCCCCCCCCCCCCCCCCCGAACTTTTATGCGGTCATCATAGCTGATCAACCATTTCATTCCATGAACATCAGCACATTTCAATCATTTGAACATTTGGGGTATCTGTAGGAATTCAGCCGTGCTTAAGCGCCTAGCGCAACGAAAACATGCTAATTTTGGACAGTTCTATTCCCTTCCCCTCTACCATCCCTAATAATTGAGAGTGCATACTGTAGTTTCAAATATTCTACTTATGAGCTAGTTTTTGCGCTGTTCGTTATGTTTTTATTTTCGAAATTACTAACCTTTTCGAACTATGGTTGCAGAAACGTTTATGCTTTGGGTTTGTCTGTACGATAAGTCGCGTGCAAGCGGTTGGATTTCGGGGAAATTTTAGTACGCTGTTGGGTACAACCTGGAAACCTACCCTGTTGAAAATGGTCGAAATTAAATTCAAAGATCAAGACATAAGAGCAGTATTCGTTCTCCAAGCTTAGGAATGTTAACTCACATAAAATCTGTTTGATTGCAACAAAGTTTTGGTATGTTATCAGTTAGGAGAAACCTACCCTTGTAGAAAATGGTCCAACTTGAATTGAAAGGTCAGGGCATAAGAACAGAATTCATTCTTTACGATCTTGTGCTTGATAAACTTGATCCATTTGCATAAAGCACATTCATCCATTTGCATCTTTCATCATTTTTATTACTTAAAACTGAAATTACTTTTAAAAAATAATTTGAACATGATACTGTAAAGCGTAATAACCATCCTGGAATTTTTTGTATATGTCATGGAAAAGGCCTGGAAAGTCCTTGAATCCCCCCCCCCCCAAAATGTACGAACCCTGATTATAGAGTCACCACCATATTTCAACATCTCTGTAGTTATGCCATTCTTACAGCGATATTCATCCACAGAGACTCTACCTTGCAACATCCCCAAATAGGCTTCCTTCTTTCTCTTTACTGCCTCTTCAATCTCACTATTCCACCAAGCATCACCTCTATTGTTACCCACTATTGTGGTGCCACAGACCCCTTTAGCAGCAGTGACAACACAGTTCTTAAAACATTCCCACTTCTTTTCTACATCCCTCTCACCAGACTTCAGATCCTTCAGTCATTCTCTGAGTAAGTCAGAATACCGCTGATGATCTTCAAGGAGCCTATCAACCTATATTCTTTCTATCCTGGGTCTCTTCCTATCTTCCTATTCTTTTTCCTCCAACCAACATTAAGTTTCACTCGTGACACTACCAAGTAATGATCAGAACCAACATCCGCACCTCTCATCACACGGGTGTCAACAACTAAGTGTTTCAAACGCTGATCGTAGACAACAAAATCTATCACACTCTTTTGACCAAGAGTACGATTTTCCCAAGTATATGTGTGGATATACTTGTGGTTGAAAAATGTATTAGATACACACAAACCATTCTCAATGCAGAGTTCAATTAATCTTTCACCATTATCATTCACACAAGGATCATTAAACTTACCCAGAACATTGTCAGAAATTGCATTCTGCACACCTGCTCTAGCATTGAAATCCCCTGCTATTATAACTTTTTCTTTAGCACCAAACTGGCTCAAAACAGCTTTTAGCTCATTTCAGAAATCTTATTTGTTATCAGAAGGTTCCGAGTCACAAGGAGCATACACTACAACAATTACAATTCTCTGAAGTTTCACTTTCAAACGAATCCAGAGAATTCTCTCACTTATGCAACTATAGTGAATCAAGTTGTTCTTCATGCTTTCACTTAAAATCACACCTACACCAGCCTGTCCTCTCATATTATCCAATACTCCAGACCACACACTCATCGTGCCATTCACTTCTTCTACCCCAATTTCCTTCTTTTTGGTTTCACTTACACACAGTACATCCAGTCTATACTTATTCATCTCCTCAACCACCTCACTCATCTTGCCATCTATACCTCTAGTATTCCATACACCAATCTTACATTCACTCAGCTGAAATCTCTTTCTCATACGCCGTTTAGAAAGTCCAGGTCGATTCCGTGGTGGACCGTCCTCAAGTGTGGTAGGTCTACTACCTTGGCAGATAAAAAAATTTCACTGATGTCCAGCTGGGCTTGTAACTTTTCAGACATGTGTCAAGCTGTGTGTTTTATACAGCATAGGACTGAATTTAAGTCCTGTGTTGTGTTGGTAGTAGTGAGAACATGCAGGACTATAGAAGCGGAGGGCTGGTCATTAGAGCTAACTCCCCTGAAGCCCGAAGTGTGAGGTGATGACCTGAGTTTGCCAAAATGCGTAATCACGCATCTAGTACACAACAAAATTTTACCAACAGTACACGTAAAAATATGCATCGTGAATTTTTCTCAACACGTAAAAATTAGCATAAAAAAACGCGTAAATCTATGCATCGAAGAGTTTTACCAACTCGTGAAAATACGCATAGGGACAGTATTTCATCTTTTGAAAACGGAAGTAAACGAAATAGATTTTTCCGTAATCATAATTTCGTTTTCCTGCGATGTTGCCTCTGCCCAGTATTGCTGTTGTATATCCTTTTATTCCATAAATATTTGTATTTCAGTTTGAAAATAGAGGAAACATTTCCGAAAATGGAAATTCAACGACGCAAAAATGCAAAAAATCCCCTGCAATCTTCAGGCATGAGAGTGCCACGGTGTCGAGGAATTTCTCCTTTTCTGTCATAATTTGCGTTATCTTCAAGATCAATGCATAACTGAACAGAAATTTTGGTGCAATTTGAACTGGTGAAGAATGCTTTTTGCCTGAAACTTTCAAAAACGGAATTTTCGTCTTTCAAAACTTTTGGAAATGGAAGTTAAACTCAGTGAACATTTCTCCCGTAATCATAATTTTATTTTTCACGCTATGTTTCCTCTGCCTAGTACTGTTGCTAAATATAATTTTATTTCATAAATATTTGTATTTAACCTTGAAATGGAGGGAAAATGTGGAAAACAGAAATCAGACGTAGCAAAGATTTCTCCTATAACTAATCCCTCCCCCCCCTCCCAACGATGTCCCAAACATGTATCCTATGTTCTTAAATATTCCCCCAAAAAGGTTTGCATTTCAGCTTGATAAAGGGGAGAGGGGTCCGAAAACGAAAGTGACTAAGCTGAAAAGTTTATAAGAAATTAATGCATGGTGTTAAAAAGTATTCATATTTTCAAAACTACACTGTTTATCTTATCTGAAATAGTGAAAGCTGTCATGCATTCATGGTTCTCACAGACTGAAAGTTTTACAGCTTGATGGATAAAATTGTCATCCAAGGGCATAAAAAAAAAAAGAGAGAGAGAAAAGTAACAATAAAGAAATTGGAAGGGAAACAAAGATATCAGCAAAATGAAAAGAAAATTTAAGCACTGGATGCTGCACAGCTGCAGGGTCAACAAAAGACAAATGTGGCTGTGTAACTTGCTGAGAAGTTGATTAGATATTTTTAGATGTCTATAAAAATCTCAAAAATTCAATGTAGTCGCTTCTTGAACACATTGCTGTTGCATGTGGTCATTACAGAACATGATAAATTTAATGTTATTGTTTTAAAATATGAATATTATATTTATTACTAAAAGAAGGAGCAAAACAGATCCAAATTCTAAATACACTCAGTGTTAGTGAAATATTTTTAATATGAAAAAAAATCTTGATTGATCATAATCGCTCATAATTTTTATTTCACACACACACACACACATTGGTTATTTTTTCTAAAATACTCCCCACTTTTAAAAATTACTCCCTAAAATTTTTAAGGAGTAAAAATACTTCTTTAAAAAAATTTCGGCAAACTCTGGTGATGACATAGTCATGCTGCACCAGTAGCATGGTATTGGGTTCTCTGAAGCCACTGTTGCCCAGGAACTGCGAACTAATCAGTGCGAAAAGGCAAACAAATTAAATAAACCTGAAGCCCAGGAGTAAAGGGAATGAGAAGAAACTAAACTCTGTCATTCTCATAATTTAAAAGAACCAGGATACTCTGTAAACATATGTTTCAAACATTACAGTATTGGGCATATCGAACTGAGTCTTCGTGAAAACGCAGTTGACACATTTCTTCAAAGTTTGTAATTTGCTTTTCTTTTCCAAAGTACTTATATTTTCATTTTGCTTTTTAATTGCTGAATTTTAGAAATTAGAGATCTAAAAGTGGCCCATCTTTTTGCTCGTTGAACAGAAACTCTATTTTTTCCTGCTTTTTAATTTAGATATCTTTCTCAAGTATTGGATTTTTTTTTCATTAAATTATTATCATTACAGATTTGTAAAAAATTGCAGTTACGACATTCTGTTGTCTGTACATTGCCACTAATTCCCCATTTCGTAATCCAGCATTCGTTTCACCTTTAGTATCCAGATTAATTTTCTTTGGGCTTAAGTCACTTAATTGTTCCAAAGCACTTCGAACATTTTTTTTTTCTTTTTTCCCCTGTGTCTCTGGGTCTTCTGTGTTATTTCTTCAGAATTTAAAGAAGGTACATTTACGCTGGATACAGCGTCAGATTTGAGTATCTTTTGCTATGTGCACTCCAAATATGTCAGGATCGATTCTATCAAATACTGCTATAATGCACTGTTTGAGCTCTTGAAGGCTGCTTAATCTTTCTCGGTAAACCATGTCCTTGACATAGGCCCAGAGGAAGAAGTCCGTAGGAGTGGTATCCGGGGACCGGGGTGGCCAAGGAATAGGACCTCCTCTGCCAATCCATCTGTCGGGAAACTCAGGGTTCAGGTATTCGTGAACGTCAAGTCCCCAATGTGGAGGAGCGCCATCTTGTTGCAGTATGACATCTGGTTGCAAATCCTGCAGTTGAGGAACCTCAAAGTTCTGAAGCATGTTCAGGTAATTATTCATTTGCACTGTGGCTGTGGTCTCAGAGAAGAATGGCCCAATTACACGATTATGCACAAGTCCACACCAAACATTTACCTTTGGACTGTGTGCGACATGCTCCCTGACTGAATGTGGGTTTTCACTACCCCATATACGAACATTCTGAGTGTTTACTTTTATGTGCATGTAAAAAGGTTGCCTCATCCAAGAACATTATACGGCATAGGAAACTTTCATCAACTTCTAGCCGCTCCAACATATCCCAAATGAATGCTAGGCACTGAGGTCCATCGTTCGGTTTAATCTTGTGTAGGAGTTGCACTTTGTATGCAGTTAGTTTCAGGCATTTGTGAAGCACCCCCATTAATGTGGATCGTGGAACATTCAGTTGTAAAGAGGCCCTTCTCGTGGACTTGCTAGGACTGCGAGCAAAAACTTCCCGTATGCTCTGCACAGTTTCTTTGCTGATAGGGGTCTGCCACCTCTTTGTCAGTCCAGGACGATATCAGGATCCAAGAATTCCTTCTGCCACGCTCTGATACTGAAATCACTCGGTGGATTTTTCCCATGTGTCCGACGGTAATTTCTTTGTACCGTAATCACAGACTTTGTCTCAAAAAACCAATGCATGCATGTTGCTTTCTCCTGCAGCGATGACATTTTCAGTTGTTTTGCAGTTAGCGTCAGTATTTATGAGCACATAACACCATCTGTTGGAAAGAGATGGTGTTAAAAACTCAAATATTTACTCCTTCAAATGCAGCAAACCGCATTGCTGTAGATCTGTTCATTTTTGTACAGTTGTCAATCAAAACCCCTAGGGGACATTTCGACCACTCTGTAGATGATGGGCCTGTTCTGCTGTCAGTGAAATGAAAAAATTATCTTGTTGAGATTTGAAACCTTCAATACTGTTTCTGATTTTTAATGGAATTTCTGTCAGTCAAAACTGCATTTTGGTTATGTACACTGATTCTGTACTAATGTTGTTGCTGCCATAATAATTTCACTAGACTGACACTTTGTGTTTGTAAGAGTGTGCAGGTGCAACACATTGAAGCTTTCCGTGTTTTAATCTAATAATATTTTGACTTGCAGGTTGGCACAGAAAATGGAATCATTTGTATTTTCAAAATTACCACTGAAGGTGTAGAATTTGTCAAGAATCTCCCTAAACAAGAAGGTGTGTATTTCAATGTTATTCATATTATATTTTTGCAAGCCTTTATTAAAAATTCAGAAATAAACTTTTTTTTTATTTCCCTTAATATTAGAAAAAAGATTTTTTAATCATTTATGTTTTTGTTATCTTGTATTGAAAAAAAAAAAAGCTCTTACTTTCCCTTCAGATATGTTTAAACTTGCTATTCTAAAATATTTTGGAAACTACTTTGCTCCAAAAGTTTAGTTTAAAGAGTGTATGAATTGTTGCTAACAGGATCACTGGGCATTGCATGACGTAACAGCCAGGTTTGTTGTATAGAAACATTTATACAAGCCCACATTGCTTACACAGCGATAGCTAATGACCTTAAGGATATGTATATACATATTACTAAGCTGTTCTTTGATATTCAGAGGTTAGCTCCACAAAGAAATACAAACTACAAGATAATTTTTATTTACTGTTGCTGTATCAAACTTCTCCATTTACAGCGATCTTGACATACAACTCGGGCTTCACTGACATCCATCACACGCCGTACACAAGATCTTCTATACTTCATACTCATAATCCTTTTCTCATGCAAACACTCCTGAATCTGATCCTCTCATGACTTCCTTGGCCTTCCTTTGCTTTTCCTTCCTGCCACTTGGGCTAAAAATATTTTCTTAGTAAGCATCTCATCACTCATTCTTTCAGCATGGCCAAACCACCAAAGCATATTAGTCTCCACCTTACTAACAACATTTTGCTTCACATTACACAACTGCAACACATCTTCATTTCTTACACAATCAGAACGTGTCTTGCCACAAACCCCACGTAAGTAACGCATTTCTCCAGCACACAAATGACTACTCTTGTTTCTTCTGTAGTACCCAGGTTTTACTGCCATACAATAGAGTAGGAACAATTACACTTTCATATGTGAACCCATCATTCCTGTGAAAACCTCCACTCTCTTGTGAACCCATCATTCCTGTGAAAACCTCCCAGAGCAGCCATGACTTTCAATAAAGAATTCACTCGCCTACTAATTTCACCATCCAATTAGGTTTCTCTGTCAAACATGCTTCCTAAATACACAGACTCATTCACCTGGTCAATCACTATGCCATTTAGACTTACATTACATTCAGTGCTACCAGTTCCTCTTTCAAAAACTATAACTTTGATTTTTCCCTTATTTATACTCAGTTTGAATTTCATGCAAACTTTGTACATCCGGGACAACATACTCTGCAACTAACTTTTGCTCTCTGCCAACAGGACAGTGTCATCAGCATACAGCAATCTGCACACAGTAATATCGCCAAGACATAAACCACTATTATCTATTTTGGCATCACGCATGCACACATCCATAAATATATTAAACAGCCATGGTGACATTACACAACCTTGTCTGACTCTTGCACCAATAGAGAACCATTTTGATAAAACGCCATTCACTCGTACACAAGCTCTACTACCAACATACATGGCTTTTACACAATTAAGTAGATTCCCAGTAACACCATATTCATTCAATACCTTCCACAAAAGTGTTGTATTTACTCAGTCGTAAGCTTTCTCTAAATCTATGAAGGCAGCAAAAACTTTCTTACCAACAGCCAGATACTTTTCAATCATCATGCGTAATGCAAAAATCTGGTTAGTGCAGCCTTTACCAGGCATAAAACCACTCTGAACATCCCACACTTTCAATGATGTAAGACCCCATGCTTTTTCAATAACAACCTTACCAAACACTTTTTCTGGCACACTCAGTAGGCTCAAGGATATGTTAGTGCAATTAAAACTGACTATAGATGCTTTGGAAATTTTGTAAGCAGATGCTACTACATGAGCTGCAGTTTGTCATTCATGGTGTTCCCAATTAAGAAATAAGGCCATGTGTCCCTGCTGTACCATTCTTCATCTTGGTTACTCAGTCCAAGGACTGGTTGTTCAGTAGATGTACACTGTCTCTCCGTTCTCCGCCGTTCTCTTCAAGTCATAAGGTGCGTCGCATAAATTTAGAGACAGTCTACTTTGCACCGTGAACGCAATGCGAAATTTAAGTGGGAAGCTGAAGTGGTACCTAATTAGACATAACCCTACAACAAATGTTTCGATCCGTCGAGATGACCGGATTGTGTGAAAAGAACACCACAAAGTGAAATAGTGTAATTTTAGGTGTCTCGTAAATATATAGACAACTATGTAAAGTAGCCACATGCAAATGAGATATACAAATTAGCATGTTGTATGCATGCACATGGGCCATAATTAAGTCCAGCCTACAAAAGACAGCAGACCTGCCGTCAGACATTCATTTGTCGAAATGCCACGCAATAGTCAACTTTCTGGTGAGGAGGTACAGAAGATTTAGAGACTAAGAGCAAATAGATTGCCTGTAGCGAAAATTTGTAAAGCCATGGGGAGAAGTAGGGCAGTCATTTATAAGACTTTATCGAAACGTGGTGCATTAACTGCCAGAAAACGGCCTCGAATAACAACCAAACGAGATGATCGTGCCATCATGCGTTTAGTTTCATCCCTAAGGTTATCACTACGTCAAGTTTCTCAGGCTGTTGGTGTCACCGTCTCAAAGTACACAGTTCATCAACGAATTAGGGAAAGTCGCAACATTGTGCTTCCGTAAAATGCGCCGTCTGCCACACCTCACGCGACGCCACAAGGAAGCTAGATTGTTATGGGCAAGCAGCCACATGCACTGGACGGACGAGTGGATCACAACTATTTTCTCCGATGAGAAAAAGTTCAACCTGGACGGCCCTGATGGTTGGAACTGCTATTGGCATGATTTATGACGCGAGCCACGCACCTTCTTCAGCAGACAGGGAGGGGGATCTGTTATGGTCTGGGGAGCTTTTGCGTTCAATGGGACAATGGATATCGCTTTCCTGCAAGGCAGGCAAAACTCCGAAACGTATCAGAACATATTCATCAGCCACCACCTACCGTTTGCCGAAACTCTAGCGGGTGTTGATTATCTATTCCAGCAAGACCATGCCTCTATTCATCAGTCTGCATCAACAAAAAGCTGGTTTAACACTCATCATGTGACCGCAACCGAATGGCCAGCACTCAGTCCAGATCTGAACCCAATCGAGAATCTCTGGGGTATCCTAGCTCGTGATGTGTATGCGAATGGACGGCAGTTCTCAAGTGTGGTGGCATTGAAAGAGCAGATTGAAGGAAGCTGGTACGCACTCCGTCCAGAACACTTACATCACTTGGTGGACAGCATGCCCAATCGGGTTTTCAGTGTTATTCGGAACAACAGCTCCACTATTCGTACCGGAGGTGCTCATAACTAGTAAGTCTTTATAATTTTGAAGCAGCGTATTTCTGTTTTTTTCTGGTACTTGGCGTTGGAATTGTTATGTTTCCGTCAAACTATTGTGCAGCTGTGTGTCGTATGTTATTTTTGCTATAAGTATGAGGTGTACATTTCAGCTCGTTGTTGTTTCTTTTTTATTCGAGAATTTGTTCTGTCTCTATATTTTTGCGACGCACTATAGTATGTCTTAGTATTGGTGTATTGGAGTAATTGTGCCACAAAACTATTCCTTGGCTGTCCTCTTCCTCTCTTGCCTTGAATTTTCCCTATTAAAACTTTCAGAATTGGGCCTCCATGGCACAATGTGTATCCCATCCATAACATTCTTCTTCTTTTTTAACATTTGCTTCACAAATACCATAACCAAGAAAAATCTTCAAAAATGCAATTCAACAATTTCTTGCTTTCTTCATCCAAAATTTTCAGGAGTATATCTGTCTTGAAAGGAAGGGAGCTAGAAGAAATAAATGCTGTGTTTCAACCTAATGCTTAAACTTGATATGAGTGTAGGCCTTTTCCTTGAATGCATTTTTTAAACAATTTGTTCATTTCATTGTCTGCCGAAGAATAGTGCTAGAATGTTTGGGGACTTTGTTGTAACAGCCTGATTTCTTTTTCTAAATCAGTACAAACCTCCTGTAGTGAAATGTTTAAACTGACCTCGGCATTAAAAATAAAACAGACCAGCTGTATGCTTAACCAGAAGCGGGAAGCAGAAATGCTTTCTCGATGCGTTGGGTTTGTCTGGGGGAATGACAGCTCTTTCAGAGACTGAAAAACTAGAATTGCGAGTGGGGGAAGGGGGATTGCACTCTTGAAGAACAGATCTGGCAATCAGGGATTGAACGTGTAATGATCAGATGCTATGCAGATATCTCTTTGTCATCAGAAAATTTATGTATGATGATTTATGTTATAATAATCAAATGAAGTAGTTGTGTTGCGTAATGTGATATGAATGAATATGTTCTAACTTTTAGTGTCATCTTGCCAGGCTGTCGGGAATGTGAAATAAAGATCTAAAGAAAGCCAGAGCTTGAAGGGTAGTCAGGTCTCTTATGGAGTGTGCTAGCAGTTTCTAAATTTTCAGTTTAATAGCTTCATTTTTCATTTTCAGATTTGTTCTGTAAGATATCCTGCAAAGAACTTTTCCAAGTTTTGCTTTTATTTAGACAGACTTGGTCTACACACTGCAAATAATTATTTTGTTATGTCATTTTGCAATAACAATAATCCTAATAATATTTTATATATGTTCTGAGAAACAGATATTTTATGCTCAACTTATTTCTTTTCTTTCAATTTTTTACCACTGACCTCAGAACAAAAAAATTTGCTAACAAATCCAACCTTGCTGTTTGTTGTTGTTGTTATTATTATTATTATTATTATTATTATTATTATTATTATTATTATTATTATTATTATTATCAGAGATTCCACCTCTTCCTGAGGTTTTCCTTCTCTTAATTCTGGGAAGTGGTATTTCTTTTTCTCAGTTGTCCAGGAACTTCCTTACTATCCTACAAGTGTTCAGGATAGCTGCCTTCTGTAGTTCCATGTAGGTGTTAGGTTGAAGTTCTAGTGTGTATAGAGCTGTGAATGGTCTTGGTACAACTCCTGTGGCTGATGTTACTATGAGGATGGTGGTGGCGTTCTCCATGTGCCACATATCTTTGACTTCGTATTGTAGGTCATTATACTTTGACAGCTTCTCTCCATGTGTCTTCTGGATGTTGCATGTGTTGAGTATGGTTATGTCAGTGAGGTATGTTGATTCCTCCTTGTCGACCAGGACGATGTCGGGCTGATTGTGGAGGATGGTCTTGTCTGTTCTGATCGATCTGTCCCAGTACATCTTGTGGGTGTTGTTCTCTAGAAGCGTTGTTGGCTCATACCTGTAGTAGGGGACAGGCTCAGTTGTAATGAGGTGGTGCTTTCTTGCCAATTTCTGATGAAGGATCTTGTCAACTTGATTGTGCCTGTTCATGTACTCTGTGGGAAGACTCTGTACCCTGCTGTGATATGTTGGATGGTCTCTGGCACTTAATGGCATTACCGACATAGGTCGCCTTCCACTGACATGTCCTTGAAGATATGCTTCCGGTAGTTTGGGGTGTTTACAACTTGATCTTGTATATCCATCAGGAACCCTTCGGTCTTGGGGAAGAGTGATCCGTTTGTTAGCCATGCATTGGAGGCGGTCTTATCCACATGGTCTGATTGCAGATCGTTGAAGTACCTTCCATGTAGGACTTTCTTACTCCAAGCTTCTTCTTTTGGCTCCCTCGTTCCAATCTCTAAATTCTGAGTAGAGAGGTCTAGGGCTGTGTACTTCTTGTCATTCTAGTTTATCGCTTGGTGAAGGGGCCCCATGCTCTGATGGAAGTATTTTCTGAGGCTGCTGATTTCTTTGTCTCTGTGTTCCAGGAGATCAATCATTCCACATCCTCCTTCTTTCTGTCCAATGGTCAGCCTTTCTATTGCTGACTTCAGGTGGTGCTGGCGATGTTTAGTGAGGGTTGTCCTGGTATTGTGTATTATTTTCTCAAGCTCTGTTGTGGTCCACTTGATGAATCTGAAGGAATGGACTGGAACTGTGTATGTGTTTATATCCCGAGTGATGTTGCAAGCATTGCGCTTGGTCTTCATTAGTCTCCTGAGCCTTTGGTTGTATTTGGTGGCTAGATTGTCTTTGATTTCTTTGTGTTCCAGGCATTGTGCTTGAAGCATACCAAGGTACTTATAGACTTATCCTTCCTCCATTACAGCGATTTGTTCTCCGGTCTTCAATTGGTAGCTACGTGAATCACTCTTTCCTTGGTTCATAACTTGTGACTTGCATTTCTGTAGGCCAAATTCCATTCCAATGTCATTGCTGAAGCCCTTAGTGATCTAGATTAACTGCTGGAGTTGGTTATGGGAGGATGCACACAGCTTGATGTCATCCATGTACATGAGGTGGGAGAGTTTGTACTTGTTGGTTTTGTTGCACTTGATGGTAAGCCCATACTTGCTTTTATTGAGCATGGTTGACAGTGGGTTGAGTGCTAGACAAAACCATGGTGGGCTAAGTGAATCCCCCTGAAAGATGCCTCTCCTTATTTGAATGGGCTTGGTTGTGATGTTCTTGACTTTGATGATTGTCTTTCACCCTATCCTGGGTGGAAAGCAACATTATTATAATTTTTTTAACAAATTCAAACTCATTACTTTTTGATCATTAAATATGTTGTGTAAATTCTGGTAAATATAATTGAATGTTTGTTATATTATGTAAACCAAATCCACAATGAAACAATACAAAGTGGATTGCAACTTACCCAAAATGCTGCCACAATGGTACAGTACGCATGTTCTTGCATGTTGTTTTCTTTTTCTTCCACTTAGGTTGTCTCACATACAGTATTAATTTTAAAAATGCTTAAAAGCTTCTTCTTTTTTTTTTTTTTTGAAGAACCTGTTAAATAGTTCATTAATGTAACGTTAAAATTCCTATATTATTATTATTTTTTCAAAAATTAAAAGGCTACTTTAAAATATTTTACAATAGCATGTTCACACTGACCATGTGGTACTATGTATTACCAATTACGAACATTTTTCAAACCCTATACACCATTTCATTAAGAAGTTAAAACCATTAAAATCTTTCAAAACATATAACACACAAGACTCCATTCAGATATTTACATCACCAGAAATCCCAACTTTTTTTAACCACATAAACTTGTTCTCAGCAGTCCTTGTTACCATCTTCAAATGCAAAAAGTATTCTCATCACCTGTGTTGCTCAAATGTGAAATGCAATTCTTCCTTTGGGCGTGGTTCATCAAGATCATCATACAGGGCACACAATTGTTCGGACAAAATTGCTAATCATCTTACTAATGTGCTACCATCTATTGGGAATATGTAATTTAACACTATTTGTTTATTATAATCATCTCCTGGTTGAAAACCAGACGTATAATAATTTTTTTTTTTTTTTTTTATTAACTGAGTATGGTATATTCTGGTTAATTGGGCCATCAGCTGATCAGGATAGCTGCTTATTTGGAACAATTCTTGAACAACATCCCAAATCAGATCTTTGGGATAAAGCTGTGCATAACTGAGGCAGCTGCTTAACTTGGAGCAAAGAGTTGTAGCCCTGATGTGTCCTAATTAACTGGAATCTACCATACTTACTATTATTATTTTAACTGTTTTTTTTTTTTTTGGGGGGGGGGGGTGTATTCTTTTTCTTTCTGAATGAGGATTTTTCATGAGTCTAATACAATTTTTGAGTCATGCATGTCATGTAACCTATTTTTCAGTTTTTCAATAGTTTCTGATGATGCTCTTTTTTGGATTTATGAAAAGAAAGTAATTTTATTTTACCAAATTTTGGAAAAAAATTTATTTTTTTATGTAATGTTGAATGAGCGCTGTTTTTCCTTCTTTTTTCACCAATGAGAAAGAATTCAATAAAACATCATTTATATGTACATACACTCTTCTAATGCTTTTTTTTTTTTTTTTTTTTTTTGATGATTGAAGGTACACAGCCTTGTCTGACTCTTGTCTATGAATTTTTAGCTGTGATTTCAGACTAAAGTGAAAGCGAATGAGATTCGAAAATAAATCAGTAGCAATGACTGAATGGTTTTCATTGATGAACTCTGGAAGGGAAATAGGGTGGAATGCTAGAAAAGGGACATAAGAACTTTCGGTAGTGCACAAGGGACAGTCAAAGGCAAGCACTTTCCTCTAATTGGTTATTCAGGAAGAATTCAAACCAATTGTAGCTGTTGTTTCTTGGAAGTTCTGTCATGTTCAAGATTACATGTAAAAGAATCTGAGAACCACATGTTTCTGAAAGTATGGGATCTGAACTTTTTAACATAGGCCTATATGTGCAAAAAATGTATAAGGGAATTTCAGGTTATACATATGACCAATTGAATATTGGGACTAGTTTATAAGTATGCATAAAAGTGAAAAATGTATAGCCAAGGTTCTACTGCATTTTGATTCATACAAAGAAGGAATCGTGTTTTCCACATGCTCTTGTTTCTTGCTTTTTCAGGTAGAGTAATTTCTTTGGCATGGCACAAGTCTGGTGATGTTATTGTTGCTGGTTCATTAAACTACATTAGAGTTTGGAATGTCACAACTGGTATATCAGAAATCATAACTGTTGGATCCAAATTAGAGAAAAAAGGCACTATTGTATGGTGTGTTGCAGTTACAAGGTACTGTATTGTTATTATTATTAAAATTCCTGTTAGTAAAGTTGATACTGAATATATTTTTGTGATGCAACTGCAAACAAAAATAAAGTGTATTACAATGTGTGTCTTATGATAATATAATATGATTTTTGGTAAGCATGGATCATGTGAACAAGTCCACGGTGAAGCTTGAAATAGCTTCATACATAATGCACAGAAGGTAGATATACTTGTCAATGTGCTATTATTAAAGGTTTGCAAATCGCTCTGCATTTTGTGGAGTTTCTTCACAAAAGTAGAGCGAATCCACATTATAAAAGCAATATCAAATATGAAAAATTTATACATGTGAATTTCCCTTAAGTATGGCATAGCTAGTTGCCAAGTGTCTCAATTTGTTGGTGTTATATCTGGTTTTTGAACGCAGTTTCTGGGAATCTGATTGTTTTAGAAAACATCCGTTTTTTGCAAAATTTTAAGAATTTTTAATTTTGTTAATTTTTTGTTGCCTCTTTACTACCATTGGTGATATTGCATAGGTGCCAATGTCCCGGTTTACCTGGATTCTGTCCGATTTCGAAAATATTTCCCGGAAATCCGATTTTTCTACAAATCCTTCATTAATGTTATCAGCCATAATTTTTCTCCAGTGTCAACGCTGACTGTGGGAATCGGTAACAAATGGAAACAAAAAACTAATGTTCTTCTGTTAATCCACAGCACTTTGAGCTCCAAGGTCATTTGCCCTGCGATGATAGCAAGACCGTGAAGCGTTCTGCTCGCTCGATCGAGTCAGGCCATGGTCAGAGGCTTAGAAAGTCGAACTGGTCTGTGACGTCACATCCACGGTGCTCACAGACAACAAGCGCATGACAGCTTGTGCGGAGCTTTGTGGGAGTCGAAAGCTGTTTTTTTTGCCAACACGTATGTTGAACGCCGATTTTGTCTTTGATCTTTAAAATCAAACAAGTTATGTTGCAAGCTTTTATTTCAGTTCACAGCCCCAGAATGGGTCTAAACATCGGGACCAAAGATTTTTAAAGAAATACTCCGAAGAATTTGACTTTGTAAAACCATCACTTAAGGATGAGTTTCATGCATATTGCACTTTATGTAACAGTGATTTCTCTGTTTATCATGCTGGTTGCGAAGACATTGTTGCACATGTTAGAACTAACAAGCACGTAAAAAATCATGAGAGCACAAAAAGTGTGTGCAACATGAATAGTTTTAGTTGTAAATGCATTCATGGCACCTCTATTCATAGTGATTGTGGAATAACTTTTTTTTTTTTTTTTTTTACGGGTCTTTTAGAGGTTATTTTTAATGAAAGTTGGTTGTCAAATTTTCGAACTAAAGCCTAGTTCGTCATCAGGACTATGTCTCTTGTATTAAGTAAGACATAGTCCTGATGACGAACTAGGCTTTAGTTCAAAAATTTGACAACCAACTTTCATTAAAAATAACCTCTAAAAGACCCGTAAAAAAAAAAAAAAGTTATTCCACAATGAATAGTTTTGTTTCAGCGCCGAATGATTTTCAAACAATTCGTGCAGAAGTTCTGTTTACCACATTTTTGTTAGAGCACAGCATACCACTAGTGGCAGCTAATCATGTTTCCAGAATGTTGTCAGCTATGTTTCCTATTACCCCAGAACAAAAAACTTCGCATATTGTTCAAGAAATGGCAGAATATCATTCAAAAAATGTCTTGTGCGAATCGTATTAAATTAAAAGTGAATCGTTTTCTGTTGCAACTGACAGCAGTAATGATGCTGACAATCAACTTTATCCAATTATGGTAACATACTTTGATAATGATTGCAAGCAAGTGAGATGCACCCTGCTCTCTTTGCTATGCATGGAAACTAGTTCAACAGGTGAAAATATTGCGAAATTTGTGTCTGAAGAGTTTCAGCATCATGATATTCCATGGATAAACTGTCTTGCCTTATCCTGTGATAACACTCCTGTTATGGTGGGGAGAAAAAATTGTGTCTCTCTGGAAACAATAGTGTCTCGCTCTTTAAAAATGAAACTCATTTACAAAGTTTGTTAATCTTATTTTATACTTAAATACAAATTTTTTGTAAATATTTTTTATTTGTATTAAGTAATTAATTGTAATAAAATAATAAAGAAACCTATAGTATATAATTATGTTATATATAAATTGTAAACATGCTCGACGATGTCCCAGTTTTTTATTTTGAAAAGTTGGCAGCTCTGATATTGCAAGTGCTACAGATTCACCGTAGTCACTACTGCTATAGTTGGTCCACTACAAAATGCAAGAAACATTAAATATGCTATGGAAATAAAAAATGTCAGTGAAGCAATGTTATTCAACATTGGTGTAAGTTTGTTTCATGTTTTCAATATCCTGATATTTATTTAAAAAATTTGGATTGTTTACTCAATATTTTTAATACCGTGAGACATTTTTCCGATATTTTTTTTGACATATTCTCATGCCATCTGCCGGCAGAAATAATTGTTCTGGCAGGGATGAGAATGTTCTGTGATTTTCAGAACTTCAGATATTCTGACCAAGCCGCGTTTTCTCCATGCATATCTTTTCCTGGTTGTATTTTTATATTTAATATTCTTTTAACCATGTTCATCATTTTTAATATTATTTTGACCATGTTCATCATTTTTAATATATTTGGTAATAGTTGAAAAAGGATGACTACATATTTTCTCATATTTTTTTCTAATAAAATGCATGTTTTTCTATTAATTTCTAACAGTATCTTCAAAACCTTTCAACAGAACAAGCATGTTTGCCCCCTTCCCGTTTTTTCAAACTGAAATTGAATTTCAAAATCACTGTTCATTCAGTCTGTCCATGATGGAATATGAGTCATTTTCACGACCTGTAAAATATTTCTTCACAGGAGAGTGTTCATCAATGTAATAACAAGTTTTTAATATTTAATTTAGCTTAAAATGCATTTTTCCATTCCATTTAATCACTTCTTGCTATATCAAGAGGCAGTACGACATTTTTTCTTTTGTTCAAAATGCTACTACATGCACACCATATAGAGAAAACAACTTTACAGAAAATGAAAGGTGACAACAGAGAGTTGAAGTTCCGATTTTGAACTTTAATTCTTTTTCAAACAAAATGAAGAATGCTTGCTCATTTTGTCTGTTGATATAGCAAGAAATTACTAAGCAATAGAAAAGCATGCACATACCTGCCAACTCTTCTGGATTTTCCGAAAGTTTTCCGATTTTTTATAAAATCTTCTGGTTCTCCTGCCGGAAGAACTTTTCTTCCAGATTTTAAAATTTCCTGTATTTTTTGCTAAAAATATCCCTATAAATAAAATATATAACGTAGATTGGAATTCTGCACCATTGTGCGCCAGAACCCCCGTCCCCCATCGTCATCGTCGGGACTTTGGCACAGTAAATTCTCTGTGCACACCGTTCCGTTTGATACTGAATAAAATCATGCGGAGGGAAGAAAGATTTAGAGACTCCAAGTACTGTGGATTTTACATAGATACTATGGAAATCATTGGTCTTCAACCAACGACGAAAAACGTCGAGTATGCTGTGGAATTCGTCGGTCCACTACGGACGACAGAAAACGTCATGTGTGCTGTAGGAATCGTTGATCCACTACCGATGGTGGAAAACGTCGAGTATGCTGTGAGAATCGTCGATCCATTCCGGACGACGGAAAACATAGAGTATGTTATGGAAATCATTGGTCTGCTGTGGACAACAAAAACATCGAGTGTGCTATGGGAATCATCGATCCACTACGAACCACAGAAAACATTGAGTATGCTATGGAAATCAAAAATCTCAGTGAAATAACGTTATTAAACATCTGTGTAAAGTTTGTTTTCAAGATCCTAACACTTGCTAATGGGTTCTAAAGAACCAGTGTGAGCTACTCCCAGTCTGTGTAGGCACTTATTACATTTACTACAGAATTCCTATTGGTGTTTGAGGAAAACTAGAAAAAATGTTAGCTCCACTTTGTGATTCTGAACTTCAGAAGCAGGTCTGTGTCGCTGATAATGTTAAATAAAGCAGAAGAGAACAAACAGTAAGTTTGAAAATAAAAAAATTAAAAAATGTGGGCATTGAAAGTGGCTAGGTACTTAAGGAATCAAAAGCAAAAAAAATGTCCGATATCCTGTCACGTATTGTTAAAAAAGAAAAAAATAGAGCAGCAAGAAAAAAAAAAGGGAAATTATGCGTAGGTATCCAAAAGGATAGAATTTTCTTGCTGACTTGACGGATAGTGTTTCAAAATAAAATAAAATTTATTAATCTTTCCCTTGTTTTGTTAAAGTGCATATAAAAATTCGTGTGTAAGTATTGCAAAACAAGATATAGTTTTAGCTCTGTGTGGACATTTTATATTGTATAACAAACTAACAGCAGAAAAATCTTCCTGATTATTATGCAATCTTCTGGATTTTTTTTTTTTTTTTTTTTTTTTTTTTTTGCAGTCTTGTGGATTTTCATTAAATTTAGTTGGCAGCAGCTATGCATGCATTTTTGAAGAAATCAAACTTTAAAAAGCAATAATACACTGTTTAAATGGTAAAATCAAAATTGGAAGGCCATATTTTTTGAGAAAAACGAAGTCGGCAACTACAGTGGCCTCTCAAAATCATACAGAAAATCATTGTTTGTAAATATATTAAAAAAATCAGTGTTTAAAAACATATTAGGGAAATTAACTTCTCTTGCAGGTAATTCAAAAACTGTTAATTATAATAAAAATAATTGGAAAGATATGTCGTTTTTATCCTCGCAAACCCGCTCCTGAAGAAACCTCCAAAACTCTCTCTCTCCTTCCTGAAAGTTTCCAAGATTGCTCCTCATAGTGTCTGTACAATGTTGGCAACCTTGTTAATATACACGAATGTTGTAATTTTAACAGTTGTTTCTTGCAGATTCAATGAACCACCTAAAAAACAATTTGGCTGAAATATGTGTTGAACTGTGTATCGTGAAATGTTAGAAAGGATTTGTTTTGTCAGTCTTCATCATTGTGTGTGTATATACTTTATAATACTTTAACTTTTTTTTTTTTAGAGATTAAGACTATTGTATAACAGTAGTAGTAAATGATTCTGCTGTAAGTAGTAATGTGTAGTTTTGTGTGTAATGTGCTGTAAAAGCATGTAGAATGTCAAAAAATTCCATAAGCAGCAATGTTTTGGTCATGGCTTTTCTGTCTATTATCAAACCTATGTTATATCTGCCCTTCAGTGTTATGTGATATCATTATCGCTTGGCATACAACCATAGCTTCCCTGTGAATCTAGTTAAATAAAGGGCCTGTGATAAAAATCATGAAAAAGGAGATTAACTTGGACTCTGCACTATAATTATGCTTTTCTTGTTTTTCTTTTTCCGTTTTTTTTTTCTTCTTTTTTTCTTTCTTTCTTAACTCATGCCAGAAAGCTGATTTTTTTTAATGCCGGATTTTCAATTTTGTCTGTAAGCCATGTAATAAAGAGGACAATAGTATACAAAAACTTTTAACACTTGTTGTTTGTAGTTTCCAAATTTTTGCTATCCACACTTCATTTATGTGTGAATCTTTTGCTATTTTTAAAGCAATCTCAACATCATAATTACCGTAATTTTGGGTAAATAAGCCACACTGAAGTATACGCCGCAGCGATAAAAAAAGTGGTGGAATGAAAAAAAATCACCAGAAATGCTGCACCTTCGCAGTAAGGTGGGGAGTACCATCACGGAATCTTGAAAACGTTATGTAGATTAAAATATAGTACCTGTCTTTCAAATAATAAATAAAAATACCAGTTAAACAAGATTCAATCTTAAGTATAACACTCGCCGTACTACCTATTTTATAAAAATTTACTCAAATTCTTAAGGCGCTTAAAACAATTATAAAACATTTATACCTCAAGAATTTAAAAAATGCACACACACAACATTCTGAAAATATATGGTACACATATTTTTTCAATCAAATCCATCAAAATCGGAAACTTCACTGTCCGAATTAAGAAGTTTTAAAAGTTCATCCTCTAAAAAAACTTCGGGGTCGTCCACATCACTTTCGCTGTCTTCTGGCTTTTCACCGCAGTTTTTAAAAATAATGTTTGCTTCAGTGAAGCCCGAAATGATCATCGAAGTTCTGATGTTTTTCCAGGATTCGGAAAAACATTTATTTACCATTAGCTTAAATTTAGATGTATAACTTCTGCATTGCGTCATTTTACTTTCCATGATAACGTAGAACTACGCGAACTAGACAAAAGACGATTTGGCGAACTAAATGCTATGAACGCACATGTCACTGACATATTTTGCACGTGCTGTCCTTGCATTAGCCTCAGAGCGAAGCTGATGACGTCACGAGTTCAAAGAGAATTCTTGCTCGGAGGATAAAACAATGGAGATTCCCTGCGAAGTTTTCCCCTGCCACGGATTTTTTCCAAGTTTTAGTGAAGTCACCTCTCTCTTACCTGTCCGACCTCAATTCTATAACCTATTATTGTCATTTCTTGTTTTAAGAGGGGGTGGGTGGAATTTATTGCACATGGCTGTAACATCGTTATACTTTCCCTCTCTATTGAGATATCTTTCCGCAGGAAAAAGAATGGAACAAGCCAAAACTTTCTTTGTTACATAATTTCGCTCTGCAAAAAAAAAAAAAGCTGTATAAGCCGCATGGGCCGAAAATTTAATTTTGAACTCTTATACACTGTGGCTTATCTACCCAAAATGACGGTACATACATAAGTGAAAATAGCATGTGTCCGATTGCTGTTGGGCATTCCTAATAACTTGGTATTTCAGTGTATAATTACATTTTCCAGTTTTCATTCAGCATTGCTAAACCTTTGAGATTTGAAAATCATAAAATTACATCAGTTTTTCCACAGCTGATGGTTCCAGTTGGTCAGCCCAACTAAGGGTTGTGGAACAAAACCAAGTGATTTGGAATCTTTTAGCTGATATCACACAGTACTGGCTGCTACCTAAACAGTATTTATACCAAAGCTTAATTTTTTATCAGCTTCTCAGATTCATTGAGGCAATATCTCTGTGTGTTTAGATTGCTGTATGCCGATTGCCACTATCCTGTTGGCAGAGAGGGAAAGTGAGTTGCAGCGTATGTTGTCCGAAGTGAACAAAGTTTGTAGGAAATTCAAACTGAGTATAAAGAAGGATAAACCCAGAGTTGTGGTTTTTGAGTGAGGAACTGAATGCGAAAGATCAGTCTAAATGTGGTAGAGAGAGAGACCCAGTGAGTGAATTTGTATGTTTAGGAAGCATGTTTGACAGAGAAAGATGGTGAAAATAGAAGGCGAGTGAATTCATCTTTGAAAGTCATAGCTGTCTTAGGAGGATTTCACAGTGGTAGTGAGTTCTTGTAAAGGTCCTGAATGGCTGTATATGCAAGTCTAATTATTTCTACTCTGATGTATAGCAGTAAAACCTGGGTACTGCAGAAGAGGCATAGGAGTTGTTTGTGCGCTGGAGAGATTCGTTACTTATGGGAGGTTTGTGGCAAGACATGTTCTGATTATGTGAGGAATGAAGATTTATTATGCATGTGTAATGTGAAGCAAAATATTGTTAGTAAGGTGGAGACATTCTGAGGTGGTTTGGCCAGGTTGAAAGAATGAGTGATGAAATGCTGTCATGGGAGAACCAGATTCAGGAATGTCTGCATGAGAAAAAGATGAATGATGAGTATGAAGTACAAAAGGTCTTGTGTGAGCTGTATGTTAAAAACATGTAAAAAGATGTATATAAATATTCATGTTAAATCTTAGCTTTTTCCTATTGTTATGCAGATTAATGATTAATAATTAATTAAGGATTTCTTAAAGCCTTATATATTTTCTGTGGCTGGAGAAAATCCTGCCTTTTCTTTGTTTCTCTTGCACTATATGATGTCTGAAAAACTTGAAACCCAGTGTTTTTGTGAAATGATTTCATACAAAGATGTCTTCAAACATGCCTTTACAAAAAAAAAAAAAAAAAAAAAAAAAAAAAGATCAGTGTCTTTTAAAAATTAACGATTCTTATTGAAGGAAACAGAGGTGCAGTGTTCTTTTGCATTCTTTAATGATGACCGCAGCATTTTCTGATTATAATGCAGTCGCATTTAACTCGATTTTACAAACGTGCCTCTCCGAAAAGTCACATTTAACTAGATGTGGCATATAACCACTTTCAGTAGCATGATGAATTTCAACCATTGTTCACAATATTAAAATTAATCTTTTGTGGTGGACACTGAGTTATAAAGAAATTGGAATGCCAACTTTTCATTGATTCATGCAGCATAGAGGTTGTCCAAATGGAAGTCTTGAAACCTGTGTGATTGTATGTGAATAGGTAATTTAAAAAACAGCAAGGATTCAATCTATCCAGAGGTTTGTGATTTATTGTTTGAAAATCTTTATTTAGGATTAATAAATTATGTGGATTCTGTGGAAGAAATATCATATATATATATATATATATATATATATTTATACACACACACACACACACACACACACACACAGTCGAGTCACATTATCACGACCACCAGCTAATATCTACAGTAACCCTCGTGTGCTATGTGGAGAGCAGTTAGACAGGCTGGGAGTGACTCAATAAGGTGCTGGAAGGTGTTCACAGATAAGTGGAGCCATGCTGACTGCAGTGCATCTGACAGTTCCTGGAGGGTGCGTGGTAGAGGATTCATAGAGCGAACAACACGATCGAGGTAGTCCCACAGGTCCTCAATCAGGTTTAAGTCTGGGGAATTTGGGGGCCAGGGAAGTACTTTGAAGTCTTCACCGTGCTCTTTCAACCACTCTTGAACATTTCTAGCTCTGTGACACGTTGCATTGTCATGCTGAAAGATCCCATCCACCCCAGAGAAGACAATCAGCATGTATGGGTGTATGTGGTCTGCAAGGATGGATTTATAATGAATTTGGTCTATAGTGCCTTCCACAGGTATGAGTGGACCTAGAGAATGCCACGAAAACATTCCCCAGACCATAACGCTGCCCCCCCCAGCTTGTGTTCTTTCAGCAGTAGTTGAAGAGTGTTTGTTTTCTGTTGTTTCTTGCCTTATACGCCAACATCCATCCATTCGATGAAGCAGAAAACAGGACTCATCGGAGAAGGCAACCTTTGCATATCCGTGGAGGTCCAATTCCGATACTGCCATGCAAATGTAAGCCTTTTCTGCCGACGCACCTTCGTTAGCATAGGTGCAGTGACCCTCCCTCGCCGTCGGAGCCCCATACACAGCACGGTTCACTGAACTGTAGTTTTTGACACACTTCCGGTAGCCCGTTGGTACATTCAGCCAGTGAGTTGCTCCACTGTAGTGTGTCAATCAGCCCTCACGCACCTTTTAAGCTGACGTTCACCTCTCACATTAATGGCATGTGGTGTTCCACAGTTCGCACGTTGCTTATTCACAATGGTGCGATATCTGAATCTCCAATCATGATACACTTTAACCACAACAGCATCTCCACCCTTGGCCTGAAAGCCGATAATCATCTCTTTTTGCAAATCCGATAAATCGCTCCTTTTATCCATGAGAGCTATAAAGGATATGTTTTCAGAATGCCTACAGCACACCTTATATACCCTCCAAGCCAGCTCCAGACACGTGCCTTCTTTCATTGGCTACACGCGGTTAACGTCAGAAGTGGTCACAATAATGTGACTCGACTGTGCGTATTCTTCCCTATTTTCATAGAATAAGGTCTGGATTATAGTAATCAGATATGCCTGAGTTGCTCATTTTACTGTTCAATATGTACTGCATCACATCAGAAAACTTGAAAATCACATTGCCCTGGCACAGGATTGAACCCGCATCTCCTGATTTTACCCAGGAGAATGAAGTTTCAAGTATCTGAGTTAGGAGAATCTGAACCTCTTCAGATTTTGATACAATGATGTAACGTATTGAGCAGTAAAACTGGGTGATTCAGGCATATCTGATTGCTATAATTCTGACCTTGTTCTGCATAAGTGAAGAATAATTTTTAATGGAATCCATAACTGAGATACTGGTGATATAATTAATTACACTACTAGGAAGCAGAAGTTTGGGTTCACTGGCAAAATCTGAAGAGGTTCAGATTCTTCTAACTCAGATACTTGGAACTGAGTGCTGTGATGGATAGCATGCCCCACCATAAATTGGGAAATGCAAGTTCAAATCCTGCTCCAGAGCATTGTAATTTTCAAGTTTTTCTGGTGTGATAATGGTACGTATTGAGCAGCAAAACTGGTGATTCAGGCATATCTGATTGATAATCCTAAATAAATTATGCTGTAGTACCTTTTTTTTTTTTTTTTTTTTTAGTCACTTTCTTTTCTTATGGATTTTTCTACGCCTTGTGTGTCATGCAGTCGGTGACCCTGCAATAAGGAAAACCTTAAAATTGTACGTGCTACTACAATCACACATGAAAACCTTATATGAAATTAGAGTGATATCTTCCTCTTTCTAAACACATAGACCACTATAAGTATCAACCATAGACTTCCATTCGTTTGGTAATAATCACCCTGTTGTGAAACACTTTCAGCTCTCCCATAAACAGGGCATCTGTAAAGGGAGGTCTTTTATCCATTAGGAGGAAGGGTTACACAAGTACAACAACAAAGCAGTGGTGATGACTTCCATTTATTGCATAACTTTTTCGTGCATCTACAGAACTCTCATCTCTGATGTTATTTGATGTGAGCTGCACAGCCGATTCGAGGTGCTTTAAAAATAAATCAACACTTTTCCTAATACCTCCCTTCATTGCATCATTTAATTTCAATGGAAGTCATACAATGTACTTTGCTATCACCTATGCAGAGGGGTGGTCAGATTCATCATCAAATAAAAATACCTTTGTGGTATGCTTACCTGTGGCTTTAAACTGGGTGCGGGGTTAGTTCAGACAACAAGCCAACGAGATAAATGTAACTGTTGCATTATTCTTGTAAAATGCAGTAAACGACAGAGTGGATTGAAAATAGTGAAAGAAAAGATATCAAAAGGTTTAAGAAACAGGAAATCATTTAATAAAAGTTCGTGGCATTTTGTGTTGCCTACGCATTTTGGATTTTTGTCCCCCCCCCATCCCTCTCGCATCTTGAGAGCACTATTGTTCTTTCCTTCTGATAGAAATTTTTCTGAAAGATTGTGGTCTGCTAACTGTCCTTTATTTATTCTTTCCAGTGTGTGATGCCTTCCTCTCATTGGCTGGTTTTATTAATTGTGGCACCATCTGTTTTCAATTGATTTTCTTTTTCTTTTTTTCCTTTTTTTTTTTTTTTTTTTTCTCTGTTTTAGTTAATAATTTCCAGGGATAAGGGATCTTTATTGAATTGTTAGCATTGCAATATTTTCCTAAGTTTATTCTGTTTGGTGGTCTCTGCATATCTCAGACAAAATTCACTGTTCTGTTAGTAAGTAATTTTTATTTTCTCAAGTATTGGCTTTGTTTGATTCTCCTTACAATATTATATTAAAGCAGATTTTTTCTTGTTTTGTTCCTGTTAGTTTATCTTTTATTTATTGTGCTATCTATGTAGAAACTATTTGTTTTATTTCTTCCAATTGGATCTGATATACATAGTTTTATCTTTATTTTAACAAGAAATTTAACAAATGTTTCAAAATCTTTAATCATTTTCAAGATAATTTGCATAATTGTGAGGTAAAGCTAGGGTTAGACATAAGCTTTTATTGGGTTGAGGAATAAGTAATGTCGGTTTTTTCCACAGTTGCGTTTGTGTGCCAAATAAAATATTGTGGCAACACGTGATATACTATGCGATAGATACATGTTCCCTTTACATGCCAGTGTGCGTAATTTGATTTAATTTTATTTGGTTTTCAGGGCATTAAAATGGAATGTCAAGTGGATAAAAAGGAGCATTACCAACATCTGCTGCTCTTCGCGTTTAATCGAGGGACCAAAGCTGCTCGCGAGATCTGTGCTGTCTATGGTGAAGATGCTGTGACTGAAACGATGGCTCAACAGTGGTTTTCGCTCTTTAAATCCGGCAATTTTGACCTTAAAGACATGGATCGCCCCAGGTCACCTGTTTGAGTTCGATGAAGAACAATTGAACCAGATGCTGCCCGAAAACCCGCGTCGATCGACCAGAGAATTGGCTGAGCAAATGAACTGTGATCAGAAGACAGTCGTGAATCACCTTTATGCGATGGGAAAAGTTCAAAAGCTCGGCGCTTGGGTTCCGCATGTTTTGAACGACAACAACAGAAATCAACGTTCCACAATTGCTGCCAGTTTGCTTGCTCGTCACAGGGCTACTCATGGTCACAAGGAAAGATTTCTGTACCACATCATTACCGGCAACGAAAAATGGTGTCTGTACGCCAACCTGAAGCAGCGAAAAGAATGGCTCAGTCCCACAAAACGTGGAACGGCACGAGCAAAACAATAGTTGCATCCTCGGAAGACGATGTTGTGTGTCTGGTGGGATTGGCAAGGCATCATCCACTACGAACTTCTTTGGAACAATGAGACAGTCAACGCGAACCTCTATGTTCAACAATTGCATCAACTCCACGACGCAATGCAACAAAAGCGACCCGATCAGAGAAACGGTGTTCTGCTGCAACACGACAATGCTAGGCCCCACATCGCCAATATGACTAAAACCACCATTCAAGCTCTCAGTTGGGAAGTTCTGCCGCATCCGACCTATTCTCCGGACTTGGCTCCATCTGATTTTCATCTGTTTCGATCACTTCCCAACAATTTGTGCGGCGTGTCGCTCAATAATTACGTGGAATTGCGGACATGGTTGGACGACTTCTTCGGGTCACGACTGGCAGATTTCTATCGCCGAGGCATCGAACAACTTGTTGAATGATGGGAAGCAGTTGTAAATACTAGTGGCGAATACATTATTGGTTAAATTCTTATTTTTTGTTGTTGCGAAATAAAGTTTTCCAACGTTTGGAAAAAACTATATTACTTATTCCGCAACCCAATATGTCGTATGGTATCAGGCGTTAAGTGTCTAATTTATATTGTTTATTATTGTGTTAACTGTATATTTATAGAGCATGAAACACAATGCACTGCAATGAAAAAACCATGAGGAATAACCACTCACCATAAAGATCATGGTAACTTCCAATGGACCGAACACTTCCAACACGTCAATTCATCGTGATGTAACTGGGCTTCCACAGGTTTACAGACCTCTTGCTTACGCTTCTTATTTTCGGGTGTGAAACATCGTTTTTTTCCTTTGCCTTATAGTATGTTACTATAATGCTTGTCAATTCGATAAAAATCATACATATAACTCATTCATACAATTCAAGTAAAAACTATGTACATAAACCTTACATTCACAGGTGATTAAACCTTAGTCAACTCTAATTATGGAACTCCTCCTTCTGTTTCACAACCTCTGCTACTCCCACTGCAATTGTCACACCCATTCAGCCCCGCACATCCAATCCTCTAGTACTTTCGACAGATCCCTGTCATCTTCAGGAGGCAGGTGTGTCTCATCCGCCCACCGCAGCTCAAGTGAGCAGAGCCATCGAGGCCTGGGCCCCAGTCGCTATCTCTGAATCGTTGTGTCTCTGGCGCCATCTATTGTCCCTGCTGCTCTTTTTTCTCTCTTTCTTTTTACGCTGCTGTTCAATTTTTATTATGGCTTTCCATTGTTCCTTTAAGTTATTTGGCTCATTAACGTTGCATAATCTTGATCTGTTTTTTTCAATTAACACTGATTCTGCAATTCTTAACTGCTTTTCGTTTTTACAGCTCTTAATAATTTTAATATCTTCAAACCTTGGACATTTTGATTTTCCATACAGTATTGGGTCAATGCTGTCTTAGCCTCTTTTTTGTTCCAATTATTAATATGCTGATTCAATCTATACTTTAATTTGTTCTTGGTGCTGCCTATATATGACACAGGTGGTTGCTGGTTTATTGGGATTTCAGGTGGTTGCTGGTTTATTGGGATTTCATAAATTCCTGTAAAACCAGCATCCCAATAAACCAGCAACCACCTGAAATCCCAATAAACCAGCAACCACCTGTGTCATATATAGGCAGCACCAAGAACAAATTAAAGTATAGATTGAATCAGCATATTAATAATTGGAACAAAAAGAGGCTAAGACAGCATTGACCCAATACTGTATGGAAAATCAAAAATGTCCAAGGTTTGAAGATATTAAAATTATTAAGAGCTGTAAAAAACGAAAAGCAGTTAAGAATTGCAGAATCAGTGTTAATTGAAAAAAACAGATCAAGATTATGCAACGTTAATGAGCCAAATAACTTAAAGGAACAATGGAAAGCCATAATAAAAATTGAACAGCATAAAAAGAAAGAGAGAAAAAAGCAGCAGGGACAATAGATGGCGCCAGAGACACAACGATTCAGAGATAGCGACTGGAGGCCTCGATGGCTCTGCTCACTTGAGCTGCTGGGCGGATGAGACACACCTGCCTCCTGAAGATGACAGGGATCTGTCGAAAGTACTAGAGGATTGGATGTGCTGAATGTATGTGACAATTGCAGTGGGAAGTAGCAGAGGTTGTGAAACAGAAGGAGAGTTCCATAATTAGAGTTGACTAAGGTTTAATCACCTGTGAATGTAAGGTTTATGTACATAGTTTTTACTTGAATTGTATGAATGAGTTGTATGTATGATTTTTATCGAATTGACAAGCATTATAGTAACATACTATAAGGCAAAGGAAAAAGCGATGTTTCACACCGAAAATAGAAGCGTAAGCAAGAGGTCTGTAAACCTGTGGAAGCCCAGTTACATCACGATGAATTGACGTGTTGAAGTGTTCGGTCCATTGGAAGTTACCATGATCTTTATGGTGAGTGGTTATTCCTCATGGTTTTTTCATTTATGAATTGCACGTAAACTAAGCGCATTTTGCAAGAGGTTAATACCTTAAAAGTGCAAATATAATAATGCACTGCAATTTCCCATGCAGGATTTCATTTTTTCAAGCTCAATTTGTTTAAATGATTAATTGTTATTCCATTTTTGACAGTGATATGACCATTATTAGTGGTGACTCGTGTGGCAGAACATCTTTCTGGGATGGAAGAACATGCACTCTCTTACATGTGAGTACTCTTGTTTTATATTTTGTTTGCTTTATTTTATTTATTTATTTTTCATTCTCAGAAAACTGTTATTATTATTATTATTATAGCAAAGAATTTTAGTGCTTTAGTAGATGTTCAGAATAGGTTTTCTGATAATGTTCTGGGAAAGTTTAATAAAGTTATGGTTTTTAAGCAACAAAGTGTTAGTACTCAATGCAAGATAAATCTAAATTGCACAGAGATTGACCTGGTGAATTAATAAAGCTTACACTTTATTAATATTTATACGTCAATGAACAGATATCTTATTTCCTTTTTCATACTGATTCTTTGACGTAATCTACCCGAACTTTAGTTTTAGGAACCATGTTTAACAGATAAAACAAATATTAGATGTCAAAATTAGTAGGCAAGTGAATTCTTCTTTGAAAGCCATAGCTGCTTTAGGAGGATTTCACGGAAATTATGGGTTCTCAAAGTCTCAAATGACTGTATTTGAAAGTATAATTGTTCCTACTCTGGTCTACAGTAATGAAACCTAGGTACTGCAGAAGAGACATAGGAATCACAAGGCTTGAAAAATACCATGCCCGAGATGCCCGGGGTATGTAAATTATTGGCCTGGGCAAGTAAAAATGAAATCTAGTTGCCCAAACGGGCAACTAGATTTAAAGAAAAAAAAAAAAAAGACAGTTGTCGCAATTTTTCATTTTACTGCAAATCACCAGAAGTTGTATTTTTGTTACAGAATGAATGCCAAGGGAAGAAGAATGGCACTTCTTCAATTATATTATGCTCTACGTACAGAAATTGAAGTTTTGTTCCAGATGTTGTTAACAGTTAACGACGGGATGCATGTCTCGGATGAAACTAGCCTCCGGTGTTTAGTGACAAAATGCGTAAACTGCCATGAAACAGGAGGACGTAGACTGATGGGCAAAAAAACCGTGCCTTATGAGGTGGGAGCACCTTTGGGAGGGAGTGACTACGGAATATTTATTGCACAGCCCCGGGTGAGGTTGTGTCTGTGATACAACTTACACAAGTGAGGGAAGAGAAATGGATGCTTCTGCTTGCACACACACACACACACACACGCACACACACACACACACACACACACACACACACACACACACACACACACACACACACACACACACACACACACACACACACACACACACACACACACACACACACACACACACACACACACACACACACACACACACACACACACACACACACACACACACACACACACACACACACACACACACACACACACACACACACACACACACACACACACACACACACACACACACACACACACACACACACACACACACACACACCAGCAGTACTACTGAAACAAAGACTAAGTTTCATTTAAAAACAAGCCTGTACACTTAGCCGCGAAAATTGCTGACGCCGATAACTTACCTAGTTTGTCTGAGAGAACAGTAGTTCGTGTTAGCTGCAGATATAAGTTGTATTTAGTAATGGATATATGATTTTTTCTTATTTATTTTTTTTTTTTTGAAAAAAGATTCAGCAATGAGAGTATATCTCAAAGTAAGCAATTATGTGAAATTGTTGATTTGTCAGCGATCGTTACAAATTCGTCTTCTGCATTGAGTGACGTAATTTCAGAATCGGAATCTGCATTGTTGGCAAAATTGAAATTTACACAAGCGGACTATGATAAAGTGTACGAAAAAAAAAAAAAGCTGTCGCACAGTTCAGAAATCTTGGATAAAAACATTTAATTGGCTAAAGTCAAATGACGACAAGACTATTATGTGGTGCACTGCTTGCCAAAACCATCCTAAAATTGCTGATACCATCAGCAATTTTTTCAAGAAATGTGGATGGTCAGGTGGTAATATAATTTAATAACTATAAGTGCACACAACAGTAGTTGAAAACATAAGGATTGCCTTTGTTTCTAAACAACAATTCGTGAGATATTTTATGATGCAAAATCACTTCTGTTTGCACAAGAGAAAAAGGTAAATAATTTTTACATTCAAAATTGTTGTTGAAAACTACTTAAAACTGCTGTACAGTTAACTAAGATTATTTAATTTTTTTGCAAAACACAGGACGTATATTAAAAATTCTTGAACATGGTATCATCACTAAATTTCTCAAATGCCATCGATTATTACCTTTCTTAAAATTTGAGATATATGATTTTGCGGACTTTGAACACAGACACTTTAAAATGGTGATGCAAAAGATATATAAAAAGTTTATCATAATTTTTAACTTTAAAAAAATGAGGCTTCTGTTTTGTTATTTTAAAAGATAAATTTTTCTGGGCATGTAGATTTTACTTCTGGGCAAGTAAATATTTTCTTCACTTGCCCAGCTGAGCATGTAACTTTTTAGATATTTTTCAAGCTTTGCATCATCCACATACTGGAGAGATGTGTTACTTATGGGAGGTTTGTGGGAAGCCACATTCTGATCATGTGAGAAATGAAGATGTGTTGCAGTTGTGTAATGTGAAGCAACATGTAGTTAGCAAGATGAAGAGTAATATTCTTAGGTGGTTTGGCCATGTTGAAGTAACGAGTGATGAGATGCTTACTAAGGGAATTTTTTCAGCCCAAGTGGCTGGAAAGAAAGGTAGAAGAAGGCCAAGGAAATCATGGGATGACCAGATTCAGGAATGTCTGCTTAAAAAAAAAAATGAGTATTAAGTACAAAAGGTCTTGTGTGCGACACATGATGGATGTCAGTGAAGCTCGAGCTGTGTGCCGAGATCATTGTAAATGGAGACATCTGATACACCAGCAGTAAAGAAAATCTAGTTCCATCAGTTACACGTTTATGTAGCAGATTGTTTTTCTTTGTGGAGCTAACATCTGAATCTCAGAAAACAGCTTAATGATGTAGTATGTATGTGTACAAAACTGTTGTATGATAGAAACTAGTTAGTGTCACTAATTGTTAGAATCATGTCTTATAGAATCAAGGTTCAGACATTGAATTCAAATGAATTGTATCATTATTCCATGAAACACAAAACTCACATTTTCATATCCATGTAGTATCATGTCATTAAAGTTTAAAGAACACAGCAATTTGCAACGGCAATGCTTAGAAGTATCACCATTTATGTTTGCTTTCATTTGTGGTAACCTTTGTCCAATCTTAGGAAGTGAAACAAATGACATCATGTTATTTGCTCTACAAGATAAGGTAATTGCAAGTGTTGAATTAGGACTGCCTTAGTAATTTTTAGCAAATCTTTTAAAATATGCAACAATTTAAACTATTAGAAGAATTCTTGATATCGTCATATCACCCATAAGTTACGTTGAAAATTATAAGTGGTGGGACATTTCGGTAGCGACTTCTACCTTCATCAGCCATGGAATGAAACACATGGTAAAAGCATCAGTTGTTGCCAGATTGCAAAATCGCTTTCCAAATGATAGGGATGTTAAAAGGTGCGTCTGTGTTGCAGTTGTTAGGGGTAAGGTAGATTTCAATGCTTTCACGATATCTGAGGGCTTTCCGATTGCTGAATGGAGTGATCTGCTTAACATTTTGCCAATCGGGAGTTACGGACATATTGCTGATGGTTAAAATTGGAAGAGCTGCCTTTCTTAACATCACCAATATGTATCCTCAATCGCCAGTTTATGGAGGTGTTGATAGGGACACTTCCGCAGGTGTTACCCACTATATTGCACTTCCACAGGCATTACTCACTATGTTGGTAGTACTTACCACAGCATAAACCGGCGATTGATGGAACCTATCGGGGATGCTAGGAAAGGCAGCTCTTCCACCTCCCTTTCAATTTTAACCATCAGCGATATGTCCGCGATTCCCAATTGGCAAAATGTTAAGCGGATCACTCTGTTCAGCAATCGGAAAGCCCTCAGGTACTGTGAAAGCATTGAAATCTACCTTACCTCTAACACCTGCAATACAGACGCACCTTTTAACATCCCTATAATTTGGAAAGCGATTTTGCCATCTGACAACAACTGATGCTTTTACCACGTGTTTAATTCCATGGTTGATGAAGGTAGAAGTCACTACCAAAACGTCCAGTATATAATTTTCAATGTAGCTTACGCGTGATATGACAATATCAAGAATTCTTCTAATGTTTTGTGTGTTGCGTGTTTCCCTGCCAATTCTTCTCACTACAATTTAAACTATAATGCATCTGCTGAAAACAGAAAAAGAAAGCGAAATGAAAAAAGTCATGACAAAGTGAAGTGTTCTTAATTTGGCTTAAGCAAGACAGCTGATTTAATGCTCGTGTCCATGGCAACATTCTTTCATAAAAAGAAAATAATTACACTCGCAGACAATGAAATTTGCGCACCAAGAAGGAAGCATCGGATTGAATTGAAATTTTATGAACGTAATGATACATCTACTGAACAACCAGTCATTGGAATGAGTAACCAAGAAGAATGATACAGATGAATGGCGAAAATAGAGCTGCAGGACAATTACAGAGCGATCTGTGGCACGCAGTCTGGTCATCTTCAATAGCGTGTCGCACCGCCTCGTGCAGCGATATATGCTGCAATACTGTCCGGCATAGAAGTGAACAGATGCCTGATGTTGTCCTGTGGCAGAACGGCCCACACGTGTTGGACAGTGTGCTCCAAATCCTGGATAGTGCGTCACGGCGACAGCTGGCGTTTCAACTGGTCCCACGCATGCTCAATAGGGGACGTGTATGGGGAGCCGGTAGGCCATGGAAGTGTCTGGACATGACGTAAGCAGTCCTGGGCAACCTGAGCTGTGTGCGAGTAGGCATTATCCTGCTGGTATAGTGCACCTGGAATCCCGGCCAGGAATGGGAGCACATGGGGCCATAAGATCTCACCCACATACCGCTGGCTCGTCAATGATCCGTGTACCACTACTAGAGCTGAATGGCTATCATAGGCAATGGCTTCCCTGACCGTAATGCCTACAGTTGGAAGGTGTGGCGCTTGATAGCAAGGTTGGGATTGTGCCGTTGACCTGGGGACCTCCTCATCTGGGCACGATCATCTGTCCCCAAAATGAAGCGGCACTCATAGCTAAACACCAAACGTCGCCAGTTTGTGGCATTCCACGTCGCTCTGGCTTGGCACCACTCCAGATGGAGCTGGTGATGTTCAGGTGTTAATGGCAGCACACGTGAGGGGCACTGGGATTGCAGATTCGCTTCTGCGAGGCATTGGGTAATGGTTTGTGGGCACACAGGAGCCACTGCATCTGCCTGTATAGTGGACCGGGTCCCCGTGGGATCCATTCGTGCCTGACGCACGATCCGTTGATCCTCTGTACCGGTGGTCCTCCTGGTCAATCCAGAGCCGCTCTGCTGTGTGGCAGTGCAGTCACGTCTCCACCGCTCCCGACACAGTTGGACGGTATGGTCAGAACGATCCACATGGCGGGCTATATGGCACGCCGACCACCCTGCGGTTTTCAGCCCAATAATTAGGCCTCTCTCAAAGTCCGCAAGTTGTGCAAATCGATGTTTCTGGCATCTATCCGGAATTCTTGTCACTCTGTACTCTTGCTTGTGTCAGCTGGTGTTTTTTGCTTTCATGTGACATCGACTACACGCTGGTTTATAAAGCTGCCAGTTTATGCTTGCAGCACCACTACAGGGTGTGCAGTCATGCGCAATCACACCAACGAGGATCATTTTCATCCCAGCACACACTCTAGCTATTTGCAAATTTCATTGTCCACAAGTGTTATTATAGTGAAAATTTAAAAGTTCAAAGAAAACAACTAGGTGACTGACAAAACAGACCCCCTTCTCTCTCTCTCTCTCTCTCTCTCTCTCTCTCTCTCTCTCTCTCTCTCTCTCTCAATTCAAGCATTGTGATCCAATTCACATCCTGTTCGTAGTCAAGGTTTGTGCCATTCCTGTGTGTTTTCCACAGTTCTCGTGATTTGTGGGAGTTTTTATGTCAGCGATGAAGCTGTCTGGGGGATATCCTCTCGTTCTTTTGCTGTCGACTTTTCCCGAAATACAGTTTTTCCAAACTGTCTCACCAGATAATGTGGCTGAAGAAGGTTAACACATGTTAGAAAGCCATTATTATATGTAAATAATAAAAGTGATAATTCATGATATTCTGCTTCCATTGTTTTAATAATTGGTGATATTCTCATAGTAATACTTCTCTTTGCTCTCTAAATTTTGTAATTATTTGCAGACTCCCACCCAGCCTGCAGATGAATATGAAGGCATGGCCTCTTCGTTGCTTTACACTTTCTGTCTTGAAAATATTTATGAAGAACACACTTTACTCTGTTGAAATTAAAAAGTTTCAAACTGATTTTCATTGGCTCTCATGACAAAACCGTTGCTGTAATTCTACTATATGAATGACTGGCCAGGAAAGTAGAACTCTGGTTCATTTCTATAGATGTAATTATCAGATTGCAGTTCTTTGCCTTTAAAACAGTCTGATTATGACAGTTATTTTATTTTTCTTGTCAACCAAGGTGTTTTTCTGTGTTTTCGCCCAGTTTCTTCAGGATAAATTGCATGTAAATATTCAAATAACATGTGATGTCATCAACCATGTTGGCGGTCATGAGTTTTTCCCAGTTGCTTCCATGCACGTGATAGAAATGGTGTGGATGCCATATCACTGATAAGTTGCAAAGAGTTTTGATATGTATGAAAAAGCTTCCAGAATATCAAGTTTGATGGTTGAATCCAGTTTGTTGATAAACTTAGCTTCTTCAATTACAAATTTATTATCATTTTTATGACAGTGTTTAGCTCTTGATGATTTCTGTAGTTGGCATAAAATAATTGTAATTAAATGTTGATTTTTTTTACCTCATATTCCTCACAATGCTTATAGTCTACAACTTGTGAATTATCTGTTTTCATGTTTTGATTTTTCATTTTGTGTTTTAATTTTCAAGTTCCATTACTCATGATCTCATTAAAACATAAAGAATCAGCAGAAGCATTTCTGTTCTAACTTTTTAATAAAGTTTTAACAAATATAAAACTTATTTTGTTATCCAAAAATTAGAGAATTATGAGACAGGACTTTTTTTTTTTCTAGAATGGAAACCCAGTTTTATACTTGAAATATATAGTTTCATTTACATGAGATTTTGTTATTTTAAGTAACTAGGAGTGTTATAAGAAGTTTGATTATCATGTGAATAAAATACACTGCAATTTAGCTATTTATATAGTCAAAACACCCATATCTGAAGTATGTTTTTAATACAGGACAAACATTAATGAATGAATTTCTTTTAGGCATCCTCTGCTCACAAAGCTGATGTTCTCTGCCTTTGTGTAACTAAGGTATGTATCCATGTATGAAATTTATTTTTAGTTCGAAGTCATACTGTTTTTATTCCTACAACCAAAACTTATGGTGAATATATGTGTGTGTGTGTGTTGTGTATCATTATTACTATCATGTAGAAGAAGCCCCCCTTTTTTTTTTTGTTAATCCAGATACAACTTCTTGTGTTGTCCCAGATGTACGAAGTTTGTATGAAATTCAAAATGAGGGAAAAACCAGAGTTATGATTTTTGAGCAAGTAACTGTTAGTACTGAATGTAAGGTAAGTCTAAATGGTACAGAGATTGACCAGGTGAATGAGTTTGTGTATTTAGGAAGCATGTTTGACAGAGAAAACAAATTATTGGGTGCTTGAATTAATTCCCACTGTTTTTTGCCACACAAACACCTGTGTGTTGCCACAGAACGGTACAGGATAGTCTATTCAAAGTAGTGTCTGTTGGCAGCTACGACCCTTACCCACTGTTGTGGTAACAAATGGATTCTGCAGTAGAAAAATGCAGGTTTTTTCGAGACGAACCATTCACCGAGCCATTTTTGGATATCCGCAACAGAAAGGAAGTGCTGCTCTGACAGGCCATGTTGTAGCGACAGGAACAAATGGAAGTTGGAGGGAGCAATGTCAGGGGAATAAGGTGGGTGGGGTAAAAAGTCCCAACCAAGTGCCTCCTCCAAGAGTTCCTTCATGGATTTGGCAACATGAGGTCTAGCGTTGTCGTGGAGAATAATAACCTTGTCATGTGGGATCCAGTTTCCGTGCTTTTGGATCATTCCCATTGCCTTTAAAGGTTTGCTAACTATTGGCTCATTGAACCATAGTGTTTCAGACAACTCGTGGAGCATCTGACATGAATCCTCGTCCAATAAGGCCTCCAATGCACCATCTTTGAACTTTTCCGGCTGCCCGGGGCGCTGTTTGTCCTTCACGTCATTTTCGTTGGCTTTGAAGCATCGGAACCACTCTCTGCATGTTGTTTCCGATAGGGCGTGTTCGCCATAGGCCTGCACTAGCAAACGATGACTTTCCGCTGCAGATTTCTTGAGATGAAAGCAAAAGAGTAATGCTGCCCGCAAATGCTCCTTTTTTGGTACGAAACTCTACATCGTGAATGCAATACAAACTCGTGCTCTGTGCCCTCCGATCGCGTGTCACACACTGCTTCGCCCAGACTACAGACGGCATGTGTATGCGCAAGGGAGGTCGTCGTGTGGCCTGGGTCACAGCGCACCACTGCTGTGCTCTATTGGGCAACAGCGGGAATTAATTCAAGCACCTAATAGATGGCAAAATTCGTAGGCAAGTGAATTCCTCAATGAAAGTCATAGCTGCCTTAGAAGGTTTTCACAGGAATGCTGGGTTCTCAGGAGAGTCCCAAATGACTGTGTATGAAAGTGTAATTGTTCCTAATCTGATGTACGACAGTGAAACCTGGGTATTGAAGAAGAGGCATAGGAGTCATTTGTTTGCTAGAGAAATGCGTTACTTATGGGGAGTTTGTGGCAAGACATGCTGTGATCATGTGATCATGTGCTGCAGTTGTATAATGTGAGGCAGAATGTTGTTAGTCAGGTGGAGACTAATATTCTTAGGTGGTTTGGCCATGTTGAAAGAATGAGTGATGAGATGCTTACTAAGAAAAAAAATTCTGCCCAAGTGGCAGGAGAGAAAGGCAGAGGAAGCCCAAGGAAGTCATGGGAGGTCTGATTCAGGAGTGTCTGCATGAGAAAAAGATTATGAGTATGAAGTGTAGAAGGTCTTGTGTATGTGTGATGGATGTCAGTGAAGCCCAAGTTGTATGTCAAGATCACTGTAAATGGAGAAGTTTGATATGGCAACAGTAAGTAAATAATCAGTTAAAAATTTATCTGGTGGTTTGTATTTCTTTGTGGAGCTAACCTCTGAATCTCAGAGAATATCTTAGTGATATGCTTGCATGCATGTATGTATGTTAATACAGATACTGCTTTGATGCCAGATTCCTCATCCACCATTGAAGCAAAGCAACATCCTTGTAGGAAATGTCCCATGGAGTGAAACAGGTGGTAATCAGATGAGGCAAGATCCTTACTCTATGGAGGATTGGGTAGGATCTCAACTGCTTCCAGTTCCTGTACTTCTCAGCTGACCACTCTGGAGGTGTGACTTGGGGCATTATCTATGTGCAGCAACACCTGCATCCTATTGATGAGCGCTGGGTAGCATTGGTTCAGAGCATTGTGGACCTGCTGCAGTTGTTCCGCATAGAGGTTCTTGTCTAATCTGACTGTCTGGCATGAGTTCCCACCAAGGTGGGAAATTAGCGGACGTAAGGGGCGAAATGCAACTGTAATTTTTCATTCTGTGACAAGTATTTTGAACGCAGGCGCAAATCCGTGACTGTACAAAATTAAGTTTACTTTTTGTTTTGTTTTTTTTAGAAAAATTATTTTGATGATTCTTGGTGAAGTTAAAAGAAATCTACTATAAAACTAACAAACTGTGGGAAAAAGACACAATGGTATTAAAAAATATAACAGTCAACAGAGTTATCAAAGCTCAAAGATCTGCTGGGGTCTTAAGGATCCCAAAGACCATAGGAAGGTTAATGAATCTTAGATTTGTGACGCATATATGCAGAAAGGTGTCTGGAAAACTTATATAACTTTGGTAATTATAGCTTAGTTATAATTTTTGATGTACAAACTAAGTATGCTAGCTTCTGTGACTCATATAGCTGATGAAAACTCAGTAAATGGCTGAAGATTTTTGGCTCCTCTTCATTTTTATTTTAAACTGACAAATCCAAATCTGTGGAATTTGAGAAATATGTGAATTCATGCATGCAGTTTATTTTAAGTATGAGAAGCTGAACATGGTGGATCTCGATTCCCAAATTATGATAATACAGCAAATTTCAATTTGGTTTAGATGGTCATGGTATTTATTTTACATTTGATGGAGGAAATAAAGAACATTTTACAGGTAAAATAACAGTTTTAAACTGCAGTTTACCGTGAGTTTTGATACAATGTGGTTTAAAAATTTACAAAAATTATCCCCTACCCCATGCATAAAGTTTTTCATTCACATACTGTAGGTCAAATTTCAATATATAAGAGGATTCACGAAATACCCCATATTTAATTATTTAATTCACAACTTCTTTTAAATGCGTGTGAGCTTATCTGTTATACGCCTTTCACTCGAAAAACAGATTTTGTGCATGGTACAGTAAGATTTGCACCTAAAATTTGAGCCACAGGTTTGCACGTGCCAACATTTTCTAATTTCCCACCCTGGTTCCCAGTGCATAGGACCCTCACAATTCTGCCAAATGCACAGACAGCATGACTGAAATTTATACTGAAAATTGGTTTTAAGACGAATGGGGCAACAATTGATGTTTCAGTACTCTGCAAATAATTTTCAGCATGCTGAAATTTATTTGCAGAATATTGAAACATTCATTGCCCCATCCCTCTTAAAACCCACTATTTGGTTACGGTATGTGGACAGCATCTTCATTATTTGGCCACACCAGAAACACTCTGTTTGAACTCATGTCCTCCGTAACTTCAAAATTCCCGTATATGAAATTTTCTTTTCAAGAACAGGTTGACAACAATATTAGTTTTCTGGATGTTAACTTCAACATCAACCCAGACTTCTCACTTGGCCTCTCTGTTTACAGGAAACCTTCTGCCACCCATAACATCGTCCCTTACCATTCTTGCACCTTTGAAAAATACAAATTGCTCTAAAGTCGTACATTCTCCGAGCCAACCTTATTTGCAACAGCCATTCTGCTCTTCAAAAAGAATATCAGAACATCATCAACATTGGTAAATTGCATGGCTTTTCCACCCCTCTTAGTACATAGTCTAATTAAGAGATTTGAATCACAGAATAGATCTAGTTTACTGCCTGAACCTTCCACCACCCATCAGTTTGTTGGCACTTTGCCTTTTAGCCTGTCCTTCACTCATAAAGTTTGCTCTATTTTCAAGTCTTTTGGCTACAGGATTGCAGTCAAACCACCTCCACATCTTCTCAACCTCATCCTCAAAGACAGAGATCTCAATTAACCCCTAGAGTTACAAGGTGTCTACTCTATCCATATCAACACTTCCACAGGCGTTACCCACTATATTGGTAGTACTTACCACAGCATAAACCGGCGACTGATGGAACATATCGCTGATGTTAAGAAAGGCAGCCCTTCAATGTTAAGCGGATCACCCCGTTCAGTAATCGGCAAGCCCTCAGATACTGTGAAAGCATTGAAATCTACCTTACCCTTAACACCTGCAATGCTGACGCACCTTTTAAACATCCCTATTATTTGGAAAGCAATATTGAAATCTGGCAACAACTGACATTTTTACCACTTGTCTCATTCCATGGCTGATGAAGGTAGAAGTCACTACCGAAATGTCCCGCTTATAATTTTCAGTGTAACTTATGCGTGATATGACGAGTTCAAGAATTCTTCTAATAAAAGTAGCCACTACAACAGAAAACAAAGCATTTTTAGCTAATAAAGAAACATACAGAAATACAATAGACAAGATGGAAAGAAAAACTGTTGCATATCAAATTGCACTTAATTACAACAGTAATTATATTGGACAAATGTCTCAAAAATTGGAAATCAGAATTAAGATCTTTTTGACCATATTACCATCCGACTGTGTTGGGAGCAGTGGACACGTGATGGCGCGGCCACACGGCAAAGTGGCTCCTGGGTGGACCAGGAGGACCACCGGTAGAAAGGATCGACGGACCGTGCGCCAGGCACATATGGCTCCTGTGTGCCCACAGACCGTTTCCTGACACCTCGCAGAAGCGAATCTGTGATCCCAGCGGCCCTTATATGTGCTGCCATTAGCATCAGAACATCGCCGGCTCCGTTTGCAGTTACGCCAGACCAGAGCGACATGGAATGCCACTGACTGCCGATGCGTGGTGTTTAGTGATGAGTGCCGCTTCATTTTGGGGACAGATGATCATTGTGTCGAGGTCCCCCGGGTCAATGGCACAATCCCAACCTCGCTATTGAGTGCCAGACCTTCCCCACTGCAGGCATTATGGTGTGGTGAGCCATTATCTATGATAGCCGATCAGATCTAGTAATAGTACGTGGATCACTGACGGGCCAGCAGTATGGGGATGTGCTCCTATTCGTAGCCAGGTTTCCAGGTGGGCTTTACCAACAGGATAATGCCTGCTTGCACACGGCTCGGTTTGCCCAGGACTGCGTACGTCATGTCCAGACACTTTCGTGGCCCACTCCGCTGATATTTCCCCTGTCGAACATGTGTGGGACCAGTTGAAATGCCAGCTGCTGTCGTGACGCACTATCTGGGATTTGGAGCATACTGTCCAACACATGTGGACCAATCTGCCGCAGGACGTCAGGTGTCTGTTCGCCTCCATGCCGGACCATATTGCAGCATGTATCGCCGCACAGTGTTGCGACGCACCATTGAAGATGACCAGACTGCGTGCCACAGATCCCTCTGTGATGGTCCTGCAGCTCTGTTTTTGCCATCATGTGTATCATTCATCTGTATCATTACATCCATAAAATTTCAGTTCAATCCAATGCTTCCTTCTTGGTGCACAAATTTCATTGTCTGTGAGTGTAGTATTCTGCTAGAATTGGAGAAATTGCTGATCCGATTACATACCTGCCAACTTTTACGGATCATCTGTAAAATCTACGGATTTTGAAACTGTTTTATGAATGTACGGAAGACTCAAACGATTTTACGGATTTTTGGCGATTTTAATGTCCTGAGATTTTTTATTTACTTCTGAGTAATTTTGCCTTCGTCTCCTTGCTCAATGCACTGAGGAGTGAGTCAGATTTGATCTCTCTCTACCGTACTCCTGCTTTAGGTCACGAGATAATTGGTTGCTTCTCGTAACGCCGTCAAGGCTGCGCGTGCGCGCCTCGCAGCGGATTGAGGGTGCAGTGGAAGCATATACGGCGCATTACTGGAAGACTCTGGGTTCGATTCCCGGTGGTGGCCGATGAGAATTTTTCCATGACTCACTTATAAACGTGGAAAGAGTGATGACTTCTGCTTGATGAGCGCTTCAGCTTTGGTACTTTCTGTGCCGCAGGGGAAGAGGATTCATGGAAAGTTCGTTTAAGGACAGTTATACTAAAGAATTTCGCTGCATAAAACGATCGCAAAAAGGTGCAAAGTTTGCATTTTGTGTAGTGTGCCGATCTGACTTCAATGTTTCCTATCCTGGGAAAAATGATATTTCTCGGCACGTGAAAGGGCCCAAGCACATAAGCAATGCACAATGTGTCGAAAAAAGTGTGAAAGTGGACTCTTATTTCAAGGCGAGCGACAGTCAGTCAGATGTGATACGTGCTGAATTGCTATTTACGTCATTTTATTATATTATTATATAGTAAACATAAAATCACTACACTGCAATGGTTTTAGGAAATTGTAGAAAGGAACCTAAAGGTTAAAGGTAAGTTTTCATGTCTTATACAAGGGTGTGCAGATTTTCTTTGGTTTGCGCATAGTTTTACTGATGTGATGTGCGATTTTACTGATGTGCACATATAATTTTACTGCTGCACATTTTCCCAGGTTGGCAGGCATGCGATTGATAAACATTTTTTTTGTTTTTTTGTTGATATATTTTTCCATTGAATTTTGTAAATAATGAACTGTAATATAAACTTAATAGGAATAAGAAATTATTGGTTGTAATACCAAGTTTTATAATGAAATTATTTTGATTTTTTTGTTCAAAGAAACTGTTGATCTTGGTGAACAATTTACTCAAAGGCATCGAAGGAAACATTTTTGGCATCTAAACTTATCATTCCGGTGTTCAAATTAAAATGCATATTTCTTAATTTATTTACTACATCAAAAGTATTTTTCAAAGTGAATTGTCCATAACTAATTTCTTGTCTGATTATGTTGAATAAATTACAACAGGTCTTAATGGCGTATATCAGGTTTATGAGTTTTTAAAAAACCAAATAATTCAGGTACTTGGTAGTCGTTTTTTTTTTTTTTTTTTTTACCATGTTTCTAATGTTCATAGTTTCTGCTGCCCTTTGGATTTTCTCAATTGCTTCTTTCGTATTATCCACCTCTTCATCCACAAATAGTTGATCAGTGATGTTTTTTATTGTATTGAATAATAGATATTATAACCATTTCATTGGATTTATCACTTTTAATAGCTAATAAAAATTTATTTATTAATTCCTATTTTGTAGCTTCGTAATTTCTATCATCTTGTTTTACTATACTAGACATTGTAGTTACTCCATGTTTTGTTATTTCATATTATACTTCTGTTTTCTCATGTTGGTTTAAATTTTCCATTAAATTCTGAATGTTTGCTACAACTTTTGCTTCATTTTTTACGCTTTCCAACCGTAGGTTGAAGAAGCGTATATGCTCCAGCTTTGTCCGTCCGTCCGCACGATAACTGGCGTAAAAATGATTCGATTTCGATGAAATTTTAGTATGTGGTAGGGGACCACCCGGGTACGAACCCTATTGAAAATGAGACAAATGGGGTCAAAGGTCACGACGTAGGAGCGGGATCATTCCATTACCCTTATGCGCCATAACTTGCATAAATATGGTTCGATTTCAATGAAAGTTTACTATGTGGTAGGAGACCGCCTGGGGACAAACCCTATTCAAAATGGGTGAAGTGGGGTCAAAGGTCAGAACATAAGATCAGGATGCATTCCATTGCCTTTATGCGTCATAACGTGCATAAAAATGGTTCGATTTCGATGAAATTTCAGTATGTAGTAGGGGACCACCTGGGGACGAACCCTATTGAAAATGGACGAAATGTGGTCAAAAGTCAGGACATAGGATTGCGATCCATTCCATTGTCCTTATCCCATATTATTAAGGTGGACGTCAAGTAATTTTGCTTCCTATACTTCCAGTGGAAAAACTTTTGTACACATTTCCTTCACAATTAATGTGTTCCCAAGGATGAAAATTTGAACATCGATTAAAATAACTTCGTATATAACTTGGAAAACTTAATATTTTCTAAAACATAACCATAATTATACTAAAAATCAATAACTTTTCCTTTGGTGGTGTTGAAACCAGAGAAAAGATGGCGCGACCTGTACTTTGATGACGTCAGTGGACAAAGAAATGTTGGATTGCATAATTACGGTTATGGTTTAGAAAATATTAAGTATTCCAAGTTATGAAATGAAGCTATTTTAATCGATGTTAAAATTTTCATCCTTGTGAACGCATTAATTATCCAGAAAAAAAGATGGCGCGACCTGTATTTTCATGACGTCAGTAGACAAACAAATGTTGAATTGCATAATTATGGTTATTTTTTAGAAAATATTAAGTATTGGAAGTTATAAAATGAAGATATTTTACTCGATGTTCAAATTTTCATCCTTGGGAATGCATTAATTGTGAAGAAAATGTGTACAAAAGTTTTTCCATTGGAAGTATAGGAAGCAAAGTTACTTGACGTCCACCTTAAAGTAGCAATTCTTGTATGTATGTATGTACATTTTATTTTGAAAACGGCTCTAAGAATTTTGATGAAAGTCGTTAACCTACCGTTTTCTGGTACTAGAAATCGATTTAGCTTGATCTCGACTTTAGAAGAATTCATTTAGTGGGTTAAATAACCACCCCGAATTATAACGTTTTTAGTGATGGCATTGTTCCATTAATGTTACCAATGCTTAGAAATCTTATGACGTCACAACTCGCGTTTGAGAATGTCGGCGCGCGGTCACACCTTCTGTCTCTTTACGTCACGCGTTGTGTGTGGATCCTATTAAAGATTTATGACGTCACACTTGCGGCGGGCAGGTGGTCGCGATTCCCATCTGCCTCATTACGTCACGCGTTGTGTGCGTATGTCCGTCAGCACGATAACTTGCGTAACAACCGTTGGATTTCGATGAAATTTTAGTATCTAGTAGGGGATCACCTGGGAAGGAACCCTATTTAAAGTGAACGAAATGGGGTCAAAGATCAGTACATAGGAGAGGGATCCATTCCACTGCTGTTGTGTGCCATAACTAACATAAAAAAGGTTCGATTTCGATGAAATTTTAGTATGTGGTAGGGGACCACCTGGCGACAAACCTTATTGAAAATGGGCGAAATGGGGTCAAAGGTTAGGACACAGGAGCGGGATCTATTCCATAGCCCTTATGCATCATAACTTACGTAAAGATGCTTCGATAGCGACAAAACTTTATCATGTTATTTCGGAGGTATACCAAGCCGTTTCTGTTGAATATCATCAAAATGGGATCAAAGGTCAGGAGCACAGGACCGAGATTTATTCCACAGACATTATTCTCATAACTTGAGTGATAACTTGAGTAATGATTTCTGTAATGTGGGAAAGCGTATTATAATCAATGCATTGCATGATTTTACTAACTTGTTAACTCTTCTCCTAATATTGTAATTTGGGCTTTTGGCTAATAACTTTTGAGCTTTGTTGGAAATTTTGACATTTGAAAATATTAGTTACTTTATTAGGAGTCATTTTTTTATGTTTCAATATATACATTAATTCAGATTCATTTATTAGAAAATCTAATTTCTTGTTTATGGTGTATCTGTGATTCCAGTTTATTTTGTCAATTTCAATATTAATTCTTTCCAACATTTTTAAATTTATACGAAATAAAAACATTTTTCAGTTTCTGATCTTCATTTTCTATATTTTTATCCAGTTGTAGAATGTCATATTTCAGTTGCTTTATCTGTACTGCCATTAGTCTTTTTGAAGTATTTTTCATTATGTTACTGGCTTCTGAAACAAAACAATATATATATATATTAATCCTTCTATATATTGAGAACAGGCCTTGGCTAAAATCAAGAGGCCAGAAACGTCTGTAAATATCCACAGACTTGACAAAGGACGATTAAATGAAAATATCGCTCAATATCGCTGTTTCTAAATCCTCGATTTGAAAAATACCATGTACCTCGTGAAACACTTTAGGTTTGTACTTGAGGAACTTTTTGTATTTCACAGTTCTGTTGCTAGGTGGTTGGTTGTCTTTGCAGCTGTATCTTCTCCGCTTCTAAAAACCCTATTCAGAAATTTGTTTTATTTTACTGTATTGCCATTTGATGGCAAACATTATCCTCTCTAAACAGTGCACAGCTTTCCTGCTAGGGGGTGTAAAGATCAAAATCTTTATCTTGCTATCTGCTTCCTGGAGACTTATTTGAAAAGTTCTTTTTTCGCAGCATAACTTTTGCCATGAAGAATACTTTTTGTATATTCTCAACTTTTCCATTATACAAAAGTTTTCCACTTGAAAGTGTAGAGTTATATCATGTTTGCTTCTATATTTCATCTTTTAACTGTTCCATTGGAAAATCTTTTGTCTGTAATACCTTTCTTCTGCTATAAGAAATTTTTCGTGCTCCATTTGTTAATTTTCATAGCATGCTTTTTAGCCACTGGTGGAAGTAAGTAGCTGTTTCTATTTCTGGATGTTTTATTGTTTGTAGAAATTTATTTTCTTTCTAACTCGTTCCATTGACTTTGAATAACTTTGAAAAAAAAATTTGCATCGGAAACGACTCAAAGGACATGTTCATTACAACTGAAAACACGGTGTCATCTTCAGGGCTTGGAAAACACCATGCCCTGAGATGCTCGGGGCATGTAAATTATTGGCCTGGGCAGGTAAATAAAAAATCTGGTTGCCCAGTCCGAGCAACTAAATTTTAAAAACTTTGAAACAAAATTTCCTACTACAAAAAAAAAAAAAAAAAAAAAGACAGTCATCACATGTCGTGTTTTATTCCACTGGTAATCTCCAGAAGTTGTATTATCGTTACAGAGTGCCAAGAACAGAAGAACATCTTTTCTTTAATTATAGTATTCTCTAGGTCCAGAAATTGGAACCATGTGTAGTTTTGCTCCAAATGTTGTTTATAGTCAGCGACAGGATGCATGCCTCTAATGGAACTAGCCTCCAACGTTTAATGATAAAGAGCAAAAACTTTAATGAAAGGAAGATGACAGAATTACTAAATATTTCAAATACCAATTTCATTATCATAACATTTGATTCCAATTTCAGCAGCAGCATCTTAACAAGTGATACACGCTTTTGTGCATTGAACATTTTGATTACAGATCCTTAAAACGGAGACGCAAAACATGTGAAAAAAATTCATCATATCTTTTTAACTTTAAAAAAAAAAAGATGAGGGTTCTGATTTGTTATCTGAGAAGAAAATTTTTCCTGGGCATCCAGCTTTTACTACCTGGGTAGGTAAGTAATTTCTGCACATGCCCAGCTGGCATGTAACTTTTCAGATAATTTTTCAAGCTCTGATCTTGGTTTTTATTCAGAGGAATGTAGGTTCATGAATATGTAAATTTTCAAAGGAAATGCATTATATATTAGATTATTTACCATGCATAAATGATATTGTGAATATGTTTGAAAGAGGTATATTTCAGTAGTATTATTGTTCGATTACTGTGATCTATGCTTATTTGCTATCTATTTGTTATTATATAAAATAATTATATATGCATTTCTTGTTTTACAAAGGATGAAACTGCTGTGTATAGTAGTGGAGTGGATCCTGTTATAATAATGCATGTCAAGTCAGAAACTGGTATCAGTGGTCATAAAAACAATTGGATGAAGTCTGTTCATAGAGTAATTCATACTCATGATGTGAAGGCTCTTGAACTAGCTGGAGAATTCTTGGTGTCTGGAGGTATGTGCTCTGTTAGTATTTTGAAACTAAACAACTATACATGCAAGTGCTCATGAAAAGAAAATTGAAAATTAAAATGAAATTTTAAAAGTGCTGCAGTTTCTCTTTAAAAAAAAAAAATCAGTAGTTACTGTACAGCTTCTTTTTATTTGTACCCAAAGCAGACACTTCTTCAAAAAATTAAATTTGTTTTTATGTTTAAGTGAGCAAAAAAAAAAAAAAAAAAAAAAAAAAGGAGAGAGACTTAAAGATATCAATTGAAATCACCCTTACTTAAACATTTTTTTTTCTCATAATTTAAGCAAGTTTTTGCAGTTTTAGTACTTGATAAATGCTGTCACTCTTGACTATTGTGTGCTAGCTCCAAATGAGAGCTTACATCCTACTGCTGAAACTCCTGTGCTGTGTCTGGGAGCCACAGTTTCACAGCATTTACAAGTGAGTCATTGTCTACAAATATTGTCATACAAATGATGCCCTTCAGCATATCAGAAAGATGGATGGCACTAAACCAAGACTGCATTAAGATGAAGTGACACTGTCTGCCCAAGATTGGCAGTCACTTTAACAATCCACAGCTTGGATATAAGAAAATATCTTGTATGCCCCTGTGAAGTTGAGCTGAACATAGATATGCATATAGGTGTTGAAATGTTTTCTTGAATACCTCTGAGTTTATGGCAGTTTATTTTAGCTTGATGGCCTAGAGGGTTGGGACTAGAAAATTGTTCATCAATGCCATAGGTATTTTTGATTCAATGGCAAATGTTCTTGCTTTGAGAAGCTAGCCTCTGTATCTTGGAAAACAGCTTAGTGATATGTATGCATGAATGTGTGAAACAAGCAGAAGCTTCATGGACTCTGCTTGTTTTGCCTTTTCATGAAAGTGGTTGCGCAACTTCTGGCTAAAAGTAAAGAGACGATTCATGGAATTGCATCATATAAACTTTCTGTCATGCCTGAAAATTTTTCAGGTATGACAAAAAGTTTAAAAAATCAAATGGTCAAAAGTTCGTGCAGATATAGTTAAAATTATACCAGAAGTTGCAAACAGATGTTGCACATAAAAAAGTTCATGCAGATATAGTTAAAATTATACCAGAAGTTGCAAACAGATGTTGCACATTTCTTAATGTATTTGATTTCACATAACCCACCTATCTAGACCTGCAAGTATCTCAGTTCCTGCTTTCTAGTGTTGGTAAAGTGGGGGAGTAATAAAAAAAAAAAAAAAAAAGGGAACATCCCCTGAGATTATGAGATTAGATGTGGGTGGGCTCTATCAGGAGGGCAGATAAAAAGGGTTTTTATCTGCATGTCATAGTTTACCTATGTAATTGACATTTCCTAAATTAGAGCTTTACTTTTTCCTAATTTACTTGGGACTAGATCAAAGTAAGTTAGGACTAGTGAATTTTCATTTCAGTTAGTCTATGACTAAATGGGCAAAAATTAATTTTCAACTCCTGTAGTACATTATATTATGTTATAATTACCTTGTGATCTTTTACCTGTGTACCTATGTGGTGTTTCAAGATGTTTTGGGCACAAACAAGATAAAATAAAAATGTAATAATTTTTACTGGCAGGGAACTTTCTCTTTCTGTCCATTACTAGATTTTGCCCCTAACATATTACTCCCCCATTCATCAATTTGAATGAGGCTGATTTCTCACTTTCAGTTCATTTGTTCTAGGTGTGCGTCTAGGGTCTGCCACCAAAGAACTTAACACCTGTTTAAGTGCTCTTTCATGCTACATTTGACACACATGACTATTGTGTGTCAAAACCATCCGTAGGTTTTCATTAGCCTTTTCTTCTACCAAAAAGTTGCTCAGCACAGATCTTCATGTCCCATTTGACACACATATTTATTCCACCTGCAGGTTTTCATTAGCCTTTTCTTCTACCAAAAAATTGCCCAGCTGAGTTCTAATGTCTGTGTCACTAGTTTTGTTTCACAACTGGATCCACATCATCATGTTTGCATCTTCTAACTTCCAAGAGAACTTTATTTTGAACCCAACTCTTGCTGCTATAAAAGTCTAAATGCTGTACATAAAATATTAAAACTGTACTAGTAATCCAAGTTATTGGCATAAGAATAAAAATAAATGTTTCTAAGCTTTCGCATATCAACAAGGTGGCTTTTTCAAGGAATGTAGATAGTTCCTTTTTCAAGGAAGATATCATTTTGTGCCTGTCTTCTTTGAAAAGACTATCTGGTTGATGTGCAAAAGCTTGGAAACATTTATTTTTATTCTTACACCAATAAATTGGATTACTAGTATAGTTTTACTACTTTATGTGTAGTTGATGTTCAGTTCCTTGTTACTATTAAATGTGCAACTTAAGTCTCGGCCCCTAACCACAAGCGATCATAGAACGTCGGCAAATGCAAATAGCTCTGTGCGATAATGGCTGATTGCAGCGCCATCCAACAGCTTTCCAGGCAACCATAACCGCTCACAGCTGTAGTGAGAGAAGGGACTAAAGTTGACGGTGAAAGCAATGTCATTCGAGAAGCAACATTTGAGGCACTGTCTCCTGTTCGTGTGTCAGCTGAAAAAAAGTGCAGCGGCACAGCAAATGATCTGTGCTGCTGTGGGTGAAGCTGCTGTGTCCTACAGTGCATGTAAGAAGTGGTTCCAGCGGTTTAACCAGGGAAATTTCTATCTCCGTGGTGCAAAACGTCCGGGACAGCCACAGAAAGTTGATGATGAGAAACTGGAACAACTGTTGGATGTGGATCCTTGTCGCAGACAGTCAGGGCTCGCCCAGGAACTCGGAGTAACACGGCAAACCATTGTAAAGCGCCAGCACAAGCTTGGGTGGATTAACAAGGCTTGGGTGCCTCACCAACTCACAGCTGCGAACAAGTCTAGGTGCTACAATGTTGCTGTGTCCTTGCTCTCCAGATTCAAGAAGAAGGATTTACTCCACAAGATTTTGACCTGTGATGAGAAGTGGATCCTCTACGATAATCCTAAATGGCACAAATCGGGGATTTATCCAGGTCAGCCTACCACCAGTACCGCCAAACCGAATATCCATGCCAATAAGTTGTTGCTGTGCATATGGTGGGATCAGCGCAGTGTCAATACACTATGAGTTGCTCAAACCTGGTGAAACGGTCAATGCTGAGCGTTATTGTCAGCAACTCATTCGTGTGAGTGACGCACTGGAGGCAAAAAGGCCATGCACCGGCAAGGGCAGAAGGGCGGTCCTGTTGCTTCAGATAACACGTGTTCCTCACACTGCAAAACGACATCACCGACCTGGGATGGGATAATTTGTCCCACCCACCGTATTCTCCAGACTTCGTCCCGTCGGATTAACACCTCTTTCGCTCCCTGCAACATCACCTGAGTGATACACACTTCACTTCTGTCGAGGAGGTCCACACAAGTATTGATGACTTTATCAACTCGAAACAGCCCTCTTTTTTCAGCAGTGGCATTCGGCAGCTCCCTGACCGATGGCTCAAATGTATCCAACACGACGGGGATTATTTCCCTGATTAGGTACATATTCGATTTGCTATTTGCTGTCAACATGTCGTGCCTGTGGCCGAAAATTAAGTTGCACACCTAATAAATACTGTATTGTGTACTAATTTAGTTCCCTGGCTAGCATCTATCTTTGTGAAAATATTCCTGTACAGTTGATAAGGCTTCCTTCTTTGCCAGTTCAGATCTAGATCTGTATCATTCTTTATCCTATGGGTACTTAGAAACAAATTGTTCACCATGTTTAAAATTTACGGAGTGAAAGGTAAGCTGTTTAAATCGGTCAACACGCTACTCCGAAAATGTCACTGCAGTCAAGATGAAGGGAAGTATTTGTAAGTGATTTAAGATTACCTGTGAACTTAGCAGAAATGCAGTCTCTTCTGATTTATATCAGTGAACTGGTTAAAGAAAGTAACACTGTATCAGATGTTGAAGTGAATGGTTACGGTGTGGGCTTTTTGCTTTATGCTGATGACTTGGCTGTATTTGCTAAGAGTATAAACAATTTTCATTATCAGCTGAACAAAAATTAAAAATTTTGGGATGAAGATAAATGCTGTTAAGTTGAATAAGTTATTTTAAGAGTGAACCTCCAAAAATTATTTATTGTGCGGTACTGAGGAATAAGCGAGGTCTTCATATGTATGTATACATTGCATGCAGGATTTCTTCATTCCTAGATACCAGCAGTAAGAAGCCCTTGTTTGTAAAGGCAGTGCATCCCAATAGTGTTGGCTAAGAATATAACAAAAGATGGCATTTTGTCTACAGTTTGCATGTTGGTATGTTAGTAGAACCTTTTTAGCTGGATCTCTTCCTCACCTTAGGAAACCTCACTAAGTATACAGATTAAAATCCTGATGGGGAACTTGTTTACCATATTTTTTCACATTTTATCTTTTTATAGTTGTCTTTTAAAATTTAATTTTGTAATTATGTTAAAAACAATATATATGTGTAGCCTAGTTTGCAACTAAAAAAATACTGCAGGTAGTATTTCCCTTTTTGTTTTAAATGCATTTGATTATTACTGGAAAAACGTTGATTTAAAGATTAAAAATTAACGCATTATGTCAGCATTTATTGTAAACAGGACTTTTCTGTGTTTTGATTTGTGTCCAAATCTAACTCCATGTCACTTATTGAATCTGTTTTATTTTGTGCTACTATATCATCATTAAGTTTGTGTGTGAGTGTATATGTATTATATTCCTTTTTTTTTTTTTTTTTTTCAAGGCACTGATACTAACCTGGGTTTGTCTAAGTACCCTCCAAAAACTATGGTAAAGTTCTCACCATTCTCTCAGGTCAGTAAAGTAGCATTTCATAAATGGCTAACATGTATTGAAACCAGGTTACATTAGAAAAATTTGGTATATGCAAAATTGCTCCTGTAACTAAATTCTAGCATAGTGTATTTGTGCCTAGAATTTTCTAGGATAAATTCTAGGCACAAATCTTAATGTTTCATGTGTGTTAGAACAATTTGTAAGAAGCTGTTGATTATAGGGATTTGGGGACCCCCTTTTCCCAGTTGTTTCAAGATGTCTGTATTCAGAAATAGAAGTAGTATTACTTTTGTTGAGTAAAAAATTTCTAAATAGTCAAGTACTGTTGTTTGCTGAAATATTTGTATTCATACATTCAATGATGTTTTGCATGTAAAACAGAAAGAGAGAGAGACCAATTTTTGAGCACAGAGTAATTGGCATATACCAGGATATTAATAAAATCTTGTTATTATTATTATTTTCTGCATTGGCTTCATCCAAGTACAATACAGAGAATGGCATCAGCATCTTGTTTGTTTTATGTTACATTGATAATATTTTAGAAGTTGGATGCACTCATTTTTATGAATCCTTAGTAGTAAACCAGAGTCACACGTACACACACATTCGTTTTGGCATTTTATTTGATTTTGTTATGTAAATAAGCATGGCTGACGATAGAAATAGCATTTCATGTGTGCTCATAAACTTTTTGTTGCAGACCATGAAATCACAGTCTCATTTTCTGCCTTGTAACTGCAAGTTTCTCTGCCTGATGAGAACCATATATGTTCATTTTAAGTTAACTGATTTTGATGCAGAGAATGCTCATTTAGCACCCTTCTCTCAGGTTAAATATTGTGCATCATTCATTTCTAATTGTTTGTACAAAACCTGCACTTTTAGATTAGAAGTATTTTGTAAAGTACTACCCCATCAGACACCTCCACACCAGACTTCCTTTATGCAGAAAGGAGTACCATGATTCACCACGTAACAGTTGCACACTCTGATTGTAGCTCGGATAGTTGTTTCTAAAATTACACTGCATAATCATCATGAGGCAGATTCCTGTTTGTCCCATCAATCCAGAAGGTAGATAAACAGACAGTGTGCTGTACTATGTGACCTTGTTTATATTAGTGAATGTGTGTTAAGTATCATGACCTTTACCACTGGCTGCTTCACAGCATGACAAGCATGTTATTAAGTGCTCTGTTTTGCTCTCTGTACTTCAGATCCGTAAATTAGTATGTGATATACTATCTGAACCAGATAGTGATACCGTGAGTCATGAAGCGTTTCTCTCCAGTTATCGGTAAGTATAAAAACTATTCTGTGGACTTCCAAGATGATCATCCACTTAACAGTTTTTATATTCTGTGGGCTTCATTATAATCTGTGAACTAAATGAAAAAGCGCAAACTTTTCAAGCCATACATTTCAAGGTCCTAAAATAGAGGAATTTCAAGTGGCTTTCATGGGTCTGAAGACTAAACACTCTGGCAGAATCAGCACTTAGACAGATCTGACACAAGTGGTTGCATTAGACACCAGTAACAGTTAAAGTGGCAGAGAATCTTCAAACACAGGAGATAAAATTTTGCAAGTCTGTACTTCACAGTACTGTACTACAGTTTTGCAAGAGTAAGATTTACAATGTAAACAACATCTTCACAAATCAGTAACAACTTGCTCCACTCAAGAATATGCATTATTTTTTGTATGTCATATGATATCGACTAAATTGCACCAAACACAATTTAATCATGATTTTTAAGGAATTCAATGACTGATTGCTTTCATTTTCCTTTCGATTTAATCTTCACAGAATGGTTGCATCCTGGTTTTTTGCACAAAAGCAAGGCATAAAATCTACTTTGTTTATGGAAGGGAACAATGGTATCTTGCTGTTACAACAGGCACTTCAAAATATTTTACAATCCCCTGACATCTTCAGACCAAATACCTTTGTTTATGCATATAAGAAGACATAATCAAATAACAAGAAGAACATTAAAAGCTATGATGTTGTTGCAGTAGGCTCTCCACAGCTCTTCCTCATCAAACACTTCTAAACCCAAACACTTTTTGCATGCTTTTAAGAAGCTTATGAATTAAATATGTCATCATCATCAACATCATCATTGTCAACCATTATCAATCCACTGCTGGATGAAATTCTTCCCAAGTTTATTCCATAACTGTCTGTATTGAGCTAGTCTCCTGTGTTACTCCGGCATGCTTTCGAATCCCATCTATACACCTCCCATGTGGTCTTCTGGTTCATAATCTGTCCCTTGGTATACAGTCTAAAATTTTGGTGGTCTGTTCTTTTGGCAGCATGTCCAGACCATTTTCATTTGAGGGATTTTCCTCTGATCATGACATGTTCCACTCTTATCATTTTCCTTATCCTTGAGTTCCCCTTCTTATTAAATATATGTGTACACGGTCGAGTCACATTATTGTGACCACCAGCTAATATCCACAGTAACCGCGATATGCAGCCTGGAGAGCAGAGCTAGACGGACTCAATAAGGTGTTCACAGGTATGTGGAGCCATGCTGACTGCAGTGCATCTGACAGCTGCTGGAGGGTGCGTGGTGGAGGTTTCATAGAGCAAAAAACATGATCGAGGTGGTCCCTCAGATGCTCAGTTGGGCAATTAGGGGGCCAGGGAAGTACTTTGAAGTCTTCATCGTGCTCTTCCAACCACTCTCAGACATTTCTAGCTGTGCGATATGTCTCATTGGCGTGCTGGAGGATTCCATCCGCCCCAGTGAAGACAATCAGCATGTATGGGTGTACGTGGTCTGCAAGGATGGATTCATAATGAATTCGATCCATAGTGCTTTCCACAGGTATGAGTGGACTCAGGGAATGCCACGAAAACATTCCCTAAACCATAACGCTGCCCCTACCAGCTTGTGTTCTGCCAGCAATGGTTAAAGAGTGTTTGTTCTCCATTGTTTCTCGCCTTATATGCCAATGTCCATCTGTTCGATGAAGCAGAAAACATGACACATTGGAGAAAGTAATCCTTTGCCAATCAGTGGAGGTTCAATTCCGATACTGCCATGCAAATGTAAGCCTTTTCTGCCGATGCACCTTTGTTAGCATCGTTGCAGTGACCATCCATCTGCATCGGAGCCTCATACGCAGCAGGGTTCGCTGAACTGTCGTTTTAGACACACTTCTGGTAGCCCCGGGTTCATTCAACCAGTGAGTTGCTCCACTGTAGCATGTGGATCGACCCTCGTGCACCTTCGCAGTCGTCGTTCACCTCTCACATCATTGGCACTTGGTGCTCTGCAGTTTCCACATCACTTATTCGCAATGGTGCCATTTCTCCAATTCTGAAACACTTTAACCACAGCAGCATGTGAACAGTTCACAAACTGCGCTATTTCAGAAGCAATGCCACACCTGGCTTGAAAGCCGATAATCATCCCTTTTTGCAAATCTGATAAATCGCTCCTTTTATCCATGACAGCAATGAGTGATATGTTTTCAGAATGCCTACAGCACACCCTATATACCCTCCAAGCCAGCTCACGACACGTGCCTTTTTTCTGTGGCTATGCACTGTTGACGTTAAAAGTAGGAGGTGATCACAATAATGTGACTCGACTGTGTATATATATGAGGGCTATGTCATAATTATTTATCACTAATGAATAAAAAAGTACGAAGAGGAGTGTATGTACCAATGTTCTTATAGTCCCTCTTTATAGCCTCTAGCCATGTTTAGCACCCACTGCCAAATCCCAGGCAGGTGTCGTACTCCATCAGCAGAGTCATTTTTATGAATAGAGCACATTGACGACTGCTCTGTTGAAGCTGGAATGGCATCTCTCAGTAGGAATCTTTGACCTCTCAAAGGCTCTTTTAGCTTCCTAAACAAGTCAGAATCACAGGGAGACATGCTGGGTGAATAGGCTGAATGGTCAAAGAAAATATATTTAAAAAAAAAAAAACATTTCTGTGGGAGTGTTGTTACAACACTAGCTGTATGGCAGCGAGCATTGTCATGCAACAAAATTCGCTGTTCTTTCAGAAGTTCAAATCTCTTGTGGCGAAGTGCAGGTTATAAGTGGTATTCTAGGAATTTCTTGTAATACTGTGAATTAATTGTTGTCCCAGAAGGCACAGCATGTATGAAAATGACTCCAAACTGTCATACGTAACAATGAGCAACACTCTGACATTACTGGGAGACGGGGTTTTTTTTTCCTGTCAAGGGGAACTTGGATGTTGCAGCTCAGATGATTGATATTTCAGCTCCGGCTTGTAGCTACGCCTCCACATTTCATTTACTGTGATTAGGCGTTTCAAGAAAGCTTCACTGTCCGCTCAATAATGATTCAAAAGCATCTCAGCCGCAGTGAATTGGCGCCATTTTTGAACGTCTGACAGATGGTGAAGGACCCACCTGCTGGCAATTTTCCTCATTCCCAGATGCTGTGCCAGTATCCTGTGAATGGTCTTTAAAGAAATGTGTACCTCACAAGACAATTGCATGCAAGTCCATCGGCGGTCAGTGTTCAACAATTCCCAGACTAACACCACATGCCTGCCATCGGTGAGCTCGACATGTCTCCCAGCACCAGAGTGATGATCAGCATCTTCATGACCCTTTTTAAATGCCAACACCCACCTTCTCAGTGTTGAATATAGCAATTCATTAATACTGCATGCTTCTCACAATCCCCTTGCATGTGCAGCATTGCACCTGTGGGCAACCTGTATTTTCACAAAAGGAATCTGCTCCCTACCTGTGAATTCCATCTTAGGACACTTTCCACTACCACATTCTGTTTCTTCAGCTGATGTCACTGCCTCCTAGCTGCCAGCGCATACTCACTTTGTCCACGGGTGGAGGAAGGTGTAATGTGCATGCTACTGCAATGGGAACATTGTTATGACAAGCGTAGGAATTTTTATTACTTGTTGATCAATAATTTTGGCATGGCTCCCGTATACATCTATATCGAGAGAAAGAGAGAGTTATAGAAATCAGTTGTTTATGCCACACATTTCTAGGCTGGTATTACTGGTAATATAATTTATCATTCTTGAAGAATGGCCTGAACATTCAAAATACAAGAATGTTTACCTAGGGTAAAATTAATTAGTCGGTTAAAGGTTTGCTTGGCAGATGGTCTTTCTTTGAGGAGCTATCCTCTGAATCTCAGAGAACAGCTTAACGATATGTATGTGTAAAATTAATCCATGGAGCATGTAAAGTTCTGAAAAGCAAATTATTTTTGGTGTGAATGTGTAGGCTGTTGTTTTGGAGGATATTGAGATTTCCTCTCCTTACTAAATGCTGCCAAGACTGATTCAAATACTGTTTTCCATTTTTCTTGAAAATAGTGCATGACTAATTGGAATATAAGTTACATTTCCGATATTACTACCATGATGTGCATGTGCCACATATAGTATGCGTTCCTAAACTTCAGTATGAATGCCACAAATGTTTTGCTAAACTTCTGAACAATTTAAAATCCTAAGAGAAAGTTGATGACTACTTCAGGAATAATGGCATTCTGTGTAGTGCAATCATTAGAGCCTATGTATTTGCAAACAAAGTTATTGAAAAAAAAACGTTACTTCAGTATTATTTGTTGTCTCATGCATATTAGGAACATATTTCTATGGCTATTTAACAACATAAATCACTTCTACTGTTCACTTTCTTAATAATAGGTGAACAGCATTTATTCATGTGGGAGGGGATGGGTGTGAGTGTGTTGTTCAAGTACAGATTGAGTATCCCTTACCTGAAATCTGTACATTTTTTTTTTTACAAGTGCTGACATGTTACACCACAAATGAAAAATTCTACAAGGCTTTTAATCACTGTTCATTGTGTAGCTTTTAATACATGTCCGTGCACGCACGCACACACACACACACACACACACACACACACTTTCATAGAGTACATACAAAGGCTGGCAGGCATTCCAATTATGGTCAATGGTAGTGATGAACAAATTGATGGGCTTGAAGGACTCTTATGTGACAATTGAGTAAAAGATAACAGACCTCCTTGCATGCACAAAAGGTGACACGCATGTTGTAGTCACTAAGCTCAAGGAAGTAAACATCAAAAGAAGTTCTTGGCATTGAATGATAAGTCTTCAGTTATTCACTCAATAACTAATCGGGAAATAACTGAAATGATATTGTTAACACAGCATGAAAAGTGCCCGTAGATTATATGGAGTAAATGTGTCACAGACTTGTTAAAGGATTGAGTCTGTAGGCATGCATGATATAATGAGAAATCATGTCAGTATATAAAATCAGAGAGATGCTGTTACACAAAAACCACTGTTAATGAAGCAGATGACTAATAAAAATGCTTAAAAAAAGCCATCAACCATAGTGCAATAGTGCATCCACTTCCTGGTCCCACAAAAGACTAATTTTCATTTTCCTTGACAATTTTTTCATAATTAATTTATATTACATTCCACCATAATTAAATCTAATGCTCTGTTGATTTGCATACCTTAGGTAAAACCTAAAAAATAAGTATAGTAAAACTTATATCTTATGTAAAACCTTACTAAGCCTGTAAAATATATATTTTAATCAAAATATAAGGCTATAGACCAATGGTTCCTAAAGTGTGCGCTGCGAAATATTACAAAATTTTCATAATTTTATTTTCATTTTCATTTCAATGTGATAGGACGTGATATCTAGCGGACCTGGTGCAGACCAGCAACTCACTTAATAATAACTGTTTGCAGAAGCCTATACAAATGGTTACTAGATGGCGCTCTACAATAATGTTACAAGCTTGAGGTTCCCCCACCCCGCATGATTGCCGCCCAACGAACACACGTGTGTGTTCCGCGCGGCCGCTACCGAGAGTAACCTGAGCTTTCCCACCAGCCCCCGTGCTTCTGATAAACATTTCTCCCTCGTTCTCTGAGTGTCTAGAAATGAGACTCTCATTCCAGATTTTTCGAGGTCACCAGATCCTTTAAATATGCTCATCCGTTTTCATTTGTGACTCATTGCGGTGATCAACAGGCTCATCCATCCCACTAATTATAATTAGTTGAATTTTTCAATACAATTTTTTTGTAATCTTCAATACGTGCTTTTTTATTTTTACCTAAGTCAGGGTAGGGTGTCCACATTCCGGAAAGTCAGGGGAAATCAGGGAAAGTCAGGGAAATGAAAATTGGTCAGGGAAAGTCAGGGAAATGAAAATTGGCCAGGGAAAGTCAGGGAAATGCCTGAAATGTTGGTAATAGTCAGGGAAAATCAGTGATATTTAAAAAAAGTCAGGGAAATTTCAATCACAGTTAGACTACAACTAGTTTTAACCCGGCGTTGAGGAGTGACGCCCTCATCGCTCAACACACTTGCACTTGGTGTTGCAGACAGTCACTAACTTCCCCTTCCTACTAATGTAACCTTGTATTTCCTACCTATTATTGTAAGTTGTGTTATATTACTTGTTAGCATTTCTCTTTTTGTTTTACCTTGTTAAAAGGCAATTAAGACTGCAGCAATGTCAAAGTGATGTGTGTTTAATGAACAATGGTTGGACAAACAATTAAATCCTGAGTTTCCTGGTTGGATAGCTGCTGTGAACGGCGACAATGAATCAGCGTTTTGTAAAGTGTGCTCTAAAACTTTCAAGCTTAGCAACATGGGGGCGTCGGGCAGTCTCCAGCCACGGAAATGGCCCTAATCAGTTGAAAAACATCCGTGCTAAAATGTCTCAGCCCAGTCTTGCTTCTTTCGCTTCCTCTGTGAAAAAGAACTCTCTTTGTAATAACTAACTCTTGCCATCAACAAGTCAGGAAATGTGGAAACAGTAATTCTAGAAAATATTAAGTCTAATGACTCAAATACTTATGTTGTGAAAGATGATGTGAAGCCCAGTGACCTTAATGCTTATGTAGTGAAAGGTGATGTAACAAAGTTGGAAATAATATGGGCCATGGAAGTGTTGTCCAAGCGAATGTCTCTGAACCCTTGTACACAGATTAACAAAACATTTCAGTTAATGTACCCTGACAGTGTGACAGCTTCAAAATTTACTTTAGGCAAAAGCAAAGCATCTTATGTGGTAAACCATGGATTGACACCACATTTCAAAGAGTGTTTAATGGACGATCTGAAGCAGTGCACTGACTTTGTAATTTGTTTCGATGAATCACTAAACAAAATTGTTCAGCGTGGGCAAATGGATCAGTTTGTTTGTTATTGGGACATCAATTTGCAAAAAGTTTCCACTAGATACTTAAGTAGTGTGTTTTTAGGACGGGCAACAGCTAATGACCTTTTAGAGAAATTCATTAAAGGTGCACCTCTTCCCTTGGATAACATGCTACAAGTGTCAATGGATGGACCTAATGTTAATCTCAACTTTCTTCAAAAGCTGAAAGATAAACTTAGAACTGAAAATCCAGATGGTAAATTATTAGTTGACATTGGAGTATGTGGTCTTCACGTGGTCAATGGAGCTATGAAAACTGGACTTGAAGCAGTGAAATGGGATATACATCACTTTCTGCGTAACTTGTACTACCTTTTAAAAGATAGTCCTGCTCGCTGTGCAAATTATACTATGATTACTGGATGTAAAGATTTCCCTTTGAAATTTTGCACTGTGAGGTGGTTGGAAAACATTAATTGTTTGACTAGGGCATTGCTTGTCTATGATCATATCAAGAATCATCGGTTTCCAGCAAACAGCACATGTTTCTTGTAGAATTCATGGAAAGTCCACTGTTAAAATGCAAATTGGCTGCATTTAGGACTATAGCTTCAGAGTGTGAATCTTTATTGAGAAGGTTCCAGAGCCCAAAGCCTTTAATTCCTTTCTTTCACACTGATTTGCTGGATCTGATAAAAAATTTGATGGCACGAAGCTTGAAGCCTGACAAATTAAGTGAAGCTGATAGTGTCTCAAAACTGTTAACTTTAGATGTATCAAAAAGTGAAAATCTTCTCTCAATTGAGAAAGTTGATATTGGATTTAGTGCTAAAAAGCTATTAAAAGAAGTGAAGTGCTCAGAAAGGGAGAAATTAGAGTTTAAGCTTGAATTTAGGAAACTTGTGACCAGTATGATTGAAAAACTTCGTGAGAAAAGCCCACTAAAGTTTAAGTTTGTCCGTGGGGTAACTTGTTTGGACCCAAATATTATAGTGCAGCAGCCGAGTCTAGGCAAGAAAAGAGTGGAAATTGTTCTCGAAGTTTTACTTAGTGAAAACAGGATTTCAGATGACTGTGCTGAAAAAGCTAATAAACAGTACACTTCATTGTGTGTATAAGCTCAATCTGCTTTAAAGTCTCAGTTTGATGAATTTTTAGACAGTCACGATGATTCCATTGGATTAGACAAATTTTACAGTGCTCTACTTGACAACCAAAAACAATTCGGTGAACTTTGGGATGTAATAAAAATTTGTCTCATTATGTCTCGTGGAAATTCGTCAGTGGCAGGTGGATTTTCTGTCAGTAAGTCTCTTCTTGTGGAAAATCTCCTGGAAGAATCCCTGATTTGTCAGAACAGTTTTTGATGCCATTAAAAATGTGGGAGGAGTGAAACACATTGCCATCGATAGAAGACTTCTTCTTTCTGTAAGAGCCTTCAGACGAAGATATCAGATTATCTTGAGAAAAAAGTGTTCTTCAAAACGAAGAAGAAAGAAAACCGAAAAAAGGAAAAAGAAAAATTGATCATGAATAAAGGAATTGAAGTAAAAAAGACAAAGAGTACGGAAGGAACTAGAGTTGGAAGAAGCAGCATTGCAGGTGAAGATTTCAGATTGGGAAAAGAAGAAAAGTGGTGTGTAATATAAAAACAGTGACTGTGTTCCTACTGTAATATTTTTATTGTAACTGTTCTGAATATTGTGTATGGGTTTGTTTGAGTGTTTCTTCAATAAATGTAAAACCATGAAAAAAAGAGTAAACTTAAAATTAAAAAGGTGTGGGTTGGACGGCTATGGAGAAGATGGAGGCCAAAAAAAAAAAAAAAAAAAAATTAAATGAATCAGTTATTTGGGAAACTTTATACGTCAAACAGAAACACTTTTAAATAATATAAGTTTCTCAATTATCCAATTCAATTTTATTTATTATCATGGCACATATATTGAAAAACTCAAATAAACCTATTTGTGTAAGGTCAGGGATTTCTTATATATTTGGTCAGGGAAATCAGGTTTCATAATTCTGTGGATTATCAAACCTTGACACCCTGTAAGTGTACTTGTTAGAGTTTGACATAAGGCGCCGAGAATCGAAAAAGTTTGGGAACCACTGCTATAGCCAATAGCATTACAGTAATGGGCAAAGGTAAGGCATAGGCTGATTACCCATATTCCAAAATTGAAAAAATTCAAGAATCCAAAACACATGTGACCTCCAAGCATTTCCAACAATGATTGATCAGAATGTTTTTTTTTGTTTGTTTGTTTCTTTTTGATGGTTATGCAAAAAAAAAAAGTACTAATAATAATGTTTCACAACCTCTGCATCCATAAACCCAGAACACAACAGTTCTTGCATTTGCAAATGTTTGATACAGAACAACCTGGCTAACGAATTTAACATGAAAGCCCAAATTCATAGGTGCTGAGCCCCCAAAGATGTTTTTTTTTTTTTTTTAATTTAAGGGAAGTCACTAAAAAACAGTGCATAATGGATGATGCTTATTGAAATCATGAATAATACTATCAGAGTTATTATATCATGACTGTCTGTTTAAAAGCATGTAGGAGAAACATTGTTTATTGTAATCAGAGTTTTGGTTACTATTATCACTTGCTTCACTTTATTGGTTTTCTATCCCATTGAAGTGAAAGATAAATGGATAAATTAGGCAGGATTTTAATGATTCCCAGGACTATTCCTCTGATCGCTGCACACTCAAAAGATGTCAAATGCTTGAAGCATTCACGACTTTCTTTAGAGCTCCTTTCCAAGGTCTCATATCAGCACATATACAGTGTGCACTTGTCACGTTACAGGTAATCAGAAAAAAGCATTTATGACATTGAATGGAATCTAAACGCCTTAAAGCACTTTTCCTTTGGCGCCTCTCCTTCGGTTCATCGTCTTGGTGTGCATTTGCATATTCTTTGATGCACAGTCCTTGGCACTTGAATGAAGTAAGATAAAAGAGCATGCAATGTAAGTCACTTCACTTCTTTGTGTAGCCGCTGTTGTGTTATTTTTGAAGTTGGGAATCAGCTGACCTTGCTGGCGTTATGCAGTTTGAGGAATGCAGGACAGGCTGAGCATGGCTGTGCGTGGGGAGTGATGCCAAAGTTGAACTTCTGTTCTCATCCGTCTGCCATTCAGTGCCTCTGCTTATGGAAGGGGAGACATATGGACTGGGCTGGCTGCTTCTTGCTGCCCTTTGGGTCTAATCCACCTGCCGCAAAGTGCATCTGCTGAGAAGAGGTGTATGGGCCAAGTTAACTGCTTCATGCCGAATTGGACTGAGCTAACTGCTTCTTGCTGCACTTCCGTTCTCATCCGTCTGCCACTAAGTTGCATATGCCGAAGAGAGGTGTTTAGGCCAAGCATGTGTTGAATTCCGTTTTCATCCATCTGCCGCTTGGTGCATATGATGAAGATAGGTGTATGGGCCAAATTAACTGCTTCATGCCGAATTGGACTGAGTTGACTGCTTCTTGCTGCCTTTCCATTCTCATCCATCTGCCGCTGATTTGCGTATGCCGAGGAGAGATGTTTAGGCCAAGCATGTGTTGAATTCCGTTCTCATCCATCTGCCGCTGGGTGCATATGACGAAGCTGGGTGTATGGGCGAAATTAACTGCTTCATGCCAAATTGGACTGGGCTAACTCTTTCTTGCTGCACTTCTGTTCTCATCCGTCTGCCACTAATTTGCATATGCCGAGGAGAGATGTTTAGGCCAAGCATGTGTTGAATTCCGTTCTCATCCATCTGCCGCTGGGTGCATATGACGAAGATAGGTGTATGGGCCAAATTAACTGTTTCATGACAAATTGGACTGAGCTAACTGCTTCTTGCTGCACTTTCGTTCTCATCTGTCTGCCGCTAATTTGCGTATGCCGAGAAGAGATGTTTAGGCCAAGCATGTGTTGAATTCCGTTCTCGTCCACCTGCGGCTTGTTGCGTATGCCAAGGAGAGGTGTATGGGCCAAGTTAACTGCTTTGTGCCGAACTGGACTGGTTTCATGCCGAATTGGACTGAGCTGACTGCTTCTTGCTGCACTTGGGTTCTCGTCCACCTGCCACTGGTTGCATTGGCCGAGGAGAGGTGTATGGGCCAAGTTACCTGGTTTGAACTGGTTTGTGCCAAACTGGACTGGTTTCATGCCAAATTGGACTGAGCTGACTTCTTCTTGCTGCACTTTGGTTCTCGTCCACCTGCCACAGGTTGCATTGGCCGAGGAGAGGTGTATGAGCCAAGTTAACTGCTTTGTGCCTCTTCTGTAGTGTAAAGGCCTCTCAAGGTAAATGTTGCTATTCGATTCAAAGCTAATGTTTTATGGAATTAAACAGTTGAAATCTAAAAAATTGTGTTTGTTAAGATTCTTGTGCACGGTCGGTATCTTAATTTAGCATGTCAACTTAGTTTAAGACAGTCCTTCCTGCGGGGTTTAAGCTAGTCAGGCTGGGTGAAAGAGCTAGGCAGGTTGGACCGTCGCACACTTCATGAGCAGCAGATGTTGGCTTTTTGTGAATGTTACTGGAGTCTGCATCATTGTATTTTTCTTACTATATTTTGTTTTAATTAATCCTTAGTAACAAATAGAAAAATAAGTGATGAGAAAAAATAAACCAGTTTTTTTCTTTCTATTTAGATGTGTCTTATGTATCTTAAAGAGTCAGAAGGTTTTACATGTGCATGCATACATTCAGAATTGAATGTAACATCTCTCTGTCCAGTGCACATGCACAATATCCCAATTGTAGTTTTCCTAAACTGTTGTAGAAAACAGATCATGTAACCCAGTTCATATGTTTCACTTCACCATGCAAGCAAGATGAAGGAATTCTGTTGTAAATGTAGTGTAGGTATCCAAACAACTATCTTGAATGTGCACTGATCAAAGCAATCCCACTTCCTTGTAGCATCAATGACCATCTCTCAGTCACGTATGGATAAATGTTAATGTGTTTCCAGTGCCTGTCATGTATGTACATATTTGTATTTGTGAAGAATTAATTCTTCCAGGGATTTGCTTCCCATTCCTTTCTATAGTAGCTGAGGTGCTCCTAAATCATTGATATTAATACAGCAATCAGTCATCTCTGAGTTGTGTGTATTTAACTGCTTCTCACGTAACATTTATCACATCAGAAAACTCAAAAATAACATTGCTCTGGAGCAGGAATTGAACCCGCATCTCCCAATTTCCATTCGAGCATGCTAACTGTTACACCACCCAGGACAATGAAGTTCCAAGTATCTGAGTGATAAGAACTAAATCAATCTCTGATTATTCTGGTTCTTATCACTCGGGTGCCCGCAACTCAGAGATGTCTGATTGCTGTGTTAATAATTCAGATGTATTTCCACCTATTATGTGAAGAATATTATGGTTTCTGTTGGTTTCTGTTGCCGTGACTCTTCACCTATTATGTGAAGAGTCACGGCAACAGAAACCAGCGTGGAAATACTCTCGTTGAGTTTGCAGAGGCAGAAGGATTTTTCATCTTGAATTCCTTTTTCAAGAAAAAGCCACACAGGAAATGGACATGGAGACATCCAATTGGGACGACAAGTGAAATTGATTTTATTATGTGTAACAAAAAATTCGTCATCGAAGACTGCAGTGTGCTAAACAAGTTCAACACAGGTAGTGACCATAGATTGGTGAGATGTAAGATGCACCTCAACACTAAACTGGAACGTGGCAAGCTCATAAGACAAACAAAATGTATTGACATAACCAACCTTAAAAAACACCATAATACTTTCAAGTTGGAACTGAAGAACAGATTCTCTGCTTTAGAATGCCTAACATCGGAAGAAGTGGATATTTCGGAAGTTAACAGAAAAGTAACCAAAGCTCTTATGGAAACAGCAACAAAATTAGCTGGGTCTAAGAACAAGTTGCATGTAAACAAATTATCAGGAAAAACCAAAATGTTGATGCAAAAAAGAAGAGAGATGAGGACAACTAAAGATGATGTGACTTCCAAAGTGGAATATATAGAGCTATGCAAGACAGCACGAAAAAGTATCACTGAAGACGTAAGGAAATTCAACTGTGAGCTAGTGAGGAAAGCAATTGAAAACAACCAAAGCCTAAAGATAGCAAAGGGACATCTCAGTAAGGGAAGAAAACAGATTATGGCTCTGAGAAAAGAAGATGGTTCTATAACAAGAAATAGAGGCGAAATTTTGACAAGAGTGAAAGATTTCTACTCCAAATTATATGAAAGGGATGATACATGTACTCCAGACATCATGAAAGGTACCAGAGTTCTTCCAGTCCTCCCAGCAGAAGTTGCTCATGCAATCAAGAACATGAAGCGGGGAAAAGCTCCAGGAGAAGATGGAATTACTATAGACATCATACAAGAAGCAAGTGGAGAAATTGAAACAGTACTCGCCCAAATTTTCACTCGATGCCTTAATGAAGGGAAGATTCCTGAGGATTGGAACAATGCTACAATGATCCTGCTACATAAAAAAGGTGACATTGAGGATCTCAGGAACTACAGACCTATCAGCCTCCTATCAGTGGTTTATAAAATCTTCACTAAAGTTCTTTCACACCGCTTGAAGGTAACACTGGACATGGCTCAACCGAGAGAACAAGCTGGATTCAGGAGTGGCTACAGCACAATAGATCATATCCATGTACTGAGAGAACTAATTGAAAGAGCGAGGGAATATGAACTTCCATTGTGCATGGCTTTTATCGATTATGAAAAAGCCTTTGATTCGGTGAAACCATCAGCAGTTACCACGGCTCTGAAATCCTGCGGTATTGAAGATGCATACATTAATATTATTAATAACATCTATGAAAATGCAAGTGCAAAGATTCGGCTGTTTGAAAATACAACACACATAAAAATTGGAAAGGGAGTGAGACAAGGTGACACCATATCTCCGAAGCTCTTTAATGCCACATTGGAAAATGTCTTTCAATCACTGAACTGGGAAAACAAAGGGATAAAGATTAATGGAGATTATCTAACCCACCTTCGTTTTGCTGATGACGTAGTCATTTTTGCAACTACCCCATCAGAGCTGCAGAGTATGATCCAGGAACTTGCTGACAAGAGTAAAGAAGTGGGATTAAAAATGAACTTTCAGAAGACAAAAGTGATGTTCAATGCTTTTACAAGAAATGAAGATTTATCGATTGATGGAGAAAAACTGGAGATAACAGATACGTATGTTTATCTTGGACAGCAGATATCAAGTGAGGGTCACATTGATGAAGAAATTAATCGGCGTACAAAACTTGTCTGGAGAGCTTTTGGAAGAAACAGCATAATTTTCAAGAGCAATATGCCATTATGTCTTAAAAGAAAAGTGTTTGATCAATGCATCCTTCCAGTGCTTACGTATGGTGCAGAGACGTGGACCTTAACTAAAAGAGACATACAAAGGCTGCAGACAACTCAAAGAAGCATGGAGAGGTGCATGCTTGGTATAACCAGGAGAGATAAGAAGAGGAACTCGTGGATCCGAAAAATGACGAGAGTGGAAGACATCATGATCAGAGTTAAATCCCTGAAATGGCAATGGGCTGGACAGACCATAGATGGACAGCCGAAATTTTAGATTGGATTCCAAGGGACAGGAAAAGACCCAGAAAAAGACCACATGGGAGATGGGTGGATGAAATTCGTAAATATGCGGGAGGGACATGGAGGAGACTGGCACAAGACAGACCGTTGTGGAGGAAACTTGGGGAGACCTTCGTCCAGCAGTGGATTGATAATGGTTGACGATGATGATGTGAAGAATATATCTTCCACACTATCTGGTAGTTAATTTCTTTGTTCAATTGTGTTGGGTCATTGTAATTATGTTTCAATTATTATTATTTTTTTACCTTAAAAAATATGTACATACATTGTTACCAATATGTCTCTCTCTCTCTCTCTCTCTCTCTCTCTCTCTCTCTCTCTCTCTCTCTCTCTCTCTCTCTCTCTCTCTCTCTCTCTCTCTCTCTCTCTCTCTCTCTCTCTCTCTCTCTCTCTCTCTCTCTCTCTCTCTCTCTCTCTCTCTCTCTCTCTCTCTCTCTCTCTCTCTCTCTCTCTCTCTCTCTCTCTCTCTCTCTCTCTCTCTCTCTCTCTCTCTCTCTGTAGTACTGTGCATTATTCAGTTTATTGTATATGTATGTGTGTTTAAATTGCGTTGCTTCTTTTGCTTTTAGTTATCGTATTGTTCATTTGCTTCTGAAGCTTCCCTGATTCTGTTACGTTACCACTCTGAACTCTCTCTCTCTCTCTCTCTCTCTCTCTCTCTCTCTCTCTCTCTCTCTCTCTCTCTCTCTCTCTCTCTCTCTCTCTCTCTCTCTCTCTCTCTCTCCTTTGTAGTACTGTGCATTATTCAGTTTATTGTATATGTATGTGTGTTTAAATTGCGTTGCTTCTTTTGCTTTTAGTTATCGTATTGTTCATTTGCTTCTGAAGCTTCCCTGATTCTGTTACGTTACCACTCTGAACTAGAAGTTTGGAGACTTGGGAAAACTGATGCTGCATGTGGTATGTATTGAAATCATAAGCTTGTTCTTACTCTGTTGTACATGTTTTTAACTAATTGTGGAGCAGTTTTTTTTAATGTTTTGTAGAATTACTTTTGCTGGTGACACCCATTCATGCTTGGAACCATGTTAAGTTAATAAGCTGTTACCATAATAATTGAGAACATTAAGTGAGCTCAGACTTGAACTGGTTTTAAAACAATGTTTAACAATTAACTAGGACTGTCAGAGCATGTACACAGGGGTACTAGGGCTGCTTTGATTGCACCAGTTCATATCATTTTTTTTTTTTTTCTTTCCTTCTCTTTTCTTTTTTTTTTTTTTTTTTTTTTTGAAAATTTGTGTTAGAGCTATGTTGAAACTTCATTGATTTTTTTTTACTTTGATATGTGTTAAAGTTTGAAAATAGTTGGCAGAATTCATGGTAAGGTTACATAAAACACAAATGCATGCAACTTTCTTGGAATCAGTACTTCTGGAAAGAAAAAGAAAACAAAAAGAATCAGTTTTCTGTTAGCAAAAATGTTCTGTTGTGGCATTATTTGAACATATTTCCCTTGAAACCAATATGTCAGTATACACTATGTTGACAAAAGTCACCGGACACCTAGAAGAGAAACACAACATAGCATTTATTGACATACATTAGTACGATGTCGGTCCACCTTTGGCCTTAATGCATGCACTGACCCTTTGAGACATGCTTTCTATAAGATTTTTGAACACAGCGATAGGTATGCGCTTCCATTCAGTACATAATGCTGCCGCTAGCTGTTGCTTAGTAGTAGGCTTTGGTTCCAAACTTCTTATACAGCACTCTAATTCATCCCATAGGTGCTCTATGGGATTAAGCTCAGGGCTTCGTGCTGGCCAGTCCACACACGATATGGAATTATCATCAAACCAAGCAGTAACAGTCCTTGCTTTATGGCTTGGTGCATTATCCTGCTGGTACCAACAAAGCTCAGTTCCATGGTATTGCCAAAGAGTTGGTAGGGCATAATTGTCTAGAACATCGAGGTAGACGTGCTCGTTAACAGGTTTGTCCACGATAAACAATGGGCCGGGACCATACCACCAAAAACACCCCCACACGAGTACACTGCCAGCTCCAAACTTGACCATAGGAACAGGACACTGTGGTAAATAGCATTCCCCCGGATGCTGCCATACCCACACGCCGCCATCAGACTGATGGATCGTGTATCTGGATTCATAAGTCCATAAGACCAGTTTCCATTGATCTACAGTCCACGATAAATGTTTTTTACACCATGCTAAATGACGAGTAGCATTCCGAGTGGAGATGAAAGGCTTATGAGCAGCTGTTCGACCACAGTAACCCATGGAATAAAGTTCTCTGAAAATGGTACATGTACATACCAAGCTTTCAGTATTTTTACTCACCTGTACACTGAAGTCTTGTGCAGTACTCCGTTGATTAGCTCTAACGACTCTCCTGAGGCTTTGACGTCCTCTATCACTGATTTTCTTTGGTCTGCCGGTACGTTTTGCTGCTTCAGGCACACCATGTGTCTTCCATTTATTCAGTACATGCAAAACAGTTGACTTGGGTATGTTTAAAACGCCTCTCGGTTTCTCTTATGGACAACCCACTGATATAACACCCAACAGTCTTTCCTTTCTCAAAGTCAGTTCTTTCCCGCCTCGACGTTTTCACTCAACCTCACAGTGCAATATGATATCGGTCAGCTGTAGGCTTGTTTTTATACCATTTGCAGCTGTACCGCGCATCTTAACAACTCAGCGGAGCCGTTCATTTAAAGGGGTGTCCGGTGACTTTTGTCAATAGAGTGTATATCTATATCTTTTAGCACACTGATCAGAATTTGTAGAAAATATCTGTAGACGAGAGCTATGATGGAAGATATAATTTGAAGAAAACATGAGACCATGGATCCATCTTGCATGGTCACAGCTCTCCAGGCTGGTGGAGGCAGTGTAATGGTGGTCCATGTTTTCCCTGAACATTTCAGTCTCTTCAATTTCAGTGGACCCTGGATGACCAAGCATATCTAAGTATGGTTGCTGATCAAGTTCATCCAACCATGGTCATTCACTAACCTGTGAAGTTCAATACTTCAAGCATGAGAGTGCGCAAATGACCACATTGGCACTCTCTACCACTGTAGTGATGGGTACTTTTAATTATGATAGAGAACCATGTCACATTGCCACTCAATCCACTTGGTTTTGTATATTTTCAGTAGAACAGGGCACCATTGCATAATGTCACTTTCAACCCCCTTGGTGATGGATGCTTCTATTAGGACAGTGCACCATGCCACAATGACCAGATAGTCATGTTCTACCACTGTGATGATGAATATTTCCAGCTGGACAGTGTACCATGTCACAATGTCACTCTCTAGTCCAATGGTTATGAATGCTTCTAGCAGAATGATGCACCATGGCACAATGACCACAAAGTCATTCTCTACATTCTTGGTGTTGGGTACTTTCAGCAGGGCAGTGCACCATGCCACAATGTCTAGGAGTGGTTTTAAGTACATGATGGAGACTTCGCTGTTTCACTGGGACCTCAGTACCGTGTCGTCCGTATGTGTGGGATAGAGTTCAACAGGACATCAGACATCTGGCTTTACTGCTATTCAATCTGCACAGGATTTCTACATCTGGAATTTAAGGTGAACCCCTTAAATGGACCTATTTCTCCACATTTCCCCTTAAACTTCTGGAAAAGTCCTTACATTTAATTTTGACTCCAGGAATTTATTGTACATCATACTTTTTCTATATCTTCCATTGTGGCAGGTAAACTCTTTTTTTTTTTTCCCCCATATTCATGAATTTCTTTTGTCTGCTGGAAGCTATTTTTAGTTCATTGTTCCCAGCTGACATGCACTGTGTCCTCTCCTGATGGGATGAGCAACAGGTATGAGATTGGACAAACTTAATTTATTTCGATTAGATTTTTGATTTCCGCAGTGCATTTGGTTTCCCTTGCTCTGCAGCAGACTAACAATTTCTGTCGTGACTATGGAGATTCATAGCACTTGGGGTGCCCGGGTCTTAAACGCACTTCAACACCTGTCTGTGTAAAGACTATTTTCATGTTTCCAAGTTTCTAGCAATCAAACATTTTTGGGATTATTTATTGGATGTTTTTAATATTGTTACATTTCTTCCATGTTTTTTCAATTTTTTTAGGCATTTTCATGACATTTTCTGGCCAAAAATGTTCAGAATGCCAGGAATTATTGCTCTAGCAGGGATGAAAATGTTCTATGATTTTCATAATTTCAAATTTTCCCACACTTTTTTTTTTTTTCATTTCTCTTCCTGGTTTATATTCTTATTTTTTCAAATAAAGTGCACGTTTTCCTATTTCTAACTGTCTTTTCTTCAAACCAAGTCATTTTTGCCTCTTTCCCCTTTTTAAAACAAAATTAAAATTAAAAAGAACTTAAATATGTCTGTGGTGGAATCTAAGCCATTTCCATGAACTGTAAACTTTTCATGGCAAAGTTAACAATGCAGTACTCATTTGTAATATTTAATTTTGCTTGCAATGTGTGTTTTCCCATTTGATAATTCAAGGGTCAAAGCAAACATCCCCCCCTCCCCCCAAGCAGAATTAATGTTTGCTACTGCTAGCTCTCTATGCAGAAAAAAAAAAAAAAAAAACTTTACAGAAAATGAAAGACTGGGACAGAGAGTTAACATGCAGATTTTAAACTTCAATTTATTCATAACTAAAAGGGAAAATGTGTGCTCTTTTTTTTGTCTGTTGTTATAGCAAAAAGTGACTAAGCAATAGGAAACCATCCATTTCTATAGAAATTAAGGTGGATCCTCCTAAAGTCTTTGCCTTGTATTTCCAATGGGCAAACTTCTGTAGCCATTTTCTTCACATTAATGCATTCCCAAGGATGAAAATTTGAACGTCGATAAAAATAACTTTATATGTACTAAGTGTACTTAATATTTTCTAAAATTTAACCATAATTATATTAAAAATCAATAACTTTTCCTTTGGTGGTGGTGAGACCAGAAAATAGATGGTGCCACATCTACATGTGACTTACTAAATGCTATTACGTCACATTTTTTTCAATAATTTTATTAATTTTTGGTATGGAATCAGAATTTGAGTGTATTCATGCGACAGTCTGGAAGGTTTAGAATGATTTGAGCTACTTAGATTAAATGTTCTGATAATAATTTAGCTGAAAATGTTAGCAGAATTGTAGATGCTGCTGATTTTTAGTTCCGAAATAAACCAGCAAGCACACTCTGCAACCTTTTCAGCTAAATTAATATTAGAATATTTGTAATCTAAGTGGCTTGAATCATTCTAAACATTCCGGACTATCACATGGATAAACACAAGTGTTGAATGCAGTCCAAAAATTTATAAAATTATTGAAAAAAATGTGTCGTGATAGCATTTAGTAAGTCGCATGTAGATGTGGCACCATCTATTTTCTGGTCTTAACACCACAAAAGGAAAAGTTATTGATTTTTAATATAATTATGGTTAAGTTTTAGAAAGTATTAAGTATATTAGGCTATAATATGGTTATTTTTATTGATGTTCAAATTTTCATCCTTGGGAAAGCATTAATTGTGAAGAAAATGGCTACCGAAGTTTTCCCATTGGAAATACAAGGCAAAGATTTTAGGTGGATCCACCTTAAACTAAAAAGCTTTTAAAAAGTTCTGATGTTATTAACTCCTGGAAACTAAGTTTTTGATTCCTGAAAAACTTAAAAACTACTTAAAGGGACTTCCCCAAATCAGTAAAAACCCTGAATCTGCAAGAATTGGAAGATGCCATTTCACATGTGTGGGGCCAATAATTCACTGGAAAATTACCAAAACCAAGTTCAATCAATGAAATTATATGTTCATGTATGTTATTCCTTTTGTGTTAATTCAGTTAAAATGAAACATAACTGTTGTTGTTTGATTGGTTGGCAATGAAAGTAGACACATACTTGCATATACTGTTATATGTGTGTTTTGAATGATTTTTCATCTATGCATAGTGATACTATTATCAAGTCATGTAGCAAAGATATCATAGAGTAAAAATATAAACTCACATACCTTACAAGCTTCTACGACATTTTCACATTATCTTGAGGTGTGGCCTATGCCGAAGGGGCATTCGAACAAATGTAGCGTTACTGTTTTTCAAGCAAATGCAAAATTACATTCGCTTAAATGCCCCTTAGGCATATGCCACACCTCAAGATAATGTGAAGAAATTGCAGAAGCTTGTATGGTACATGAGTTTATATTTTTACTTTATGATACCTTTGCTACATGACTTGATAACAGTAATAAACAATATGGTGTGTTTAATGGATATGAGTTTTAATAACTCAGTATTAAATTAGTACATGTAATTATACGTTGTGATTTATTTATTTGACTATGTATGTAAGTTTATATGCATAGATTTAGAGAAAACTGAGTGTTCAATTTGTTTTACTTTTTGCTCTGTCATTTTAGGTAACAATCATGACATTCTACAATTAACTTCATCACCAGTCAAAGCTCTTTCACTGTGTTCCAGTGCAGGACAACAAATAATGTGCTCTGCATTGTCTAGTGATGGCCAGTGGTTAGCCTACTCTACTGCATCACAGTTAAAACTTTTCCATTTGAATCTGGTAAAAAGAGATGAATTTTGGTTATTTTGTTTATTTATTTATTGTTGTGACCATACTTATTAGTGTTTCGTGTTTGAATTAAAAGAATTTTAGAGTCATTAACCTGTGGCTGCTCAGTAGTCCACATAGGGGTTCCATGTTGCCACCAGCTTGCATCTTAAATGAGCTAAAATTGTAGTGAGAAGGATTGGCAGTGAAGCATGTAACATGCTAAAAATTAGCAGAATTCCTTATCCCTTATCATGCATTTGTTTACATTATAGAACGGTAAATGGTGGAAAGTTTTGGTAGTTGACTTCTACCTTCCTCAGCCGTGGAATGAATTATGTGGTGTTAGCATCAGTTGTTGCCAGATTTCCAAAGAGCTTTCCAAATAATAGGGATCTGAAAAGGTGTGTCCATATTGCAAGTGTTAGGGGTAAGGCAGATTTCATAGCTTTCACGGTACCTAAGGGCTTTCCGATTATTGAAAGGAGCGATGTGTTTTACATTTAGCCAGTCGGGAATCGAGGACATATCACTGACAGTTAAAATTGAAAGGGAGGTGAAAGGGCTGCTCTTCTTAACATCAGCGATATGTCCCACCAATCAATGATTGATGCTGTGTAAGAAAGGCAACCCTTCCACCTCTCTTTCAATTTTAACTATCAGCAATATGCCTGTGATTCCCTATTGGCTAAACGTAAAATGTATCGTTCCTTTTCAGTAATTGGAAAACCATTAAATACCGTAAAGGCGCTGAAATCTGCCTTACCCCTAACACTTGCAATGTAGATGGACCTTTACAGATCCCTATTATTTGGAATGCTATTTTAAAAGCTGGCAACAACTGATGCTAACTCCACATGGTTCATTCCACAGCTGAGAAAGGTAGAAGTCAACTACTGAAACGTTCCACCATTTACAGTTCCATAACGTAACCAATGTGTGATAAGAGGATATTAGGAATTCTTCGCACTAAAGTTGTTGAAAAAATATCTGTACCCTCTATGTATGATCTCTCTCTACATGTGCCTCCTCTATAATGTTACACATAATTTAATTCACTATATGCGAAAAAGTATGGCTTTTATTGATTATGAAAAGGCTTTTGATTCTGCCCTATCATCAACAGTTATAGTCTTTAAAATACTGAGGTATTGATGATGCATGCATTAATATTATGTCTTTTTGTTATTGAACAGGGAAGACTATGGGATAAGGATTAATAGGAGTGGTTTAACCCACACCTTAATTTGCTGTTCACAGTTATTTTGTAAGTAACATCATGAGAGCTGCAGATATGATCCAGGAACTAGCTGACAAGAGTGAAGGTCTGGAATTATAAAGATGAACTTACTGTAAAAAAAATTGGTGTACAATGCTTTCACAAAAACTGAGTACTTAGAGGTTGATGGGAGCAAATTTAGGCATAACCAATGTCTACATCTGCCTTTGATATCAAGTGAGATCCACATTGAAAAAGAATTTAACAGGTTTAAACTTAATTAAAGCACATTTGGAAGGAGCAGTACAATTTTCAAGAGCGATTTGCCAATTATGTCTTAAAAGGAAAGTGTTTAATGAGTGTATCCTTCCAATTCTTACTTATGAATCGGAGACATGGACTTTGACTAAAAAAGGCATTCAGAGGCTTTAGACAACTGAATAAAGCATAGAGAGATGCATGCTTGGCATAACCAGGAAAGATAAGAAGAGGAATTCATGGATCAGGACAATGACAAGAGTGGAAGATATCATGATCAAAGTACATACATACATATCACTAAGTTATTCTCTGATATTCAGAGGTTAGCTCCACAAAGAAATACAAACTACCAGATAATTTTTACCTACTGTCAATGTATCAAACTTCTCCATTGACAGAGATCTTGACATACAACTCGGGCTTCACTGACATCCATCACACGTCGTACACAAGATCTTCATACTCATAATCTTTTTCTCATGCAGACACTCCTGAATCTGGTCCTCCCATAACTTCCTTGGCCTTCCTCTGTCTTTCCTTCCTGCCGATCTTAGTGAGAGATGGGTTTGCTCCTCGGGGTGCTCTGTGGAAATAATGGCACACATAACAGCAACAAGGGCCTCTGTAAATCTTGGAGAGGTGCCAGCTAGTTGTGTGTGACATTGACGAAAAGACCCCAACTCACTGGGTTTTGTTCCAGAATCCTTAGGTTGAATGGCCAACTAGAACTGTCGCTGTGGGCTAATCCCCCACACTGATGTACCTACCTGATTAAAAAGACACAAAGAAAATAAATGATCAAAGTAAAATTTCTGAAATGACAATGAGCTGGACATATTGCCAGAAGAACTGACTATTGTTGGACAATTGAAATATTAACCTGGATACCAAAGGACAGAAAACAACTGAGAAGAAGTCCACACGGGAGATAGGTGGACGAAATTTGACAGCATGCCGGAATGAATTGTTGAAGACAGAAAGGAGTTGTGGAAGACTTGGGGAGACCTTTGTCCAGCAATGGATTGAAATTGGTAGATGATGATATAAAAGATTGAATTACATACATTAATACAAGGTTCCCATGGTCCTTATAAATCCTTAAAAGGCCTTAATTTGTGCCAGAAATTTTCCAAAATGTTTTAAAAGTACTTATTTTTATTCCTAACTGCCTGCATGAAATGCAGAAGTTATTGTAGTGCATACAACTTCTGCTGCTGGTTGGCTATGTTGATGATGACGACACGGTCACTGTGTGAAGCCAGCAGAAAGTCAGTGGGAGAACACATGGCAGAGGAGCTTTCATCAACTGGTGACTCATGACGAACTTGACTTTGTAATTTTGACTTTGGTTTTGCAATTCAAGCCATGAAATAATTATGTGCAATATCCAAATCTAGATCTTGTAACTTTAACTAGAGTTTTATTATTTACATTCTTTTTGTTGCATATGTGATTATTCTCTCATATGAAAACTGATTTGACCAGTAGAACTATCTTTTAAATTCTAATTTATTGCATCCACAAATTTGAATTGTATGCAGCAATATTGCAAGCTTCATTAACAGACTTTATTTAGTTCATGTAGTTAAGTCATGTATAAAGTACAGAGCGATTCAAAAGTCCCTGAACTCTGAATTCAAATATTTTTACCATGAATATAGTGATGTATAACTATTTTTACATACTGTTATATTGACACTCTTACTTACAGGTAATGGAAACCACATTACAATAGATGCTGGAATTGTCCACCATTCTGTTGAAGACATAAATTCACCGGACGACAAATGTTGGTGGACACTCTTTTCAGCATGTTGGCTGGTATGTCCCTCACGGCTGTAATGTTGTTGTTCCGCAAGTCCTGTACCGTCTTAGGGTTGTTCTGGTAAACTGTGCCTTTCAGATGGTCCCACAAATAATGGAGGACTCAAGTCTGGTGAGAGAGGCGGCCAAAGTTTTTTCGAGATTAATCGATCGTGGAAGAACTCACAGAGCAAGCATCTTCATTGTGTCGTTTTTGATGTGTGGCACGTTGCTCCATCTTGTTGAAACCAACAGTAGTACGTTCGTGTTCTTCCAGCATTGCTACAAATTGATGGATGATGTCTGCATACACAGCCGAATTTGCAATTGTGTAAAAAAAAAATGGCCCTACAATTTGCCGTCTAGACATGGCGCACCACACTTCAACTTTCTGACATTGAAGTCCAACCTTATGCAACGCGTGTTAATTCTCCGCAGCCCATATGCAAGTGTTTTGGCTATTGACATATCCATTCAAATGAAACCATGCCTCATCATTGAAAAAAATGTTGTTAAGCTAGTTAGTCACATTATTGCACATGTAACTCTTAAACCATTGTCAGTAGGCAATGCGCTTTTCCGAGTCCAAAGGTCGTAGCTCTTGCACTACTCGAATTCTGTATGGCCGTAGCTTTAGACGTTTAGTAGCCCTCTGACAGGCTGAATACGATGCCCCTAACTCTTGAGACAGCCACCAAAGTGACTTCCGGGAAGAGCGCTGCAGGGAAACGTGAATTTTCTCCAGAAACGTGGTAGTCACCACGGATGGCTGGCCGCTTTTTGGGCTTATCCTGAACACTGCCTGTCTGACAAAACCGGTTCCCAAGGTCATGCACAATTGTTTTCCCTGGTATAGGAGCATTAGGAAACTTCCTTTGAAAGAGCTGGATGCAACATTGGTAAGATTTTTTCGCAAAATAAACTTCTAACAAAGCGACTCTCTGTTCTTGTGCGAGACTCGTGGCTGACTGAAAGTTACTGCTTGCCAGCGCCCACGTAAGCATAGTGTCACGGGGCGCAGCTCGTTTCCCAAGGTCACACACAACAGCCACAAGCAGCAATACTCTGATATCTTTTATGGTTTTACAGCAAATTCGTTTTAAAATATAGATTTCAGGAACTTTTTAATCACTCTGTATATTTGTATGTATGTTATTTTTGCGTGTGCAGGTTGCAAGGCCCTTAAAAAAAATTGTAGGGTGCTTAAAAATCCTTAAAAAGTGCTTATATTTTTTGGAAGAAAATGAGTGAGAACCCTGTGATATGATGATCATACTTTTTTAGCATGGTACAGAAAAATATTCTCTGCACCTCTTTAACAGAAATCTATTAAACAGCACTGTTTCCTTTTAGAAATAATTGAAAAGGAAAAGAAACTTTCAGTTGCTGAGCTGTGGTTTAGAAAAAGAAGAAAAACATGTGGTAAGTGCAGCATCAGTATAAAGGAATGCAGTGTAGACAATTTGCACACTTCATTTTTTTTTTTTTTTTTTTTTTTATCGTATGAACTATGGCTCTTGCTGCTTGATCTTGGTGGGAAGGCACATTCACTCTCCCCACCATGATTTTATGTTGTTGAAACTAGAGTGATGATAGTTTAGCATTCACAAGAGAAAAGTCATCTCCTACAGATCACAGGGTCGTCATCCAGTGCATAGAGGTCTTTACAACTGCTGAAGAAGAAAGAACAATGAAGATAATTTGTGTACATTCTGTGCATTATTACTATTCTGCTTATCACTTTGACAGTATTCTACCTCAAGAATATCATTATTGTTTTGTTCAGCTGTTATTCACATTTCATGTTAAAATTTTAAAAAGTTTTCATGTTAGCATGTCCTCATTTGTTTAACAGTCCTCGGATGCAACTTTCATGCTAGGCTTTGTTACGATGTCTGATCACCATATTTAGTGCTGTAAACATTCTTTGTTTTTAGTGCCCATATCTACAGTAGGCTGTATTCAAACTCCCTTCCCCCTCCCTCCCTCCCCATTATATTTTCACCAAGTCACTTTTAGTCCAACCCAACATTGAAAGTCAGTTGTTTGAAGCTGTTTGTCTGCACAGATAGTAAACATAAGTCACAAAAGTTGCCCCTGTCAATAATGCAGTGCAGCCAAAATAACTTTGAATCTCTTGGATCTAAGTGATAAAATTAAAAAAAATGTATACTTTTGAGTTTTGTGTATTTACCAATTGTTAGCTGTCAGTTTTTTTGTTTTGTTTTTTTTTTTGTTCATAGAATTAAAAATGAAACTGAAATGCTAAATTGTGTACCAACTTTACCTGCAGGAAACATCTTTTTTAATACATTTTTTTTTATTATTGATAAATATTTGTGTGCATCTTTAATGCTGTTTTGCATTCCTCTCGTCTTTTCAGACATCAGGTGTACCATATATCCAGAGGGTCAAATCATTGCCAAACAGTTTATCTGTCACTGTTCATTGTCTCAAGTTTGTGCCATCAAAACCACACCTTGTTATCTCAACTGCTGAAGGCATGGTCCGAATATTGGAGTGTGATTTGATATCACCAAAGCTACTGGCCACTTCAGAGGTTGTTTCAGGTTAGCCTTCCTGATCATATTTGAAAAATCTGAAAGTATTTCTTTCTTGACTGCTTTTGTCATGCAATGAATTTAACTGTATGTGTAAGAATGTAGAAGTCAAATTCTTCTGGAAAGTCAAAAAGCTGGCAGTTCAAGCATAGTTTTTGAATGTCAAATGGAGGTGAAACTATGAGCTGTGGCTGTGAGTGTGTGTGTCATTTTAATGTGAATGAATGCCAAGAAAAGCATTGTTCACATGTGTTGCAAGTGTGCTGGATGTTTATTCACTAGTGGAAGTGAATTATCAGCTCAAGCATGTAATTTAATTTAAAATAAAGAAAGATTGTGAAGTGGATGAAAAGGTTGAAATTGCTTGTGACTTATGTCAACTCATTTGAACTGGATATTTGTAACTGACTGGCATCTCAGTGAAGTTTGTTTCATGATTGCAGACAAAACAAAATTATTTGTTTTTGGTGAGTGTGTGTGTGTGTGTGTGTGTGTGCGCGTGTGCGTGCGTGTGCGTGCGTGCGTGCGCAAACACCATAGTCAGAAGGTTTGTAAAACAGAATATGTGTAACATCATAACTCATGAAGATTCCAAAAGTTGAATTTGGGACATACTTCCAGAGAGTCCTACCCGAGATGATAGAAAAATACTCTAACTGGTGAATTTGATAAGGAAAGTCTCACAAGGCATGAGCTATAACTTTGGGTGGGAAAGATTCGCTGTGCAGGGTCCGATAGAGGTGGGATGTTTTGCTAGACTGAATGAAATTGACCGTTGCAATGTGGCCCAATTTAACCTTCAGACCAACATTTCACCTTTTCCCCGGATTCCCTCAGCTGTGCAACATGCTTATTCCCCCACCCCGTTACCTGGTTCAGACTAAGACAGTCAGAATGTGTGATTAAATCAAAGCATTGCAAAGCTAGCAGTTGGTGGTGTTGCAATATAATTTCTGCCCAGTTTTATGATTGTCAGAGTGAAGAGATTCATCCAAGTGAGTGTATTGCAGGCAAAACAGTGACTGTCTATGGTAGTCAAATACTTCAACATGTAAATAGTGGCACATGTGAATAGATTAATGAGATTTCTTCTCTCTTTCTGTCAGGTGTCTTGCAAAACTACTGCCCACAAATCTTTCATGACTCACTAACCCATATTTAACTTCTGTTTACATGTATCCCTTCTCCGCCACAGACCTTGCATGACCGTTTGCTACTGTTACATAGTGAATCACATTTCTCATCATTCTATTAAACCATGCCTACATTTGCTTTTCGTCTCTCACCAACCAACACTCGAGACCAAATAGTCAGTCCATCCTCTTCTTCTATCTGGAGCCCCTTTCAGTTTAGTTTCATTTACTTGTAACATATCGAATCTATACTTAGAGTAGCAGATTGTAGACGTAGGCATGTACACTGAATGTGGATAGTTTCCAAATTTTTTGCAGATTTTGCAAATAGTTTTTGCTTGTAGATTAAAAAAAATAAAAATTTCATTTACTGCAATTAAAACACTTACTTAAGGCTTTACTTAGATTAATATACTTAATTCTATTTTAACTTGAACTTCCAATTATTGTTCACATCTTCTTAGCGTTTTTTTTTTTTTTTTATAGACATTTTTGCCCTCTAGATTTTATCAAGGCCTGTTGTTCTCAATGTATAGGAATTGTTTCAAAAGTTTTGTTTACACAGAAAGAATTTAAACTTTATTTCCAGGTTCCTCTTGCAATTGCCAGTTAATAAATTAAAATCTTGTCTTTATGTATTTTGTAAGTCTATTTTGTACGCTTTCCAACAGTAGGTTGAAGAAGCATATATGCTCCAGCTTTGTTTCCCTGTCTGTCTGTCCGCACGATAACTCACGTAAAAATGTTTCAATTTCAATTAAATTTTAGTATGTGGCAGGGGACAACCTGGGGACAAACCCTATTGAAAATAGGTGAAATGGAGTCAAAGGTCAGAACATAGGAGCGGGATCCATTACAATGCCCTTATGTGTCATAACTTACATAAAAATGCTTCGATTGCGACAAAACTTTATCATGTTGTTCCGGGAGGTATACTGAACCGGTTCTGTTGAATATAATCGAAATGGGGTCAAAAGTCAGGGCACTGGAGCGAGATTTATTCCACAGCCATTATCCTCATAACTTGACTAAAAATGCTTCTATTGCGACAAAACTTTAGTATGTTGTTCCAGAGGTTAACTGAATCAATTCTGTTAAATACCATCAAAATGAGGTCAAAGGTCAGGGCACAGGAGCGAGATTTATTATTCCACAGCCATATTCCTCATAACTTAAGTAATGATTTCTGGTATGTTCAAAAGCATGTCATAATCAATGCATTGCATGATTTTACTAACTAGTTGAATTAAGTTCTTGAAAATGGTATTTATCATTTTTGAAGGTTTATTGATGGAACTGTTTTTCTGGATATAAAAACTTTCTTTAATTAGTCTCCTGTTTTTACTTGTATGATGATCATAGTCCAATGTTTTAATGTTTTGCCATAAAGGTCCATTTCACACACATTAATCCACATTCAAAGTAATGTACTTATTTTGTCCTCATTGGAATCTGTAATGTTTTAAATAATTATTTATTGTTTATTAATTTTTTCTTTAAATTACCTTATCCTATTTTTATCGTGTTTCGTGGGTTTGCAGCAACTTTTCTGTTTCAGTGGTTGTGTACGCAAATGTGTTTTATTTTTATACAACGCTGCCTATATTTGTTCATTTCTTCACCCACCTCATTCATCTTTCTGTTTATTCTCTTGGTATTCCATACACCAATCTTGTGCTCACTCTGCCGAAATCTTTTTCTCATACACCGTTTATTATTTCTGTGTTGGCCAGGTGTCTCAAACATCATAATGCCACCATATCCCATGCTTGAGTTCTTTTGTATCTTCATTAGCATCTTGAAAATGATGAAACTTTGATAAGTATGAGGGACTAACCCACAGCATACAATTCTAGTTTATCATTCCACTTAAGTAAGGGTTGTGCATCCTAAAACTGGAAGTGTCAAATTCAGTTGTATGAGTAAAATGATCTGATACTTTATCTTATAAAATTCCTTTAGGACAAACATAATGGAGGAATGTTGTTGATCATAGTATTGTTGTGCATAAAATTACTATGGTTATTGTGGACATTTAAAGCTGTTCAAATTATAGCAGTGTGAAAGGAGTTGCAAACTCTTCATTTTTCATCTGTATGGTGGGCATTCAATGAGTTCTAAGTCTGAATCTGATGCAATAACACATAGATATTGACAGTGCTTGTCAATATTGTGTGGTTCTTTCCTAGTACAGACGTAACAACTCTCTGGATGAACGTAACATTTTTCCAATTTTCAGTGAGAATCACCAGTTAGGATGATCAAAATTCCATCAACCACCATGATTTTGAACTGCTTGTTAAAGTCTTTTACGCTTTCCAACCGTAGGTTGAAGCGTATATGCTCCAGCTTTTTCCGTCCGTCGGTCGGCACGATAACTCACGTAAAAATGGTTCGATTTCCATGAAATTTTAGTATGTGATAGGGGATCACCTGGTGACGAACCCTATTGAAAATGGGACAAATGAGGTTAAAGGTCACGACATAGGAGCGGGATCCATTCCATTGCCCTTATGCCTCATAACTTGCGTAAATATGGTTCGATTTCTATGAAATTTTAGTATGTGGTAGGGGACCGCCTGGGAACGAATCCTATTGAAAATGGGAGAAGTGGGATCAAAGGTCAGGACATAGGAGCGGGATGCATTCCATTGCCCTTATGCGTCAAAATGTGCGTAAAAATGGTTTGATTTTGAAGAAATTTTAGTATGTGGTAGGGGACCACCTGGAGAGGAACCCTATTGAAAATGGGACAAATGGGGTCAAAGGTCAGGACATAGAATCAGGATCCATTCCATAGCCCTTATCCCATACTATTAAGGTGGACGTCAAGTAATTTTGCTTCCTATATTTCCAATGGAATAACTTTTTTACACATTTCCTTCACAATTAGTGTGTTCCCAAGGATGGAAATTTGAACATTGATTAAAATAACTTCATAATATAACTTGGAATACTTAACATTTTCTAAAACATAACCATAATTATATTAAAAAAACAATAATGTTTCCTTTGGTGGTGTTGAAACCAGAAAAAAGATGGCGCGACCTGTACTTTGATGACGTCAGTAGACAAACAAATGTTGGATTGCATAATTATGGTTATGTTTTAGAAAATATTAAGTATTCCAAGTTATAAAATGAAGCTATTTTAATCGATGTTCAAATTTTCATCCTTGGGAACGCATTAATTGTGAAGAAAATGTTTACAGAAGTTTTTCCATTGGAAGTATAGGAAGCAAAATTACTTGACATCCACCTTAAAGGAGCAATTCTTGTATCTATGAAAATTTTATTTTGAAAACTGCTCTATGGATTTTGATGAAAGTCGTTAATTTACCGTTTCCTGGTACTAGAAATCGATTTAGCTTGATCTCGACTTTAGGAAAATTCGTTTAGTGGATTAAATAACCACCACGAATTACCACGTTTTCAGTGTCATGGCGTCGTTCCATTAATGTTACCCATGCTAAGAAATCTTATGACTTCACAAGCTCGCGACTGAGATTATGACGCGCGGTCACGTCATCTGTCTCATTATGTCGCGCATTGTGTGTGGATCCTATTAAAGTTTTATGATGTCACACTCTTTCGAGCAGATGGTCGCGATTCCCATCTGCCTCATTACGTCACGCGTTGTGTGTGTATGCCCGTCCGCATGATAACTCGCGTAACAATCGCTCGATTTCGATGAGATTTTAGTATGTGGTAGGGGACCACCTGGGAAGGAACCCTATTGAAAGTGTAGGAAATGGGGTCAAAGGTCAGCACATAGGAGCGGGATCCATTCCACTGCTCTTATGCATCATAACTAAAGTAAAAAAGGTTCGATTTCAATGAAATTTTAGTATGTGGTAAAGGACCACCTGGGGACAAACCCTATTGAAAATGGGCAAAATGGGGTCAAAGGTCAGGACATAGAAGCAGATTCACTTCCATCGTCATTATGCGTCATAACTTACGTAAAAATGCTTCGATTTGGATGAAATGTTAGTATGTTGTAGGGGCCTGCCTGGGGACGAATCCTATTGAAAATGGGCGAAATGGGGTCAAAGGTTAGTACACAGGAGCGGGATCTATTCCATGGCCCTTATGCATCATGCATCATAACTTATGTAAAAATGCTTCTATTGCGACAAAACTTTATCATGTTATTTCGGAGGTATACTGAACCGGTTCTATTGAATATCATCGAAATGGGATCAAAGGTCAGGGCACAGAAGCGAGATTTATTCCACAGCCATTATCCTCATAACTTGAGCAATAACTTGAGTAATGATTTCTGGTATGTTGGAAAGCGTATTATAATCAATGCATTGCATGATTTTACTAACTTGTTCTTTCTGCGTCGATGCTAGGCGGCATTACAGTAATCAGTTTTACACTTTTTCTCTCATATCTGCAAAAAAAAAAAAAATGCTGCCTTGGTGTCACAGTGGTGCCTCTGGCTTCGGATCAATCGTCTGAGATTGGTTAGAAAAATTTGCTTTAAAAATTTTTTCTCCCAGTCTGATTGTCATACTAAGCCTTCAGCAAAAAGCTCAACCGCTCTGACATTAGAATGCCAAGGAAGGTCAGTAATTACTTGACAGGTGGGAGCTGCTCTGCCTTCTTGCAGTTCAGTCTTTCAACCCCTCGCCTCAACAGGGCCATGCATATTATAAGTGATAATAAACAGTTAAGTTGTGGTGAATTCACTTAATGACAAAAGGGAGTAAGTTACAGTTCGCCTTGCCTTGTAATGAAAGGTGATGTTGATACGATGTTTTTTGTTGTCTTTGCCTTCGCACACAATCTAAAGAAGAAACGAAAAACAGTTGGCTGCTATTTTATTCATAAAAAACAACAACATGCCAGCCATTTTAGGTTTTTATTGTCTTTGTCTTGCGGAAACGACGTACCTAAAAACAAATCTGGGAGATGGGGGGGGGGGGGTATTTTCACGCTTTTTTTTTTTCTTCTCCAGAACTTTTAATGGACCAATAATACTACATCTGTAAACTGTTGATAAAAATAGTACTCGTGTGATTTTATGAGCTGTAAAAATCTCCCAATTTTCAGATTTTGAAGGTTGGCATGTCTGCTAAGTATGAAAATCATACTGCAGCCACTGGATGTTAGTTTTTGAAGTTCAACAAGTTGGTTTTTTATATATATAATGATAAATTTTTGCAGCACACAAGCAGTGACTAAATATTTAACAGAAAAAAGTCTGCGGAGAGACTGCAGTATAACGTTACACAGTTAAGTGACAGTCAGTATTATTTAAATGAGACAGGTATTGATTACAAGATAGTTCTCCTATAGGTCTACCTGTTTAAGTGATCCGAGGAATGTGCAGTTTGGCTAGAAAAAAGAAAAAAAAAAGCTGTTCTTGGGCACACAGCTCGAGTTTCACTGACATCCATTGCACATCTGACACAAGCCTTTTGTTCATCATATTCATTATCTTTTTCTCATACAAACATTCCTGAATCTGGTCTTCCCATGATTTCCTTGGCCTTCTGTACCTTTTTTCCTGCTCCTTGAGCTGAATAAATTCTCTTAGAAAGCATCTCACCACTCATTCTTTCAACATGGCTAAACCACCTAAGAATATTTGTCTCCACCTTACTAATGGACTCCCCCACCCCCCCCCCACGAGTAATGCATCTCTACCACAGAAACAACTGCTATTTCTCTTATGCAGTACCCAGGTTTCGCTGCTGTGCAACAGAGACAATTACCATCATTCCTGTGAAATCCTCCAAGCTATGACTTTCAAAGAAGAATTCACTTGCATTCTAATATCACCACTAATCTGTTTTCTCTGCGAAACATGCTTCTTAGCTATACAAACTCATTCACCTGGTCTATCTCAGTACTATGTAAACTGATCTTGCATTCAGTACTAAGAATTCCTAACTCAAAAACCATAACTTTGGTTTTTCCCTTATTTATACTCAGTTTAACTAAGTGTGCCAGGGAAAATGTTTGGTAAGGTCATTATTGAAAAACTACCGGGTCTTACATCAGAAAAAGTGCGGGATGTTCAGAGTAGAGTAGAGCAGAGTTTGGGCTCAATTTTCGTAGCCCAAACCCGAATTTTATATTTCAAGATAGAGCCCGGGCCTGAACAAGCCCGAAAACTGGCTTACCTGTTCAACCCTTAATAAAAAAATCTCCTTTTCTACGCTTCCACTCTCTCCTTTTCCTGCAATTAACCAGGTATTTTTCATATGGGGAGTGGGGAAGGGACCTCTATCTATTTTTACAGTGTAACTGTACAATTTTCTTTGACCGTTCGTTTCCACCTGAAGTGCTTTGGGCGGCCCACCATCCAAAATGATCGAGCGGTGCTGCAATTGTATGTTGCTCAAATAATTGTAATATTATCACGCCATAATATGCTGCAATATGTATGTTCCTAAATAAAATTAGCAGGGATCGACTGCGTGGAGATGGGGGTAAATTATCGTCGGCATGCTATCAACTATCCAATATCTATAGTTCTTGAAAAAGCTTTTTCTTCTCTGCAGAAACACACTAATGCACAGCCTATGGCATTTTCTACCCAAGCCCGGAATAAATAGACATCTCGAATGCCTGCTCCCCAAACAGAACCAGTTGCCGAAGAATTCCCTTTACCAACTATAAAGCGTTTCATTTCTTAAATCATATAAAATCACATTTATATATAAAAAAAATTCTCTCGCTCTAACTCTCTAAGGGCCCAAGCCCGAACCGTAGTAAATATTCTACAGCCCGAGCCTGATTCTGGGCCCGGGCTCTGCTTCAGGCTCAGCCCATCTCAGCTCTGGTTCAGAGTGGTTTTATGCCTGGTAAAGGCTGCACCAACCAAATTTTTGCATTACGCATGATGATAGAAAAGTATCTGGCTGTTGGTAAGAAAGTTTTTGCTGCCTTCATAGATTTAGAGAAAGCTTACGACTCAGTAAATAGGACACTTTTGTGGAAGGTATTGAATGAATATGGTGTTACTGGGAATCTACTTAATTGTGTAAAAGCCATGTATGCTGGCAGTAGAGCTTGTGTATGAGTGAATGGTGTTTTATCAAAATGGTTCTCTATTGGTGCCGGAGTCAGACAAGGTTGTGTAATGTCACCATGGCTGCTTAATATATTTATGGACGCGTGCATGCATGATGCCAAAATGGACAATAGTGGTTTATGTCTTGGTGATATCCGTGTGTGCAGATTGCTGTATGCTGATGACACTGTCCTGTTGGCAGAGAGCAAAAGTGATTTGCAGAGTATGTTGACTCGGATGTACGAAGTATGCGTGAAATTTAAACTGAGTATAAATAAGGGAAAAACCAAAGTTATGTTTTTTGAGAGAGGAACTGGTAGCACTGAATGTAATGTAAGTGTAAATGGCATAGTGATTGACCAGGTGAATGAGTTTGTGTATTTAGGAAGCATGTTTGACAGAGAAAACTAATTGGATGGTGAAATTAGTAGGCGAATGAATTCTTCATTGAAAGTCATAGCTACTCTGGGAGGTTTTCACAGGAATGTTGGGTTCTCAAGAGGGTCCCACATGGCTGTGTATGAAAGTGTAATTGTTCCTACTCTGATGTATGTCAGTGAAACCTGGGTACTACAGAAAAAACATAGGAGTCGTTTGTGTGCTGGAGAAATGCGTTACGGAGGTTTGAGGTAAGACATGTTCTGTTTGTGTGAGAAATGAAAATTTGTTGCAGTTGTGTAATGTGAAGCAAAATCTTGTTAGCAAGGTGGAGACTAATATACTTCAGTGGTTTGCCCATGTTGAAAGAATGAGTGATGAGATGCTTACGAAGAAAATCTTTTAAGCCCAAGTGGCAGGAAGGAAAGGCAGAGGAAGGCCAAGGAAGTCATGGAAGGATCAGATTCAGGAGTGTCTGCATGAGAAAAAGATTAAGTATGAAGTATAGAAAATCTTGTGTGCAGCGTGTGATGAATGTCAGTGAAGCCCAAGTTGTATGTCAAGATCGCTGTAAATTGAGAAGTTTGATATGGCAACAGTAAGTAAAAATTATCTGGTAGTTAGTATTTCTTTTTGGAGCTAACCTCTGAATCTCAGAGAACAGCTTAGTGATATGTATGCAATGTATGTTGAATTTCATGCATACATTGTACATCCAGGACTACATACTCTGCAATTTTTTTCTCTCTGCCAACAGGGCTTACATCGGCATACAGCAATCTGATGCAGACATGGATATTTTCAAGACATAAACCAATATTTTCTATTTTGGCATCACACATTCATAATTGTATTAAATGACTATGGTGACATTACACAACCTTGCATGACTCCTAAAACAATAGAACAATAGAAAATCATATCGATAAAAAACCATTCACTCACACACACATGCTGTACTGCCAGCATACATAGCTTTTACACTTTTAAGCAGATTCCCAGCCATACTGTAATTATTCGTGACTTTCCACAGAAGTATCCTGTTTACTTGATCATAAGCTTTCTTTAAATTTATAAAGGCAGCAAAACCAGTTTTTTGGGATAGTAAGGAGTTGCTCCTGATTGACTTGTGTACCTTGTGAGATCAAGACTGCTCAATATCAAAAATTAAGGAAAAACTGGCAAGAGTCCAGGAACAGAACTCATCCATAGTAATAATAATAGCACACTGTGCTCAACTGAGTTTTCTCAGGCTGCTGTCTAGAAACGTAGGTTTCAATGGCTTCTTTACCCTTTTTAGTCTCCAGATCTTGCCTCTGCTGTAAAAGCACTTTTGTGGAGCATCTTTCATATTTAATGAAGAGCTCCAGGTAGCCAGTTTGCAGGGTTAATGAAGACTTTTAATGTCAAGGGCTAACAGAGCTAAAACAAAGGCGTGCTTAAGTGCCTTAAAGTTGCTGAGAATTACATTCATAAATAAAGGCATAACAATGTTAGAACACAAGATGCAGGTACATTAATCCTAATAGTATATAATACCCCTCATAGTACAGAGTATCTTCATATGTATTGGATGTTATATATGGAAATTATGTTTCTTATAATTATCATAAATATCTAATGTTCAGAATTATTTCTTTCTTCTGTTTATTAGGTTATTTTGAACAAAAGCATTTATTAGCTGTCAGCAAGAATTTTGTGGCTTCTGGTGACCATAGTGGAAATGTCAGCATTTATAATTCTAACGATCTCAAGGTAATTTAATAATTTTTGCATAATTTCTTACAAGCAAACAATCACGTGTGTGTGTGTGTGTGTGTGTGTGTGTGTGTGTGTGTGTGTGTGTGTGTGTGTGTGTGTGTGTGTGTTGTCTTTGTCTTTGTCTTTCTTTCTCTCCCAGGTAAAAGGTAACTCAAATTTCATGTTTCATAATTTCCAAATGCACCAGAAGGGTATGTGGTGTAATATTTGGTAACATATAAGTGAATATTCAACACTTTGCTCTTAAAATCACAAAATTTAAAAATTGCATGTTGGCTGTAGTAAAAATTGATTAAAAACAAACCTGTTTTTGGTCATCCGTGTTTAGAAATGTCCCCCAAACGTTTGCATTTTACCACTTCATTCTGCAAATTGATTCAGGCCTGATTGTGGTCCCGATTTTCCAGATTTTTGAGCTGTGAATGTTTCAGATTTGTACTCCGCAAATTTTGAAGTGATATGCCGATTTCTTACTCTATAACTGATTGAAAAACACACTCTTCGCCAAAAAACAAAACAAAAAAAACAATGAAGCATCTGATAGGAATCATTTACTCGAGATGAAAATTGGTATGTACATGTATAGGAAGGGAAATAATTGCAATTCCAGAGCAGTTGTGCCATTTATTTGGATAAAACAACTGCATGAGTGCAACAAGTCAGTATGTTGTTGCCCCACCTCTGTCTCGGATACAGGCGGTTAACCAGCATGGCATGGAGCATAGACGCATACAGTTCATGGATACTGTTCTAAGATATAGCCTGCCAGATGGTTTCAAAATTGTGGGCCAGTTCACAGACATTCCAGGATGAGCGTAGGTGGAGTCCCATCATGTCCCAAACATGTTTGATCGGTGAGATATCAGGTGAGCAGGCTGGCCATGGAAGGGTGTCATCATTACGGAGGCAGGTCTGTGAGAGCTGTGCTGTGTGTGGCCAGGCATTATGCTGTTGAAATATTGCTCAATGATGCTGCGACAAGAATTGCAACAGAACAGGTCATAGAATATTATCGACATACCATTGAGCCATGAGGGTGGTATGGTGGACTCCCAAGGGTGTCCAGCTATCGTAGGAAATGGCTCCCCAGACAGTCATTGCCTGTGTGGGAGCCATGCACGGTTCCACGGTAAAGGTAGGATTCGTGTGTTAGCTGGCTTGTCTCCAGACACGTATGAGCTGGCCGTCAATGCCAAGTGCAAATCGTGACTCGTCACTGAAAACAACATAAATCCACTGGACACTATCCTATGTTGATTGGACCCGACACCACTGCAACCAGAGTGCCCGAATGTCCTCCTCAAAAGTAGTCCCCATGCCACAAGTCATCTGGCAATAGTCCAGATGGCTACTTCTGTACCTTTAGACAATGCAACATGGCTACAGATGGTTGAGAGTGACAAATTTGGTTCTGTTCATGCAGCTCTCGCGAGTCGCTCGATCCTCGAGCTCCATCACTGCCCGCGTGCTGCTGGGTTGTGCCCTCCTCAACTCATTGACGCCAACATCGGCCAATTGCCACATCGAGGCATTCTCACAGTCTGTGAAAGTTAATGCAACTGCAATCCGCTGTCACAATTACCCTTGCATACGAGCTTTGCTCTCGATACGCAGTTCCCATGTGCTGTGGCAGGCTACTATTTCATCATTAGTTGTTATTTTTTAATCATTTGCATATTGAACCCTGAATATGCATGCAAAGTTTCATTGGGATCGGATGACTCTCTCAGGGTGCTTCCTTCTACTTTTTTTTTATTTTATTTTTTTGCAAAGATTCTATATATCATTGTTGCCAAGTGTCCCTATTTATGTGAATTATGTCTAGAACCCAGTGTCTGGAATCCGGTTGTTTTTGAAAATGTCTGGATTGGTCAAATTTTAACAGCTTATAATGTTTGTTTTCTACTATAACATGTCTTCTCTATAACACCATTACAGGTGCTCCTATGGATTCTTCGTACACAACAGAAAGCGTTGGTCCGCTATGGCGTTTGGAGAACATTATACTAAGGAAATTTAAAATCTCTGCGAAATAATGTTATTCAATATTTGTGTAAAGTTTATTTTCATGCTTTCAAGATCCTAACGCTAATTAAACATTTTTCAGATTGTTTGTGACATGTTTTTAGTATCACAACTTTTCTTTGATGTTTTTTACCCCTTTTTCGGGGGCATCTTCATGCTGTCCGCCAGTAGATAAATCTTCTAGTGGTTCTGTGATTTCAGAATTTCGAATTTATCTGGCAAAGCTGCACTTCCTGATTTCTCATCCTGATTGTATTTTCATTTTCTATATTTCTCCAATTTTGTTCCTCTGCATTAATATATTCAGTAACAATGAAATATTTCATATTTTTAGGAATTTTTTCTAATGAAGTGCACATTTTCATATTTTTAAGTCTCCTCTTCAAAATTAATCAGTGGAGCAAGCACTCTCACCTTTTTAAAACGAAATTAAATTTCAAAGTCGGTACTTAATCTGGTTGTTATGTAAACTGATCCATTTCCATGACCAGTGCAATTATTTTTGTGGCATAGTGAACAATGCAGTGGTGATTTTTGATGTTTTCTTCATTGAAAGTCATGGCTGTGTATGAAAGTGTAATTGTTCCTACTCTGATGTATGGCAGTGAAACCTGGGTACTACAGAAGAAACATAGGAGTCGATTGTGCGCTGGAGAAATGCGTTACTTACTGGGACTTTGTGGTAAGACACGTTTTGATTGCGTGAGGAATGAAGATGTGTTGCAGTTTTGTAATGTGAAGCAAAATGTTGTTTGTAAGGTGGAGACTAATATGCTTCGGTGGTTTGGCCGTGTTGAAAGAATGAGTGATGAGATGCTTACTAAGAAAATCGTTTTAGCCAAAGTGGCAGAAAGGAAAGGCAGAGGAAGGCCAAGGAAGTCATGGTAGAATCAGATTCAGCAGTATCTGCATGAGAAAAAGATTGAGTGAAGTATAGAAATCTTTTGTACAGCGTGTGATGAATGTCAATGAAGCCCGAGTTGTATGTCAAGATCGCTGTAAATGGAGAAGTTTGATACAGCAACAGTAAGTAAAAATTACCTGGTTGTTTGTATTTCTTTGTGTAGCCAACCTCTGAATCTCAGAGAACAGCTTAGTGATATGTATGTACATATGTTAACACTCTTGTTTTCACATTTCTTGGTCACGTCTTGTTATACCAAGGGGCAAAGCAAGCATTTTTGTTTTTGTTTAGAACAAAGTTAATGTTCAAAAAGGCTAACTCTGTTTTCACGGCACAGAGAAAAACGACTTTACAGGGAACGGAAGGTGGTGATGAAATTTCGATTTTGAACTTTAAATTTTTTGGAAATAAAAGAGTTTTGTCTGTTGATATATCAAGAAGTTCACTAAGCAATGGGAAAACATGCATTTTCAGAGAAATCAAGCTTTGAGAAGTGATAATGCCAGTTTGATGGGAAAACCAAATATGAAAGGTCCATGTTTTCCACAAAAAATATAGTGATAACTTAAAAAAAAAAAAATCTGTCACTACATTGACTCTTAACAAAATTCTTAAGGAAAGCAGTGTTTGTAAATATGTTCAGAAAATCACTGTTTCCTACAGGCAGTTCAGAAAACTGTTAATTTAAATAAAAATATTGGGAAAATGTTCCATTTTTGAACAACAGATGATATGTCGTGTATTTCCTGATTTTTTTTTTTTTTCTTGTTCCTGATTTTTTGTTCACCTTCACAATCACTCCTGTTGATTGGCAGGTGTAAAACAGTAATGAATTGGTGCCATTCTCAAAGAATTCATTTGTGTATCATTGGAACAACTTCAGCTGTAATTTGATTTCTGTTCACTTTAAATGCTGAATACTGTATTTATCTAAATTAACCAAAGGTAATCAAGAAGCTAACTTTTAGATTAGTAGTTCTCAACTGGTCTTCCATGGAAGATTGTCTCAAGTGCCACAGTGTGGGCATGCACCTATTCAATATGTGCTACAATCCACTTATCCATGTCACTCTCTCTTATTGTACACATATTTCATTTTACATCAACTAGTTCATATATATATTGTTATTTTAATTAACAGTTGCAGTGCAAAAGGAATATTGTGCATGTATTCAAAATCAGTTGGATTGTAGGCAGCGCTGGGTACCCAGCGCTGCCTGTGTACAACATTTAAGATGTAGACCGTGTATTTTTATTTTTACTGCAGTGAATGATTTCATTGTGAGTACCACCTTTTGAACCCCCAACCATGAAAGACTTTTGCTTTTTATGCACTCTGTGTGTAAATCTCGTTAGCAGTGCAGTAATAATATATTTGGAGTACATGATCATGGAAGAAAAATCTCTGTTATAAGTTTGCAACTATGCGACATTCTTTCCTAAAATGTTCCTCTCCTCTGCCTTTTTGCTTCTTCTGTTTCCACAGCACTAGCTGTAGCCACAAATTTCCTCTTTCAAAAGAAATATGATGAATAAGTTTGACAAAAACAGCCTGTGTAGTCCTTTATAAACTACACTGAAGAGCAATTGAATTAGAGATACCTGTCTAATAATGTGTAGCACCACCTTTCAACCTGATGACGGCGGCAATTCGTCTCGGCATGGACTCGACCGACAAGACACCGGAAGCGTTGGGAAGCCATATGAATCCACGACCCCTGAACAAGCTCCCACAGTTCACGAAGATTTGATGGAGGGGGATCAGAGCCTCGAACATCTCTCTCGATGGGATTGAGGTCAGGTAACCTAGCTGGCCAAGGAAGCGAGGTCACGTTGGTGGAGTGTTCATCCAACCATTTGGATACAATTCGGGAGCGATGGCATGGTGCATTGTCTTGTTGCAAGATGAGGTCCCCAGTGGGATGTTGAAGACGCACAAACGGGAGCAAACGGTCGTCCAGGATATCCCGGTAACGTTGACCTGTGAGGGACGATTTCACATGTACCAGGGGTCCCATTTCAGTCCATGTTAACAGTCCCCAGACGAGAATGTCACCCCCACCAGCTTGAAGAGTACCCTGCTGGCAAGAAGGATCCATCGCTTCATGTGGTTTGCGCTGTATTCGTATCCTGTCATCCGCATGTACCAATGCGAATCTCGACTCATCAGTCCAGGCAACATTTTTCCACATGTCTAGGGTCCAGTGGCGATGTTCCGGCGCCCATACTAATCTTTGCACCCTGTGATGTGCGGTCAGCAACGGTACCCTCGTGGAACGATGGCTTCTGTACCCCATAGTGAGGAGATGGTTCTGGATGGTGTGGCTGCTTACACGTTTTTGTGCACCAGCGTTAAATTGCCGAGTGATTTATTGCACTGTGGCCCATCTATCCGCTGTTACAATGCGAGCTAGCCGATGATTACCCTGCTTGTCCACACGCTGTTGTCCACAGCAGTTGGCCCTTGCAGGGATGGTTTTACCGTATTCGATGTACTCGCGGTGCACCCGTGACACAGTGGCACGTGAAAATCCCAGTGCCTGCACGACTTCCAATATGGAGTGGCCCATTTGTCTGGCCCCGACAGTTTGCCCACGATCAAATGCGCTTAGATCCTTCGTCTTACTGATTCCCGTCGCATCACTCCTTATATTGTCGAACCGCTGCATTCGTCATGTCGTTTCCGTTTACAGGGCCGCCCACAGTGACACATTTGCATAACGCCAGCTGTCTCTAATTCAATTGCTCTTCAGTGTATAAGTAAATTAGTATACTCATCTCGAGACAAGTTAGTGTCAAAGCACTGCATGCACTGGGAGAGTGGCATAGATTTATCACCACCAAATGTTGTGGTCACCAATGGAATAACAATGCCCAAATGAAGAAGTTTTGTAGCTTCTTGTGGTGCATATGTGACAAAAACATTTTGATGCCACCATCAGTAGCAATGTGTGCATGCATGTTTAAGGTCAGATACATGTTGACAGATGTCATGTTCCTGTAGAAATGTTATGATAAATATTTTAGCTTCTAGCCAGCTGTCCATTTAAATTTTTTATTTGAGACTGGCCACTGCAATTTGGATGACAATCTAAACTTTGAAGTGTTGATAATGATTTCCTGAAGAGTTATGGCTGACACATACATACTGTTATTATTATAGGTAATTTTATTACCTTTCTTTGAAATATTTTACATATATCCAATATAGGTTTTTTACCTTGAACTACAGATATTGCCTGATGCTACAAGTGGAGAAGAAATTAAGAGCTGTATAAAACTTGGCTGAAGAACCTTTGGAAGAAACAGTTTTGTCAAGAGCAATTTACTATTAATGTCTTAATAGGAAAGTGTTTAATCAATGCATCGTTCCAGTTCCTGCTTATGGATCAGAGACATGGATCTTAACTTAAAAAGACAGCTGAAATATTATAGATTTCTAAACTCCACCAATATTTTTAAAAGCTTTGTGAAATTATCAGTAAAACAAGAAAATCAATTAGTTTGCCTGATGCTTCCTTCTCATTAGGATTTTTTTAATCAACTTATGTTTTGCACCTTTAGTGTTCTCCCCAGATTTTTTTACAGGTGGATGGCAAGAAATTCTAGCTGGATGGTATTAACGATCCCATCTACAACTGAGAAATAAAGGGATGTTATTCTGCTTAACATTATTATACTTATTAAACATCTTTAGTGGTGTGGTAGGCATTAATGTAACACAACATGATAAACAACATTAGAAAATTGTACATAAGTGATACAAAAATATGAGTACTTACTAATAAACCATATTTGACAAAGATTTCAGCCAGTTTTCATCAATATTTATGGTGTATGTAAGGATAAGTTTTCCATTCTTACTATTATGTGCATTGTGAAAATGTTCATTAAAAGAAAATTAGCTAGGTGGACAGCCCAGTGAAAAGGCTCTAGGGAGAACACTACCCTTGTTTTATTGAAAGGATCTCTGTGTTTCAAATTCTGTGGCAGATAAATGAACTTGCATGATTTTAATTACTTGGAATCATCAGATTTGACCAGAAAACTTTATTCTGGATGATGTGAAGATTGCAATTTTAGTTGTTTGAGAATCCCTTAGAATAATTAATTTTGTTCAAAAAAGTGCAATTTCAGGTAACCAGGACAATTATGGCTTTGTCGGAATTGTTTGAAATCTGTTCATTTTAACCAGAAAATGCATTTTTTTTTTTTTTTTTTTTTTTTTTTTTTGTCAGTGGGAAGGTTATGGAATTATCTCAGCTAGAGTTGTGGTGGTACAAAAATTGCAATGCTATTTTAACATAATTTACAGCAGCAGAAAAGTGCAATGGCTTTACAGGAATGTCACCAGAAGATTATGGAGTTGTGTGTACCATGTTAATTTGATGTGGTCTTTACTTCAGAAGTGTTGGGCAATTTAATGTTATGGTAAGTGCCATCAAAACTTATTCAAAAAGATGGATTTCCAGAGGCAGCAGGCAACTGCAATGCCAAAATTTATGAACCAGAAACTTTTCTTGTTTATCATTTTGCCATTCTGCATTATAACCAGATATGAGGTCTTTTCAGTGTGCTAGTTTTATATTATTAAAATGGCATGAAGAGTACAGTAACCATTCAGCAACAGGAAATTGCATTTTTAATTTCTAAATAGAAATTAATTTTGTGTTATTCACATTTAAAAAATGCAATGTTAGCTGCCCATATGCTGTGCAAATGAAATCAGTCAAGTTTGAAAAAATCCTTTGCATTTTTATGTACAAGCCACAAGAAACCTGGACATTGGAACTAGGGAATTGGTTCAGGAAAAAAACATGCATGTGCTGAAGAAAACAGTGAGTGCAGTTCTGAGGTGAAACTGTCACAGCAGTGACATCTGGTGGCCTTGACTACCATGAACCCTTCTCCTAGAGAAACACAAAAAATGCATGTTGTGGTAAAGGGGTAAATAATGTGTAATTGGATGTAATGGAGAATTTGTTTGGAGAAACTATAAAGTCTTCTTACTTATGGATAAAGATTATGAAATATTTGTTGTAATGTCTCAACGCTCCAAGAAAAGGGATTTTACACCCTTAAAATTTAGTTAAAATTGCCACACACAATGTAAATCTGTTCATACTTTTTCCTATTCTAAAAAGTTAGCACTTGTGGGTTTGTTAATCTGATAACCTCTGTTATAGCCCCATTATTTGAAAAAAAAATCATTAATTTTCATTTTTCTTTTTGTAGGTTTATTGCCATTTACCACGCTACAAGTTTCAACCTACAGCTCTGGAATTCGATATATCTTGTGAAAACCTTATTGTTGCATACAGTGACAGAAAGGTGAGTTTCCTTGAATAAAGAAAGTAAATCTGCTCAACAGTGTATTTGATTTTAATTTTTAAAACTGTGGAATTCACTGCATGGTAAAATATATTTTTAGTGCAGCTGAGTCTAGTCTGTCCTGTTGGCTGAGAGCAAAAGTGATTTGCAGAGTATGTTGTCTCAGATGCACAAAGTTTGCATGAAATTCAAACTGAGTATAAATAAGGAAAAAACCAAAGTTATGGTGTTTGAGAGAGGAACAAGTAGCATTGAATGTAATGTAAGTGTAAATGGCACTGTGATTGACCAGGTGAGTGAGTTTGTGTATTTAGGAAGCATGTTTGACAGAGAAAACAAATTGGATGGTGAAATTAGTAGGTGTGTGAATTCTTCATTGAAGGTCATAGCTGCTCTGGGAGGTTTTCACAGGAATGACAGGTTCTCTAGAGAGTCCCACATGGCTGTGTATGAAAGTGTAATTGTTCCTACTCTGATGTATGGCAGTGAAACCTGGGTACTGCAGAAGAAACATAGGAGTAGTTTGTGTGCTGGAGAAATGCGTTACTTACGTGGGGTTTGTGGCAAGACATGTTCTGATTGTGTGAGGAATGAAGATGTGTTGCAGTTGTGTGATGTGAAGCAAAATGTTGTTAGCAAGATGGAGACCAATATGCTTCGGTGGGGTGGCCATGTTGAAAGAATGAGCGATGAGATGCTTACTAAGAAAATCATTTTAGCCCAAGTGGCAGGAAGGCCAAGGAAGACATGGGTAGATCATATTCAGGAGTGTCTGCATGAGAAAAAGATTATGAGTATGAAGTACAATAGATCTTGTGTACGGCGTGTAATGGATATCAGTGAAGCCTGAGTTGTATGTCAAGAACGCTGTAAATGGAGAAGTTTGGTACGACAACAGTAAGTAAAAACATCTGGTAGTTTGTATTTCTTTTTGGAGCTAACCTCTGAATCTCAGAGAACAGCTTAGTGATATGTATGTGTGTATCAGTCTTGTATGAGGGAAAACTGTCGTAAGTGTGAATAACTTATTTGTGGATTTTTCATTCACAAAGTTCCCTTGTGATCACTTTGATTTTAATAATGACTGTTGGGTTTAGTGAATAATTATTGAGCAGATAAATCAAATACGCATGTAAATTTTTGAAGCCCCAAGTTAATTTAGATGATACTTCAGGTTTTTGTACTTATTGGCTGAATTTGTTGATATATCAGAAGAGGGTATCTCTCTGAAGAGCTTGTTTACTAAAAATAAAAACAAGAAAGTAGAAAGCCAAATATGCCATGCTACAATTGTGGCCAGTCCTGCACCAGTAGACCGAAAGCCAATTTTTCATGTTTGACGTCAACTTATACAGGCACAATGGTAAAGTCAGGAATACATATTGTACATCATTTTAAAGGAAATGTTATGCTGAATTCAAATATTCTTACAGAATGTTATTACCAGTAATAGAAGTAAAGTTACGAGCAAAAAATGTGCAAGTGAGGAAACACAAATCCAGTTTTGAAAAAGCGTTTGCGCCCCTCTAATCCACTATATAGCTTTCTCCAATGTCCGCTAGGGAGATATAAAAGAATGTAGAATCATCTGCCGACTTAGACGCAGCTGCTTGTAGTCAGTTGACAGAAGTTTATGCAAAATTCCTGGTGATATTTGAATATTGGAATGTCAAAGACCTAAAATTTGGTCCTGCCTCTTCAAACCAGGGCAAAAATGATTACTTTGCATGAACTTGGATTCAGTAGTTGTAAAATTGCTGTTGAATGTGGCTGTGATCATTCCACTGTCTTGCGCACCATTAAAAGAGTTGCAGAAACTGGATGTATTGGAAACAGAAAAAGAACAGGTCAACCAAGGTCTCTGTACTGAACGTGATGATCGCATGTTGATTCGTCGTTCCTTAAAATCAAGGTTTAAAACAGCCACTGATTTAAGAAATGTATGGAAGAATGAAGTAGGCATTATTGCATCCGCACGTACAGTTTATCGTAGGCTACAAGAAAATGGACTGACTGCACGAAAAGCTACACGAAAGCCTTTCTTACTGATCAACGACGGCTCAAAATAATTTCTTGGGCCAAGGCACACAAGAATTGGACTGTTGATGAATGGAAAAATGTTATTTTCAGTGATAAAACAACTGTTACTATTTCCGCCAATAATGGAAATAATTATGTACATCGTCGGGCTGGTGAAAGATATAAGTCGTGCTGCGCCCAGCCAACAATCGAGCACCCACATTCAGTGAAAATATGGTCCTACATTTCAGCCAGTGGTGTTGGCCGCCTACACATTGTTGATGACACATTGAATGAATCGAAATACATGTATGTGAATATTTTGGAGTCCTAACTGCTACCATCTGCACAAGACATGTGTTTGCGGAATTTTATCTTTCAGGACAATAGCGCGCCATGTCATTTGTCAAAGTTGGTTGAAAAGTGGTTTAATCGAAAAGTTAGAAAACTTCAGTGGCCGGCACAGTCACTGAATTTTAATCCCATAGAGAATCTGTGGGGGAGATTGAAGTAAAAGATCCGTCACCGAGGACCCACTTCTAAAATAGCATTAATTGAGTCCGTAAGGGCCATGTGCTATCACCAATGGACAACTAAAGAAGCTCATTAGTTCAATGCCAAGAAGGTGCACTTGGTTACTAAGAAACCGTGGTTATCCAATTAAATATTAAAGCGTATTTTGCTTGTTGGTGAGTTATTTCAAGTGTCCTGCAAGTTTCAATATGTACTGTACAGTAATTTTGCGTTAAATGCATTGTACACTAATTTCACAAATTCCACTTTTTTTTTATGACTGGATGCTGTACTTTTACTTGTAACTTCAATTCTATTACTGGTAATGGCATTCTGTAAAAATATTTGAATTCAGCATAAAATTTCCTTTAAAATGATGTATAATATGTATTTCCTGACTTTATAAGTTCACTTCAAACATCAAAAATTGAGTTTCGGTCTACTGGTGTAGGACTTTTGTCCATGACTGTCTAATTTATTTTCAAAGGCAGTGTACATTGATATGACTTGTTATATGATTTACAAAACTGAATCACAAATGTTACCCAGTAAGTAGTTAAGTGATCTTAGACATCGGCTTGTCTGCTCACAGTACTGAGTCTGATTTCAAATCATTTGACAAAGATGTAGGTATTATGTTCTCTCTCCTGGCACTGGTTCTCTCCCTTCTGTGGGGCTAATGTCTCTAAATTAATGATGGGTGGCTCCTTGTATACTTACATGTTTGTGGGGTCAGGGGTCATCAACCCCCACCCCCAAGAAAAATTAACAGAAAAGGATTGTAAATCTTAGGAAACCAAAAATGATTAAAAATGTGTCACTGGTTATTTTATAAAATAGTAAGACATTGAAGTTAGTTCATTTGATATAAATGATGTTTGTCTTAGTGCATGAAATGTTGGAAAAAAATAAATGTAAGTTAAATGAGCTGATTGATATGAATGGTAAAAAAACAAAAACAGTTTAGATAAGTTTAAGTGAAAACCAAAAGAGAAAGATATTGGGACAAAGAAAGGGATTAATAAAGCAAGTAATGTGGTATATAGTAGTAGATAGGGAGACTAGAAAAAATGTAGGTAGAGAAGTGGGTTTTGAATAAAAATTTGATTGACTATAGTTGGTAAGTGAGATAATTCTGCCGTTGCATTTGAACTGGAAGCTTCCAGATCAAATGGTTTTGTGAGTTAGGCCATCTAAAAGATAGAAATTTTGAAAATGATCCAAAAGTTATGTTTAGTTGGCTTTAAAGAAAAAGTCTTGCAACTGGAGATCTGAAAGCAAGAGTAGGTGTTCAGAGTGAACTATCTGAAACTGTACTCAGTAAATTTAATTATCTATATTAGGAGAGATTAATTGAAGGTTCATTAGCAATGGTTTCTATGTGTCCGATACATTTTCCAATCACAAGTACATCTGAATAATTAATACAGACATTTGACGTGGCCTAGGAACATCAAACAGGGGTCATCGCTCTTTCCACATTTATAAGTGATTCACGGAAAAATTCTCATTGGCCGCCACCGGGAATCGAACCCAGGGTCTACCAGTTACACGCCGGATATGCTTCCACTGCACCACGGTGGCCTTGAATTCCTCCAGATTTACATACACTTACTGCCAAGTCAATTCGGCAGGTTGCTTTTTGGAGCCCCGCACAATACTGGAGATTCACCAAAGATGTTTAGCAGCAACTGAATAAATAATTATAAGGCGAATGAATAATTAAAACAGACTTATTCATTCACCTTCTTATTATTTATTATTATTAGACAATTATTCATTTGCCTTCTATTTGTTCAGTTGCTGCTTAACATCCTTTGTGAATCCCCAGCATTGTGCGGGGCTCCAAGAAGCAACCTGCCGAATTGACTTGACAGTTAGTGTATGTAAATCTGGAGGAATTCAAGGCTACCGTGGTGCGGTGGAAGCATATCCGGTGCGTAACTGGAAGACCCTGGGTTCGATTCCCGGCAGCGGCCAATGAGAATTTTTCTGTGACTCACTTATAAACGTGGAAAGAATGATGACCTCTGTTTGATGTTCCTAGTCCACGTCAAATGTCTGTATTAATTATTCATTCGCCTGCTAATTATTTGTTCAGTTGCTGCTTAACATCTTTGGTGAATCCCCAGCATTGTGCAGGGCTCCAAGAAACAGCCTGCCGAATTGACTTGGCAATTAGTGTATGTGAGTCTGGAGGAATTCAAGGCCGCTGAGGTGCAGTGGAAGCATATCCGGCATGTAACTAGAAGACCCTGAGTTCGATTCCCGATGGCGGCCAATGAGATTTTTTCGTGACTCACTTATAACCGTGGAAAGAGCGATGACCGCTGTTTGATGTCGCAAGTACATCTGCTGTTTAAGCTGGGATTTTTTCACTTGTGGCAATATGGCTGTTCATTTAGCTGAATTTACAGTTTTATATTTTTACAAATGGAAATTCATGGCAACAATGCATAGGCTAATCTAATTTTTTACACTTTAATTAGAATTCAAGAGTAAAAACAGACTGATTTGAAACTCACACTTTTAATAAAAATCAATACTTACATTTGCTGATAAATGCAATATGAATATGTAGAAACACACCAATGACATTACATTATGACCGCCCCCAGCCTTGACAAATGAGCGCGCCTGGAGACCAAACAGTGGTGCAGGTGAAGTTCACAGAGTAGTATATATATACATCCCGAGGACTGGCTTTCTGTAGTAAAGTGTTCGGATCAGGGCTAGATTAGGGGGGGGTCTATAGGTGCTATAGCCTTGGGCCCCACCATGACCAAAGGGTCTAGGAGACATGCCTAAGCAACTGAGAGAGAGAGAGAGAGAGAGAGAGAGAGAGAGAGAGAGAAGTTTGTAAAATAGTTTTACTTTTGTCTTGCATGATTTCCACTTGGTCAGAAACAGGGACTGATAGATGAACAAATTTCAAGGCAATGACTTACAAACGGTACAGATTTCATGTCACTATGCACAGCAGGATTAGCGAAACAATTTCAGCTTTTTCACTACCATCTATCCCAACTCCAGATTTGCACTTGGAACAGTTAATGGTCAAAGTCTGCTGTGGCTTCACATTGCATAACAAAAAAAGATGCACTAAGAAAAGTATATGGTGGTAAACCACTAAAAGTATATAATAAAATATATATGAAATATTCTGAATATTGTTGCAGACCAAGTTCACCCATTCATGGCAACTGTGTTCCCTGCTGGTGATGGCCATTACCAACAGGATAATGTGCCATGCCATACTGCCAGAATCATCAAGAAGTGGTTCGAGGAACATGCTGGTGACTTTCTGTTAATGTCCTGGCCTCCAAATTCACCTGGCATGAACAGAATCAAACATTTGTGGTTTGACTTAGGAATGCAGGTTCACGTTAAATCACCACCACCCTGTAATGTAGGGAACTGGAGGACCTGTTGTTGACATTATGGTACCAGATACCCCAGGATACCTATCGCCACCACCTCAAATCAATGCCTCGCCGAGTGGCCGTTGTTTTGCGGGCTAAAGGGGGTCCTACATCTTATTAGGTAGGTGGTCATAATGTAATGGCTCACCAATGTATATATTCAGCACATTTCTTGTGAATCTATTTCTGTTTGCAATAAAATTATTCAAAATCTTGTTGTTGCCCAGTGGTGAGAGGTTTTTTAAAGTTAACATCCCTTCCCTCTTCATCATATTTAAATATACATAATATCTAAGGTATTATTACCTGATATTGGCAAAGTATTTCGCACATTGTTGCTCCGTGAGGCACGTTCTCCCAACCCGAGAGAGGTCTATTGTTATGGGTTTTTTCGGTTACTTAAAAGATTTTTTTTAATAAATGAAACAATTAGGTTATATTATTATCAGTTTACATTCATTCATTCACACAATCAAACGTTTTAAATTTACTATTAATTAAAAGATTTCATTAGAAAAAATTATACTCATCGAGTCGTGAGACGTCTCTCAAGAGGCTCTTCGTCACGTTGTTATGGCAAGCGCTTTCAGCACAGCCGGTGTACCATCGTGGGGCCTTCTACACCTACATGAGGGTTTCGTCGCGTGTGTGTAGCTACTGGAGTTGCATGTCAGGAAACGAAGGGAAAGTTTTGTTGGCTGTGTGTGTTAGGTGATTGCTTTTCATGTGTCGCCATCTATTGGATGAGTTGGTAGGTATATCAGTCGTAAGTACAATTTTTTTCTTTTTTGTGTAGCTATTTTTGAGCTATTGTTATTTATTTGTAGAAACAGTTGTATTATTTTTAGTCCTTTATTAAATGGTGTGACTTTTTGTAATGTTTTTTTTTTTTTTTTGTCTTTTTTTATGGATTTTTTTGCTTTTTATAAGTGACTTCCAGGCTGCATCCAGGTTGGTAGGATCTTGTAAGTTGCATATTTTATCTTTTTTTTTTTTTGTTCAATTTATGACGCTTTTAGAAATCCTTAATTCTTTTTCATTTATGTGGGTGGCTAGTAATTTAATATTTTCAAAATCAGGGTATTGTTTATGATTAATGCAGTGTTGAATAAGTGCAGTTTTTTCTTCTTTTTTGTTTCAGTTTTTTATATGTTGATGTAATCTTTTTATTAATCGTGCCTCACGGAGCAACAACGTGCAAAATACTTTGCCAATATCAGGTAATAATACCTTAGATATTATGTATATTTATGTCGAAAGCATGTTTCTAACATAAGACAACGCTTAAGGTTTGTCTAATGAATTACATATTTCGTAATTCATCATATTTATTACGAAGGTGATTCAAAGTTAGCCTGGGCTTTTTCTTGCAACTGTCCCTGTTCTGTACCGATTGCAGCGGAATATGGTAAATACGTGTGAGCACCCCCTTCATGCCAGTAGTAGTTTCATCGAGGTATCTGATTCAAAGTGCATGTGGGAAGTGTTTTTAAAAAGTCTGGAGGGGTGTCTCTAAGTGTGGAACAGTGTTTGTTATTAAATTTCTTGTGAAGGAGAAGGTGAAACCCACTGAAGTTTTGCAAAGATTGCAAACACAGTGTGGAGATAAAACACTGTCAAAGACAAGTGTCTAGAATTGGTGCAAACAGTTTTCTGAAGGCAGCGGAGGAGCAACAAAGGAATAACATGGACACTTGTTGACTACTGCTGTGACTGAAGAAAACAAGACTGTAAGGGTACCTGACAAAGGTGCAGTTATCAACATTAGGTTGGTAGCGTGAAGAAAATCATCCATGCATATCTGCTGTTCAGAAAAGTGTGTACACATTGGGTACCAAAGGTATTGACATTTGATCAAAAGGCATTTCATGTCACCATCTGCACAGAGCTTTTGCATTGCTTTTAAGTCTGAGAGAGATGCCTTCCTGCAACAGATCATGACCAGTGACAAAACTAATTATTTAACTCCAGAAAACGAGTGAGCCAGTTGTGAATGGCACCAGGATGGTTCCTCATGGTAGAAGAAATTTAAGGCAGTGCTGTCTGCAGGAAAGTAAACGGTTATTGTATTCTGGGATGCAAATGAAATGGATTGGCTACAATGAATGCACAGTACTGTGCTACCCTCATAAAAGAGAAGCTTCAACCTGCCATTCACAAGAAGAGGCCAGGAAAATTCTCAAAACAGGTCACCCTGTTGCATAGCAACACTAGGCCTCAAATGGCTCACTTGACAACAACAGCTGGGGCATCAATGGGCTGGGAATTACACAGCCATCCCCTCTACAGTCCTGACTTGGCTCCAAGTGATTTCCACCTGTTCAACCCACTTAAGCAGTGTTTAGGTGGGAAGAAATTCACTACAGGTGAACAACTACAGGACCATGTCCTGCAGTAAATATATGCATTCCTTCTTGTGGAAATTTCTGCTTAATTTGACATGGAATCATCTCGAACAAGAATTTGTAGCAATACATCTCTGGCCTTAGTAGGTTTAACTCTGTTACATGAGAAAGTGCACTTGTTTCATCATTGCACCCTCAAGAAATTTAGACAAAACTATTTAAGTAATGTATAATGCTCACAGGATTAAAAAAAAATGATACAAAATTTTTTTGTATGACCCCTCATGTACTTCAAATAACATGAAAAATTAGTTCTGTAGCTGTGGTGTGTGTGTGTGTGTGTGTGTGTGTGTGTGTGTGTGTGTGTGTTTGTGTTTGTTTGTTTGTTTGTTCTCTTGTAAGTGTTTCTGTGTATAAACAGTAATAAGAAATAATGTTGGCTTAATATGTTGTTTGTAGACTTGCATTTTGTTTTGTGATTTCAGATTGTAGAATACTGCCTGAAGACAAAAGCATATTCTGAAAGATCTAGGAAAGAGTTTGTGGGAATAAGTGAAAAGCTTCAGAAAAACAGTTATTACCCAATAACAGGAATTACCTTTGCCCCAGACAAACAAGACATAATATTTTTTGATGAAGGTTGTATTTATGTTATCAGTCAGACAGACAAGGTAATAACTTTGTTAATCCACTTCTCATATATAATGTATGTTATTCTGTGAAATCATATTTCATAAAACATTTAGTAAATAATGCACTTACCTTCATAGAAAGTCTTGATTTACTCAAAGCATTATCCTCACAAGATATTAGAAAAAATTATCTTAAACTTTTTTACCTAAAATTGTTTTTAACATCAGTAACCCCTTCATGACTTTCAACCAAATTTGTTATGTTTGTTGATGCTGTTATATTTCATTCTAGCAGCTTTAATATGATCAGGGCTGGTGCCAAACCAATTCAGGGGATTTTTAACATGGTTTAAAACTCAGGCTTCATGTGACAATAACACATAAACATATAAAACGAGCGAAACACACAGAGTCACGTATGGTAAAAGGTTCGTTTAGCGGTAGCTTTCTGTCATCCTACGACCTTGATCACCTGCGATCGACTGGATGGGCTGGTTGCCAGAACTACAATTTGAAGCTAAACAAACCTTTTACCGTACGACTGGGTGGGCTGGTTGCCAAAACTACATTTACTGCTAAACAAACCTTTTACCGTACGTGACTCTGTGTGTTTCGCTCGTTTTATATGTTTACAATTCAGGTGAGGTGGGCTGAAGCCCCACCAACCATATCTGAAACCTCCCTAATAATCTGTAGAATAATATCCAAATAAGTGTTTTGTTTAAGTTAAGAAAAATTAGTTTCTAGACCTTTTTTAAGTTCAGAATATTATTATTTTAAATCAATGATGTCATCAAAATAAAGGAATAAAGACGACAAAAAAATTGATGACAAATTTACACTTGATCATTACATCCTGCTGAAGGATGTGTAAGGGACCACTTCTCACTTAAGGACACATCTCGAGAATCGTAGGGTGTGTATGTGGTTTGTATTTTTTTTTCTTTTTTTGTATTTTAGTATGGTTCTTTTCAAGAGTTGGCAACCCTTCTATGTGCTTGGCGTACGTTGACATCGATTGGATGTTTAGAGATGTTGGGTCTGGTATGCTGAATTCGCTGTTACATGGATAATGTTCTTGCCATGCAGTGGGTCTCTTGTTATTGCCCTTAACTTAGGATGCTCTGTCTGTCTCTGAAGCTTGGAACCCCATGGCATCACCCCCCCCCCCCCAATAAACCAGACCAACCAGTTAGCATGCAAAGAACAAATAGAGCCCATTATTCACTATGTCCCTTGTTTAAATTGCAGGGGTTAATGAAACTAAAAGAGTGGTTTCCCTATTGTTTGCGTGCGGAATCTGTTGCTTGTCCTAACAAAGGCCACAAATAAAAATCATCTAAACAGAAGATAGGTGAGCCTGCGTCAGCACTGCTCAGTCAGCAGCAAAGCAGCTGGGGATCATCTCCATATTCTCAAAACCAGTGAAGATGGGAATAATATAATATTAATGCTGAGCTAAAATTGTTTTACTAAAACCAAAGATCTTGAGGTCACAGTGGTTGTAAATGAAATGTAGTGAATTTGATTAAAATTAAATTTAAAACACAAATTAAAAGTGACAATTATCAATTTTAAAATTCTTAGTTTTGGAAGTAGTTGGGTTGGTTGGTGTGGGTATGAGGTAGTGTGAAAAATTAAGCTTCATTCAGCCCATCCCAATGTTCTAAGTCTAGCTACGCCTCTGAATATGATAAGCATTTCTGCTGGTTTTCACGTGAGAATCATAAATTTTCAATTTATTACTAAAATTTCCTGTTTTTATGCAACTTTTGTGAAAAGCGTTTAAAATACCTCCTTTTTTTTTTTCAGCATGTCTTTTGTAAAAAAATAGTTCTTATAATACCAGCTTCTCCGTCCGTCTGTGGACACCATTTCTCTGCAACCAGTAGTCCGATTTGAAAAATTCTTTTTGTGTTGGAAAGCTTAAAATTTGAGAATGATGATCCTTTATTTCATTCCTTTTCTACAATGTACAATTTCACTGCTCGAGGGCATGATGCAGATAATATCGAATTCAAAATACATTTTATTCCATATATTTGCTTCTAAATATCTGATTGAAAAAATTATTTTTCCTTTTGATGCCATTTACATCGACTATTTTAGGTACAGTGGTCTTTTTCAAGTAATTTAAGATTTTTTGCTGAGGGGTGTAAAGGTAAATCGCATTTTCCCCAATATCTCTGCTTCTAGAACTTCGATTTGAAAAATTCTTCATGCATCGAATACAGCTCCTGAGGGTAAAGGTTTTGCATGTAATATTTTATTTCTGGTAAAGAACAGTTTGGGCCACCGGGGAGTGTAAGTGTTCATTTGTGTTTCTGATGTATTTGCAGCAAAATCTGAGCTATCAAAAAATTTCTTTTGTGAACCGATGCCACTTGCCTTGGAAAACCCTCAGAGTACTTTCTTCTTAAAGTAATGCATAGTTTTTCTGTCAGGGGGCATAGGTGTATATCATTTTTCAGTCAACATCTCTGCTTCTGGAGTGAAACTTGAAAAATTATTTTTTCTGTTGGAGAGTGTTTCTGGTGCAAAATGTTTCTCATATAATTTCGAATTTTTCAAGTAATGCATAGATTTTCCGCTAGTGAGTGTAAAGATAAATTGCATTTTCCTCGATATCTCTGCTTCTAAAACTCCGATTTGAAAAATTCTTCCTGCATCAGATACTGCTCCTGGTGTGAAATGTTTTGTACATCATTTCAAGTTTTGGGTAAAGAATGGTTTGCCCACCAGTCGCATAAGTGTTTATTTCTACTTCTGATGTATTTGCAGCAAAATCTAAACTTTTGAAAACCCAATTGAAAAAAATTATTTTGTGGATCCATACTGCTCACCTCAGAAAACCTTTTCAGAATACTTCCTTTTTAAAATAATTAATAGTTTTTCTGCGAGGGGAGTAGATGTATATCTTATTTTTGTCAGTATCTGTACTTCTAGAAATCCAATTTGAAAAATTATTTCTTTATTGGAGAGCTTTCCTTTATTAGAGAAAGCTTTCCTTTAGGCTTATATTTGAGGAGTTTTATTGTTCACAGTTCTGTCACTTAGTCGTGTTTGTGTACTTCTGTTTGCAGCTGTGTCTCCGGTTCTAAAAATTTTACTGAGCATTTTTTTTTTTTTACTGTATGCCATCTGTACAATAGAGGTGTGTAGCATTGTCCTCTTAAATAATGCACAGATTTTCCCGCCAGGGGGCGTAAAAATCAAGAACTTTTTCTTGCTATCTCTGCTTCTGGGAGACGTATTTAAAAAGTTTGTTTTCCTTAGCATAGTTCTTTTCATGAAGAGTATTTTTCACCTATTTTCAACTTTTCCATTATGAAAAATTTCTTCTGCTAGAAGGCGTGGAAGTATATCGATATGTTCCTCCTATATTTCTTCTTTTAACTGTTCAACTTGAAAATCTCTTTGTCTCTCGTACTTCCTTCCGCTATAATAAAAAAAATTCTGTGCCATTTGTTAATTTTTGTAACATGCTTTTTAGCCACTGGTTGAAGTACAATAGTAGCCGTTTCTATTTCTGTATGTTTTATCGATTGTAGAAATCTGGTTGATTTTGTTTCTAACCAGTTCCATTGACCTTAAATAACTTTGATAAGTTTTATTTGTGTCAGAAAGGATTCAAGAGATGTGCTCATTGGAACCAAAAATTTGGTGTCATCTTTCTTGTTTATGTTTTCTATAATAATTGGAAAATAGTGATTTTGTGTCTTTTAAATGCTTTTCCTAATGAAATTCATGTTTTGCTGTAACTTAGTCTTCTCTTCAAAATGAATCGGAGCTAGCACCCCTCCCCCTTTTGTTTTCCTTTTAAGCATACTGAAATTAAATTTCAAAATCAGTGCTTAATCTGACTGACAGGATCGATTTCAGTTGCCCATAAAATTCTACTGTAGTACCGATATTTAATTATTTTTTTTATTAAACTGCATGTTCTTTATTCCTTAGTCACCTTTTGCTATATTAAGGAACAACGAAATCATTTTCCCATTTCTGTAAAAATATGCATGCTTTTAAACAAACATAAATTACTTTCACAATAAATTACAACTTTTAATTCATAAATGTCAAAGATTTCCATTAAGTTTTATCCACTCTTTGCTCTATTTTTATTGATTTTAATTGTTACAGTAAAGCTCTGAAAATTTTCACACTTATAGTATTTAAAGACTATTTTTAACTAAATGCTTGTGATGTTTCTGTAATTGATGATATTAAAAAATTGGTGAAAGTTCTACCACATAGTTTAGGGGGAAACGTCATGTTGCACGAACCAGTTGTTGTTGTTTTTTTATTTCAAAAAGATAGCAGCAATAGGAAAGGCTATATGAAACTGTTCTGATCAATCATGGGTGAAAAAGCAAAATATTTTATCACTAGTTTGCATATGTGTGAAAGTGAAAAGGGAAGGAAAAGGAGGCAGGACCCCCAAAGCAAAGTCTAAATAAGAAAAAATGTGGACTCCAAGGGCTGAAGATAATCTATATTCACTTCAAGAATCTTCAGTCCACTACAGAATAAGGAAAATATTGAATATACTACGGAAATTGAAAATGCCAGTGAAATAATGTTTATTAAGAGATGGAAACACATCGCGATGCACCGTATAATTGCGTGGTAGAAATTCATCAGGGCTGTTTGTGTTCCGGAAAGACACCCAAAAGGAGAAAGCTGGAATATGGTGTCAGAAAATTGATATAGCTGGGTCATGTTTCTGCATATATAAATGGAGTGCGTGCTACAGTTCTGCCTCCAAAACCTGTTGAAGCAATTATAACCGCTACTTGTAATAGTAAAGGTTGTTCTTCCTCTTCGAGACACTGCAAATGAAGGATATTGTAAACGTAAGCATCAGCCTGAGAGCATCTCCAATAAAAAAACAAAAGAAGATTGCACAATTTTTTAAGAAATAGTGTTATTTTATTAGTAAATATAACTTTAGATTAACACCACACCAGACTGATATGTTTTTTTTATTAATAAATGGAACTTTAGATCAACATCCAATTTGCTAAATATACTGTTATTTTATTAGTAAATAGAACTTTAGATCAATACCACCTGACTGAAACTGAATGACTAAAATTCCATCCTATGAAAAAGAGGAGTTGCCCTTCTACAAGGAGTGTTCAAATGAAAAGGTATGAAACGACACTGTGGGTATAAATGAAGACTTTATTCAAAGTATACACCATAGGCCGTAGCACAACGATCCCATTGATTAACGAGCCGAAGGATTCCTTGTTCCCAGAATTCCTGTGGCCGTGATGAGACCCAGTCCTGCACAGCGTCCTTGAGTTCGTCGTCCGAGTGGAAGCGCTTCCCTTTCGGATGTTTTTTCAGGGGACCAAACACATGGAAATCGCAGGGCGACATGTCCGGGCTGTAGGGCGGATGGTCAAGCTGCTCCCACTGGAACTTGGCCAGTTCCGTGTGTGTGACCCTAGAGACGTGTAGACGCACGTTATCATGGAGCAGAACCACACCCTCCGCGATGAATAGCGGCCGGTTAACACCTTCCGCTGTCAGAAATCTGATAACGCCTCGCTGCTCCTCAATCGTCGAATTTTGCAATGTGAACGCCATACTGTCCTCACACGCACTGCCGCGTCAATTGGACGGCGCTCTTTATAAGAGCCTCTGCTCTCTCCTGCGCATGCGGGCGCATGCTCCGATCCACGCCGGCGACTCCAATCGCATCCCTAGATGTGTCGCTACGTTCTCCCATAGCGGCATAGGCAAATATGTTAACGGTTACGTTCTTATGACGTTTCGTACCTTTTCATTTGAACACCCCTAGTAGTAACATACTGTAAAAAGTAGACTGCAGATTTTCTTGTTTTATTTATTTGCCAAATGAGTAATTTTACAATTGGAAAGAAAGGCAAAGCTTTTTTAAAAGGTATGTTGTGTGTGTAATTGGTTTATTTTATACAATTGCAAAATTTTTATTAACATTCTTAGTGTGGTTTATGTTAAAGACAATATCGTGTAGTTGTCAAAATCAAAGTTACTTATATTTCACTGAAGGAATTCATTTTTTAGCAACAAATCAATACTGCAAGCTCAACCCCCAAATAATTTACTGTTTTGAGCAAAAGATATCAACTCCCCAAAGTGAAATCATTTATCTTTTGAAGTATTTTTCGGAAGTACTCACACCTTACTAGGTAGGTAGTAAGTACTCTCCAAAGTGAAATCATTTTATCCTTTGAAGTATCGGTAATAGCTTTGCTCATAATAATAATTAGAGGTACTAATAGTAGCAGAAGTAATTTTGTTGTGCTAAGGTTGGGGGGGGGTATTCACACATGTTCATTTATGTCTCGAGTTTATGCATTTACGCCATTGGGAGACGCCGATGATTTCAGGGTTTCGTGTGTTGTCTTGCAAACACCTTTGATTCATGTAATATGCTCGTGATGTCACCCATGTTATTTTCAAAAATCGTCTTCGTTCTTTATGTGTTCTAATTCCCTGCATTTTTATGTCTACCACCTTGAAAAAGCCTCCCAGTGGATTGTGGAAGCTTGGCGAATCTTTGTGCTGACTACACCACAAAAATAAACGGATTTAATGCGCTATATGCGTTTCATTATATTATTATTCATGTCTAGTGTATTTGAAATAAAGATTCCCTATATTCATCAAGAAATTAAGGAGAGACCAAAGAATAGTTAGATTCAGCCAACTGATATACATCTCTGGAAAAACTAGCAAAATTTAAATTTGACAATCAAGTATTTTTCAAATACTCAATTTTTTTCTGGAAATTAAAGCCATGAGGAACTCATTAAGGCTGAACCTAAACAAAAAGAAAAGAAAAAGTATGCTGATTTTACCTGTCTGCAGCTTCAGTTTCTGTAGACATACGAAGGATTTTTTTCCCTTCCTGTTTGTCTTAGAACATAGTTTTGGAAAGAGCTGAATAGATATGAAAAATTAGCTTTTATGCTGATGCTGACATGGTATTGTATAATATGTTTACGTATTAGTTGTTGGACTTCCAGGATTATTTGTGGGTGTTTCCCAGTGGCCCCCCAGCTGTTAAGATTCTGCGCTCTCTCTCTCTCTTTCTCTCTCTCTCTCTCTCTCTCTCTCTCTCTCTCTCTCTCTCTCTCTCTCTCTCTCTCTCTCTCTCTCTCTCTCTCTCTCTCTCTCTCTCTTGTCTCTCTCTCACACACACACACACACACACACACACACACACGCACACACAGTTTGCATGTTCACACTTATACACCGGGAGGGAAAGAAAATTTCTTAATCTCCTGCTAATACAATATATGTTAACATCTAAGAGCAAAAGAAATTCTATGTTAACATACTCCTTGTACAGTAGCAAATCATATTCATATGTTTTTTAATTACTTTACTCTATTTCAGGATGAGTCTTCGAAGAAGCGCACAAAGCATTCTGATGGTTCAGTTGCTGTAGTAGGGGAAGAAGAAAGCTTTAGGTTTTCGGACAGATACAAGGTGTGTGGTATTATCCTACCTACCTGCACATACTTTAAGACTTTTCAATTTGATTTTTTTTTTACCTGCAAGTATGACATGATATTTTTATTATTTTGGCTAATTATTTTATGCGAGAAATGTGGGGTACTTTGTTCTATCCTTGTTCCTTTTCATGTTCAGTTTTTAAATTTGAAAAGGGTTTCATTCATTTATAGCACATTGTAATTTTAATAGTGTGCAAAAGTATTGTTACAAGGAGTGTTCAAATGAAAAGATACGAAACAACACTGTGGGTATAAATGAAGACTTTATTCAAAGTATACACCATAGGCCGTAGCACAACGATCCCATTGATTAACGAGCCGAAGGATTCCTTGTTCCCAGAATTCCTGTGGCCGTGACGAGACCCAGTCCTGCACAGCATCCTTGAGTTCATCGTCCGAGTGGAAGCGCTTCCCTTTCAGATGTTTTTTCAGGGGACCAAACACATGGAAATCGCAGGGCGACATGTCCGGGCTGTTGGGCGGATGGTCAAGCTGCTCCCACTGGAACTTGGCCAGTTCCGCGTGTGTGACCCTGGAGACGTGTGGACGCGGGTTATCATGGAGCAGAACCACACCCTCCGCGATGAATAGCGGCCGGTTTAACACCTTCCGCTGTCAGAAATCTGATAACGCCTCGCTGCTCCTCAGTCGTCGAATTTTGCAATGTGAATGCCATCCTGTCCTCACACGCACTGCCGCGTCAATTGGACGGTGCTCTTTATAAGAGCCTCTGCTCTCTCCTGCGCATGCTCCGATCCACGCCAGCGACTCCAATCGCATCCCTAGATGTGTCGCTACGTTCTCCCATAGCGGCATAAGCAAATATGTTAACGGTTACGTTCTTATGACGTTTCGTACCTTTTCATTTGAACACCCCTAGTATCATCATCATCATCATTGTCAACCATTATCAATCCACTGCTGGACGAAGGTCTCCCCAAGTTTCCTCCACAAAGGTCTGTCTTGTGCCAGTCTCCTCCATGTCACCCCTGCATACTTTCGAATTTCATCCACCCATCTCCCTGTGGTCTTCTTCTGGGTCTTTTCCTGTCCCTTGGAATCCAATCTAAAATTTCGGCTGTCCATTGATGATCTGTCCTTCTGGCAGTATGTCCAGCCCATTGCCATTTCAGGGATTTAACTCTGATTATGATGTCTTCCACTCTTGTCATTTTTCGGATCCACGAGTTCCTCTTCTTATCTCTCCTGGTTACACCAAGTATGCACCTCTCCATGCTTCTTTGAGTTGTCTGCAGCCTTTGTATGTCTCTTTTAGTTAAGGTCCACGTCTCTGCACCATACGTAAGCACTGGAAGGATGCATTGATCAAACACTTTTCTTTTAAGACATAATGGCATATTGCTCTTGAAAATTATGCTGTTTCTTCCAAAAGCGCTCCAGGCAAGTTTTGTACGCCGATTAATTTATTAATTTCTTCATCAATGTGACCCTCACTTGATATCTGCTGTCCAAGATAAACGTACGTGTCTGTTATCTCCAGCTTTTCTCTATCAATCGATAAATCTTCATTTCTTGTAAAAGCATTGAACATCACTTTTGTCTTCTGAAAGTTCATTTTTAATCCCACTTCTTTACTCTTGTCAGCAAGTTCCTGGATCATACTCTGCAGCTCTGATGGGCTAGTTGCAAAAACGACTACGTCATCAGCAAAACGAAGGTGGGTTAGATAATCTCCATTAATCTTTATCCCCTTGTTTTCCCAGCTCAGCGACTGAAAAACACCCTCCAATGTGGCATTAAAGAGCTTCGGAGATATGGTGTCACCTTGTCTCACTCCCTTTCCAATTTTTATGTGTGTTGTATTTTCAAACAGCCTAATCTTTGCACTTGCATTTTCATAGATGTTATTAATAATATTAATGTATGCATCTTCAATACCGCAGGTTTTCAGAGCCATTGTAACTGCTGATGGTTTCACCGAATCAAAGGCTTTTTCATAATCGATAAAAGCCATGCACAATGGAAGTTCATATTCCCTCGCTCTTTCAATTAGTTCTCTCAGCACAGTATATTGTACATTTTCATACATTTTCACAATATACCCCTAGTATATTGTACATTTTCAGGATACTAAAAATACAGATTTGTGTTTCCTGAAATTTGCAGTTTCAGTAGCTTACAAAAACAAGTGTGGTTTATTCTCATGTTGGAAACAAGAACTGCAGAGATAGTTCATGGAACTATTTCAACTGTTCATAAAAATCATTCTTGGATAAACCTGAAAGTAACTTCCCAGGTGATTCACAAAATAACCTTGCACGATTATGGGCAGGGACTTCAAAATGGTATTACAGCTGAGAAATTCCCCAATAGTTTGAGGGGCTTCTCATCTGAATAGTGCCTTTAATTCTCATAAAGAAGCAAAAGTGAGGCTGTGGAAAGGCCATTTAGTAATATCAGTACATAAGATGAATCTTTGTTTCTTAATGCCTTTGACAACAAGTCTAATGAGAAGTAAATGAAGTAAAACTGAAATTCATAAATAAATGACAGCAGCAAAGTGGACAAATATCTAAAGCAGTGCTGCCCAATTTCTACAGAGCTGTGGTCTAAGGTTTTTAAAGAAATTAGAAGGCAGCAGGTAATATTTTTGAATATATGCAAGATGACAGTATTGAACAAAACATCGCCTGGGCTGGGCTAGGCTGGAATCATATGGTGTGGATGCCAGGATAATTTGGCTCCTGGAAGAAATAAACAAGGCAGCTGTCAGGATAGGAGACAGATGTGGAACTTGGTTTACCGTTAGCAGAGGTACAAGACAAGAAGATCCAATGCTGCCAAGCATCTTCATCTCACATCTGGAGAGAATGTTGGACAAATTCAAGTATGAGGACACTGGAATTTATATTGGTGGACGAATATTCAACCATCTGTGTTTTGAAGATGACATTGTACTGATTGAAGAAGATGAAATGAAACTGGATCAAATAGTACAAGAACTGAATAAAGAGGGTAAAAGTTATGGACTAAAGATGAACATAGAATAGACAAAAACAATTGTATTTGGCACAGAAGAGATCAGGAAAAAGATGGTTCTGGAAAAATTCACTTATCTCAGAAGCTGTATAACATATGACTTAAACAGCAAATAAGAAATTTTAATTAGAATTGCAAAGTCTATAACACTGTTAAAACCCATAGATAAAATTTGGAAGAGCAGATACATTAACCTCAAAACTAAGTTAAGCATTCTCGAGACATGCATCTTCAGCAGCATGCTATATGGATGTGAGACTTGGACATTGACTGAGGACTCATAGAGAAGAATACTTGTTTTAGAAAGAAAGTGCTATCAGAAAATCTTACGAATCAGATGGACCCAGAGGATAAGAAATGAAGAAGTGTATAGAAGAATACAACTAAAAAAGACCCTTTCCAAAAAGTCTACAGAGAAAACTAAAATTCTGACACATCTGCAGAATGAAAAATGACAGAAAGAGAAAAACATAGGCATTTGACATAATGAACGGAAGAAATGCAAGACGACGCCTTCACCGTGAGTGGGCTGACGATATTAAAGACTGGTGCGGTGGAACTCTTCAAGAACTGAACCACTCTGCTACGAACAGACTTCAATGGGACAACATAGTTAAAATGGCAACAGACACCTAAATCATACAGAGAAAACTAAAATTCTTTGGACAGATCTGCAAAATGAAAAATGACAGAACGATAAAGACATTGGTGTTTCACTTAATGAACAGAAGAAATGCACGCTCTCACCATATGTGGGCTGATGATATTAAAGACTGGTGCGGTGGAACTCTTCAAGAACTGAGCCACTCTGCAATGAACAGACTTCAACGGGAAAATATAGTTAAAATGGCAACAGACACCTATGGGAATTATATCTACATGGTTGATGATGATGTAAATATAAAAATGTCCTGCTTAATTTATTAAACTTTTAAGCTCTTTAATTTAAAATTTAAACAACAAAAACTTGCATTTAATGAGAGCATTGCAGATTATTAAACTCCATTAAAAGTTGTTTCATGTCTACTTTCAATGCTTGCCATTGAAAGCTGAAGTAAAACTGCTCAAGAGTAGAGTCATTTATAGTGTTCTTGTGTTTTTTTCTTTATGCATTTCATTTCAGAAAATGCTCTTTTACATGTGTAAATACTTCCAAACTTTAATAAAACTTTTAATCCCTAACCTCTCTTGTTTGGCCATTTCTCATTAATGAGAAGTTTAAACTATTCTGCTCATCTCTGATTGAGCTCTAATAAATCCTTCTGCTTGAAGTTCACATAATTCCATTTGATAAATGGCGTTTATGCTTTCAATGCCAACGATCAATGTATTATTGAACAGATGTATGCTTGGTTTGAGTTCATCAAATTGTTTGTACCTGTAATACAAATTCTTAATAAAAATGTCTAGGTGAGGAACAAATATTTTAGGATCTATTGTTTCACCAAATATTGTCATTTCATCATAAAGCTCCTTGCAGGATTTGAAGTCAAACTGTTTCTTTCTAGATTTGATTTTAACAGAGACAGCTTGTTATGAAAACAATATGACTGTTACAGATATTTTGATCTTTCTCTTGCAGGGCAATATTTAGTGCATTAAAATATTGCATCATATCAGTTAGGAAACCTAGCAAGCCAAGAAAAGTAACATCAGAGAGACATTTAATTAAAACAGTATTGCATTTGATTTCTAATTAAACAGATAATAAAATCCTTTCCAAAGTTGGAAAAATCTCACCAAACTTTTCCAAACACTCAACCAACAGATTCAGTTGTTCAGAAGCAAGTCACAATATTTGTCATCAAGTTTTTTTATTATTTTTATTTTCTCTGCATAAGAGAACAGTTTGCGCCACTAATTAAATTCATTATTTTTACTACCTTGTCCATTGTACACTGGTGTCCCAAGCCTAAAGGCAAAAACTATTTTGAAAGGTTACAACCACATAATCAGACGCAACAGCTTGTGGCAATTTGCATAACTGGGGACATTCAGTAGAAAGGCAGTGCACATGCAAAATTTCATGTGCAGAGGGGTCACAAGGTATAATTAAGGATGAAAAAGAAAAGGGCGCAGTATGCGACATGTGTTTGAAGGAAAATCTGGATGTGAAGGCGTTAAGGTACAAACATGTAATTTACGTTGTCTGAAAGACGTCTAGATGATTTCATGTGGGAACGAATTGCAGGGAAGCTGGAAGAAGGCTACAGAGTGAGTGATGCTGCCAGGGATTTTGGAATCACGCACATTGTGGTATTTAGGCTGTGGGCAGTGTTTCAAACCAGTGGAATGTGATCCAGGCACATGCTAGAAGGTCGCCCTTGCTCTATTACAATGCATAAAGACAGATTTGTTGTTATAACAGTAAAATGTAATAGCCATACCACAGCTAGTCAGCTTGCAAGTCACTTTCATTCCAGCACAGGAACGTGGATATCCCGACAAACTGTGTGAAGACATTTGCTACGTATAGCGCTGTAAGCCCAAAGGCTTGTCATCTGCATCCGTCTATCCACAGAAATTAGACACGTCATTAATGGACCAATGCACTCTTCACAGATGAGAGTCATTTCAGTCTGTCCTCATATAGATGTCAGTTGATCTGGCGTGAAAGTAGTGCTGCATACCAGTGCAAGAATGTGCAGGAAATTCACAGGACAGATACGGCGGTGCTGGAAAATGGGACTATGATGGGTGAACAATATTGTAACAAAGTTCTTCTGCATCATGTTCTATTATTACGTGGTGCTGTAGGTTAGGACTTTCTGGTGGATGATAATGCAACACCTCATCATACAAGAGCAGTGCAGACATTTCCAGTAACCAAGGATATTCATCACATCAACTGGCCAGCACGCTTTCCAGATGTCAATCCCATTGAGCATGCCTGGAATGCAATGGGGAGATGCATTGGTACTCAAAACCCTTCTCCAGAAAACAAGCAGGATCTCATCCATGCTCTGAGGGAGGAGTGGCCAATTTGCTTTTGGAACCCCTGGATCACTTGATGTTCAGCATGCCACGATGTTGTGAGAGCTACATCGCAGTTTGGGGTGGACATATTCCATGCTGAAAAATGTTTTGCCACCTAGTAATCAGTAAGCACTGTACATCCATTCTCCAGCTATTGGGTTGCTGTGAATGAAATGTCCAGCAAAGGACCAGCACACATAGACGACGAGAACGGAAGAGTAGGACAACTTACCTAGGCAAAATAATCCCCCCGGGCATCGACACATAGTTGTCATCTGTCTGGCTGGGACCCGAAGAAGTCGTCAACTGCACATTAAAATTTGCTGTCTGTTGTTAACTGTTTTTTCGACAGGAAGTGATCCAGGCAACGAAACAGATGATAGTCTGTCAGAGTCATGTCCGGGGAATAGGCAGCATCGTTCGTTGTGCAACATGAGAGCGGGCATTTTTCTGCAGCAGAAGAACACCCTGTCTGTTTACCAAAGCCGATTGTTTCAGCAGCAATTTCCAGTGCATCTGGTGTAATTCAGCACAATAATGTTCTGCAGTGATGGTTTGGCCTCTTGCCAAGAAACTGATGAATTATCCCGACTGCGGACCACCAGACAAGGAGCATCATCTTCTTGATGTGTTGGGGTAGCTTAGGATGCTGTCCAGCAGGCTGTGTAGTGCTGAACAGATGCAGATCATTTCAGATTATCATAAAGGACCCACTTCTTGTAGAAGGTGACAATTTGATGCAGCAGAGGTTCCTGTTTATTCCTGGCAAGCAGTGACGTACAGACTTCCAAACGCCTAGTCTTGTTGGCAGTTGTCAACTCATGTGGCAGCCAGATGTCCAATTTTTTTACCTTACCCAGTGCAGCCAAACACCATGTTTTTTGGGGGTCTGCTTCAACCACATGTAACAGAACGTCGTCAGAAACAGCAACGGGTTGGTGACCACATGCTTAGTCCTTATTTCCGCTTCGAAACTTTACAAACCATCGCCAAATGGTTCGTTCATTAGCTGTATTCTCCAAAAATGCTTTGTTAATGTTTCAAGCAGTAATTCCTGCAGAATGGCCCAGTTTAAATTCTTACAGGAAGATGATTCTCAAATCCAGCATCTGCAGGTTTTCTTTGCAAGCCATGTTACGTCCAAATAAACCACGCCTGAACCTTGTTCTTCACACATGTGCGAGCTATTTATAGTAACTCTGTGATGTAATACCTGCAACACCTGTGGGTGGTTCCATTCCACTGTGGTGGGGGCTTGTTTCCACTGCTCGTTCATGCCGGACATTTCATTTGCATCAACCCAATATGTCCTTCCGAAATTTGTAACTTTTGCATAAACACTGATTACAATATAATTTGCGCATCATTTAAAAACAATTATTTATGTCTTTCAGTGTGTTCGTGGGCTGGCAATGTAATTATTTCCCCATTTGGCTATGGTCATGTATTGTTTTTCTTACACAGGTAAAAATGTAGTTCGTCCTTAGGTATTGGACTCCAGTGTGTTTAATTGTCCCAGTGAAGATCCACATAAATTTGTTGGAGTGCAATGTAATGTAACAATTCAGATTTTATTAGTCTTTTCATACAAAAATGAAATGTGGATTATTTTTCATTTGTGAGTTGCAAAGTTTCATTCTGGGGGCTGCCAATTGTACAGTAGTTCCCAGAATGAAACTAGAGATAACAGAATTAAGCCAAAGTCTAAACCATGAACAGAATTCGGCCAAAGTCAGGAGGCCAAAACAGCATATTCCATTCTAATATGATCTTAGATTTATGATAAATTTTTTCAAGAGTAGTAAGGAGTTCAGGCACAAACCATTGGAACATGGGGCAGTTATAAATCATTTTGCTACTGGTAAGCACTGTTACAGCTCCTACTGGCAATGACATTCTTGTTGATATATGAATTTTCGAAAAACATATGAGGTTTTAATTGATATTGTTAATCCATTGGTTTTACAGAATTATACATCATTAATTTTAGTTGTATGTGTGTTTTTGTATGGTACTGTTTGTGAGTATCACATTGGTAAGGATTGTTAGTAAAGTGTACAAAACCACTGCAACTGCAATTGCCACAGAACTTGGTATGCACCTCAACATTCAAGTTCACAGAAAAGTACTTCCTTGGGAATTCCACAATGATCCAGAGTATGAAAAAGTTCTCATTGTTGAGTCACTTGTTGCAAACCCCCATACTTCAACATGTCATATGGTCTGACAAATCTTTATTTGCATTCTTTCCAACAGGATTCATATTTTCAGAATGCCAAAAGAAATGGGTGTTATCCTGATTAAGGCTCAGATTATTATATATTTTTTTTCCTTACTAGCAGCACTTGTTGGTACTAAACATTCACACCAATAAATTTAGTTTGTTAGTAGCAAATAGTTGAACTTCCACAAGTTTTTGAATTTGTTCTAAATGTGTAATTTGAAAGTTACTTTTCTCCATTCTTTAAAAGGAATAGTACTTTTACCCTCCCTCACAGACACCCTAATATATAGGGCAAGAACAGAGGACTACATTTTCAGTGAATATAGTAAAAGTAAGATTTTCTAATCTCCAAAGTAACATAATTTTTAGATGATTATGCTGATGTCCCCACACTTCTTTTTCCAAAATAAAGACAAAGTGTTAAAAAAAAATACAGAGGAAAAGAGGAAACTTTCTGATAAATTAAAGAATGGGGGCGGGGTGCACCTTTGAAGAATGCACTGGTAATGCAGACTACTGCTGTATTTTTACTTTTTGGTAGTGATTTGCTTTTACCAGCTGCTGAATTTGTGCCCTGATCCTGTTTACTAGGAACCAAACATCCAAATGTGTGAATATAGAAAGTCGGGGGAGAAATTTAGTAGCATTCTGTAGAGTTCTTCATTATATTTTGCTGGGTAGAATTACCACCAGCAATTGTGACTAAAAGGTATATCAAATTTAATGCACTAATATGGTGTAATGCCTCATGTGCATGTGTGATTGTGTGGGTGAGTGTTACCCCTTGATTATTTCAAGTTCTCTTTTGATTTTTATTATTTGTATCACTTGAAAACCTACATTGAAGGGTTATGGCACTGTTCCAGTAATATGATTATAACAATGTACTAATGTAGTGCAATTTTTCTTTCAGCACCTATTAGCATTCCAGACATTAAAAGATGATGAGATGGTTGCTGTAGAGGTCTCACCTGGCTATGTATTAAATGGTTTGCCACCTGCATTCAAAAGAAAAAGATTTGGTGTGTAGTGATTGTTTGAAAAAAGAACATCTTTGTAGGCCTGCAGCTTTTGTTCTTCTACTGTACATACATGCATCCATGTTCATAATTCCTTGAAAGGCTGAATGTCATTTATTCATGAGTTATACTTACAAAATGTGTAAATAAACATGCCCATTCTTTCCCTAGTTTAGTTGTTTCTTTATTTTAATACTTCTTCAGGATTGGTGTTATATTTTTCCAAAGCTATCCACCCTGCTTGAAAGGTTGTGTTTTGAAAGCTGGAAATCATACAGCACTGAAATACAAAAGTGTGTATGTAATTTTTATTTAACCATTGAAATTGCATGTGGAATAAAAAATAAAAACTGAAGGTACACAGATTTGATGCAATGAATAATAAAACCTCAATTAGAGTCTTCAAACATCCAGTTAACTGTGAGTGTGAAAGGTACTTGAATTGCTTATGGGATATTTCCATTTCTTTAAAAATGTCAAAATAGGGGAATACCATTGAAAGAGTGGAGTTTATTTAAATCTGTTGCTAATTATGAACTTTGGATTTTATAGGTAACATCAAGACATTAGAATGCTGTGGGCTAAAATAAAACACTGTCAGATGATCACCTAAGATTTATAACATCTGCAGATGACCATCATTTTTGATGCTGCACAGTAAAAACTTTCAATGTAACAAAAATTGGTTACGGCACATCATTGTCAAAACCGTTGTTAAAATTTTATCATGTTACATACTGTCCCATGAAGTGATGCAACAATAGTTATTTTCATTGTTACTCACCTATATATTTTACTAAACTATTGCTGAACATTATTTCATAATATTTTACAAAAATGTAACAATATCTCATTGCAAATTGCCTAAATTACGAGAACCTGATGCTAAATGTTTAAAAGCCATTACAAAAATACATTTTTAAAATGATGTACAACATGATGTGGTGTTTGTTGCCTGTAGATATCCTAGACCAAAAGTTACCAATTTCCCTCACTAACATGCTTGTGATTACCAGCCTGGACAAGAAGGTAAGTAACAGTTTTCAATTTGAAATTTGCTTTAAAAAAATAACTAAAATGCGTGTTCTGTTGATTGGTATAAAAAGTAAGTGCTGTAAGAAAAAAAGAAAAGGTTCATTTCATTAAGATACTTTCTTTAAAAAATATGAAGTCACTTTTGTGTTTGTCGCCCCGGTGGCACAGTGGTCTAAGTGATGGCCTCAGATCATTCATCCAAGATGGGTTCGGGTTCGAATCCTGGTGAGGCATGGATGTTGTGTTTATCTTACGGCACTGGCTCCCTCCCTTCCCTGGAACCAGTGACCCTTAATTAGGGACGGGCGACTGCTTATAGCCCACTGAGTTGCTTACTGTGGTCGTTAAACTTCCAATAAAAAAAAATTGTGTAATATTATCGTTTTTATGATAATGTTCCAATTTTTTTATCGTTATTGTTCTTTTGTTGTTTTATGGTTTAGAGATGACCATGAGCAACTTCCAACTTGTGTAGGCTTTTACTTTGTTTACTGCAGGATTCCCATTGAAACAAAACTTTAAATTTTGTTTCAATGGGAATCCTGGTGGGGGGGGGGGGGTAATGCTGGCACCACTTAGTGTCCTACAAAAAGTCTTCAATTTATGGGCAGTTTTCTAAGCAGTAATTTACTTTTTTGTAAATTTACAGTTATTTTGCTGCCCTGGTAATTTATTTGATACTGAGTATGTAATATAATTTTATTCATTACTACTGGAAAATGCTGAAAACCGCTTGTTTCTGTAGTGCTTTTTACTGAAAATTTCTGGTGAGGGTTGGAGTCTTTTTATACTTTAGAAAAAGGGAGTCTATGATATATGACCAATGTTTTGTACCCAGAAAAAATTGTTGAATGATTTGTTCATGGATCAATGAACATTGAGTTTTCTTTTTTGATGTTTTTGTTTGGGAGTTTAACAGTCACCCTGAGCAAATATATCTTTTTCAATAATGGCATGGGAAAAGTTGAAACTTGAGTACTGAAGAATGAAAAAACAAACTCCACAAAATTTTTTATTGGCTTGAAGTAAAATATATTGCAAGCAAGATTATCTAGTCAATATTGGTGTTGCAAGCCAGTATTGGTATGTTGTATCTTTAGCAAGTAAGTGTGCCAGGTATTTTACGAAGCAGAGAATGAAGCTTTGTTGTGCATTTCTGCATAACATCCTAAAAGATACAGGCATTTATTCTGGTGTGAAACAACATACTCAGTGGCTGCTCTGGTAGCCAAGTGGTCAGAAGCACAGATCTCTGGCTAACCATCTAGAATTGGGTGCTGGTGCAAGTCCCAGATGAGGCATAGGTATTGTGTTTATCTTACAGCACTGATGCTGTTTCTTTTCTGGAATCAGTGGCCCTAAATGCCGAGGGCTATGTTTGGGCAATTCAGGCCTTTTCCCTCGTGTTTCCCAGTTGTCACTAGTTACACTGTTATTATTATGGTACTGCTTTTGGTATATATGGTCACAACTGAAAATAAAAATGAAATGAAATAAATTAGAGACAGGTGACACCTTATAGCCTGAGATGCTAGTGGGGGTCATTAGCCCCCCCCCCCCTCCACACACACACACACACAAAGTTCTTTTAGCACTTCAGAGCTGGAATGTAGAGAATGCCCATCCAAGTATTCTGATGTTTTCATTTGTATTGTGTTGGTATGCAGTGTTGTTCAAGAATACCTCTCCTGCAGTGAGCAACAACAGCAGTGCTCCACAATGAAAAATGGCATTCATTATTTTCTCAAATGTAACAGAGATGTGAAAAACACGGTGACGATTCAGATAAGTTATCACAATCATCTCAGCAGAAAGGATAGCTTTTAACCTTTTTATTTGTTGTGATATTAACATTCTGTAGATGCCAATTTAAGATCACGTGCATTGCAGCAAGTGAATATATTTTACCTTTTTTGAGCAATATACCTGGTCGTTCAGAAAATAACGGCCAATTTGAAGGTTAAAAATGAAAGAGACATACCTCATAGCACACAACCTTGTTTTATTTGAAATAGGTGCTTTCAACAGCTACACACCTCTGCCAACGAGTAACAAGTGCTTCAATGCCAGTCGGGAAGAAATCTGGCTCCCTGGATGTAAGAAAGTCTCAGAATGCAATTTCGGCCTCCTCTCGGTTTCTGAAGGTCCAGTCTTTGAGGTAATTGCTAAAATGCATGAACAGGTGGAAATCGGTAAGTGCCAAGTCAGACGAGTAGGCTGGATGTGGGAGGGTTTCGAACCTCAGTTCATTTAGTTTCTGTTTCGTCATTTGTGGAACGTGTTCATTTAGTTTCTGTTTCGTCATTTGTGGAACGTGTGTTCTCTTGTTATCATGGAGGAGTAGGACCTTTCCTTCACAAAAGAGGGCTGTTTGGAATGCAACTTCTGGTGCATTCGGTCAATTTCTTCCCAGTATGTGACTGAGGTAATGCTTTCATCTGCATTCAAGAACTTGTATTGTATGGCACTGTGAACAGTCCTTCACACTATCAACAAAACCTACTTTGGCATCAACTTTGGTTTAGGATGTTGTTTTGGTGGTTTACCATGGTTTAGCCACTGTCCAAGTTGCTTACAGTTGTCATGTAGCACCCACTTTTCATCGCAGGTTATCAAGTAGGGGTTCCTTTTCACTGCAAAGCAGAAAGTTGCTGCACATCTCAAACCGTTGTTGTTTCTGATGCTGTGGGGCCCACATATTAAGCTTCTTGACCTTACCAGTTTGGTAGAGATGTTCGGGAAGTGATTGACACTGATACATTGTACTGTTTAGCAAGTTCTCTGACTGTGACATGTGGATTTGTCTCCACGTTTGCCTTCAGAGTGTCATTTTCAATGACCGAATGTCGTCCTCAGCCCTCATCTTGTATGCTTGTGTCACCAGAATGAAACTTTTCAAACCACCGATTAACAGTACATTCAGATCCTCACCCCATGCCTCGACCACATTACAGTAGGTTTGTGACACATTACAACCCGATTTGAGCTCATGAAGCGAAATTACATGCAACTCACTTTTCCCTAATATGTTGTAAAGACCACTCTCACACAAGTAGCAACCAGTAGCAGATCCAGTGAGGGAGCATCCTCCCCCTCCCAAACGCTAACGAAGTTTTTACGTTTAAAGTCGCGAAGATCGTAAATGATTAACTTTGCACATTTTGTTTTCAGTTTTTCTAAAAAAAGTACAATTAGACTTAGTACGGAGGATTTTAAATACTTATTTACATTGATTTAGGTTCAGTAAAAAAAAGAAAGAGGAGGGAATAGAATAAAAAAAAAAGAGCACAAAAAATAAAAGGAAAACAGGGACAACAGGGGTAAAAAACACATGGGGATATTCTTTGTTAGTTCTTTGCTATTGTCTAGCATGTGTAACGTCTCAAAACAAGGTAAGGCAGAGCTTGGTACTGAAATCAGAGTAGGTGGGAGAAACTGAATAACAATCTGATCTACGTACATATCTTAATTGGGTCATAAAGAAAATTCGTAAAAATGTCCCCACCGCTTCCTCCCAGACGGTCTTTTAGGACTTTTTCTTATTTTTACTGCTCCCTCATGTTTCACAGGTGCTTTCTGTTGTTCCACCCACTCCGAAGTCAATCCCCACTTGGGTGGGCTAGCAGGGAGGCAGCGTGGCTAATACGGGGTAATTTTCAGCATCTCCTGCTACTAGCATTTTATATACTAACGTTACATAAAAAAAAAACATTTCATAATGACTTCTGCCCCTTTTGGTACCCGAAAAACGGCCCTACCTAGAGTAAACTTCTGGATTTTCCCCTGGTAGCAACGACTGCAGATGAACTGATCATGGCGTGTATGTGGCATCTGAGTTTACCCTTCAGCTCATACAAATGGTGTTGCGAGTGGATTGGTCTGCCAGCATTGTGGGCGAGTTGAATGTGGCACCTCAGAAAATCTGCCATTATTTTCCGAATGACCTACTATCGTGGAAAACTGCCATTTCCAACTGAGGATATGACAAGCCATGTTTTTATTATATTGTTGCAGCTTAAAGTCAGCCACTGTGCATACCTGCCAACTCTTCCGATTTTTTATACATTCTTCCGACCAAACTCGCGTTCTTCTGCCGTTCGATTTTTTTTTTTTTTTTTTTCGAAAAATAACCTGTTTTATTAATTTTTGTAAGTCAAAAAAAAAAAAAAAAAAGATTGAAAAGTGCAGCAATAACTTACTAGTCCTTAATCTCAGGGCTGCCAGCCCGCGCCAAAACGTTGTTCTTGCACCATTTTGCTAAAAAATTGCGATTTTGACGAAATCTGCGCTAATTTTGCGCCAAAAGCTAAAATTTACCTGTCATCGATATTTTAATCTTACGCCATTCGAAATCGATTCAGCGGTTAATTTGTACGTGAGATTCTTCCGTGGATTCGTGGTGTCCCCCACCGTTTATGTGTTGTTGTTTTTTTGTCACTTTGGAGATCGATGCAAAAAAGAAGAAATTTTCGTTTTATTAGTAGGGGAAGGGGTCGTTTTCCGTCTGAGGACGTTGTTTTGTCTTTTTAAACGTTCGGAAACGGAAGCTAAACGAAATGCAGATTTTCTCCGTAATCGTATTTTTTTTTTTTTTCTCGCGATGTTGCTTCTGTTCAATATTGTTGTTAAATATAATTTCATTGTAGGCAACGATTTCCGAAAACGGAAGTTAGGCCACCCGAAAATTTCTCCGTAATCTTCGGCTTTGGCCACGAGATTCTTACTCTGATTCGAGGAATTCCGTCTTTTTTATTATCATTTGGACCAGACACGAGATCGAGGCACTACTGAACTGAAATTGGGGGGGTCGTTTTCTCCGTCGGAGGATGGAATATCATCCTTCGAAAACGAAAAGTAGACGGAGGGTAAGATTTTTCTCGTAATCGTAGGGGTTTTTTTCTCACGATGTTTCCTCTACCCAGTATTATTAGATATCATTTTATTCCCTAAATATTTGTATTTCAGCTTGAAAATCTTAGATACATTTCCGAAAACGGAAGTCAGACGGAGCGAAGATTTCTTCAGTAACTTCACTCCTATGTAGTTGTTAAATGTCATCACCTTCATAAAAATGTGTGTGCGTTTTAGCTTGATAAGGGTGGGGGAAATTTTCAAAAACGGAAGTGACGAAGTTTAGAAATTTGTAAGAATTGATGCATGGTGTTAAAAAAAGTATTCATTCTCTGAAAATTACACCATTCATCTAAAATAGTGAAAGCTCTGACATCAGAATCCATGGTTCTCAGCTACAGTTGATGTTCTTAGTAAGCACAGGATACCTTTCAAAAATTGCATTTCTTTTGGAGCAGACAACGCTCCAGTAATGATAGGAGAGAAAAATGGTGTGGCTCGTCATTTAAAAGAACACCAAAGTGAAATAATAATTATAGGGTGTATTTGCCATTTAATTAATGCAAAATAATATTTTCTTTGGTTAAAAAAATTTCACAATGTTACGATCATTAATGTCGGGTGAATCGCTTGAGAGTCTTCTGTTAATTAAATTCAAAGAAATTTTACTTTGTTTTCAAAAAGAGAAAAAGAATTCTTAAAAAGGCCACTGTAAAAAGTTTAGCTACCTGTTAAATTACTATAAATAAAAGTTCCCTTCAATAAATACACAAAAAATAAAGGTAAGGGTCCTGTATTGTTTTTGTTTTTTTTGTTTAAGCAGTATGAGTTCTAAATCACTTTATCGTGTGACAAATTGACGTAAAAAAACATCTGAATTTTTCAAAGCAATCTTCTGCATATTCATTAAATTTAGTTGGCACGTATGGCCACTCTCAGTTAAGTGAATGTTGAGCTTCCATTTAAAATTCGTGTACTGTAAATTAATTAAACTTATAAAGGTACCTTTTGAAGTAGCGATAGCCGCCCCGGTGGTGCAGTGGTCTAAGCGATGGCCTCTGATCATTCGTCCGAACAGGGTCCGGGTTCGAATCCCGGTGAGGCATGGATGTTGTGTTTGTCTTACGGCACTGGCTGTCTCCCTTCCATGGAACCAGTGACCCTAAATTAGGGACGGGCGACTGCTTATAGCCCATTGAGTTGCTCACGGTGGTCGTTAAACCTCCAATTTAAAAAAAAAAAAAAAAAAAGTAGCGATCACAGATTCAGATAAGAGCTTAAGGTTTACTGGAATTTTTTCAAGCCTCCTGTGTAAGCCGGACGTGGCCGCCCCGGTGGCGCAGTGGTCTGAGGCGCTGGCCTCTGATCATTCGTCCGTAAGGGGTCCGGGTTCGAATCACGTCAGGCATGGATGTTGTGTTTGTCTTACGGCACTGGCTCTTTCCCTTCCCTGGAACCAGTGACCCTAAATTAGGGACGGGCGACTGTTTATAGCCCATTGAGTTGCTCACGGTGGTCGTTAAACCTCCATTCAAAAAAAAAAAATAAGCCGGACGTGCCTCTGCTGCCTTGTTATGCCATTTCGTTGAGCGTGTCTACACAATGCGGTTGTGGATGGTAAGTGCTCGTGGCTGTTCGCGTACGTGTGAAAATGTATCGGTATATTCTAAAGGAGCGATCGAGTGTTTATTGCTCGCACTTATTGGAAAACAGAATCGATAAGTTTTGTCAACAACAGTTCCTGGAGAGGTTTGCAGGCAGACATCCGCCGAGCAAGTCCATCATTTGGGCATTGTCCAAGAAATTGGAAACCAATGTTACTTTATTAAACGACCATGCAAGAGGTCGTCCACAAATGTCCGGGGAAACGATCCAGAATGTAAAGTGCCGACTACTTGCGTTTTCCAGGAAGTCACTTCGCCCACTGTCACAGGAAACACGGTTGTCCAAAAGCACTTGTCAATGTGCTGTGAAAAAAGCGAAGCTTCATGCGTACCGTATCTCCGTGGTCCACGAACTGAAAGAGCCGGACCACGTGAAACGAATGACATACTGTTGATGGTTTCAGACATTTCACGAAAATCTGGGCATTCTGGACTACACGTGGTTCTCGGACGAGGCGTGGTTTTACCTATCCGGATACGTCAAGTCTCAAAATTCCCGTATTTGGGCCAGTGAAAATCCCAACGTGATGCATGAAGAACCCCTTCGTTCACAGAAAATTTGTGTTTGGTGTGGGATGACCCGGTGCCGCATAATTGGTCCCATCTTCGATACAGCCGTCACAACAGCTGCATATATGGAAATCTTCAACACCTTTGTAAATCAGTTGGTCGACGAAGAACTCTCCATTGGATATTACCAGCATGATGGAGCGACATCACGCACCAGTGTGGCTGTATTGCAGTCCTTTTTCGGCGACCACGTCATTTCGAAGGGTCAATGGCCACCGCGCTTGGAAGGGATAGTTTACCAAAAGAAACCGTTAACCATAAATGCCTTGAAAGCAAACATCACCGAAGAAATTCAGGCAGTGAAGGCGAACGTACTGGCAAGGACTTTCCACAATATGGTGCGCTGGGTTCAACGCTGCCTGGACTTAAATGGTGGCCACTTCCAGCACATGTTATGATGTCATCACATTTCGCAAGAAATGAGTTAAGTCCACTTCAAATTTCGTTGCCGCCCCGGTGGCGCAGTGGTCTAAGCGATGGCCTCTGATCATTCTTCCGAACGGTGTCCGGGTTCGAATCCCGGTGAGGCATGGATGTTGTGTTTTTCTTACGGCACTAGTTCTCTCCCTTCCCTGGAACCAGTGACCCTAAATTAGGGACGGGCGACTACTTATAGCCCATTGAGTTGCTCACGGTGGTCGTTAAACCTCCAATCAAAAAAAAAATTTCGTTGCAATATCTTCATTGGCGTTTATTAAAGAAATGCCGGGTTCGGTAGCTAGTGGGACACCCTGTATTATTAGCCATGATGAAAGACTTTTGCCGCCCCGGTGGCGCAGTGGTCTAAGCGATGGCCTCTGATCATTCGTCCGAACGGGGTCCGGGTTCGAATCCCGGTGAGGCATGGATGTTGTGTTTGTCTTACGGCACTGGTTCTCTCCTTCCCTGGAACCAGTGACCCTAAATTAGGGACGGGCGACTGCTTATAGCCCATTGAGTTGCTCACGGTGGTCGTTAAACCTCCAATCAAAAAAAAAAAAAAAAAAAAAGACTTTTCTCTCCCACAGAAATTTTCACTAGCCACTGCTCTCATTAAACGATTTAAAACAATATGTAAAGGTGCGCTTTGTTTAATGCAGCTTTGAGCGATTTTTCCAAGATTCCTTTTGGGGAGAGGGGTTAACGACTGTCATTGGAAATGAGCAGTCAGCTACCTTTAATTTTGGACCACTGATCCCATGAAGGGCTACAGTCGGAGTGGCGCGGTTAGACGCCATCCCGGCACTTTTCTTTAAGTACGGCACTGATCAGTCAAACTCATTGAGCATGATTTTGCGTCCTATTGAGGGTCGGAATAAACAAAACGAGTAAGTAGACTGAGCGACTTTGAATCTAACTCTAGCATAATTGCGCCAGGAGTGCCGGGTCACGCACAGCCGTAGCAAGGGTGTCCACAATGTTACGCCATATCAAAAGCTTGCACCAATCGGCGATCTTTAGGAAGAATACGCCTGGTGGATCAGAGGTCAAAAAGACTAGCAACAAGGTCGTTGACTGTTCGACGTAGTCTGATGGGACGTGCGTTCGCAATGAACCTCGCCACGCCACTTGAATTCTGAAGCGGTTTGCCAAATTGTGGGCCCACCTCATCGCTTGCACGATTCTCGCGTCTTCTTTTAATCCTTTGATTCACCACGTGTTTTCGTCAACAAGACGAAACCACCTGGTGTGTAGAAATTGAAAAATCCACAAGATCACGGTTTGCAGAAAGATTTTTTCATGTCGTAGCAGTCACGCTACAACCCTTTATAGAGCCGGCCTTACTACTACGGCAGCCCCGAATAGTATTTTTAACTGAAAAACGTGCATAATTGTTAAAATATCAGTTTTCAATCATATTTGAGTAAGGTACTTTTCCCTCAATGACAGGAAACTAAAATTTAAAAAATGCGCATAATTGTTATTGAATATATGAGGCTAACCTGAAATTTTCTGAACTTCTCCGAATGCTGCCTACAATATGCTTATTTGTAAATGTCATTGTAGTTTTCTGTTTCGTGGTGATTCCTGCATAACCTTTTGGGCACATAACTTAAGGTTCAACATTAATCACACAGTTTACAAAAAACTTTTCCAACTGAACGCAGATGAGATGAAATACCTCCTATACTTCGGCTAATAGGTATTTTAATTTATGGCCCTTCCTCGTGAATCCCTCAGCGGAGCTACAACCTTTTAATAGCCAGAAAATATTTTAACCCCCACCATGGTCCGTTCCGAAGTTTGCTGGAAATTTGCATCAGCAGCTTGAGAGGACAAAAGAGTTCGCTATCTCCCCATAACAATTGACAAATCAATTACAGTGATTTTTCATCACCAGAAACCTCTCTTCTGCCCTGCGGCCGGCTTGACCTTTTTCAGTTTTCCGTCTGCTTTTCCGTTTTCCTTTGTATAACGAGTAACAGTATAAATGATACTTCCCAAGGAGGTTGTAATGGAATACCCATTGTACCCTCCCTGATTCTGTAGCCCTCATCCTCTCGTAAGAAACAGAACTCATTTAGATTTACATTTGTCAAACGATGTACTGTAGTCAAAAGTTTGGGAACTGTAATCCGGTTAAATTAGCAAATCTCAGACGTTCTTCATTTCACTCAACCAGGGAAACTTTTGTTTGGCGTTTTGTTTAATGCCTACACATTCCTCCTTTGTTATTACCGTTTTATATGTACAAAGGGTGAGTCAAAAGTAATGAGCCATTGGATAGGAAAATTTCAAACATGTGTAAAGTACAAACTAAATACACTGGCGTGCAAAAACTAAGGACGAGACGGTTTTTCGAATGTAACGTCGTGCAGAAGTGCTCCACGTCGACTCAAATCATACCATAAGATCCCCAAGATGTACGAATATGGGACAAGTGAGCAAAACCGTCCTAACAAGGAATACAAAGGCACTTTATTGAAAAGGTAGCTTCGAGCACAACTGGACAGAAGACAGAAACGTCCATGTGACAGGCGGCTGCCAAGAAAAATCCAGTCATTAGTAGGGGATATGATCACCCCTCACTGCGTTGCAGGATTTACAGCGCCTGTCCATGCTGAGGCCGAGGCCGAGGCCGAGGTTGTCAAGGAGCTGTTGAGGCATCGTGGCCCATTCCTCTTGTAGCGCCAATCGTTGCTGGCGGCTGGTGACGTGCTGCCAAGCGTCTCCCGAGAAGGTCCCACACGTGTTCGATTGGATTCAGGTCCGGGGACCTTGCGGGCCAATCCATGCGTTGAATATCTTCACTCTCCAACAGCTCTGCGACAGCCACTGTACGGTGAGGTGTAGCGTTGTCGTCCATGAAGAAGAACTCAGGACCCACAGCACCCCTAAACAGACGGGCCTGAGTCAGGAGAACCTCGGTACAATTGCAGACACCAGTGACTGAACCTCTTTGGAAGATGTGGAGGTCAGTACGGCTACCAAGCATGATACCGCCCCAAACGAGAACTCCGCCACCTCCATACTGGTCCCTTTTGATGATGTTAGAGGTGTGATTGCGTGTTCCCTGCTCTCTCCAGATGTGTATACGTCCAGAATCGCTCGTCAGACTAAATCGGCTATCATCCATAAAGAGATTTCGACCCCATTGCTGATATGTCCAGTTCTTGTGTTCCTGGCAACACAGAAACCGCCGTCTCCGATGAGCAGGCAGTAATGACACACACCGTACTAGTCGTCGTGCAAATAGACCACCTTTGTGCAGCCTCCTGGCCACGGTAAAACGCGATAACGGACGTCCAGTTGTCTGTTGCATGTGCCTTGCGATTTCTCCCGCTGTCTGCCGTCTGTCTCTTCTCGCCTGTAGGACAATATACCGGTCGTCCGCCGCCGTGGTTGCTCGTGGACGACCACTGCTAAACTATTCGACAGCTGTTCCTGTTGTTTGAAATGCTCTCCAAGCTCATGAAACGATGCTGTGAGCGATCCCGAACTCCTCGGCCACACTACGACCTTCTTCCAACTTCCCAATAACGCGACCTCGGGTAATCCAGATGTCGTCTACTGGATTGCCTGTTGGCCATATCACACGGTGGTAGCAACTCGACGTCTGATTTCAAAGTCTAGCGACGTCTCTACCTAGGATATATGCACCACATTTCATTCGAGGCCGAAGTGGTCTAAGTGACGCCAGTTTCTGACCATTAATCCGAGATGGCCGGGTGGCGCAGTGGTCTAAGCGATGGCCTCTGATTATTTGTCCGAACGGGGTCCGGGTTCGAATCCCAGTGAGGCATGGATGTTGTGTTTGTCTTACGGCACTGGCTCTCTCCTCCCTTGAACCAGTGACCCTAAATTAGGGACGGGCAACTGCTTATAGCCCATTGAGTTGCTCCCGGTGGTCGTTAAATCGTTAAACCTCCAATAAAAAAAAAATCCGAGATGGGTCCGGGTTCGAATCCCATTGAGGCATGGATATTGTATTTGTCTTACGGCACTGGGTGTGTCCCTCCCTGGAACCAGTGGCCCTAAATTAGGGATAGGCGACTGTTTATAGTCCACTGAGTTGCTCACGTCGGTCGTTAAGAACTCCAAATAAGAAAAAATCATCTCATTCGGCTCATCTCAGACGACCAGCCAGAAACCAATGACTACCGGCTATTGGGTTACTGGCGTGGCTTTCTAAAGTTAAATAATTACAGCAGAAAATAAATGTTGACTCCTGACTTTTTTTAAAGGTTTAACGACTACCGTGAGCAACTTAATGGGCTATAAGCAGTCGTCCGTCCTTAATTTGGGGCCACGGTTCCAGGGAGGGAGAGAGCCAGGAGACAAACACAACATCCATGCGTCGTCCCGGTGGCGCATTGGTCTAAGGCGACGGCCTCTGGTCATTCGTCCGTAAAGGGTCCGGGTTCGAATCCCGGTGAGGCATAGATGTTGTGTTTGTCTTACGGCACTGGCTGTCTTCCTTCCCTGGAACCAGTGACCCTAAATTAGGGACGGGCGACTGCTTATAGCCCATTGAGTTGCTCACGGTGGTAGTTAAACCTCCAATCCAAAAAATCCAACATCCATGCCTCACGGGATCCGAACCTGGACCTTTCTCAAACGAATGATCATAAGCCGGCGCTGAGACCACTGCGCCACCGGGGTGGCCCCCTGACGGTACAGCTCTTTCGAAAAGATCAAGTTTTACTCGTAACCGTGTAACTATGGCATCTGGTGTTGATATCAGAAACTAAAACTACAGCGAAGGAAATTCCCGCAAAGAATATCTAACGAGAAGAAGTTAAGGCTCAGCGAGACGTAACTAGCACAATCATATCTTCAGGGAAAACATGCAGTGCACAGAAACCAACATACAGGCTGATTGCCTGATGCCGGAGCAGACTGCGCATGCGTATTTCTGTTGACTTCAATTCTTTGGGTAAAGAACGGTCAGCCGAGCTACTCGGACTCACAGCACGTGATTCTAACCTTTTCGCAAATCGGTTATGTTAGTTTTGTTACGCCAACCGGGTTAGTTAAGGCTTTTGCTTGTTCTTCAGTTTTTCAGAAATATTTTCAGTAATGTCAAATACTAGGGAATGTACGGATCCTTAGGCCTGACTGTAATATTTACTGAAGTTTAATTTAAATAGTAATACTAATGTTATTGTATATTTTTCTCACCCAAATAAGGGATGGGCTGGATATCAGAAAACAGCAACAACAAAAAACTGCTCTAAGTAAATAGTCATCAGATCGAAGGAAACCATCGTGGATCAAAGAAAAGCTTCACTGAGAAGATTCATACGTCCAGAATCGCGCCAATCGTTGCTGGCTCGCCAATCGTTGTTTGATTCCCGTTTGTGTTTAGCATATGTCACTCAGAAAGGTACGAAAGACCAACAAGAGGTACACGGGGTAGATCCAGGGAAGTTAGAAGGAGAGATGGCAACAGCACCACTCCCCATGCTTCTGAGTTCTGACGTGACGCCACTTTTATCTGCTGACTACGCCAATGCGCCCAATCCGAGAATCTCCTGTATATCTCTATGGGGAAATCGCAATTTTGAACGGGTTTTTCGGACCTTTACTCTACGCATACAATCATGAAAAAAATTGAGGCTGAAATATTCATTCCCATAATTAAAAAAAAAAAAAAAAGAAAAAAAGGGAAATATGTGTTGGTATTTCTTTAAAAATATTAATAAAATAATGATTTTTTGAGCGGAAGTGCATAGTGCGCATGATTACTTGCATAATGAGCATACGCAGGTAACCATGTTTAAAATATAATCAAGACCCTAATGTTGAGAAATATGGCCAGAAATATTCCTTGTTTGCATCTTTGACTTGCATGCGGCCGCCCCGGTGGCGCAGTGGTCTAAGCGATGGCATCTGATCATTCGTCCGAACGGGGTCCGGGTTCGAATCCCGGTGAGGCATGGATGTTGTGTTTGTCTTATGGCACTGGTTCTCTCCCTTCCCGGGAACCAGTGACCCTAAATTACGGACGGGCGACTGCTTATAGCCCATCGAGTTGCTCACGGTGGTCGTTAAACCTCCAATCAACAAAAAAAAAAAAAAAAAAAAAAAAAAATTGCATGCGCAAAGTGAAACTGCGTTTGCCGCCCCGGTGGCGCAGTGGTCTAAGCGATGGCCTCTGATCATTCGTCCGAACGGGGTCCGGGTTCGAATCCCGGTGAGGCATGGATGTTGTGTTTGTCTTACGGCACTGGCTCTCTCCCTTCCCTGGAACCAGTGACCCTAAATTAGGGACGGGCGACTGCTTATAGCCCATTGAGTTGCTCACGGTGGTCGTTAAACCTCCAACAAAAAAAAAAAACAAAAAAAACTGCGTTAACCACAGGAAGTGACTTCACGTTTCCGAACTCCCGCAGACTCCCATTACCTCAGAGAGAGGATCGAAAAAGCCAAACTCCTTGGAAAAGCTGACCTCCTCTTCTTCTAACCTCCTTGGGTAGATCAGTCACTCAGTGGTTTGGTAGTTACGCAATGTGTTGAGGTAGGAGTTAAAGTAAGTGATGCTATTTCGTGCAATTTATTTTGTATCTGTCAATTTCTGCTTAGTTGGTGGTGTCAAAAACGAAGTTTATTTTCTTGCTAATATATGTGCTGCAGCTGGGTTTTTTTTTTTTAATTAGGATAATATTTGCCCCCAAAAAAAATAACAAGAGGTTCAAAAAGTACTTTTTTTTTAAGCTAATTTTTTTTTTCATGAGAACCTTGGACGATTTTTATTACATTTCATCATCATTGTCAACCATTATCAGTCCACTGCTGGATGAAGGTCTCCCCAGCCGCCCCTGTGGGCAGTGGTCTAAGGCGATGGCCTCTGATCATTTGTCCGTAAGGGGTCCGGGTTCGAATCCCGGTGAGGCATGGATGTTGTGTTTGTCTTACGGCACTGGCTCTCTCCCTTCCCTGGAACCAGTGACAAAAAAAAAAAAAAGGTCTCCCCAAGTTTCTTCCACAATCTACTGTCTTATGGCAGTCTCCTCCATGGCACTCTCACATGCTTTTGAGTTTCATCCACCCATGGGTGTTGGAACCCAATAATTTCAGGGAGGTCCAACTGCTCCAAGAGTTAAAGCAATGAAAAAAATGATAAAAAAAACCATAAACAAGGAGTAGAGAGCCAATTGGCATCCCCTGAAACATAAATTAACACAAGGCAACCATAAAATGTACTTGCCAGACCATATTATGGAATATTTAACCCACGGAATTGTCTTTCCTCAGAACATTGCTTTGAAGTCAAGATTCGTGCGATCAGGCAGTTCTTCCCTGGCAGATAAAACTTTTCTTGCTTTTATTCTGCTAGGTACACAATTTCATATTCATGAAGAAAACTTATTCTTCCGTCATAATAAATATTTCACACATATGCCACAATCTACATTCATAAAGGTTCTTTTAAGGGCCACCTTTTATCAATATTATTAATTTCCTTTGCCAGAAGCACTGAAGATCACACGCTTCGATTTAGATGCCCGCCCGGGAATGGAAACAGCGTGACGCAGCGACGGCATCGCAGATTTCTCGGAAAGGTGTGCAGACTGCAAATTTTAAAACAAAGGAAGGAAAATTCTTAACATTGGCTTCCGTTTAAGATGTAAAGCTGTAATCGATAGATCCTCACCCATTTTATTTTAGCTTTTATTCTTCCATATTTTTCAAACAGATAACTTCAACTTGATGAGATATAATTGCTTTTCTTGAGCTTTGAATCTTGGAAGCAATATTTTTATGCACGTTTGATGTGCGTGGTGGTTAAAAGGGCATAAAAACATTTAGGAAGCTAATGGTCGCAACTTTCCCTTTTTTTGTTTTGTATGAAGCCCTAAATTTTAATCTAACTGAAAGTTAAATTAAAGGCTATTTCTGTTTTTTTATTACAAGATCCATACCATATTTTTAAAGCATTTTCTGTTTCCGCGGCTGTCAGCGTTCCGTAAGTATGCGTCGCAACCTTTTTTTCCTATTGCTTCCAGATAGCTTCACTTTAGTATTCAGTTAGATTGATAAAGTTTTTTTTTTGTTGTTCTTTCTCTTCATTTTTTCGAAAAAAATTTTTGTCGTCTGTCTTCCGGTTTTCACAGTCGCATTATGAGGCATTCCAGAAGTTGATCGCAATTTTTGCATTCCAGATACTGTAGTTTCATTTCAATTTGATCATTGGCGGGGTTTTTTTTATAAAATCCGTATTTGTTAAATGTTTAATGTGCTATGGCATTTCGGAAATTGACGGTTGCATTTTATTTTATTTAAATCTTTTTTACTTCCAGAAGGCTTTATCTGAGATTCTTTTTTTCCTAAAACCATATTTTTACGTATTTTTAACGACCCGCTACTTCGTTTCCAAAGCTGTATTCCGGAAGCTGACGGTCACTTTTTTTTAGGTATTATTTTCTTCCAAATGGTTAAATCTCAGACTGATGAGGTGAAAGGCTTTTTTTTTCTTTGCTTTACAAGAACCTTTGCCGTTTTTCTCACTTTAATTTTATGGGGTTTAATTATATCAATGAAAATGCTCCAATCACATTTTCATAAATTCACTAAATTTTTCTTTAAACTGTGGTCAATTCACAAGTTGTGGTTCAAACTTATAAAAATCTTACATACGGATTCCTGTTTTACAAATCAAGCTGTTGTTTCCAAAGTTGACATGCCGCCTTGGTGGCGCAGTGGTCTAAGCGATGGCCTCTGATCATTCGTTCAAACGGGGTCCGGGTTCGAATCCCAGTGAGGCATGGATGTTGTGTTTGTCTTACGGCACTGGCTCTCTCCCTTCCCTGGAACCAGTGACCCTAAATTAGGGACGGGAGACTGCTTATAGCTCATTGAGTTGCTCACGGTGGTCTTAAACCTCCAATCAAAAAAAAAAAAAAAGTTGACATGACCCTCCCCCCCCATTCCTTTCAACTCGATCACCAAAATAATCACCTGGTGAGGTCCTTAGTACAACATAATTGCTGGAGGAAATAGTAAGAGCAGAGCATAATGTCTATCAGGTAAAACATCCTTCGAAGGAGGGAGTTAAACTTCAAGTTTAATCAAGGCTTCAGCAGTTGCAAAAAGCCTTCTGAAAAAGTTGAAAGATTTATTTTATAATCGTGCTACACTTTCTTTTAGATTTCCTGTCTGTGTTTAAAAATTTGTCAATCATATTTCAAAAGGAAGAACTTATCATTATAGTTCAGTGGAACTTCATGTTAAAAATGCCATTTCAACACCTCAGATAATGAAGGATGCACCTGGCCATCATGAAGATAATTTTGTTAATAATACAACTCTTACAGGAATACATCAGGAAGTGCAGCTGCGTGGGCTTGACAATAAGGTCAATTCTTCATTTCAAATGGATAAGTAGAAGCTTCTGGAACTCAGCATCAAATATCTAGAGAAATGGTTTTCTAGGACTGTCTGGAAGTGTTCACAGGTGGTGTACAAAGGTCTTTGACACATTTACATTTCCAACAGGAAATAACAGAAAATTTTAGGAAGGAGGACATTACAAATAACACTGGGTAAACCCTTCCATAAACAGCTTGGATCTGACAAATCTCTTGAAACCACACTACTCAGCCTGCTAGGTCAGTGGTACAAATTTAAGGTTATCAGGCAAGGAATGAAATTTCACAAGCTGCTAGAAAAAGTTCTAATCCACAAGGAGAGATTTCTGGTATTTTACAAAGCTGATGGCCATAGTTGCCGTGCTGCCAGTTTCAACAGAGTGTTGTGAACGAGGGTTAAATTCGACAAATTTAATAAAAAAACAAGTTCAGATAAAATGTGGAAATTGATAGTTTGTGTAACCTAATGATGATCGGCCTGAATGGACCAGCACTGGATAAATTTGATCCATCAGCTTCAGTGGACCACTGGTTTATGTTTAGATTTTTATCAAAACTATAGAACCTTGAGATTTATAGATCAAATTCGAATTTCATTTAGCAATAAGTAGTTTGGGTAATAGACAGTGCTTAATACACTTATATTATTACTCTTTGTTCCGACATCACCATGCATTATGTTTGTGCATGATACTTTGAAATTTGCTTTCATTTCACCTGGCTCCTAGATCTGGAGCTTATTTTTCCAGCCCTGGGTTAACTTTTCAACTTATTTGTGCACGATTGATTTTTCAAAGTAGTGCTTACAAGTGCTTTTCAGAAAACTGAATCATGGTGACTGTCTCCTTCTTCTTCTTAGTTACTCAGTCCAAGGACTGGTTGTTCAGTAGTTGCACTCTGTCTCTCCATTTCTCTCTATTCTCCGACATCCTCTTCAAGTCATACATAGTATGTCCTAGTATTAGTGTCTTGGAGTAATTGTGCCACAAAACCTTTCCTTGGTCGTCCTCTTCCTCTCTTGCCTTGAATTTTACCTTCCAAAACTTTCAGAATCGGGCCTCCATGGCTCAATGTGTGTCCCATCCATAACATTCTTCTTCTTTTTAACATGCTGATCAGATTCCTGGGTTCTCCCAATCTCTCCAGTACCTCCTCATTAGTCTTTCTATTGAGCCAGCTTATTCTCTCTATTCTTCTATAGCTCCACATCTCAAATGCCTCCAGCCTCTTCACTTCCCTCTTGGTCAGCGTCCATGTCTCAGAACCGTAGAGAGCTACTGACCAAACATATGCTTTTAAAATTCTCTTCCTCAGTTTTAGATCTATATTTTTGGATGTCAGTAGTCTTTGATTCTCTCTAAAAGCCATTTTTGCAAATAATAAACGAAATCTAATAAAAAACGGAAATCTAATAAAAAAACGTTAAATCATATGTGAACTACAAATTTTTAAGACATTTCATAGGAAGACCCCCAGTGAGGGGGCATAAAATTGCAAAGGGGTTCAGACCCCCATGTCCCCTACCTTTTGCTGCTTGTGCATTCATCTCCAAAGTGGTCTTCTGGGTCTTTTCCTGTCCCTTGAGATAGTCTGAAATTTTGGTTGTCCATTCTTCTGGCAATATGTCCAGCCCATTGCCATTTCAGGGATTTTACTCTGATCATGATGTCTTCTACTTGTCATTTTCCTGATTCACGAGTTTCTCCTCTTATCTTTCCTGGTTACACCAAGCATGCTGCCAGAGACTGAGGGCCAAGTGGCCAGGCAGGTTGGTGAGTATGAGATAGTTTTTCCTCTAATCTCAGTGGAATAGTTATACCCCTATTTGGCGCTCATCAGAACCCCTTTAGTGAGAACAAGATGCATCACCAGAAGGTGGGGTTGACACTTGTCGAGGAGATGCTGTGATATGTTTGCATATTGTCTGACATTGCATCCCTACATTTACATATACATACATAAACTAACAAATTCCTCAAAACCAGCACTAGTTCTATAGATTTCTTCCAAAAATAAATAAATAAACTATACGTATTATCATCAATAATTCTCAATCTACTGCTGGATGAAGGTCTCCCCGTTTCCCCAAGCCTTTCCACTGCTCCCTGTCTCAAGTAATTCTTTTCCATGTCACTCCAGTATGCTTTCAAATTTCATCCAACCATCTCCCATGTGGTTGTCTTCTGGGTTGTTTCCTGTCCCTTGGCACCCTATCTAGTATGTAAGTTGTCCAAATGTGGTCAGTTGAACAACTTATATACTAGAAAGATAACTTCTGCTAGCAATATATCCAGCCCATAGCCACTTGAGGGTCTTTATTTTGATTTATGAACTCATGAGTTCCTTTTTCTTTCTTTACCAAGCATGCATCTGTTTTAGTGAAGGACCATGTTTCCAGACCATAAGTAAGAACTGGGAGAGTGCATTGATTAAACACTTCTTTTTTAAAACACAATGGTACATATATTTGCACTGTATATTTTCAGTAGTTTGTCACACAGGTGTCAATAGGCATGGTTATAAGTTATAATAAGTACAACAAACCTTCAGAGAATTCTCCAGCACAAAGGGCTATTTTATACAGAAGTTAGAATGAAAAAGATGGTACTTGAGAATGAGTTTCTTTGCTGCCGTTTGATCTCAGTGGGAAAACAGGTGTTTGATAAGTTGAAAGGGAAATAAAAAGTATCAATTTTTTATTTTTATTTTCTTCCCTTTAAACTTTTAAAAGCATTTTCCTAATAAATAAAAATGAAATTATTGCATCAATAGCTCATTTGTTTTACCCATATTTGTTGAGTGCTAATAGTAAAGAGAAATCCAGTTTTGGAGGTAGATACAATTACTTCTGGCAATGCAGGGTGCTTGTAAAATTAAATGTTAACTTTGTTTCATTGTCTAAAAATGCAAGGATGGATGCTTTAATATTTTCCATTGTGAATCATTCTGGTAGAGTGAGTCATCTGTGGAGGTAGGAATTTAGGGGAAACACTGTGTCCTGTTCTTCTCATGCTAATGACATACTGAATTTGTCTGTTTTTTATGCTCTTTGGTAGGGAGTGTACCTGTTGTGAGCTGAGAACATCAGAAATGCTAAGCAGTGGTTTGAAATTCCCCAACAGTTGCAAATTTTAACCGGGCAAATGCAAAATAAAATTTACACAGAAAAGTATAAGCTATAAATGTCGAACTGAAAAGTGGACATCTCTTCTACTATCGTGGGACAGATACTGGCAGAACTACTGGTGTTGGATTTATAATAAACAAGAAACTGAAGGATAAAGTTGTAGAAGTTGAAAGTTCCTCTGACAGAGCTGCACGACTTGTTATCCAACTCTCGAAAAGATACCAGGCTCAGATTATTCAAACTTATGCACCCACCACAAGTCATCCTGAAGAAGAAATTGAAGAATTTCATGAGGAAATTTGTCATCTAAATAATAAAGGTAAGCAGCACTTGAAAATAATTATGGGAGATTTCAATGCAAAAATAGGGCAACGGCAACAGAATGAAACTTCAGTAGGTAAATTCGGTCACGGCAACAGAAACCAGCGTGGAAATACTCTCGTTGAGTTTGCAGAGGCAGAAGGGTTTTTCATCTTGAACTCCTTCTTCAAGAAAAAGCCACACAGGAAATGGACATGGAGACATCCAAATGGGACGACAAGTGAAATTGATTTTATTATGTGTAACAAAAAATTCGTCATAGAAGACTGCAGTGTGCTAAACAAGTTCAACACAGGTAGTGACCATAGATTGGTGAGATGTAAGATGCACCTCAACACTAAACTTGAACGTGGCAAGCTCATAAGACAAACAAAATCTATTGACATAACCAACCTTAAAAAACACCATAATACCTTCAAGTTAGAACTGAAGAACAGGTTCTCTGCTTTAGAAGGCCTAACATCGGAAGAAGTGGACATCTCTGAAGTTAACAGAAAAGTAACCGAAGCTCTTATGGAAACAGCAACAAAATTAGCTGGGTCTAAGAACAAGTTGCATGTGAACAAATTATCAGGAAAAACCAAAATGTTGATGCAAAAAAGAAGAGAGATGAGGACAACTAAAGAAGATGTGACTTCCAAAGTGGAATATATAGAGCTATGCAAGACAGTAAGAAAAAGTATCACTGAAGACGCAAGGAAATTCAACTGTGAACTAGTGAGGAAAGCAATTGAAAACAACCAAAGCCTAAAGATAGCAAAGGGACATCTCAGTAAGGGAAGAAAACAGATTATGGCACTGAGAAAAGAAGATGGTTCTGTAACAAGAAATAGAGGCGAAATTTTGACAAGAGTGAAAGATTTCTACTCCAAATTATATGAAAGGGATGATATATGCACTCCAGACATCATGAAAGATACCAGTACCAGAGTTCCTCCAGTCCTTCCAGCAGAAGTTGCACATGCAATCAAGAACATGAAGCGAGGAAAAGCTCCAGGAGAAGATGGTATTACTGTAGACATCATACAAGAAGCAAGTGGAGAAATCGAAACAGTACTCGCTCAAATTTTCACTCGATGCCTTAATGAAGGGAAAATTCCTGAGGATTGGAACAACGCTACAATGATCTTGCTACATAAAAAAGGTGACATTGAGGATCTCAGGAACTACAGACCTATCAGCCTCCTATCAGTGGTTTATAAAATCTTCACTAAAGTTCTTTCACACCGCTTGAAGGTAACACTGGACATGGCTCAACCGAGAGAACAAGCTGGATTCAGGAGTGGCTACAGCACAATAGATCATATCCACGTGCTGAGAGAACTAATTGAAAGAGCGAGGGAATATGAACTTCCATTGTGCTTGGCTTTTATCGATTATGAAAAAGCCTTTGATTCGGTGAAACCATCAGCAGTTACAATGGCTCTGAAAACCTGCGGTATTGAAGATGCATACATTAATATTATTAATAACATCTATGAAAATGCAAGTGCAAAGATTAGGCTGTTTGAAAATACAACACACATAAAAATTGGAAAGGGAGTGAGACAAGGTGACACCATATCTCCGAAGCTCTTTAATGCCACATTGGAGGGTGTTTTTCAGTCGCTGAGCTGGGAAAACAAGGGGATAAAGATTAATGGAGATTATCTAACCCACCTTCGTTTTGCTGATGACGTAGTCATTTTTGCAACTACCCCATCAGAGCTGCAGAGTATGATCCAGGAACTTGCTGACAAGAGTAAAGAAGTGGGATTAAAAATGAACTTTCAGAAGACAAAAGTGATGTTCAATGCTTTTACAAGAAATGAAGATTTATCGATTGATGGAGAAAAGCTGGAGATAACAGACACGTACGTTTATCTTGGACAGCAGATATCAAGTGAGGGTCACATTGGTGAAGAAATTAATCGGCGTACAAAACTTGCCTGGAGAGCTTTTGGAAGAAACAGCATAATTTTCAAGAGCAATATGCCATTATGTCTTAAAAGAAAAGTGTTTGATCAATGCATCCTTCCAGTGCTTACGTATGGTGCAGAGACGTGGACCTTAACTAAAAGAGACATACAAAGGCTGCAGACAACTCAAAGAAGCATGGAGAGGTGCATGCTTGGTGTAACCAGGAGAGATAAGAAGAGGAACTCGTGGATCCGAAAAATGACAAGAGTGGAAGACATCATGATCAGAGTTAAATCCTTGAAATGGCAATGGGCTGGACATACTGCCAGAAGGACAGATCATCGATGGACAACCGAAATTTTAGATTGGATTCCAAGGGACAGGAAAAGACCCAGAAGAAGACCACATGGGAGATGGGTGGATGAAATTCGAAAGTATGCAGGGGTGACATGGAGGAGACTGGCACAAGACAGACCATTGTGGAGGAAACTTGGGGAGACCTTCGTCCAGCAGTGGATTGATAATGGTTGACAATGATGATGATGATGATATATATATAAGTTCTTTCACACCGCTTGAAGGTGACACTGAAAATGGCTCAACCGAGAGAACAAGCTGGATTCAGGAGTGGCTACAGCACTATAGATCATATCCACGTACTGAGAGAGCTAATTGAAAGAGCAAGGGAATATGGACTTCCATTATGCATGGCTTTTATCAATTATGAAAATGCCTTTGATTCGGTGAAACAATCAGCAGTTACAAGGGCTTTGAAGTCCTGGCGGTATTGAAGATGCATACATTAATATTATGAATAAAATCTATGTAAATGCAAGTGCAAAATTCGGCTATTTTAGAATACAGCACCCATAAAAATTGGAAAGGAGTGAGACAAGGTGACACTATATCTCCCAAACTCTTTAATGACACATTCGAAAATGTCTTTCAATCACTGAACTGGGAAAACAAAGGGATAAAGATTAATGGAGATTATCTAACTCACCTTTGTTTTGCTGATGATGTAGTCATTTTTGCAACTACCCCATCAGAGCTGCAGAGTATGATCCAGGAACTTGCTGACAAGAGTAAAGAAATGGGATTAAAAATTAACTTTCAGAAGACAAAAGTGATGTACAATGGTTTTACAAAAAATGAAGATTTATCGATTGATGGGGAAAAGCTGGTGATAACCAATACCTACATTCATGTTGGACAGCAGATATCAAGTGAGGGTCACATTGATGAAGAAATTAATCAGCGTATAAAACTTGCCTGGAGAGCTTTTGGAAGAAACAGTATAATTTTCAAGAGCATTATGTCTTAAAAGAAAAGTATTTGATCAATGCATCCTTCCAGTGCTTATGTATGGTGCAGAGACATGGACCTTAACTAAAAGAGACATACAAAGGCTGCAGACAAATCAAAGAAGCATGGAGAGATGCATGCTTGGTGTAACCAGAAGAGATAAGAAGAGGAACTCTTGCATCAGAAAAATGACAAGAATGGAAGACATGATCAGAGTAAAATCCCTGAAATGGCAATGGGCTGGACATATTGCCAGAAGGACAGACCATTGATGGACAGCAGAAATTTTAGACTGGATTCTAAGGGACAGGAAAAGACCCAGAAGAAGACCACATGTGAGATGGGTGGATGAAATTCGAAAGTATGCATCGGCAACATGGAGGAGACTGGCACAAGACACCGTTGTGGAAGAAATTTGGGGAGACCTTCGTCCAGCAGTGGATTGATAATGATTGACAATGATGATTACGATATATATATATACATACAACACACGAGGGGTGTCTGATAATTATCCAGATTTTTATTCCTATCAATTACAGGAGAGAAAATACAGGATGCATAAATACGATACTCACATATGTAATACAGTGGTACAAACAGTCAAAGTCACTTTTCCACACAGCGACCATTCAGCACAATGTATTTCTTCCACTGATCAACAAGTTGATTCATTCCGGTAGCAAAGAAATCAGGAGGGGTGTTGTGAATCGATTGACAGACAGCCGCTCGCAGATTGTCCATTCTCTCGTAGTGGTGGCCACGAAGACTATCCTGTCACCTTTAATCAAGTCGTCAACCCATTTAATTGTTTCATTTGTCACCGCCGTGTAAGATGACTGTGCCTCATCTTTAAGACTCTCGTGGCCAGCTTTGAACTTCATGACCCATTCATAGACCCTGGAACGAGACATAGCAACATCACCGTCCGAAGTCTTCTTGTAATGTCCACTGCCTTTATGCCTTCTTTTGTTAAAAGTTTCACTACTGCTCGCTACTCGAACTGAACACTTAACATAGCCACCATTCTTTTTTTATCAACAGTGCTACGTAACATTAGTTTTGAGCCGCTCCACTTTTACAGCACTTCACTGAAAGTAGTCATAATAGTTTCATGCATACATACAATCATACACACGGTTTTGTATCAATAGGAATAAAAATCTGGATACTTATCGAACGCCCTTTGTATAGTATATATATTCTTTAATGGTGTAAACACTACACTCAATATTTGCCAAGCTTTTGCACTTTGCTAACAGGCTTCTTCTTGGCTTGATTTTCAGAGCCCAGAATGGTAACAGACAATGCACCTCAACAATTGTTAGTGTATGTCTTGTATTATAATAAATATGAACATGCTGAAATACCTTCTGAAACAGAAAAGCCTAAGCTGGAAAACTAGTTTAAGAAGAAAAATCAGCTTCTGAAAATCACAATTCCAAATCATCATTGAAAACCATTATCAGTCCACTGCTGGACGAAGCTCTCCCCAAGTTTCTTCTACAACTGTCTGTCTTAAGCCTGTCTCCCCCAAGTTAATCTGGCATGCTACAAATTTCATCCATCCATCTCAGACTTGGTCTTCTGTGTCTTTTTCTGTCCCTTGGAATCCAATCTAAAATTTCAGTTGTCCATTGGTGGTTCGTTCTTATGGCTACAGGTCCAGCCCACTTGTCATTTCAGGGATTTTACTCTGGTCATGTCTTCTACCCTTGTCATTTTCCATATCTACAAGTTCCCCTCTTATCTTTCCTGGTTACACCAAGCATGCATCTCTCCAGGCTTCTTCCAGTTGTCTGCAGCCTTTGTATGTCTTTTTTAGTTAAGGTCCATGTCTCTGCTGCATATGTAAGAACTAGAAGGATGTGTATTGTTATATATTTAATAATTATTAAACACTTTTCTTGTAAGACACAATGACGTATTAACACTAACATTGATTCAAATTGTTAAGGTCCAACAACTTGATGCACTACATGGCTTATATAATGAATTAGGATGAGAAATCGTAAAATCTCACTATTCTTCTGTTCTTCACATCTTTTAACAAGGTCATTGAAAATCATGATGTCTGGACCTCTCGGCAATATAATTATCCCTTGGGCTTCAAACTTAGAGTAAGTAATACAAACAATAAAATAAGAACCAAATATAAAGTAACCCTTGAAAGTGAGGACTAAATAGAAAGTTACCTTTCGTCTGTCAGTAGAAGTTCTTTATTGGCTAGTCCCATTTGGCAAAATTTAACTATTACCATTCACATTCAACTGACGCACGTTCATCAGAAGCAACCTGTCTGTCCTTGTGTACTTTTATTTTTCCAAAAATTCCTGGAATAGTGGCAGCTGGTGGGTACGTTTTACTTTTTATTTTTCTGGTAAGTTGCTATGGTTCTTTAATTTTGCCATTTTTCTAATAATATTTTCAGTGGGATCTTGTTGGATTATTATAGTATCAAGTTTTCGAATTGCGGTCACCAGTTTTTCTCGGTTTTTTTTTTTTAATTAACACTGCCAACGAGAAACAATTTTAACAGCAGCAATTCAAAAACTTAATATAATAATAATAATTCAACAAGATCCCACTGAAAATATTACTAGAAAAATGGCAAAATTAAAGAACTATAGCAACTTACCAGAAAAGATAAAAAGTAAAACATACCCACCAGTTTCCACCATTCCATTCCTGGAATTTTTTTGGGAAAAAAAAAAGTAAACAAGGACGGACATCTGATAAGACCAATTATTTCAAAGAAAATTGCTCCAGCCATTAACTTAGAATGAACATTATTTCACTTTATTAAAAAATATTATGAAAACCATGCATACACAGTTAAAAATTCAACTGAAATCAATTACAGCTGTAGAGGCTTACTTTGAACCCAAGGAGATGAAAATGGTGAGTCTTGACAGCGTTTCACTCTACCGAAGCACTCCTACTAAGCAAGCTATTGGTTTAATAGAAGAAAAATTAATTGCAAACAAATTACCAACCACCCAAATTGTGTCTGCACTAAACCTAGTTAATGACAATAATTTCTTTACATATAACAATACAATTTATAAACAGCTGTCAAGTGCACCTATGGGATCACCTCTGTCAGGACTATTCACTGAGGTTATACTCCAGGACGTCAAGAAAAAAATACTGACAAAAATTCACAAACAAAAGTCCCGAACTATTTGTTCGATACGTTGATGACATCTTGATATTTTGGAAACATACTGAAGATCTGGAATATTTTGTTAATACATACTGCAAAATATATACAACTATTAAACTTACAATCGAATGGAGAAAATAATAAACAATTACCATACCTGGATATCAGTATCATAAAAAATAACTTAAGAATTGATTATGAGGTATACAGGAAAGCAACATTCATCCCAAATGTAAAATATAATACCCAGTAACTCAAATCACCCATGGAAATTTAAAACTACAGCTTTTCAGGTATTACTTAAAAAGAGCAATATTGCTTTCATCTAATAATACTGCAAAACAAAAAGAGATAAAATGTATTAAAAGTTTAGCTATAGATTTTGGCTACAGGGAGAGATTGATTGAAGACTTTTACAAACAGATTATGAATAATAGAGATAGACTTAAACAGAATCTGACTGACATACAGATTCTGGGGAAAACTACCATACTGTTCACCTATGTCTGCTCCTTTTAAAAAAGAATGACACAAGGCAAAGTTATTAATTGCAGACACTCTGACAACAGCAGACTGTTACAATCTAGTAACGCCACCCCGGTGGCGCAGTGGTCTAAGCGATGGTTTCTGATCGTTCGTCCATAAGGGGTCCGGGTTTGAATCCCGGTGAGGCATGGATGTTGTGTTTGTCTTACGGCACTGGTTCTCTCCCTTCCCTGGAACCAGTGACTCTAAATTAGGGACAGGCGACTGCTTATAGCCCATTGAGTTGCTCACGGTGGTCGTTAAACCTCCAATAAAAAAAATAAAAAAACCTAGTAACGAACAAAGATCCATATTACGTAAAGCAGGTGTGTATCGGATACCAGTTATTAATGTGAATGAGGATCTGGATAATAAAACAGTTTACATCGGTAGCACGAAAAGAAGTATTGACATCAGATTGCGTGAGCATTTAAATAACTGAAATAAGGGAGAGATTCGAACATCACTAGTACAATAAGTACTGTCATAATAACGAGGCCACACCCGACTGGAAGAATATTGGTTTGATTACTTCTCATACCACACATAAAAAGATCCTGACAACTGAGGCTGTTATGATTGAGAAAACCAAAATGTACAATTGTAATTCAAATGTACCAGTCGAACTATCACCAGCATGGTTGAATATGATTAAACAAGAAAGACAACAGATATTGCAAACAAGATCACATAGACATCAGAATAGAAGATTGAGAAACAGGACGACACTAGATGGCGGCAAACAATTCATGTAATTGGCATGACGATATTGAGAACGATAGAGATGACAGCAAGCGTCGACTTGTCAAGCTGTTTGTATGCATGGAGCAGTGACACACGACATACCCTTGAGAATGGCCACAAATAATGTGTGCCGAAACGCGTCTGGACTTCAATGTTTGCATTCTTTTTTTTTTTTTTTTTTTTATTGGAGGTTTACCACTGTGAGCAACTCAATAGGCTACAAGCAGTTGCCCGTACCTAATTTAGGGTCACTGGTTCCAGGGAAGGGAGAGAGCCAGTACTGTAAGACAAACACAACATCCATGCCTCGCCGGGATTTGAACCCGGACCCCTTTTGAATGTTTGGATTCCTCAGTGTCGTTGGGCAATTGACTTTAGTGTATTCGTTTTTTTTTTCTTTTTGAAGTTAGAGAAACCCTTTTTACTACTGAACTATTTACAACATCTTGTGTAACCTGATGGTATCATTTACATATAATCTTTTTTTGGAATGTACCAGCAGCTTGTGGTGAGACCTCAGGGCTATAAAAGAGAGAAGGACTGGTCCATCGCTTTGAGAAACCGAAGGCTGACACGGTCCTCTCGGGAAAAGGTTGGAGGACCATTTCTGATGTCTGTGCTGCTGAGCTGTCTGTCATTGCGAGCAGTTTTCTAGCCTGTTATGTTTCATCATACTAGATTGTTTTATCGTTTGCAATATACGAGTATTTATTAGTGTATGTATATTATACATAGAGAATGAGAGACATATAAATAGATCGTGCAAATGTTTAAGAGTGTATGTATCTATTGTATGCGTGTACGTAAATACAGTGGCGGTTCATGCTCCTGAGAGTGTATGTGCTGCAACTTACCAATTTACACGTGGTCTGCGACCCTCCCCCCACTATCACTAAAGGCCTTAGGAAGTGGGCAATGGGGTCATCTTGGTCATCGAGGAAAATACCCAAGAGCAGATTTTCGAATTACATATAAATTAATATGATTATTAATTTTGTTCACCTCTTTGGCATTAATGGTTAAATTTGTAATCGTATATTCGACACAGTATTAAGCCTTATATTTTGCGGAATATACGGCTTGATTAATCTACCCCGACTTCAGTTGCCTAGAAAACATTACTCATTTATTTTTATTTATTTATTTTTTTTTTTTTTGAAAATAGGTTTATATTCAGTTTCATATTTTTAATACGAAACTTTTTTACAGTGTGCTTCAATATACAATTCAATCAATCACTCTTGCACCTTTATTATTTTCGATTTTTAATGCAGTTTCCCGCATTTCGCCGTCTGAGCTATAATAAAATCTGGTGTTGGTCGACCTAAGGACTTTCAATTTTCCCCTCTAAAGTTCTTGAAGAAAATGGTAGTTTCAACAAAGAATCTCCTGAATTAATCACAGTCTCCATTCATGAAATTAAAAGATTACGAAAACCACAGAATAAAGAAAAAAAAAATTAAAAGCACAGATAGATTTTAACTGACTGGTCAAGCAAACATTATGAGAGCACAGAAGCAAACAAACAATCAGATAAGTTTTCCGTCTATTCTATTTGTCAACCACCCTGCTTCCAGTTCCGATGAGAGAAAGAGGGGGATGGTTTCAACGCTGTTTGCTGCCGGCGCTCTTATATCGTGCTGAGAGAAATACAGCACGCTGGTAACTCTTGTGGCCGGCTTGGCAAGAGATGTGTGGTGTAAGAGGCAGGAATAACACGCTGTTGGGGCCGTGCTACTCGGTTTGCAGCACGAAAGACCGAACGGGAAGGCTGCAGTAGAACCACTTTGTGCTAACCGACACCACAGACCGAATGACGAACAGGAGCCTTGATTATGGCCCGTCTAAAAATCAGATTTTGGGCTGGCAGCAAATCGTATGCATGTACTTTCAGCTACAATAAACAATACGAATGTGAATTCAAAAAATTTTAGCGTGCTGCAGCACGTAGTCACCGGCTGCCACTGCGTAAATAGTTTATCTACGTAAGTTGGTGAGCCTTTTTCTTTTGTTATAAATGTCTTTGTGTGCTGTTGCAACATCTCAGAATACACACAGAAACCGAAAAGCATAAGATATTGTGTTTCATGCTTTTCCTCGGACCAATCCAGTGCTCGTAAAAGAATGGATGAACAAGTGCCGTAGATTGGACTCTATTAATATTAAGTACGCCAGAATTTGTAGCGAACATTTCCAGAGTTGAGATTACGAAGATATGAAAAATCGATTACTTGGATTGCCTTTGTGAAAGATACTCAAATATGATGCTATTCCCAGTATAAATTTACCTTCTTTAATTTCTAAAGAAACAACACCGAGGACCCAGAGACACAGAAAAAGAAATATTGTTCGAAGTGCTTTGGAATGATTGAGTGAACCGAGTCCGAAGAAAATTAATCTGGATGCTGAAGGTGAAACGGATGCTGGAACGAACTGTGAAATCAGTAGCAACGTAGAGACGACAGAATGGCCTAACTGCAAGTATCTGAAAATTTGTAATGGTAATTTAATGAAAAAAAAATTCAACGCTGATGAAAGATCTCCGAACTACAATCCAGGAAAAAAATAGAAATCGCAAAGTTTCTGTTCAGCGATCGAAAAGATGGGCCATTTCTAGGAGATCTCTAATATCTCAAATTCAGCAATTAAGAAGCCAAATGAAAATACTTCAAAAAAGCAAAAGCAAATTAGAAACAGAATTGTGTCAACCACGTTTTCACGAAGATCCAAGTCGATGCTCTTACTTCGAAAATGATAAAATGGATGACAGAGGATGTATCTAGATGCATAGTAATTCGAGCACTTTCTTCAAAACCATATGATTTCTGGAAAGAAAAGATGGGCGTTCCACTTCCAAGTGCTAGCACCCTGAAAAGTTGGTGTGCAAAATTTACATGCAGTCCTGGGATACAGAATGATGTTCTGCTGCTTATGAAAAAAGTTACAAAAGTTTAAGTTTTTGTGAGAAAATCTGTGTTCTAAGTTTTGATGAAATGTATTGAAAAAAGTCGTAATGCAAGACAGAAAGCTGTACTTACCATTTTTCGTACACTAAACTGGGAAGAAGAAATTTATTATCTTTCTGTTGACTAGGAAATAATAAATGTGTACCACAAAAAATTTAGATTTTCGCAAATAAGTATTTAGGTGCTGGATAATTGTATTGTTCTTAAAAAAATACTCAATTACACAGTACCTACTGTGGAATCCTTAGGATAAATGCTGGAGAAAGGAGAGCAGTTTATTCTTTAAAGCAGCATTAGAAGATACTTCAGCACACTCCTGATATATATCATCATCAACCATTATCAATCCACTGCTGGATGAAGGTCTCCCCAAGTTTCTTCCACAATGTTCTGTCTTGAGCCAGTCTCCTCCATGTCATTCCCGCATGCATTCAAATTTTATACACCCGTCTCTCATGTGGTCTTTCTTCTTCTGGGTCTTTTCCTTTCCCTAGAATCCAGTCTAAAATTCCAGTCGTCTGTCCTTCTGGCAATGTGTCCAGCCCATTACCATTTTAGAGATTTTACTCTGATCATGATGTCTTTCACTCTTTTCATTTTCCTTATCCACAAGTTCTTCTTCTTATCTCTCCCAATTACACCAAGGATGCATCTCTCCAGGCTTCTTTCAGTTGTCTGCAGTCTGTAGAAATAAATCTTAATATATATATATAGCCAAATAAATAACAGCAGGATTATGAATCAAATAATTAAATAATGAGGAGACCTTGATCCATCAGTACATCAATTCCCTGCGGGAGGAAGGTCTCCCCAAGTTTCTTGCACAACTTTCTGTCTTGAACCTGTCTCCTCCGTCACTCCGACATGTTTTCGAATTTCATCCACCCATCTCCGATGTTGCCTTCTTCTGGGTCTTTTCTTGTCCCTTGGAATCCAGTCTAATATTTCATTTGCCCAACAGTGATCAGTTTTTTCAGAAATATGCCCACCTCATTGCCATTTCAGGGATTTTACCATGATGGTGATGTTATTAACTCACATCATTTATCTAATGCATCAGTTCCTCTTCCTATCCTTCCTGATTATGCCAATCACGCACTTCCACACATTTCTTTCAGTAGTGTGCAGCCTCGGTGCGTCTTTTTTTTTTTTTTTTTTTTGTTAAGTTCAATGTCTCTGATCCATAAGTAAGAATTGGAAGGATGCATTAATTAAACATTAGTTGTTTTTTTCTTTAAGTCAGTTTATCTATCAAAAAGTATGTGTGCATTTATTATTTTTCTGTTCAAATACATACAGTGTGCACCTGGCAACCTAATAATTTAGTGTAGTTTCGACAATGAACTTATACAGTCACAATAAATGTCAGCTGCAATATCTTAAATATCGCTATCTTGAAAACATGAAATTTTGGAAACTATTCGTAAGTTAGATAACTAACCTCTGTGTAGGCCATGGAACACTCAAAAGTGCAATTTTTATAAGACCCCAAAACAAAGATGTCAGAACTATTTTTGGACAACAGGAGCAAAATATCAGGATATGCAATTTTTGGTCAGATCATAAAACTTATAGTGCTTTTGTAAAACAGGATGTAATGATATCATTTGAACATGGTACAGACAAAATGATTATATCGATAAAACCTAAATGAATATAAACCTTGAGAAGAGTGAGGGGCGAAATGTGATGTTTTGCCTCTGCGCTGCATGCAAATATTTCGGTGGACAGGCTTGACAAACTGTTTTTAATGAAAAAAAACTCCAATGCGACAGGCAGATACACTACTGATCGTATCAATTTGAAAACCTTACTGATCACCCAAAAATTGCATTTTTCTTCACGTATATTTTTTAAATTCTTTAGGTTACTTGAAATCAAAAGGAATAAAATTTTGGTGCATATATTTAAAACTATGGAATGTAATATAGTGACAAAAAAGAAACACTGTTATAATTTAAAAATTAAAAAAATGTCGCCGATAATTCGTTCATCTATGAAAGAGTAACAAGTAGGTAGGAGAGATATCATGTCCGTATTATTTTCACGTAGAACCTCGTTCAATATCGTAGGATATAATTCAACTAATCATTAGAAAAAGTTTAAATTTACATGTGCATTCATGTGTAAAACTAAAAAAAGTGACAATTATCTTTGTGTAATTGAAGATTTCACGGGTTTTCATGGCCCTCTGATTCGAAATGAACAGCCGCAAGGATAAATGCTCCCCACTGGGGTGCTTAGCTTTGTTCTTTCAGCAATGGATGGAACTACAAGGAAACGAAGAATTATAGTTCTTGAAAAGGTGCCTGTGGCATAAACCACAAATGGCATCCTTGTGACAATGTCATTATTTGTGATGACCTTAGTAGAGGGGGAAAGCAGAGGATCCCCAAAACTTCCTGCCGCTTGTAAGCTAGACTTCTGTGATGCAGGCTGACAAAATTTGGCAATTCTTTACCCCCTGAGGGTTAAGTGCTTTTTTGCATTTTTTTGAAAGGTTAAAGAGTTATTCAAATAACCATAGATGCTTGAAATTTAACTTATTCCTCTTCGTTGGTGGCCTTATGGATAAATCTATTATGGCAGCCATTAAATTTTATTCTACTGTGGATTTTTGCTGTGAAATTACGTACCTTTCAGATGGTAAAATATTGATGTGTTTGAATAATTGATCTGCAACCAATTATTTTTATGTTAGATGATTTGCTATAGAGTACCCTACATGTGCATATTTTAGAATTCTATCATTTCTGCACATGCATATCAGCACTCCATCAAAAATGAGCAACTTTGTATTGCTGTTGCTTTGCAAGAAAGCTTTGTATTAGGCTTCCAAGACATCGAGCAGGTGGCACCAGCATGTAGTTAGCCAGCTAGAGAGCTTCATTGTGGTAAGAACATCAGATTTAGCAATTGCAACTCATTTAGTATGTCACATGTGATTTGTTAACACGTTTTGATAAAACTCAAATTTGTCACCATTTGCTTTTTTTGTGTTCAATGAGAGAAAAGTCTGGCTGCAGCTGTGTATAGGGACATATGCTCTGTATATAGTATAGATGTCTTAAGTGAACAAACGTGGCGAGATGGTTTATGAAGTTTCGTCTGAGTAATAGGATGTTTGAAGATAAGCCCCTTTGTGAACTCTCTTCTATAGGAATTGAACAAAATAGTGTGAATACCTGGAAAATAGGCAATAAGTCTTTATTAACAAGATGTTAGACCATTTGTGCCTCTAATACAGCTTCCAGTATTCTTGGAATAGAGCCGTACAGCTTTTGAATAGTCTTCAGTGGAATGCTGTACCATTCGTTGATCAGAACATCGGCCAGTTGCTTTAGAGATATTGGAGGATGAAATGTGCTTCTCACTCTGCTCTCCCAAACTGATTCAATGATATTCACATCAGGTGATTGAGCTAGCCAAGGTAGATGCTGAAGTTAATCTCCGTGCTCCTCAAACGAAGACAACTGTTCTGGCTGTGTGTATGGACGTATTATTATCTTGAAAAATGGCATCATTGTTGGGAAACAACATTAGGAACATAGGATGCACCTGATCCCCTAGAATGTTCAAGTACTTGCTGCCAGTAACTCAACCTCGTGGGGTAATGAGGGGCCAGCCAAAATATCTCAGATCTACCCCAATTTTTGACAGATGAAACCAGACATTCTGAATTGTATGCTTCCTTGGGAGTTTCCCATACATAAACCCAAACTTCTGTTCAGAATAATGTAAATGAAGACTTGTCAGACCATATCACATGTTTCTAGTCATCAGCTGCCGAGGCTTTATGCTCGTGTCTTTTGGCATTTTAGCGTTGGCTTCTGTGGTTAAAGGTTTAGGAATTGTAGCTCTTCCGTAGGTGTTGGCTTTGTGAAGTTCTCTGTAGACTGTTTTGGGGAAAACTAGGTCTTTCAGGTGGATATTGAGTTCTGCTGCCACTTTTGTTGCAGCAGTTCTGTGTTGTTCAGACACAATCCTTGTTAGTATTCGACGGTCCCTTTTCATACACTAGTCTTCTTCGCTGATGAAATTTTGCAGTGCTTGTTGCAGCAGTTCTGTGTTATTCAGGCACAATCCTTGTTAGTATTCGACGGTCCCTTTTCATACACTAGTCTTCTTCGCTGATGAAATTTTGCAGTGCTTGTTGCAGCAGTTCTGTGTTATTCAGGCACAATCCTTGTTAGTATTCGACGGTCCCTTTTCATACACTAGTCTTCTTCGCTGATGAAATTTTGCAGTGCTTGTTGCAGCAGTTCTGTGTTATTCAGGCACAATCCTTGTTAGTATTAGACGGTCCCTTTTCATACACTAGTCTTCTTCGCTGATGAAATTTTGCAGTGCTTGTTGCAGCAGTTCTGTGTTGTTCAGACACAATCCTTAGTATTCGACGGTCCCTTTTCATACACTAGTCTTCTTCGCTGATGAAATTTTGCATTGCTTTGCATACAGTCATAACCATGGAGACCGTTTCTCTTGCAATCACCAAACAATCTGGCTGTTATGGTTACAGCCACTCCTGCTAAATGGGCTCCCACAATTTGTCCTCTGGAAGTTTGAAAGGTCACCCATTTCACTGACAGTGTGTACGAACTGCTGCTGAACACAACTTGTACTACACTGGCATACAAAATATGGAGAATATAAAAGAAAAGATACAGAAAAGATAATCACAGTATTGTTTTTATTAGGTGTGCAACTTAATTCTCGGCCCCTATACGCAAGCGATCATAGAATGTCGGCAAACACAATTAGCTGTGTGCGATAATGGCTGATTGTAGTGCCATCCAACAGCTTTCCAGGCAACCAAAACCGCTCACAGCTATAGTGACAGAAGGGACGAAAGTTGACGATGAAAGCAATGTCGTTCGAGAAGCAACATTTGAGGCACTGCCTCCTGTTCGCATTTCAGCTGAAAAAAGTGTTGCCAAAGCCCAGCAAATGATCTGTGCTGCTTTTGGTGAAGCTGCTGTGTCCTACAGCACGTGTAAGAAGTGGTTCCAGCGGTTTAAGCAGGGAAATTTCGATCTCCGTGATGCAGAACGTCCGTGACAGCAGCAGAAAGTTGACAATGAGGAACTGAAACTACTGTTGGACGCGGATCCCTGTCGCACTCAGTCGGGGCTCGCCCAGGAACTCAGAGTAACACCGCAAGCCATTGTAAAGCGCCTGCACAAGCTTGGATGGATTCACAAGGAGGGCCGTTAGGTGCCCCACCAACTCACAGCTGCGAAGAAGTCTAGGCGCTACGATGTTGCTGTGTCCTTGCTCTCCGGATTCAAGAAGAAGGGTTTCCTCCACAAGATTTTGACCTGTGATGAGAAGTGGATCCTCTATGATAATCTTAAGCAGCACAAATCGTGGGTTTATCCAGGTCAGCCTACCCCCAGTACCACTAAACTGAATATCCATGCCAGGAAGTTGTTGCTGTGCATATGGTGGGATCAGTGCAGTGTCATACACTATGAGTTGCTCAAACCTGGTGAAACAGTCAATGCTGAGCGTTATTGTCAGCAACTCATTCGTATGAGTGACGCAATGGAGGCGAAAAGGCCATACACCGGCAAGGGCAGAAGGTCGGTCCTGTTGCTTCAGGATAATGCATGTCCTCACACTACGAAAACAACTTTAAACATGATCACCAACCTGGGATGGGATATTTTGTCCCACCCGGCGTATTCTCCAGACTTCGCCCCGTCGGATTATCACCTCTTTTGCTCCCTGCAACATCACCTGAGTGATACGCCCTTCACTTCTGTCGAGAAGGTCCACACAAGTATTGATGACTTTATCAACTCGAAACAGCCCTCTTTTTTCCGCAGTGGCATTCGGCAGCTCCCTGACTGATGGCTCAAATGTATCCAACACGACGGGGATTATTTCCCTGATTAGGTATGTATTCGATTTGCTATAATTTGCTGTCAACATGTCGTGCTTGTGGCCGAGAATTAAGTTGCACATCTAATACATGAATAACATTAACCCCTATAATCATGGTGTTCACATTATTTCGTCCATCCACTATGAGTGTGTGTGATAGAATATTGGCAATAATTAAGTTCGACAGTCATCAAACCTATAAGAATATTGCCAATAGGCTTTCAGTTCATCGACCAACTGTCATGCGGAGAATTCAGGCCATTGGAGTGGTCCGAAGACTGGGTCTACGGGTACCACATCAATTCATCATCATCGTCAACCATTATCAATCCACTGCTGGATGAAGGTCTCCCCAAGTTTCCTCCACAACGGTCTGTCTTGTGCCAGTTTCCTCCATGTCACTCCCGCATACTTTCGAATTTCATCCACCCATCTCTCATGTGGTCTTTTTCTGGGTCTTTTCCTGTCCCTTGGAATCCAATCTAAAATTTCGGCTGTCCATCAATGGTCTGTCGTTCTGGCAATATGTCCAGCCCATTGCCATTTCAGGGATTTAACTCTGATCATGATGTCTTCCACTCTTGTCATTTTTCTGATTCACGAGCTCCTCTTCTTATCTCTCCTGGTTACACCAAGCATGCACCTCTCCATGCTTTTTTGAGTTGTCTGCAGCCTTTGTATGTCTCTTTTAGTTAAGGTCCACGTCTCTGCACCATACGTAAGCACTGGAAGGATGCATTGATCAAACACTTTTCTTTTAAGACATAATGGCATGTTGCTCTTGAAAATTATGCTGTTTCTTCCAAAAGCTCTCCAGGCAAGTTTTGTACGCCGATTAATTTCTTCATCAATGTGACCCTCACTTGATATCTGCTGTCCAAGATAAACGTACGTGTCTGTTATCTCCCGCTTTTCTCCATCAATCGATAAATCTTCATTTCTTGTAAAAGCATTGAACATCACTTTTGTCTTCTGAAAGTTCATTTTTAATCCCACTTCTTTACTCTTGTCAGCAAGTTCCTGGATCATACTCTGCAGCTCTGATAGGGTAGTTGCAAAAATGACTGTGATCGGCAAAACGAAGGTGGGTTAGATAATCCCCATTAATCTTTATCCCTTTGTTTTCCCAGTTCAGTGATTTAAAGACATTTTCCAATGTGGCATTAAAGAGCTTCGGAGATATGGTGTCACCTTGTCTCACTCCCTTTCCAATTTTTATGTGTGTTGTATACCACATCAATTATCGGTAAAGAACTGAATGGATGGAGTGACAATAAGTGTTTCTGCTGCAATCTTGGTACAGAGCTGATCCTTTCTTGGATTGAATGGTGACTGGAGACAATAAATACAAGATATTAAATGCATTAAATAATATACATATAAACACCCAGATCTCTCTCTTTCTGTCATTCTCTCTGTGTCTGGAATGCTTGACGTCACAGCAACATCTGCATTGTTGCGCCGTCGTGTGTCGACCAATTCATGTGTGCTGTTGAGATGTCAAAGTGATTGTCTGCTATATGATAGCATGCGGTCACTTTTAGATGTCAAGGTGATCACGTACTAATTTAAAAACATTGGATTATCAATGACTCGAGTTCTGTTTTTCCGATCTACAAAATTCAAATCTAATTCTTAATATCGCAGAAAGTTGAGGTTGGATGCAATCACATTGAAATGTTAAGATGATCACATGCTAATTTAAAAACATTGGATTATCTATTTGTCCAATCTACAAAATTCAAATTGAATTCTTAATTATATTAATTCAACATTTGTCGAAAACATTACGTGGTTTCAGAAATTATTAACTATATGTCAACAAAATAGTTTCCATATCATCTACTGTTTCGCACATTACTAGAAATTCGAGCACGGGAAAAAACGTCCATATAATAAAAAAATTTTATTTCAACTTGTCACTAATATTCCTTTTTTCTTTTTGATGTTCCTTATAATAGTTTAGAATCTTATTATGAAGATTACAAATTTATATGAAAAAATGTTTTTATATGTGCAGTCAAATGCATCATAAGTTGTCAAAGTCCTCCAATACGTAGAGACAATATGTATTAAATGATTAATATTTAATACATATTGTCTCTACGTATTGGAGGACTTTGACAACTTATGATGCATTTGACTGCACATATAAAAACATTTTTTCATATAAATTTGTAATCTTCATAATAAAATTCTAAACAAGGAACATCAAAAAGAAAAAAGGAATATTAGTGACAAGTTGAAATAAATTTTTTTATTATATGGACGTTTTCCGTGCTCGAATTTCTAGAACGTGCGAAACAGTAGATGATATGGAAACTATTTTGTTGACATATAGTTAATAATGAATTCTTAATATCATGGCAAGTTGTTTGTATGTTAATTTAATTTAGCACAATTCAAATATTAATTTGTACGCTTTAATTATTTTTTACCTTTTTAATTTAACTAACTTTCCGAGTTTAGTGCTGATTATATTACACATTTTCCAAAATATCAATCTATCTAAACGCTCTTACCTACAATAAAAACTAAAATCTAAAGATGTTAACGTGATCAAAATTGCATCTGAAAGCAGATGTCGCCCCAATAGCACGTTGTTGAGAATGTAGATATTTCCGATTTGTAGTACCAGATGTTGCATTATTTGATTGCAAATCTCTCATTGTGGATTTGTGGAACAGATGGCACACCCAAAGTATAGAACATGTTAATTACATTGCAGCTACTTTCATTTTGAAGGGTGAAGGAACACAAATTTAGATAAAATGGTTCCTAACTTAAGCTCTCCAACCTTGCTTGTCTGCGTATCTGTTAAATCAACTTGCACGCAGGATTTTACTTCAGCAAAGATAAAGTTTACCGATCCTCTTTTTGGGTGAATGTTCTTATGATGCTTTCTCACATCACAATTGTTTTGTCGTGCAAGATGCTTGGCACTTAACATTAGAAAATTTAAGTTTTCCTGGATATGTTAGAATAGTATGGGAAGTTATTTTTAGAAATGCCAAAACACTATTTTGATCTGTAAATCAAACTCATCTTTGTTCTGTGTCTTCCTAGATTATTATATTCAGACTAGTTAACTATTTTATGGGATTTATCTTGGTAAATTCATTGAACAAAAGACTGTCTGACGAACGAGAGGAGTTCTCTCCGAAAATTTGCAGAAATTTTAAGAATTTACCTAGATAAATCCCATAAAAAGTTAACTAGTCTGACTATTTTGATTATGAAGTCATTCACACTTTTTTTTGTACTAACTCATTTTTTTGAAAAAATTGTTTTGTGAATTTGAGTTACTTTGTATGGTTACTCAGTGGAAGGTATAGTTATTTAAAACACTGGGGAGGGAAAATAGTTTACAGGTTCTGTTGAAGCTCTGGAGCTTATAACATCTTATTTAAAATTAAGTCCTATGGCACACTGTGTGTGATTTTTTAAAGGCCTATGAGTCAATAAATTCCCTTAATCAAATAAACCAATGAATCAAAGAAGTGAAATATATACTATGCAGTCTCTAGACAGGCAGAAAAAGCAAGCAGTGAGTTGGAATTCTTTTCCTTGATAATACGAGCATTCTACTGAAAGTAATGCATATACTATGCAGTCTCTAGACAGGCAGAAAAAGCAAGCAGTAAGTTGGAATTCTTTTCCCTTATAATACGAGCGTTGTACCGAAAGTAATGCAAAAGTGAGCACGATTTTTTTATTAACTGACAGATGTCATTCAAATTGCATGTGTTGGTAGAGTAACTCTTTTTCTATACAAAGGTACTAACTCAATACAGTCTCCATCACAAGCGATGCATTTGCGCCATCATTGAACCCAACTCTCAAATCCTGTTCGAAAAATTCTGGTGTGGACTGTTGTACCCACTTCTTTGTAGCCACTTTCACCTCATCTATGTCATCAAATCGTTGTCCCCGGAGAATGTCCTTCATTGGACTGAACAGGTGAAAGTCGGAGGGCACCAGATCTGGGTCGTACGGTGGATGGGGACCAACCAGCCTAATTTGCTGATTTGTTGCTAAAGATGTGTGTAGTCTCACATTTGTTGCTAAAGATTTGTTGCTAAAGATGTGTGTAGTCTCACATTGTCATGGTGAATGTGCATCCTTTTCAGATTCTTGTTTGGTCTCTTCCTCCTTATGGCTTCTCTAAGCTTCTTTAGTATCTCAATGTATCGCTTGCTAGTCACTGTACGGCCATGTTCCAGAAAATCAAGAAGAATAACACCCATGTAATCCCAAGGAACAGTCGCCATGACTTTCTGTGCTGATCGCTGGCTCTTTAACTTCTTAGGCCTTGGTGAAGAGGTGTGACACCATTCGATGGATTGATTCTTTGTTTCCAGATCGTAAAGATACACCCACGTTTCATCCCCTGTCAGCGATCGAAAAAACTCCCTTCTCTCCTTTAAATCTGATGTCAACTGCCCAGGTACCCACTTTGCACACACTTTCCAATACGCTAAGTCATCCACCATCTTCTGCATGGCATTGTAACCACAGTCCAGTTGTGCAGCAAGCTCACAAATTGTGACTAGTCTCTCCGCACGAATCGGTTCATCCATTCACTGACTATTCGCGTCAGTGGTCATAGATGATGGTCTCCCACTATGTGTTTTGATGTCTTCCCACTGGTTTGTCTTCAATGCTGGTTTCCCCATCTTTAAACTTCTTCATCCATCTGTGCACATTGCTCTTGTCAATGGTGTCATCTCCATTTTTGCATGCACCCTTCCTTTGTCAAGAACTAAATGATGGTATGTTGCTTCTACTTGGAATCCATTATTTACCTGCAATGAAGAAGAAAGGTTACTACAGGGGAAGAATTACTATACCAACATGTGCAATTTGAACGACCTCTGTCAGTTAATGAAAAAGTTATGCCCACTTTTGTATTACTTTTGGTTCAACCCTCGTAGAAAACAAAACTTTAATCATGATGAAGCAGCTCTGTAGCACATGATCATATGTTTTAATTTTCATAGGAAGAAAATAAACTGTTTTAACACATAAGTAAAACTATGAATTCCTAATTTAAATACACTACAAAGAAGTTTAGTACATACACAGTATATGTAAGAAAAATGCATCTATCAGAAAATGAACTGATTCACAGCCATTTCCGAAAACCTTTTTCCATGGATAATTAATTTTAAATTAACAGAAACCGTTAAAATTACTCAACAATTTTTTAGGACAAAGCCTACCCCCTATTTTGTCAGTTTTACTGATATTTGTAACATTTCCTTTATTATGAATTTTAGAAAAAATGCATTGATTCTGTAATAAATATCTAAGCATTGACTACATTTATTCTCTGTGAACCTTGAAATAAGATAAAGTTTTGAGTTCTGTATGATCTGCTGACTTGATCCTACATCACTCTGTTTTACTTTGATGCTTCTTCTTTGTTTTTTATTTTAAAACACTGATTAATATTTTTGGCAGTGATCAATAATTTTCAATTGGCAATCAAGTACTTATTCTTTGTGTTCCCAGAGTTTAAATCCTGATTTCAATTCTAATGACTTTAAATTGCTTTTAATTGTTAAAACTGAATAATTGATTCCTTCTTGAATTCAAAAATATGTTATGTCCTCTAACAAAATCAAACTGAAATAGAAGCTAAAACATGTAAAGACTGGGATCTGAAGAATAAAGATTACCAATTGATAGTATCCAAAGTATTCATCAGCATCATAAAACCACACACCACCGCAGGATATAAAGACAGCATATGGGAATAATTTTTCTTGCAGTGGCAACACTCTAAAAATCTGCAATTTGAACACCATCAAGCAAACCTATGACAGTGTGTTGTTTCTTTTGTGTTCCACATAATCAATGATGTAGGTGTGTGTGTGTGTTATTGACATAACTGGTTGAGCAGTGACAAAGGTCAAACGATGCAAGGCTTTGTATAACCACCCTAAATGATGTTCACTTAACAAGAGCAATGAAGTTTTACTAAAATTCAGAGTTCATGATGATAAAATGCTCATGAGTGCTACAAAGAACTACAAGAAGCATATGGCAATTATGTGTTGCCATACCACACTGTTGCCAGATGGGTTTTGACGTGAAAGAGAGAGTACTGAGCCTGCGATCGGGACAAATGGGCATGTATAAACCATGAAGATGTCTGATAGTCATGGTTTGTGGACATTTCAAGAATTCTGTGCCGAAGTCAACATTGCAACTTTGACTGTGCCTGCCATTTTAACAAAGCTGGGAATGCAGAAACTTGCCATAAAATGAATGCTGTGCTTTCTTGCTAAAATGCAGGCCTGGCAGTGGATGGAAACAGCATGAATTCATCTGGAACATAATGAGCGTGAGGGAGAACACTTTAATCTCTGGATTATTGCAATTCATAGAAAATGAGCCAGGTCCTGAGAATCAACTGAAATGGCAATCCAATGAATGGCACCACCCATTGTCTCTATGCTCCAAGAAACTTTGGCAAGATTCTGATAAACTAAGGTGTTAATGCTTATGACATCGGAGTTATTTTTTTTTCAAAGTTGTGCCGCAGAAATTATTTTGTTCCATGTTGTCCTATGCTGTACCACAGGGACAGACAGTAAATGCTTCCCACTACTGCCACTTTTTTGAACATTGTCGATGTTCAGCAATTAGACTGAAGAGGCCACAGTTGCTGCAGTCACACTCAATTGCCTTCTACAACAATGCTCAATGCCATGCTGCATTAACTGCAAAAGACATTGCTGGGCAAATAGCAATGGGGAAATTTTGGTATATTCACCACATTTTCTACACGTGAGCACATGAAATTTTAACTTGTTCTGGAAAATGAAAGAACCCATTAGGGACAAGTGGTTCCAGACTATCACAGGGGGTTGATGTAGGTTTTTAAAGATGATGCCCATTTCTGTGAAATTTACCCTATTTTTTTTTAATTTTGCCTATTTAGAGCAATTTCAATCCTTTTGACAGTTTTGTTTTGTTATGTTTTCAGTGATTTTTATTTATTATTGCTAATCATAGATCAGGTATTCCCAGTTTGCAACAAGTTTTCTGTTCTGATGACAGCATACACAGTTTTTAGCACATCTTTTGTAAAAAAAGATTGTGCATATATTACCGGTTTGTCCTTCCGTTCATCCGTTTGTACCTACGATATCCTTGCAACTATTAGTCCGATTTGAAAAATTCTTTTTGCATTCGGAAGCTTGAAATATGCAAATGATGATCCTTTATTTCGTTTTTTTTTTTTTTTTTTTTTTTTTTACATTGTGTAGTTTCGTCGCTAGGGGGACGTAAATGCAGATGATGTCGGATTCAAAAAATACCTTTTATTCCACATATTTGCTTCTAAACATCCGATTGAAAAAATCTTTTATCTTTAGATTCCATTTATGTCGAAGAGTATTTTAGATATAGTTGCTTTTTTAAATTACGCGTAGATTTTCCTATAGTGCCATAAAAATAAATGACATTTTCCCCGATAACTCTTCTTTTTAAAACTCCGATTTGAAAAATGTTTTCTTCAGCTGATGCATCTCCTGATGGAAAATCTTTTGCATATAATTTCAAATTTTTGAAAAAGAAAAATCCTTTAGCCACCAGGGCGTAAGCGTTAATTTTTGCTTCTGATGTATTTGCCATAAAATCTGAGCTTCTAAAATATCAATTGAAAAAATTCTTTTGTGGACTGATGCCACTCACATCGATAAACATTTTCGGAATATTTTCTTCTTAAAATATTCCACAGTTTCTGCGCCAGGGCGTAGGTGTATATCTTATTTTTGTCAATATCTCTACTTCTAGGAGTCCGATTTGAAAAATTCCTTTTTTGTTGGATAGTGTTTTCAGTGTGACATGTTTTTCATATAATTTCAAAATTTTCAAGTAATTCATAGACTTTCCGCTAGGGGCGTAGAGGTAAATTGTGTTTCTCCCTATATCTCTGCTTCTAAATCTCCGATTTGAAAAATTCTTTCTGCACCGGATACAGCTCTTGATGGAAAATCGTTTGCACATAATTTCAAATTTTTGTAAAAAAATGGTTTGTCCACCAGAGGGTGTAAATCTTAATTTCAGCTTCTGATGTATTTGCAGCAAAATATGAGCTTCTAAATTTTCGATTGAAAAAAATCATCGTTTGTAGACTAATAGTACTCATTTTTTTTTTTTTTTTAAATTCGGTTGACATTAAATGTCTGTAAATACTGTTTCACACGTTATGCAAGTTCAGCTATCGGGAGATTGCAAAAGGATGTTAACGTAGTATTGTCAATTGAAGTCAAGTATAATAATAATAAGTATCTGTACTTACAATATTCATAGTGGCTGTCGGGGCTTCATATATGCGTCATCTAAGAATGTGAATTCTTTCAATTGTGAAGTTAAAACACAATTGAAAGAATTCACATTCTTAGATGACGCATATATGAAGCCCCGACAACCACTATGAATATTGTAAGTATAGATACTTATTATTAATATACTTGACTTCAATTGCCAATACTACGTTAACGTACTGAACTTGCATGACGTGTGAAACAGTATTTACAGACATTTAATCCTAGTTGTAAATGCATTTATGGCACCTCTATTCATAGTGATTGTGGAATAACTTTTTTACGGGTCTTTTAGAGGTTATTTTTAATGAAAGTTGGTTGTCAAATTTCGAACTAAAGCCTAGTTCGTCATCAGGACTATGTCACTGGAGTAGTTGCTGCCACTCAATTGGAAGAGACCATCCGCAATTATCGTTAATTGTGGTACTTCTTCTTCTTGCTATTTCGATCCCTTCTTCTAGTTTTCTCTTTACTAAGTTTGACTGGTGGGCGATTATTTTCACTGAGTCCCAATTTATGGAGTGTCCACTTGCTTGTACATGTCTGTCTAGCCCTGTTTTGTTCCCAATGTTCCTAATAGCTGCTTGGTGTTCTTTCATTCGGACCTTAATACTTCTCCCTGTTTCTCCTATATAGCTGAGTCCGCAGTTACAGTCGATGCAGTAAATTACTCCTTCCTGCAATTGGATGTCCAATTCTTTCTGCTTTAAAGCTGGCAGGAATTTCTTTATTTTGTTATTAAGATCTGGAGCTAGCCTGATATTATATTTTGCTCGATCCTTTTCAGTTTCTCGAAAAGTCCCTTGTGGTACGTAATTTTGCTGGTGAATTTGAAGTTGGTTTTCCTGCTTCTTTTTTGGCACTTGTTTAAATATTTTCTCAACATATGGGGAGGGGTAATTGTTTTCTGCCAACATTTCCTTTAATTCTTCTTTGTGAAGATCTTTTGAGAAGCTGAAGAGACCAGGATTTCAATTTTTTTTCCAAAATTGTCTCGCTGTATTCGATTTAATATAATCAGGGTGGAATGAGCAGAAGTCTAACATCTTCCCTGTGTTGGTGGGTTTTCTAAAAAGCTGAGTGAATATTTTCCCTTCTCTGAGGTCAAGGTTAAATCCAGGTAATTGATGCTATGGTCTTTTCCTGTTCCAGGGTGTACTTCAAGGTATTCTCTAGTAAGTTAAATTCTTCCAGAATCTGAGAGGGTAGAGATTGGTCCACAGTATCTACTATAATTAGACATCATCCATGTACCTTACATAGAGAGCAAACAAGGAGGGTTGTATAAGGATTTTTGCCTCTAGTTTACTTATATAATAATTTGCTAGCAGAGGTGCTAGTGGAGAACCATTGCAAGTCCTGAAGTTTGCCTGTAATATTTCTTTCCAAACTGAAGAAATTATTCTTGAAGGAAAATAGGAGCAGTTCATATATGCCAAGTAGTATTTCTCTATTGTGATTATGGAATACTATTTTTTCCGCAAGGTCATCTGCAATGAATTCCAGTAGGAGGTCCAGGTTAATGTTGGTATACATAGAGATTATATCCAGGCTTGCCATTACTGGATGAATTAATTCTGGCAAGTTGTCCAGTTTTCTTTTTAGCTGCATGGAATTTTTAGTAGGTAGGGAGGAGAAGGGAAAATATCTCTGAGGTGACCAAGTAAATAATAATTAATGTTGGAGAGTGGCGAATTTCTAGTGTCTATTATAGGTCTTATTGGATGGCCTTATTGAAAGTTCTCAAAGAAGGCCATCCAATAAGACCTATAATAGACACTAGAAATTCGCCACTCTCCAACATTAATTATTATTTACTTGGTCACCTCAGAGATATTTTCCTTCTCCTCCCTACCTACTAAAAAATTCCATGCAGCTAAAAAGAAAACTGGACAACTTGCCAGAATTAATTCATCCAGTAATGGCAAGCCTGGATATAGTCTCTATGTATACCAACATTAACCTGGACCTCCTACTGGAATTCATTGCAGATGACCTTGCGGAAAAATAGTATTCCATAATCACAATAGAGAAATACTACTTGGCATATATGAACTGCTCCTATTTTCCTTCAAGAATAATTTCTTCCAGTTTGGAAAGAAATATTACAGGCAAACTTCAGGACTTGCAATGGGTTCTCCACTAGCACCTCTGCTAGCAAATTATTATATAAGTAAACTAGAGGCAAAAATCCTTATACAACCCTCCTTGTTTGCTCTCTATGTAAGGTACATGGATGATGTCCTAATTATAGTAGATACTGTGGACCAATCTCTACCCTCTCAGATTCTGGAAGAATTTAACTTACTAGAGAATACCTTGAAGTACACCCTGGAACAGGAAAAAGACCATAGCATCAATTACCTGGATTTAACCTTGACCTCAAGAGAAGGGAAAATATTCACTCAGCTTTTTAGAAAACCCACCAACACAGGGAAGATGTTAGACTTCTGCTCATTCCACCCTGATTATATTAAATCGAATACAGCGAGACAATTTTTGGAAAAAATTGAAATCCTGGTCTCTTCAGCTTCTCAAAAAGATCTTCACAAAGAAGAATTAAAGGAAATGTTGGCAGAAAACAATTACCCCTCCCCATATGTTGAGAAAATATTTAAACAAGTGCCAAAAAAGAAGCAGGAAAAAACCAACTTCAAATTCACCAGCAAAATTACGTACCACAAGGGACTTTTCGAGAAACTGAAAAGGATCGAGCAAAATATAATATCAGGCTAGCTCCAGATCTTAATAACAAAATAAAGAAATTCCTGCCAGCTTTAAAGCAGAAAGAATTGGACATCCAATTGCAGGAAGGAGTAATTTACTGCATCGACTGTAACTGCGGACTCAGCTATATAGGAGAAACAGGGAGAAGTATTAAGGTCCGAATGAAAGAACACCAAGCAGCTATTAGGAACATTGGGAACAAAACAGGGCTAGACAGACATGTACAAGCAAGTGGACACTCCATAAATTGGGACTCAGTGAAAATAATCGCCCACCAGTCAAACTTAGTAAAGAGAAAACTAGAAGAAGGGATCGAAATAGCAAGAAGAAGAAGTACCACAATTAACGATAATTGCGGATGGTCTCTTCCAATTGAGTGGCAGCAACTACTCCAGTGACATAGTCCTGATGACGAACTAGGCTTTAGTTCGAAAATTTGACAACCAACTTTCATTAAAAATAACCTCTAAAAGACCCGTAAAAAAGTTATTCCACAAGACATTTAATGTCAACCGAATTAAAATATCGTAGCCACGTAAAAAGTATGTTCATCGCAACTTAGCGAAAATTGAACAACGATATATGTAATAGTACTCATGTCGACAAACCTTTTAGAAACATTTCCTTCTTGAAATAATGCATGGTTTTTACGCCAGGGGCATAGATGTATATCTTATTTTTGTCAATATCTCTACTTCTAAGAGTCCGATATGAAAAATTATTTCTTTGTTGGATAGTGTTTCCAGTGTGACATGTTTTTCATATAATTTCAAAATTTTCAATTAATTCATAGACTTTCCGCTAGGGCGTAGAGGTAAATTTCGTTTCCCCCTATATCTCTCTTTCTAAATCTCAGATTCAACATATTCTTTCTGCACTAGATACAGCTCCTGATGGAAAATCCTTTGCACATAATTTCTAATTTCTGTAAAAAATGGTTTGGCCACCAAGTGGCGTAAGTCTTAATTTCCGCTTCTGATGTATTTGCAGCAAAATATGAGCTTCTAAAATCTCGATTGAAAAAAAAGCTGTTTGTTGACCGATACTACTCATGTCGACAAACCTTTTAGGAACAGTTTCTTCTTTAAATAATGCATGGTTTTTACGCTAGATGACGTAGATGTAATCTTATTTTTGTCAATATCTCTACTTCTAGGAGTCCGATTTGAAAAATTCCTTCTTTGTTGGATCGTGTTTCCGATGCGAAATGTTTTTCCTATAAATTCAAAATTTTCAAGTAAATCATAGACTTTCCGCTAGGGGGCACCATGGTAAATTGCGTTTTCTGCTTCTAAAACACCGATTTGAAAAATTCTTGTATCGAATACAAGACCTGATGGAAAATATTTTTCACATAATTTCTAATGTTTAGTAAAGAATGGTTTGGCCACCAGGGGGCATAAGTGTTAATTTCTGCTTCTGATGTGTTTGTGGCAAAATCTGGGCTCCTGAAAACTCGACTAAATTTTTTTTTCTTAGGCCGATACCGCTCATATGGAAAATTTTTTTGAGAATACTTTCTTTCTAAAATAATGCAGCCACCCCGGTGGCGCAGTGGTCTAAGCGATGGTCTCTGATCATTCGTCCGTAAGGGGTCCGGGTTCGAATCCCGGTGAGGCATGGATGTTGTGTTTGTCTTACGGCACTGGCTCTTTCCCTTCCCTGGAACCAGTGACCCTAAATTAGGGACGGGCGACTGCTTATAGCCCATTGAGTTGCTCACGGTGGTCGTTAAACCTCCAATCAAAAAAAAAAAAAAAAAAAAAATAATGCATGGTTTCCCCACCAGAGGACGTAAAGTCACATCTTATTTTTGTCAACATCTCTGTATCTAAGAGTCCGATTTGAAAAATTCTTTCTATACTGGAGAGCGTTTACGGTGCGAAATGTTTCTCATATAAATTCATACTTTTCTTAATGCACAAGTCTGCAACCAGAGGGCGTAAGCTCACAATTCCATTTACAGCAATATCTGAGGGATCAAAAACCCGATTGAAAAACTTCTTTCTTCCGTCAGATACTATTGTTTTCCATACTGGTTCCATTGACTGTGAATAGCTTTGATAAATTTAATTTGCGTCAGAACGGATTCAAAAGACATGCTTATTACACCCAAAAATTCGGTGTCATTTTCTTCTTGAAATAATTTTCTTGTTTTTTTAATACAACTGTGTAATTATACTCCAGCTGAAATTTGGGGGAAATATAATAACACTCCAGGTTGTATTAAACCAGGAAAGTCACCAAAGGTCAACATTTTTAAGTTCTGGAGGGAAAAAATAACTCACTAACTCTTTAAAAGATTAAAAAAAAAAAAGTCAATAATATGTCACAACACAATACCCCATAAAACATATGGTCAGCACTTCCACATCATGTCCCTCTCCTCTAAATATGCTTCCTGGAATTCCGGTTAGTACGGCAAAGATTAATCTCAGTAAAGATGGGGGCAATAAAAAATAATAATTAAGCATTGCTGTTTTGCAAGCGAAAATCGATGTTTGAAACTGCAAAAGAATATTTTCTACGGGAAGTCAATGAATTTCTTTTTGTTGCATTCTTTTAAAGAAGGGAATATAAATATTATGTCGTGAATTAGTGATTTTTTTTTTGCTGTTTTGTTCGATGTTTCGTTGCCGAAAGTATTCTTATCCTTGATTTTACAGGAGCCCATGCATCGAAGAAACTGAGATTTCCACTGATACATCAAGCATTTTAACAAATATTGGTTACTCAGTGTTGAATTGGTGAGTAATCACCGATATTCTGAACAGCGATTTTACCCAGCAATGTCCCTATTACTTCTGCAGATGGGAAAGATTCAAGTTCTTCGACTTTTTGGTGAAACATCGAGGTTTTCATTGTTACGTCGAAAATTACTACTGATGCATAGATGTTTCGGGAATGAGTATTCACTGATGTCCAACATCGAGGTTTCTCACTGATGTGCCCATCCCTACTTCTGAGTTAGATCTGGAAAATGCCAGTGAAGTGAGGCTGCCCATGGGGAGAGAAAATGCTCTCAAAATGTTTTGGGGTTCCTTCCAGCGAGTGTTGCCTCAGTTGTCAGTAGTAGTGACACGGTAATTGATAGGCATCCATCAGAGACTGTTTTACCAAAAACTGTTCATAATGAGAGAAAAAAATGCATCAATTATACAGAACAATATTCAAAATGCCTGTAACACTAAAATATTTTTAAGATAAATTTTTACTAAAAGTGATACCATCACAGTTCAAAATACTTTTGTAAAGATATAGTTTCAGTAAAAATTATTTTTGTGAAGGTCCGTCCAGTTGGTATCAAATTCTGCGTGGATCAACAGCATTATTTTGCATTAGGGCATACTCCACAGACATTGGCCCAAAACTAGTCTGCTGACAGCATTCAACAACTTCCAAATATTTGACAACAGGTCGTCCATGAAAGTGGAGAAATGTTGAGGGACTGCAACTGTCATTGGTATGTTCTCTTTCAATATGTATTAATTACAGCAGTGTTGCCTCTACAAGAAAAATGACCCTTGTGGAAAGAAGATATCAAAGTTGAAGAGGAATGCACACATATTAACACAAAAAATGCACAATATTTATAGAGGCAATTCTATTTGATCTCTGCCAATGTTAGTTAAAATATTAACATATCAAAAGTTTTTCTTTGAAAACAACTTCAAGCCATTCATTCATTGTAAAGTGCTCTGCAATGTCACAGCTCCTCTTATATGTGTAATTGAAACTGATGCTATTTAATACACTCAGTGGACAAAACATAAGAGATTCCTATCTGAAAGTGTATTGGTCCCCCTCTAGCACAAATAACATCCTATACACACAGATTGGAGGGTTTCTGAAGGTAATACCAGCCATCACTGTTGTAGCATTGTCCACAACTCTACTCAAGATATCGGCCCAAAATCCATGGATCTTCTTTCCAGCATCACAGAGAGTGTTCCGTGAGCCATGCATGGGTGGTAGCGGCCTAATGGCTGCTGCTTCCAATGATCTGTTCTAGCACCATTGTTCTGCTAGAACAGACCTACAGCCATTGACCTCAGGATGTGCCAAGGCAAAAGCATGTAGGTAATTTAGCCAGCATGTGTTGGTAGCACACAGTGGTTAAAAACCTCTTCAGACACACTAAGAGACCTAATGTGTCTCATGAAAAAGCTCCCAAAACCAACACAGAGCCACCACCACCTTGAACAGATATGACCCAGCACGACTGGGTCATGGCCTCATGCTGTTGACCCCACACCCTCCTGTCAGCTCTATACAACTGAAAAAAGGATTCATCTGACCACATGACGCAGCGCTACTCTCCAGGGGTCCAGTTTTGATGTTCTCGGTAAGGTGTAATGTCCAATAACGAGCAGTCATTAGTGCCACACGAGTAGGGTGTCGGCTCCCGTGGCCCAGGGTATGCAGCATGTGCCATACTGTTCGCTCACTCAGACCTGTCAACTTTTAAGAACTGAAATCCGTAAAAAAATTGAGTGAAAGTTTCATTGATATGTTCAATGCCTGATGTATTAGTTGTGTTGATTAAATGTATCGAACATATCAATTAAAAAGCTGACTAATTTAAGTAAATGATCTGTTGATTTTAGTTTATTTCATGAGCCATAAATAAGATATTTGGTGCTATTTAACTCATACAGCGAATTAAAATGTAATCGATAAATATCTATCTCCTTAGCATGCTATCATTAGGCTACGTACACAGATAAAAATTTAATTTTAACTGCAATTATTGCGATATTATATTTATTTATTGCAGTAACTTTTTCCTTTAATCTAACTGAAGCCTGGACTTTAAATTTTTTCGCCAGCATGTTACAATACCTTTAGAAATCGTGATTTTTTAAGTCTAACGTGATGCTGATGTTTTTCTATTTTAGTGGTTATCGCTAATATTAATCTGACAGCGTTTTTACTGAGTCTTTATTGCTAGGCTGTGAGCAGAGAGTGTTTGGGATGAGAAAGTGAGTGAAAATATAAGGTAAATCAGAGTATACAGATATAGTGGTCTTTAGGAACTCTTTTTCCTACCCTCAGAAGTGCTAACCTGAAATGCCAAACAAAATTTAAAAAAAAAAAAAGTTAGATCTGTAAAACATGTCTGTAAAATAACCGTAAAACAGGTAGAATTTCTGTAAAATTTACGGGTAAACCATAAAAGTTGGCAGGTATGCTCACTGACCCTGCTTGGGCCTCTGAAATTTTACCTGGATGTGATTTATGCTGTTGTTGCCAAGCAGTCAGTCTGTATGAGCTTGGACAGTCTACATCGACGCCAATCGGCTGTGGCGTGTGGTCAGCCATCGCTTGTTCTCTGAGACCTTGTATGTCCATCGATGGTATACTTGTTGTAAACCCTTGATACGGTTGCCCTCGGGTTTTTACCACTTGGGTGATAGACAGGGCTTCCCAGCTGTCTTGTGCCAACAATGCGTCCGTGATAAAAGTTGCTCAGATCACCATGTTTACCCATGTTTGTCAGCTGCAATGCACTTTTGGAAGGCCCTGCTGTCTGCCTATTTATCACCTGCATTTGGTTTGGGTTTGTTCCACTCTTCACAGGTGATCCCATGTCAACTGCCGATCACCCCTATTTCTAATGTTTTGTCTACTGAGTGTACACTGTTATTTATTATGACTTTATGTAATATTATGTGTTATACTTTGTGTAGTAGACCTGAATTCCAAACCTGGAATTCAGGCTTTTTTTTCTTGGTCAGTAATATTTGCTTTTCTTTTAAATTCACAGGATGTCAGAAAATAGCACTTTCATATTTATGCCCTGTGAAGAAATCTAACATCATATGGAGAAGGAATGGTTCTTGAATAACATTAACAGTTGAGATTGTTTTCATGCCAGACTTATGTAAAGATGATACAGTGTTTCACACTTCATTTGGATATCTAGTTGCCTTTACATAAATTTTATTTGAACCAAGAAATCTATATTTATAGCTGCCTGAAAAAACATAGCATCATGCCATCTACAGATGAGTTTATTTTTTCAGTAAAAGAGATGCCATTGAGGTCTTTCCAAAAATTTGGAGCCTTAAGAGAAAAAGGGAATCTATGTGATATCACTTTCTGTGTTGAAAATGAAAAAATTTCAGCTCACCGTGTAGTTCTAGCTGCAAATATACCTTACTTTGAAGAAACATTTTTAGAAAACTATTCTGATAATTCAGAAAAACGAAAAGTTGTTGAACAGATACAGCTGGCAGCATTTAAATCTTTGATCAACTTTGCTTACACTAGTGAAATAAAAATAACTACTGAAAATGTCAAGTCTTTACTAGTTGGGGCATCGCTGTTGTCAGTAGATGAGATTAGTAATGCATGCATGGAGTTTATTTCTAGAAGACTTCTTCCTGGCAATGCTGTGGAAATTCAGAAGTTTGCTGCTGAACATGACTTCGTAAAACTTAAGAAAACTGTTGATGAATATTTGTTGAAACATTTTGTTAACATTTCTCATTCCGAAGGGTTTTTAGAAATGTCATTTTCAGATCTTGAGAATTTGATTAAGAAGGACGAACTTTATGTCATAAATGAGGAGCAAGTATTTGAGGCAGTGCTTGCTTGGGTTAAAAATCACCATTGCTACGACAAAAGAAACTTCCTGAGTTATTAACTTTTGTGCGCATGCCACTGCTTGGTGATAAATATTTGCACGATATTGCTGCTAAAGAAAATATTATAAATCAGTCTTATGAATGTTTACGTTTGTTGAATAACGCAAAGGCTTATTGGACCAAGTCAGCTAAAAGATCACTTTCTTGCAACTTTACAGTATTACACAGAAACTTTACAATGGATTCCACCATTGCCAAAAATCACTTTTATGCGGTGTGTATAGAACAAGATGCCTGCAGGCATAATCCTACCTTAGTGGCACAATATGATATCAATGCAGATAAGTGGAAGATGAGAAAGGCTAGAACCAAATATGTTGAAGATGCTGCCATTGTTGTCATGGGGGAATGCTTTATGTCATTGGTGGACAAAATAGCATTGGGAGAATATTAGATGCTGTACAGATTTATAATCCAGAAACAGACACCTGGAGTACAAGGGCATCATTACCACTGAAACTCAGTCAGACTGCAGCAGCTGTTTATTCTGATAAAATTTATGTGTTTGGTGGGAAACTGGCAGGCGGCGAAGTTTCAAAATATTCACTATGCTATTCTTCAGAAAATGATGCGTGGCATTATTTGTCTAATATGTATGAATACAGAAGAGGAGCATGTGCTGTGGCTGCAAATGAATGTATTTATATTTTAGGTGGTCATGGACGTAAAGAGCCAAGTAGTTCAGTAGAAATGTACAATGCAGAAACTAAAGACTGGGTTAAAAATGTGTCGCCATTGTGCTCGAAGTCATATCTTTTCAGTGCCACTTTTCTAAATGACACAATTTATGCTTATGGGAATCATTTTCTTGAAATTTTTGACATCAACTCAAAGGAGTGGGACAGGGCCTGTTCCGTACCTGAAAACAGATATGGCGTCTGTGTGCTTAGTTTTCAAGACAAACTGTATGCTGTTGGTGGGGAGGACACAAATACCATAAGTATTTATGATCTTCAAACTGGTAATTGGACTGTAGGAAAACCTTTACTAAAAGGGTTAAGCCTAATAGGTGCTGGAGTCGTCAAAGGACATTAAATGTTTATGTACTTAATAGTCACATTTAAGAAGGATTCAAGTCACCATTGCTTTGTATACCATACTTTTATTTCAAATATTTGTCTAATCGCACGAGTCTAGATATATTTATTGTATTTTTGTGTGTTTTTAAAGGGAAGCAAAACTTTTGTTTCAGTATGTTGATACTTGTAATTGATAACTCATTTTAAAACCTTTGCAAACTGTCTCTTGTGCAACAATTTCAATTTTTTAGTTTTCAAGTTTGTAATATGTTTTATTATAAGCTAAAAGTTTACACTAAATGATAAGCAAACAATTATGGATCTCATAGAATTCAAGAATGTATTAACATAAGAATATTATAATTAAGAATTGCTGTATACATACAAAGCTTGTACACAAGCTGAAACCTGAACATTCACACCTGCATACCAAAACTGTAATCAGGGGAAGTGGCATTTATGTGTAAACAACTATGGAAAAAGAAAATTACCACCACTATTGCAAATTTATGTTATTACTGCTGTGTGTGAAATTTAGTCTCTAAATGATACACTAGGTGAATGAATTTGTGCATTTAGGAAGCGTGTTTGACAGAGAAGCTTTTGAAAGATATGTTGAAATCAGTAGGGAAGTTGATGTAGCTTCAAAAGTCATAGCTGCCTTGGGAGGACATTCTGATCATTGAGGAATGGAGATGTGTTGCTGATGTGTAAAGCAGGACTTAAAATTCAAATTTGAAATGGAAGGGAGTCTCCCTACCTATGTTTGTAAATTTAAGGGGATTGAAAATTTCAGGTGGGGAATTTTGAATATGTGACTTAATAATATTAAAAGACTCCGGAAAAACAATAGTAATTTTTCAGACAATATAAGATACACGTGATTTTTAAAACAGCAGGTGAATTAGATCAAAACACTTATTACTATTCAATCTAATATAAATTACCACGATTCATTTTACAAAAACAGAGTTCTTTGAATAAAGCTCATGTTGAGAATTGGCTTCCTAGTTTCTTAATTCAATTACTAATCAAAAACTACTATTATGGGAATTCTTACTAGGAAATTTTTTATTTTAATTGCCAATTTTCCGCGAAAACTCTTCTCCTTCTTCAGGCTGTCTTTTGTTGTCACTTATTCCCATCACTATCGCAGTTACGGTTAACCTTGACGATTACGGTTATTTTTCATCAAATCCTGTCAGATGTTAGGCAGGGAAAATCCTCTGCAGTCATTGATGGTGGAATTTTGATTTTTCTCAGTCTCTATACCTTCTTTTAGCTTTCTTTTAAAAATTGCTTTGGGAACTGACGACTTTAAAGGAATTTCAATCCATGCTGTGATTAGTTTCTCTAGCATTCCTATCTAAACCAGTCTTGTTGGAAAAATGCAAGGTGTAGTCTATGAAGTAAAATGTAGTTGTGGACTATCTTACATAGGTGAAACAGGTCGCAGACTAGAAACTCGTATAGCAGAGCATAAAGCTGCTATAAAAAATTGCTCCAACAAGACTAGTTTAGATAGGCATGCTAGAGAAACTAGTCACAGCATGGATTGGAATTCCCTTAAAGTCATCAGTTTCCAAAGCAATTTTCAAAAAGAAAGCTAAAAGAAGGAATAGAGATTGAGAAAAATCTAAATTCCATCATCAATGACTGCAGAGGGGTTTCTCTGCCTAACAACTGGCAAGATTTGATGAAAAATAACTGTAACCATCAAGGTTAACCGTATCTGTGATAGTGACGGGAATAAGTGGCTACAAAAGACAGCCTGAAGAAGAAGAGTTTTCTCCGAAGATTTGCAATTAAAATTAAAAAAAAAAATCCTAGTAAGAACTCCCATAATAGTAGTTTTTGATTAGTAAAACAGTTGTTTGTTTTTGCAGTAAGTACATTAATTTCATAAAATTGTGCCTGAATTATTCGTGTGTGTGTCTTTCATTCCTTGCCACAGTTAGCAAGCTTTGATCTGCTGGTTTTCTGAGGGTTTATATGGCCCATTTTTAGAAATATGCATTAAGATTTTTCTAATAATTAATTACTTCATGGCTTCTTCTTATTACTTTCAGTATTATAAATATTTAACAGGAATTATTGAGGATAAATTTATTAAGGTACATTACCTCTCAAATTTTCGATCCATACACTAGATCATCGTCAGGAGTTTTTGTCTTACTACTTCCACAGGTCTGGCGACCAAGCCTGATGGATTTTCCATCCAGCATGGTCATTGATGTTGCCACCTTGTGTCTTGTAAATTTCCGGATAATTGCGTGGGATTGATGTTTGATCACTTTTAAGGATTCCCAGTCCATTTTATGGCCAGTTTGCTGTATGTGCCTGTCTAATCCTGTTTTGTTTGAGATGTTCTTTATTGCTGCTTTGGGTTCTTTAATTCTGGTGGTTAACCTTCGTCCTGTTTCTCCTATATATGGTAATCTATATGAACACTTAATTTTATAAATGACTCCTTCCTGAAGTAAAGTATTTTCTTCTTTTTGTTTTAGGGATGGTAAGTATTTTTTTAATTTTGTTATTTAAACCTGGAGCTAACCTAATTTTATATTTAGTGCTGATTTTCTTTAGTTTTTCAAACAGTCCCCTGTGGTAAGTGGCTTTTCTTGTGAATAAATATTCAATTTTCTCTTTATTTTTGTCTGTAATGCCAGTTCTGTTCCTAGTAGGATTTTCTTCCAGTAGTTCACAAATTTCTTTTGAAGGGTAATCATTTTCTAATGAGATTGATTTTAACTTATTTTTATGTTTTTCCTTATCTTTTGAAGATGAATTCAGCGTTTCAACTTTTTCTTTAAATTGTAAAGCTACATTTTTCTTTATATAATTAGGGTGATCTGATTTATAATTTAAATTTTTTTCTGTATTTGTAGGTTTCTTGTATAATTCTGTGGTAATATATTTTCGTTCCCACTTCAAAGTAATATCTAGGTAATTTAGCTTATTTTCATTTTGCTCTTCTAAAGTGAATTTTATTTATTCATTTTGGGAATTAAAACCTTAGAATTTTTGATGAGTATCCACTCGAATCCTAATCTATGATGAAAAGGATATAATCCATGTATCTAGTATACATGCAGAAAATTGAAGGTTTCAATAGGAAGGCCTCTTCTATTTTACTTACGTAATAATTTGCTAGGAGAGGTGCTAATGAAGAACCCATTGCTAGCCCATATCTTTGCTTATAGGAGCAGCCTTGGAATTGAAAAATATTGTTGATAAAAGAACACTGAAGAGCTATTAAAGAAAATAGAAGAACTTCCAGAATTAGAAAACCCTTCCATGGCAAGTTTGGATGCTGTGTCTATGTATACGAATATTAACCTGGACAAACTCATAGATTACATAGCAGATGACCTATCTGACCTAGTAGTGTTTCATGAATATAAAAAAGAAGCAATAGGCCTTTATGAACTTACAGTGTTTTCTCTAAACAACAATATTTTTCAGTTCCAAGGCTGCTTCTATAAGCAAAGATGTGGGCTAGCAATGGGTTCTTCATTAGCACCTCTCCTAGCAAATTATTATGTAAGTAAAATAGAAGAGGCCTTCCTATTGAAACCTTTCAATTTTCTTCATGTATACTAGATACATGAATGATATCCTTTTCGTCATAGATCAAGATTCGAGTGGATACTCATCAAAAATTATGGAAAGTTTTAATTTCCAAGATGAATCCCTAAAATTCACTTTAGAAGAGCAAAACGAAAGTAAGCTAAATTACCTAGATATTACTTTGAAGTGGGAAGGAAAATATATTACCACAGAAAGAATTATACAAGAATCCTAAAAATACAGGCATAATTTTAAATTATAAATCAGATCACCCTAATTATATAAAGAAAAATGTAGCTTTATGATTTAAAGAAAAAGTTGAAAAGCTGAATTCATCTTCAGAAGATAAGGAAAAACATAAAAATAAGTTAAAATGAATCTTATTAGAAAATGATTACCCTTCAAAAGAAATTCGTGAACTACTGGAAGAAAATTCTACTAGGAACAGAACTGGCACTACAGACAAAAATAAAGAAGAAAATTGAATATTTATTCACCAGAAAAGTCACTTGCCACTAGGGACTGTTTGAAAAACTAAAGAAAATCAGCACTAAATGTAAAATTAGGTTAGCTCCAGGTTTAAATAACAAAATTAAAAAATACTTACCATCCCTAAAACAAAAAGAAGAAAATACTTTACTCCAGGAAGGAGTCATTTATAAAATTGAGTGTTCATATGGATTACCATATATAGGAGAAACAGGACGAAGGTTAACCACCAGAATTAAAGAACCCAAAGCAGCAATGAGGAACATCTCAAATAAAAAAGAATTAGCCAGGCACATACAACAAACTGGCCACAAAATGGACTGGGAATCCTTAAGTGATCAAACATCAATCCCACGCAATTATCTGGAAATTAGAGGAATCCCTGGAAATTTACAAGACACAAGGTGGCAACATCAATGACCATGCTGGATGGAAAATCCATCGGGCTTGGTCCCAGACCTGTGGAAGTAGTAAGACGCAAAGCTTCTAATGATGATCTAGTGTATAGATCAAAAATTTGAGAGGTAATGTACCTTAATAAATTTATCCTTGATAATTCCCATTAAATATTTATAATACTGAAAGTTAAGATTTTTCTGTTTCAAGTGTTGAGGCTTATCTATATTCACTTGTTACATTTGTTAACCTTTTAAATGCTGCACTATGTTAACCACAGTTTCAAACTTTTTGTGCAGTTCAAAAAGTTTATTATTCCTGTATATAACATGCACATTTTGAAATTTTCTGAAAAAATATTTTTTTCTCTTTTCCCCTTTTGGAAACATTGGCATTCGCAGTTAATAATAAGTGTTGCAATTTTATAGAAACTTAGTTTTTTCATTATTTAGTAAACTGAAGGGTTACTGATATATTAGAGATTATAAAAATTGTAATTTTAGTTTTAATGGTTAGTTTTTTAACTTTTACTTTATGATAATAATAATAATTGATTAGCTGTAATTTGCCACAGAGTATGGTCACTTGCTGGGTCATTTCCATGTCAAATCAACAAGGCTCACAACCAGACATTTTTTTATTTTTATGAAAGTTGGTTGGTATAATTGTAGTATTCATCAATATAAACAAACATGATTTTTTTTCAGAATTTTTAATGCATCCGTTTTCGAGTTATTCGTTTTTGAAATTTCAAAAAAACCCTGAAATTTCATCATCTGAGCAAACTTTAACTGCCAATTACTCGGGTTCTAGTAGAGCTAGGGTCATGAATTATGGCTCATTTTAAAGATCTTGAATTGGGCTTTCATTTGATATGACACTAGTAAAAAAATTTAATGTCAATTTTAAAATTGAAAAATTAAAAAACATGTGTTTTTTAAAAAATCTGAAAAAAAAAATATGTTTAACAAACATTATTTTTCTACATATCCTGAAAGTTTCATAATGGGATCGCTATGGGATCACTATAAAAAAAATAATAACTTAGAACAATGCAACATAAATGTGCCAGATGTACTTACCGGTTCTACCCATGACTGGAAGGGTATTCTTTATGTGGTTTGTGTAAAATGTCATACTTGTTCTTTTAAACATTGTGAATGTTAAAGAATGAAAATAAACATCAAAGTAATTTTAAACTGTGTCCCAAAGTAATTCATTTCATAATTCAGTATAAGGTTCTGTGTGCATATTTACACTTACAAAATTATTTTATTTTTTATATGTATCCTGCTTTTTTTCTTTCTTTTAAATTTTGCCACACTTGTATGCCAGTGCTTGATTTGCCTTCTTTGTCTCAGTCATTGTTAAATTATATACTCTTCCAGTAGCTGTTGTCGGGTCAACTTTTTACAAAACATCAGATTTATGAACCAACAGTATATCCGGTGATTGAGGATACTTGTATGATGGAGACGGACCATGCGGCTCCAGGAAGCTCACTTTTACCTCTTCTGTGTCCTCATTCACACCAAGTACACATCCCAACCACCAGTGCTCTGAGTACTTACTAATCACAAAACCTACCATATTTTCAAAACTAATGTTCTCTTCCCCTTCATCTGTTGCACATATCTCTTCTTTAAAATGCTCAGAAAGTGAGAAAGTTTTGACTAGTAATTTATATTTTCCTGCAGGAATGAAACAGCAGTTTCTGAGTACCACTTATTGTCTTAGCAGAAGCTATTCTACTTTTAAGGATAATTTCCTCCTCTGTAATTTTCTGTTGTTGCAAACCGAAAGTGAATGGAGGCAATATTAGCAGTGGCCCATTCAAAGAGTTGGCGTGGGGTCATAATTTGATTATTATAAACAAGTTGTAAACTTGCTTTGCAGCTAATCGCTTCACAGTACCCCCTATCCCATCACATGCACTTTTGCCATGTGCTGTTGCAAAAAATTCCATTCTGCTTTTATATTAAAGTCAGTCTCGTGGTAGCACAAGCTGAGGAAGTTTGACTTGTTTTTGTATTGTGAAGCTGCTCCATCCGAAAAATAAAATATCTTTTCAGGTTTTTGAGAAAAATGTGACTGCATGAAATTAATTAGGTAACGCTGAAACAGATGGACAGCTATACTGTTGTGAATTAGGCAGTCGGATGTAATCACAAAACTTACATGTCCTAGGTTCTGAGTTTTCTCATCTCGATAGTATATAACTATAGGATGAAGGGTTGCTTGGGAATTGTTCCAGTGAAAACCCTGAGCTGCATCTTGCAATACCAAAGAATAGTTTTCAGCAAAGTCACAAATTACTATGTATTGATTTTCTGTTATTGTGTCTTTAAGATGTCTTAAGTAACTTGACTGTTGAGTTGCTATAAAAGAATGGTGAAGCAGGGCTGGAAGTTTTCCTAACAACAGGTCCAAAAACTCCTGTGTGGATTTTGATAATGTTTCAAGTACCCTCTTCTCTAATTGCATTCATTGCTCGAATGTCACATTTTCTATACTATTTAGATCAAAACAATCTTCAAATCATTGCTTGAGCTGTTTTAATCCTGGACAGTTGTTGCACTGACTGAAGTAACATGCAGGTGTAGGGTTTCCAGAAATTATGTTTGCAAGGGCATCTTTATAGGAGTTTATTGGCTGAACAGTGTCTCCTGTTAGTTCAGGTAACTTGCATTGTGTCATCATCAGTGTAACATTCTGATGCATTGTACAAACACAAACAGAATGTGTGTCACTTGCTCCTGCAAGAACGCAGTACTTAGGGCGAAGTCCACAGAACTTGGAGAACCCCACCTTTTTCTCTTGAAATCTCTCTTTAAAAAGAGTATACAATTCACACAAATTACTCAGAAGCAATTTTTTTTTTTACCTGTTGATGCTTATTATCTATTTTAATGGAAACAAAGTATTTTTTTCCTAGCATTTGGCGGCTTACATCGTCACTCTCATAAAATTCTTGTATACAATTTGCTGTGTCTTTGTCTAAAGTCTTTCCTGGCTTTGGATCAGAAGAAGACATGATACCTTTTTCTTTTAGTAGCTTTTTAGCCTTTCTGGCCATAAAATTTGAAACTAAATTCTGTTTCAATTCATTTCAGTGACCAAGATTTAGGCAGTGTACTCAATATCTGCATTCGTATGCTTTTATTTTCTGTGGAATGAAATTTTTCTTTCAACTGTCTTATAATTTCTGCTTGAGGAGATGAAATATCCTTTGGTTCCGATGCAAGACTTAACTTTAATAATTTTGCTCGAAATGTTTCTTGGGCTTTTTTATATTTCTCTTCCGGGTATTTTTTTCTTGCAGGCGTTTTTTCTTGATTGGTGTTTTATCCAGACATTGTAAACTTCTGTTAAATGCTCCTATAGCATGCTCTTTTTCAGGAGTTGATACTTCAATGTTTTCAGATGGAACAGTATGGCTTTCGGCTTCTTGTTCATTATAGCTGTCAGAAGGTAAAGAGGAATGTTCAGCAGCTTCAGACAACTGTCACAGATCTTGCCTCCAGTTTTTGAGCAGCTTGTTCTGTAGCAATAGATTCTTGGAAACTGGTCGCAGACTTTTTTGTTATATTTATGGTTTGGTTTCCCAAGGGGGTTGTAACAGTAAACCACACTTGAAACTTTTGATGTGGATGGTCTGCTGGCATCCATCTTTTACTTTACTTTTACTTTAAAACCTAGGAAAGAAACACAATTTGTTACCCTTATGGATATATATTAACTTTTTAACTTATTATAATTAATTCATTAACATTTGCAGTGTTTGTAAGACCAGGGATAACATTTAAGAGACAAAATAAACAATTCCTCAGTCACTGATGGTGCGTTTAGTAACGTCCTTCTGTGTTATTTATTTTTTTATAGTGATCCCATAGCGATCCCATTATGAAACTTTCAGGATATGTAAAAAAATAATGTTTGTTAAACATATATTTTTTTCAGATTTTTTAAAAAACACGTTTTTTAATATTTCAATTTTAAAATTTTAAAATTGACATTATTTTTTTAATAGTGTCATATGGCATATCAAATGAAAGCCCAATTCAAGATCTTTAAAATGAGCCATAATTCATGACCCTAGCTCTACTAGATCCCGAGGAATTGGCAGTTAAAGTTTGCTCAGATGATGAAATTTCAGCTTTTTTTGAAATTTCAAAAATCAATAACTCAAAATCGCATGCATTAAAAATTCTGAAAAAATTCATATATGTTTATATTAATGAATTCTACAAATATACCAAGTTTCAAAAAAATCAAAAATGGTCAGGTTGAAAATGCTATTTTTGCTGGTTGATTTCACATGGAATGACCCTGCTGTAGAATAAGGTCTTGCCTGCTGAGATCAGATTCGGCATTCCTGCTTGTCCTACATATGTTCTATGGGATCTAGATACATACCTTAGGTCAGTCTATCCAACACCTGGACGTTCTATCCTTGCTCCACAAACTACTCCAACACCTGTCCCTGCTTCACAAAACCATCCTGGACAAATGTTGCAGTGTGGAAAAATACCTGGATTAGCTAAAACAGACAGGGACCTATACTGAAGTACTGCCACAGCAGAGATAATGCAGCATTAATCAGAATACCTTGATAATTGGTGACTGTTAGGTTGAATATCACCATAACCAAAGGTTTCAGTCCTTGCTGGTAGAAACATCCCCACAGCATCACAGAGCCTCTTCTAAACTTCAGTGGTGCAAATGCAGTCCACTTGTTAGTGTTCCCTGGGCAAACACCCCACCCAAGCAGGCCTACTATCCAAACAAAAGAGTGAGTAGTGTGAGTCATTTATTTATCCACATGACCTTCTTTCACTTGTCTGTAGTCCATGAATGATAAGTGTGGCACCACTGCAGTCATAGTCTAGCATTACCTGGAGTGCTGTAGGTCTTGTGTGTAGGTGATCTAGCATGGTAATCTTCGTCATACAATCCCGATGGTTTGTTCTGGTGCAAATAGATGTTCCATGTGGCTTATTCAATGTTGTTGGGTAGGCCTGTGGCTGAGTATGTGCATGCCTTCACAGTCTGCCATAAGTTCCGCATGACATGATCACGCAGTTTGTGCGGCCTGTAAAAGTACAGCTTCGGTGTAGTGGCACCATCACCTTTCCATTGAAGAACATCAATGACAGTGGATTTGGGAATCCCAGGAGAGAGAATGATTTCTTACTAAGAAGGCAACCAACCTCCCTGCCTCCTTTCAAAGTTCATCAGTTCAGTGCAGTCCGACAGATGAGCCAACACTTCCGTTTACTACATACAGCTTCCAACACACCCTGTGTGTGTGTGTGTGTTACTGCAAATGCATGTTTATTTACATATATGGAGGTGTCCGAATACTTTTGCTTACATAGTGTATTTGACGTAATGAAATTTATTTTGTTCCTTGCAACACCATAGTTAAGTGCTCATGGTAAGCTGGGACACAATGTTGGTTGTTGTTGTTGTTTTTTTTTTGCTCTCAAAACATTTGTTTCTAGTATTCTGTCAAATTACAAAGCATCCTTGTAAAGAGAGAGTACAAGATAGTGTGTGTGAGATTTTCGAGAAGCATATGGAGTGGGGCCTGTGGGTGTAATATGAGTAGACAGACATTCTTTTTCCGTGAAGATTCATAGTGACTTTTTTACTTCTTCTGAAGTCCAAATGTGAAAGCACATTTCTTATGGAGTTCACAATACAAGATCCTACTTGGCACCAAGGACATGCTAGGTGCATTAGTGAACCAGTTGCACCATCACTTTCTGCTGCATAGTTTATGACAATAGCTACAGAGAAGACAATAGAGATCAACACTTTCCACATCTTCATTATATCTCTGAATAAGGTAATGTTATAGGATGTCAATCTTGTTTTTCTTGGCCCTCGAAAATAGCTTGACTATTCTGATAGATTCACGTGAAAAGTAATTTGATGTAACTGTAACAATGGCATTGCCAGTACTGGTGCTTACATAATCATCCTGCCACCATCACAAATTTTATGGAGTTACCCAATACTAAGTGTCAAAGTTCAGTTACAAGGTTTTTTTTGGGGGGAAAGAGCTAAAAGGAACTGTGCATCAGTCACAAACACTCTCAAACATAAACATGTCATTGTGTGTAGCTGCTCAAAGATTTAAAAAGTAATTTGAACTTCTTGATGAAAAATGCTTCACACCACTTGCTAATGTTCCCATCTGGGAACATCTCAAAAAAGACACTGGTTTTTACTAAATGAATGAAGAACTGTAAAAATTTATGTGATCACAACATAAACTCAACTTTCTGCATATCTCCAGTGAATATAAAAGAAATTCAACGTTTTTTTTTTTTTTTTGGATCAAAATTATAAAGTGTTCATAACAAATAAAACTAAGAAAACCTGAAGTTTCGGGAAATTTTGAGATTTGTTTTTTGAGTGGAGGGCAAAATAAACATAGCTAAATAAATATAAAGGTTCAGCAATTTAAAGAAAATTTCATTACTGAATGCTTTCTTCCATTTTTTTCTTTTTTTTTTAATTGAAAAGTTCATGTTCCTAAATGGGAACATTAGCAGGTGAAAGGAGGCAGCACAAAACCTATACTTGCACTTGCACAACCTTTGATGCTAATGGAAATGTGTGCAGATGGTTGCCTATAAAACTTGAAAACTGGCACATATATTCTTCATTCTTTACAGCTGTGTCTGAATAGTGAATATTTCATAACTGCATTTTCATTAATTAAAAAAAAAAAAAAAAAAAAAAAGAATGGGTCTGCCAGGTTTTTGAAAGACTGTACTGAAACTTATGTTGTCTGATTTGTTTTGTAGTTTCAGGATCAGGTTGTACCTACTCAAACTTCAAAAACAGTTCCATTGTGGAGGAAAGAAATCTGCAGTCCATCTCATTCACAAAAGATGAAATAAACCTTGACATTGTCATGTGCAAGTTTTAGCATTACAAGGGTCAACTAATATATTATTTTTGAATATATTTCCCGTCAGCTTTGAAAACAAAAAATTCTTGAATACTATGAGATGTTTGCAGTTCAAATTGATTCAACCATTCTTCTGATATGAGGAATGTCCATACATTGGTTGATTCAACTATTCTTCTTATATGAAGAATGTCCAGTTTTTCACTTTGCAGCTATTTGGGGGGGGGGGTTACTAAAATAACATTTAACAATAATACTGGACAGTGGGATAAAAAAATTATGATTACAAAAAGTCTTTGCTTCATTCGACTTCTGTTTTTGGAAAATTTTCCTCCATTTTCAAGCTGAAACACAATCTGTTATTGAACAAAATTATATTTTACAATAATACTGAACAGAGGGAACATTACGAGAAAAAAAATTACGATTACAGGTGAAATCTGCACTTCGTCTAACTTGCGTTTTAGAAAGCTTTGAATGACAGAATTATGTCCCCAGCCGGGAAAAGTGCCCCCCCCCCATATTCTCTTCAGTTTTGCATCGCTCTTGGGAATGACGCTAATGATTGACAACAAAGGTAGAATTTCTCGAATCGGCAGAAGAAACTCTTGCCTAAAGTTTACAAGGAAATTTTTGTTCCGTTGACCTTCGGTTTTCGGAAACTATTGTCTACAGTTTCAAGCTTAAATGCAAACATTTATGCAATAAATTGATATTTAGTAACAATGCTGGACAGAGGCAACTTTGCAAGAAAGTACAATAGCAGGGAACATTTTCACTCTGTTTAACTTTCGTTTTCGAAAGTTTTGAAAAACAGAATACCATCCCCAGACAGAAAATGACGTGCCAATCCTCTAAAATAAAAAAAATTATCTTCAGATTTGCTTCGATGTCAAACATAACCCAAATTATAGTGAAAACTGATGAATTCTGCAAATCAGAGGAAGAATCTCTTGCCTGTTTTGTAACAGTTGGTGATATGCAAAATGAACTGCTCATGCGCTACGTATGGAAACCAATTTGCGTGTCCATTAATTGATCATGTTCCCGACATGAACAAAGCATTCGATTACAATTTTCGGAGCTCTGAAGGGTCCATTTCTAATGCACATAATTTTACGAAGGATACATTTTTAATCCTCAAATTTTGTGAGTGGTCCAAACATGCACCAAAGATTTTATACCTTTTCTTGTCTTAAAATTTTGTAAGGTGGGGCATTCCTCCTAACAACTTTATTTCGGTGGGAGATTAAATTTTTCAGTGGGAATCCTGCCCTGTAATGTGAAGCAAAATGTTCTTGGTAGGCTGGAAAGAAATATTTTGAGGTGGTTTGGTCATGTTGAAAGAACTAGTGATAAGGTGCTAGCTAAGAGAATTTATTCAGCTCAAGTAGCAAGAAAAGGTTGATGGGGATGAGAAAATCATGGAAGGCTCAGAGTCAAGGTTACCTGAGAGAAACCTAATGAATGCAATATACAAAAGGTCTTGTGTGAGACATGTGATGAATGCCAGAAATGCTAAAGTTGTGTGCCATGACTACTGTAAATGGAGACATTTAATACATCAACAGTAAATAAAATCTAACATCATCACGTTGATTTGGTAGATGATATTGCACTTGAGGAGGTACCTGTCTGAAACTGAAATAACATTTCGATATAGCTCAAGCTAATGGTAAGCCTGTTGCTGGACTACGTGGCAAAATTTTTAATAGCAATTTTAAAGAATATATTTCGTTCTTCTTATATTTTCTGTTTCACACACTAAAATTCTTTGTTTCTGATTATGGAAGGCAGTGTGCACAATTATGTAAGGGAGCTTTTTTATAAAATCACTTGCACCACTAATGCGAAAATGTTAACTCACCTTCGTTCTTCCTGGACTTCATGCTAGTTATTCAGTGTTCCCACCAATACAACGACATTGGCATAGGCCAGATGAACCAATATCTTTTATTCGATGATTAGTAAGAACCAGAATGAAGTAAAAGCCATTAAACTTGAAATAAAATTTGAATACAATCTGAATAAAATGTGAATAAGTTTATGATAAAACACGAATAAAAAGAATAAAAAAACTGCAATGACTAATCTTTACAAACTTTAGATACGCTTATGTTGTTCACACACTGTTGTTCCCAGTCATTCCATACACGTTTCAACTACCAAAGTCGCAGTCTTTGTCAGTGGTCACTGATGTTCTTGTCCCAACTGCCTAGTTAACATAGATGACTAGGCATTTGGGATAAGAACATCACTTCAGATATGCTTATGTTGTTCACACGCACCTTCCCAGTCATTCCATACACATTTCAACTGCCGAAATCGCAGTCTTCATCAGTGGTCAACGATGTTCTTGCTCCAACTGCCTAGTCATCTATGATAACTGCCTAGTTATGTCTTCATCAGTGGTGTTCTTGCCCCAAACTGTCTAGTTATCATAGATGACTAGGCAGTTGGGGCAAGAACATCGCTGACCACTGATGAAGACTGAGACTTCGACAGTTGAAAGTATAGAATGACTGAGAAGGTGTGTGTGAACAACATAAACATATCTGAAGTTTGTGAAGATTCGTCATTGCCATTTTTTATTCGTTTTTTATCGTAATCTTATTTAGATTTTATTCCGATTGTGTTTGGATTTTAATCTGAATTTTATTTCAATTTTGATGGTTTTTACTTCATCCTGGTTCTTACTAATCATTGAATAAGAGTTATTGGTTCATCTGACTTATGTCAATGTCATCGAATGGGCAAATATGTGTTGGTGGGAACACCGAACAACTAGCACGAAGTCCATGAAGAACGAAGGTGAGTTAACATTTTCACATTATTGGTATAATTGACTTTATAATAAAAACTCCTTGAATAAAATTGTTCACACTGCCTTCCATAGTCAGAAACAAATAATTTTAATGTGTGAAACAGAAAAGTTAAGAAGAACAAAATATATTCTTCGAGATTGCTATTAATTGAAATAACAGTTTTAGTGATATACAAGTATGTTGCATTATGTGCCATGTCACACATCATTGACCACTGTCAGTCTACCCCCAAATAAGGGTCTCATTGAGTCTCTCAACTCTATGTTGAACTATTCTCTTTCATTTCAATCTGGCATACTTTTGAATTTTACCCACCCATCTTCCACATGGTCTCCTGTCTCTTGTCTGATATTTCAGTTGTCCAACAGTGGTCAGTTCTCCAGGAGCAGAAACAGTGCAACATAGTAATAATGGCCATTGCAAATTCTGGAAAAGGTGTGCAGACTGTTTTTCCAACTACTATATATACTCACATATATAAGCCGACCTCCCAACTTCAGCAGCTAAAAATTAGTGAAAATCCTTGAACAGCATATAAGCTGACCTTAAATTTCACAATTTTGGAAAACTTATTTGTTGTAAAATATGAAAATTTCTGGGATTACCTTCTTTAAAATTCTTCAAAGTCTCATTCACTATCGAAGTTTCCAAATAATTCCTGTAAATCCAATTCTGTTGCTCTTGCGTTGTCAATATAAACATTGTCACCAAATTCATCATTTCTCTTGTCTCCACCTGAATCGTAAATCAGATCATCTTATCCATGGCATTACTTATACAGCATTTTTAGAAAGATTTCATTACCATTTCTGGTGGAATTGCATCTCACACTTCTTTCACCCTCATAGTAACAAGGCCAATGTTGCCCTTTTCCAAGTTACCACCTTGTGTTGTTTTCACATCTGTTGACGAGATCCATTCAGTCGATTTCTGTGGAAGTTTGTCTTTGAAAGGCTTTATCAAATTAATATTAGTGGCTGCAAAAGTGATGTTAAACCAACCAGGTATTACCATCAGTATACTGTTAGTTTTTTTTTTTTTTTTAACAACTTCAGTTTTATGTGCTCTAAAGGCAACTCTTGCAAGTGGTTGTTCTTCTCAGCAGCCAAGTGGTATATCCAGTGCCAGCCTCACTGTGTGTTTGGTTCTACAGGTGAGGTGACGCAGCACACAGTCCCATGGGGGAAATTAAATAAGGGGATTCTTTCATGTTGGGAAGCAAGAAATTCCATAGTCTCATGATTCACAACTTTTGTGCTGTAGTAAACTGAGTAAGAAAGTCCAAGTTTCGTGCTGTAGTAAACTGAGTAACGCATGAGTGAGTGAGTCATTCAATGGCTGACTCATGCGTTCACCACATCTAATGATGGTCTTTGAAGCGAGACCGAAAGGAACCGTCTGTATCTCGTTTTCCTATTAAACCCATGATATGTTCTTATTTTACTGGTTTTCTACATTTGAACACATTCTGAATTCCGGGTTGCACGATAAAATGATCACCCTGTACATACAATGCATGAGACATTTTGTGCTTTCAAGATGATGCAATTTATTGAACAACTTTCTTCATTCCCTCTCTTGGCCTGTCACATATCACTTACAATTGAACCTTTATGTAGCTTTTGGTTTGAGTTATTGTTTGGTTGGTGAGCTTTGCTCTTTCCAGAATTAAGCTACTTCGATATACACTCGGTACACAAAATATTAGATAGGGGTGACCGGAAGTCGACATGGGCATCCTCTGCGCAGGGTGGAACACACCTAAAACGAATGCAGGCAATAAATAGGACAGCATTGATTCCTAACAGTATATCACAACTGACGAACAGTGATCTCAGCTACTTCGATCGTGGACACATTGTCGGCGTAAGACAGATTGGTCATTCTATTGCCCAAGTGGTAAGAACCCTCAGGTTCTCAAGGGCAACTGTATGAAGGGTGTACCACAAGAATACCATAAACAGACATACCAGCCTCCAGAGAGTGACCACATGCGCATGCTATTACGCACGCTGTATACCCTGGCTACAGGAGCAGACGCCTTACTCATGGGCCACTGTTGATCAACAGAAATCATGCCTTCCCTGGTGCCAGGGACATCAAAACTGGACCTCTGTAGTGTGGTCAGTCAGATGAATTCCATTTTCAGTTGTACCAAGCTGACAGGAAGGTGCAATTGTGGCATCAACAGCATGAGGTGATGGCACCGTCGGGCCAAGTCTGCTCTGTTGGAGGTGGTGGCGCTGTAATGGTTTGGGGAGCTTCAAGCAACATAAATAGGTGTTGTCCAAAATAATGGAAACACCTTGCTGAAAACAGTGACTTTGGTATGTGCTGCTCTTTGAGTAAAACAAACATGTAGCTACAATTTTGTGTGTGTGTGTAAAAAAGTGTTGCTTATAGTCTCAAAGGTCTGTGTGATTGCATTGTAAATCGGTGTTTACATAATTCTGTTCCAGGTGAAGGCACAATGAGTGACCTGTCAGAGTTCCAAAGAGGGCAGATTGTAGGAGCCCGTCTGGTTGGTGCGTCAGTAACCACAATGGCACAGGTATTGGGGGTATCGAGAGGTACTGTGTCGAAGGTCATGACAGCAAACGATGCTCACTGTGCAACATCATCTGTGAGACACAACTGTGGAAGGAAAACCAAACTCACTGTGAGAGATAGGAGGACATTAAAGAGGATTGTGACCGGAAGGATTTAGAGATGTGCATTTGCTGAGCTTAATGCACATCTCTAAAACCCAGTGTCGACCCATACCATGCGAAGGGAATTGCATAAGCACAATATTTACGGCAGAGCTGCGATTGCCAAAACCCCTGGTGTCACAGGTGAATAAGAAACTGAGACTACAGTGGTGCCAGGAACATAAAACGTGGACTGCGGATCAATGGAAACATGTCTTGTTTTCCGATGAAGCAAGTTTCTCACTATTTCCCACCACAGGACGGGTTTACATGTGGAGAACCCCAGCAGAAGCCTACAACCCAGATTGTCTCCTTCCTACAGTGAAGCATGGGGGCGGTTCCGTAATGGTTCAGGCCATGATCTCGTGGTTTGCAGCAGGTCCCATTATCACCTTACACAGACGGATCACTAGTGGTGACTATGTCACTCTTTTGGCCAAGCATGTGCTTCAATGGCGCAGACATTGTTTCCGTCAGGGGATTGCACCTTTCAAGATGATAATGCCCCGATTCACATAGATCGAACTGTTCAATCATGGTTTGAGGAACACGAGGATGAAGTTGCATACCTTCCCTGGCCTGCACAATCACCGGACTTAAACATCATTGAGCCCCTGTGGTCTGTGTTGGAAAACACAGTGCGATCCCGTTATCCTCCTCCGGCGTCTCTCAAGGAATTGGATCAGTTTCTGCAGGAAGAATGGTATAACATATCACTTACCACCATCCAGGACTTGTATGCATCCATTCCAAGGATGATTCAAGCAGTTTTAAATGCCAGGGTGCTCCCACACTATATTTTAGGCCAGGGTGTCTACTGGTCATGAAAGTCATGGAAAAGTAATAAAATTGAGTGGTTTTTTTTTTTTTTTTTTTTTATCAGCACCTGAATGAAGACAAATTTGTACACCTAGAAGAAAACACGAACTGTCACCCTTATAAACCAGCATGTAGTCGATGTTCCATGACATATATATAAAAAAACAACATATGGCTTCATTAAAAGCTGATGTGAAGAGGGAATGTTTGCAATTTTGCGAATCTTTTAAAATAATAACTGAAAGAGTTCAATCCTAAGGACAAACTTGATTACTTCCTGATGAATTTACTACAAAGTGCAGATAATGACTTTATCAAGTTCTTACAGAAGCTGCTATGCATGTTTCATGGCAATGCTGCAGTTGAAAGAGGCTTTTCTGTTAACAAAGAACTTTTAATTGAAAACTTAGAAGCAGATGCAATTGTTGCAGAAAGAAGTGTTTCCAGTTCAATACAATTGTTAGGTGGTTTAGCTAATAGTGAGAAAGAACTGAATGTGGACATCACAAAATCAATGATATTAGCTGTCAAAAATGCTTCATCAAAAAGAGTAGAAGCCTTAAAAAAATAAGAAATCTGACAAAGATGAAGTGGCCAATCATAAAAGGAGAGCAATCCAAAAACTAAAAGAACTCAAAGGTAAGAAAAGAAAGCTTATAGAAAAGGCAAAAGAAGAAGCTGAAGTTCTAGATTCTGAGATAACAAGTTTAGCTAAGATACTTACACACTGAGTCTTTCACTGTAAAATTTCAGTTTCCATAAATTTTGTACATTCGTAGTTTTTATATTGCCTTAATAAAAACCTGTTTTAACAGCATTACCATGTTAAAAGAACGTGTGTATTAATAGATGTAATAATAAATATTTCTGAAAATAGCCATATCCCATCCTAGATGAGAGCTGAATGTTTTTATTTCCTTAAACACATAGAATTTGGTCAATGGCACAGTGCAAGTCATACATAATTATTACATTATTCATGTTAACAAGCAATTTTAATGACATAAGAATTACATTCAGCTTTCATCTCAACTGGCTTTCAGGTACGGGTTTATTACCCCCCCCCCCCAATATAGCCATTTTAGCAACAATGATATTATAGACATATGGACACACCAGTTTTGCGTAAACTATTGCCGCATGGAATTAATTTCAGTGTTTGTAAAAATAAAAAATAACCTGCGATCTCAAGCCAAGGGTACTAGATTATGAGTCTAGAATGGTTGTCATTGTGCTGCACATTGTCGAGAAGTCATGAATTTAACTGAAGATGTCATGGAAAAGTCGTGAATTTGGTTAATTGGAAATCAGTAGACACCCTGTAGGTGCGTAACCTATTATTTCAAGGTGTTTCCATTATTTTGGACAACCCCTGTAAGGTCCCTTAGTGTGTCTGTGGAGGTCCTTAATCGCTGTGCGCTACCAGCATGTGCTGGCTGATCATCCACACACTTTCATGGCCTTCATGTATTTCTATGACTGATGGTCTTTTCTAGCAGGACAATGAACTGCCACCACTCAGGAACACTTCTTAATTTGGAACTATCCAGTGAACCCCCAAAGTTCCCGGATCTAAACCCTATAGAAGCTTTCTGGGATGCCATGGAACAGAACATCAGATCCAGGAACATCTTGGGTGGAGTTGTAGACAATGCTACAACATGCATGGCTAATATTTACCTCTGACATCTGACGGAGTTGATGCCTCTGTATGCACAGGCTTTTATTTATGCTAGAGAGGAGGACCTTAGGTATCTCTAATGTTTTGTCCATTGAGTGTACTTATTTGCAATGGTCTGGTTTTCTCTGCGTTTTGACATTTCATTTCTCAGACAGTATTGACAGATCTGTTAGTTTCCTCATCAAGAGCAAATGAATTAGGAGAAACAAATAATAGTGATAATCATCTCCCAGAAGACTGGCGAGAATGTCCCTCAAAATTTTCAATTTATTTGGAAAGTTAAATTTGCTGTAGTGCAAGTTCATGACAAGATAATGTCTTTTGTTCAGCAAAATCAGAAACATGTCTTGTCTGTAAACTGACATGTGATGTTGGCAAGTAGAGTTGCCTAGATTTTTAGCCCATAAAAAAACGTTTTCCTGAAAAAGAAATGGTGAAAGAAATTCCTCTTTCTTGTTCTGGAAATCTTGCTGGAAAATTCTGAAGAAAAAGGTGCCAAAAAAATCACTGAACAATTCTTCACAGAATGCTGAAAATGTTCCAAAATGTATTCAGACACAACTCACTGATCAGTTGGAGAGAAAAAGAGTGCATTATACTCATTGGTACTTGACAAATCAACTGATATTTCTGATAGAGCTCAGTGAGGTATCTGGGTCAAATGGTGTTGTCTTACGCAAAAACTGAAGAACAGCATGTGTGGGTTGCAAGATAATATGCATAGATGTGATATCCTTGAAAATATCACTAGACCTTTTGAATACAAAAAACATTAACTTCCTAAATATAGCTTCAGTAACAAGAGAATGAAGATTTCAGGGTGTTTTTTTTTTTTTTTTTTTTTTGATTGGAGGTTTAACGACCACCGTGAGCAACTCAATGGGCTATAAGCAGTCGCCCGTCCCTAATTTAGGGTCACTGGTTCCAGGGAAGGGAGAGAGCCAGTGCCGTAAGACAAACACAACATCCATGCCTGACCGGGATTCGAACCCGGACCCCTTACGGACGAATGATCAGAGGCCAGTGCCTTAGACCACTGCGCCACCGAGGCGGCGATTTCAGGGTGTAAACTGCATCACTGAGAATGTGAGTATTCAAAAGACTTTCTTCATGAAGTGGTAGAATGTTGGAACCACTACATTAGCTCTGAAGAGTATTTTGAAGGAAATACATTTGATTAATCATGAAAGGGTTAGCATACCCGGGCGTTTTCTGGGAGACGCGGGTTCGAGTCCCGCTCCAGGACGATGAAAATTTTCAAGTTTTCGGATTTTATCTGACTTACCATCCTTGTCACATTTACGCCAAAAATCGGATTGTCATATTCAGAATTTGTACATTTGATTAATTTGTAAGCATTTTGAACTTTAAATATACAGGGTGATTCATAAAGAAGTATACAGTTTCAATGCACTATAAAACAAGAACAATGTACACTATTTTACATTACCTGTAACAGAATTGTAAGGGAATGTTTCAAGTTTTTTTAGAGACAGTCACAGATGTTCTATGTGTGCACCCTTAGTCACATGACACACATCAAGCCGGTAATCCATTTTCGCCCAAACGTGAGGTAAGATATCTGAATCAAGTGCAGTAATGCACTTTATATGGAATCATTTTCAGCTTCTTTCTCAAAATTCTCCAGACAGTGGGCTGTGAAATCTGCACTTCACAACTCGGCCTCCGCGTTGATTTTCCCGGGCTTCTTTGAATGGCAGTGAAAACACTATGGACTTCTTCCGATACACGCGGTCGTCCAGGACTTTTAAGTTTGCACAAACAGCCCGTAGTTTAAAATTTTTTTTATGCCAATCATAGATAGAATTTCTGGTTGGAGGTTCTTTTCCGAATCGTGATCAAAAATACCGTTGCACAACAGTTACAGATTCCGTTTTGCTCAATTCAAGAACACAAAATGCCTTCTCCCCTGTAGATGCTGCCATTTTAACTGATTAGTCACATGACACGCGCGCTATCACCTACATCTCTTCCCTCAGTAGCGGGACACAAACTTTACGAGTATTTCTACCTAACAGTTCACAGTTGTGGTCCATGTCTTCAACTGTTACTGTTACTGTTTTACAACATCTGGAAACTGTATACTTCTTTAGGAATCACCTCGTAGTATTGGTAAATTTTAAAAACACCTCATATACACCAACTTTGGGAATGTCATTTTTCAATAAAAGATATTAACAGTTTATGTAGTCTTTCATTTCGTAATAATTGATGACATGGCTATTCCTAGACTCAATGCATTACAAATATCTCCAAATTATGGGTTTTTTCTAAGGAATAAAAAGAAATTATAGGTCAAATTTATGGGTAGTACACCTACCCTTTCTCAGAACTACAGCTGTAGTAGGTGTTGCCATTTATGAGGTAAATTCCAACCTTTCAAATTATTTAACCCTTTTAGTGCGACACAGCCGATTTGTCAGCCCGCACTTCTTATGCTAAAAATGTGACGGGCCGAACGTTCGGCCTTCGATTTTGATCCGAGTATTTTCTGAATCAGACGGCAGATATCAGTGTAGATGATCATATCGTTTATCAATCATATCATTTTGAAATGGAATCTCAGTGAATCATAATCGTCAAATAGCGATCTCATCGAAAGAATCGTAATATGCCGTAAGAGTCGTATCGAGAAATAGTTTGCGCTTTCTCCGTGTGACGGGAGAAAGGCTACTTTAGCCAAAACTTTTCGTACTGCAGTTGATGCAAGGCTGTTCACTTGGCATTGTTGGTGAATTTTAAAACATCGTACTGTCGGAAATCACTTTTTCGAGCCTCGTTCGAAGTGCAATAACGCGCAACTCGTCAGAACGTGTGGTCCCGTGATGACGGATGTTTATTTTACCTATTTTTTTTTTTATTCTTTTTTCTTTTTTGCGGACTTTCACAGCGTGAGGGAACAAAATGCAGTGTTTTATTACAAGAAGCTCTTCACATTAGTAATTTCTTTTTTCCCAAACAAACGGACACAATTGCAAAACTCCGTGAATTACGAAACCCCCTCTTTTTCCAAACTAGTGTTAGCAGAGGATGACTTTATTGACAGCTTGTTCCTCAGACTAGCAGACGTGCTTTTTCCTACAGCGTAAAGTTTTTTTGTAAGGTTATTTGAAATGGCTTCTTGTAGTGAGAGTGAAAGTTTACCAAGTGATAGTGATGATTTTGAATCGTCTGAGAGTGATATTGGCCAAGCAACATCAAGCCAGAAAACTAGCCACCGTGCCACACACTCAATATCTTCTTCCGAAAGTGAAGATCTTGATAGTGAATCTTCAGATCATGGAAGTTCTGAAAGTGAATGGAAAGATGTAATAGAGGGAAGTGATGAACAACCTCTGCATCCCTTTGATTATCATGAAGTGCAGGGGCCCAAACATGCTCCTGCAACTGATGCAGCACCTATTGCATATTTTTACTTGTTTTTTACCAATTTCATCCTTGGAATTATTGTTTCTGAAACAAATAAGTATGCAAAGAGGTTTCTCCAGGAGCATCCAAGTTTTTCTCCCAAATCTCGAGCTAGGAAATGGAAAAATGTTACAAATGCTGAAATAAAAGGTTTCCTTGCGTGCCTTCTAAATATGGGTGTAAAACGACAACCAACTATTGCTTCCTATTGGTACACAAGTTCCTCACAGAATTTGCCATGGTTTCTGTGAAAAACAGGCTTTTTAGGCTTCATTACACCACATCAGCAGCTAAGTGTGGATGAAAGCCTAGTAGGAACAAAAAATCATTCGCAACTTATGCAGTACTTACCCAACAAACATCACCACCATTGGGGGTATCAAATTTTGGATGCTCTGCGATTCAGTATCCAGCTACTGTCTGTCTTTTTTATATACTGAGGAGCTAAAGACACCACTTCAAAAGCAGAGATTCAAGAACATGGACTGACATACTCTGTTGTAATAAGATTGTTGAAAATGGGAAACTTTCTGTCTAAAGGGTACCATGTTTTTATGGATAACTTTTTCACAAGTGTTCATCTGGCTAAAACACTATGTAGTGCAGGGACATTTGTAACAGGAAGCATCCGGGAAAAACAGAAAATTCCTACCAGCACCCTCTCATAGTAAATTTCATATTGGTGAAGTGAAGTATTTCTGTATGGGTCTTATTCTTGCTACTGCCTTCAAGGGAAAAAAATCGCAGAGGTTTCCTGTTCTGCTTTTGTCGACACATTGTACTGCTGGAAACACTACATGCACACATATACGTCAAGGAATGAGTAAAAGTATAACTAAGCCATCAATTGTTCAACAGTAAAACTCTTTCATGGGTGGAATTGACACCTCTGATATGATGGTGTATTCATATCTAGATGAGAGGCGTACAGTGAAATACTGGGAAAAGGTGTGCTTCAATGTTTTTTCCCCGTATGGTCCTGAATAGTTATATTTTGTACAAAGAAAACATTCCATCTAGCCAGAAACCCATGTCTAGATTAGATTTTATTATTCAGATTATAGAATCTCTAGCAGATGAATGGCTCCAGGAAAAAGATAACCAAGCAGGAACTTCAGGCACTACAGAAACAACAGAACAAGAAAGCAGAAAATATCTCCGAAAACTTCCTGGAAAAAAGGAAAAAGACTGTTGTGTATGCAGCAAACGGTCTAAATATGACAAAGGAAAGAGGAAGAGGTCCTGCACAATATGTGCAAAGTGTGAAAAGGGTCTTCATGGGGAATGTTTCCCATTACATAAGTGTAGTGCATAAGTATGTTTCAGTGTTGTCCTGTGCTGTGCTTCCATGATACTAGCAGAACTATGAAACTCTGCCTCAGAATAACATCAAACTGTGAGGGTATATTCAAAATTAAATGGCTTATCATTATATTTCATCCTTTTTCTTGCAGAGGAAAGAATTGTTTTTGAAAATTTGTTTTGAATTTGCAATTTCTATTTCAAAAAAATTTATTTCACATAAAGTTTGTTTTTTTTTAAATTCAGTTATCTGAAATGTAAATTAATGTACATATAAATATTAAGAAAAATCTTATAAAGTTCAGAAAAAAACTGTTGCCTAAAATATCAAAATTTTTGGAAAGTACAGCATTTTTTCTTGAAGCTTGCAATTTCTAAGAAAATGGCTTAGCACTTTTCACATTTACACACACATTACGTGTACTAAAAGGGTTAATGGTGAAGAGTAAACGTATTTCGTACTACTAGTATGAGAAAGTATAATTAAGCTGTCTAAGTATGATATGTCAAACTCACAAGTTGAAATTGCCAAGTTAAGAAATTTTAAAGCAAGATTTTTCAAGGCCGCCTTCGGCTTTATCATCAGGCTTAGTGCCACAGTATATTGCACAAGCAAATAAATAAATACACTAAGAAACAATACCATGATGCAATAGTCACATAAGTCCTAGTTGCCAGACGTGGGCAGTGGGAATTCCCAAGTACATGAAAAATTGTGACAGATGTTCTACTTCCGCTGTGTGAAACACGGATTCGATTAATAGCTTCCATGGTGTGGAACAAAACTAGGAAGATCTATATTGCAGCTCGAATTACCGAATTTAATGATATATAAGCTTTCAGATAAATCTGAAAGCTTTACATATCAAAATTTATATTATCTGAAACCTTTACATATCAAAATTTATATTATCTGAAACCTTTACATATCAAAATTTATATTATCTGAAAGCTTACATATCATTAAATTTTGTAATTCGACCTGCAATATAATCTTCCTAGTTTTTTTCCACACCCCTGGAAGTTATTCATTGAATCCTTGTTTCTCACAGCAGAAGTAGAACATCTGTCATAATTTTTCATGTTCTTTGGAATGCCCACGTCTGGCAACGAGGACTTGTGTGACTATTGCATCATGGTATTGTTTCTTAATGTATTTGTTGCTTGCTGGCACTGTATACTGTGGTACACTAAACCTGATGATGAGGCTGAAGGTGGCCTCGAAAGATCTTGCTTTTAAATATTTTAACTTACCTTCATTTTAATTGTAAATAAGGTATTTTTAACTTTGCAATTTCAACTTGGTGAGTTTGACATCGTACTTAGCATAATTATACTTTCTCAAATCACTTAATGTTGTACCTCTTCTGTTTCCAGTCCTCCTGACAATTTACTTTTGAAAAAGTGCTGTTGGTGTATTAGAACTTTTACAGTGTACCATACTACTATATCAAGAGTGGATCTAATGTAGAGTTAGCTCAGTGTACATCCAGACCTGATTTAGAATTTAATTTAATGTAAAACTGATACTGCAGAATAGCAGTCTTTGGTTTTGAATATCTTTTGTTTAGCCTATGAAGCAGTCTAAAAAATCTAATGACCCTTATCCGATAAGTTTTGAAAACCCCTACTCAGCTGCATTGGTTTAATAACTGAGTGGCCAAGCAGTTTTAGGCTTTAGATCATTCATTCAAGAGGCATAAGTGATGTGTTTATACTACAACTCTGGCCTTCTCCCTTTCCTGGAACCAGTGGTACTAAACTGGGGACAGGCAACTCTCAACAGGTTGTTCATGGTGATTTACCCCCCCCCCTCCATGATAATAAAAAGAAAGAAAATTGCTTGAGTGAGAGAAAAAATGCAGTTACCACACAGGTGTGTATATATGACGGCATGACATGGACTCAAAATTCCACTACTGTTAAGCTGGTTACTATATCATCAAGTAAGAGCAATGTATGTAATAATTACAAACTGGAAATTAATGATTGATTTTTCATGCTGATTATTTATTAAGTATAATTTATTTAATAACAATGAGTGCTCACTGCAGTATGACCACCTCTGTGCAAAGTGTGCGACACCCGATTCTTGCTTGTCGAGGGCATGGCCTTTATGCTAAGGGACCAGGTAGATAAGCGATACAGTTGAGAGCAAGGTTATCTACATAATGGGTAAAACCAAGGATTTGTTGGAATTTACAAAACCCCAAATTGTGGGTGCAAGAAGGATTGCATCCATTTCGGACACTTGTGAGTTATTCAAGGGCTTCTATGGTTAACAGTCTTAGGTGGTGTGGCAAAACAGCTGAACTTTGACAACTGCAAGTGGGTGGTGAAAGATGGGATTCCAGAGGCGAATGACGGGTATGTCACTTTGTTCAGGGCAATCGGTGCATTACACTTTCTCAGAAGACAGTCCAATACAATATGGGTCAGCCAGAAACAATACATTCAGTGTGACTATGTCACTTCGTACAGGGCAATCGGGGCGGCACACTTTCTCAGGAGACAGTCCAATACAATAAGGGTCAGCCAGAAACAATATATTTAGGGCTGCCAGTAGCGACTAAATAGGCAGCTATTGCTACTATTTTTTATGACAGGTGACTATGACTACTATTTCTTACAAAAAATAGCCAAAAGCAACTATTTTCAGAAAAACTTGAACTATTTTAATTGTAAGGCTACTATTTTTTTTAAAACGTAATTTGTGTTGCGTATATCAATGTGCTTGTATAACATCAGTTTTAATATTGATACACATGAATATCAATTTTGATATAGATATGTATATGTCGAATCCGTCATTCATGCACATCCTGAAATTCCATTTTGTTCTGGAAATGTCCTAAAATTCTGTTACATGTTCTGGAATTTTATCCATTCCTGCCTTTTCCTTGCACAATGTTTTGTAGTTGAGGATTTTTCTACTGACATAACTTATGTCTGACAAATTTTCCTTCCCACCCCTAGCAAAATGTGTGTGTGTGGGGGGGGGCGCTATCAGTTTTCTTGTTTACGAGGACTGAAGCTGCGTTATTAGCATCTTTTGTGTCATGCTTATGTTGTCACTTTGTCTGTCCCGCTGGGAAGACAATATCTCCACAATTATTAGTTCGATTTGTAAAATTCTTTTTGTATTGGGAAGCTTAAAATGTGAGAGTGGTGATCCGTTCGTTCTGTTTTTTTTTCGATGTGCAACTTCATCGCTAGAGGACGCAAAGGGAGATCGTATCAAATTTAAAATGCATTTCATTTCATATATTTGCTTCTAAATATCCAATTGAAGAAATTATTTTTCCTTTCGATAACATTTATAGCGAAGACTATTTTAGTTACAGTCCCTTTTTCAAATAATGCATAAATTTTCAGCTAGGGGCGTAAAGGTAAATTGCGATTTTTCCAATATCTCAGCTTCTAAAAGTCCGATTTGAAAAATTCTTCCAGAGTCCGATACAGCTCTTGAGGTTGAAATGTTTTGCATGCAAATTCTCATTTTTGGTAAGGAATGGTTTGGCCACCAGGGGGCATAAATGCTTATTTTGGCTTCTGATGTATTTGCAACAGAATCTGAGCCGGAAACTCAATTGAAAAAATTCTTCCCTGAACCGATTCTGCTCCTCGGAAAGCTTTTTGAGAATACTTCCTGCTTAAAATAGTGCACAATTTTATCTTATATAATACACATATATCTTATTTTTGTCCATATCTCTGTTCCTAGGAGTCAGATTTGAAAAATTCTTTCTTTGTTGGTGAACATTTTCAGTGCGAAATGTTTCTCATAAAATTTAAAATATTTCTTAACACACAAGTGTGCCACTAAAGGGCGTAAGCTCACATTTCCGTTTACAGTAATATCTGCGGACTAAAAAACCCCCGACTGAAAAATATTCTTTTTCGATCCGATACCTAACTATGAAAACTCCTTATTTGTATTTTCTTCGCAAAATAATGCACAATTTTGCCGCTAGGGGCGCAAATATTTAATCTATTTTTCTTAATATCCATACTTCTAAATATGCGATTTAAAAAATTCTTTTAACACTAGATACCATTTACCTTATGGAACACTTTAGGTTTGTGTTTGAGGAGGTTTGTGGTTCACAATTCTGCTGTTAGGTGGTGTTTGTTTCCTTCTGTTTGCAGGCTATCTCTCTCTGTAAAAACCCTATTAAGAAATTTCTTTTTTACTATATGCCATTCGCTGTAATAAAGATAGAGAGTGAATAAGATTTTTGCTACAATAAGAAGATCCTCTTCAAATAATGTACAACTTTCCCCTAGGGGTTGTAAAGGTCAAAACGTTTTTCTTGCTATCTCTGCTTCCGGCAGACGTATTTAGAAAGTTATTTTTCCTTAGCATAGCTTTCGCTATGAAAAATGCTTTTTTCCTGTTTCCATTATGCAAAATTCTTCCGCTGAAACACATAGTTAAATCATGTTTCCTTCTATATCCCTCCTTTTAATTGATCGATTTAAAAATCTTTTTGTCTCTAATACCTTCCTTCTGCTATGGGAAACGTTTTTGTGCCATTTGTTAATTTTTGTTACATATTTTTCAGCCACTGGTGGAAGTAAATAGCTGATTTTGTGTGTGTGTGTTGTGTGTGCGGGGGGGGGGGGGGGGGGTATTTTACCTTTACTAAAATTTTGTAATGAATACTTTATGTAATAATTTGCCATTTAAATCAGATTGCTTTCTAATATCAGAAATTTAAATTTAGTTGTTTCTTAGTATTTTCTGAGCTTCTATAATTAGTTTTTTAATCATGCCCAGTTAAATTGCCATGATCACTAATGATGCACACAGCCCTTGGACATAAGGTTTTCCCATTATTCTCTTTCATTTCACGTTGGAAATTTGTGTGCATACTTTGTTTGCTGGCAAGTAAAAATTTAAAACATAGCTACAGCATTGATATTATGTTGAAAATTCCTTCCCTAAATAAAATGCAACACAAATACTTGCTCCCATGATTATTTGTTTAAGAAATAACAATCCCTTTGGTCCTTTGAAAAAGTTCCAGATATTTCACCTTTCCTCACCCTTAAATTTCCAACGTAAGCATTATTTCAAAATAATTGAATATAAATAATATTTTATGTATTGATTGTGTGGTATATGAAAGCATTTCAAGAGAAATGCCACATACCTATGTATTTTTGAGTTTTATGGGGTTTTTTTTTATGCTGTAATTTGCTTCAATAATTGAACTAAAGCCAAAGTGTAGTATACTACACTTTGGCTTTAGTTCAATTATTGAAGCAGTGTAATATACTGTGTAGTATACTGTATATAAAAGTTCAGTAGATATTAAACCTGGTCACATTTTCAGTGACAGTTTTGGTATTTCAGTATTTATCTGTGATTCTAAGTTTCTGATTAGCTGCAGCAGACATCATTTTTAACATTGTTTTAAGTTTGCCCAAGCGTGTAGGAAGTTGTTTGTTGTAGGTTACAAATTGAACAGACGTATGGTTTCACTATATTTTAAGTAAGAGCATTTGGATCGTATGTCCTGAAAAAAAATCCAAAAATCCTGGAAATGTCCTGGAATTTTGTGATTGAAAAAGCGTATGAACTATGCGAATCGTTATCGATATGTCTTGTTCAGTTTATCACTTTCTGCTTTATTGCAAATATCATGGAGGAAAGTCAGTGGTAAGTATAGACTATACCCATGTGATTAAAGGAATGACCTACTCAAATCAAGATATTCCGCTGAAAAAGTGTCCCGTTTTTTTGTTTGGATATATACGGCAGTGCCAGGAGCAAGCACGTATCTTGCCTTCGCCATATTAAAGACTGTTGTTTTCTGTGCTTACTGAAGTTTATTTGCTGTTAAATTTTAGTATCAATTTCAAGTAAAAAATTTTGTACCTAGAATTTCATGAATGATACGTTCATTGAAATAAATTTGCGTGATTGTTTTTACAGCTTTATTTTCCGAATGACACGGAAAATGCATGTTTTCGCCAACAGACATTTAAACTCACTTTACATTATCTACAAACTGTTTAATATAAATTAGGAATTGTTCATAACGAAAAAATTAAATGGTAATCGAAAAAACACCTGGTGAGACATTTCTGCATATCTGTTAAAAAAAAAACGAGACGGTACTTTTTGTCATTTGAGTAGGCCGTTCTTCTAATCATGTGGGTCTAGGTATAGATGTACTTGTATGTATAAGAATTTATTCTAAACAGTGAAATTAGGATTGATCATTTTTGGAGAGACATTGTATCAAAAGGCATTTGGAGACTAGAAATATCCATCTTTGGCTAAAGTTGTGAAAGCATGCCTTGCTTTATCACATTGCAACTTCAATGTAGAGAGAGGCTGTTCTGTATCACGAAGAGTTCTTTCAGATGAGAAGGCATCTATGTCTGAGAAGATGTTGAATGAGAGACTAACAATTCAAAATGCATTAAAAATGTATAACAACCAAGTTGCAAAAGTGCTAATAACCAAAGAACTAATAAAACTAGCACTTAATGCACATAGGTCATATAGCAACCATTTGGAAGAGAAGCAGAGAAAGAAAGTGCTGAGAGATTGAAACAAGAATTGCCAAATAAAGGATTTGAAGAGCAGAAAGCAAACTATGGAAAACAAGATAAAAATTCTTGTTCAAGGAAAAAGAGAAGTACAAGAATCATTAGACTCTGTGCTTAAAGAAGCCAGTAAGAGACAAAAGCAAGCATTAAAAAAAAAAAAAAAAAAACATACCTGCAATACGAGTTGCACATGGCATTCTAGGAACAGAGAAACTCTTACAAAAGGAAAGACAACATGAACTTGAAAAATTAATAGGGTAGTTCAAAAAAGAAAATCCTCCCTAATTGATGCATTTATGCAGAAAACCTCAAAAGAGGAATAAATCTAAGGTTAATGAGGAAGCTTTTTTTGTTAAGCCTACTCTTATATGCACTGATGACAGTAGTATAAATTCACACTCAATTTTTTGAAATAATTTACTGCATATAACTCCTCCAAATTGGTACCATGGTATAAGAATAATGTAAACTTTAAAGAGGACCCCTCCCAAATGGCTAAATGATAAAAAAGTTTGTTTAAACATATGGGGGGGGGGGGGCAGGGAAAATCCAACAAAAGGATTGATGCCTCAAGACAGTAATTTTCAGAAGAGTTATAAAACAATCATTTAAAAAAAAATTTGAACTTTGGTTTTATTATAATTTAACACAGCAATCGAGCATCGCCGAATTGACTGTAATTACTGTTTCACATGTGATAATTCACGTGTGAAACAGTAATTACAGTCAATTCGGCGATGTCCGATTGCTGTGTTAATTATCACGACATATTTACCACGTATTATGAGAAGAATATTTCAGTCACATGTGAAACAGTAATTACAGTCAATTCGGCGATGTCCGATTGCTGTGCTAATTATCATGACATATTTACCACATATTATGAGGAGAATATTTCTTCAACTCTGAATACCTAAACATTTGGTTTTATTATTGTCATCAGTGGGTGTAAGGATAATCTTAGTTTTACTGTTGTTAGAGCTTTGAAAATTGATCATGGTTAACATCTGGGGATTTTAACTGTCTGCTGTAGTGCTGTTATAAAAGTAACCCAAATTAGAAGAAAGTCAATTTTTTTTGTTTTCTTATTTCTGTAACTATGAGTTGGAATAATTTTACAGGATAAAGTAATTTCTTTATATTTATCTCAAAAGCATCAAGGACACTGTGAAGAATGACTGTAACATTATCAAGGCAGGTGTATATCAGTGTAATGCTTCATATCAATCATACCAGACCTACACAGACTTGAGCTTGAATCGTAAGACAGTTGTCCATGCCTTAATGAAATGAAGACGTTTCAGACAGGTTTTTCTTGTTTACCTTTCAAATATAGGAATCAAAATAAAATGTGCTCTTTTACAACATAATTCAAAATCATGTTAAGCACCATTATTATTACTTATGAGTTAAAAAGAGTTTCCATTATTGAAGAGGGAGATTACACTATACCCATTCCATTCCTGATGATAATAAACTGCAAGTTTTCATTTTTTTAGTTCTAGGCTTCGTGTTTTTGTTCCATACTAAACGCATTCACAGTGTTTGATATTTATTGTCATAGCTATACAAAAGACAAGTTCGAAATATTTCCAAATGTTCATCTATTCGAATGAGATTCTTGATATACCTCATATCAGATAACTACGATTATGTGTACAGAACAAAAGAAGTGATCATCATGGCACTGAATGTCCACAACTAAAATTCTTGTGTATTTCTTCTTTCAAAGGCCTTTTGGCCTTTGAAAGAAGAAATACACAAGAATTTTGGCCTTTGAAAGAAGAAATACACAAGAATTTTATCAACACAGTGTATGAAGCCCACTTGGAAAATCTTATATTTTTTTACCAACCACAACGCAGAAGAAAGCTCTCTGTACTGGCTTGATACAGATGAGAACATCTGACCTCCAGAACAATGACAAAGAAGTGTTTTGTAATTCCAAAGTTTGTATCTGGTTAGTTTATGTAAGTAGTTTTTGATATATAATTGAATTTCTTTTTTTTGGGGGGGGGGGGTTCCATAACCTTTATAGTTCTGATTGTCTCGAGTAGTAGTATATTGAAACTTGAGATGCCCTTTTTGAAGTGTGTGTGTATATATATATGTAATTTTTTTCCCCACCAAAATGTGAACATGTGCTGATTTTGTCACCATGGTTTGAAATAAATAAAAAAAATATAACAAGTTTTTTTTTTTTTTTTTTTTGTTTTTTGGTGTGGAACACTTACATTCTAAAACCCGTACACTTTTTTGGGCAACTATTTAAGCATTAACATAAGTTGTTAAGGCTACTATTTTTTACCATTAGTGGCTACTAAAGCAACTATTTTTTGGGTGTGATAGGCTGGCAGCCCTGTATATTCAGTGTGATTATGTCGCTTCGTACACGGCAATTGGTGCGACACACTTTCTCAGAAGACAGCCCAATACAATATGGGTCAGCCAGAAACATTATATTCAGTGTGACTCGCAGCGTACCTTGGCAGAATTCCCATACATGCCGCCCTCTCTTAACAAAAGTTTATTGATGTAAACAGCTCTCCTGGTGCCAACAGCAGGCAGACGGCAAATAAATTGTGCTGGTCTGATGAATGATGCGTTCTACATTCTGACAGGGTTCACATCTGTATTTGGCATCGGCAGCATGGTGTTGAGTTTATCACGAGTTTAGTTTATGCATGATCGAGTTTATCGATGTAAACAGCTCTCCTGGTGCCAACAGCATGCAGACTGGATGATGGAAGATAAATTGTGCTGGTTTGATGAATGACACATTCTACATTCTGACAGGGTTCAAGTCTATTTGGCATCAGCAGCATGAGGATCCTTCATTCATAGCACTGTCAATTCAGGCTGATCGTATGATATGGTAATGGAGGCATCGTGAACTGGTCAAACGTATGGATGCCAGCTACTACCAGGAACTTCTTGTGGACTAGATACCCTCCAGTCCACAGTAGTAGAATGTAGATGCACATGTGTACGCCGTGGATAGTTTCCAAATTATTAGCCAATATTGCAGATAGTTTTTGCTTGTAGATAAAATAAAAAAATATTTACAGCAATTAAAACTCTTACTCAAGGCTTTACTGAGATTAATATACGTAAATCTAGTTTAACTGGAAGAACTTTTACTTATTTTTCACATCTTCCGTGTTCTTTTGTTTTCACAGACGTGTATGGCCTCTAGATTTTATCAAGGCCTGTTCTCACTGTATAGGAACTGTATCAAAAGTTTTGTTTGCACAAAAAGAATTTAAATTTCATTGGCAGGCTCCTCTTGCAGTTGCCAGTTATTAAATTAAAATATTTTTGTTATGTATATTGTAAGTCTACTATTTTGGAATTAAGTTGTTGAAAATGCTATTTATAATTTTTGAAGCTTCATTAATGGGGCTGTTTTTTTGGATATAAAAACTTTATTTAGTCGCTTGCTTTTATGAGGTACATTTGCCCAATATTTTAATATTTTGCCATAAGGACCATTTTATGCACATTGCTGCACATTCACTTATAATGTATATACTTATTTTGTTCACATTGGAATCGTAATGTTCTAATAATAAATTATTGTTTTATTAATTTTTTCAACTATTTTATTGTATTATAGCGTTTCGCTGTTCACCGATTTGCAGCAAGTTTTCTGTTTCAGTCGTTTTTATACAACTCTGCCCTCCTGCCCTCCACAATGTTGTGCATCCCCCCAGGAAGGAATGAATTAGCAGAATGAGAATGCCCCATGTTATCAGGCACACTTCATGCAGGAATGGTTCAACAAACACAGGAGGCCTGATATAAGATATCTTGAATGGCCCCTCATACTCGCCTGAACTGAACACTTATTGAATGAAGTATTAGGCAGGTGGTTGTAATTCAATGTATTTCCAATAAGATCTTTCAGTTGCATATCAGCTTTGCTCACATAGCCAGCAAGAGTTCATGAGGGGAATCTTATTCACACGTCTATAGCCACCAGACACTTCCAAATAACTGGAATATTGATTGAAAGATGTGTCAGATTTATAACTGTCAGCATTCAGAAAAATTTCACTACTTTCTTTGCAGCACATGGCTATTTTGCCGATTGGTAAATGGAGCAATAATTTTGGTGCGGCAGAGATGTCTTCGGTTGTGATTACAGAAAGAGCTGTAGGTGATACAGGCCTTTCTTGAAGTCTTTAAGTTCCAGAATTCTGCAGTGGATTGACTAAAACAGATACACTATTTACCAATAATTATCTGGACATGCCTACCATTCATGTCATTTGCATATTCCACAATCACCGCTAGGCGGACGACTGGTATATAGGTAGCAGAACGCAGTAGGTGAGCTTAGTAGTCCCATAGAGGCGGCATGGCAACTCCTCAGGGACTTAGTAACTTTGAAAGGGACATGTCCAGTCAGCACTCGACTAGAACATGCAAAATCAACAGTTAGTGATGAGATAACCAAATGGAGATGTTTTAGCTCAGAAAAACATCCCATTCGGATCTTGAAAATGACAGACCAGTGGGTTTTAGAGAGGCGCGTTTTAAAGAGGGTAGCATGGAAAAAACCTGCTGAGATCGGTGCGGAGAATCCGTGAAGAGTTCCAGGGCAGCACTAACACCACTGTGTGCGTTAATGTGGTCCAAAGAGAACTCCATGCACTGGGTCTTCATGGCAGAACAACAGCACACAAACTGAACAAGGTAAACCGAACAATCGACCAGTGGAAAACAGTATTATAGGGTGACAAATCCAGGTTCATTTTCCAACTGAGAGACAGAATTTGGACAATGGACTTTGTATGATTGGAAACTGGTCTCCTGGTCCGAATAATCCTGTTTCCATTTTTCACGCAGACAACTGGTTGTGCATCTGGTAGAGACCGCACAAAGTAATGGGCCTGTCGTGTCCAAATGATGTAGTAAATAGAGTGAAAACTACATACATGGAACTATGCAGTGAAAAGCTTTTAGCTAAGTGCATCCATGAAAACCTAAAATGCGAATGAGTGTTTTAATGGTCTTATATGGCAGAGAACACCAAAGATTACTTTCGTTGGCCTATCTACACTATGTTTTGGTGTTAGTGATGCAGTTATCACCTTCAGTGAGGGTTATGAAGGACTCCAAGAAGTTTTTACAACACTTGGTTGCACACCGGGCTATTATCCAACCAAGGGACTGAGGTCCCTTGATATTCAGCGTTTATCCCGAGCCAGTGTTGCTGCAACACCCGAAGCAAAAATGGCTAGAAAAATCTTGAGGGGAAAAAAGGAAGGCAAAACTGGACATACACCAGACAAATGAATGGGAGACCTACAAATATGGTGGCTTTTAAATTCATTCAAATATATTATCCATTGTTTTCAACAAGAATAACTCTTATTTTGCTATTTTCTCAAATTTAAAAATTTTCATGTTTTGAAATACGACAAGTGATATCTTAATAAAAAATGGTTCAATCTCAATTTTTTTTTATGTGTTTTATCTCTATTATGTCTGTTGTGCAATGAACTAAAGGCTTTGCTTTGGAACAAATACATTTGAAGATATATGACATCGAATGTAGAACTTCTACATTTTTTTCATTAAATTCTCAGAAAAAAAATATATCACTTTGAATAATTGTGTCACAACTACGGCTGTAGTTCATTGCATAGTATCTTGATTTATTGTTTAGAAAAATAATTATTATTCTGCATTAAAAATTTTTCAAGTTATTAGTGTTACAAAATACTATTAATTAATTAAAATTAATTAGCTGCAGATTTTCTAACTTTTTTTAACAAATATTACTAATTAGATGCTTAACTTCTTGTGTTCCAAATATTGAAAAGATATTTTTAAAAATGAACAAAAATTCTTTAGGGTGTCCACCCACCTTAACTCAGGTACAAATTTTAATGTGATCTGCACAATATTTTTTAGTAAAACACATAAAAATATGTAAAACAGAGTTGTATAAAAATGCAATGTATCTGCGCACACAGCCACTGAAACAGAAAACTTGCAGCGAACCACGATAACAATAGAATAAAATAATTTTAAGAAAAATTGATAAAACCATAAATAATTATTACAACATAACAGATTCCAATGAGGACAAGTAGTACATATGCTTACATCACTGCTCATATATTTAAGCAGTGATGTACGCATTCTCTGCTCAAATATCAATATGCAGCAATGTGTGTAAAATGTACTTTTATATGGCAAAATATTAAAATATTGGACTATGTACCTCATAAAAACAAAGACTAAAGAAAGAAAATGTATCCAGAAAAACTGTTCCATCAATGAACCTTCAAAAATTATATAAATAGCATTTTCAACAAGTTAATTAAAAAACACTGGACTTACAATTTAATAACTGGCAACTACAAGAGGAACCTAGCAATAAAATTTAAATTTTGTGTAAACAAAACTTTTGATATAGTTCTTATACATAGAGAACAGGCCTTGATAAAAATCTCTATAATAATAATAATAATAATAATAATAATAATAATAAAAAAAAAACTCGGAACATGCAAAAAATAATTGAAAGGTTTTTTTTTTTATTGGGGGTTTAATGACTACCGTGAGCAGCTCAATGGGCTATAAGCAGTCATCGCTCGTCCCTAAAATTTTTTGTCCTTATATATATACACTATCTACCAACAAGTAATTGGACACCTGTGATAGCAAAGGAAAACTAAGTTTATTCACCTTCAATAGTTGGTGGAGCCTCCACGAGTGGCGATTACAGCTGCTAACCTCCGGGGCATACTCTCAACCAGGCGTTGTACGATAGCTAGCGGTATTTTCTTCCACTCGGCTTGGAGAAGACAGGTCAGTTCCTTCAACGATTTTGGACGCTGAGGGCACCCCTTTAAGTCAACGCTCCAACTCGTCTCGGAGGTGCTCGAGAGGGTTAAGGTCCGGGCTCTGCACAGGTCAGTCGATTCGATTAACCCCATTGTCACCATACCAAGCCATGGTGGACCTCGCAACATGACAGGTGGCATTGTCATCCTGAAAGTAACATGGGTCCATCCCGTAAAACTGCCACAACATAGGAAGCGCATGGTCATACAAAATGGTGCAGTAGGTCTCGGCGTTGAGTCTACCAGGAATTGCGACCAAGGGTCCCGTGCCATACCAGGAGAAACGCCCCCACAGCATAATTCCACTGCCGCCGAACTTCACAGTTGGCACAATACATTCCGGCAGGAGGCGTTCTCCAGGCAGACGCCAAACCCAGACCCTACCATCCGAACAGTAGAGGGTGAACCTGTTTTCACTGTCGACATTCTTTGCACCACGTTAGCCGAGCAGCACTATTGGACTTGGTGATCAAATGCTTGTGGGTGGCAGCACGTCCATGATAACCGAGCAGATGGGCTGCCTTACGGATGGTATTCATCTAAAGAACACTCCTGGATGCCTGTTGAAACTCCTCGCGGATGTGGCCCATCGATTTGGTGCAGTTTTTCCGAATTTCTCTGGCCAGCACCCGTCAGTCTCTAACTCCCAGTTTTGTGGGTCTGCCGGGTTGGGGCACATTCCGACAGTCACCTCTCATCTTCCACTTGCCAATCACGTAGGCCACTGTCGATTTTGGGTACTTTAACTCGCTGGATATGTCACGTATGGATCGGCCATTTCTGTGATACCTGACGATTACACCTTTCTCGAAATCAGAGAGCTCCGAACTGCGTGGCATCTTGCATGCAACTGGTTGCGTTGTTGTTTCCCACACGATATTTAACTGTGGCGGCCATGACTTGTATCAGGACCGCAGATATCGTCGATTGCAGGGGTGTCCAATTACTTATTGGTAGAAAGTGTATATATACTTACACGTACAGTATGTGCATGTATTTATAATTTGTAACCACTATCAATCTACTGCTGGATGAGAGTTTCCAAGTTTCTTCTTCCATAACAGTCTGCCTTGAGCCAGTTTCTTTCATGCTTTCTAATTTCATGCACCCATCTCCCTCGTGTCATCTTCTGGGTATTGTGTTTCCCCTTGCTATCCAGTTCAACATTTCAACTCTCCGTCGGTGGCTCTTTCTTCTAGCAATATGTCCATACCATTGCAATTTCAGGAATTCTGACCATAATGTCTTCCACTCTTGTCCTTTTCCCGATCCACGAGGTCCTATTTGCATCTTTCCTGGTAACATCAAACGTGCATCTCTACATGCTTCTTTCAGTTGTCTGCAATGTCTGTATGTCTATTTTAGTTGAGGTCCATGCCTGTGCTCCATGCGTAAGAACTGGAAGGATGCACTGATTAATCAGTTTCATTTTAAGAAATAATGCATCCGACCAAGTTTTATAGGTCGATTATTTTCTTCATAAATGTGGCAATGTAGCCATCGCTTAATATCTGTTGCCTAATTAAGGTATCGGTACCTCTACATTTTCCCTATCAATCGCTAAATATAAAATCTAAATATTGATTTCTGGTAAAAAAAAAAAAAAAAAAGCATTTTCGAACTTTCGATCAGTATATATATATTTATATTGTTATTATTATTAAATGGACAGCATCAGCACAGGCTCAGTACTTAGCTTTCAAAGTGATATCTACAAAATTGAGATGCAGCCCTTCCATCTCAGCTTACCACGAGCCGCCACTGCATTTGACCAAGTAAGTATGATGTGAAAAAGTTATCACAGGTGGTGATGTGTCCCTTCAAACCAAAAGACAAATCAAGAACAACTCTAAGGCCCTGATTTCATTCAGGAGGAGGGTTTGGTGCCTTTCCAGTATGGCTGAATATTCCATATGTAATTGGGATTCATTGTCACAGAGAATCGAAAATTTTATACCATACTTGCCGGTTTGCTGGACATATACTGTTGGAAAGGACAGTTTCCTCTAAATGAAACTAACTGTTCATCAACTGTAACAAATGCATTGGGGTTGAAACATTTTAGCAATATCTCCACCCACATATCCCACAAGTCACTGGCTGCTAACTTGTCTTTTTGCCTCCCATAGGAACGAGTTTTACAGTCATCAAATCTGAGAACATGTGAAATTTATTTGGTATATAAATAAGTTTTGAGGGATTTGAGGTGAACAAAACACGTTGTTGGAGAACAGAAACAATATTTTAATATTAATCGAAGTATGCTCCCTCTGAAGCTACAACTTTACCCCATCTTTCGGGCAGTGAACGTATGCCCCGAAGGAAGAATTCCGGTTCCTTGGAAGAGATCCAGTTGTCAAGCCAATTTTTGATGTCTTCACAAGAACTAAACCATTCTCCAAAAAGTGCTGACTGCATCGACCGGAACAAATGGTAATCCGATGGCGCAATATTTGGCGAATATGGTGGGTGGGGTAGAACTTCCCAGTCGGATCCTTCTAAGTACTTTTTCACAGGTCGAGAAACATGTGGTCTTGCGTTGTCATGCTGTAAGATGACTTTGTTGTGTCTATTCTCCCATTCCGGCCATTTTTGCATGAGAGCTCATTTTAAATGCATTAATTGGGTTCAATACTGATCACCAGTAATAGTTTCTGACTGTTTCAGCAGTTCATAGTGGATCACACCCTTCTGGTCCCACCAGATACACAGCATTTCCTTTGAACCATGGATATTGCACTTTGGCGTTGAAGGACCTGGTTCACCTGGCTTCACCCATGCTTTCAGCCATTTAGGGTTATCATACCATATCCATTTCTCGTCGTCAGTAATAATATGATGCAAAAAATTCTTTCTTTTTTGCCTTTGAAGCAGCAATTCACAAATGGTTTTTCGACGTTCAAGGTCTCTTTCCCGCAAAGCATGTGGAACCCAATTCCCTTCTTTTTGCACCATTCCCATGGCAGCTAAACGTTGTGAAATGTATGGTTGACTAACATTTAATGCTGCTGCTAGTTCTTTTGGGTCTGGCACTGATCCTTGTCGAGTAAAGCTTCCAATTCAGCATCAGCAATTTTTTTTGGGTGGTCCAGAACATTCTTTACCACTGACGTCGAAATCGTTTCTTTTGAATCGTTCTAAACCAATACTCGCATGTTTTTATGGATGGGGAATGTTCACCATAGATTTCTGAAATTAAGCGATAGCTGTCGGCAGCACTTTTCTTGACAATAAAGTAATGCACTAACACTTCCCGCAAATGCTGTTTTGTAGGGACGAAAGTTGCCATTTTCCATCGAGTAAAACAAATACGTCTTCGCACCTCAATCGAACATCGTATACTGACTCTGACATCTCGTACTGCGATGTCGCAGTGTTGCCACCTTAAAATACATGTGAGCCGTAAGAAGCTGACACCGAACGGAAATCCCTCAAAACTTATTTATATACCCAATAAAAAAAATCTTTGCAAACTCATAGTTGCTCTGAAAACTGCTCTGCCCTTTTCTGCATCCTACAGGCTTTCTGTTGATTCATTACAGTACTTCAAAACTCCAGCTAGTAAAACTAAATATATGTAAGCACTGAGTTCAACACTGTCAGTAGTTTTCCAATTATCCCAGTACACATCCTTTTGTAAAAAATAATTGAAAAGCAGAAGGTTCATCTACAATATGTGAAGTAGCATACCAGTAGGTCCTGGTGTAAGATTCCATATATCTTTTGAGGCATGTCTCCTTGCTTGCAATGGGGGTTCACTTCTATATTGAATAGACGTATCCTTAGATAAGTAAGAGCAGCCAGTAATTCCATCCTCCTCTTCTTCTGACGATAAATCAGAGATTCGAAAAACATGATCTTCTAATTCAGACACAATTTCTTCGTTGTCTGAAGCAGCCAATAGTATACACTGCCTGACAGAGAAAATGCCACACCATGAAGGAATGCTCGAAAACAGACCAAACTGCACACACAGATAGCCAGCCAAGTAGGTACTGAATAAGTAATTTAATTGTCACATACAGATTAGGCTCCAGTGGCCGAATATGCAGGATCCCCGTAGCAGAATCGCAGCGACGTACATCACAGATTTTATTTTGGTCCTGCAGACAGAAACACACCCCAGAACCTTTTAAAATACTTCCTTGCAGACTCCTAATCATGGATGTAAGTTTTCCGTTTTTGGATGGAATTTGGTTGTTTCGAAACTTTCCCAAAATGGAAGTTAGATGGAATGAAGATTCCTCCTGTAATCTTAATTTTTTTCCTCGCAATGTTCCCTCTGTCCGGTGTTGTGGTTAATAGCCTTTTTTTTGCATAAATGTTTGTGTTTCAGCTTGAAAATGGAAGCAGTAATTTCCGAAAACGGAAGTTGGGTGCAGACCTGTAACCTTAAATTCTTTTTCTTGCACCGTTCTTTCTGCTCCATGTGGTTGTTAGATATAATTTTATTCTTTAAATTTCTGTTTTCAGCTTGAAAATTGAGGAAATTCTTCCAAAAACGAAAGTTGGACAGGGTGAAAATTTTTTCCCCGTAAACGTAAAATTAAAGCAAAAGTTTTCGACAAAGTTAAGTTAAAGTATACCATTTCTCTAGTAATTGTTTTCTCCCAAAATGTTTTCCCTGCATTGCATTATTGTTTAAACATAATTTAGTTACATATATGATTCCATTTAAGATCTAAAGTTTAGATAAGTTTTCCAAAACCGGAAGTAAGTCAGAGCGAGGTTTCTCCCGTAATCGCATCTTTTATTTCTGGTGATGTCCTCGCTTCCTTGTATTGTTGTTAAATATAACTTTATTCCATAAATTTTTTTCTTTGAAAATGGAGATAGAAATTTAGGTACAGAGGGCAGAGTGTTCTTGATGGTAGTTATATTGTAATTTCTGTAGTTAATAGGTTAACCTCTTTTTTAGGCAGAAGAAATACAGGGTGATTCAAAAGTCCCCGAACTCTATATTTTAAAACGTATTTGCTGTAAAACCATAAAAGATATCCGAGTATTGCTGCTTGTGTGTGACCTTGGGGAACGAGCTGCGCCGTGTGACGCTATGCTTATGAGGGCGCTGGCAAACAGTAACATTCGGTCAGCCATGAGTCTTGCGCAAAAACAGTCGCTTTGTTAGAAGTTTATTCTGCATAAAAAATTTTACCAACGTTGCAGCGCTCTTCCCGGAAGTCACTTCGGTGGCTGTCTCAAGAGTTAGTCTAAAGCTACGGCCGTACAGAATTCGAGTAGTGCAAGAGCTACTTCCTTTGGACTTTGAAAAGCGCATTGCCTACTGACAATGGTTTAAGAATTTTCGGGCGCAACAATAAGACTAACCAGCTTAACAACACTGTTTTTAGTGACAAGGCATGGTTTCATTTGAATGGATACGTCAATAGCCAAAACACTCGCATATGGGTTGCGGAGAATCCACAAGCATTGCACGAGGTTGGACTTCGCTGTCAGAAAGTTGGAGTGTGGTGCGCCATGGCTAGACGGCAAATTGTAGGATCATTTTTTTTTTTTAGGCACAACTGTAAATTCCGCTGTGTATGCAGACATCATCCATCAATTTGTAGCGATGCTGGAAGAACCCGAACGTTACTGTTGGTTTCAACAAGACGGAGCAACATGCTACACAATGGAGATGATATCTGCGAGTTCTTCCATGATCGATTAATCTTGAAAAAACTTTGGCCACCTCACTCACCAGACTTTTATTTGTGGGGCTATCTGAAAGACACAGTTTACCACAACAACCCTAAGACGATACAGGAGCTGCAACACAACATCATTACAGCCGTGAGGGACATACCAGACAACATGCTGAAAAGAGTGTCCACCAACATTTGTCGTCGGGTGAATTTGTGTATTCAACAGAATGGTGGACAATTCCAGTGTCTATTGTAAAGAGGTTTTCATTACCTGAAAATATGAGTGTCAATATAACAATATGTAAAAATAGTTATACATTACTATAAAGTATTTGTGGTAGAAATATTTGAATCACCTTGTATAAGATGTTCAGTTCTTTTATGTCTCTTTTTTTCTTTCTTTTTAAATATTCTACCTGTGCATTTTTTTTTTTTTTTTTTTTTTTTTGCTGCATCTATCTTGCCCATTGACCACCTGCAGATTATTTCGTGGCACCATGATAATCTGTCGCAGACTGATCACGAACTTTCTGCTACAGGACACAAGCTGATCAATAAGGAGTGTGGCCCCTAGTTTGGGCAATACAGCATTGAATTCGACGTGGCATCAAGGCAATGAGAGTCCGAATAGAGTCCTGGTGTATTGTGAACCATGTGGTGTTGATCCAAGTCCACAGTTCATCTTTATTTTGCAGAAGTGGGAGGGCACTCAACCGACGTCCAATCATGTCCCACAGATGTTCGATTGGCGAGAGGTCGGGGGTTTGTGCTGGCCATGGAAGCATGCGCACACCGTGTAAAGCATTCATACTGATCCGAACAATATGTGAGCGGGCGTTATCCTGTTGAAAAACGGCGTTCGGGATGCTCTGTAGATATGAGTGCCATGGGTTGCAGCACCTTGTCAACATAGGGGCGTACTATCAATGTGTCCGTAATGCGTATCAGCGGTGAGCGGCTGTTGGCGCTATACCCCACAAAATGACTCCACATTGCCGAGTCATGTGGCGCTCTTCAATGGTGGAGGAATCCGCCTGTTGGCTTCGTCGCCTCCAGGCTTTGTTGCGAAGGCTACCCCTTTAACACGATGGCTCGCGGTTAAAGGTAGCCTTCGCAACGGACGGCTGGACAGCAAACCAGGAGCCAATCGGCTTGACACTGTTCACGTCAATATCGGAGCATCCCTGTACACTACACAAAATGGTGCCCGTTGTGGCCTGTGGGTCAGCTATGGTCTGATGCGATGATCAGTGCGCTCGGACATCTGTCTCTGTGCTCTGGTCCCCCTACAACATTGCACAGATCTTTACTAGGACCACTGTCTACAAATGCGACCAACGGTTGTGGCATCACGTTGCATTTCTTCCGCAATACGACGCAAGATCATCCGGAGGTACGGAGGCCTACAGTGACATCTCTCATGAACTTGTCTGTTTGACGAAATTGCGTATGACGGCATTGGCACCCCTTGTTCGTTCTCCAGACACGGTTACAGCAGTACCACTCACTTCTCGCAGCCGTGACGACGTCTCAACTGAAGACCCCACGGGCTGGTTGTCCGTTCTTATGTCCCACGCACTATTCGTGCGATTGGCCTACAAATGCAATCATTTGCATAACTTTCACGTGTGCAGCCACCGTGTATTTTGCATGGCGCTGCATTCATGTCTTCGTGGTGTGGCATTTTCTGTGTCGGGCAGCGTATTTTTGATTTCAGTAGGTGATAAAAGGTCGATCAATCCATTATTGTGAAGCTTCATGTAATGTCGACAACAACACTGAATAAGCGAATGTCACTGAGGATCTGCAAACGACACTGAACAATATGCAAAGTGCGTGCTTCTGCCAACAGAATGAACACAGTCATTCAAAACAAAAAAAGGAATTCCCATCGAGCTGGGAAGCGCCCTCAAGCGGGGAGTACCGAAAACAAAAAAAAAATTGGGAAAGCCCCGGTGTGAAGTCTCTATTTAGACGCTAGCATGTATTGTCTTGATTATATTAGTGGAAAGCTATGTATTCGTTCTAGAGCCATGCACAAGCCTACAATTTCGTAGGCGGGCTTGGATTTGCATGTGTACCGTGTAATCAGGTTGTTGATAAATTTAGGTCATTCTGTTTTTGAAGTCTGCCTTTCCCTTCCTGTGATCATATTTCTTGTTTCTCGCAATCATTCTTCTCTCCCGCCCTGTGCTATTTTTTATTTATTTTGTGCGCGTCTTTTCGTCTTTGATCTTTGGCAATCGAACTCCCCTTTGAATCCATATTCCATTTATTTCAGAAGTTTACACCAGAAAAACACTTGCTCCGTACGATGATTTGCATTTATAGGAATTGGGAATCAATTAAAGCTTCAATATGCGCTAGTAAACTACTGTGTCTTTATAATTTTGATTTGCTACTTGCTTTGTTTTAAATATGGATGAATATTGGGTTGGGTAAATTAAGAGGTTTGAGGAGCAAAGCAATCGGAAAATTGTGTTACATTTGGATTTTGGGAGTTATATGCTAAACCTGAAGAATTAAAATCAAAGACGTCTGGCCAACAGAATGGAATCATATTCTGCGTATGCGAGTTGTTGTATTAATTAGCATGTTATCGTGTGTGTAACTGAGCATCAATTTATATTATGTTCTGGGCAAAAGTGTCAAAGAAGACAGTACTTGACTCGTATAAACAGTGATCTGACACTACGAAGGGTTCGATTATGAAATAACGATAATTTACTTAAGTTGACTGAATACTATTTATTGCCTTTGCCATATTTATGGTTACTGGTGGGTTAGTTAACTTACTTATGCCTTCTTTTTACAAGAGTTTCGAGTGAGTCTAAAAAGTTACAGAACAAATACCGTCTGTGTTAAAGCAAGTGACAGTTGCACACATGAAACCTATGACAAAACTGAATGGCAGGGCCGGGTCTGGCATTAACTTGGTGGGCTCCGGCCTAAAAATTATGCCTCTGCAGGGCTCTAATTCGTTTTATTATAAGAAATAGACAATGATCTATACGTTGATTTCTGCAAATTAACTTGTATTTTTTCATAAGGGTCTAAAAGGACTCAAACACAGTATGTGTAAAGTTTTTTATTACAAACAAACTGGTGTTCAAATAGTAATAAAAACCATAAGTATTTCATAAAACACTAAAAGAAACAAAGCTACAAAGTGATGTCACCATTATTTTTAGCTTTGTAAAAAATAAAGTTGCTTATGGGGCCAAATGGACCCGAAGACAGTAGCAGGGTTAAGACTGGGTTCTGGGAAAGGTCTCATTTTAAAGCTCTTCACATGGATTTTAATATTATATATAACATGATGTTGGTTCATAAGTGATTAAAATTTCAAGGTCATTAAAAAGTTTTTTTGGAAAATCTGAAAAAAAAAAAAAAATTCTGTTTATCTGACATTCTTTAACAGATCCTGAAAGTTTCAATATGGGATCTCAGTGGGATCATATAAAAACCCTATTTTATTTATAACATGTGTGTTCATTTTACAGTCTACACTTATGAGTGCCCACATAAAAAAAGGTTATATTACAAAATACAGGGTGGCCCAAACAAAACTATACCCATGGTAGCCCAATTTAATAACTTATTTGGTTACAGGTACTGACAATCTACAGGATTAACGAAACAGTTTACTTGTTAATTACAACTTTTGGTTACAGGTGCTGACAATCCATCGATCTGCATACCAGTTTACTTGTCAGGAGTTTCCCAGCAGCAGAGAACATCGTCGTGTGTCAACAGGAGTTTCAAACAAGGTTTAAAATTCGACCACCAACGAGGGTGCCAATCTGTGATTTGGTAAAAAAGTGGCGTACAACTGTTTCAGTGACAAATGCCAGAAATTATGCCAAGCACGCACGTTCTCCAGAGAACATTGAGAACATTCGTGAGCAAATCTTAGTCTCCTAACAAATCTATGCGTCGATTATCTCAACAAGCAGGAATTTCACGTTCTTTGTGCCAGCGAATATTGAAACTCGAAATGGGTGCTAAACCATACAAAATTTCTGCATTACATCAGTTGCAACCCCAAGATAAACCCGCACGTGTGCGATACTGCTGGTGATTACAGGAAGAAATTGCATCTGGGATGCTGGACATGAATCTCTACTTCACGAGTGATGAGGCATGGTTCCACCTATTGCAAACATTTTCAACCCATTTGTCAATCGGCTTACCAACGAGGAGAAGTAGTATTGTTACATTCAACAAGATGGAACTACAGCTCATACTGCCCACCATTCAATGAATGCGATTTTTGAGGAAGACCGTGTTGTGAGTCGTGACTTTTGGCCTGCTTGATCCCCTGATCTGTCTGTGTGTGACTTTTACTTGTGTGGTGCACTAAAGGGTCAGGTGTATTCTAACCCAAGAACTCTTGAAGAGCTTCAAACCAACATCTCTGCTGAAATTGCTAAGATTACACCACAACTTCAAACTGTGTTCCAAAACATGCTGCGAAGAACCGGCCTGTGCCTTAATAATGAGGACGCTCATTTCCAACACCTGCTGTAGGAACTGTCTTGGACACTAACATTAAATAAAACTTGTGCTTATTTGATTTGTTCATTTGGTATAGTTTTGCTTGGGCCACCCTGTAGAATTTTTTTTTTTAAGAACTCAAAAATAATTTATTTCATAAATAGTATTTATCTTATAAATATGTATTACCTAACATTTTAATAAAAATTAATTTAAATAATTTGTTTAAATAAAAATTATAATGAATAAAGTGTGGTGTAATTCTACTTGATTTACCTTGTGAAGTGATATTTTACTAGTTCACACAATGATGTTCTAACAGGCAGAGTATTTGAATTTTCAGACACTAATCATGCCATGACATAGCAAAATCCAGGTCTGAGGCTCATTTCATGTCTCAATATGCACAGAGAAGCCTCACCTGGAACTACTCAGTCAGTGTTCAGTTGTGGTGAGAGGAGGGTGTAGTCATGCCTCTCTCCTGATTCACTTGAAGTTTTTTCCTGGAAATGTGCATTTGTTTGTATATTAGTAATATAAATAAAAAATCGTGAACTTTCTCTCTATTCTTTTAGGGCTATATCGTAAATTTTTTATTACATTGTGAAAGTTACCAAGAAGTAAGAAAAATGGTTGGATCAAAGGCAAAAGTGAATTTGTTTTGTTGCAATCCACTTAATAAACCAGGACAAAATTATCACAAGAGTTTGAGACTGATGAGTAATAATCTGCTAGATGAGTTCGTTCAAAGATTGTCTGGTGGTAAGATTTGTGACAGTTGTTGCAAATTATTGTGCAATTCTGTGAATAAAGATCAATCTGTGGAGCCTCCCTCCGATGATGATACAGATGATGACTTCCCCCAGGAAGTGAATTTATCTACTCCAGAAAAAGATGAAGCTCTCACTTGTTTTAACCATAGCTTAATTGCTAGGAATGAAACGCCAAAAAAAAAAAAAAAAAACAATGATTAGGAGAAACGAGCTACCCAGTGGAAAAGCTCAAAAGAACAAGTAAAGCTTTTAGGTCTAGACCGCTAGAAAGCAGTGGAACTTCTCTCAGTGTTGAAACGCCTTCCCCTAGTGATGAAATACTCGACCAACTGAAAGAAAAGTTCCTTTCAACTACACACAAAAGTGTGAGAATGCAAATCCTAACTACACTACCTACAAGACGGACAATACATAAAATTCAAGATGAATTCAATGTAACTAATTACACAGCTGCAAAAAGAGAAAGGACTTGTGTCATGCTTAAAGCTGGGAAAACATTAAACCTAGAAATTGCTGCAAAAGTACAGTCTTTTTATGAAAGTGAAGAAGAGCCGTGTCTTGCCAGGGAAGAAAGACTGTTGAAGTAGGTGGAAAACGTGAGCATATTCGAAAACAACTTATCCTTTGTAATTTATGAGAACTGTTTGTCCTTTTTAAGGAGAAATGCCTGTATATTCAACATGGGTTTTTTAAGTTTTGTGAACTTCAGCCCAAACACTGTGTTCTGGCAGGAGTGATCAATTTTCTTTTGATTTGATTTTTCTTATAGACTGTTTTCTTGAATCTCTTCCAAAACTTCTTCAACATTCTTTTATTGTGAAGCAGCAATCCTCATTTCTTAGTCATCTTAAGCAGGAACTAAAAGAGGATGAGTTCATTGTAATTTTGCTGAGAATTGTTTCTTTATTTTGCAAGATGCTGCCCAGGGATATCATTGGAATAATGCACAAGCAACGATTCGTCCATTATCTATCTGCTCAAAGGGTGACACAAGCAGTGAATTGCATCACACCAGTTTTGTAGTGATTTCTGATTGTCTTACTCACAACACTGCTCCTGTTCATTGTTTCCAATAGATATTCAGACTTCATCAGGTCTCACATACAACTCTATTAAAAACATATCATATTTTTCGGCATATAATCCGCAGATGGTAAAATTCAGCATGAGAGAAAAAAGTCTGTGTAAAATCCGCAGACAAAATTCATAGTAAAATTTAAAAAACAGATGCATAATCCACAAGAGTTTTATAACAAATAATACAAAAAGGTAATCGCCAATATTTTCGCCAAATTTTTTCCCCCTTCAAATTGCAAAGAGTGCGATCAGCCTGCATATTTATAAGGCGCAGCTGTGCAAATTTTCGTTAAAGCGACCTGTTACTTGTAAGTACGTGCTTTATATAATGCCTGTTACACCATTATTTGATGGCTTCAGAAATCTGGAATTTTCATAAATTTGGCACTCGTCCGTTCCCGTCCATGCCGGATTTTCGAGGTTTTACTGTCTGTATATACACTGACGGGGAAAAAAAAAATCCCAACACTATGAAAAAATAGTTGTAGAGGAATGAAATGGCGGCAATACATTTGTATAGGTAACATATTTAATCGATTAAAGTTTCAAGATCACAGCTTAATGTAAGCGCGAGAAGAGCCATTTTAAATGTGAAATGCTGGTACATTAATAACCAGTGTAACCGCCAGAATGTTGAATGCAAGCACGCAAACGTTCATGCATTGTGTCGTACAGGTGCTGGATGTCAGTTTGTGGGATGGAGTTCCATGCCTGTTGCACTTGGTCGGTCAATACAGGGACGGTTAATGCCGGTTGGGGGTGACGCTGGAGTTGTCGTCCACTGTGTCCCATACGTGCTCGATTGGTGGAAGATCTGGTGATCTAGCAGGCCACGGCAACATGTCGACACTCTGTAGAGCATGTTGGGTTACAACAGCGGTATGCGGGCGAGCGTTATCCTGTTGGAAAACACCCCTGGAATGCTGTTCATGAATGGCAGCACAAGTTGAATCACCAGACCGACGTACAACTGTGCTGTCAGGGTGCTCCTGCTGTCATAGGAAATTGCTTCCCAGACCATAACTCCAGGTGTAGGTCCTGTGTGTTTCTGCCGCAGACAGGTTGGTTGCAGGCGCTCACCTGGCCTCCTTCTAACCAACACACGGCCATCACTGGCACCCAGGCAGAACCGGCTTTCATCAGAAAACACAACAGATCTCCACTCCGTCCTCCAGTGAGCTCTAGCTTGACACCACTGACGTCGCAAACGGCACTGGTTTGGAGTAAGTGGAATGCACGCTACAGGGTGTCTGGCTCGGAGCTGTCCTTCAAGTAACCGATTTGTAACAGTTCGTTGTGTCACTGTGGTGGCAACTGCAGCTCGAATTGCGCCCGCAGACGCGGTACGATGCGCCACGGCCATACACCGTACACGGCGGTCTTCCCTCTCAGTAGTGCCACATGGCTGGCCGGAACCCGGTCTTCTTGAGGCAGTACCTTCCCTTCACCACCTCTGCCAACAATCGTGCACAGTGGCTTCATTCCTGTCAAGTCGTTCTGCAATATTGCGGAAAGAAAATTCACCTTCCCGTAGCCCTATTACATGACCTCGTTCGAACTCCGTGAGCTGTTGATAATGGCTTCTTCATCTTCTTAAAGGCATTCTTGACTAACATCAACACCCTACGTCAAATCTCAACGATCACGAACGTTACAGCGCATATTTACAGCAAACCTGCTTTGCATGTTCCGAGGCGCTACTAGCGCCACACGTATGCGCCGAGCACGAAATTTGCAGACGTCATCTTACAGATGTACTCTCACCGCCTACCAACTGTCGTTTATCTAACACAACCCCTTCTTGGTGTTGTGATTTTTTTTTCCCCGTCAGTGAATATACTTTATTTCCATTTAATGAGTTTAACAAAAATTGCTGAATTTTTTTTTAATTTAAAAAAGTTACTGTTACAATACCTCACAACTTTCAAACGGTTGTGATGTATATTTTTAATTTATGTGGCAATCATGCTGTAACCCTGAGTAATGCTTAAATTACATCAACAACTGAAACACTGGATTTCAGACCATAAATAATTTGGGATGGTGTCAAAGAGAGGCATTCTCTTTGAAGTACAGCAGCATAAACAAGTATGTGTGTGTGTAGGTGGGTGGTGAGTGACCATACAGAGGTCAGAGCAGCATGGAATGGAAACTGCTCTACCCTAATCAAGGTCAACGCACTTTGAAGCAGGCAATGTTTTCTCCCTTAAGTGTTACAAAGCAGCAATCAGCAGGGAGGAAATGTCTACACACATATATTTTTGTCAAAGCCAAGAGGGAGATATGTTGATGCAGTGACACTGTGCATTATTGTTGAACACTTGGCATTCATACAGTTTTGACATGATACAGATTTCTCTCATTATACAGCATGGTATGAGCAAAACTGCTTCATTTTTGAAGTTTCTTTTTTTTTTTTGGGGGGGGGGGGGGTCGTCCCATAATCTGCAGTGGCTAGAATTTAAACTTTTAGGTTTTAGGAATGATAATCCATGGATTATGTGCTGGAAAATGCGGTATTATTTTTCCAATGGCTGTGCAGCACAATACAAGAATTGGCTTAATTATTTTAATTTTTGTGTTTACACAAGGATTTTGGTGTCAAAGCAGAATGGCATTTTTTCGCAACCTTCCAGGGGAAAAGTTCATGCAATGGGATTGGTGCCACTGTAAAGAGACTCAGTCAAGGTAAAGCCTTTGCCTTGTTTACAATGAACAAATCCTGACACCCAGGCAGCTTTATGAGCAGACTAAAGTCAGCATCAGTTCCATGCACTTTGCATACAGTACAACCCAGCAGTACAAAGATGAGATGATCTTGAAGGACAGGAAGCTATCTGCTCTTGAACTGCTGTAGGCATCTTGAATCTGCACTCCTTCATCCCTGTGAGTAAGAGTCAAGTGCTCACTAGACCATATTCCTTCTCAGCATCTTTAAGGGAAACAGAAATTACAACAGGACGTGATGAACTAGACCACTGAAATCATTGGTTTTGTGACTTGTCGACATGGTGACTTCTGGTGGTTGTTGGCATGTGTTCTCGATTCATTTGAAGATGAACAGGAAATCAAAGTGAGTTTCTTTCGACCCCGTGGTCCAGCTGTATCATTCACATATCCTACAGCACCTGACATTCTTCTTGTACAGCGGAGCGACATTCTCACAAGAGTGGATCCGTTAACAGCAACTTGAAGGGTTTACACACTGACTAGGGCAGAGATAGAAAATGCATCCAGAAAACTTTTGGTAGTGAAGCAGCTGTGAAGTTTGAAACCAAGTTCTGTAGGTACTTCAAAACTTTTAACTTATTTTTATAATCAGCCCCTTCCTTGTACTACAATGTGTATAGGAAAAGTATGGAAATACACAGTGCATGTAATGTTTTAAAATTGGGTTTTTATATGATCCCACTGAGATACCATTTTGAAACTTTCAGGATCTGTCAAAGAATGTCAGATAAACAGAATTTTTTTTTTCAGATTTAAAAAAAAACTTTTGAAATTTAAAACAAATTTTTTTTTGATAAATCAAGGAAGGAAAAAATATTCTTCATAGAAAATCAACAGAATATTCAAAGCAAACTGAATTTGCTTGTACCATTTACTGGTCATTCATGTAAAAAGAAAAATTCAATTTTTCTGAGAAGTGTTACATGGATGACCAGTAAATGGTACAAGCAAATTCAGTTTGCTTTGAATATTCCAATTTTTTGATGACCTTGAAAGTTTAAATGTGTACAACCATATCATGTTATATAGGGCAATTCATAAAGAAGTATACAGTTTCCAGATGCTGTAAAACAGTAACAGTTGAAGAAACGGACCACAACTGCGAACCGTTAGGTAGATGTACCCATAAAGTTTGTTTCCCGCTACCGAGGGAAGTGACTTCAAGGCGATAGTGTGCATGTCACGTGACTAGTCAGTCAAAATGACATCTTCCTCGCCGATGGATTGGACGAGCTGCAGACTACAACATGCCACTGACCCAATGGCCACCCAGAAGTCCTGACTTAACACCTTGTGACTTTTTCCTGTGGGGGACAAGGCATTCACCCCTCCCTTCCTGTTGGTCTAGTGGAGCTGAAATAGTGTATCAAAGCCACTATCACTGCACTTGATTCAGATATCTTACCTCGCGTTTGGCCGGAAATGGATTACTGGCTCGATGTGTGACTAAGGGTGCACACATAGAACATCTGTGACTGTCTCTAAAAAAAAACTTGAAACATTCCCCTACAATTTTGTTACAGGTAACATAAAATATCTTACATTGTTCTTGTTTTATAGAGCGTTGGAACTGTATACTTCTTTATGAATCGCCCTGTATATCATATTAAAACCCATTTCAAGAGCTTTTAAAATGAAACCTTCTGGCTGAAGTAATAAGCAATTCAAAATTATTCTGTTTGCCATTTTTGACAAATTTTGAGAGCTGTAGCTCAAAATCGACACATGAAAAAAATTAGGAATCACTTTCTTTACGATGTTATCAGAATTCTGAGTTTCATTTACATTAGTGATGGTGAATTTAAAATGTTTTTTTTTTCGGTTCGTTTGACATGGAATGACCCATGGGTGTGCAATGACTGCCCTGGACCACCCACAGTCCTGACCTCAACACCACTGAACACCTTTGGGATGAACTGGAATGGTGGTTGAAGTTGAGACCGACACGTCCCAGTTCTGTTGCTGAACTCACTGTGGCTTTGCAGGCAAAATGGCAACAAATTCCACTTGCAATTTGGTTGAAAGCCTTCCCCAATGAGTATTGGCAGTAATCCAGTTCTAGGACAGACGAGATATTACAAGAAGTGTTTTCTATTCATATGTTTATTTCTCTAGTCTCAGGACAATTATTGGTAGATAGTGTATATCTATTTGCAGCCAACATTGTGTGAAGACTGGAGGAGCAGGCTTAAAAAGATTTCAAAAAAATATATTATTCCAATTTTTTTATTCAGATATATATATTTATTTATTTATTTTGGGTTGTCAGAAAAGTCCTGGCGTATTTTGGCACCCGTTGGCGGTTTTGGAAGTACTAGAGGCATGTGCAGCTCTGTTATCGCTATGGCATTCGACAGGTGCCAGTTCTAGCTGCAGTCTAAAAGGAATAGTGAGCGATTTAGTTGATTTACGGAGATTTCACATCAAGTTGAAGATGGAAGACCAAACTCTGCATTTTCGCTATATTTTACTTCCATAAAAGGAAGAACGTGCATCAAGCTTGTGAAAAGTTGCGTAAAGTGTACGGTGATAATACTCTACAAGAACGTCAGTGCCAGCAGTGGTTCGCAAAATTCCGTGCTGGTGATTTTGACCTCAACGATGCTCCTCGGTACGGGAGACCCACCGAGGTTGATGACGACCAAATCAAGGCATTGATCGAGTCAAACCTACGTTACATGACACGAGAGATTGCAGACACATTGCACATCCATCATTCAAGCGTTCTCGACCACCTGAAGAAGCTGGGATACGTAAGCAAGCTCGATGTGTGGGTTCCTCATGAACTCAAAGGCGCTCAATTGACGGTGCGTATAAACATCTGCAATATGCTCATTAAACAAGAGGAAAACAATCTTTTTTTTAAGCGACTGGTGGCGAGAAGTGGATTGTGTACAACAATGTGCTGCGCAAACGGTCTTGGTCCCAACGTGCTGCTTCGCCTCAAACGACATCCAAAGCAGACATTCATCAACGGAAGATTCTGGTCTTAGTGTGGTGGGATTTTAAAGGTGTTGTGTTTTTCGCTCCCACCACGGAACCAAACAATCAATTCGAATGTGTACTGTCGGCAATTGGACAGTTTGAACGAATCCATCATCCAGAAACGTCCAGAGCTCGTTCATCGCAAAGGTGGTGTGTTCCATCACGACAACGCAAGACCACAGATAAGTTTGATCACTCGCCAAAAATTATTGGAGCTTGGGTGGGATGTGTTGCCACACTCAGCATACTCGCCTGACCTTGCGCCGTCAGACTTCCACTTGTTTCGCTCTCTTCAACAGTTCTTGCATGGTATAACGTTCAATTCAGATGAGGCTGTAAATCGGCACCTTGTACAGTTTTTTGGCAAAAGATGGCAAAAGGTTATTGAACAAAATGGGCATTATATCATTGATTGATCTTTGTTCTTTCTATCAATAAATGACCTTTGCAAAACATGGCTAAACTACGTCCTGACTTTTCCGACAACCCAATATGTTATTTATATTTTTTATACATATATGTATATTTAGTGTCAGGACAATTATTGGTAGATAGTGTATATCTATTTGCAGCCAACATTGTGTGAAGGCTGTGAGGAGCAGGCTTACAAAGTTTAAAAATAAATATATATATATATATTTATCCTTCTTTTTTTATTTACATATTATATATATATATATATATATATATATATATATATATATATATATATCATGTAAATAATATAAAAAAAATCATCATCATGATCAGAGTTAAATCCCTGAAATGGCAATGGGCTGGACAGACCATCGATGGACAGCCGAAATTTTAGATTGGATTCCAAGGGACAGGAAAAGACCCAGAAGAAGACCACATGGGAGATGGGTGGATGAAATTCGAAAGCATGCAGGAGTAACATGGAGACTGGCACAAGACAGACTGTTGTGGAAGAAACTTGGGGTGACCTTTGTCCAGCAGTGGATTGATAATGGTTGACGACATCACAGCCTCTCCTTGACAAATGTCAACCCCGCCTTTTCGTGGTGCATCCTGTTCCCACTAAAGGGGCTCTGACGACCGCCAATAGCGGTATAACTATACCATCAGGATTAGAGGAAATGCTATCCTACACTCACCAACCCGCTTGGCCAGCGTGGTGAGTTATGGCCAAACCCCTCCAAAATGACTCCACAACTTAAATCTTGGCCCTCAGTCTCCGGCAGCTGGAATGTACCTGGCCAAGGCAGCGGCCAGTGCGACATGAAGGCAGAGGGTGCTAAGAAACCTTGGAGGATCGGACTAGGCTGCCATCTGATGCTGACCTTGGCTACGTATAATGGACGCTCCCTATCTTCTGATTCAAGGCTTCTTGAATTGGAAGAGGAACTACAAAGGATCAAGTGGGACATCGTCGGGCTAAGTGAGGTAAGGAGAAAAGGAGAAGATCTCACTGAACTGAAAAGTGGACATCTCTTGTACTATCGTGGGACAGATACTGGCAGAACTAGTGGTGTTGGATTTATAATAAACAAGAAACTGAAGGATAAAGTTGTAGAAGTTGAAAGTTCCTCTGACAGAGCTGCACGACTTGTTATCCAACTCTCGAGAAGATACCAGGCTGAGATTATTCAAACTTATGCACCCACCACAAGTCATCCTGAAGAAGAAATTGAAGAATTTTATGAGGAAATTTGTCATCTAAATAATAAAGGTAAGCAGCACTTGAAGATAATTATGGGAGATTTCAATGTAAAAATAGGGCAACAGCAACAGAATGAAACTTCAGTACGTAAATTCGGTCACAGCAACCAGCGTGGAAATACTCTCGTTGAGTTTGCAGAGGCAGAAGGGTTTTACATCTTGAACTCCTTTTTCAAGAAAAAGCCGCACAGGAAATAGACATGGAGACATCCAAATGGGACAAGTGAAATTGATTTTCTTATGTGTAACAAAAAATTTGTCATAGAAGACTGCAGTGTGCTAAACAAGTTCAACACAGGTAGTGACCATAGATTGGTGAGATGTAAGATGCACCTCAACACTAAACTCGAACGTGGCAAGCTCATAAGACAAACAAAATGTATTGACATAACCAACCTTAAAAAACACCATAATACCTTCAAGTTGGAACTGAAGAACAGATTCTCTGCTTTAGAAGGCCTAACATGGAAGAAGTGGATATTTCTGAAGTTAACAGAAAAGTAACCAAAGCTCTTATGGAAACAGCAACAAAATTAGCTGGGTCTAAGAACAAGTTGCATGTAAATAAATTATCAGGAAAAACGAAAATGTTGATGCAAAAAAGAAGAGAGATGAGGACAACTAAAGAAGATGCGACTTAAAAGGGGAATACATAAATCTATGCAAGACAGTACGAAAAAGTATCACTGAAGACGTAAGAAAATTCAACTGTGAACTAGTGAGGAAAGCAATTGAAAACAACCAACGCCTAAAGATAGCAAAGGGACATCTCAGTAAGGGAAGAAAACAGATTATGGCACTGAGAAAAAAAGATGGTTCTGTAACAAGAAATAGAGGCGAAATTTTGACAAGAGTGAAAGATTTCTACTCCAAGTTATATGAAAGGGATGATGCATGTACTCCAGACATCATGGAAGGTACCAGTACCAGAGTTCTTCCAGTCCTCCCAGCAGAAGTTGCACATGCAATCAAGAACATGAAGCGGGGGAAAGCTCCAGGAGAAGATGGAATTACTGTAGACATCATACAAGAAGCAAAGAAGCAAGTGGAGAAATCGAAACAGTACTCGCCCAAATTTTCACTCGATGCCTTAATGAAGGAAAGATTCCTGAGGATTGGAACAACGCTATAATGATCCTGCTACATAAAAAAGGTGACATTGAGGATCTCAGGAACTACAGACCTATCAGTGGCTTATAAAATCTTCACTAAAGTTCCTTCACACCGTTTGAAGGTAACACTGGACATGGCTCAACCGAGAGAACAAGCTGGATTCAGGAGTGGCTACAGCACAATAGATCATATCCACGTACTGAGAGAACTAATTAAAAGAGCAAGGGAATATGAACTTCCATTGTGCATGGCTTTTATCGATTATGAAAAAGCCTTTGATTTGGTGAAACCATCAGCAGTTACAATGGCTCTGAAATTCTGCATTATTGTAGATGCATACATTAATATTATTAATAACATCTATGAAAATGCAAGTGCAAAGATTCGGCTGTTTGAAAATACAACACACATAAAAATTGGAAAGGGAGTGAGACAAGGTGACACCATATCTCCAAAGCTCTTTAACGCCACATTGGAAAATGTCTTTCAATCACTGAACTGGGAAAACAAAGGGATAAAGGTTAATGGAGATTATCTAACCCACCTTCGTTTTGCTGATGACATAGTCCTTTTTACAACTACCCTATCAGAGCTGCAGAGTATGATCCAAGAACTTGCTGACAAGAGTAAAGAAGTGGGATTAAAAATGAACTTTCAGAAGACAAAAGTGATGTTCAATGCTTTTACAAGAAATGAAGATTTATCGATTGATGGAGAAAAGCTGGAGATAACAGACACTTACGTTTATCTTGGACAGCAGATATCAAGTGAGGGTCACATTGATGAAGAAATTAATCGTCGTACAAAACTTGCCTGGAAAGCTTTCGGAAGAAACAGCATAATTTTCAAGAGCAATATGCCATTATGTCTTAAAAGAAAAGTGTTTGATCAATGCATCCTTCCAGTGCTTACGTATGGTGCAGAGACGTGGACCTTAACTAAAAGAGACATACAAAGGCTGCAGACAACTCAAAAAAGCATGGAGAGGTGCATGCTTGGTGTAACCAGGAGAGATAAGAAGAGGAACTCGTGGATCCGAAAAATGACAAGAGTGGAAGACATCATGATCAGAGTTAAATCCCTGAAATGGCAATGGGCTGGACATACTGCCAGAAGGACAGACCATCGATGGACAGCCGAAATTTTAGATTGGATTCCAAGGGACAGGAAAAGACCCAGAAGAAGACCACATGGGAGATGGGTGGATGAAATTCGAAAGTATGCGGGAGTGACATGGAGGAGACTGGCACAAGACAGACCGTTGTGGAGGAAACTTGGGGAGACCTTCGTCCAGCAGTGGATTGATAATGGTTGACAATGATGATGATGATGATGATATAGTGTCAGGACAATTATTGGTAGATAGTGTATATTTATTTGCAGCCAACATTGTGTGAAGACTGTGAGGAGCAGGCTTACAAAGATTAAAATATATATATATATATTTATCCAATTTTGTTTTATTATAATTACAAATTTTCTGAATTATCAATAAACTATTATTTTCTAAATAATCATTTATTGATTAGTGAAACCTTGATTATATGTTTTTTAGGGGATGGTCTTACAAAACATATAAGCAAATGTAAACTTATACACTGCCGGACAATTGCTAAGGACGGATGACGATAGCAACCGGAAAATGTGGAAATTAGCATAAGTGCGGGATACAGCAAGAAGTGTTGTGCGTATGCAAATTTTGGATTGCCAAACTTGTTCGTGACGTCATAGCGCTGATAAGAGATATAAAGGATTTGATGCGTATTGACCGTTGTTGTTCAAACGCAAAGTTGAAAGGGAAAGAATCAATTGATGAACTTGCAATTTTCAGTGTGTCTTCCCGACATCACCTAGATGATTTGATGCGTATTGACCGTTGTTGTTCAAACGCAAAGTTGAAAGGGAAAGAATCAATTGATGAACTTGCAATTTTCAGTATGTCTTCCCGACATCACCTAGATGATTTTGCGCGTGGCCGTATTATTGGCAAGATTGAAGAAGGGCGAAAAATAACAGATGTTGCCAGGGAGTTTGACGTCAGCCACAGTGTTGTTTCAAGGTTTGGAAATCATTTCAAACAAATGGAGAGTGTAGCAAACGTCACGGGGGAGGTCGTGTTCGCACTACGACACCTGCAGAAGATCGGTACGTAGTGCTATCAACAAAAAGACACTGGCGCAGCACAGCTAGTGAGGTAGCAAATCAGTTTATGGCTGCTACTGGCAAGCGGATCTCCCGAAAAACTGTCGCCAGATGTTTGCATGAAGGAGGACTATACGCCCGCCGTCCTGTTGTGTGCCTCCCATTGTCCAGACGTCACCGTACCGCCCGTTTGCAATGGTGCCATCAACATCGCAATTGGACTGATAACGACTGGTCTGCTGTCCTCTTCTCAGATGAGATTAGATACAGTCTATCGTCTGATTGTCGACAACTGATCTGGCGTGATAGTGGTACTGCATATTGTCCAGCAAACATACAGGAAAGGGACCGATATCCGACATGTAGTGTCATGGTATGGGCTGGCATCATGATCAATGGCCGTATGTCCCTCTATGTGGTTCCAACTGGGACTATGACTGGCCAACGATACATTAATGATGTTCTGCTACCTCATGTTCCGTGGTGCTGTCGGTGATTGATTCATTTTCATGGACGACAACGCAACATGTCATCGAACAGTCGCTGTCCAGGAGTGTCTTGAGAGCGAGGATATTTAACGCCTCGTATGGCCAGCACGTTCTCCAGATCTGAATCCCATTGAAAATGTGTGGGATGCTTTGGGGAGGAGTCTTGCTGGTCGCCAATGTCCTCCAGTAAACAAGGACACCCTCATCCGTGCACTGACAGAGGAATGGGATAAATTACCCCAACAGCTGCTTGATAATGTTGTGCAAAGCATGACACGACGTGTGGAATCTTGCATCGCCCTCCATGGCGGTCATATCCCGTATTGACATCTTACGCCGGAACGCCTGCAGACGGTAATTGCATTTTTTTCACGTTTACGTATTCTGCACAAAATGGCCTGTTTGTCCCTTGAACACGTTACAAAGCCTTCTGGATTTCAGAGCACAATAAATTGCCTTTCTTGTAATGTCCTGGCATTATTTTATTTTACTTGGCATCCAACCACACTTACTTTTTTATGCGCTATATAGCCGTTTATGATCCATCCTTAGCAATTGTCCAGCAGTGTAATAGAAAAACTATACTAGTAATCCAAATTTATAGGCATAAATAAAAATAAGTTTTCAAGCTTTTGTACATCAATTAGATGGCTTTTTTAAAGAAGGAAGACACCCAATGAATTAACTTCACGACAAAAAGCATGCCAGCCTGCAATTATAATCTGAAATTCAAATGTTAACGTGAAAGTACAGTAAAACATCAGGACCAATGAAGAATTGTGTATAATGTATAGCTGATGTTTCATTGTATCTACTATGGTATGGGGCTTATAATTTATTTCTCATTGAATTTTCTTATTACTGAGAAAGTCATTAAATCATTTACGTAGTATTCTCCAGTGAAGAAAAAAGTCTATATACAGCCAGGTAAAAATGTACAAGTCCATTGCTGATGAACACACTGATCAACAGGGTTATTTCTCCGATTCTTCTGTTATGTATGAGGGTTGTACCGAAAGTAATGCAAAAGTGGGCGTAAGTTTTTTGACAGAGGTCGTTCAAATTGCACATGTTGGTGGAGTAACTCTTCCTCTGTAATAACCTTTCTTCACTGCAGGTAAATAATGAATTCCAAGCAGAAGCAATGTGTCGTCATTGAGTTCTTGACGAAGGAAGGGTGCATCCACAGAAGGGTACAGAATGTTTACGGAGATGACACCATTGACAAGAGCAATGTGCACAGATGGATGAAGAAGTTTAAGGAAGGGGAAACTAGCATTGAAGACAAACTACTCACTGGGAGACCATCATCTGAGATCACTGACACGAATAGTCATTGAGTGGATGAGTCGATTCGTGCGGAGAGATGAGTCACAATCTGTGAGCTTCTTGCACAACTGGACTGTGGTCACAATGCCAATCAGAAGATGGTGGAAGATTTAGGGTATCGGAAAGTGGGTACCTCGGCAGTTGATACCTCATTTGAAGGAGAGAAGGGTGGAAGTCTGCTCTGATTCAGTGTTTGAATCCAATGAAGATGTTTTTTGTCTGATCTGGTGACAGGGGATGAAACGTAGGCGTATCTTTACAATCCGGAAATAAAGAATCAATCCATGGAATGGCGTCACACCTCTTCACCAAGGCCTAAGAAGTTCAAGAGGTAGTGATCAGCACAGAAAGTCATGGAGACTGTGGTTTGGGGATGACACAGGGGTGTCATTCTCCTTGATTTTCTGGGACGTAGCCGTAATTTGACCAGCATGCGGTACATTGAGACACTCAAGAGGCTTACAGAAGCCATAAGAAGGAAGAGACCGAACAAGAATCTGAAAAGGATCCACATTCACCATGACAATATGAGACCACAGTATATCTTTGGCAGGCAATCGGCAAATTAGGCTGGTCGGTGGTCCCTCCAACTGTCACCTGCTCAGTCCAATGAAGGACAGTCTCCGGAAACAGCGATTTGATAACACAGACAAGGGGAAAGTGGCTGCGAAGAAGTGGGGTAGGTACAACAGTCCACACCTGAATTTTTTTCAGAGTACTCAAGAGTTGGGTTCAAAGATGGCGCAAATGCATCACTTGTGATGGAGACTATATTGAGTAGTACCTTTGTATAGAGGAAGAGTTACTAAACGAACATGTGCTATTTGAATGACCTCTGTCAGTTAATAAAAAAATTATGCCCATTTTTGCATTACTCTCGTATATAAGCATGATTTTAAAATAAGCACTACGCTGCATTTTGTTTTGTATATGAAACCAAGTGCCAATTTAGAAATTCAATGTTTTTTTTTGCTGCTTCAAGTTAAGAGTTATAATTGTTCCTTTTCACATTAGAAATTTAAACATCTAGGTTTAGTTATAAAATGAAAAGAAAATAATTTTTAAAAATCAAAATGTCCTCAAATGGTAACTTTACGAACACTATGTTCAAAGTAAAATAAGCATAAATGCATATATTACTTCATTCAGTATATTGAATATAACATAGCAAATAATTTAATAAAATACTGAAATATGTTAAAGCACTTTATTTTTACATACATGAGGACAACTACAATACACTATATTCTCACTTGTTGGAAAAGTCCAGATCACAGGGTCATCAAAAGTAGGTGCCTTGAAGAGCCACCCATATTGTCATGTTACAGTATTTAGTAATAATGATAGTCTGTACAGATCTTTTTTCTGGCCCTTGTAGAGCGCTTTGGCAGAAACAAATTCTGATCCTGTGCTGTAGGGTTTTTGTCAGATGATAGAATTTCATTACCACAAGCTCCATTTTGCTCAACACAGCTTTCTTTCAATAGCAGCCTTTTCTGTTCAGTACATTTTTGAACACTTGTTTCCTTCAGTTTACCAGGGTTTTCTTTTGGTAAAGCACTTTTCTTTATGATGAATATCTGATCATCTTCCTTTAGATCAATACGGCTTTCCTTTTTGGTGAATTTTTGACCAACAGCACTTTCCAGCTCAGGAGAACATTTTGCTGATGGTGGGCTGTTTTTTCCTGTGGAATTCTTGATACCATCCCCTTTCAACTTGGAAGTGCTATCTTCCAATAATACTCTTTCCTTTTCAATGCATTCTTCAGCACCACTTTTTTTAGCATAGTAATGCTATCTTCTGATAACCAACTTTTGGTAGAATTGCTTTGGCCTAGCTCCATAAGAGCAGATTCTTGGTTAAAATGGTTAACTGCATCAAAAACATTTACATTTTCTGATAAAAAGTTATCAATAGCAGTCTTGTCTTTTGGCTCCAAACCTGATGCTTCAGCACATGTAGCTTTCTTTTGTTGGTAACTATTTGTGCCATTGCCCATTAGAAAAGCTAACATATTATCCTGGTCATATTCTTCTGTAATTCCACTTTCAGGTGAGGGTACATCGAAAAACGCACCTCCACTTGCAGTCTCAAATTGAGAATTAAAATCAGAAAGTGCGTGCATCAAATCTATTTCACGATCAATAGCACGTTCCAATTCTTCCATAGCATCACTCAGATTTTCTAACCCAACATTAGAGTCCGTATTCAATAAATTTTTGGTACAATGCTCTTGCGAACTATTTGATGCAGACGTATCAAAAGTTTTCAAAATATCATTTTCAGCAAACTTGGTACTACTTACTTCATTTGCTACAATGCTAGAAGAGTCTGTAATAGATCCATTGTGGGGATTTCCTGTGCTGAGATTTGACGATGACTGGCCATCATCCTCATCGCTTTCCTCGGAGTCGGTAATGTCTGATTTATGTTCCACAATGTAATCATAAATAGCACGGCCTTCATAAAATGGAAAAGAACACTGCAAACAGAGAAATGCAGATTAAAACATTTTTAAAATGAAAAAATAGTGCACATAAATATAACTCATACATCACTCTCAGGATCTAAATTCCAGACATAGAAAAATGCTGGTAAGCAAGAAAATTTATTCATCATTCTTAGATCAGATGCTGAAAATATTGATTAAAGGATTATCGTATACTTTCAATCCAACTTGTCCTAGGCCTAGCCAGCCTACAGTCTGATATCACAGAACATAAACTATTCATGCAACATCCTTTGTAACACATCCAAACCACCTAAATATGCTTTTATTTACTTTTCTTTGGCACAGAAAATACCCAACTCAGTTCTCATTCGGTGCGTTTTGCTATATTGTGGACACATCAATTTCCTCCTGTTACTTATTTTGTACCTAATTCTGTCATAAAAGGTCAAATACTGTATTTCTAAAGCCAGTCTTAATTTCCACCCAACCCCTTTTCTCTGTGAAAATATTTCTTATAAAGTTGATCAGAGTTTGCTGATTCTATTGTATAATTCATTACAAACCTTTCTTTTGTGTTATCAATTCTCATACATAAATAATTAAAACAAATCTGTTGCCTGTATTACACACTTCATTTATGAGCCACTGATTTAGGCCTCTGAATGCTCCCAGGAGCAGAATTAAGTTCAGTGTTCTGCAACATGACTTCCAAGGGTTGTAAATGTTCTGCAAGCAAAGCGTGCAATACTTTGACCAAATTTCATAAGAAGAAAAAAAATCAAGTGAATAAACCAGTAAAAAATTACCATCAGTTGAAACCCTTGTTAAATATAACAATACATAAACCTGTTATTTAAATCAAATTTATTTAGTACCAGGGTGCATGTAAAATTTGATATTGGGTCAAATCAACAAGGCTCACAACCTGATCCCTTTTGATTTCCTCTCTAGGCCTGTAGACTTATGCATAAATCCCAAATTTTAAACAATGTGGAAGAAATATTCTCATAATATGTGGCCAATACATCATGATATAATTAACACAGCAATCAGACATCACTGAATTGACTGTTTCTCACGTAATATCAATCACATCAGAAAACTGGAAAATTTTGTCGCCCTGAAGCGGGAACAAGCGGTGATAAAAAAAAAAAAAAGTCTGAATTGACTGTATTACCGTTTCTCACGTAATAACAATTACATCAGTTTTCTGATGTGATTGATATTATGTGAGAAACAGTAATTATAGTCAAGTCAGCAATGTCTGATTGCTGTGTTAATTATATCATCCCACATTTTAGCCCTGTCAACCCACAGGAAATCAAATTACATGACCTCCAGATAATCTTTGAGTAGTTGTATCTCGTTACCTAACTGGGCCAGAATGTTGAAACTAGTGTCTTTTTATAGTATTTAATGAGCTTTTAAATGTGCTGAAAAAAATTAGGTTGACCTTTTCAAGGTCATAGAAATAATCCTTGACCTTGAATATTTAAAAAAACTCATTTTAAGGCATTGCTAAAACTTTTGTCTACAAGTACACCAACTTTTCAAGTTGGGACTGCAATGGGAACATTATTTATAAAATATTAAAATGAAATACATACTCACCAAAAATGGCCTCAACATTACTTAATGAAAGAGTTTTAGGGTTACATAGCTGATTTAAATTTGAAGGATTCATCTGTCAGAAGGTATCTCCATGATATCTTAAGTAGTAAACCTTTAATAACTAATTTTTGAACTAAAAAGGAGAAATAATGATATAAGCCTTTAGTCTTAAAAGACAAAAATCAACAAACTCTTTTTCGAATTTCGTCAGTTGCAAGAGATGTTTTGGTTAATTGGTACCCACACCAGGAATAGAATCCAAATTTGCCCCCAATAAAGGTGTGTCAAAATGATAAAACAGAAGTGTCGAAGTCTAAAACATAATACCATACCCTAAAATAATAAATTAAAAATTCCCAAAATTAACTAATAAAATTACATTAAATATATTATGCCACTCTACTTTCCAAAGAACCATTCTTTTGAATATAAATGAGATAATTAAAAATTTAATACTTCCAGCTTTTGGCAATTTCATCTCTAGTTACACAGGTGATTGATTGCTCACATCAGGTTTTAGTGACTACAAATCACTTGAGACCCCTGCTGTCAGTTCGCATATTTATTTTATTTTATTATTGGCAACAAACTTGTTATTTGATGTATGAGTATATGAGAAGAGCATACTCATACATCAAATTAAAGAATCAAGAACTATCATATATAAGAAAAATAGCATATGGTTACAGTTACCCAGATAAGCTTGTAAATAAATGCATTTATGAGGTTAACAGCTATTTGGCTAGGGAAAACAATGGACAAATCTAGAGTTCAATGGAAAGGAAATAAAAAATTAAAATATATAGAAGCTTTCCCATACTTAGAAAATATAACAAAAGAAATCAACAAACAATGTGTAAAATATGGCTTGCAATTAGGATGCTCGGTGAAGAACAAGACAGGAAACAAGATTTTAGAGGCGTCGGGAACTTATGAAATACCTATTGATCACATACTACCAATTTCCTACATAGGAAGTACAAAGAACAATGGCTTAAATAACATATTTCTAACTGGCAAAAAAAAGAAGCCAAAACACCCTTAGTTCAATTTTGTATGGATAACCAAATATACCCAAAATTTGAAGACATCTGCAAATGGAAGAATCAATTTTGCAAAAAAAAAAGAAGCCCAAACAGCCTTAGTTCAAATTTGTATGGATAACCAAATATACCCAAAATTTGAAGACATCTGAGAATGCAAGAATCAATTTTAATTTATAAAAATAAGAAAATATGTCATCACAATGACCTTATACAATATCCAATCAGTGGAGATTTATTTCGGCAGGAAATTGAACACCACTTAAAAAATCTGCATAAAAGAAGAGAAGGACTGTATCTACGATCATCAACAAATAGATAATGGTTGAACACATAGATGGCACCAGCATGATCTCCTTGTGTACGGGAATGGGATGATGCTATTAAATGAAGGTTTAGTTTATATTTTTATTAAACCAAAATTTTACTGAAAATATTTAGTGAAGATACCATTTCAGCTAAAAATATTTTGCAAATCAACCTATGAAATAGCTACTTACTCCCAACTGAAAATTTGGCTGTGAAAGCAAAACAGAGCAGTTGGTGTTGAAAGCTTTTTGTTGTTGTTCTGTTTTACATACACAGCCAGACAACTGGATTTCTTATTTACATGCCCAGACATATCATTTTAATAATCCTTATATCTAGGCAGTGGCATTTTGCAAGTTCTGATTTGATAATGGAGATTCTTCCTGTGAACACATAACCTTCAGGTTGAGTTTTTATTTATTTTGGTAAAATTGTTTTAAACACAAAAGCACATAAAATTTCACAAAAATAGGTATCGTCTTTAAAAACCTGGATCAATCCCTGATAAGTTAGTAACTCCCCTCATAAAACCAAGATTCAAACACATGTACAGAAAATAAATTCCAAACTTTTTCAGGAGTTCATAAAAAAATTTCTGAGATTTCCTATTCTATAGTCTGGGCACACCTAACCTGATAACAGGACATACACTACGGCAACCTATTCACACCCACTGCACCAGTATCTCTATGCCGGACTCCAGACCCGGTTTACCAGAATTCCACTGAACGTCAGCCGTACTCCCAGAAGCCATGGGAGTGGTCAGATCATTGTATGACATCATACTCTCGCTCACTCACTGTAGTAGATATGCTTTTGTAAATACATTACAGACCACGTTTTAATTGCACAAATATCCCTACGTTTTATCAGTCCAACCATTATTTTAAATGTTTTATGTCTGAAATTTATCTTTTATAAACTCTTAATAGGCGAAAGTGCAAACTATATTGCAATGGCGGAATCATCCTGCTCTAGGCTTTCCACCCATTATCAGGTTAGGTCTGCCCGGAGTACAGTTATCTATTCCCACGAACAATGCCGGCTGGGATGCCTAATATCAATCTCCTATAGTAAGGAAAGCATGTGCTAGAAGGAACAACCATCTTGGACTCATGAGAAAGTTTCCACACACTGTTTTGACTACACTGCTATGCCACAAACCAAAGTGGCTGGAAATATGGCACTCAAACTTCACATGAGTACAAAGACATGGCATCATGTCTTCACACGCCATGGAAGGAAGTGATACCATTTCAAGCAGATGCCGCAGGGAGCTAAAACAAAGCAATCAATCCAAACATTTTTTTAAAAAAAATCTTTTTTCATTTCAAGAAAAAATTACAGTATCTTTAACAAAAATATGAAAAATCATGGACTTTTTAAAAGGCCAGGGGTGGCCAAACAGTCGATCGTTTGTTTGTTTATATGTATGTTGGACTCTTTTGGCGAATGTGATATCGAGGAAGTTTCACTAAACATTTCCTCTACTCTTCAGATTTAGAATCAGAAATTGTGAAACTTCAATCCAACATAGTACTGAAGGCAAGGGAGTCAGATAACACATTTTGGACTGTACTGTCAGAAGAAAAATATCCCTGCTTGAGATCTGTTGCTTTTTGGCTGACTGCTTTCTTTGGATCCACATATCTTTGTGAAGCAGCTTTTCCAGAAATGAAAATAATGAAGTCGAAATACAGGAGTTGCCTGACTGACGCTTATTTAGAAGAGTGTCTCCAACTGTGCCTCACTGAATATGTGCCTGATTATTGTAAACTTTGTCAGGACATGGAGTGTCATGCATCAACATCTAAGAATTAAATAGTGCAAATAAAGAATCTGTAAATAAAAATATATAATTTGATTGAAAAACAGTGTTTCAGAAATAAAAATTGATTTAAATATTATTTTTCTATATTTGTTTCCAAACTTACAAAACCACACGCACTAACAAAATACTCGTGATATAGACTTATTCCTATTTAAATATGCCTATATCACTGCGATAAACTCATGGTAGACCACGGTAGGGAATGATAGCTTAAGGTAGATCTTAGTTCTTCAAAGTTTGGCCACCCACGTTTTAGGCCTTGGAAGAAAGGGAATTCCAGGACTTTTCAGGATTCCACCAGGGGCCATGACAAAAACTTAAGAGCGTGGACGCAAGTTTCCGAGAAAATTCATCACGGAATGCATGATTTCTACATTATCCACTCTCTTCTAATTGTATCAATCCAGAAAGAAAGCTTTTCTTCAATCAAAATTAGTATTTAACCTGTCTGCTGGCATCTTTTAAACCTGTTACATTGCTTTTATGAGGGACAGTACTGATGCTAAACTTTTCTTTTTTGCTTAAAAAAAAAAAAAAGGTAGAAACATTTTACTGATTGTTATAGCAAGATGTGACTCTAAGGAAGGAGGAGATGCACATTTTAAGTGAAATTAAATTTCAAAAATTGCTTGCCTCTACTCATCCTGCTGTGAAAACAATTTTATTTGTAACAAAAAAATCACCCTATTTCTTGTGTAATTTTTGAAAATTCTCTTAAAAATAAAGCAAAATTTTTGCTCCATTGATTGATATAAAAAAAGACTGCAAGGGATTTAGGAAACAAGCATTTTATTTATTAGGAAAACTAATGAAACATATAAAGATGCTTCTGTGTTATGACCATTTCAATAAATGCCATGTTTCCCAAAATATTACATGGCTTTTATGCAGTCCCACTTCTTTACTAAATTTTAGCTGTAAAACTAGCAAAGAAACGAGCACTCCTGGAAATTCGTGAAGTTTTATACTACTTTCCTAAATAAAATTCTTCAACAGACCAGTCCAAAATCAGTCTCATAATGTTCCACACACTACACATTTATACATTAAAAAAACTGTATGGTGAACACAGACAGCATTAAAAAAAAAAGATAAAATAAGGCTACCACAATTTTTTTTATTAAAAGTAACTTACTTTTTGTCCATACACATATAAATTGCTTCCTTAAAATTTATTCGGAACATCTTAAGTTTAACCACCTCATTCTTTACCTTCAAGCAATTTTTGCATATCCACTCCTTCTCTGACATCTATAAAATAAATTGTTTTAAAATTAATACATTGTTTAAGCATTTTAAAATCACAAATGAAAGAAATGATGATACGTAACTGCAAATATATGGCATATTTGGAAAGTAAGTACTGTTTGGGTATTAAAGTTAAACGAGAATATATTTGCAAAAATGTTTTCATCTGATTTGCCATACCTTAAACTACTTTTCTATGTAGTTTCCGTCATTATTGAGGCATTTATTGTAACGGGTCACCAGTTTTTGTATCCCCTAGTCATAAAATTGGAGTGCCTGTGAAGACAGCCACTTCTGCTCTGCTCAAGCGATCTGTCACAATTTTGTAACAGTCCTTGAAATTTTCAGGGAAATGCAAAGAAAGCTCTGAGATTGTGTAACGTTTGTCCTCTTGTACTTTTGCATCTACTGCGTGCACCAAATCATTAATGTTATTTACTGCCTCATACACTGGACAAAATGTTTCATCATTGTTAAATTCTTTTTCATTAAAACTGTAGATTCTTTTAAAACAAGAAATACATAAACTTTTACCTGGAACTAATCCTAAGTTTAAATGGCTTTGAGCAACAACTAAAGATATTTCAGTAAGAGTGAAAGACCTTCTGTTATAACTTCTTTATGACACCTGAAAGGATCTGAACAGTTCTTTCCAAACAGGTGATGGTATTTGACTAGAGACCATTTCCATCTCAATTCAGGCAGGCATGACCAACATGTGTCAGGTGACCACCTCTAATTTTTTGAAAAAATTATGGTAGCTACTCCTAATAGAGATATAAAGTACTGCAAAAGGATTTTTCATAAAAAAATTCTTGGTCGAGCTACAGTATTTTGAAAATAGCCAAACAATACACTTGTGACGAAAATCATGTGAAACGCCAAATTTTTAAGTGCACACTGCTCCTGAACTATATAACAGGTAAAAACTCTATTTTTATTTTTTTATTTTGAAGTTATTGAATTGGCCTTTCTTCAAATTCACAGAAATTGGTAAAACGAATGTTACCAGATGGCAAAAAAAAAAAAAATATTTATTACAAAAAAATTTAATTTTCCACAAATTTAGGATTTTTTTTTTTTTTTTAAGAAAAAGACTTATCAGGTGGGTAAGTGTGCCAACCTGCACCCTTACTAGGGTTGTCTTAGCAGTAATTTTATTTTTATCCTGTGATGCTTGTAACTCAAAAAATTAATTTTTAAAATATACAAAATTTCAAAAAATCAACATTTTTGAATTGCAATATCTCAAAAACCCCATTTTTTAAAATTCTGAAATTTTGTCCAAACAATGTCCTAATGGTAGGTTACTGGATTTTAGCCTTGAAAATTTCTTACATATTTTTGAAAATAACAGTTTTTTCAATTTCTTTTTTTCCAATTTTTGAAAAATGGCATTTTTTTTTCAAATTTTTGAATTAAGTGAAAAAATGAGAACTGTAAACATTATTTAATAAATTTTCAATAACAGGAGAACACAATTCCCTGCAGGGCTCGCATTAAGCATTCACAAAGTAGCCAAATGTGACTAAATCCGAAAATGGCAAGAAAAAATTAGTAATGTACAGTAATGCCTGTGAAATTTAACTTTGCATTTTTTTTGTACCAATTTTTTCCCCCGGTACATTAGAAATCTTTGCCGCCCCGGTGGCGCAGTGGTCTAAGGCGCTGGCCTCTGATCATTTGTCCGTAAGGGGTCCGGGTTCGAATCCCGGTCAGGCATGGATGTTGTGTTTGTCTTACGGCACTGGCTCTCTCCCTTCCCTGGAACCAGTGACCCTAAATTAGGGACGGGCGACTGCTTATAGCTCATTGAGTTGCTCACGGTGGTCGTTAAACCTCCAATCAAATCAAAATTAGAAATCTTTCTAAAATCACATTTTCCAACTTTACATGCGATGTTAGATCTCCCTCAAAAATTGCATTTTTGGAAGTCAAATTTTGCACTTCAAAATATTTAGGCAAACTTTAGAGTTCAATTCAGCTCTGGATGCTGAAGTCCTGCTGCAATAAAATGATAACATCCTACTGTGATTTTTGTCAATTTTGCTATTAGCTCACTGGATTCATTGAATCTTTTGTAACAAAATTATATGATGTAGAAACAGCTGCCAAAATGAAAAAGTAGCCTTCCTTTCAGCAAGCACAACAGTTTTGAATCTGGAAAACATACTTGCCAACATTGGCCAGAGCCTTATCAGTAGTAAAAAGTATTATTGTGCAGCATACATACACTTTTTAGGAAACAATCCTTCTCTTTGTGAAAAAGATATGTGCACCACAACAAAATGTTAGAGCAAACAAGGAAACTTCGTATCATCTAGTTTAAATGTTTTAACAGATTATCATTAAAAATTAAATTATTACTCTGTTTATATATCAAATATGGTGCTAACCAATAATTACCCCAGAAATGACCAGGAATTACTCCAACCCCGGGGTAATTACTGGTCTCTTAATAACTATAATTAATTTATGATGAAGTAAAAATTTTATAAAGAGCATATAACAAAGTATTTACTCCATGCCAAAATTGGAGATTAGTCAGCTTTCATAGTTTTTATAATAATTGAATGTTATTGATTTTTGACCGGGAATTACCCAGGGTGACGATACAAAATACGACATCCGCAAATAGTATTTTAATAAAATTGAAACCTGAAATTTATTTTTTGAGATCATCTACTGAAAGAATGGAAAAAGCAAATTGGTACTTTATTTTGCAATAAGTCGTTTGGGTAAAAAGAAAAAAAAAATGACAACAAATATGGTTTATCACTTTTCGTTCCAGCGTCATAACCAAACGTGTGTTTGTTCACACGTTATTGACTTCGTTTCACCTGGCACCTAAATTTTGGAGCTGGCTCGTAGATCTAGAACATATTTGTCGAGCCCTGTGTGTGCCAGTTGTACTTCTCTAACGATGACAACTTCTTTATGAGCATTTTGTCCTTTTTTATTTTTTCATACATTTCCATACACGATTCCAATTGATTCAGTTTGATGATCAACAAGGCTTCAACACATTTAATTGTCATTGACGATTTCTCTGATCCCCAGAAATTATTAATTATAGAAAATGACCTTTCTACGGAAGCATTGGTCCCAGAAAGAGAACGAATTCACGCGTTTTCTTCAAATTTGGAATGGTTACGTTTTGTTGATTCAGGTCCTTGAGAACAGGTAACCATCTTTGTTCTGCCTTATATGTGAATAATGAAATCAGGATGAAATTCGGGATTTTTTTTGGGGGGGACACCTGGTATGGTCACCATAATCCATGAGCAAATCACTGAACAATGGATGAGAATTAGTGAATAAGTGCCTAAAAAGTATGTTGGATCTGTTGATTTTAATCCACATATTGTAAACCTTCTTACCAACATTTGTTCCCATCATAAAATACAATTTGGAATATGATCATGTAATCTATATACCATTATCCGCAACGATCGTGACAAAATTAACAAAGGGAAAAAATGGGGTGTGTATGTTATTCCTATGCTCGACACTATTTCTGGTGAACTAAATAATCATTATGTGGGTTCAATCAAAAGAAATTTGGATTTGAGATTAAATGAACTCAGATATGATTTCACAAAGAAAGGTGACTTGATCACGCTAGTTACGTTAACTAAAACTTTTACAAAAAGTTCGTAAGTTGGAAGCTTTCGACCTTATCTTAGGTCTTCATCACGCCAATGGAGGACTAAGATTGTTGCCAGATTCTACATTTGAATTTTTCCTATTTTTGTTGCCAAAACTTAGAATTGATCTCCAGATCAACGGAATGTAGAGAGGAGATTCGAATCTCCTCTCTACATTCCGTTGATCTGGAGATCAATTCTAAGTTTTGGCAACAAAAATAGGAAAAATTCAAATGTAGAATCTGGCAACAATCTTAGTCCTCCATTGGCGTGATGAAGACCTAAGATAAGGTCGAAAGCTTCCAACTTACGAACTTTTGTAAAAGTTTTAGTTAACGTAACTAGCGTGATCAAGTCACCTTTCTTTGTTAATATTGTTACGTGTTTTGCCCATAATCGTCATCGTCAGATATGATTTAAAAATTAATCGCCAAAGTACCTCTTTTGCAAGAACTGTAAGTGCTGGAAATTCCATCCCAGACTGGGACAACGCTAAGATCATAAACACACCTAACTCTGTTTGTTCCTTGTTATTTACAGAAAGCCTCTATATTTCGGCTTATAATACACGTTGCTGTAATGACTATTATCCTTGTGTTTTGCCTGAACCCTGGAGCAATCTTGTTGGGAATGACAGCACAATAACTTTTGTTTCTGTTGAGTAATTTTCATTGGCTAATTATGCTTTATTGACTGTCTTGTTATCTGGTATATCATGTGACACTGACATTACCTTTCCCATGATGCACCTGCTCCACGTACTTAAGACCAGCATGTAACCATATGGTGAAATCACATCTGATGAAGGTGTCACTGTGACACCGAAAGTGCTCATGTGTTTTTTAACATGTACATAGATTTCGTTTTTTAGCTGAATAAATATCATCATGCAACAAGACGGAATTCTTTTAATACTGTATATTAGAGCATTACAAAGATCACAAATACAAAATAGCAAACATGAAAAATACACATTACAAAAAAGAGCAAACATTATCACATTAAATATATATGCGTATGTGTGCATTACAAAGATCACAAATACAAACATCACATTACAAATAGCAAACATGATAAATACACATATCCGGGTAAAAAAAGGGGCCGCCGCCAGGAGATTAGGTCAAGAAGGGGTGGGCAAAATCCTTTTTGTAATGTGTATTTATCATGTTTGCTATTTTGTATTGTCATATTTAATTTGTATATGTGATCTTTATAATGCGCACATATACAGTTTTCTCATCCATTGTACAGTGATTCGCTATGGAGCCCGAGCATGCATAGGCGCTCACCCATTATACACCATCTATTTAAACAAGGAGTGTTTGTAGTAAAATCCCAGCATTCATACCACCTGATGAAGAAACCCATGGAGTTTCGAAACATCTTGTGGGGGTTTTAATGTTACTTGCTTTTATTGTAAAATGATTTTAAATAATCATTAAAGATACATCTATCGTGCATGACAGCTGACATTGATATCTACTATGGCAAAACATCAACATTTTACATATAGACGAATACCACAAAATCTTGAATTTCGCGCTACACCTGGACGACAAACAGGCCTGCCATTAGTTGTTTTGCTAAGTGCTTTTTTGTGGTACCATGACATCCATCACAGACTGATCAGTACAGTGAATATTTTAACATAGTAACCGGTTGGCCTACCAGTTGTGAAAATCGGGCCCACCAATAAAATAATAAATTGGAAAACTTTAAAATTACATAAAAATAAAAATCCTGTATATTTCTAGATATTTTTTAATTATCCATTGGGTTGTCGGAAAAGTCATGACGTATTTTAGCCATGTTTTGCAAAAGTCATTTATTAATAGAAAGAACAAAAATCAATCAATGATATAATGCCCGTTTTGTTCGATAACCCTTTGCCATCTTTCAGTGAGCTGCAGAATGCCTCGTTCATAGAAGGACCTGTCTTTCGTGGTGAAAAACTGTACAAGGTACTGATTTACAGCCTCATCTGAATTGAATGTTATACCACACAAGGACTGTTGAAGAGAGCGAAACAAGTGGAAGTCCAATGGCGCAAGGTCCGGCGAGTATGCTGGGTGTGGCAACACAACCCACCCAAGCTCCAATAATTTTGGTGGGTGATCAAACTTATGTGTGGTCTCGCGTTGTCGTGATGGAACACAACACCTTTATGATGAACGAGCTCTGGACGTTTCTGGATGATGGATTCGTTCAAACTGTCCAATTGCCGACAGTACACATTCGAACTGATTGTTTGGCTCTGTGGTAGGAGCTCGAAAAACACGACACCTTTAAAATCCCACCACACTGAGACCAGAACCTTCCGCTGATGAATGTCTACTTTGGTTGTCGTTTGAGGCAAAGCAGCACGTCGGGACCAAGACCGTTTGTGCAGCACATTGTTGTACACAATCCACTTTTCGTCACCAGTTATCAGTCGCTTCAAAAAGGATTGTTTTCCTCACATTTAATGAGCATATCGCAGATGTTTATTGTTTATACAGGCCGTCAATTGAGCTTTTTGAGTTCATGAGGAACCCACACATTGAGCTTGCTTACGTATCCCAGCTTCTTCAGGTGGTTGTGAACGCTTGAATGATAGATATGCAATGTGTCTGCAATCTCTCGTGTTGTGTAATGTGGGTTTGACTCAACCAATGCCTTGATTTGGTCGTCGTCAACCTCGGTTGGCCTCCCGGACCGAGGAGCATCATTGAGGTCAAAATCACCAGCATGGAATTTTGCAAACCACCGCTGGCACTGACGTTCTTGTAGAGCATTATCATTGTACACTTTATGCAACTTTTCACAAGCTTGATGCGTGTTCTTCCCTTTACGGAAGTAAAACAGTAAAATATGGCGAAAATGCAGTTTGGTCTTCTATCTTCAACTTGATGTCAAATCAACCAAATCGCTCACTATTCCTCTTAGACTGCAGCTAGAACTGGCACCTGTTGAATGCCATAGCGATAACAGAGCTGCGCATGCCTCTAGTACTTCCAAAACCACCTAACCGCCATCGGGTGCCAAGATATGTCATGACTTTTCCGACAACCCAATAATAAATTGGCCGAATGAAAATATTCCTGCCCCATTTTTAACTTCATTCTGGTTGTTATGTAAAAGATAAGCTTCTTATGTAAGTTACCACCATCATTCACAGATGGCATTGGCTATAATCAAAGTATCAATAAACCAGCACAGCAGGTGTGGTGTCTACAGCTCATGCTCAAATCAACAGTTTAGCGAGCCAGCCAGGTGAGTAGGGCAGTTGCACTGTTGTAAATAAACAACACCTATTCAACACCAATAATGCTTCTGCCCCAAGACCCTAGGAAGTTTCCTTTCATGAGACACTGGGCCCACCAGTGATTTTTCCTTAAATCAGTTAACTTTTCCCTGGATCAGTAACTTTCTGCTATGAGGATTTGTAACATCAATGCCGCAATTCTTTATTGCACCTAAAAGACAACACTTTCAAATGCAGAAATGAGTACAAGTCACAAATCACCTAATGCATCAGAAGCCAGGAGATGCTTGTTTGAATCCAGCTTTAAGGTGATGTAATTTTCAAGTTTTCTGAGGAGACATTACATGGTAAAGAGTGAACTAAACAGCCATTCAGTACTGCAATCTGTTTGCTCAAAATGAAGTACACCACAATCATTTATCAATGAACAATTTCTCACAGAAGCTGCAGAAACATGATTTACATGTCTATAATGTTACTAAAGGTAAATGTAACATCACAGAAAATCTGTATTGATCAGCATCTCTGACAGTAGGGTCTCACCAAATATTATCTTTAGTTATTTCATTAATCACATTGTTTCTTATATCACAAACATTCGTGTTTCCTCAGTACATAGGCTTGATTTGAAATTTATTAAAAAATTTTGTTCATCATAGTACACAAAATTGGTAGCTAGGGCTAGAAAATCTTTAAAATTGTAGCATGCCCAGAAAAATATATGCCCAAATGCACATTACATATACCAGACCAGGGGCGTATATAGAATTTTGGGGGTGGGGGTCAAAAATGGAAGTTTCTGAAATCCATCAAGAAAAAATAAAAGTTAATGAAAAATAGAAGAAAAATTTAAAGTAGTTTCTATTGTAAGTTGATGCATTTTTGTTTAATTGAAGCATTTTTTCTAATGTAAGTCACATTTTAACAAAGAAATGAAATGCTTTTGGGGGGCCAAGCCAAAAGCATTTTTGGCCCTCTTCCCCTCTAAATGCACCCCTATACAAGACTTGCCAACTTTTAAGAACTGAAATCTGTAAAAAAATTAAGTGAACATTTAATCACTAACTATGTTTGATTGACTGTATTGAACATATTGATTAAAAGCTTATTTATTATGCACATGACTTGTTGGTTTTAATCAATTTCATATGCCATAATAAAGATATTTAGTATTATTTAACAATTACAGCGATTAAAAAATGTGATCGGTACATAATTATCTCATTAGTACGTTAGCATTAGGGTACGTACGCATAAAAATTTCATTTCTAAGTTCAAAATTATTGCAATATATTGCACAGTAACTTTTTACTTTAACTTAACTGAGTTACGAAAATTGCAATTCATTAGGCAACCTTATGGGTTGTCTTATGTTATAAACGTGCTTTTGATTAACATATACATAATATCTAAGGTATTTTACCTGATATTGTCAAAGTATTCCGCATGTTGTTTGCTCTGTGAGGCACGTGCTCCTAGCCCGAGAGGTCCCTTCGTTACGGACCTTTGGTTAGTTATAAAAAAAAATTTGCAGAAATAAAACAGTTAGGTATATATTTTCAGTTCCATATTTAGTGTTCTCCCTAGAGTTTTTTACAGCTGGGTGGCAAGAAATTTTAGCTGGGTGGTACTTTAAATGACCCCTTCCTTAATCAAAAAAAAAGAAAGGATGTTGTTTTGCTTAACATGATTGTACTTATTAAATACTTACTGATAAATCATGTTCAACACAGATTTCAGTCATTTTTACCAATATTTATGGTGTATGTGGGAGTAAATTTTTCACTCTTACTATTATGTGTCGTGAAAACATTCATTACAGAAAATTTAGCTGGGCGGCAGAGAAAATTAGCTGGAGGGGCCGCCCAGTAGAAAAGCTCTAGGGAGAACACTACATATTCATTCATTCGCACAATCAAACGTTTGAAATTTACTATTAATTAAAAGATTTTAGTGGAAAGAGTTATACTCATCGGGTCAGGAGACGTCTCACAAGGGGTTTGTTGTTACGGCGAGCACTTTCAGCGGTGCACAACAGCCATATTCTGGCCACTGTTTCTACACGAGGGTTCCTCGCGTGTATGTGGTTTTTGGAGTTGCATGTCGGGAATCGGTGAGAAGGTTTGCTGCCTGTATGTGTTAGATGATTTTGTTTCCAATGTGTCGCCATCTATTGGTAGGTATCAGTCGTAAGTATGATTTTTGAATACAAGAAGAAATTAAAAGCCTACACAAAACATCCCAAAAAAGAAATACACATTTTCAGGTTCTTTCCCTTTTATAAGAGGACTAAGTAGAAAATTTTTAAGATTAATGAAGAAACAACATTATTTTTGGACATTCAGTTCAGAATATTGGTGACTTAATTATAAAGAAAAAAAGTAACAATAATATACTACAATCAGCAGGCATATATGAAATTCCTATTGTTTCACAGAGTTCTGGAGACCACATTTCATACATTGGCAGCACAAAAAATAGATTAATAAAAAGACTACATCAACATATAAAAAACTGGAACAAAAAAGAAGAAAAAACTGCACTTATCCAACACTGTGTTAAACATAAACAATACTCTGATTTTGAAAATATTAAATTACTAACCACCCACACAAACGAAAAAGAATTAAGGATTTCTGAAAGCATTATAACTGAACAAAAAAAGATAAAATATGCAACTTACAAGACCCCACCACACTAGACACAGCCTGGAAATCACTTACAAAAAAAGAAAAAGTTCATAAAAAAAAGAACATTACAAAAAATCAAACCAATAAATAAATAAAATAAAAAAATATACCTGTTTCTACAAACAAACAATAATAGCCCAAAAATATCTACACAAAAGAATTATACTTACGACTGACACCTACCAACTCATCCAATAGATGACAACACATTTGAAACAAATCACGTAACACATACAGACACACAATAGAATTATACTTACGACTGATACCTACCAACCAGGGCGCGATTTCACCGATTAGCAACTAGCAAATAGCTAGTGAAAGATCAAATTTGCTAGTGAAAAAAATCGCAGTAGCAAATATTGCTAGTAAGGTAATTTCTTTATTTAAAGTAACCAAAAATCATTATTAATCCACAAAGTTTACATAACAGTTTCTATTATCACTTGTTAAAACAGCGGCGATCAGCGATTCTCTTTCGCCAATTTCCTTTCGACACTTAATACCCATCCTCCCCATATCTTTCATCCCTTCCAAACTGTCGTAGAAGCGCATTGAAACTCCTCTCCATCGTGCCTTCATTGGTCTATTACAGAAACTGAATGTGACGTCGGCAATGGTTGCTGTGGCAACCCAGAGCTCTGGGATGGATCCGTTGTTTGACCACCTGCTCTGCCACCCTCCCTTCTTTTGCCCCACGAACTTTGTCCTCAACTCCTGTCGTACCCTAAGCCAAGCGATCGCCTTTATTGCGTGGCATAGATAGACGCTTTTACGAAACGTGTTCGGGGAGGGGTAAACGATTACGGAAGAAACTTTTGCTTCGTCTGACTTCTGGTTTTGGAAATTTTCCTTGTATTTTTAAGCTGAAATACAAATATTTATCCAGTAAAATGTTAATGAGCAATAATACTTGACAGAGGCAACATAGTGAGAAAAAAAAAAAAAAAAAATTATGATTACGGAAAGAATCCGAATTCCGTAGACTTTTCGTTTTCTAGTTTCGTAAAGACGGAATTCCAATAATAACGAAAAAAGCCAGAATTCCTTGAATTCGCGGAAGAATCTCATGCCTGAAGATTACAGAAAAATTTTGCAGCAGCCAATTTCCGTTTTTGCAAATTGTTCTCCACAGTTTCAAGCTAAAATGCAAACATTTATGCAATAAAATGATATTTAACAAGAAAAGCGGACACAAAGACAACATTGGGAGAACATTTGCGATTACGGCAAAATTTTCTTACTCTTTTTCACTACTGTGTTCGAAAGTTTTGAAGCACGAAATTTCGTCTCCAGATGGAAAACGACCCCCCCCTCTCCCAAATATCGATCTTCAGAATGATCTAACAGATGACAAAAAAAAAAAAAAAAAAAAAAATGAAGCGGGATTCCGCGAATCCCTGTAAGAATCTCGTGTATATCATAAAAATAATAGCAAAAGAAAAATTTGAAACAAAATGAAAATTTGTAGAATCCGTAGTTTTGATAGTGAGTTCCGTAGTCAGACAACTAATTCCGTAGAAACTACGGCATTGTGTGGTAGTTGGCAGATATGAAGTGTGTAGAAGTTTAGCAGAAATTTGTGCGATACTTCCACTTAGTACTGCATGTTGTGAGGTGGGATTCAGTTTTTTAAAAAGAATACAAAAGGATTGGAGGAACAATTTGTCTGCTGAAACTTTAAATGCTCTGATGACAATTGAAATACTGTAGAAGGGCCACAAGAAGAGATTTTTAATCCACGGTCAGCAGTTATAAAGTGGTATGATGACAAAGTCAGACACCCTGAGCGTAAACCATATGGGAAGAAATCTGAATTAGAATGTCAGTGAAATATATTCATATGGTATGAGAATTTGTTAGAAATTAATAATAAAGATAGTCACTAAACTTATCTAAGATTCTATTCATTATTCAAAAAGGTAAGTCAAAATATTTATACACATATTTAAATTTCTGTGTAACTTTATTAGAAAATAAGTTACGATGTGATTTAGTTTTACTTGCTAGTCATGCAGATGTTTTGCTAGCAAACTATTTGGTCACTAGCAAAATTTGCTAGTGAGCAAAAAAGATGAAATCTTGCCCTGCTACCAACTCATCTAATAGATGGCGACACATTGGAAACAAAATCATCTAACACATAAAGGCAGCAAACCTTCCCATCGATTTCCGAAATGCAACTCCAAAAACCACATAAACACGAGGAACCCTCGTGTAGAAACAGTGGCCAGAAGATGGCTGTTGTGCACCGCTGAAAGTGCTCGCCGTAACAACGAACCGCTTGTGAGACGTCTCCTGACCCGATGAGTATAACTCTTTCCACTAAAATCTTTTAATTAATAGTAAATTTCAAACGTTTGATTGTGCGAATGAATGAATGTGGAACTGAAAATATATAACCTAACTGTTTTATTTCTGCAAAAAATGTTTATAACTAACCAAAGGTCCGTAACGAAGGGACCTCTCGGGCCAGGAGCACGTGTCTCACAGAGCAAACAACGTGCAAAATACTTCGACAATATCAGGTAAAATACCTTAGATATTATGTATATGTTAACTTAACTAAGGTTTTGATTTAAATTTTTTAGGCCAACATGTTAGAATACCTTTTAATAATGCAACTTTAAATCCTACATGTGAAGCTGATATTTTTTCCTTTTTTGCCCTTTTTTTAGCAATTATCACCAATCCTAATCTTACAACATTCTTACCTGGCTTTCCAGCTAGGCTGTAATAAGTAGAGAGGAGCAAATGTGATCCGGTATATCAGAATATATACAGATGCAGTGGTCTTTAGGAACACTGTGCGGGACGACTATAATATGTAGTCTGTAAAATAACTATAAATCAAGTAGAATTTCCATAAATTTTATGGTTAAACCATAAAACTTGGGAGGTAAGATATACTGTACTATTTTTTCTGAATATTTCACCAAAAATATAAGAAACAAAGTACTTTTACCATATCTCATAAACTGTCGCACAGCAATGAAATTTGAACTCACCTATATTTTACTTCATTTCATCCCCGCAGCAGAATCACGGCGACAGGCGACTTACGTCGCAGATTTATTTTGGTCCTGCAGACAAAAATGATATCCCCAGAACCCTATTAAACCATCTTGCAGGCTCCCTATCATAGATGCAAGTTTTCCGCTTTTCAAAATTTCCGTAAATGGAGTAAAGATTTTTCCCGTAATCGTATTTTTGTCTCACGATGGACGACGTACATCGAAGATTTATTTTGTACTCATCCCCGTAGCAGAATCGCAGTGACAGGAGATATACATCGCAGGTTTATTTTGTACTCGTCCCTGTAGAATAATCGCTGCTGCGTACATCTCAGATAAGTTTTATACTCATTCTCGTAGCAAATTCGCGCCGACATACATCGCAGATATATTTTATACTCATCCTCGTAGTTAAATCGCAGCGACAGCTGACATACACCGCAGATTCATTTTGTATTCATCCCCATAGCGAAATCGTAGCTACATACATCGCAGATATATTTTGTACTCATCCTCGTAGCAAAGTTGCGGCGACTGCCCGACATACACCGCAGATTCATATTGTACTCATCCCCGTAGCAGAATCTCGGCAGCGGCCGACATACATCGCAGATTAATTTTGTATTCATCCACATAGAGGAATCGCGGCCCCATACATCGCAGATATACAGGGTGATTCATAAAGAAGTATACAGTTTCAACGCACTATAAAACAAGAATGTAAGATATTTTATGTTACCTGTGGCAGAATTGTAGGGGAATGTTTCAAGTTCTTTTAGAGACAGTCACAGATGTTCTATGTGTGCACCCTTAGTCGCACATGGAGCCAGTAATTCATTTACGCCCAAACGCGAGGTAAGATATCTGAATCAAGTGCAGTGATAATGGCTGTGATACACTGTTTCAGCTCCGCTAGATCAACAGGAAGGGGAGGGGCGAATACCTTGTCTTTTAGGAACCCCCACAGGAAAAAGTCACAAGGTGTTAAGTCAGGACTTCTGGGTGGCCATTGGGTCAGTGACATGTTGTAGTCCGCGGCTCGTCCAATCCATCGGTGAGGAAGATGTTCACCGACTGACTAGTCGCGTGACACGCGCGCTATCGCCTATGTCACTTCCCTCAGTAGCGGGACACAAACTTTATGAGTACACCTAGGCCTACCTAATGCTTTGTAGTTGTGGCCCATGTCTTCAACTGTTACTGTTTTACAGCATCTGGAAACTGTATTACTTCTTTATGAATCACCCTGTATTTTGTACTTGTCCTCGTAGCAAAATCGCAGCGACGGCTGACATACATCGTAGATTCATATTGTATTCATCCCCATAACGGAATCGCAGCGACAGATATATTTTGTACTCATCCTCGTAGCAAAATCGCGGAGACGACCGACGTACATCGCAGATATATTAATATTTTGTACTCATCCTCGTACGAAAATTGCGGCCACAGCCAATGTGCATCGCAGTTTGTTTTTTTTTTTTGGTCCTGCAGATAAAAACGATATCCCAGAACCCTATTAAATCATCTTGCAGACTCCCTGTCACAGATGCAAGTTTTCTGCCTTTAAAAATTTTCGAAAATGGATGTTAGGCGAAGAGAGGATTTCTCCCGTAATTGTAATTTTTTTCTCATGATGTTCCCTTGATGCTCGAAGAAAGGATTGTTTGATATTGTTGTTCATTATCATTTTATTCTTAAAATATTTGTGTTTTAGTTTGAAAATGGAGGCAACAATTTCCGAAAAATAAAGTTTGACGGAACCCAGTAATCTTAAATTATTTTCCCTGCGATATTCGCTCTGCTCCATATGGTCATTGCATATCATTTTATTAGATAAATGTTTGTATTCAAGATTGAAAATGAAGGAAAATTTTCTGAAAACCAAAATTGTATGGTGTGAAAATTTCTGCCTCTAATAACCCTCCACCCGCTGTACTTCTCCATTTTCATCATTTAATTACATAAATGTTCGCATTTGAGATGGGATATGGAGAAAATTTTTCTGAAAATGAATTCATCCCCATAGCAAAATCACGGCGTCTCCTGTTATCACAATTTTTTTCTAGTGATACCTCTGCACTTCATTGCTGTTAAATATCTTTTTATTCCATAAATCTTTGTGTTTGAGCTTGAAAATGGTGCCAAAATTCCAGACACAGAGGGCCAGAATGTCCTTCATCCTATTAACATTGCAATTGCTGTAGTACCTAGGTTAGACATTTTTTTTTAGATAGAAAAATATATCTGTTCAATTTTTACTGTTTTTTACATTTAGTAGTTATTTTGTTTAGTGACCACTTGCAGTTTATTTTGTGTCACAATAATTATATCTGTCGCAGACCGACAAGGAACTTTCTGCTATGGGCCATTTCATAAATTGCATCCAGTAGTGAAATATGAACTCACCTATGGGATGCAAAAATGTCAAAGCAGTAACATTTTTGACCTGAACCCTTTTAATTTTCATGAAACTTGAACTCGCAGGCTTTATGACGAAAATAATCAGTGCAAAATTTCAGCTTCCTACATACGATACTTCTATAGTTATAGGACTTTGAGGTTTACAAAAAAGGCACTTTTGTTTCTGTCATGCCTATCACAAATTATGACTGTACCTAATTGGTCAACAGAGTTCGTATTGAACTCACTTCAAAGCTTATTACATAAATGTTCTTTTGTGATATCACATAATCAGTGATCACCTTATGGGAAATTTAGTTTTGAAAGTCATCCATTTTAACCTTTAACCTCTCAAACCACACCCATAAGTAGTAACAAAACTGACTGGGAAATAAGAACATGTTATTTTAAACTTTTATTCTGTACCATTTTATTTTTTACATGCTTTATCAGGGCATGTCGAGAAAAATATACATGCCCCTGCAATACAATTTTTGATCCCCATTTTTAGCCACTGGAAAAGAATCTCATTCCACACTGACTTCTAATACCAATTGTGCCATTTCCAGAGACGGGGGAAAGGTTTCTGGAGCCATATAACAGCCAACATCAAGCTCATGGAAGGTAGGTGCACGGCAGATAAAACTCTGCTCATTACCAGCAAGCTCAGGCTTATCTGTAGCTTTGCCGACAATCCCCACTAGATACTGGGCACTTAGTGACAATCCTAAGAATTGATGCCAAAGAGTGAAAGCGTAAATTACATTAAAATTCCTGTTTCTTGACAATGATCGACCACCATACAGTGAGAAATCACATCACTGTGAATCAGGAATGAGGGTCAGTACAAAATAAACCCATTTCTAATAGCTTCAAGTCAAAAAGCTAGAAAAACTTTAAATCACCACACACACACACTTCAAAACTGAGTGAGAAAATATAACTGGCTTCAGATTCCCTTACATAATATAATTTTATCACCAGCACTCTCCACAAAAAGCAATCCCATCATTTCTTAGGCCCTCTGGAAAGAACCTCTTTTACTTTCAGCTACTTTGCTATTTCACATCTGCCGGTTGATTCTTAATTTTTGCAGGTCTTTTTGAAAAACTATTATTTCTTATGCTTAATACTGCCACAACGGTTAAAGAGTCACATTGGAGATGGCAATAAGAAATATCCCAACGTTTGCAACTATCTTTTAAACAAGCAATGGTGACACTGGGTTCAGATTTCTAACCATATTTTTGTATTACTTTCAAATAATACACATTCTTAGAAACCAACTCAAGTCTTAACTTTATTAAGTTAAAAAATTGCAATGAAAACTAATTGCCCAGTCGCTCATAAATTTTTAAATATTAAGATTTTGGTAGTTTGACACTTAAAAGGAATTGCCGAAGTGAAAATTTATGGCACGATGTAGAGAAGTATTTTTTTTATTCCTTAAAGCGAAATTAAAAGTCAAAAACGCCACAACCTACTGTTCACTGTGTAGAAAATACAATTTCAACGATAACAAAAATGGCGATACAAAAAGCAGGTTCGGGCATTAAACTTAGACTGCTTTAAACAAAAGGAAAAACGATCACTTCGTTGATTTGGGTGTTGCCAATTCACTATACACTGTAGTGAATGGGTAAACATGCCTTTTATTACGAAACTAATTAAAAAAGTATGAAGTCTCTCTTCTACAAAATTATTACAAGCCTGTGCATGTTGATTACGGAAAAACTGCTCAACACACTTTTGGGTTTACATTTATCATTGAAAATGCTGATCTAGATGACACTCACCATAATATATCTCCACATAATGCAATGGCTCCCCACAAAGATTCAAAATTAATTTTCATATAGAAAAAAGAAATTAAGTGCATGCACATAATAAACTATTTTACAGCTCTTTCTTATGTACATGAAAGAAGAGAACTTGTTTAAAAGATTTACACACCATTTTTTTTTAATAGAATAGGCCTTAACTCAAAACACAGTATGGTTGATCATATTATCCTCTTCCCCAAAAACGGCAATTTGCTCGACTTGGGCAACTGGCGCCCGATACCCCTCCTCAATCTTGACTAAGCTCTCTTCACACCGCCCTCTCTTTTATAGTTTCTCCTAATCAGACTTACACAGTCGCTGGACGCTCTCTCTCTCACATTACTCTTCGTGATCTAATCCATCTCGTCCGTACTAACAATGAACTCTTAACCCTTCTTAACCTGGACCAACGTGCAGCGTTTGACGTTTCACAATCTTATCTCTCTAACACTCTCCTTGCTTTTGGTTTCCTTCCTCCCTTCGTATCCCTTCAACTTGCTCTTTATCAGGATGCCGTTATCCATGTAAAGACAATCACTTTTCTCACCGCCCCTGTTGTATTTCGCCAGAGTTGCCCCTTTTCGGGGCAGCTCTTCACGATTGCCTTCGAACGTTTTCTACGCTCCGTCCAACGTGAATTCACAGCGATTCTTCCTCCTTCCACGGCAAGCACAAGACATCACAGGATCGCCTACTCCGCCAACTTCTGCGTTCATTCCAACTCAGTTTACTCACCTTCTATAGTTATATCACCTGTATACAACACCCATTGGCTGTTTTTGCACCAGCAACTACCAGCTCCAGTCACACTTCACCATGTGACGCTCCTTGCTTCAGATCTGTGCACCTTTTGTTATCACCCTGCTGATGTAGATTATGTCTACATCCATTGCCCTGCTCCTACCAGTCCTCAATCTTGCCTTCACTACTGTGAAGCACCGACCTTCCACTTACAGCCTACACTACTCTGTTTCGCAGCTGGACTCCGTCTGTCCCAACATTTCGGAATGCTGCTGTAGCATCTACCATGCCCGGCTGACGCTGAATCTTGAGTATGTAAAGCAGGTCCTGTAGCAGAGTGGATCGATGTCTTCCTTCGTCTATGGGCTCCCACCTCCCAGTGGTTCACTGGGCCAACAGATGATTTAAGCCTAGTGCTCTGACATGTTCCTTTGTTACTTCCCTAGCAGGGTTGTAGTTTGCAATGCATATGCCGACTGACTTCGTCAGTTTTTATTAATTATTCATCCTACTGTCATTGTAAATACCATCATTTACCATTTTAAATATTCATCATCGTTTGTTACTTTGACGCCGCCTGTAGCCTATTTAAATAATAAAGGTCATTGAAATACTCTTATGAAACAGGATACTACTTCGAACAAGTAATCTTCACTTACTTTGCACAATTTCCAGCGGTTTCTAACTTGATATCAAATTTCAATTAATAGCGTTACAAAAGCAGCTCCGAAATATCAATGGAAACAGTGCACAAAAAACAGTTTAAAAGCAGTTGCTGGTTACTAAACCGAAAATAACTCACATAACATTACGAACTCCAACATGTGTATTTACAATTACTTTGTATTGCTTGTTAACCGGCGAGCGGCAAAGTGAGGCTGCGGTTACGGATTACTTACATCTGCATCAATGATGCCAATCCCTCAACCGAAAATAAACTCATTACAACAACAAAAGTTGACGTTAATAAATAACATCATTTGATTCCTAAGTAAATCCCATAATCTGTGTGTTTTATCTATCAAACCACAAAATGTAAATACAAAAGACTTTGGAGGGAGATCATCATCATTGCCAACCATTATCAATCCACTGCTGGACGAAGGTCTCTCCAAGTTTACTCCACAACGGTCCGTCTTGTGGCAGTCTCCTCCATGTCACTCCTGCATACTTTCGAATTTCATCCACCCATCTCCCATGTTGTCTTCTTCTGGGTCTTTTCCTGTCCCTTGGAATCCAATCTAAAATTTTGGCTATCCATCGATGGTCTGTCCTTCTGGCAGTATGTCCAGCCCATTGCCATTTCAGGGATTTTACTCTGATCATGATGTCTTCCACTCTTGTCATTTTTCGGATCCACGTGTTCCTCTTCTTATCCCTCCTGGTTACACCAAGCATGCTCCATGATTTTTTGAGTTGTCTGCAGCCTTTGTATGTCTCTTTTAGTTAAGGTCCACGTCTCTGCACCATACGTAAGCACTGGAAGGATGCATTGATCATACACTTTTCTTTTAAGACATAATGGCATATTGCTCTTGAAAATTATGCTGTTTCTTCCAAAAGCTCTTCAGGCAAGTTTTGTACGCCGATTAATTTCTTCATCAATGTGACCCTCACTTGATATCTGCTGTCCAAGATAAACGTATGTGTCTGTTATCTCCAGCTTTTCTCCATCAATCGATAAATTTTCATTTCTTGTAAAAGCGTTGAACATCACTTTTGTCTTCTGAAAGTTCATTTTTAATCCCACTTCTTTACTCTTGTCAGCAAGTTCCTGGATCATACTCTGCAGCTTTGATGGGGTAGTTGAAAAAGGACTACGTCATCAGCAAAACAAAGGTGGGTTAGATAATCTCCATTAATCTTTATCCATTTGTTTTCCCAGTTCAGTGATTGAAAGACAATGTGGCATTAAAGAGTTTCGGAGATATGGTGTCACCTTTTTTCACTCCCTTTCCAATTTTTATGTGTGTTGTATTTTCAAACAGCCGAATCTTTGCACTTGCATTTTTACAGATGTTATTAATAATATTAATGTATACATCTTCAATACCGCAGGATTTCGGAGCCATTGTAACTGCTGATGGTTTCACCGAATCAAAGGCTTTTTCATAATCGATAAAAGCCATGCACAACCCAGCAAAAACAGTATTGCTGGGCCAACAGTGGGCCATTGCTGGCAGCCAGCACAGCCAGCAATGGCCCAGCACTATGTTGCCGCTGCCGAACCGTCAATAAAATGTCCGGGCGGCCAACAGAAGGGCCAGCAGTTCAGGCCAACAGTTGGCACCCCATCAGCTGTCATATGCCACAACAGGGCCATCAGTGGTCCATCACAGGCAGTAGCTGCCACAAGTGGCCCTTCAGTGGCCCTGCAAGTACTTTCCAGAAATGATGGCTAGCCTAATGTGGTCCGCTAGTGGGCCGTTAGTGGCAGCCAGCAACCACGTGACGTAGCTGGTGGCTTGCCGAATCTTGTCCGCCAATTTCCCAGTAGTAGCAATAAAAAAAAAAAAAAAAAAAAAAAAAAGCAAGGATAACCGCAGTTTCCTAAAGCTACAATTTTTCTTTTCTACCCTTACGAAGCTTGTGAATTAACGCACTGCGCTGGGGAACTTTTCTCGACAGACCGGAAAAACGACGTTTGCATTTGACTAGATTCGATCCCGGGCCGTTTCCGAGGAAGCCGCGCCCGCTACTGACCGGACTAATTCACGACGCTCAGGTACGTGCTGGAAGCTATCTGTTTGGTATGCATATTGTAATCGAATGCTTCCCTCTTTCATTTTATAATATTGCGAGGTATTTTTCATAAAAGTCAGTTTCATATAATTGATAAATTAATTTTTTCAACGTAACGATAGTTTTTTTTACCTTAAGGGGACTTCACTCATTTTCAAGGCGTGTACATACTTAGAGTCGCATTCCAAAGTTTTGTTCTGTCCTTGCCGTCTTGAAAAAAGATTGTTGAATAAATAAATATTTACCCGGGTTCATGTCACATTCTGTTACATTTTTAACGTTGTGTCTTTCCTTTCCGTTGTCCGAAGCTACATTTGTTTTAAAGAGTAAAAGATATTTTATTTTACTTCTCGTTATTTTTAGAAGCGAATTCCTCCCAGTCTTGTGTATTCAACCCATGGATGAGTACACCACATACCGTTGCTTTTTTTTTCTTTCAAATAATTAATAAATTTTGTACGCGTATAATTCTTTTTTTTTCCAACAAACGCTATTTTAATGGTTTTCCAGGATATGTGTTTCAAGCGATTTCAAATTTTTTCTTGTTATTTATCCACTCCATTCCATGAATTGTTATTCATGGGAATGGAGTGGGTGTATTTCATGGCTGTAATCTAGTATTTCACGGGTTATTAATCTGATATCTTCGTCGACGTAAAATTTCATTAGGAAATTAATTCGCCTCTCCACATATGGATTTTTTTCTTAACATCCACTAAAATAACACGATGGCGATAGCGTCGTCTTCAACTAACTGGTACCATGAGAGACACAGCAAGTGTTGCTTCTGCGCATGCGCAGTCCCGATGCTTCCACCTGCTGTTGGGGGTTGCATTGGTTGCCAGCAACGGGCCACTAGTGGCACTTGCTTGGAGGCCCACAATTCACGGCGATGCTGCAGGGCCATCAATGGCTCGCCAACTGATAGCGCTGCCACCAACGGACCACTACCGGGCCGTGAGCGGCAGATTTCAGCCAGCAGTGACCCATCACAGCCAGCTGGTGGCCAGCAGTTTCCCAGCACTTGTGTTTTTGCTGGGAATGGAAGTTCATATTCCCTCGCTCTTTCAATTAGTTCTCTCAGTACGTGGATATGATCTATTGTGCTGTAGCCGCTCCTGAATCCAGCTTGTTCTCTCGGTTGAGCCATTTCCAGAGATATCATCATCATCATCATCATTGTCAACCATTATCAATCCACTGCTGGACGAAGGTCTCCCCAAGTTTCCTCCACAACGGTCTGTCTTGTGCCAGTCTCCTCCATGTCACTCCCGCATATTTACGAATTTCATCCACCCATCTCCCATGTGGTCTTTTTCTGGGTCTTTTCCTGTCCCTTGGAATCCAATCTAAAATTTCAGCTGTCCATCTATGGTCTGTCCTTCTGGCAGTATGTCCAGCCCATTGCCATTTCAGGGATTTAACTCTGATCATGATGTCTTCCACTCTCGTCATTTTTCGGATCCATGAGTTCCTCTTCTTATCTCTCCTGGTTATACCAAGCATGCACCTCTCCATGATCCTTTGAGTTGTCTGCAGCCTTTGTATGTCTCTTTTAGTTAAGGTCCACGTCTCTGCACCATACGTAAGCACTGGAAGGATGCATTGATCAAACACTTTTCTTTTAAGACATAATGGCATATTGCTCTTGAAAATTATGCTGTTTCTTCCAAAAGCTCTCCAGGCAAGTTTTGTACGCCGATTAATTTCTTCATCAATGTGACCCTCACTTGATATCTGCTGTCCAAGATAAGCATACGTATCTGTTATCTCCAGTTTTTCTCCATCAATCGATAAATCTTCATTTCTTGTAAAAGCATTGAACATCACTTTTGTCTTCTGAAAGTTCATTTTTAATCCCACTTCTTTACTCTTGTCAGCAAGTTCCTGGATCATACTCTGCAGCTCTGATGGGGTAGTTGCAAAAATGACTACATCATCAGCAAAACGAAGGTGGGTTAGATAATCTCCATTAATCTTTATCCCTTTGTTTTCCCAGTTCAGTGATTGAAAGACATTTTCCAATGTGGCATTAAAGAGCTTCGGAGATATGGTGTCACCTTGTCTCACTCCCTTTCCAATTTTTATGTGTGTTGTATTTTCAAACAGCCGAATCTTTGCACTTGCATTTTCATAGATGTTATTAATAATATTAATGTATGCATCTTCAATACCGCAGGATTTCAGAGCCGTGGTAACTGCTGATGGTTTCACCGAATCAAAGGCTTTTTCATAATCGATAAAAGCCATGCACAATGGAAGTTCATATTCCCTCGCTCTTTCAATTAGTTCTCTCAGTACGTGGATATGATCTATTGTGCTGTAGCCACTCCTGAATCCAGCTTGTTCTCTCGGTTGAGCCATGTCCAGTGTTACCTTCAAGCGGTGTGAAAGAACTTTAGTGAAGATTTTATAAACCACTGATAGGAGGCTGATAGGTCTGTAGTTCCTGAGATCCTCAATGTCACCTTTTTTATGTAGCAGGATCATTGTAGCATTGTTCCAATCCTCAGGAATCTTCCCTTCATTAAGGCATCGAGTGAAAATTTGGGCGAGTACTGTTTCAATTTCTCCACTTGCTTCTTGTATGATGTCTATAGTAATTCCATCTTCTCCTGGAGCTTTCCCCCGCTTCATGTTCTTGATTGCATGAGCAACTTCTGCTGGGAGGACTGGAAGAATTCTGGTACCTTTCATGATGTCTGGAGTACATGTATCATCCCTTTCATATAATTTGGAGTAGAAATCTTTCACTCTTGTCAAAATTTCGCCTCTATTTCTTGTTATAGAACCATCTTCTTTTCTCAGAGCCATAATCTGTTTTCTTCCCTTACTGAGATGTCCCTTTGCTATCTTTAGGCCTGATATAAATACTCAAAGTCCTTGAAGAGAGATAGACTGATATAAATACTCAAAGTCCTTGAAGAGAGATAGACTGGCAAATACAATGCTGGTTCTTTGAAGTCTATGGGAATCAATTGAGATAGTAGCGCCATTTGTGGTTGGGGGAGTTGGTGGAAAATATGTAACAATTGGAAAGGTGCATATAGTGTTTATTCAACGTATGATATAGTGTATAAATTGCGCGGAAAGAGTATTCGCGTGCGAATTAAATAATTTCTAGATAAAAATGTAATTAGCAAGTTTTCAATTTTGAAGAAAATCAGCTATGAAATACTGTAGAAAAGCCTCCATAACAATAAGAGAACATAAAGACCTGACACGTGAAGTTACAGCAATGCTAATTTAAATATACCGCATTATTGTTCCTTCGTATTACCCTTAATCACCTGATTTTTTTCCTCAAACTGTTTTGTTGAAAAATATATTTACCCACATGAGCTAATGAAAAATGGGGTCTGTAGATTTTACGTTTACATAACTATCACTGCTTTTCCTCAGACATGCACTGTTCATGTCTATTATTAATTGCAGTGTTGCATTCATACTCAATAAAAGCTATCCCTACATATAATTTGAAAGAACAAAACAGCTTTTTGTCACATTTCCAGCCAAGCACTGCCATGCCTCAATAAATATTGTAAGCTCTGATTAACCAAATGAACAATTAATACATCACTCCCTCTAACTTATAATTTTCTTACCTTAATGTTTTCTTTGACTACAGAGCAGTGGCGGCTTTTCAGGTAAAGTAAGTGAAGTGCCTCTGCACCTATTTTATTCAGTATTTTTTTATAATATATTCCTTTTTGCCTTTATTCAGTTCCAAAATACTCAGAATTTTGAATAGATAGTAATTCACATGGCGCGCTCAATACGGAAAACAAATCCTTATACGGAAAACAGTGCAAGTGAAGAGACGAAATGAGAATGCTTGGAAGTCTCCAGTTTTCCGCCGAGTTGTCATGGTAACCGTGACGTCACCCTCCCCAATCCGAGGCTGACGAGAAAGACAGGCTACGGTGCGAAATAGTCACGTGCACAACTTAGTGCTGTCGCCAAGTCAATCGGTTGAACAGCCATTGCATCGTTTGTTCACAGTTATTTGTATTGAGTGAGTGTTCCGTTTATTGTCATTTGGATACACGTATAGTTTTGTGAGGTAGGTATTTTTATAATTCGAAGATAAGGTTAATTCTTAGTAAACGTTTTATTTAGTTTTAGTGATAGTTATAGGTTTAATGAGTAGATCTTAGTTTCACACGTGTTGAAATCTGTTCATGTCTCGTGAATTGTGAAGTATAAAGAAGTGAGTTATTCTGTGGTGTTGAATTCTTATTTCAAATAGAATAATTAATATTTTTTACCAATGCCGATTCACATAGAGCTTGAATATTACCAGGAATCAGGGCAACTTTTCAGGGAATTAGCCTTCGTAATTTGTATAACATTTGCATCTCCAACAATCGTTAGCCCTTTCTTTACGAAATTAATGCTTGAACTGTTACATTGTAATGTGTCTCTGAATTAAAGAGGACATTTTTTAATTTCGTAACTTAATGTAACTGTGATATAGCATTTGTCTGATTGAATTTACTAAAGCTGTCTGAACAGATTATGTTGAAAAACTGCATGATCAATTTTATTCTAACTGTACAAAACATAGGGAACTACTTTCGATTAAAAATTTCATATCTAGTTCTTCACTTGTATTAAAAGGTATAATTATTTTTAGAGGAATTGCCATGCCACGATTTCGCAGTGTTAGTGGCTGCAAGTCAAATTATAAAAGTGAAAAGGAGACTTACAACTTTTGCCATACCAAAGTAATGTATGCAGCAGATTTTGTATAAGACAAACTTTGTCTTATACAAAATCTGCTGCATACGTTTAAACAAAATTCTGATTTTAGATTTTTTTATTAATTTTCTGTTGAATCTTTGTGTATGAGTAGCTTGAAAACTAAATAGGAAAACATAACTCCTCAGCTGCAAAATACTCTTGAACAACTTAGTAAAAGCCAAACATGATAACTGAAATGATTTGAAATCGCGTGAAAGAAAAATTAAGAAGTTGAAAGTCAGAACGCTTAGTTTTCCGTGTCTTTCCTTAGTGCATAGTGTGCACAAAGTCCTGAGATAGGAAAAAGAGTTCAAACTTATCAAATATTTTATATGCATATAAAGTGTTTAGCCAGGTTGGTTAAAGCATTGAAATGTATTTTTCTTCTGTAGTAAATGCAGATAACATTTCTGAAAAGTTATCTTTGAAACTAGAAAGTAAAGATATGTCATATTTGGTTTCATTTTATTTGAAACTTGTTTGTCATTTGGATACACGTATAGCAGTACTTCAGTTAGCGTCTCGTAACATATTTCCGATCATTTTTCTGCTTCATCACATATTATTCACATAGTGATGCTGAGTGGTGCTGTCATTATGTACTGAAGATTTGTATTTAATTTTTGGTGGTGTCTTTTTTTTTTTTCAAATTGAAACTAATATTGTTTGTGCAGTTGTTGCCCGTCTTACACAATGTGCCTGTGATATACCTTTTTTATATTCTCCTATCCCAAGATATGCATCTTAATTTGCCAAGCCATTTCACAGCAAAATGGGCCAGAGGTCCTCATTTTTAAAAGCAGTTTTGATTTCATCAGTCCAAATTCATTTGAAAATCTATGGACTATTTTCTTTCCGTGGAAGATGATGCTGTACTCTTTCACGTCATGGGGTCTGGCTAGTCCCTCAAAGACACCATACCCGTACGAGTTCCATGTCACTTATTTCCAGATTAATAAATGTTAGCAGTAATATTGTAGCATTTTTGTTTACGTTTTAATACTGTACTAAAAATTTCCAGGAAATTTCTCTTATTTTTCATACTTGCCACTATGACTTCATTGCCATAAAATGTTTGATAAAAACACCTGTGTGAAGTTAACTGAAGTGTTACTGTGTGTGTGTCAGAGCTGAGTTCAGGCTCAATTTTAAGAGCCCAAACCTGAAGTATGTTAGCCCGATTGAGCCCGAAAACTATGATTAACCTGTATAGGCATTAAAAAGTTTTCCAGACTTCCACTCTTTCCTACCCATGCAATTAACCGATGTCTTTCTCAACTGCAGAGTGGGTAAGGGATGTTTCTATAATTTCTTTAACCATTCATTTCTTCCTGAAATGTTTTTTTTTTTTGGGGGGGGGGGGGTATCAGGAAACATCTTGAGGCACAACAAATTATGTCGCATGTTGCTCAATAGAATTAGCAGGGAGCTGCCCCTTTGAGGTAGGGAGCAAAATTCCATCAGCTTACTATCTATACTTCTTAAAACTTATCCTTGGCAGAAATCCTGTAATTCATGGCATATGGTATTTTGTTATCCAAGCCCGGAATGGATAGCCCTGCAGAATTCCTACTCTCCATTTAGACCCAGTTGCTGAAGAATTTTCTTTAACAACTTGAAAGTGTAAAAAAAGCCTCGTGTGCTAAATCATATAAAATCACATTAAAAGAAAAAGGAAGAAAATTCTTCCCCTCCAAGCTCGAACTCCAGTAAGTAATACGCAGCCAGCACCTGGTTCGGGTTCGGCCCGTCTCAGCACTGGTGTGTGTGTGTACTAGTGCTTAGCTTTATAGTAGGTATATTGAAAGTAAAAATTTAATTTTACCATAACGAGCAAATTTGGCTTCTAGTAAAGAATGTTAGCAAAATGTATAAGTTCCCTAGTGCTATGAAAAATTAACCAAGTGTTATGAAAAATTAACCAATTCCTTTAGAAATGTGTGGGAAATAATTATTTATACTGTTGAAATGTTGTCTAATCCAAAATGTGTTATCAAATATGTTTTATAAAAAAGTAGATCACAGTTAGGTATGAACATTACAAAAGTAGATTTTAGGTAAAGAAAATAATGGACACAACTCATACATAAAATATTCAGATTGTAACACATACTGGAGGATCTAAAGCTGAGATAATTTTGATGTAACTTGTGATGATTCAAACTATTTGAAACAGATGTCTTAATTTCTGCCATTGGTTAGCAAGAATTCTTTATTTATTTTGTTGTGTGTATCTATAACTTTGTTGCAGATGCTATCACATAAGGAAAGTTGGGGTAAACAATCTGAAGCTGAATACAGTTGCAGCTTGTGATGACTTCTTTCTTTCAAACTATTTGAAACAGACATTTGAGGTACATTTATGTAAAAAAAATGGACCCATTTGTTTATTTTTAATAGTATTTTTTACTTCGTTCCGCTTGAAGATACAAGACAAATTGATAGTCAATAGGTAAGTTGATACTTTTTCCAAATGTAGTGTTGATGCTAATTTTTAAAGCAAACTAAAAATTTGATTTCTGAATTGCAGCAAAGTGCTTTAATAATATGAGGGTGGATCAAAAAGTTAGTTACACTGTTGAATAAAACAAACAAGCAAAGATATACTCAGGGGGTGTATGTTGGTTTAAAGGTACAACATTAATTCATTTTTCGACATAGGCGCCTAAGGACTGTAAACATTTATCGGAACGTGCGATTAACTTTCCCATACCTGTACAGAAAAAGTCCAGTTTGGTGCAACTAGTTAAGGACCGCACTTTTCACAGCCTCATCGGTTGGTAATCATTGTCCACTAACGTCCTGTTTCATTTTACCGAACAAATGGTAGCCGCATGGGGATAAGTTGGGGATGTAAGGTGGACGTTGCCACACCTCCGACTTGAATGACTACAGCAATTCCCTTTGTTTTCCGTGCTGTGTAGCGTTGTTGGGCAGCAGAGTGACACCTTCGCTCAACTTACCCCGGCATCTGTCCTTAATTGAATTTCGCAAATTTAATAGTGTTTGGCAATATGTGTCACTATTGATGGTCATCTCTTTTGACAGAAATTCTGTGTAAACAACAGATTCACAGTTGCCATGACCTCTCCCGCAGACAGAGACAGTTGGACTTTTCACGTCTTCCTTGTTGGAAAGGTGACATGTTTCCATTCCATTGACGATCGTTTGATTTCAGTTACGTTAACAGTAAATATGTGATTTCAGATTACTTATAGAGATATATATATATTTCCCATGTATAATAAGAAGAAATATTTCTTCCCCAATGTTTACCTGAATAACTGGGAATTTGCTAAGCATCGACCTGACTCTAAATAGCTGAGCTACGATGAAGCAGGGCTCGCTTTGACTGGCGAAAATCTGAGATTATTCAGATTAAATCACTCGGATGTTTGGGACTTCCTCATCCTGGATGGTGTAACGGTAGCATGCTCGAATGGAAATCGGGAAATGCAGGTTCGCTTCCTGCTCCATGGCGATGAATTTTTCAAATTTTCTGGTATGAAAGAGTTAGTCAGTAGCGCTAAATCTGCAATTTCAGATTGCTTATTGGCTCATAATACAATTAAATTTCTGTGAATGGTGAGCAAGAATTCTGTTTACTGAGCTATAGTTTGAATTAAATTCTAGTATGGAAATAGTTTTTTCAATTTTTGGCTTACCTAACAGTGTTCAATTATAGTAATTGTGAATTTACAAACGAAAGGAAAATTTAATAGTGACAAAAATGAATAATTTTATGAAAAAAAGTTCTTGCATTAATTTTTCACAAAACAATGAGAGCATTTTTTGTGACAGTATCCTTCATTCGACTTTTTTTTCAATTACCAAGAAAATAGCTTGTGCCAGAATGTGTTGTCACATAATTTTAAAGTGTTGAAATATATACAGATAAGGATTAATTTTTTTCTTCCCCCAAGTAGAAATAAGTAAAATAAACTAATGCACAGACATGATTTGTATTAAAAGGGATCCTAAGCATTTTTTTAAGAAAGAATTATTTCCAAATTATGTACTTTTAGTGTACAGAAGCATTGTCCTAGAAATAACCCCATTAAACAAAATACATGCAATAATATCCAAAAATTATTTTTTTCCAGAACAAGAAATAAAATATAACTTTTTTTAATTTAGTAAGGAACGTTTTAGCCAGAGATATGTATATGAGGGAACACTTTTTCTTCGACCTCAATATGATTTCGCTTGACGTTTTCCGTTTGCTATTAATATTCTGTACGCTATTTATTAAACGAATTTGCTTTTCATTGTTGCTAGAAAATCATGAAGGCAAAAAGAAAAATAAATGAACTACACGGACAACGAAGAAAATATAGTTAATTTCATTAAATCGAGCAACAAAACTTTTGAATATGTCTCTTGATACGATTTTGCTAAAGGAATGGCTAAACGCAAAAATCCACACTACACGGAAAACGAAAAAAATTAATTCAGTAGTGTTAAACGATTAAGTTCAGTAGAACTCACATTTTAATAATGTTCATTTTGAACGTTTTATTCTCTAATAGTTTGAAATTAATATGCAATGATTAGATGTGCCACCTTATATTTGCTGCGTGTTAGAAAAAATAGCTCTCTACTCGGTCACCGTTTGCTCTCGGCAGCCCAAGCAGAGGCAACAGCACTACCTTGGTCACGTGACCTTACAGATGCCCTTCCGCACCGAAGCCTGTCTTTCTCGTCAGCCTCGCCCCAATCTGCTCGCTCAAGTGAAGTGTTTCAGCTTCACGCGCCTTACCTCTGCATCTTTCAGTTTTTGAGCGTAAAGTCGTGAGAGATCACGGTGGAGCGGGCGGACAACCAGGGTAGGTTGGTTACCTTGCAATCTGCTAGGGCTCTTGTGGTGCTGTGGTACATTATTTTGCTAAGGGAATTTGTTATTTCGTGCTTTGTGATTATTTGTTGAAAGCTTTAACTGATATTTTAGGTTTGTGTACAATTTAACTGACTGTGATAATTTTTAGTATGCATCCTGTGGACGACATTGTTTGTAATTTATTGCAAACTCCATTTAATCTGTGGAAAGATGAAGATAAAGGAGACATTTTGCTTCAAGGGCGACCGACGGATTCACTGACAATTGTTGCCAAGAACGAAATCAAGAAGAGCGGTAAATCTAACAATATTAATTTTAAAAATTGTTGGTTTACGGAATATAAATGGATTCGCAGCGCTTCTGTGTTAATTTTTTGGCCCTGCTTACTTTTTAGTAATAAATATTCAGCTTGGAATAAAGACGGATTCTGAGATTTATTAAGCGTAACACGGTCACTTCCTTAACATCGTGATTTTAGCGAACACCTGAAATGCGGATTAATATTAAGGAATTTTGAAAAAATTCAAACCACCATTGCCGATGCCCTATGCTAGGCTTTTGAAAACGCATTTTAACGAAAACGTTCGTTTAAATAGACTTTTTCTGCAGACAGTGATTGATGCAGTATTAGTATATACTGTATTTGAGCAAACAAGAACTAGCATTCCGTGGCCATGACGAAAGCATGGTCTCGATAAATCGTGGACATTCCATTGAATTACTTTCATTGTTGATATGAATAAGTTCTTTAGAAATTGAAAATCAATACGAAAGGATAAAAAACTGCTCAAAATGAATTAATTGAATGTATTTCTGAATATATAAACGATCACGTCAAAAATTAAATAATTCGGAATGATTCGGAATGTGTATTGGTTGAGGGATTTTTGGGTTTCCATGATGTGAATGAAGATAGAACGTCAGGAGCTTTATACAAAATGCTAGACAAAATTTTGGAACAGTCTGATTACCAACACAAATAAATAGGACAATGTTACGATGGGGCAAGTATAATGTCTGGACACTTAAATGGGCTACAAAAAAGTCGAGAACAAAGCTTCTCAAGCTGTTTTTGTTCATTGCTTAGTTCATCGTTTGAATCTTGTATTACACCAGAGTTTTTCTAAAATTTCTAAGTGTCTAAAACATTTTACGAGTCTCAGTGGAATTGCTTCGTTTGTTCAGCATTCTGGCGAAACGGTACGCAAGACGCACACCAACCATAACAACAGAAACTCGATGGTCCTCCACTTCGAAATTAGTAAGTGTAGTTTTTGAAGATTGGGATAAATTGAAGGAAGTATTCAGATTTCTGACGAATAGCGAATAATCTGACAAAAAATCAATTCATCTTTCCAAGGGTTTTTTTAATGATATGAACACTTTCGAATTTACATTTTTGGCTCCACCGATCTATTATTCGAACTTTTGAAGAAAAATAATTAAACATAAACTACTGTGTAACTCAAATTAAAAAAAAAACTCGAGAAATTTTGAGCCATAAAATGAACGACGAGTTATTTGAAACACAGTTTGGAAAAGCTAGCAAAATCACAGAAATATGCACGGGAATATGCTGCTCTTACACAAGAAACAATTTTTCAAAATTATAAACAACTGTATTTTGAAATTTTGGGCCACATTCTTATGGAAATGGATATAAGATTTCAAGGCTGTAAGAAACTTCAATTTGTCTGACTTGCTGACACAACCAAATTCGAATAATTTAATGCATGTTTTCCCTATCGCGCTCTTGAAAATCTACATTTTTACGGAAACATATTTACTAAACACCAGCGTCTTAAAAATTAACTAAGTCTTGTATATGCCGATGAAAAATTAAGGAATATATTGACTCAAGAACTCCTTCGAGTGTTTCACGGAGACAAAGACATTTTTACAGAAGATTATAAATTGGTTTTCCTCAGTTTAACAATTCCATCTACAAGTGTGCCAGTGGAAAGAAGATTTCTTAAAAGAATACAAACTTGCTCAAGAAGCACTCGTTCCCAAGATAGACTTGCTTCTTTGGCAAATATTTCTATTCAGGAAGACATTTTATTGATGCTTACGAAGAAACAACCATCTAACCATCTTGTGACGACATAATCGACAAATTTGCAGCTTTAAAAAGAAGAAAAACTGATTTAATGTACAAAAAATAGGTAAGTCCTCATTAAGGGATTTTCATTGTAGTCAGTAGATATCTTTTCATACTGCTCTTGTACCTCTTCACCTATTTTTCCAACCACGAGCCGCCACTGCTACAGAGCTGTGTGAACTTTTTTTTTCTAAGAAAAGATGACTACATAAACATTTTTTTTTCAAATTACCTTGTAAAAGATCAAAAAGATGAACACAGCACAAGATAAGCACTGAAGCCTTGAAAGAGTGCTAAACAAGTTTTGGTTTTATATATTAAGGTAATACAAAGTAGTTATATATCTTAACGTAGTTATATATATATATAACTACTTTGTATTATCTTAATATATGAAATCGTCACATGACTAATCTTTGAAATCAAGATTTGGTTTTCTTTTTCCAATTATGATTTAGTAAAATGCCACTAGCTTTAATAGGACCTGAAAGTCAACAAAGGCAGTTCCGTGAGTAAGATCAAAATAGTAGAGAGGATTTTTTTCTTGTAAATGTAGTTTAATACTAAAATAAACAAAATTTGATTTGTTTGCACCTACGTGAGCGACACTAATCATTATTATAAACAACACATGCAGAAATACGTCACCTTGATATCACTTTTATGATAATTTCTGCTTTATTTTTTCAATGGTGAAATGCCCTAATCATTTGTATGAACACCCAGATTTTTCTCTCTGGAACGCTCTCGAAATGTTAAAGTGGTTGCGTTTTATATAACACAATAGCACGTGATCTAATGTCGAAGTGACTGCGTGCTCTATAATAGCACACGCTCACTTTTAAATGTCAAAGTCATCGCGTGCTAATTTAAAAACAATGTATTAGCAATGACTTTAGTTCTATTTACCCGATCTACAAAATTTGAATTGAAATCTCAATATCACTTCAAGTGGAGTTTGTATATTAATTTAATTTAGCACAATTCGAAAATTAATTTGTACGTTTTCATTATTTTTACTTTTTCAATTTGATTAACTTTACGAGTTTCTTACTGATTATATTGCATATTATATATTTTGCAAAATATCGATGACGCCCCTGGTGGCGCAGTGGTCTAAGGCGCTGGCCTCTGATCATTCGTCCGTAAGGGGTCCGGGTTCGAATCCCGGTCAGGCATGGATGTAGTGTTTGTCTTACGGCACTGGCTCTCTCCCTTCCCTGGAACCAGTGACCCTAAATTAGGGACGGGCGACTGCTTATAGCCCATTGAGTTGCTCACGGTGGTCGTTAAACCTCCAATCAAAAAAATATATATCGATCTATATAAACGCTCTAACTTACAATAAAAACTTAAATCTTCAGATGTCAAAGTGCATAAAATTGCACCTAAAAAAAAAAGATGTCACCCCAACAGCACATTGTCGGTAATTTAGATAGTTCCGATTTGTAATACCAGATGTGTTATATGGCAGAAAAAACTTCGGTATGAAGTTTCAAACTAACTGCCCAATAGGAAAGTCTAAAATAAGTCGTGGATCCCGGTGAGGCATGGATGTTGTGTTTGTCTTACGGCACTGGCTCTCTCCCTTCCCTGGAACCAGTGACCCTAAATTAGGGACGGACAACTGCTTATAGCCCATTGAGTTGCTTACGGTGGTCGTTAAACCTTCACTCAAGAAAAAAAGTTGTGAACGAAATGACAAATGTGCCAGAGAAAAAGTCAGTTTAACGCGAAAAATCAAAGCAAAAAATACTAAGGTAAGTTTACACGAAAATAATTGGACTACAAGGAAAATTATTAAACGACAATAAATATTTTACACAGAATGTTATTTATCGTGAGGTTTTTTGAAAAACGGAAATAAATAGCGTATAATTTTCAGTTTTAACATGAATGAGTTCTTACTATGAGTTCTTACAAGTTTTTTTTTTTGTGGGAGGTTTAACGACCACCGTGAGCAACTCAATAGGCTATAAGCAGTCACCCGTCCTTAATTTAGGGCCACTGGTTCCAGGGAAGGGAGAGAGCCAGTGCCGTTAGACAAAAACAACATCCATGCCTCACCGGAATTCGAACCCGGACCCCTTTTGATGAATGATCAGAGGGCATCGCTTAGACCACTGCGCCACCGGGGTGGCATAAGTTTTTATCATATTTCCTTACAAAACAACCGCCGTCTATTTGATTTGTTTTCAATCTGCTTCAATTAAAAATTTCACTCCGTCCTAGAATGGGCAACATCCCCTATATATTAATATTTAGTTTAAAAACAACCGTACTAGGACGGGCTATATAGGCTAGTTTTAAAATATTTAAGCATTGTCTCTTTCAATAAATTTGTATAACAGCTTAAATATTCATCATAGTATAGTGTTGTTTGAAATTTAGAAACAAGATTTTGTGCGGAAGTGCTTCATATACTGCTTCAAGGGGCTTTGTTTCTATATTCTGTTTTTGTGGTGTACCGTGTTTATGGTATTTATTAAAAATCTTCTGCACTGTCTCGATCATCACATAAACACTGCTTGATGGGATGGTTAAAAATGTCTTGTTACCAGCATTAAAATACTTGCTGTAGTCTTTCTGTAAGGTCAGTTTTAATGCATATTCCAGAGGATGATCTGTAATTTGAAACAGATGCACTGCAGTCACTGCAGGTTATGTTACGTTTTTCTTCTTTTTTCCACTGAAAACAGTTTTCTTGATATAATGAAAGATAACTAAACAGTTTTCTGCAATATAAAATAAACAGTTTTCTTGATATGATGAATGCTTAGCAATATCATAGTTATTATTGCAACACAAATCCTTGTAAAGTGAATTAACCTGCTTTGAGAAATTCTTTTAGATCAGGTTCAAATTACCTTTTCTGTTTATGTTCATAAAAGCTTCATGTTTCTTTCCAGTAGGAGTTATCAGAGGCGCCGCCAGAATATTTTTACAAGAGTGGGTAATACCAGGGCGTATCTAGGTAGCGCGATGATCTGGAACCCCCGGATATTTTTTTCGGGGTCGCCCTTATGCAACCCTGTACCCTGCCGCTTTCGGCACAAAATGGGCATTTGAAATATTTGGATTCTGAAATCGTAGCGTGGACTTTCCCGTTTTTGCAAAAAACTGAAAATGATATGCGCTTAATCTTACGTCCGTAATTTCTGGTTTATGCAAAAAAAAAAAAAATACGCCCGTAAAATAATTTCCTGTTTTTGCAAAAAGAATTTAACTAATCGCAATATATTTGCGTAATCTAAAAATTCAGTTACACCTCTCATAAAAATTTCGTACTAATCGGCCCATAAAACATTAAATAATACCCACTGTGACGTCCTGCCAGCAGGACGCACACGACATAAAGGCAAATAGCAGTCCGAACGAACGTCCGCGTAGCTCAATTGGTAGAGTGAGTTATTCCGGAATGAGGGGGACCCGGGTTCGATCCCCGGCGTGGACAAAAATGACAGAGAAACTTACTTCGTTGTACCACTATTTCGCATTTGCTTTGGATCAATTGGAAAAATCTTCTTTCTGTAACGCAAAAGACATTACGCAGTACGCACGCTTAAATAAATACTCAAAGTCTTTCTCTTTTCTAATTTTTTTAGATATTACTTAATTCTCGTTACTATTCCCATAATATACTACCATATTATAGGTATATTCTCGTAATATATTTTCCGGTGTTTGCAAAATACTTTACCATTTTTGCAAAAACCTGAAAAAGATATACGCTTTTTTAATTCCCGTTAACATTCCCATACTCTAACAAAAATATTCGGGAGCAATAAGATAAGGAATCTTCGATTTTTATCTACAGTAACCCTACCGCGTCGCCAAGTGTGCGAAGCATGACAATATGTCTTGGTTACTAAACCTCAATTGATGTGAACAAATGATATGACTCGATGCTAAAAAAAATTAATTAATACTTCCGGTGCTTTTTATCCGATTGACCTCAATTTTACAGAAAGTGATAATAATAAATTAATCATAAATTAGAGCACCTGCTAAATTTTTATGAAAGTATGGCCAGTGAAAAAAAAAGTTAGAATCCCGAAATTTTTATTCCAGTAATCTAAAAATAGGTATCTCCCCCGCCTGTAGGTGTTCAAAACTTTCGGTGAATTAAGCAAAAAATGGCACCGCAGACGAAACTACGCAAAAGCTCTAATTTATTTCTACAGCGTGGAATGGTTGCTTTAACCAACCAAGAGTTAGGGAATTCCCCGCAACACGATTTCCTCTGCGTTGCGCATGCTCCAAGGGGAATCCCTGCTCATGAGCAGCGTCAGTGTCAGTCAGTTACTAATGGTACGATCGTATCATACCAGCATCCAGCCATCCAGCTAATCGCATTTGATGTTTCATGTATTTTAAACTTTAAAAGTGCAACCTGAGTGAGTGAAATTATGAATATAAGGAATTATGGTCTTACTGTGAGACGTGAATAAAGGCATATCAGTTGTACTTGTACTGTGTTTCAATGACTCAAAGATTCATTGTAACGATTTACATCACTGCAAGATACTCCTCACACATGGTCCATGGCCAACGCTCTACAATCTGTAGACATGGATTTGCTTTCTGTTACGGAGCACATTGTCACCTTGAAAACATTTTTCGAATCTAATCGTGATAGTGCTGAAAGTGTATTTAAAACTGTTTTTACAGCAGCTAAAAAATAGCCGGAACTCATGGAGTTTAGTTAAGGTGTCCTGGCATAGTTGGTCGCTAAGTCCATAGATCCAATCCAGAAGTTTCAATAGCGAAGGAGAACTTTAGAATATCGGTCTTTATCCCATATTTGGATGTATTAATAGCATCTTTAATAGAACGGTTCTCTGAAGACAACGAAGTTGGCTACGACCTCTTTGTACTTCAACAAACAACGATGAAAAAAATCTGTCACACAGACTTTATTAAAAAAATGAAACGTGTTGAAAGTTTTACGACGACCTTTTGAAAAACATCTCGACTGGAGAGGAAGTTTGGTTTGAAATGTGGAAAATTTCTTTTCCAATAACAGATAAATTTGATAGAAAATACTTCATTTCATTGATTGCCGCCCCGGTGGCGCAGTGGTCTAAGGCGCTGGCCTCTGATCATTCGTCCGTAAGGGGTCCGGGTTCGAATCCCGGTGAGGCATGTATAACGAAGTGAATTTCTCCGTCATTTTTGGTCTACGCCGGGATTCGAACCCGAGTACGCTTATTCCGGAACAAGTTGCTCTACCAATTAAGCTACGCGGACGATTATTCTGATTCCTATCTGCCTTTATGTCGTGTGCGTCCTTCTGGCAGGTACGTCACATCTCCTCTCCTGGTACGTTACATCATCTCCCCCTTATTTTTCTTTTTTTGAAGTGCTGCTCATATTTTTCCTATCTCGCGGTGTGGAAATAACATCACACCAATGCGAGATTTTGAACGGTCGGGTCATCCGGATAGTTCGGGCGCCATTATAACGAAGTGAATTTCTCCGTCATTTTTGGTCTACGCCGGGATTCGAACCCGAGGCCGCTTATTCCGGAACAAGTTGCTCTACCAATTGAGCTACGCGGACATTTTATTCTGATTCCTATCTGCCTTTATGTCGTGTGCGTCCTTCTGGCAGGTACGTCACATCTCCTGGTACGTTACATCATCTCCCCCTTATTTTTTTTTTCTTTCGAAGTGCTGCTCATATTTTTCCTATCTCGCGGTGTGGAAATAACATCACACCAATGCGAGATTTTGAACGGTCGGGTCATCCGGATAGTTCGGGCGCCATTATAACGAAGTGGCTTTCTCCGTCATTTCTGTCCACGCCAGGATTCGAACCCGGATCCCCTCATTCCGGAATAAGTCACTCTACCAGTTGAGCTACGCGGACATTTTATTCTGATTCCTATCTGCCTTTATGTCATGTGCGTCCTGCTGGCAGGTACGTCACATCTCCCCCGAAAGAGGGCCGGGGGCATGGCCCACGGATCAGCCGTGACCATGAATTGTTGCAGGCAGACAACCACTGTAGAACGTGCACTTGAGAACTCCCAGTCAATCTGGTGTGTGGAATGCAACGTCACACACATTTATTTTTCGAAGCACTGGAGAAGGGATTCTCTGATTTTTCCTATCTCGCGGTGTGGAAATAACATCACACCAAGGCGAGATTTTGAACGGTCGGGTCATCCGGGTAGTTCGGGCGCCATTATAACGAAGTAAATTTCTCCGTCATTTTTGGTCTACGCCGGGATTCGAACCCGAGTACGCTTATTCCGGAACAAATTGCTCTACCAATTAAGCTACGCGGACGATTATTCTGATTCCTATCTGCCTTTATGTCGTGTGCGTCCTTCTGGCAGGTACGTCACATCTCCTCTCCTGGTACGTTACATCATCTCCCCCTTATTTTTCTTTTTTTGAAGTGCTGCTCATATTTTTCCTATCTCGCGGTGTGGAAATAACATCACACCAATGCGAGATTTTGAACGGTCGGGTCATCCGGATAGTTCGGGCGCCATTATAACGAAGTGAATTTCTCCGTCATTTTTGGTCTACGCCGGGATTCGAACCCGAGGCCGCTTATTCCGGAACAAGTTGCTCTACCAATTGAGCTACGCGGACATTTTATTCTGATTCCTATCTGCCTTTATGTCGTGTGCGTCCTTCTGGCAGGTACGTCACATCTCCTGGTACGTTACACATGGATGTTGTGTTTGTCTTACGGCACTGGCTCTCTCCCTCCCTGGAACCAGTGACCCTAAATTAGGGACGGGTGACTGCTTATAGCCCATTGAGTTGCTCACGGTGGTCGTTAAACATCCAATTAAAAAAAATTTCATTGATTTATTAAACCATGCCAAGTTCTTCATTATAGTGTCTAAAGGTTTGCAAATGACTCTAACGTTTCTTGTACAGTGGAAAGATAACAACAACAACCGGTACAGTGGAAAGATTACAATAACAACCTGTACTGTGGAAAAATCGTTCAGTACTTTACGCAGAGTTAAGACTTGGGTAAGATCAACAATGACTGATCAGAGACTCTCTTGACTCTGCATGCTAAGTGTTCATCGAGAAAAAGTGAATAGTAATTTAAAACAATTAATACAGAAAGTTGTGGACAAGTTTTCTCTGCAGCCACGTAGACTGCAGTTTCTATTCCGTTACGTCACTTTCCGTTCTTAGGTCACTCTAATTTCGAATGAAATCATATAAAAGAAATCATTTTTCTAAAATAATACACAAAAAATGCTCAAAATAAAAATAAATAAAAATGCAAAGAAATAAGGTGGATATGGAATTTTTAGTATAAGGCAAAAACCAGTATTTTGAAAATAAACGTTCGTTATCGTTAAGGATATCTTTCTAACTTTGCCTATAGTTAGCGCTCTCTGAAGAATTTTTTAGATACAGAGGATGAGTCGAAAGTTTTGCAATATTTGCATAAATGCATGTGCTGCGGCGGATATGGCACGTGTTTAAACTAGTTCAAGTCACGCACTGCAGTCAGTCGAAAGGGATATAAAGTCGTAGTCGTTGCTGTGAACAGTATTGCATGTCGTCGTTGTGTCTGTGGTTCCGACGCCTAAAAGATGAACAGCCACAACCAGCTAATTAGGGAACTTTTTCTTTACGAGTTTGAACTCTGCCATAACGCTGCTCAAGCAACCCGAAAATTTGTCGTGCGAAGGGGGAAGGTTCCGTGGGCCACAGCACCGCAATCAAATAGTTCAAGAAATTTCGCTCAGGTGACAAAAACCTCGACGACCAGCCAAAGTCAGGTAAGCCGCGAACAATGCATTCGGAGGGCGTGCGCCAGGCCGTAGAGGTAAATCCGACAACCAGCACTCGGAGAGTATCAGTCGAGCTGGGCATATCACAAACCGCCGTGGTTCGTCCCTTCAGGACCTAGGCAAGGTCTACACAAGCTATAACCAGTCTCCCGTCTCTAATTATGGTAAGACATAGAGGAATAAAAGCAATTTTATGGTTTAAGGGTGGGGAGAGAAGCAGTATTATTATTCAGGCGTGTCATCCATACCTCACCTTGTTTCGGGCCATTTCCAGCTGTGCCTATTAGCCAAAAACTCACGCATCTAACCACTCTTCTATAGGATCAGCTCTAGATGAGCCATGGTACTAGTCATATTCGTTCCCTATAACCAGTGGCCCTGAATCAGGGTTAATTAAGTCCATATTTCCCTAGATGCTCACGGAGCTTTTTAACCCCCGATGCAGAACGCAAAACCTAAAAAATTTGAAGGGGACAGAATACACTGATTTGGTAGAGTTCCAAGAGCGAATGTATCTAAAGCATCTGATTGGCTGCACTCCATTTACTGTCAGTTAATGCTAAAAGAATAAAACGACAAATTCCTGCATACTAGTTTTTATTTGTTTCATATTGCCTGTATGCATAATACTCATGTGATTTATGTTCTACTGGGGTGCTCAAAGTTATAGTACAGAAATGTTTTTGCTCGTCTGTTCACATTTTGTTAATCAAGAGATATGTGGGCAAATGGTAAATGACATTTCTAAAATTAATCAGAACGACTTCGGTGATACAGGTGGGGTAATGCTGAAACCACCATAGTTTCCACGTCGTGAATTAGGGTTAATTCGCTACAATCGCCGCACCTATAATTTGCATTTGTCTTGTTAGCCTTGCTGCCTCAGACCACGCATGCGTTTTTGGATTATAAATGTTGAACACTCTACCATCCACACTTACTGCAAGGAGCTTTTCATCGAAGGAGCACACAATGAAATCGGCTTCAACATCTTTGACGGCAGAAATTTTTGTCCATACGTTGGTGCTGATGTCGTATGTTTCCACATGGCGCTTGCTGTGAGCATAAATCATCCCATTAAGAGAGACTGCACCCTGTTGATATAGTTTACCATTCATTTTCGATACATAAACCCACTGTTTTGCTTCGACGCTATATCTCTCCACTGATCTGTGCTCTATACGGCTGTTTCGCCCTCCCAAGACAAAAATCTGTTTGCAGAAGGAAATCGCACAAGCGCCAGAGCGGCAATAGAGCATAGATGGCAGAGACTTCCACTGGTTACTTATGATACAGAAGTACTCTGCAGAGCACGAGTAATTGGTTTCTGTTTCTCCGCCACAGACATAAAGCTTGTGGTCTAGTGAAGTGGCTGCTGCTCGATGTTTTTTAGAAGTCATTCGCGGTAGTCTATCCCAGCTATTAGCTTCGGTGTTGAAAACTTTGACCACAGGCAAGACTCTCCCCAACATGTTACACCCACCAATGACATAAATGTTCTTTTCCATTGCTGTTACTGTACCTCCCTCAAAATATTTTTCCGTGTCATCTATTAGATTCCACGTTTTGGTCGCAAAATTAAAACGACAGACTGCCATTCGCGATTTCTTCCGCACGCAAACTGCGTACAGGTAAGAGACTTTCCTTCGGCTAACTCTGTTTCCGGTTGTAAAACTGCAAAAATTCGATCTCCTTTCTGGAAATATATGATAGTCCTTGGCTTCGTCTAATAGGTCTCTACAAACGACAGACTTTCGAATGAGGACTTCAGTCGAGACTTTCATTGACAAATACTTCAAGCTGAGAAAGGGCATCCGAACAGTTTTCAACAACACGGGCAATTTATCTTTTCGCTCGATCGGCGCATACTTAACCCACTCCATAACAGCTTGGAATACTAGTTCCTCGCCCGAGACACAGAGTTCGTCTTTCGAAATCAGCACTCTAAAATCGCAGAAAGGTAAATCTAAGAATGCTTTTGCATGGTAAATTTCGTCAAAATGCTGTTGCAAATATTCTTCAGCAGAAGTTACCAGCTTTGCAAAGCCATGCTCGATGCCAAATTGCCGTAGCTCTATAACGTTATCAGGACACATATTCTCAAGCAAAAATTTTAAGCATGCGTCAACTACTTGTTCCATTTGAAAAACTGTTGCACCAATGAGCAGAGATTTGACATTCCGATGATCTATTTCCAGTTGGCAAAAGTATGCAACGTACATTAAAGATTCAAACACATCGGATTTTATCTCCTTCAAAGTTATTTCTACTTCTGTCGAACTCTTCGTGTCTCCATAGTTTAGAAACATTTCACGGAAATAAGGAACGTTGGCAGCCAAGACTAATCGATGAGCTTGAAATGCAAGATTTCCTACCCTCAATGTTACATCGCACAAGAGGCCTGTCGATCTCATATCACTGAATATTTGAAAGGATGTCCTGGCTAAGTCGTCCGGGCAAAACAGAAAAGTTGCTCTGTTTGACATTGTCTCTATGTCTCAGTATTCCCTCAAGAATTCCAGTCTGTCCACAGTAGAAAGAAACTACAGCAGTGCAAAATTGCCAGCAACAGTTCCTCTATGGATGACCTATAGAATATACATGAAAAAATGTGAGAAATTTTGTCATTTAATCAAGTTTTTTAAAAAGCATTTTGCTCAAACACATATTGCAACACTGGCGAATCCAGCACTTACTTCGGGGAAGGGGGGGTATAAAACTAAAAGTTTCATACACAACTTAAATGAAAAAGTGTTATCTCATGACAAAATATAAAAGAATACAGCGTTAGAATTATGAAACAAAGGGTTTTATCCTCTTGAAACACACGTAGGAAAAATGATTTCACAAATAAATTAAGAATGAGAAATATTGATATTAAATGGAAATGTTAGTTTTAAATTCAAAGCTTTGTGAATGTAGCGCTTCCTCCGCCCCTCACCCGAGGTACCTCCACCGCATTATACCGTAAAACGATGGCGGAAAAAAACCTTTTCTTCCCTCGCCGATTTATATGGTTTAAGGTATTCTTGGGCGGCGTCCCTCGGGGTGGCCACAGCTGTCAGCAGTTGCTTTGGTTTGTCTTGCTCTTGATTTTTTATGGTTGTAGCTATTTTTTGTGCTGTGACGAAAACCCAACCAGCAAAAACCTTTCGTCAACAGAGCTGTAGCACTGGTTAATTTATAATCTTGAAATATTTTGTTACAAACACATTGCAATAGCTGAATAACGGCAACTAAAAACAATAAATTATTTATTTATGCTACTGAAGCAACATTTCCAATGAGGATGTTTTGTTTGCGAACAATATGAAACCATGATTCATTCAAACCAAAGGTCGCCATTCCTGGCCAATCACCTGAGATGAACCCGGGTTCGCGTTCCGGTAGAGGCGTGACTGGGATGTTCGGCCTACGGAGCCAGTTCCTTCCCTCTCTGGAATTATAACCCTAAAATAAGGACCGACGATGGCTTATAGCCTTAGATGCTAACGGAACTGGTTAACCTCCAGAAGAGAACAATTGGGCTGTCAAGATATTCCTCAGTGAAAAATTTTCCTTAGTAACACAAAAGTTGTCACTAACGTTCCAAACTGCTACCGGCAATCCAAAAAAAAAAAAAAAACCTCGATGGAACCGAAGTGGATTCTCCCGCTGTGTTCTGTGTTTAAAAGGAGAGCTACGTATTCTCACGATAAGATCGTGAATAAAAAAATTCTGATGAAAATTGTTGCTATTCGTGGTAGTGGTACCACTATCCACCTTTATGGTCTATGATCATCAATGATATGCACCGATGAGCATTGCATTATGAACAGCCTAGAGAAATAGCGCGCATGGAGACCAGTCTAGAGAAATAACGCAGGTGAAGTTCACAGAGCAGTATATATACAACCCCGAGGACTGGCTTTCGGTTAGTAGAGTGTTTGGAGTCAAAATGGGAAAAGCTGCCGATTTATCGGAGTTTGATAAATGGCAAACTGTGATGGCTCGACGCCTCGGAACTACGATCTCGAAAACGGCGCAGCTTGCTGGTTGTTCACGTGCCGCTGTAGTGAGTACGCGTCAAAAATGATGCGCAGATGGCCAAACGATTAACCGTCGTTCAGCCGTGTGTCGTCTGCAGCTCACTGATGCCAGCGCGGAGAGGTGACTGTCGCGCATTGCACACAGTGAGACAAATCACCTGAAGCTACAACAGTGGTGATCAGGGCAATGGATCCCAGCACACAGTTCATCGTAGCCTTCTGCACATGGGCCTGCGTAGCCGAAGACCCAGCCGGGTACCCATGTTCACTGCACGTCATCACCAACAATGCATGAAGTGGGCCCAAGATCATTGAGATTGGACCGTGGATGAATGGAAGAAAGTGGCCTGGTTTGACGAATCAAGATTCTTGGTGTATCACGTAGACGGCTGAGCGCGGATACGCCAATTACCAACGGAGGTAATGGTACCTGGATGCGCTGTTGGGCGGAAACAGGCCGGCGATGTTATGCTGTGGGAGATGTTTTCTTGGGACATTTTAAGCCCCATTATCCCAATAGCACAATCCCTGACAGCTGTCAGGTATCTAAACATCGTTGCGGACCAAGTTCACCCATTCATGGCAACTGTGTTCCCTGCTGGTGATGGCCATTACCAACAGGATAATGTGCCATGCCATACTGCCAGAATCGTCAAGAAGTGGTTCGAGGAACATGCTGGTGACTTTCTGTTAATGCCCTGGACTCCAAATTCACCGGACATGAAAAGAATTGAACATTTGTGGTTCGACTTGGAAAAGCGGGTTCGCGCTAAATCACCACCACCCCGAAATACACGGGAACTGGAAGACCTGCTGTTGATATTATGGTATCAGATACCCCAGGATACCTATCGCCACCTCATCGAATCGATGCCTCGCCGAGTGCCCGCTGTTTTGCGAGCTAAAGGGGGCCCTACAGCTTATTAGGTAGGTGGTTATAAGGTAATGACTCTCGGTGTAAGTGACGTGCAAGATCACCGGATTTAGCGGGATCATTTAAAAGTATTTAAGCAGAGCAATATTAATAAAATGCAGTTACATTACGATCTAATCTTATAGTTAACAGTTGCAGTTGTATTTTTTTCAATTCACACGACTAGTCCAATTAACATGTTTGCATTAATTACCTACCAAAATCAATGGTCAATCACCTTCCGTTATAAGAAGTATTGAAAACGAAAACAAAAGTATACTCGCGGCGCAGAGCACAAAAATGACCATCCACTTCGGCGCGCTGTCATGAACTGCCATTGATCTGCCGGCTCCACCACTTATAATTGTCACTAAATGCCATTTATACGCTATCAAACAATACTAGCGCCATTGCCAAGCCCCCGATAATCCCGGAGTTGTTGCGAGTCGAAATCGGTCACACAATTATGTCGCGTTCACCACTAACCTGTATCGTACCATAAGACGTAGTTCATCTACGTTAAAAGTACGTTGTTATATAGCATCACAAAACGGCGAAAACCAATTGTCGTGGGGTAATTTTATACAAAAAAAAGCGGGAGGGAAGAAAAAAGTGGGTTATTATATACAGTATAGAGTCTCGATAATCCGAAGTAATCTGGACCGGAACCAACTCGGATTAAGGGGAATTTCAAAACAGGAGCACGATTCTGAATGAAGGTAGTTAAATATGAACCTAAAACTCGTAGAAACGATTTTTAATGATCAATAAAAATGTTAGCAAAAATGAATTAAGCAAAGACTGGGACTTACATCATATTAACGACGAAAATAATCATTTAATGTCTCCTGCTTTTTCGCGGAGCATCTTTTTTTTTTTTTTTTTGCAGCGCTATCCACCTTTTTAGAAAAATAACATCAGCTGGAGAGGATTCCGATTGCTTCTCTACGTATCTAAGGGCCACCGTACTTTCCGCATGATAATTTTTTCTTATGCACAGTCAGTTACTTCTTCATCCGATTCCTTTGCATTAGTAACTATGTGAACAATTGCTTCACCTGTAATTTTTTCCTGGTCATCTCAGGGAAGCCAATCGGTCACACAATTTTCTGGTGCATTCTCGCATCCGGTATCTGCGAAACTAGGTTTGTGAGATTGTCTTTTCTAGCGTTTTCTTCATTACCCAAGTCATCATTTTCTTCTTCGTTTTTGAGCACATTACGCCAACATTCCTTTTAGCGGCCTCTACTCCACTTTCGACTTCCCAGTTGGCATCAAAATTTTAAAAATTTTCTCTTTTCGAACAGTCTCCAGCTTCAACGGTTTTCTAGGGTTTCACACCGACAGGGTTGCCTGTTTTGTCTCTTAGCTATCTTTCAACAGTCCCTGGCATTCGCCTCTAAATTACACGAAAAGGGCCTTTTTCAACTCTGTTTCAAAATTTTCACGTGCAAATCCTCCAGAATTTTTCATTAAGATTTTTTTTTTATGATGCATACCTTTTTTTTATGTTTCATCGTGAATGACCTCGGATTAAGCGGAACTCGGATTATCGAGACTTTACTGTATGTAATCGTATATATAGAGAGAGGTTTGTAAAGCGCTTGTGTTCCCTGTATGTATCCAGTGCATACTTTCCAGAACGATCAGGTGTGGTTAGGGGTAGTTTCAGTTGTTGAATTTGGCACCAGAGACATGAAGAGCGTCAGCCATGACTCCAAAGCTTTCCCATGCTCATCTCCAGATCTCCCATGTTCACCGAGGCTCTCCCATGTTCATCTTACCAACAATCATTCCAGACAAAACCAGGAACTCATCGTCAAACAGCAGATATTTTAACCATACATCCAGTGGTTCCGCGCTGTATTAGAAATGCGACAATAGTGTTCCAGAACTGATATTATTACACAACTAGCTCATAGCACGTGCCATGTACGGGTTAAAAAGTTATGACTGAAATTTTTATTTATAACACGAATCGTATATCAGAACATTGGTTTGCACGCCGTCGTCGTTGCCATTCTCTATTTAAGCGACGTTTTCCTTCAGCTTTATCTTCTTCCGTCTTATACTGCAAAGTAAAAAAATTCCACGGAACCAATATTTTTTTTAAATTTCCATCACAGTGAATCAAAGCTACGACTGCAGTTACTTTCTTACAATTTTATTTGTTCCTTTTTATGAAATAAAATAACGATGATTCCTTTTTATGAATTCCATTTTATGAAATAAAATAACGCTGATTTCTTTTTATGAAATTACTCTGCAATGCAAAGAAAATGAAATAAAACACGACATAACATCTACGTAACAGAACAAACGTCGCAGACAGTTATTCAAGCACGTGCGTGTGGCCACAGATGAAGTCGTTTACCTTACTAACTTGGTTTTATTTTCCGGTATTTCTCCTTGATTTTACGTATCGTGCGATAGCGGTGAGCTGAATTCCGATTTCGGCCACCGGATTAAAGCAGATGGCGCTGCAAGTAGCGATGACGTTAGAGCGTTAGGGACAGACGTAGCCTATTACATAGGTTTAATTAGGAGGTAGCGCGAAAACCAGTTCAGTCATATTTCTTTTAGTTCCTGTTCCGATCGTCAGTGGTTAGCGTGAGCCACAGTTTAAGTAAGTTAGGTCGTCCGTAGTAACTTTCTGTGTAAGTTACGTTTTTCCATGCTCACATAGAAAAGAGCGAATATAAAGGATTTCTTTTTAATTTTTCAGAATCAGGAAGACAGATACAGAAATACAGGAAGTACTTAAACCCTCCCTGGTGGTCGAGTGATCAGAGGCGCGAGTTTCTGACTGGTCATCCGAACTGGGTCAGGGTTCGGGTATCTGGTGAGGCATGGATAGTGCGCTTATCCTACAGTGCCGGTGCTTTCACTTTTCTGGAACAAGTGGCACTAAATTACGGACGGGTGTTTAGTTATAACCTTAGATGGTCACGGTGACCTTATAAAGCAAAAAATGTTTAAAACTTCTTACACGTTCTTGCGTCTATCTTGAGAGGTCCAAAAGTTTCAGATAAGGATAGAGCACAGACCAGCAGTATGTCAACCTAAGAATGGTGGAAAATAAGATGACAGCGTGGCTAATACGGGGTAATTTTCGGTATCTCCTGCTACTAACATTATATACATATACCGGGTGTCCCATAAATTCGTAAACAGTTCAAAAATTCATAAAAGTTGAAGGAGATGAAATATTGGAATGCAGTTTGCAACAAACTAATGCTCACGGAAGGGGATTTCTTTTGATTGAGAGAAAAGGTTTAGTTCACATTTTCGTCGATGGAGGGTGCTTCACACATTGAAAACACAAAATTCCGTGGAAACCTAGATTTATTTGCATGCAGGCAAATGTTTACAAGCATATCACAGCAGTAAATGTTCTATGTGTCCGCCAGCAGACGAAGATACCCTTCGCAATCGAATTATAAAACCGTTAACTGCAGCATGGAGCATATCTGGATGCATGCAGGAGATTTCGTGGCGAATGGCGTCCTTTAACTCCGCTAAAGACGACGGGCTACTGCGGTACACCCGGGTTTTAACGTAACCCCACAGCCAAAATTCAACTGGTGTCGAGTCCGGTGAGCAAGGAGGCCATTAATTTGTCGACGGCTGATTAGTCGTTGCTCACTAAATGTGCTTATCAGGAACTGCTTCACTGGAGATGCGATATGAGGAGATGCCCCGTCTTGCATGAATGTTACTGTGTGAAAGACATTAGGTTCCACTAAGCCCTGTATCACTTTCTCTTGTAGCATTTTCAAGTACCGTGCTGCAGTCACTAAGCACGTCTTTCAGCCTGCTTTTCACAGGGCTCCTCAAAGAAAACAGGACCCACAATAATGGACGCAATGGAACCGCACCAAATGGGGAATGCAGAGGCTCCTCAGTGTAGGCATATGGGTTCGCCTCTGCCCAAATTCGATAGTTATGGGTATGGACTGTCCCGTGCAATGAAAAATGAGCCTCATCTGTCCAGAAGATGTTGAGCAGCCATTTTGGATTTTCTGCGCTATTCGCGAGAGCTCACCTTGCGAATTCCTCCCGCTTAGCTGTGTCAATTTATAAGAGCTCATGAAGCGATTGTAACTTGTAGGGGTACAAGTTTAACACTCCAAGGAATCGGAATACCGATGTCTTTGGAATGCCAGTTATTCGTGTCACTTCTCGTGCGCTACTTACCCCCACTCGTGGACTGTTCCCTTAGCGTGTTCATTTGCGAAGCCACAGCGGAGGTACGGGCCTCTGATAAACGTGGTGCACCGCTGCGAGGGCGATCACACAAACTACCCGTTTCTTCGAAACGTCGTACGAGGGAGAGCAGTCCGGCAGAAGTGATTGGACCCTTACCTTTCTTCATTTGTTTCTGTGTCCGAAAGCTTCGTAGAGCTTCACCTGACGATTCGTGGCTGAGGTAAAAGAGCTTTACCAGTAGTGCTTTCTCCACCAACGTCAACATCCCAGTGCGAAAGGTACGTCTTCGCCAGTCACGGGAATCGTGAGATATGAGGTGTCAGTTTAGACCCAGCATATTACAGGACTCAGATTTGCATATTGCAGGTGTTTTCAATGCGTGAAGCGCCCTCTATCGACGAAAATGTGAACTAAACTTTTTTCTCTACCAATAAAAAAAAACCCTTCGTGAGCATAAGCTTGTTGCAAACCGCATTCCAGTATTCCATTTCCTTCAACTTTTATGAATTTTTGAACTGTTTGCGAATATATGGGACACCCGGTATAGATATATATAAAAAAAACATTTCATAATGGCTACTGCTACTTTTTGTTACCCCCCCCTAGAGTAAACTTATGTATCCGTACCTGAGCTGAACTCTCTTTGTCTTTTTTATTTTTTTATTTTTTAGTGAAATGGTAGAGTATAAATAAAAAGAGAAAAAATACAAATACGATATGAGTATCGTAATTCGAGACGATGAACGAGGATGATTGGAGGCGATTAGAAAGTATTGCTGTCGATGAGACAATCCAAATCATCAAAATAGGGTATGTAACATTTAAGGGGTGGAGGTTGGGGGTGATGGCAGTGTTTTTGGCGTTAACCTTGGAATCAATGACAGACTATTAATTTATACTATACATCTTTCATATGTGGCTGAAAAACCATACAATCAAGCACACATACCCACACACACACAAGCTTGTCGAGAACGTCGACAAATATCGTCCCCACGAACACTACAGCCGCTTCCGTCAACTGATTTGCATTTGCAGACTCTACAAATAAAATACTGAAACCTCTTATTTTTTCTTATGAGACATAGTACTGCGCAGATAATTCTTCGTTAATTTGCTGCAGAAGGTATGGAGAAGACTCGTTTGCGAGCATTGGGAGAGTCAGGTTTCACTCCGTTAAAATAATTTTCCGCGCTACTCAAAACCAAGCAAAGCAAGTGAAATAATGCTTAATAATTAATTCAATTATACAACACTGATAAACGTACTCAGCTATCTTAACTGTCAATAATCAGCATATAATTTTTTTATTACAGTTATTTCTACGAGATTTATGGTACCTTCATTTTCGAGCTAAGCGCAGTATTAGCATATATCAGCGTAAGATAAAGTGACCAGATTTTCGAGAACGAAATTGAAGACAAAATGACATGTTCTCAATTTCAATGCAAAATTGAGGGCAATTTCATTTGAAAATGAGGACAACGTCTGACATATTATCTTAAAGCCGATGATCAACAAAGGATATTACGAACATGAAAGTACCATAATTGTTCAGTTTCATGGGAAAACATACGATGAATCTGAAGGATGATTTTCATGTGAAATAAGTATAAAATAGCAATAAAATACCATCATGCAGAATATTACTTCTGATAAACTTTCATTGTTACTGATAGAGAATAGAACAGGCAAACAAAGCTACATTTTGATTTTGCACTGAACTTTCATTGTGATTCTGTACAAGAAAAAAACCTGAAGCCAGAGAATTGCTATACACTGAGCGGACAAAAATCATGGAAGACTCTATAAGAAAGAATATTTTAAGTCCCATAACTTCGCTTGAAGAAACAGTTTAATCAAAAAATGAATTGAACAAAAGTTGTGAAACTCTCAATGGAATCCACCAAATGTAAACAAATTTAGCATCAATCAGTGGCGTAACAATGCTTCAAAATCTGGGGGGGGGTCCGATCACACCTAAAAACTAATCAGACCACACTCCAGATTATACACTGCTGGCCACCCAAAATGCAACACCAAGAAGAACACGAGATAGCAAAGCCATCAGATTTGCTGGACACATAACAACAGATACAAAGATGAAACGATTGAGCTTACAGGCCCGTGCGACTTGCGGAACACGCAGACATCAATAGTTCGTGTGGCCCCCATGGCTGGCAATAACGGTCGCTACACGCCGCGGCATCGAACGAAAGAGGCTTTGGATGTGGGCTTGGGGTATGTCGGTCCAGGCTGCTTCCACACGTTGCCACAGTTCATCACGCGTAGCCGCGGGTGGTGCTTGCCGGGCCACTCGGTTGCCGACCACCAGACGTGTTCGATGGGCGACATATCGGGAGAACAGGTGGGCCACTGCAGCAGTGACACCTGGTGGGTCACCAAGAATTGTTGCACAATGCGGGCCACGTGCGGGCGCGCATTGTCCTGTCGAAACGTGGCCGCTGGCAGGTCCTGCAGGTAAGATAGGACTACAGGCTCCAAAACGTCGGAGATGGTGCGGTGGCTGTTGAGTGTACCGGCGACGCGTACTAGAGGGTGCGGGTATCATATCCAATTGCGCCCCAAACTATAACGCCAAGCGACGGACCGGTATGGCGATGCATAATGCAGGCGTCATACAGTCTTTCGCCGCAGTGCCGCCACACGCGGATCCGACCATCGTAGTGTTGCAGGCAGAAGCGGGATTCATTGGAGAAGACAATGTCGTGCCATTCCGTAGTCCAGGGGCGGCGTTCAACGGCCCACTGCCGCCGCACTCGCCGGTGGTGTAACGTCAATGGTTATTGGAGCAATGGGCGCCGTGCGACAAGTACCCGTTCCTGCAGACGACGTCGAACGGTACGTGTTGACACAAGTTGTTGCGCAACACACCCTAATTCCTGCGCCAACGTTCGTGATGTAATGGTGCGAGCCGTCAATAACCGCCGCACAACATGCCAGTCCTCTCGTTCGGTGGTGTGCCGCTGCTGCGGCGATCACTCATGTCGGTCCGTCCGTCCCTCCTGCACCCACCGAATCCATACTCGCCTCTCTGTGGCTGGATGTTGTCCCACACGGGCGCCGATATCTCGGTACGATAAACCGCTGTTGCGATAGGCCACGATTCGTTCTCTGTCGAACTCCGAAGCGTGCTGGAATGACTGCCGTATTCTGCGACGAGGCATCAGGAAGCTTTCCACGCACAGGTCCGGCAGTACAACGCACTTCCACTACTTATACCCCACCTTCTGTGCACCCTTCTTATAGTGCTTCTCGGTGGCGTGCAGGGCGCACATGATTTGCATATGCCGTGCAATGCTAATAGTTTGCATGTCTCTCGCGGGCGGCGCATGCTGCGAACTTCAGGCCACTCGGATGCTTCCTTCTTGGTGTTGCCTTTTGGGTGGCCAACAGTGTATGTATACATATATATACTGTACAGTAATGCATACATACTGAATAAAATAGTTTGAGACCCCCTCCTTACACACACACACACACACACACACACACGCAGGAGCAAAGCAGTTGCTGAGGCGCGATCTGACGGGCACAACATCGGCGCTTCTACTGGCGAATTGTGGAACTTAGCGAACACAACTGAAAAACTATGATAGATAGGGCAGAAATGTAAATTACAAAGTTGTAGAACTGACTTTGCTTATTAGGAATCGATATCGCTGTTTTATTAAGTACACATTATACACATGTTTGCATTCTGCGAAAAATCACAATCTTACATTATTAAATTTAGTTGGCTTACATCATAAAAAAATGTGCATTATATCATTATGTTCCTGTAATTTTTTGGGGAAAGTGGGGGTCCTTTACGTTGGAGATCCCCGACTCTAAACATCTGGAGGGGTCCTGACCCCCCCCCAGTGGTTACGCCTGTGGCATCAATTACAGCACTTATTTAATTGCAAAAAGTTGGGTGCTGAAAAATGTGAGATTTCTTTCCCATCCTATAAATATTATACTTAAATTCAGTTAAAATAGAAACAAAATAACACCGCGATTATCGAGATGACTTTGTTCGATGCTTTTGGCTTGTGTTCCGTTGATATTGCGTGATTTCTAACTTAATTCAAGGAAAAATTCATTGGCTTCAAAAATAGTTCTTTAACTTTATGAGCCCATTTTCTTGCAATCAAATACGTAATTGATGCTAAATTTGGTTGCATTTAGTTGACATAATCGAGTTCTAGGATTTTCGTTTAGCAATTGTTTTTCCTATTCCAATATTTTTAGGACATTTCAAAAATTGAGGAAAAAAAATAAGAAATTGAGGACATTTGACGTCCTCAACCAGTTTTTACGAAACTGAGGACGACGCACTGAAATTGAGGACTGTCCGCAGAAAATGAGGACGACTGGTCACCTTAGCTCATAGCCCACTGAGTTGCTCACGGTGGTCGTTAAACTTCCAATAAAAAAAATCAGGTGATGCCTCATGCGGAGGGCCAGGGCCACTCCACCTGAGTGCGCCACTGATTAGAGGAGTTTATTAAATTGATGAAATGCTGAAACTTTCTGTTCGAAAGCAAGGTGATCTTCCTGCAGAGTTCTTCATTCTGTACATAGCCATGGCAGCCAGTTATTTTGAGATTTTCATGTAATCTGCCAGTCTTTCTGATCTTTCGATAATAAAATTTTGCAGTGCCTTCTTAGCTTACTAAGATTATGTTGTCTTTGAACTTTCTCTGCTGGGTAGTTTTATTTTTCAGCAATCAATGTTCAAAAGCAAGTTACTGATCATTCGTCAGAGATTGGTCCGGGTTCGAATCCCAGTAAGACATGGATGTTATTTTACTCTTACAGCTCCGGCTCTCAGATAATTGAACGTGAAGATTCAGAGTTTTCGAGAGTTAGTGACCCTACATTAGGGACTGGCGGCTGCTTGTAGCGCATCCAGTAGCTCCTGGTGGTCGTTAACCCCATTTGGAGTTGTTGAAATTATAGATGGAAGTTTCTAACAAATATTCGAATCCCGCGTTCCGTAGTCTCTCTATTCATATATTTTGTCTGTTGTTCGCCCCTGTTCAGAGTGGATAGGCCCCCAGTGGCGCAATGGTCTAAGCGATGGCTTCTGACCAGTCGTCTGAATGGGGTTCGGATTCGAATCCCGTGAGGCATGGATGTTGTGTTTGTCTTACGGCACTGGCTCTCCCCTTCCCTGGAACAAGTGACCCTAAATTAGGGACGGGCGACTGCTTATAGTCCATTGAGTTGCTCACGGTGGTCGTTAAACCTCCAATAAAAAAAAAATCAGAGTGTATAGGTATCTTAATCAATACTGTAATAATCCTAATGCTTCGGAGAGCAGAACTGATGATGTAACAAATGCAAAAGAATTCTGAAATAAATATAGACTGTCATGCGAATCTACAATTCCTTTATGGTAAGTTCTCCATTAAAATGCAAAACCACATGATGATAAAACTTAGGCATCAAATTAAGGTGGTTCCACATAAAATCTCTGCCTTATGTTTCCAACGGTAAAACTTTTTTACATATTTTCTTCGCAATTAATAGTTGGTTGGTTGGTTAGTTGATTTTAATGGCGCAGGGGCCATATTTGGCCAAAGAATGCCAAACAGAAGACCATCTCGCAATTAATGTATTCCCAAGGGTGAAAATTTGCACATCGATGAAACAAACTTTAAGTTATAGCATGAAATACTTCCCAGCAAAAACACAAGTGCTGGGAAACTGCTGGCCACCAGCTGGCAGTGATGGGTCACTGCTGGCTGAAATCTGCCGCTCACGGCCCAGTAGTGGTCCGTTGATGGCAGCGCTATCAGTTGGCGAGCCATTGATGGCCCTAGAGCATCGCCGTGAATTGTGGGCCTCCAAGCAAGTGCCACTAGTGGCCCGTTGCTGGCAACCACTGCAACCCCCAACAGCAGGTGGAAGCATCGGGACTGCACATGCGCAGGAGCAACACTTGCTGTGTCTCTCATGGTACCAGTTAGTTGAAGACGACGCTATCGCCATCGTGTTATTTTAGTGGATGTTAAGAAAAAACTCCATATGTGGAGAGGCGAATTAATTTCCTAATGAAATTTTACGTCGACGAAGATATCAGATTAAGCCGTGAAATACTAGATTACAGCCATGAAATACATGGATGAATAACAAGAAAAATTTGAAACCGCTTGAAACACATATACTGGAAAACCATTAAAATAGCGTTTGTTGAAAAAAAAAAAAGAATTATACGCTTACAAAATTTATTAATTATTTGAAAGAAAAAAAAAGCAACGCTATGTGGTTTACTCATCCATGGGTTGAATACACAAGACTGGGAGAAATTCGCTTCTAAAAATAACAAGTAAAATAAAATATATTTTACTCTTTAAAACAAATGTAGCTTCGGACAACGTAAAGGAAAGACATAACGTTAAAAATGTAACAGAATGTGATATGAACCCGGGTAAATACATATTTATTCAACAATCTCTTTTTAAGACGGCAAGGACAGCACAAAACTTTGGAAAGCGACTATAAGTATGTACACGCCTTGAAAATGAGTGAAGTTCCCTTAAGGTAAAAAAAAAAAAAACTATCGTTACGTTGAAAAAATTAATTTATCAATTATATGAAACTGACTTTTATGAAAAATTCCTCGCAATATTGTAAAATGAAAGAGGGAAGCATTCGATTACAAATTGCATACCAAACAGATAGCTTCCAGCACGTGCCGGAGCGTCGGGAATTAGTCCGGTCGGTAGCGAGCGCGGCTTCCACGTAAACGGCCCAGGATCGAATCTAGTCAGATGCAAACGGCGTTTTTCCGGTCTGTCGAGAAAATTTCCCCAGCGCAGTGCTTCGTAAGGGTTGAAAAAAAAATTGTAGCTTTAGTAAACTGAGGTTATCTTTGCTTTTTTATTATTGCCACTACTGGGAAATTGGCGGACAAGATTCGGCAAGCCACCAGTTACGTCACGTGGTTGCTGGCTGCCACTAACGGCCCACATTAGGCTAGCCATCATTTCTGGCAAGTACTTGCAGGGCCACTGAAGGGCCACTTGTGGCAGCTACCGCCTGTGATGGACCATTGATGGCCCAGTTGTGGCATATGACAACTGATGGGGCGCCAACTGTTGGCCTGAACTGCTGGCCCTTCTGTTGGCCGCCCGGACATTTTATTGACGGTTCGGCAGCGGCAACATAGTGCTGGGCCATTGCTGGCAGTGCTGGATGCCAGTAATGGCCCTCTGCTGGCCCAGCAATACTGTTTTTGCTGGGTTAATACTTGCTAAAGCATAGCCATAATTAAGCAATCCAACATTTGTTTGTCTGTCTACTGGCGTCATCGATGTATAGGTCGCGCCATCTATTAACATTGCTCAAAAAAAATTATTGATTTTTAATATAATTATGGTTATGTTTTAGCAAGTATTAAGTATCCCATGCTATAACTTAAAGTTAGTTTTGCCGATGTGCAAATTTTCATCCTTGGGAATACATTGATTGCGAAGAAAATATGTGAAGAAGTTTTACCATTGGAAACATAGGGTAGAGATTTTAGGTGGCCATATATTGCTGTCTGATTTTAGGTGGCCATAATAGCTGTACCATATTTCCGAATTTTCGACAAACGAAATACACAATATAATCTCGTTAAATGCTCTGAAATGATAAGAATTCCATGCCTTTGAGTTATAACCATTGTTCAGCGGTGGCAAAAGAAGAAAAGAAAACTGCGGGACAATTTCTTAATGCCCATAACGACTGAACACTGCACTTAACTATAGCTTTCAGGGCAGTACGACTACCACATCCTTAATAATTAGCCGTTTGACTCAGGGTTGGAGCAAGCATTACGCTTCTTCTAGGGGTGAGGCAGACTTGAAATTACACACCTTTATGAAAAGGGTGGATTTCGGAATCAGAACGCTTTCAAGTGCTTTTTTGTTGAAAGTTTGACTAAAACGTAGGCTAAGTAACTCAGTGGGCTATAAACAGTCGCCCGTCCCTAATTTGGGGTCACTGGCTCCAGGGATCCGGGGGGAGGGGAGCTAGTGCCGTAAAGCAAACACAATATACATGCCTCACGGGATTCGAAACCAGGTCCATCTCGGACGAATGATCAGAAGCCAGCGCTTAGACCACTGCGACATTTGAGAGGCATTTCGAGTGTATTGTTCCGCTTTGTTTACATAGAACCTGATCCCACCCAACGTGGAATAAAGTAGGTCACGACACGATGCAGCATTTTTATTACTATTTTCGTCGAAATAAATCTTATCGTAATGAAAATAATTATAAGCAATTATTTTATTGTAGAAAATAACACATTGATTTCAGAAGTTATTAAGTTGGTAGGATACACCTAACTAATATACCAAATAGTACAAAATCCGTTTAATGATGTATAGATTAACACAGTATGAATAAGCGAGCTTTCACCACTCACGGGGGGCTTCTTCAGGTTATATATATAATATAAACAAAGTAGTGGAAACTTAACGATAGGAAACAATTCAAATTTAAGGTGGACCTCAAGTAATTTTGCTTGCTATACTTCCAATGGGAAAACTTCTGTACACATTTTTTTCACAATGTATGCATTCCGAGGATGAAAATTTGAACATCGATTACAATAGCTTCATTTCATAACTTGGAATACTTAATATTTCCTAAACCATAACCATAGTTATGCAATCCAACATTTGTTTGTCTACTGACGTCATCAAAGTATAGGTCGCACCATCTTTTTTCTGATTTCAACACCACCAAAGAAAAAGTTATTGAGTTTTAATGTTTTAGAAAATATTAAGTATTCCAAGTTATAATATGAAGTTATTTTAATCGATGATCAAATTTTCATCCTTGGGAACGCATTAATTTTGAAGAAAATGTGTACAGAAGTTTTTCTATTGGAAATATAGGAAGCAAAATTACTTGACGTCCACCTTAAAGGGAAAATTGTTATAACAATGGTAACAGCATGCCACGTGCGTGCGTAACGAGATAGCTGCGAGGAATGTTCAGAAACGACCGCCAGACGCTAAGCAACTCGACAGATACCTCTTCATTGCAGGCGTTAAGAGCCATGAGTATCTCAGTAGTTTCTTTGTAGGCTGTGGCCCTCGTCGTCGTGTACGGGGCAATTAATCAAATGTCCTGCCATTTGATGTAGACTCCAGCTGCATGGAGGTTAGCAGGATCTCGTTTTTTCAGTGAAAGGTACGAGGAGATTGTTCTAGGGCTTTGATACCGATGTCGAATCTAATTCTACGCAGGGAGTTTTTTAGGAAGTATGAAAAGCCCGGAACGTATGGGCATGATCCAATAAATCTGAGGTTATTATTACGGCTTTGCGTGCCGGGGTTGGTTGTGTTGGCTTGCGCTCGGAGGATAACTTTCTTCACTTGGATGGCTTCGTATCCAACGTTAGAAGCCAACTTTCTCAGATCATTGAGCTCCTTCTTTCTAGCCATCTCATTTGATGAGTGGGTGGTCGCTCGCCTGGCTCTATGTCATATTAGGGCCATCTTCCTTCTAGTTGGGCATGCTGACTCCGGTAAGATTACATTGGGCACATGTGTTAGTTTGGAGGAGGTCTGTGTGGCCAGACTTCCTGAGTTTGTTTTACTCACTAGGACATTCAGGAAAGGTAATGCGGATTCTTTCTCCAGCTTCAAAGTGAACTTTATGCTTGGATGCTGAGAGTTGATGAACAAGTAAAATTGAACGAGTGCAGCCTTATTTGAATCCCACACAAGACTTGGAAATCTTGACCAGCAGCGAGGCTGTCAATGAGAGCACCTCTCTCGCTTTGCCACGAATTTGGAACCAATTCTTCAAATAATGCTGTGTTAACTACCACAGTACCGCGCACCCAGCCAACGTGACCTTGTTTCTTCGAACGACTGATCACATCTGCGCCTATTCACTTATTGTCTAGTTAAGTCACCACATTCAAATGGTTGAAGTGTGCCATTATCCAGTTTGCAGTTAGCTGTCTATTTTCCTTGAAAAAGCCATCTGGTTGATGTGCGAAAGTTTGGATTTATATTCTACGCCAAAAAATTCGGATAACTAGTACTATTTTAAGTATAATTGGTGTACAGTTCCTTGTTACTAATCGTAGCACTATTATTCGATGTTTTATTATTATTCGATATTTTCTTATTTTAGGGGCCAAGGGCTAGTCAGGCTAATATCAGCCTTTTTCTCTGATTCCCTACTATGTTGCTATGGAGTTAACTACGTGCAATATGGCAAATAAATAAATGAAATAAATAAAATAAACGAAATAAATAAATAAATACATTTACTTCATAAAACATATTTACGAATAAAAATAGTGATGAAAATAGTGATGTTATACCGAAATTCTAAAAAAATCCGCGCCGCCCGGTGGCGCAGTGGTCTGTCTAAGCGATGGCCTCTGATCATTCGTCCGAAAGGGGACCGGGTTCGAATCCCGGTAAGGCATGAATGTTGTGTTTATCTTACGGCACTGGCTCTTCCCCTTCCCTGGAACCAGTGACCCTAAATTAGAGACGGGCGACTGCTTACAGCCTATTGAGTTGCTGACGGTGGTCGTTAAACCTGCAAACAAAAATATCCCGCATAAAATTGATCATGAAGCCCTTTTCTTCACATTAGGTGTGATCAGGTTCTATATAAATAAAGTGGAACGATACAATCGAAAGCTGGAACTACTTGAAAGCGATGTGATTTGAAAGACCACCCTTGCGAAAATAAAGCCCATTCGTCGATGATGGAATTCGAAGACACGCCTCCTCGCTCCGGGGCAAGTTATTCTCCAGACTGAACAACACCGACTTTGGCTTATCACTATAACTTGCCGTTTCGACTCTTGCGCAACCTCAGTGGCACGTCACACTTCGAGTTCAAAAGTTCCTCACTTCCACTCAAACAGTAAGCAGTCTGTTTACGTACCGCAGAGGTGAAACACGTATCAAGACGACAGATCTGTGAGCATGCATTTCTTCAGTGTAGCTTAATCGGTTAGAGCAACTCACTTCGGACCGACGAGACGTGGGTTCAATCACCGTCAATGACAAATTCCTGTTTTCATATTGGCACCCGAACGCAAAAATGGATGTACTGGTCGTTGGGTTCTTCGAAAAAATGTGTGATGTTTGTTCCACACATCGTCTGGAATTAATGAAATGTCCCTTCTTCGCTTAAATATAAAATTAATCCCTTGAGAAAACCGGAAATGTCCAGAATTTCAGTATAGACTTATAAAGTCGGAGGAATTAAAGAATGAAAATTAAGTTTTGTTTAATTACTTTCAGCTGGAAAAAGTAATTTTGCTGTAGCTGAAAGAGATTTCCCAAAACTGCAGTTCAAGAATTCTTGTAACTGGAAGGCCAAAAAGGTGAATCAGATGCAGATCTCGAACAAAAAATAAAAAAGAACTAAGAATGATCATATAAAAAGCAGCAACTCAAAAATTTTACTGTAGGTGAACCTCAAGGCATTCACGTACACAATGAATTTCGAGTTACTATTCTAGACTATTGACAGCATCTTTCATTCCAACTGGCAAAAGCGGATTGAGACACAAAAGAACGGGACTCAAATGAGGAATTCGTGAAACGTGAAGGGGTGTGCCAAAATAGGATTTGACCCAACAGAACATTTGCTAGTTAAGTTTGTTTTTTCCGAAGCCGTCAAATGGTTGACAAGGTTTGTCGTTTTAGCATCGCTTGCTTTTCTTCTACAAGAATGTTGAAGTGAAAGGAATTAGAGATAACTCTCTAGTAACGTGTAGCACCACCTTTTGCCCTGATGACGGTGGCGATTCGTCTCGGCATGGACTCGACAAGACACCGGAAGCGTTGTGAAGCTATACGGATCCACGACCTCTGAACAATCTCCCACAGTTCACGAAGATTTGATGGAGGGGGGAGGCAGAGCCTCGAACATCTCTCTCGATGGCATCCCAAATGTGCTCGATGGGATTGAAATCAGCTGACCTAGCTGGCCAAGCAAGCAAGGTCACGTCGGTGGAGTGTTCATCCAACCATTCGGATACAATTCGGGAGCGATGGCACTCTGCATTGTCTTGTTTCAGGATGAGGAGGACCCCAGTGGGATGTTGAAGACGCACAAACGGGAGCAAACGGTCGACCAGGATATCCCGCTAACGTTGTCACACGTACCAGGGGTCCCATTTCAGTCCACGTAAACAGTTCCTAGACGATAATGCCACCCCCACCAGCTTGAAGAGTACCCTGCTGGCAAGAAGGATCCATCGCTTCATGTGGTTTGCGCCGTACTCGTATCCTGCCATCCACACGTACCAACGTGAATCTCGACTCATCAGTCCAGGCAACATTTTCCCACATGTCTAGGGTCCAGTGGCGATGTTCCCCCGCCCATACTAATCTTTGTACAATGTGATGTGCGGTCAGCAGCGGTACCCTCGTGGGACGATGGCTTCTGTACCCCATAGCGAGGAGATGGTTCTGGATGGTGTGGCTGCTTACATGTTTTTGTGCACCAGCGTTAAATTGCCGAGTGATTTCTTGCACTGTGGCTCGTCTATCCGCTGTTACAATGCGAGCTAGCCGACGATGACCCAGCTCATCCACACTCTGTTGTTCACGGCAGTTGGCCCTTGCAGGAATGGTTTTACCGGATTCGATGTATTCACGGTGCACCCGTGACACAGTGGCTCGTGAAAATCCCAGTGCCTGCACGACCTCTGAGATGTAATGACCCATTCGTCGGGCCCCGACAGTTTGCCCACGATCAAATGCGCTTAGATCCTTCGTCTTACCCATACCGCTTCCGACTCTTACTGATTCCCGTCGCATCACTCCTTATATTGTCGGATCGCTGCATATGTCATGTTGTTTCCGTTTACAGGGACGCCCACGGCGCCACATTTGCATAATGCCAGCTGTTTCTAATTCAATTGCTCTTCAGTGTATTGATATATTTATAAAGCCTACCAGCCCAAAATATGGCGGCCCGTAGGGAATTCTCCCGGTATCGTGGCTGCCCAGTCCGCGCCGCCTGGCAATAACCTCTCTCCCTGTAGCTACACCTTTGTTAGACTATCTGTTTCATTTGGACATTGAACTGCTCATTATCAGCAAAGACAATAACGTCAAAACCGGAACTATAAACTGTTAGATATTCATACACTTAGCAGTACCGTTTGGAATTGGATCAGATGATTAAACAGCTAAACAACCCTGAACCGTTTGCCCTCTAAAACGACAGGGACACATACTTTTTACGTAGTTTTAAGGCTTCATTTACTATGCAAAGGTGACAATAATTCCGTATTTGAGATTATTTATTTCCGTTGCAATGATAGGTATCGCTTCATCGCATGGGTTGTAGATTATTTACGAATAGTTCATAGCATTCCGTAGCGCATTTTTTCCATCATAAATGTTTAAAGATAAAACAAGTTGGTATAAATGTGTAAAAATCTTCGTTGTTTGTAAGCATGAACAGCCAAACATATAAAAGGAGACCAACAACATTTTTTTATAATATTTTAACGATATTATTTATTCGTGGCCTATAATTACTATCAATTATAGGCCACGAATAGTTCAAAATTACCAGTTTTGAAAATAACGTATTCCCTTTTGGAGTAAAATTTCCAGGAAAAAAACTATATATTTTTGCATTGTTAGAATAAAAATGTACAGTTATTTCTAGTACGCGTAGCCACAAATTATCAAAATTCAGACATACCGGAATAAATAGAGCAGATGTTAACCAGAGACTTGACTGGAATGCCTCGATTAAATCAAGCGGTTTTTTTTTTATTAATTTCAAATGCCGAAGCCAATGTTTAATAGAATCTAGGAATTGAAAAAAAAACCTAAACGAATGTCATAAAACTTTGTATTGTTGTGTATCTCAAGGGTATGCAATATAACTTGGTAACGATACGATAGGACATGATATGATATCATTTATATTGTTACGTTCATAATTAATTCCTTTTTTTCATGGGCAGGTACGAAAAAACATCTCAAGCGCCTTGCTGGTGGTTTGTAAGCAACGGTTCGTTTCACAAACCAGGCGTCTGCAGCTTCTTCTTCTTGGTTAGTCAGTCCAAGGACTGGTTGCTCAGTAGATGTACTCTGTCTCTCCATTCCTCTCTATTCTCCACCATTCTCATCAAGTCATAGTATATCCTAGTATCGGTGTCTTGGAATAATTGTGCCACAAAACCATTCCTTGGCCGTCCTCTTCCTCTCTGGCCTTGAATTTTACCTTCAAAAACTTTCAGAATAGGGCCTCCATGGCGCAATGTGTGTCCCATCCATAACATTCTTCTTCTTTTTAGCATGTTGATTTTATTTCTGAGTTCTCCCACTCTCTCCAGGACCTCCTCATTAGTCTTTATATCGAGCCAGCTTATTCTCTTTATTCTTCTATAACTCCACATCTCAAATACCTTTAAGCTATCGTTCTTTTTATTTTTGTCGTGAGAAAGCTTCTCAAGCCAGCGAACTTCGACCTGAGTCGGTCACGTGATATCATCGTGTGGGCTGAGAAAGGCAACAGGTTGGCTGAGAGAGAAGTGTATGTGCGTTCTTTTAAAGATATGAGCCAGGCGTCGGCAACCTACGGCACGCGTAACGATTTTCAATGGCACGCTGAGTGAATTGGAAAAAAATTCTCACAAAAAAAAATTGAATTTTTAATTAAATAAAAGCATATAACTCTTTTAAAGCTATTCCTGTTTTTACATCCTTTCAAAACGAAAGTTGTTAGACATTGGAGGTAAGAATATGCGATCTGATGCAAACTAAATGAGCGTGAGTGTGGAGCAAGAATGACTGACCTTGACGAAGTTCTATTTCCGTCCTATCCTTACCTCCACTTCCGTATTTATCTCGGAAGTCGCATACTCATGCCAGTTCAGTCCGTTGACCGTAGCATAAAAGTTGGTGCTGTTATTAAGTAATACGGTGACGTTAAAATGACTCAAAAAAGGCAAAAACATGAAATACGCTCGTTTCAAGGTTTTTGGACAAACGAATATGGTTTCACACAACAAAAGGATCGGTCTGTTTGTGCTTTATGTTGTGAAAGTGTCATGTGCCGTACGTCAAATGTACAAAGACGTTATCAAACCAAACATCAGTCCATGTTTAAAAACTCTGAGGAGAAAAGTGAAGCCATAAAAAAAGGCTGCTTGCTTCTGGCTACAAAAAACAAAGTAGCATTTTTAGTCAAGTAACTGGAGCCAAAAATAAAGCTACCTAATGCAGTTACAAAATTGCTCAGTGTGTAGCTTCGAAGGGCAAACCTTTCACAGATGGAAAATACATCAAGGAAAATTTTTTTGAGCAGTGCTGAAATTTTGTTCAGTGATTTACCAAATAAAGAAACAATACTGTCTCGTATTCGAGAAATACCGCTTTCTGCGAGATCAATTGAGAGGCGCATAACTGATATGGCTGAAAATGTAACGGTAAAACAAACAACCGGGTTACAACAAGTTGTTGTATTTAGTGTCGCGAAAGTGTTGATGTGAATGACGTGGCGCGCCTAGTTATAGTTGGGCAATATTGTGACAACGACCGTATTTATGAATAACTGTACTGCTTGATACCTCTTGATGGTACAGCCAAGGAAGAGGAACATTATAACTGCATTTGCAAACTATTTCGAAAATCAGAACATTAACATGAATAAAATATTCTGTGTTATTACTGATGTCGCCCCTGAAATGGTCGGAAAGAACAAAGGAATATGTTAAACTTCTCGAGGATTGTATTGGACGTCAGGTATTGAGCTTTCAAGGAGAAGCAAGGACAAAGGTCCCATTAACTGATTAATGACTCAGATCAATAATAATCAGTGATTACTTATAGTAAAATTTTAATAACGTGTTTTATGTTTGAATTATTTAATTGTTTTGTTCTTCAAACTATTGGACTTTCTCTCTTAACAAATGTACATATGGCAATTTTATAATAAAATTTGGAAATAATGTGTTCAGAACTTAAATTTTGCAATACATAATATTTGTATTTGTTCCTGTTTATATTAAAGTATTGTATAATGAATAATCTACAAAGAATAGAGTAGTTATTTGATGTTATGTATCGGAAACATGTAATACAAGATCAAATTAATTTGTTCCAGTGGTTGTTGTATATAAAAATATGGTGGACTTAGGTTCGCACGCTGAGTAACTTTACAACATTACTTTTTTTTTTTTGATTGGAGGTTTAACGACCACCGTGAGCAACTCAATGGGCTATAAGCAGTCGCCCGTCCCTAATTTAGGGTCACTGGTTCCAGGGAAGGGAGAGAGCCAGTGCCGTAAGACAAACACAACATCCATGCCTCACCGGGATTCGAACCCGGACCCCGTTCGGACGAATGATCAGAGGCCATCGCTTAGACCACTGCGCCACCGGGGCGGCCCAACAACATTACTTTGGCACAACTCTACTAAACGGTTGCCGACCCCTGATGTGAGCGAACGCTTGTGTTATCCTGTACTCGTGATATATACTAGTACTTTTTTTTATTGGAGGTTTAACGACCACCGTGAGCAACTCAATGGGCTATAAGCAGTCGCCCGTCCCTAATTTAGGGTCACTGGTTCCAGGGAGGGAGAGAGCCAGTGCCGTAAGACAAACACAACGTCCATGCCTGACCGGGATTCGAACCCGGACCCCTTACGCACGAATGATCAGAGGCCAGCGCCTTAGACCACTGCGCCACCGAGGCGGCATACTAGTACTCTCCAGCGGTCTTATGTGTGATGATCAGAAACATTTTTTTTGGTTGGAGGTTTAACGACCACCGTGACCAACTCAATGGGCTATAAGCAGTCGCCTGTTCCTAATGTAGGGTCACTGGTTCCAAGGAAGGGAAAGAGCCAGTGCCGTAAGACAAACACAACATCCATGCCTCACCGGGATTCGAATCCGGACCCCGTTCGGACGAATGATCAGAGGCCATCGCTTAGACCACTGCGCCACCGGGGCGGCATCAGAAACCTGCCGGATTACTTACGCAATCATTAAACAAGGTAAGGAGATATTTTGAGTTCAGCGACGACCGAGATGTTCGATGCGTTACAACAAAGATTTATGGCTATAAATTTGTTACCTGCAGTAATTACTAAAAAACGTTTGTTCGTAGAACTTGTTAACTAGGGACCGGCCGACATATTACTGTATTTGACATATAAGTTATTCACCTTTCATTCAGTGTATCTGTGCGTTATTTATTCATCTCGATCTTGTATTTATTTTTAGTTATTAAATGCTGCTGTCGTTTTCGTTGGGTAAAAATGCTCTTAAGAGGAAGTTTTTGTGTGCTCACTCTTTTTTTACTGTTCTCTGATCCAGAGATCGAACTCGACCGATTCAGTTTCGTCTTGTGCGTGGCGTCTCGGAACTGATTTGAGGCAAATGGCCGCCAGCGACATAAAAACGTGTTCCTTCTTTACAGAGTCCAAGCGCCGTGCGATTACTTGCAAATAATATCCCTGAATCTTGATTTTCAGTACAAATTTGTTTCTGTATGATAATAAGTCCTGAAATACGTTTTTCGTCGGGTTTTATCACTTACTTACCACTTTGTTTTTGTAATTTCAAAGCAATTTAAAACAAAGATTGTGATGAGAAGAAAACAACAGTCCAAGGTTCATCTGAAAATCGCGTATATTATGGTTTCCGTCACCGCATGATAACTAGAAGAAATTCAATGTGTCATCACATCAGTGGTAAAAGTGAACGAGAGCGGTGAGGGGAACAGCTTTCCCTTAAGAAACTGGTAAGATCAGGTCAGATCATATGTAAAGGATTTTAGGAAAGGAGTGTCTGACCCCAGATCTTAAATAATCCTTAGAAATAGGAAGCTAGGAGATTTGGGCGAGAGTGCCCGATAGGAAAGTGATACAGAAGCGAGGTAGAAAGAGGGCGGAAGATGCCCTTATTTTTTACCGGGGGCCAGTACCCTGGGTTCGACGGATTAACGTGCTCATCAGACGCATGGCGGACATTAGGTGGTTCGAGCGTTCGTACCTGCATGGGATCGAACCTGAGATTTCTCCGTGGCAACCACGAACGCTGACCACTAAGCCATCCGCTACCCAAAAAATTGGTAAGATCAGATCAGATCAGATCATGTGTACATAATTTTAGGAAGGGTTTGTCTGACCCCAGGTCTTAAACAACCCTTAGAAATAGGAAACTAGGAGATTTGGGCTAAAGTGCCCGATAGGAAAGTGACACAGAAGCGAGGTAGAAAGGGGGAGGAAGACGCCCTTATTTATTAGTGGGGGGCCAGTACCCTGGGGCCGACGGCTTAACGTGCGCATCTGACTCACGGAGGATATTTAGTGGTTCGAGCGTTCGTACCTGCCTCAGGTCGAACCCGAGGTCTTCTCCGTGGCAGAAATTGTTAAAGGAAACGTCGTTCCCTTAAATAGGGGTGAACAAAAGTACACAATATTCGAAAAATGAAATGTGTTGCAGAACTTTATCGAGGATATTTTGACTCGCAGTTTATTTATATGTATGAATTCTATTAGTAATTTGTGTCAGATTTTTAACTCTGATTTTGCAGTTTTCGGAGCTTTCGATCAAGACTCTTAGCTAAAACCCATAGCTAAAGGCGTTTCTCGCATTCGACTGTTTTGCTTTCGCATCATTTAGTTCACTGAAGAAATTGGCCCAATAATGCGCGTACGAGTCATGGCACACCAAACATTGACCTTCTGGTTGTGAAAAGGCACATGTGTGGGGATTTTCAGTACCCTACAGACGAGTGTTTTGGCAGTTGATGTACCCAGACGGGCCATGCCTCATCTGTAAAGGAAGTCACGTCCAGAATGTCCTCACCTTCTTCAGACAGGAACTCTTGAAACTACCTGCAGTACCGAACACAGGCCTATTGGTCTGTTTCTTTTAGCTGATGCACGACAGACACTTTGTACGGATGGAAACCCAACTTCCATTTCAGAATATCGTGGGCTGTACTCTTTGGCACATTAGCTTATTGTGACAGCTGCCTCACGAACTTGTGGGGACTCCTCTGTATCCTGTACCGTCTCGTCTGCAGCGGATGGCCTACCGGGGCACGTATTTCTCAAGTGAATGTACGGAATTGCGATTAATGCCATTACCGCCACTCGATTGGTTCAGAGCTACTTTGGAGATTGCGAGCAGGTGGGGCCTATGGGGGAGTCATGTGACGGAGACATGCAAGCTTCTTTTTTTTTTTTTTTTTTTTTTTTTTTTTGATTGGAGGTTTAACGACCACCGTGAGCAACTCAATGGGCTATAAGCAGCCGCCCGTTCCTAATTTAGGGTCACTGGTTCCAGAGAAGGGAGAGAGCCAGTGCCGTAAGACAAACACAACATCCATGCCTGACCGGGATTCGAACCCGGACCCCTTACGGACGAATGATCAGAGGCCAACGCCTTAGACCACTGCGGCACCGGGGCGGCCATGCAAGCTTTGCTGCACTCGCCATAAGCCATTTTAATGTTAGGGTGGGGTTTTTTTGTGAAAATGGTTACCTTCAGTTGTGTTACCCGTACAGTCGAAATGCGACAGGAGGTAAATAGAGAGTGTACTTTATCGGTAGGGGAACTTTTGAGTTTTTATATCAACATGACATCACGGACTTGTGACTTATATTCTGAAGTATACCTTCATTCTATATAGTTCTCACAGAGCCGAGAGATGTTAGCACGTCATCTATCATTCCTTCTTTTTTTTTTTTTTTTTTTTTGATTGAAGGTTTAACGACCACCGTGAGCAACTCAATGGGCTATAATCAGTCGCCCGTCCCTAATTTAGGGTCACTGGTTCCGGGGAAGGGAGAGAGCCAGTTCCGTAAGACAAACACAACATCCATGCCTCACCGGGATTCGAACCCGGACCCCTTTCGGACGAATGATCAGAGGCCATCGCTTAGACCACTGCGCCACCGGGGCGGCCCATTCCTTCTTTAGCTCAGGATTAGTACTGATGTGTTTTGTATGGAGAACCCATGAGTTGTTTAACGTTTTTTTTATTTTCGGGGAGAAGGGGTTGAAATGTGGAATTCAACGCATTTTTCTTGAAGTTTGGAGGGAAAAAAATATGAGGAATTTCCTAAATATTAGAAAAATATACATATAACAGATTATTTACTATTTTATCAGACACAATATATGACAAACAACATTCTGGAGTATTTTTTCTAACGGAACTCAGGATTAGTATTGATGTGTTTTGTATGGAGGACCCATGAGTTGTTTAACGGATTTTATTTATTTTTGGGGAGAAAGGGGTTGAAATGTGAAATTGCCGCCCCTGTGGCGCAGTGGTCTAAGCGAAAGCCCCTGATCATTCGTCCGTAAGGGGTCCGGGTTCGGATCTCGGTGAGGTATGGATGCTGTGTTTGTCTTACGGCACTGGTTCTCTTCCTTCCCTGGAACCAGTGACCCTAAATTAGGGACGGGCGACTGCTTATAGCCCATTGAGTTGCTCATGGTGGTCGTTAAACCTCCAATAAAAAAATGTGTAATTGTAGGCATTTTTGATTTTTGAAAGTTTCTGAAATTTCAGAATTGTTCGTAAACACCTCTTAGTAACGGCAGTTTACAGTAATATATACCGGGTGCGCCATATATGAGAGGCCCTGTGGCCAAACGTTGTTAGGCGGGTTGAAGTTGTTTGACGGGTTTCCAGTTAAATCCGCTTTGTTCTACTTTTAACCGGTTTCTGCGAGTACAACTGCAAAGGAATTCTTCGGAGTGGTTAGTCACATCCAGAGCAGTGTAGGTACCCGGTCATAAGTGTAAGTGAAAAGAGAACAAAGGCAACGGAAATGGTTTTATGTACGGAACAGCGGATTTTCATTGTGGAACAGTATTTCAGAAATAACTCATACAAGGTTTTAAATAAGTTCTTTCCAGAAAAATTTCCACATTGTGAAACACAGGAAAAGAAAGAAACCCAAGACAATTTGCACTGAAGACAATATCAAGGATGTGTGCCCAATGATGTTACAAAGCCCTCGGAAGTCGATTCGCCGAATATCGTCCGCAACGGGAATATCTGCCACGTTATGCTGACGCTTACTTAAGGAGGATTTGCATTTTCGGCCATACAAAGTTATGGCACTCCAAGAACTTAAAACTCCTGATTATGCAAAACGGATGCAAATGTCGAGAACGTTGACAATACTTTATTACATGACAGATGAAGCATGGTTTCATCTGTCCGGGTATGTCAATGCGCAAAACAGCAGGATTTGGACCGACACGAATCCTAGACTGACAACAGAGACTCCTCTGTACGACCAAAAGATAGGCGTTTGGTGTGCTGTCTCTGCGAAGAGGATAGTCGGCCCATTCTTTTTTCTGACACCATCAACTCGGAGCGCTATGTCCAGCAACTGTTCAACCCATTTGTTGTCGCACTTACAGAAGAAGAGCAAACATATGCTTTCTTTCAGCAGGATGGTGCAACGGCACATACTGCGCAGAACAGTCTATGTGCTGTGCATGAAGTGTTTGGGGAGGACATAACTACATCGAAGAAACTATGGCCACCCAGATCACCTGATCTCTCCACCTGTGACTTTTATCTGTGGGGAGCATTGAAAGGGAAAGTGCACGCAACTAATTCGCACACCCTTGATGAATTAAAAGTGAACATTAAGGATGTCATAGCCTAGATTACTGCCGATGAGTTGCGGCGCGTTACGAACATGTGCTGTCGTGTACAGCTGTGTCTTGAAGTCGGAGGACAATACTTTCAGCAATTATTGTAAACCCAGGTAAATTACTCCTGTTTTCTGTCATTTCAGTTATTCTTTACCAAGTATAGTAACATTGCCTGACTGTTGCAGTTCATTATACTCGGGCCTCTTTTATATGTCACACCCTTTAAGAAAGGAATTGCACAAAGTTTTTGAAAATTCAGAATTTTCCTAAAAGGAAAAATCCGTGAAATTCAGCCCTTTCCCTCATTTCACGTAAAATGTTGCATCAGAAATATGCTTCGTTAATTTAAGAAAGGAACTATAAAAATGATTTGAGATTTCAAAAATTTTTTTACAGTGTACATACATGAGTATTAAAAGAACTTGAAATTTATATATTGCACCACCATGGCTGCAATCAACTGTATCATTTTGATAATGTATGAAATTCTTATAAGATTTGAATTTGCCGTCCCGGTGGCGCAGTGGTCTCAGAGATAGCCTCTCATCATTCGTTCGAAAGTGGTGCGGTTTCGAATCCCGGTGAGACATGGATGTCGTGTTTGTCTTACGGCCCTGACTCTCTCCCTTCCCTAGAACCAGTGGCCCTAAATTAGGGACGGGCTACTGCTTACAGCCCATTGAGTTGCTCACGGAGGTCGTTTTTTTTTTTTGGTTCGGAGGTTTAACGACCACCGTGAGCAACTCAATGGGCTATAAGCAGTCGCCCGCCCCTAATTTAGGGTCACTGGTTTCAGGGAAGGGAGAGAGCCAGTGCCGTAAGACAAACACAACATCCATGCCTGACCGGGATTCGAACCCGGACCCCTTACGGACGAATGATCAGAGGCCAGCGCCTTAGACCACTGCGCCACCGGGGCGGCACGGAGGTCGTTAAACCTCCAATCAAAAAAAAAAAAGATTTGAATTCGTTAGAAGTTTTTAATCGGAGCGCTTGACAGGTTGTACAGAACTGCTTCCTGCCAACTTTAAATATGATCTCAAATACACTTAGGCCGCCCCGGTGGCGCAGTGGTCTAAGCGACGGCCTCTGATCATTCGTCCGAAAGGGGGCCGGGTTCGAATCCCGGTGAGGCATGGATGTTGTGTTTGTCTTACGGCACTGGCTCTCTCCCTTCCCTGGAACCAGTGACCCTAAATTAGGGACGGGTGACTGCTTATAGCCCATTGAGTTGCTCACGGTGGTCGTTAAACCTCCAAGCAAAAAAAAAAACCCTACAATAAAAAAAGAACATTTAGGAAAAAAAAAGATAACACCTGACTTAGTGCTAATAAGTGAACAACTTCAAACTTCTATTCTGCTTGTCGCAATGGTCTGTCAATTTATTGATATTAAGGTGCGCATGCGGGAATAGCTCCACAATTCATTCATAAAGGACGTCTATTAGCCGTCCTATGAATGACATCCGACGAGTTCATACAAAGGTGTCCACAGGACGTCTATATTTCATCCATGACGTCTACTGGACCAGGTGGATGTAATATAGACGTCGCTGGTTGTGTGGGCAGGGATATTCTTCGCTCCGAACCACAGCTGAGCGCACTTCGGGGAGGGGGGGCATCAAGGTTTCACTTCTACTGTAAACCCCATTCAAAATTTCTCTATTATTACATTACTGCAATGTGTGCATTCAGTGCGCAGTCATTATTAGGACACCCTGTAGCAACAATACTGCAGGTTTGATTTAGACCAAGTTAATAGTCTGCTAATCTTGGTTTTAGAATGTCAAACTCCAATTCGTTCGCAGTAACAATTCAGTACATAGCTGCAAACCAAGATCGCACTGGTTTCAGGAAGAGACGGCATCCTCTATTTGTTTAAAGTATTGTCTAACAGCAGCCGTTTCTTTGGTAACTTAATTTCAGAAATTAACACTCTCTGAGGTTTTTCTCTCTAAATTTAAATTACGGGGTTGTGTCGTTTTTGTCCTTTTGATGCTGTATAATGTCGATGAACTGACTATGCTCATTTAGTACCATAATTACTATGTTCAATTAATTAGGAAAGCAGTTAGTGAATTTCAAATGTTTTGGTTATTTTCCAGGTGCGCAATTAGGAAAAACGAAACTTCTTCAGCTGACGCGTAACCTGCTCTTTTTATAGCAACGTACTTATGTTCAGAGTGGTATTACTGGTTTTTACAGTGGCATTAGGTCCACCTTAAATACTTTGTAATTTTTACTATTTATGTGCAATGTAAAAGAACACAGAAGTATAAAATGTGTGTGTGTGTGTGTGTGAGAGAGAGAGAGAGAGAGAGCTGAGAGACGACCACCGTAAGCAAACAGTCGCCCGTCTGTTATTTCATCCCCAGTGGCGCAATTGTCTTGGCGCGGCCATGTGACCATTCGTCCGTGGTCCGTGTTCAAATCCCAGTGAGGCATGGAAGTTGCGGCGCTTGCTCTTTCCCTGCCCTAGAACCAATGGCCTTAAATTAGAGACGGGTCACTGCTCACTGTACTCGCTTAATCCCCCCTCCCACTCCAAAATAATAACCCACTTTGATAAATAAATAAATTATTCAAATTGCATGGAGACTTAAAATTTCTAACTGAATTTTCACGCGAACAAATTATTTTTCGAAGCAGATGAATGACAGACGTTCAACTTTGCCATTATATTAAAAAAAAAAAGAAGGTAAAGAAAGAAAACTCAGAAAGCATAGTGTGTCCTCAAGTATCATGTAATGTAAATAATAAAATTTATTATTGAATTTTTATATGAAAAAATATTTTCAAAGCAAGAGGACAATGGAAGTTTCATTTCGGTATAACAGCAAAAAATATAAAAAAATAAAATAATTAAAATAAAAGCGAAGGAAGAAAACAGAAAATAAAAGGCACACTCGAGCCAAATATATTCACCAAAGATGAGCAAAAATCTCTTTCCCCCTTCCCCTCCCGGCTGGTGGCACAGTGGTCTAAACGTTGGCTGTTCTTTTTTATTGAAGGTTTAACGACCACCATGAGCAACTCAATGAGCTATAAGCAAGGTGGTTAGAATAATACTTCTGGAGATGTCCTGGTCTCTTAACTGTCAAGCCGCAAGGTGTGGGAATTTTTCATTGTTTACATGATACCTATGTAATTTCATCTGGCCGTCTCGGTGGCGCAGTGGTCTAAGCGATGGTCTCTTGATCATTCGTCCGAACGGGGTCCGGGTTCGAATCCCGGTGAGGCATGGATGTTGTGTTTGTCGTACGGCTCTGGCTCTCGTCATTCTTTGGGGTCAGTAACTCTAAATTAAGGACAGGTGACTGCTTATAGCCCACTGAGGTCGTTAAACACGCAAATGAAACAAACCAAAAAGAGCCACACAAACTGCGTGGCATGTTTCCGTTGTTTGTTGGCGAAGCTGTTTGTGCCGCCGCGGTGGCGCAGTGGTCTGAGCAATGGCTTCTTATCATTCTTCCAAAATTGGTCCGGGTTCGAATCCTGGTAAGGCATGGATGTTATGTTTGTCTTACGCACTGGCTCTCTCCCTTCCCTGGAACCAGTGACCCTAAATTAGGGACGGGTTACTGCTTATAGCCCATTGAGTTGCTCACGGCGGTCGTTAAACCTCCATTAATAAAAAAAGTTGCCTGTAGATATCCAAACGCGCTGCTTACTCATGTTCAGGTGTTTTTGCTCCCTGAGCTTTGTCATCAATATGACGTCTTAAGCAAGGAGGTTATATTACTGGAGACACCACTCTTATCCACGCAGGATTGGCCGCCATAAGAGACCGTCCGTGCTGCAAAGACGTCATGAGCAGGCACGACGCAGCCGCAGTACAGAAGCTGCTTTGAAACCAATGGAACAAAAGCTTCTATGCGTATAAACAGATAAAATGAGTAATTAAATAATTTTTATCAATGATACACAAGCTTACTGTTTTATCAACGGTATGATTATGTTCCTTTTTGCCTGCTTGTGACGTCACACCTCAGATTACCAGGCTGACGAGACGTATTATAAAGTTTTTTACCACTGTGGGTGGGAGTTTTTAAAGGAATATTTTCTGTAACGGAATTTGCAAACCTGTAACCGACATGTAATATAGATGAAACTAAAATACGTAAATATAGTACGAAATGCACAAATGATTTTTGATGAGATTGTAGTCTAAGCGTTTTTGTTTGCGTTTGTGATACATTTTGGTGTGAGTAGTTATATGATTTCTGTATTGTTCAACATCTGTGAATGATTAAAAGCATTTTGACGTTTTATAAGGTTGGATGTGTTATGTCGGGAAAAGGCTGTGCTTTTTATGCAGTTCGTAGGGGAAAAACCCCAGGTGTGTACAATACGTGGAGCGAATGCGAAGCTGAAGTTAAAGGATTTAAGTGTGCTGCCTACAAGAAATTTCCCACGAAGGAGCAGGCTTGGGAGTTTGTGAACCAAGAAAACCCAGGAGCTTGTTCCAGTAGTTTGCAAAATAATGTTTCCAGTAAAAGAAAACATGAAGTTCCTCTCGTAATTGACACAACTGTCGGCAACAAAATATTTAAGAATGAAAACAGTGCTTCTCTGACCTATGAATCTGAAACCACGGTTGCTGATGACACAGTTGTTGTATATACTGATGGAGCCAGTTCCCATAATGGATACAAAGGAGCTCAAGCAGGTATTGGAGTGTACTGGGGACCAGGTGATCACAGAAATGTCAGCAAACGGCTAAGTGGAAGACAGACAAATAATAGAGCGGAAATCCACGCAGCTGTACATGCATTAAAACAAGCAAAGAAAGATGGAGCTAAGAATGTTAAACTACATACTGACAGTCAGTTTCTTATTAAAGGGATTACCTGCTGGATACGTAAGTGGAAGAAGAATGATTGGAAGTTATCTGGCACAGGCGAGGCTGTAAAAAACAAAGAAGACTTTATGGAACTGGATGCAGCAGCAGGAGGCCTAAATGTGGAATGGGTGTATGTAAAAGCCCATGATGGGCACCATGGGAATGTTGAAGCTGATAAGTTGGCTGTAGCAGGTGCTACAATGCCTTTGGAAGAATCTGATAGTTAATTTTTAATAGTATATTTTTTACAAGATATATTAAAGGAGTATATTTCAGAAATTAACCAGCATTTTATATTTATTCACTTGTGATTACTTAAATACCGAATCGATGTGTACATTGTAAAAATATTGTGGTGTCATGTTGATACACCCAAGAATCAGTTAATGGCAGAATATGTGCATGTGCTGAGGCCCCCCAAAAGTGGGGGTTTGGTCATTTTTCACACTATGTAGATAATACTCAATCAAGCAGGCAAAAATCATGAAGATTGTAATATTTTTCATTTTGGTTGGGTTTCTGCAGTTTTATAAATCCTTGGAAAGCCCTTCCAAAGTGCTACACATACCCCTCCAGAGCGTTTGCCAATGTATTTCTTTTCATTTGAGATTGTGGGTGTCATGCAATATGAGCGCTACCGCAATAATACTTCCACTGCAAGCTGGTTTATGATTTAGATCACGAGTTATTAATTTTGAGATGAGTTACATCCTCAGCTGTGGTGCCCTGGAGGGCTGGGAGTGGTGTCGACAGCTGAGGATATGACAAGAATCCGTTGGCATGAAAGAGTAATTTTACAAAGTACAGAAATATATTTCAATGAAACAAGTAGTGCAAACATATAAAATTAGCAGTTGCCTTCTTATTTCTTCCATTTAGTTATATTTATCGGTTCATTAAACTATTTAGTAAAGGTTATCTAAACCAACAAAGAATGCTATTGGCTTAAGAAAGGGTGATGTCACTCTCTCCTAAATGCAAGCAAATGAAGAATGCTATTTGTTTTTTCCAAAAGTGTTATTATTCTACTCACACATACACATGCTTTCTCTTGCATTTCATTGTGAAACTGTACCCATACTGAGAGTCACAATAGAAAATGTAAACAAACTTTGGAAGTAGAGCCAATTCTTGGTATTTCTGAAAGCTTATGAGTGCTACTGCAGTATTTTTAGCCTTCCTGTTAACGCTCTTCAAGTAGTTCCGTGTGTTGCTCTGCTTTGTTTACATGACACCTGTAGATGCCCACCATCACATGGCAAAGAAATTAATCTGCTGTTGTAGGAAAATGTGGAAACATAACAAAAATGGCACCTTTCCTGTTATCTGCCTGCCACTATTTGCTGTTGTTGATTATTATATAAAATGACACTTTACATAGCAAACACCTACTTATTCACTTTTTAATACAATTAAAACTGTTTGAGAAATATATGAAAGAAAAAAATATTCAGTATAAGAAAAATGCCAACAAATTAGGTAGCAATGTCACTCTTGGGGGCTAATACTCTACGATCTCTCCCTAAATTTTTAAAAATGGATTGTCATCACTATTCAACCTCTTCCGCCACATAAATTTACATATGTACGAATCCAACATGCCCCTATGAGTGCCCCAATGGGTTTTGTTAAATTTCACCTTTCTCCACATGGATTCCACTAACTGAGTGTGTGGGCACCTGTGTTTGGATTTTACAATGTTCAGTAAATGATTTACCTGCACATCTAAATAATCTTCATCAGATGGTTGTACGCTTGCCATTCATCAGATATCGTAGCCCCAGGACGTATATACTACTTAATAATGGGTATTAAAATATGGCTACTTTGCTCTGGAACAGCGATAAGAAAGCACTCATGAGTTTCCCTGCAGATTCCTCCAAAAAACATTGTTCGGACAATACACGGCCAGCGTTGTTTTTCCCTTTAGAAAATGAACTTTCACCTATTTCAACTGTCAGTCTTGGTCCTCCTATCAAAGAAGGATTCCTTAGCCAACAAACTTGCTGCACAAAGCTATCTCGTGTAATTATTCCAGTCCACACAAGTGTTCTTGTTTGCACCCAGTTCATGCTCACAAAACGAAATTGTTATATACCTGGTGTTCTCTCTAGAGCCTTTTTACTGGGCGGCCCACCCAACTAATTTTCTCTGCTGCCCAGCTAAAGTTTCTTTAATGAATGTTTTTACAACACACATAATAGTAAGAGTGGAAAACTTACTCCCACATACACCATAAATATTGGCAAAAACAACTGAAATCTGTGTTGAACATGATTTATCAGTGAGTATTTAATAAGTACAATCATGTTATTAGTTAAGCAAAACAACATCCTTTCTTTTTTTTTTTTTGACTGAGGAAAGGGTCGTTTAAAGTACTATCCAGCTAAAGATTAAAATTGGTGTTTTTTTCGAGTGGCCATTGGTCAGTGGGTGGACAAAATCTAGTGGCCACTTTCCTTACGTCTATTTCTTGTTTTATACACATTTTATCACTGCATTGTATACTTTTCATTTATTTAGACATAGTTAAATTTAAAGTTAGTAGTTACAAGGGCCCACTGTCTATTGCCCAGTGCATTTAAATGAATAAATATAATCTTAAAAGTTATATTTTTTTTAACCACATCAACCAAATTTTCTAGACAGTTTTTATTGGAAAGATAATTTGATCATTTTTATTTGGTCTCTCGCTATGTTCACAAATAAAATCTCTCAATCTTTCCACCATAAATTGATAGCAGTGGATGGGTCAAAATTTTCAAGCAGTACTTTTACAAATTTTGAAGATGACAATCCGTTTTTTGGCGTAAATGTGACAAGGATGGTAAGTCAGATGATATCCGAAAACTTGAAAATTTTCATCGTCCTGGAGCGGGACTCGAACCCGCGTCTCCCAAAAACGCCTAGGTATGCTAACCACTACACCACCCAGAATGACCAAGTTTCAAGTTTCCGATCAATTTGAATTTAACCATCACAGGATTCGCTAGTCGAAGCAACCGGCATTCATGTTTAGCGAATCTGGAGGTTAATAATCCTATCCCATGATTGCCCGGAGAAGCAGATAAATCATGAAAAAAATACGGGATTACGCCATATAATAAAAATTTTGAAGATGACAATCCGTTTTTTGGCGTAAATGTGACAAGGATGGTAAGTCAGATAATATCCGAAAACTTGAAATTTTTTTCATGAATGCCGGTTGCTTCGACTAGCGAATCTTGTGATGGTTAAATTCAAATTGATCGGAAACTTGAAACTTGGTCGTTCTGGGTGGTGTAGTGGTTAGCATACCTAGACGTTTTCTGGGAGACGCGGGTTCGAGTCCCGCTCCAGGACGATGAAAATTTTCAAGTTTTCGAATATTATCTGACTTACCATCCTTGTCACATTTACGCCAAAAACGGATTGTCATCTTCAAAATTTGTATTATATGGCGTAATCCCGTATTTCTTTCAGTACTTACTTTTGTTTACTTTATTTAATTCGCTCTATTTTCTAAAGTCATTCTTCGCATGAATATTGTCTTGTCATTAAGAACATTGCCCACAACGCTTGCATTCTCTTAACTTCTGCATTGCTTGGCATAACAGTCAGCAATATTGAGTATTTCAACAATTTGTGCTATGACCTTCATGTGTTAAAAATTGCTTGTTTTTAGTTTCTCTAGCAGTTTTTGGTGAGTTATTGTTGGTCAAAAATGTTCAGACCTGTTTTGAAGCTGCTTCCATTCTGCTAAATTTTCTTTTCATTCCATTTATTTTTGGTTAGGTTCTTCTTGGTGTCAAAATGAAAACTGGCTGTATAGCTTTCAAAAATGAATTTGATATTTTATAGCAGGATCATTTTGTGATACAGCTGAGATTGGGAGAAATGTGATACCAACCTGGTCACTTTATTTTACAGACTCGCAATGATTCCTGACCACTAACAGAAAATATTCAGCAATTTCCTGGGTGTTCTAATAAATATTACATTAAAAACATTGAGAAACCTTCACAGGTGTTGAAAAAATAGTCATGACGAAATAAGAACACTTGCAGAATATCCTAGTTCCGTCGGATTCTGTTTGGTTTTTGAACCCCCAGTGTCATGTTTTTTTGTTTTTTTTTTAGAAAACGTTCAGTTTTGGTAGAATCTTAATAATTTGTCATTTTTCCTGTTTGCCCACTACAGACCTTCCAAATACTATGGAATTCACCATAAACACAACGAAAATTGTTTATCGCTGCGGAGTACCGGAAACATCGAATATACTACGGAAATAAAAAATCAGGTTTTCGGGGGATCCCCCTTCAGAAAACGTTGTTTTGGTGGAATTTTAATGATTTGTCAATTTTTCCCTGTTTGCTCACCTCAGACCTTCCAAATACTACGAATTCTCCATAGTCACTACGGAAATCGTCGATCGCTGCGGACTACGGGAAACATCGAATATACTACAGAAATAAAAAATCTGGTTGTCAGTTTTTTTCCCCTTCAGAAAATGTTGTTTTAGTAGAATTTTAATGATTTGTCATTTTTTCTGTTTGCCCTCTACAGACCTTCCAAATACTATGGAATTCTCCATAGTCACAATGAAAATTGCCGATCGCTGCGGAGTACGGGAAACATCGAATATACTACGGAAATAAAAAATCTGGTTGACTGGGGTTTTTTCTTTTCTTTCAGAAAACGTTGTTTTGGTAGAATTTTAATGATTTGTCATTTTTTCCTGTTTGCCCACCTCAGACCTTCCAAATGCTACGAATTCTCCATAGTCACTACGCAAATTGTCGATCGCTACGGAATACGGGAAACATCAAGTATACTATGGAAATAAAAAATCTCTATGAAATAATGTTATATCAACATTTGTTCACAGTTTCTTTTCATGTTTTCAAAATTCTAACATTCATCAAACAGTTTTGGGACTGTTTATTGAATGTTTTTAATGCCGCGACATTTGTTCGGTATAATTTAGGCATCTTCATGCAGTTCGTCTCCTGAAATGATTGTTTTAGCACGGATGAAAATGTCCCGTAGTTTTCTAAATTTCGAATTTTTCTTACCCCAAGATGCGCTTTTTTTTTCCTTTTCTGGTTACATTCTTATGTTATAGTTTTTCAGATTTTGTTTCTCGCTTTTAGCAGCTTCAGTAATAGTGAAAAAGAATAACTTCCTATTTCAAAAGTTTTTTCTAGTGAAGCGCAGTTTTTGTTATTCTAGCCTGTTCTTCAAAACCAATCAATAAGGAAAGTTTTTTTCTTTTTCGCTTTCTTAAAGCAAAAGAAATTCAAAATCGGTACTTATTCCGCCCGTGATGGAATCGGCCGTTTCCGTGACCCGTAAAATTACTATCGCGGCAGAGTGAACAGGTAACTTTTTCATACAGTATTGGTTTTTGATATTTCATTTTGCTGAAAAACTTGTGTTTACCCATTCCTTAGTAACATTTTTCTGTATTAAGGGGTAGACAAGAGTTTTTATTGTTTAAAGTGAACTCGTGTTCAAAAGAAACGCGACTCTGTGTGGAATGAAAGACGGCGCGCGTCGGCAGAAAGTGAAGTCCCGATTTTCTACCTTTGATTTCTTTTTGTATACAAAAGGGAAAATGCTTTCCCATTTTGTTTGATGATAAGCAAGTGCCTAAGCAATGGAAAATCGTCCATTTTCAGAGAAACTAAACTTTAAAAAACGAGCTGCTGAAGACTAGTTGTGATGCCATAGTTCCATCTAAAAGACACAGGTGTCCATTCCTCAACATGGTTACTTTGTGCACCAACTTAAGTGGAAAAACAAACAACCGACCCCATTCTTGAAGAATGAATCTGTAAATAGATCGTACCCACTGATTTGCGGAGGAAAGCGCTGCTTTTCACCGTGCATGAGTTGGATGATTTGAAAATGCAATTCCTATAGCAGGAAAGTTTTTAAAAATGCAAATAAATTCTTTAGCAATGAAAAAAAGCAAATTTTTGAGCGTGGCGACTAAGGTAACTTTTACTACTGGACATTTTATTTTATCCAGTCGCCACGTGGCGACTGGTAACCGCTAATTTTAATCTTTACATCCAGCTAAAATTTCTTGCCACCCAGCTGTAAAAAAGCTCTAGGGAGAACACTATATACCCATAACTTCAAGAATACACACAAAATATAGCTGTTTTGAAGTCTAATTTAGAAGCTGTAAACCACGTATTAGAATGTAAAGGTATTTCTTCTCGGCATCCTCATTTATAACATCTCCATCTCTCTCTCTTTTTCACTTAATGTCAGTTTTATCGCATGATGTAAAGAGCAATTTCTTTGAGCATGTAAAACTCCTTTGTTTTGAAGGAAACGTACAGTCAATTGTTGGTCCTTAACTGTTGTTGATAAATCAAGGAAATTCATTATGAAGATAAGTTATAGAAACCCTACTGAATGAACAGTATTCACAACCTCAACGCACAAGGTAAGCTCCTTCATTCCTTCCGAATGACCACACGGAACTCCCAAGCGCAGACAAGGAGTCATCACAGACTGAAACACACAGACCAGATTGGCTCTCTGGTGACTGGTATGTATACAGTAGCACGTGATCACTGTGCATCTGCTGCCGAGGGCTGTGTTCTGCTGCTCGGAGGGCTTGTTGACAAAATGGATCTTTCCTATTAGAAGATAGTAGCAGCGTGCAGATAACAGGAAAGGTTGCAAAAGTGGATCAGAGTACTTTTTTTCTTGAAAAAATTTTACATTTGCAACTTTTATATTTTTTAATTGTGTGCGCTTAACTTGGCAGAGCTCACATTCAGTTTTGTTTCCACATGCAATGCTCGCACTAGGTCTCGTGGACCCATTTTTAATTTTAATATAATTGTTTTAATGAACTGTTTCAATAATAAAAGCCATTATTTGGGTATTTTTAACAATTTTAAATGCAAATCTCGAGTACTTGTTGCGTATATGAATACGATCAAAGTAATTAAAACACATACAGTGGTGTATCTTGAGTCCGAGACCGGGGCTGTCTCCATGCGTGCCAACTTTTAAGGATCATCCGTAAAATTTACGGATTTCTGCTTCATTTTACGGATAGAGGTATCTCTTTACGGATTTTTTAGTATTTTGATTACTCAGTCGAAATATTTTAATCCCCTGGAACCATCCACTTAGATTTTCTAATGGACCTTTACGAACGCTGTGTCACGCGATGATGTCATTTTTGACTCGCAGTCGCTGTGACGTCGTGCAGTAGCTCTCTCACCACGGGAGTGCTCAAGTGATGTGCCGACCATAGTTCGCCAAAATGCGTAATTATGCGTCTAGTACACGTCGAAGTGTTTACGCATTAAAATTTTACCAACGCATGAAAATACGCATCAGGAATTTTTCTCGACATGTAAACATACACATTGGGAATTTTTCTTACCAATTCGTAAAAATACGCATCAGGACGGTATTTCACCTTTCAGAAGCGGAAGTAAACGAAATAAAGATTTTTTCCGTGATCGTAATTTTTTTCCTGTGATGCTGCCTGTGTCCAGTATTGTTATTATATAGCATTTTATTCCATAAATATGTGCATTTCAGTTTGAAAATGGAGGAAAAATTTCCGAAAACAGAAATTCGACGGCAAAAAAATTTATCTGTAATCTTTAGGCATGAGAGTGCGATTGATGGCTTCGAGAAATTTCTCCTTTTCCGTCATAATTTGGGTTATCCTCGAGATCGATGCATAAATGAACAGAAATTTTGGGGCAATTAGTAGTGGTGAGAGGATGTTTTGCGCCTGAAACTTTCTAAACTTTCGAAAGCGGAAGTTTCGTTTTTCAAAACTTTCGAAACGGAAGTTAGACGCAGTGAAGATTTCTCCCGTAATCGTAATTTTATTTTTCACTTGATGTTTCCTCTGCCTAGTATTGTTGTTAAATATCATTTTATTTCATAAATATTTGTATTTCAACTTGAAAATAGAGGGAAAATGTCCGAAAACAGAAATCTGACGTAATAAAGATTTCCATCGTAACAAATTTTTTTTTCTCAACGATGATCAGATCACGTATCCTGTATTCTTAAATATTCCCCTAAAAATTTTTTGATTTCAGCTTGATGGGGGGGGAGGTGTCCGAAAATGAAAGTGACTAAGCTGTAAGCTGAAATTTTTTAAAAATTGATGCATGGTGTTCAGAAGTATTTATATTTTCAAAGTTACACTATTCATCTTTTATCTAAAATAGTGGAAGCTATCATGTATTCATAATAGATAAAATTGTCATCCAAGGGCATTAAAAAAAATAAAGAAATTGGAAGGGAAACAAAGATATCAGCAAAATGAAAATTTAAGCACTGGATGCTGTGCAGCTACAGAAAAACAAATGTCGCTGTGGAACTTGCTGAGAAGTTTATTAGATATTTTTAGATGCCTATAAGAACCTCAAAAGTGCAATGTTTTCACTTCTTGAACACATTGCTGTTCCATGTGGTCATTGTAAAACATGATAAATTTAATGTTATTGTTCTAAAATATGGATATTATATTTATTTCTAAAACAAGAAACAAAACGGATCCAAATTCTAAATACATTCAGCAGTAGTGAAATATTTTTTATATGAAAAAATCTGGATTGATTTTTCATAATTGCCTAGCATTTTTGTAAGTATTTTATATCATCTGTTAATTTTTCTAAAATACTCCTGACTTTTGAAAATTACTCCCTAAATTTTTTTCAAAGGACAAAAAATACTCCTTAAATTTTTTTCGGCAAACTTTGGTGTCGATGTTAGACGCATATGTGTAGAGTCTGCGATGATAGCCGTCACATTTTCTATTTCCACGGCCCGACTCAATTGAGTGGGTGGTAACGCTGATTGAGTGGCCATGGTATTTCAGTCCCTGTAGACACTAGTTCATCGTACCAGTTGGTCTCCTCTTGGGAGGGAAATCGCAGCTAATGAAAAAGAAGGGTAAAATCTGCATGCACAGTGTTAAGCAATGTTGTAGCAGCAAAATAATATTTCTTATGTTCACGATTGCAGTTCATATATAGACTTAACACAATAAGCCAGATATTGCTACTGTTAATTTTTACGTACGTTATTTCAATATAAATTGTAATATTCCAGATACGTATTGCTTACCTATGAGGTTCGCTTCTGGAACAATGCACATTTCATACACGTTGTTTGGTCCTTGTTGATGTTTTGTCCTTCAGTCCGTTATAGAGAACGCAAAAGCATTCACTACACACACACACAATAAAATTAGGTAGAACCTGAAGATCTTATAACTTTGGACATCAAAGCACCAACTTAAACCATTAATTATGCTCGAAATTTTTCGCCCAACGCTTTGGGCATCCTCGGGAGATAGGCGATGTTCCCACCGTTGTTCTTGGGTCACCTATCACCATTGGAGTGCGATACTCCGTACTGCCTCACGTCGGAGACACTGTCAGAGATAAGACGCTAAAATCCTTGCTGGCGCCATCTACGTGTTCAACCTTTACTTAATTGTTAAAGATGGCCGATACTTTCTTATCTTCGTATTTTCATTTTTATGTGTTATTACCTCTTTTGTACCTATTTTTCTGGTTTAGTTCAGTTTCTTGCCTAATTAACTCTTTCCAATGACTGGATAACGTATTGGGGTCATTATGATTACATATCCTCTTCTTATTTTTATAGATTAAAATAGACCTCCATTCTCATGAGGTGACCCAAGAACAACGGTGGGAACATCGCCTATCTCCCGAGGATGCCCAAAGCGTTGGGCGAAAAATTTCGAGCATAATTAATGGTTTTAAGTTGGTGCTTTGATGTCTAAAGTTATAAGATCTTCAGGTTCTACCTAATTTTAGTGTGTGTAGTGAGTGTTTTTGCGTTCTCTACAACGGACTGAAGGGCAAAACATCGACGAGGACCAAGCAACGCATATGAAATGTGCATTGTTCCAGAAGCGAACCTCATAGGTATGCAATACGTACCTGGAATATTACAATTTGTACTTTCTTATGTGTGTTGTTTTTAGTGTGTGGTGTTGTTTCTTTGTTGTAGAGATGAATTACTGGGAGGAGCGAGTTGATAGTTTAGCTTTTATGCAAATCTATAAAGATGAGTACTAAGATTATACCATCTCAAAGTTATTTTCAAACTTTTAAGGAAGCATACACTGCAAAGTTCCAGTGTATCAGGAAATCTAATAAAGGTGTAAAATTTGCATTTTGCAACATTTGCCAAAACGATTTTAACATTGCCCATGGAGGCAGAAACAATATTTTTTGGCATGCAAATAGTACCGAACACAAACGTAATGTGAAGTGTACTGGTAGTAACTCCAAACTGACTAAATTTTTTAAAACATCGGGTAATAGTCAAAGAAAATGTAACTCGTGCCGAATTGTTGTTTACTTCTTTTTTGATAGAATACAACGTGCCATTCAGTGCTGCCAGCCATGCTGGTCCACTTTTTCGGCAGATGTTTTCGAAAGATGAAACTGCCAAACGTTATGGCTGTGGGAAGACCAAAACGATGGTGATTGCTCACGAAATGGCTTTAGATTGAACTTCCGCTGCTGTGAAACTTTTACATGAAGGGCCATTTTCTGCTGCATGTGATGGAAGCCATGAAAGTGATTACAATATTATACACTATCTACCAACAAGTAATTGGACACCTGTAATAGCAAAAGGAAAACAAAGTTTATTCACCTTCAATAGTTGGTGGAGCCTCCACGAGCGGTGATTACAGCTGCGACCCTCCGGGGCATACTCTTAACCAAGCGTTGTACGACGGCTAGCGGTATTTTCTTCCACTTGGCTTGGAGAAGACAGGTCAGTTCCTTCACCGATTTCAAACGGTGGAGGCACCCCTTAAGTCGACGCTCCAACTCGTCCCAGAGGTGCTCGACAGGGTTAAGGTCCGGGCTCTGCGCAGGCTAGTCCATTCGATTAACCCCATTGTCACCATACCAAGCCATGGTGGACCTCGCAACATGACAGGTGGCATTGTCATCCTGAAAGTAACATGGGTCCACCCCGTAAAACTGCCACAACGTAGGAAGCGCATGGTCATTCAAAATGGTGCAGTAGGTCTCGGCGTTGAGTCTACCAGGAATTGCGACCAAGGGTCCCGTGCCATACCAGGAGAAACGCCCCCACAGCATAATTCCACTGCCGCCGAACTTCACAGTTGGCACAATACATTCCGGCAGGAGGCGTTCTCCAGGCAGACGCCAAACCCAGACCCTGCCATCCGAACAGTAGAGGGTGAACCTTGATTCGTCGCTCCAGAGAACATGTTTTCACTGTCGACATTCTTTGCACCACGTTAGCCGAGCAGCGCTATTGGACTTGGTGATCAAATGCTTGTGGGTGGCAGCACGTCCATGATAACCGAGCAGATGGGCTGCCTTACGGATGGTATTCATCGAAAGAACACTCCTGGATGCCTGTTGAAACTCCTCGCGGATGTGGCCCATCGATTTGGTGCAGTTTTTCCGAATTTCTCTGGCCAGCACCCGTCAGTCTCTAACTCCCAGTTTTGTGGGTCTGCCGGGTCGGGCACATTCCAACAGTCACCTCTCATCTTCCACTTGCCAATCACGTAGGCCACTGTCGATTTTGGGTACTTCAACTCGCTGGATATGTCACGTATGGATCGGCCATTTCTGTGATACTCGACGATTACACCTTTCTCGAAATCGGAGAGCTCCAAACTGCGTGGCATCTTGCATGCGGCTGGTTGCGTTGTTGTTTCCCACACAATATTTAACGGCGGCAGCTGTGACGTATGTCAGGGCTGCAGATATCGTCGATTGCAGGGGTGTCCAATTACTTGTTGGTAGATAGTGTATAATCCTGATATACAAGATGAAGATTAAAAGGTATGTAACATACAGTTTTGAATGCAGTGTGTAGCTACTCTTAAAGTGAATATTTCCTTTTTACAGGAAATGTTTAGTTTGGTATTTAAACACCACATGTTTGCGAGGCTAACACTCAACAAAATTAAGATTTTACTTTATTTTTTTTTTTAATTATTATTTCCAACACAGATAATACTAGTTTAATTATTGTGGCATATGCAGAGATTTTTAATGCATATTTATTAATATAATTATGTTTTGTTTTGTGGTAAATGACATTCATGCAGAAGTTTTACTAAATAATGCACATTTTCCAAAGTTGGCAAGTATGTTTTTTTTTAAATTATGAAGTTTAATTTTTAACTGTTAAGTAATGGAAGTAACTTTTTACTTAGGTACATGCCATTGCTAACATGATACCAAATAATTATGAAGATTAGGATTTGAACACTTATTTGTACATGAACTCCATTCTTCTTTCCTTTTGTGTGAACTTGAGTGTTACGTTTTCATAAAATGTTCCTTCTGAGTAGTTTTTCATATTTAAAAAGAATGTTTTTCCCTATTGACAAAACAGCCAAGTTTTTCAAATGTGCATGTCCTGGTGTGGCTCTAAGATATGTCTTGATTCTTTCTAATGCTGAAAAACTTTCGGCAGTTGCTGATGGAAAGTTTAATATGAGGTCTGCTAATTTGTGCACCTCACTAAACACTATGTCTAATTTATTCAACTTTATGTAACACGTAATGTCTCTTACTGATTTGTTTTTTGTATTCATCAACGCCGCCCCGGTGGCGCAGTGGTCTAAGGCGCTGGCCTCTGATCATTCGTCTGTAAGGGGTCCGGGTTCGAATCCCGGTGAGGCATGGATGTTGTGTTTGTCTTACGGCACTGGCTCTCTCCCTTCCCTGGAACCAGTGACCCTAAATTAGGGACGGGCGACTGCTTATAGCCCATTGAGTTGCTCACGGTGGTCGTTAAACCTGCAATCAAAAAAAAAAAAAAAAAAAAAAAAAAAAGTATTCATCAAGGGAATAAAACACTTTCAGTTCATTTTTTAGTCGAGCTGTATCAAAATTTGTAGCATAGATTTCTTTAAGTTCTGACAATGGATGTTCAGGGAAGCTTTCACAAAATTTATCAAAACAGTTCGAATCCAACAAAGCCACAAATTTAAGATATAATATTACTGATTTTAATTCATTGACACGTCACACAAACTGAAACAACTCTCGTGAAACACTCTTATGGGAGGGAGTATGCAAGTGACTGAGATAGTCTGTCTTCTTTTTAGTGAACCGTTTCCCAAAGCAATGGGCCAATCCCCTCTACCAGCTGATTCATGTTGTCATGTAAATGCTAGCAGGTGATTGTACGGAAGGTTTTTGCATCAGAACTGCAAAGACTCTGGAAGAGCTGTTTGCGTTATGCCGTTGGTTTACGCTCGCCAGACCGAGTCAAAGAAGCAAATCCGCACTCGTTTTTTTTTTTCGCAGCTAGCTTCGAATATACGTCACTGCTTACATGATGAAACATCACATGTACATACATACATATCACTAAGCTGTTCTCTAAGATTCAGAGGTCAGCTCCAAAAAGAATACAAACTTCCAGGTATTTTTTACTTATTGTTGTCGTATCAAACTTCTCCATTTACAGCAATCTTGACATACAACTCGTGCTTCACTGATATCCATTACATGCCGTACACAAGATCTTTTATACTTCATACTCATAATTTTTTTCTCATGCAGACACTCCTGAATCCGATCCACCGATGACTTCCTTGGCCTTCCTCTACCCTTCCTTCCTGCCACTTGGGCTGAAAAGATTTTCTTAGTAAGCATTTCATCACACATTCTTTCAACATGGCCAAACCACCGAAGCATATTGGTCTCCACCTTGCTAACAACATTTTGCTTCACATTACACAACTGCAATACATCTTCATTTCTCACACAATCATATCGTGTCTTGCCACAAACCCCATGTAAGTAACACATTTCTCCAGCACACAAACAACTCCTATGTTTCTTCTGCAGTACCCAGGTTTCAGTGCCATACATCAAAGTAGGAACAATTACAGTTTCATACACAGCCATGTGGGACTCTCTAGAGAACCCATCATTCCTGTGAAAACCTCCCAGAGCAGCTATGACTTTCAAAGAAGAATTCACTTGCCTACTGATTTCACCATCCAACTTGTTCTCTCTGTCAAACGTGCTTCCTAAATACACAAACTCACTCACCTGGTCAATCACAGTGCCATTTATACTTACATTACATTCAATGCTACCCATTCCTCTCTCAAACACCAGAACTTTGGTTTTCCCCTTATTTATACTCAGTTTGAATTTCATGCAAACTTCGTGCATCCGAGTCAACATAATCTGCAACTCACTTTTGCTCTCTGCCAACAGGACAGTGTCATCAGCATACAGCAATCTGCACACACGGATATCACCAAGACATAAACCACTATTATCTATTTTGGCATCACGCATGCATGCATCCATAAATATATTAAACAGCTATGGTGATATTACACAACCTTGTCTAACTCCTGCACCAATGGAAAACCATTTTGATAAAACACCATTCACTCGTACACAAGCTCTACTACCAGCATACATGGCTTTTACACTATTAAGTAGATTTCCAGTAACACCATATTCATTCAATACCTTCCACAAAAGTGTCCTATTCACTCGGTCGTAAGCTTTCTCTAAATCTATGAAGGCAGCAAAAACTTTCTTCCCAACAGCCAGATACTTTTCAATCGTCGTGCGTAATGCAAAAATCTGGTTAGTGCAGCCTTTACCAGGCATAAAACCACTTTGAACATCCCAGACTTTCTCTGATGTAAGACCCCGTACTTTTTCAATAACAACCTTACCAAACACTCTCCCTTGCACACTCAGTAAGCTAATACCACGATAGTTCTTGCATTCAGTCTGATCACCTTTTCCCTTATACAAGGGAACAATGATAGCATCCTTCCAATCCCGAGGGACCATTCCTAACTTCCAGCACAACTGGCAAATTTCAGTTAACCAGTCAATTATAGAGTCACCACCATATTTAAACATCTCTGCAGTTATGCCATCAACGCCTGGAGCCTTATTATTCTGAAGAGATTTTAGAGCTTTGCACACTTCTTTTCTTAAGATCCCTCCTGTGCTTTCATCCCTCATTGTGACATCATCTGCATCTGTCTCAGAATCATTTTTGCTCTGCTGATCTAATAACTCACAGAAGTATTCGCCCCATCTGTCACTTAACTCATTGGGCTCCCATATCATTTCCCCAATCTCATTCTTCACACAACTTACAACTTTGTTTCCCCTATTTTTCCTGAGTCTCATGTACTTCCAAAAGGACTTTCTATCTTCCCAAAAAGCCAGTTCATGCCTTTCCACTTTCTCTTTCCTATCTTTTGCCTTACTGTGGCGAACCAGCTTAGCAGCTTCACGCTTCTTACAGCGATATTCATCCACAGAGACTCTACCTTGCAACATTCCCAAATAGGCTTCCTTCTTTTTCTTTACTGCCTCATCAATCTCACTATTCCACCAAGCATCACCTCTATTGTTACCCACTATTGTGGTGCCACAGACCTCTTTAGCAGCAGTAACAACACAGTTCTTAAAACATTCCCACTTCTTTCTTACATCCCTCTCACAAGATTTCAGATCCTTCAGTCGTTCTCTGAGTAAGTCAGAATACTGCTGATGATCTTCAAGGAGCCTATCAACCTTTATTCTTTCTATCCTGGGTCTCTTCCTATTCCTTTTCCTGCAACCAACATTAAGTTTTACTCGTGACACTACCAAGTAATGATCAGAACCAACATTCGCACGTACCACTTGCGCACTAAACTAAAGGTAGAATCGTAGATAGTCTTAAGTGTTACTTACAAACTGGCTTGTTTTAATGTTTGTTCTAGTTGCTTTCAGTGGTTTTTCTAAGGCACTTCTTACACAGAGCTGAAATGTGCTCCAGACATAAGAAGTTGAAGCATTTACTGCTATAATACTGAGTTTTTCTATCTTTCCTATAGCCTTCTTGAGATCTACCATGTTTACCCCTCTTTTTCAATGCAAAAGCAGAGTTGAGAATACATAAAACGGAACTGACCTGTAAACAAGGAAGGTAACATGAACGCTCACACTGGGCCTACAGGACCCAAAACGTATTCTGCACTCGAGACCCACAAAGCAACAGTGTCAGCAGCTACACTGTGTGAAATGGCCCACTCTTCTCTGGGTAAGTACGGTCCTTAAAAGTCCTGAGGAACTCCTTATTTTCGTTGGATGCTCCTAAGGGCCCTTAAAAAGTCCTTAAAACAGGCGTGATTTTTTCATTTTCTAGCAGGAACAAATGCTATTTATCTTCGTGGTTCGTACTCATCCTAAAAATCCTGGAATTCCATTTTGTCCTGGAAATGTTCTAAAATTCTGTTACATGTCCTGGAATTTCATCCATTCCGGCCTTTTTGACCATGCGCGATGTTTTGTAGTTGAAGATTTTTCTACTGACAATAATGTATGTCTAACAAATTTTCCTCCCCACCCCCTGCAAAATGCGAGGGGTGGGGGAGGGGGTGGCTGTTGGTTTTCTTGTCTGTTACGAGGGCCGAAGCTTCGTTATTAGCATCTTTTGGTGTCGTGCTTATGTTATTGCTTTGTCTGTCCGACCGGGAAGACCATATGTCTGCAATTATTGGTTCGATTTGTAAAATTCTTTTTGTATTGGGAAGCTTAAAATGTGAGAATGGTGATCCATTTGTTCCGGGTTTATTCTGACGCACAACTTCGCAGCTAGGGGGCACAAATGAAGATCTTATCGAATTTAAGATGCATTTTATTTCATACATTTGCTTCTAAATATCCAATTGAAAAAATTATTTTTCGTTTCGATAGCATTTCTATGGAAGACTATTTTAGTTACAGTCCCTTTTTCAAATAATGCATAAATTTTCTGCTACGGGGTGTAATGGTAAATTGTGATTTTCCCAATACCTTCTAACAGTCTGATTTGAAAAATTCTTCCTGCGCTGGATACAGCTCTTAAGCGGAAATGTTTTGCATATAATTTCTCATTTTTGGTAAAAAATGGTTTGGCCGCCAGGGGACGTAAGTGTTTATTTTTGCTTCTGATGTATTTGCAATAAAATCTGAGCTCGAAACTCGATTTAAAAAATTCCTCCTTGGACTGATACCGCTCATCTCCAAAAACTTTTTGAGAATACCTCTTGCTTAAATAGTGCATAATTTTCCCACCAGGGGCATATATGTATATCTTATTTTTGTCCATATCTCTGTTTCTAAGAGTACGATTTGAAAAATTCTTTCTTTTTTAGAGAACATTTTTAGTGCAAAATGTTTCTTATAATTTCAAATATTTCTTAATGCACTAGTGCGCCACTAGAGGGCTTAAGTTCACATTTCCGTTTACAGCAATATCTACGGGACTAATAACCTGATTGACAAATATTCTCTTTCGACCAGATACTACCAACTATGAAAACTCCTTGTGTGCATTTTCTTCCCAAAATAATGCACAATTTTGTCGCTAGGGGCGCAAATATTTAATCTATTTTTCTCAATATCTGTACTTCTAAATGCCCGATTTAAAAAATTCCTTTAACAACAGATATAATTTACCTTATGGAACACTTTAGGTTTGTATTTGAGGATGTTTATGATTCACAATACTGCCACCAGGTGGTGTTTATATACTTCCGTTTGCAGCCTATCTCTGCCTCTAAAAAAACTTGAGAAATTTCTTTTTTTACTGTATGCCATTCGCTATGATAAAGATAGAGTGAATAAGATTTTTGCTACAATAAGAAGATCCTCTTCAAATAATGCGTACAACTTTTTCCCTAGGGGTTGTAAAGGTTAAAACGTTTTTCTTGCTATCTCTACTTCTGGGTGACTTATTTGAAAAGTTTTTTTTCCTTAGCATACATAGCTTTTGATGAGGAATACTTTTAGCCTGTTTCAACTTTTCCATTGTGCAAAATTCTTCCCCTAAAAAGCATACAGTTATCTGTCTACCCTGGCAGTGATTTTCCTTTCTTTAGCCGTTTTCTCTTGAATTATGGCCTGCCTGTCCTGAACTACGTCCCTCTCACCTCGTTGCTCTAGGCCGACACGATTAATTCTTCTCGGGTCTTCTTTCCTCCAATTCCCTGGATTACCCTCGTTCCCCTTGGGCGATGATTTCTGGGGACAATGATTCTTGAATGCCCCTTCATCCCACAACGAAAGCAAACTGCGATCTTCTCAGAATTACCCGGTTTACTCATTATCTCAGAATTACCCGGTTTACATATTATCATACAGTTATCTGTCTACCCTTGCAGTGATTCTCCTTTCTTTAGCCGTTTTTCTTGAATTATGGCCTGCCTATCCTGAACTACGTCTCTCTCACCTCGTTGCTCTAGGCTGACACGATTAATTCTTCTCGGGTCTTCTTTCCTCCAATTCCCCGGATTACCCTCGTTCCCCTTGGGCGATGATTTCTGGGGACAATGATTCTTGAATGCCCCTTCATCCCACAACGAAAGCAAACTTCAATCTTCTCAGAATTACCCGGTTTACTCATTATCTTTGTTCCTTGATTAGGAAATTTAGGCCCATAGCTGCGTTCCGGTCTGCTACCCTTAGCCTGGCTCCCTGCAAACTCGCTGCTATATCCTTATCTGGGTTTTTCTTCCTAGCTTCTTGTCCCCACGTGACTCGTAAATAGGTCACGTAATTCCGCTAGATAATCAATTTTCTCTAGCTTTCCTGTTGCTCCTCTCTGCAAAATGTAGGTTTTTAGCTCAGGGGATATCAAGGTCTTAAATTTATGACATACAATGAGATTCACTAATTGGTCAAATTATTTGACCTCACTGCTGTTAACATAGTATGTTAATGTTCTTTTTAATCTCCCTGCTAGTTGCATGTAGCTTTCTCCTTTTTCTCTAGAGACCTTATCAAATTGCTTCCTATAGGTATCTGGCATTAGACCACACTCTGCTAAAATAGCAGTTTTTACTACCTCATAATCCTTACATTCATCCAACGTCATCAATAGTTTACACACTCAGAGTTAAAAAGTGCAATTACTAATTTACCTTTTAACACATCTGGAACTTCATGTAACATAAAAGCTCTTTCTGAACAATAAAAAAATCTAAAATCTCGTCCGGTTTACTCGGACTGCTAGGCAATGTCTTTTCTAATATTTTAATATAATCAGACAATTTATCATTGCTTTTACTCTTATCAACGTCTTTTCCTTTATCTTTCATCAGCTCAATTTTCTTTAAATCAAACTCTCGTTCTTCTCTCTTATTCACTAATTCTAACTCTCTTCTCTCTTATTCGCTAATTATAACTCTAGCTCTAACTTTTTTTGTTCTCTTTCTGCTTATCTATCTTCTAGTTCCAAAACTTTTAGTCTTAATTCCCACTCCATCCTATCCTGATTTAAAATAGATTTATCCTTATTTATTTCCACTTCATTACTGGAATTAAGGTCATCTCCTTCGTTCCTATCTTCATTGCTTGTTTCTGACACTGAATTATTTTCTCCGAACATTATTCGGTTATCTAAAATAACAATATATTCGAACCAAGCACAATATAACACTAATGTCTGATTAATTGCATGCAACATAATAAAAAAACCCCAAAAATTCTTATTAACACTTTGCCTAATGACTATCTAACTTGTACTATCTTAGCCTTAATGCCATGATGGGAAATATCCTAACACTTTCCTATCCTAGACACAGGTTAAAACAACAGAAAAAAAAACAATGGTCAAGAAAATGGTACATTACCCGAGGCGTTCGAGCCTCCTTTTTCATCTGTTAAACCATGTCCATCATCGTCACCATGTTCAGATTGTCCCTTTGTCACTGAATTCCTTTCTGCCACGTGCACTTCGTTTCACTGTCCGTTGTCACTAGATTCCTTTCAACCTCATGCTCTTCGCTCCTGTGTTCATTGTCGCTGGATTCCGGCAACCATGTGCACTTCTTTCCTCTGTCCGTTGTCAATGGATTCCAGGCAACCACGTGCCCTACTTCCTTTGTCTGTCACCTCTGACCACGTGCTGTCAATACTACAAGTACTGCCGACTGCGCCACAATATGTCAGGTCCCGCTGAGTTCAATTTGCCCTAGGCCTTACTGAACCTGAAATTCTCAAACGAGCCTGACGTAGGTTCTTTTGAGTGCCATTGAGTTAAACTCGATCTTTGAAAAAAACTGGAATGTGTAGTCAGTAATCACTTCAGTTCACGAAAATGAATAACTCCAATAACAAGTCCTTGGTTAAACAAAACAAAATTTAATAGCCGAAAGAATAAATTTCGTTTGATTGTCTATCTCCACGTGCCAACAGACCCAACTAGCGAACACTTCACTATCTCACTGATATCCCGGAAGATCCTTCGCCACGTGGACTTGAGTCATTTCGTCTAAAACCCCGGCCGATCTCTTATCGCCAAAAAACCCTGACTCCTCCGTCAGTGAAAAACCCCGATAGGTCTAACCGACACTCTCTGCTTTAACACACAATGTCCAACCTGTGGAAGGTGAAACACGAAAAGCCTCCTTTAGCGAGCGTGTCGCTTCCTTTTATATACTTAATCTTCTTCCCCCTGCCCTTTCCGCCTCTGGAAGTCCTTCTGGTGTGGAGTTAGCCGTTCACCGGAAGTAGTGACCTATGACCTATACATCAGACCCTGTCAACCAGATCGAATTCAACGGATGCCGTTAGTCACATGCTTCGTTCGATTACATAATCCAGCTTACAAAGGAAATGGTGCCACGTGCATTTGAATTTACATTACATTGCTTTTGAAATGAGAAATAATTACAGAAAATATTACTACATGGAAATAATTAGTGGGGCCCGACTCCGTCACCTTACAGCCAGGTTAATGGCAATCATTAACGAGTAGCAAGAAAAAAGAATAGTAAGTTCACATGAAAGCCTCAATAAAAAAAGCAAAAATGAAATAAAGCTTTTTTTTTTTTACGTACAAAATTGCTACTTATTAGCATAAAAATCATTCTAATTAAAAGAGAAACGTGCACGCGTCAAGCAAGATGCTGCAGCCGTGCTGGATTCTTTGTCTTGTGATGGTGGTTGTCTACAAGTGTCATGTAAACAAAACAGAGCAACACATAGAACAGCTTAAAGAGCTGATTAAATATATATGTGATGATAAAAAAAAAAGGCTAGCCTAATCTTTTTTATAATGTTGTTTTCTCTAGTGGGTAAACTATATTTAAGATCTGTGTATCTAGATATTGGTAAACTTGATAATAGCAGATTGGCAGGCTTTGCTGTGCTCCACAATGTGGTATCAGCACTGTAGCTGGTGACACAAACCAAGGTCGTCTAGAAAGTACAAGGCCATGACATTAGAGAGATGAGTTCCCGTGATATACTCGCGTGTTACGTCAGTGTCATGTTTGACATCACACACAACAGTGTTGAAAACCAGTTGGAAGCCTTGGTTTCCGCTTGATGCCACTAAAAGAGGGAACTAATCTATGTAATGTCATGGCTTTGTGTTTTCTAGATGGCTTAGCACAAACCCTTTGAAAGAATCTGATAATTTTTTAAATATTACGAGAATATATTTGGGAAATTAACAAACTTTTTATGTTCATTGACATTTTGTTTTGTATTCATGTTGATAATTAGTCTATTTTAGTGTCATACTGAAAGTCTATATTGAGTGTTATTACTGAAAATTATGTTATTATTGAAAATTATACAACATTGTATATATTATTTTGTTATTGGTACTGTCTAATATTTCTAATATTAAGGTTGACAAAAGCAATAGGCTGCTGAAAAATAGACTGTATTTTTACAGAAATAAAATTTTTTAGCATATGTAAGAAATAAATGTGTGTCAAATTTTTGTGCCATAGATTTAAAAATTTCTGAGATATCAGGTCACGAAATTCAGAAATTTGACATATTTTATTGTTTTATATACAATGTAATAGTATCAATAACTGACGGCCGCCCCGGTGGCGCAGTGGTCCAAGCGATGGCCTCTGACCATTCGTCCGAAAGGGGTATGGGTTTGAATCACGGTGAGGCATGGATGTCGTGTTTGTCTTATGGCACTGGCTCTCTCCCTTCCCTGGAACCAGTGACCCTAAATTAGGGATGGGCAACTGCTTATAGCCCATTGAGTTGCTCATGGTGGTCGTTAAACCTTAAATAAATAATAAAAAAAAACCGCTGTTTTTATCATTGAGTAAGGCGATTTTTTCATGTTCCTTAAACATCTCTGTCCTGGCTTTCAGATAAATGTTCTGCTTAATGTATAGTTATAAAAATTTAAATTCAGACTCTCAAAATTTTAAATTTAGCTGGAATTTTTCGAAAAGTGATATTTTGATTTTTTTGAAAAAAAAAATAAAATGTCTTTATTTATATAACAATGATACTATGCTATAAATTTGGAGATGACAATTGAAAGGCCTAAAACGTTACAAACAACAAAGCAGTTGTATACCAGGTCAACTAGTAATGGCATGTCATTTCTGGGGCCTCCTTGCAAGAATAATGCAACCCCCTTCCCTTTTGAAGCTGCTCAGAAATTTTGGTTTTTCCTTCTGTGGAGAAAGAGTATAAACACATCGTTAACACTTTATAACTCAGTTGAGTGAAATGTTTAAAATTCTTATAATAAATTAATAATAGAAAATAAAAGGAATGAACATGTCCCCTGTCAGCAGTTGTACAATCAATCACAAATGTTCTCTAACAACAAAAGGCATTTCTTCTTGCATTTGCTTCTGCAAAGTCCTTTATCAACATGTGCATGTCTATTTTATAGTCCTGAGCATTTATTGAGAAGCCAACTCAATCAATCTCTCTTCTCATTTTGTTCCTTACATAGGTTTTATAAACAGGGTTCATATTCCTTGTGAAATTTAAGAACTCCTTAAATGAACCTTCCCCAATTTATTTCCCCTAATACTCCTGGAAAAATGCTTAAATTTAATTTTGACTCCTGGAGATTATTATACTTTGGACTTTTTCATTGTCTTTCTTTTATCACTTTGTGAACTTTTCCATTATTTTTTTCAAAATTTGTAGTTCTACCTAACATGCACTTGGTTTCCTCCTGCAAATGAGGTGAGTAACAATCATGATTGGATAAACTTTGTCATGTACCACAGCATTGCTTTGATGATCCTGGTACCCCAAGAGCTATGTGTGTTTCTCCATAGTCACTGCAAAATTGTTGGTCCACTATGGATTGTAAGAATTTGAATATGCCATGAAAATAAAAAAAATATCCGTGAAATGTTATTGAACATCTGTGTAAAATATATTTTCAAGTTTCTAACATTTATTAAACATTTTTGGGTTCGTTTATTTAATGTTTTTAATGTCGTGACATTTCTTGGATGTCTTTTCATTATTTTTTGTCAGTCTTTGTGCCATCAACGTTCGAAATGGCCGGAAATATTTCTGCTAACAGGGATGAGAATGTTCTGTGATTTACGGTTTCCTGACCAAGCTGGGAGTTTTTGTTTTTTTTAATTTGTTATCCTGATTATAATTTTGGTTTTTATATTTTTCTAACCATGTTCCTTATTTTTAATATTTTTGGTAATTAGTGAAAAAGTGTATTTTTTAGAAATTTTTGCTAATGTAGTCCATTTTTCTATATCTAAATCTCTTCTTTAAAACCAATCATCGGAACAAGCACTTTGCCTCCTTCTCTTTGAAAAGTGAAATTAAATTTAAAAATCTATACTTTATCTTTCTGTGATGGAATCTGAGCCATTTCCATGACCTGCAGAAATGTTTTCATGGCAGAGAAAAAAATGCAGTACCAGTTTATTTTAGTTAATTTTGCTTTTAAAACCATGTGTTTTCCCATTTCTTAGTCATTTCTTGGTGTATCAAGGGGCAGAGCAAGCAGTTTCTTTTGTTTCAAGTGAATTAATGTTAAAAATTGCCATACCCACATTTTATTGTGAATGAAATACAGCGATGGAGAGTTGGAGTCCTGATTTTGAACTTCAAGTTTTTGGTAAACAAATGGAAAAGTTCTTGCTCTTCTTATCTGTTGATATATAGCAAAAGGGACTAAGCAATGAGAGACCATAGAGTTTCAAAAGAAATTAGACTTGAAAGAGTTCTGATGTCACGTCAACTTCTGGAAAATAGGTTTTGGACTGTTGGAAAACTTAAATGAACTCCCCAAAAATCAGCACAAACCCTGTTATTACCTTCAGTTATGAGAATGATCTGTCAGCTGAACTTACAATGACAGATAAGGTTAGAAACACTGTATATGCAGTAACTAACTCTGAGAAGCTAGAGGCCAAAGAATGTGCTTCAACATAAGAAATGTTGTTACACCCAATTTTGTTTCTTGTAGTTTGGGTTTCACTGGTTTGAAAAATACACTGCTTCAAGCAAAAATGAAGTGTCATGCTACTGCCATAAGCATCTTAGTAATTGTACATGCTCGAAACTTAATCTTAGCTAAGTTCAGTTTATTGCTTGGAAAAAAAATTATATTGTATTATTTCACATACCCTGAAGAAAAACATAAATCTATATGGGAGTTAATAGCATTAAGCTATAACTCCCACATCGTATAAAATGACGGGGACTGGCGCAAGGATGCTGCATCCTTCTATGCGAAGGATGGGGGGGGGGGGCGTGGCAGATTGTGCTAGTGTGTAGGGTCGATGCTGGCCCCTAGCGGTGCTTCTTGGAACTTTCGATGGACCTTTGACGGATGGCAACGACCGAGTGGGGGAAAGGGCATGGCAGATGACAGCTAGTGTGTTGGGTCGATGTGCTGCCCCCTAGCGGTGCTTTTTGGAACTTTCGATGGATTTTTGAGGGATGGCAATGAACGAGTGGGGGAAATGGGATGTGTAGTCCCCTAGCGGTGCTTTTTGGAATTTTTCTCGGGAGATTTATTGGACTTTGACAAATTTTTGGGAAGTCTTTCCAATATGTTTTGTTTTATTAAACTTATATTTTTAGGAATTCCCTGAAGTGTTAGGGATTTTTATAGACGTTGCATTATTTATTTATTTTCTCGGGAGATTTATTGGACTTTGCCAAATTTTTGAAGGAAGTTTTTTTGTCGTTTCCAATATTCTTTGTTTCCTCGAATTTTTTTATTAAACTTATATTTTTCGAACTTCCGTGAGGTGTTAGAAATTTTTATAGACGTTGCATTATTTTTTTAATTCTTATATTTGTCCTCCCTCCAATTTTAATTTAGACGAGGAAAGGCTTTGTTTGAAAAGATTTCGTTCCTGTTGATTCATGTTCCGCTATCTTTTGTCCGCCATGTGTTTTGGGATGACTCACAATTTTCTCTTTGTCTCAGACCATACCATTTTGTATGACATGTGTTTTGGGACGAGTCACTATTGATGGGTGACGCAGTCGTGATAGCAGACAAAACCATGACATCAGCCAAGGCCATTTCCTCCGCGGGGTCAGCGGTTGACGTCATTTGAGATTCTGTTAGACACATTAAGTTCCAAGACTGATTTTTTTCAATAACTTGATCATTTTGCAACGAATTTATTCCTTATCCCCCTAATTTCCCATTTTATATTCATAATTTTTCAATGTAACAATTTTTTTATTTTCTTTGAGGAGACTTCACGCATTTTCAACGGACGTTCCAACGTAAAGACGTTTTCCAAAGTTTTGTGCTGCAGACATAATCTTAAAACACGATTGTTTATTAATGTATTTACGTGTTCATGGCATTTTCTGTTAAATTTGTTAACGTTGTATCTTTTTCCACAGTACAAAGCCACAATTTTTTATGCATAGTTAAAATGCCTTTTTTTTATTTTTTTTTGTTTTTTTTAATTTCTTCATGATTAATCAGTGAAATGTACCTTTTAATGCATTATCTTAATCTTTTTTTTTTCTAAATGCTTGCGTACTCGTTAAACTTCTCGATGTACCAAAATTATTTTATTTTCTAACTTTTTGAACTAACTACTTTTTTCGAGGTTTTATTTTTTCTGATTCAAACAAGCAAACGTTTCTTCATTATTATTTCTGTTTCCTATGCAAACAACTTTTCTTACTTGCTTTTAATGTATGACTTAATGTGGTTTTCTATATAGCTGTTTCATGTTTGTGCGAGAAATATACAGACTATAGCAGCTAGCTATACATAACATTTGTTCGTAACAGAATTTTTTTTTTATTTTTTTTCCAGATGTAAACCAACATACGTTTTTTAATGACTTGATATCTGTTTTCTGGGGAACTTTTTTTTTCTTTCATTCAATTTTATTCCAGATCATGAGACGAGGAAATGCTTCTTTAGAAACGATTTCGTTCCTGTTCGCAGTAATTATTGGACTTTGACAAATTTTTTGTGAAATGACTTCATGCTAATTCTGAGTCTTGTCTTTGCAATATTATTTTCTTGTAATTTTTTCGTGTGTTCAAGAACTCTACAGGTCTTTCTCAGTTAAAATCTTTCGTGTGTTCAAGAACTCTACAGGTCTTTCACAGTTAAAATTCTACTGAAACAATATTTTCTTACTTTATTTCCCATATCATTATAGCTTCCCAATTTTTGCTATTTTACTTCATCTTTTTTTGAAATTTCATAAAACTTTTCAGTATGTCAGTAATTTATTTCTTACTTGGCCAAACTTATGACTCCTTTTATTTAGACTATTTTTTTTTCATTTCATTTCAGCAAAACGATTATTTTAGATGTAGCAAATCATCAGATTTTTGTTTCCATATATATCATATTTTCCAACTTGCTTTAAAGTATTTTTCAAAGCTTGCATGTATGTCAAATATGCATTTTTTTTATTCTTTCCTAGTTTGCTATACTCTTTTGTGGACTTTCCCCACAGGAAAGCATTCATTGTCAAGACATGCAATAAAACCTTTTTTTCTTACGATAAAATTTGTATTCTTTGGGACATATTTTCTGTATATTTTTCTGTCTTGTCCGAAAAAAACATTCATTCTGGAGGCAAAGCGAGTAATTCTATTCTTCCACTAAACATTATTTTTTAACGTTTTTCTAACTCACCACCTCCATAGCGAAAATAAAGAAATACTTACTTCTGTTCCCTACATATCGACTCAATCTATTTCTTTTCGAAATTGATTAAAAAAATATATCTTTCCTATCATGGTGACTGAGATGCTGGCTTATGACCATTTGTTTATGATGGGCTTAGGTTCAAATCCCAAATGAGGTGTGGGTGATGTCCTTTTCCTGGAACCAGTGGCTCTAAATTAGGAATGGGTGACTTACATGGGCATCCATAGGCTAGTTTTCAGGAGGGGGCAAACAGAAATTGTAACCATGAGTAATATGTACAAACACCACATGAAAATTTCCGCTGTGCCTTATTATTCTCGAACTGCTTTTACCATATGTGATGTACCTACCTAAGGCACACGTGAAGACGGCAAAACTGCAGAGATAAGCCTTTGTTGGTGTAGTTCAGTTGGTAGAACAGTCATGCATGCGTGCGACTCCGGAGAAGGCACCTGTGGGTTTGAATCCCATGACTGGCAAATAGGACTTATTTTCACATACACTCTCGACACATAAATTTAATTGGAAACCCAAAACTAAAGCTACATGAAAAAAAAGATGAATAAATAAAATTTCTTTGGCATTCTTTTGGCCATGTAAGCCACCAAACCCTAAAGATCACTTAATTGGTCACCAAGGATGAAAAAATACCCAGAAGAAAAATTTCTTGGGAAAATTTCAAGAGATCTATGTTATACACTGAATAGCTGCCACAGAGGACATATTTTTCATTTCTTTGCTTTTCAGACTTTCCATACTTTACGTATGTACACTGTCCTCCAACATGCAATGGAAAATTTTATTATTACGTTCTCCTGTAAATTTCCACTTTTTCTATGGGAAATTCCTAAACATTTTATTTTTACTACATATGTATATATTCAGAAGTTCTGCAAAAAAAAATAGCACTCAGAATTAATGTTATCGCAAAAATCTGTGCAGCATCTTCTAAGAACAGAAAGGGCATTGTCTGATTTTCAAAGGAGGGCAAATGCCCCCTTCCCCCATATGGGCACCCATGGGGACTTATAGCCCTAAGAGTTATAGTGGTTGTTAAACCCTGAAAAAAAAAATGCTTTATTGTTATTAAGTAATGCTAGCTTTACACAGTTCATCAGAGAAAGTTGTTACTTTATGAAATGTTTTCTGTCTAAAAGCTTTTTGAATATGCCACTTTTCACTCAGAGTCATGGCTGCCCTTAGGGAAGGGTAGTAGGGCATTTGCCCACCTCTGAAAATTTGACTGTACAATTTTTGATCTTGAAAAGTACTATGAAGATTTTTGTGAATGATATTAGTTGTGATTGCTTATTTTTCTTCTGAATGCATGTGTATGTAATAAAAGTAGGAAAAATGTCACAAACTTGTAGTAGAAAGTAATAATATTAAATTTTTGTATTTAATGTTAGACAATAGCATCATACATATGTGCATGGGTACCCATATAAGGGGCATTTGCCAACCTTGCCCTTTCTGTCCTTGGAAGGTACTAGAGATTTTCGAGATAAAACAAATTCTGATTGCTAATTTTCCTGTAGAACTTTTGGATGCATGTTTGTTTGTGCAGGAAAAAATGGGGAAAACATAAGAAATTCCTAGTAGAAAAAAGGGAAATTAATAGTAAAAAGTAGTAATGAAATTTCCCATTGCATGTTGGAGAACAGGGTACATATGTACAGTATTAAAAACTATGAAAGTTTAAGAAATAAAAAATATGCCATTCTTTGCAGCATCTATCCACTACTGGATGAAGATCTGTCAAAATTTTCCCAGAAATTTGTCTTGACATTTATTTATTTTTGTTGACCAATTGAGTAGTCACTGGGATTTTGTGGCGCATGTTACACAAGTTGCCGAAAATGAACAGGAGAATGTAAAGAAATTTTCTTATTGTCTTAACATGTTGTCTAATTTAATTTATCCATTTTTTTTTTTGTGTGTGTAGTTTTGGGGATTTCTGGTTTCTAATTACATTTATATGTTGAGTGTTAAAAACAATTAAATAAAAGAACTAAGCTATGGGCATCCATGCCCAGAGCAGTTTGTTTTTCTTTCATACTCACATTGGCATTTTTCTCTTTCCTTTTAGGATGTTTGTAGTCTTTTTTAGAGCAGAGATGGTCTTTTCCAAATCTTGAGATGTGCAAACTTCTTCAGAGGAGCTTAGAAATTATAGGGGGGGGGGGGGGCTTTTCAGTGCCTAGCTGGGTTTCCAGCCGTAGAATGTCTGTTGCTGTGGTCAGCGTATGATAACAGTTATATAATGTAGATGTTTCCTAGATCTCAGGAGAAGCCCTGTGTCAATCCAGTCAACCAACTGCACAAAAAGAACATTATGGTAGTTTGGCTTGAAACAGTGGTAAATAACATTTAAGTGTGAACAGTTGATACAATTTATTTGAACTTCGCACTGATTGATTTGAAAAACATACAAACATTGTTTTTTATCTCAAAAACTACAGTCTTGTGACACTTGTATGTATATTAAGGTAATACAATGTAGTTTGTCACAATTATTATTATTTTTTTTTTCAAGCCATGATTTCGCTGGGTGTTGACCTAGCTTCATCAGGACGAATGGCACGTAAATATTCAAATTGTATATGACATCATAAATGGTGTTTACAGTCACGTGTTTTGGTTAGATGCTTCCACGCGCTTGATAGAAATGGTGTGGATGCCATGTCATTAACAAGGTGCGAAGACTTCTGATATACTGTATATGGAAAGCTTCCAAAATATCAAGTTTGGTGGTTGAATCTGGCTTGTCAATTAGTTTTGTTGAAAGCTGTGGTCCTTTTCGTAAGTGTTTAGCCATCGATGACTTCTTTATGATGCCATTTTATTTCAAGTGTTTCCTAGGTCAGTAGTGACGGTGTAGATGGTCAGTTGTATATCAAAATGTAGCCTATTTATTGGGTTGATGCCGTTTTATTTCACGAGTGTTTCCCAGTCAGTAGTGACGGTGCAGATGGTCAGTTGTATATCAAAATGTATTTATTGGGGTTGATGCATAAGTTCATGCCGTTTTATTTCACGAGTGTTTCTCAGGTCAGTAGTGACGGTCAGTTGTATATCAAAATGTATTTATTGGGTTGATGCCATTTTATTTCACGAGTGTTTCTCAGGTCAGTAGTGACGGTACAGACAGTCAGTTGTATATCAAAATGTTTTTATTGGGTTGATGCAGTTTTATTTCACAAGTGTTTCCCAGGTTAGTAGTGACGGTGCAGACAGTCAGTTGTATATCAAAATGTATTTATTGGGTTGATGCCGTTTTATTTCACGAGTGTTTCCCAGGTCAGTAGTGATGATGCAGATGGACAGTTGTATATTAAAATGTAACCTATTTATTGGGTTGATGCAGTTTTATTTCACGAGTGTTTCCCAGGTCAGTAGTGACGGTGCAGATGTATATCAAAATGTAGCCAGTAATATCATGTATCTAAATCATATTGCGTTGTGTGATTGTGGCTAATGGTTTTCAGGTCCGGAAGTATGGAGTGTCAAGTAGAAAGGAATGAACATTTCCGACATCTGCTTCTCTACGAGTTTAACAAGGGATCCACAGCCGCCAAAGCTACTCGACAAATTTGTGCTGTGTATGATGAGGACGCTATTGCTCCAATGACATTCTGCAAATGGTTTGAGCCGTTCCAAAGTGGCAATTTTGACCTCAACTACTCTCCCTGCTCAGGTCGTCCATCTCACTTTGATGATGATTGTTTGAACCATCTCATCCACGTCAAAGCACAAGCGAATTGGCCACTGAGATGAATTGTGATCAGGCCACAGTGGTGCGACACCTGGTACGCATGGGAAAGGTCCAGAAATTGGGGTCTTGAGTGCCTCACACTCTCACTGAGGACAAGAATCAGTGTGTTGCCATGTGGTTCCTTGTTCCCCCATCATCGTGAATGTTCTCAGCAATACGAACCCTTTCTGTCACGTATTGTTACTGGAGATGAAAAATGGTGCCTGTGCGTGAATTTTAGGCATCGGAGGGAATGGTTAAACCCAAACAAGACGTCCGTTTCATGACCTTCATCCTGCAAAGATCATGTTGTGTGTCTGATGAGACATGGAAGGCATTATTCACTGGGAAAAGCTGCCAAGGAATCGGACCATCAACGCTGCACTCTATTGTGAGCAACTCCGCCGCATGGAGGGTGCAATTCAACAGAAACAGCCACTTCGGCGCCATGGTGTCCTTCTCCAACATGATAATGCATGCCCTCACAGTGCAAACATGACCAAAATGGCCATTCAGGACATGAAATGGGAGATTCTTCCACATCCGAGCTATTCCCCAGGTGTCACCCCTTTAGACTATCACCTGTTCCAATCTCTGTCGAATACATTCCGTGGCAGAACATTCAACAATGATGTTGATCTCCAGAATTTCCTTGATTTCTTCGCAGCAAAACCTGCACGATTTTTCAAGAATGGCATTGCAGACCTATCCAGACGTTGGGACACCATCGTAAACAGTGAAGGGGTGGGGGGGATACATAGTTGATTGATTCCGTTTTTCCTTCTGATGTAATACATTTATGTAGTGCAGTGAAAAAAAATGGCATGAACTTATGCATCAACCCAATATAATATGACATTCCTACCGGCATTCCTTCTGGGCGTTCTTTTATATATATGTGTATGTGATAGAAAAAAACTAAAACTGTAAAAGGTTCCTGAGAGATGAAGTCCAAACTTGAACTTATGAAAATAAAGTCAGAGGTTTTTCATTCTAAATAAATTAATAAATCTTTGTTTATTAAGGTACCTTACAGCTTAGTGATGGAAATACAGAATTAAAAAATCATATATTTTCAGGAAGACTCGACTCTTTGCAGTACGTTCTTACATATATAGAGTTAAAGTAGATGTATGTAAAATTAAAGTTACCATTATTAGACTTTTTAGCTATTCAACACTGCTAGTTTGAGACAAAATACTTAATTAATCAATTATTCCACAGGATTAAAAAAAATATGTTAAAGGTTTTGTATGATCTTTTTAAAAATGTAACTGTTATTCAAAAGACTTTTAAATTTCAAGTTTTGATCTTCAATCACAAATGTTAATTTAAGAACTCCTAAAATCTAAATTTAATGGATAATGAAAATATTTGTGTGGATCATACAAAATTGGTTGTAATCTCCTCTCCCCCATTTAGGGACTTGCCAAGACTTTGGGAACATAATACAAATTTAGAAGTGGCAATCTGGAACTGTCAAAGTTTAATGTACAATTTTCTGAAATGTCACTTTTTATTTTAATTTAAATTTTTATATATTTTTTTTTACTTTGATAGAAAACTGTATGTTGAGTTGTGTTCCTATTAAATTTTGTTTGATTTGGTAACATCCAAATCAACTGGAAAGCAGAGTTGATGTCAAGATACTAAAATTGTTACTGCTGCAAATTTTTGAAAAATTCAAATTGCCATTTTTTTACAATTCTGAGGATAATTAAAAAAAAAACAAAAAAACAGCAACATATTTTTGCTTTGTTATTTAAGAATACCTTTCCACCAATTTCTGTGAAAATCGAAGATGTCAAGGTTCAATGCTATGTTGAATTGACATGAAAAGATCAAGTAATAATGAGGTTGAATGTCAATTGCAACCAAGCTTAATTGGTGGAATAACAGCTCATCCTCTTCAATATAAGGAATGTGCAACCATCTATTGTTTTTTTATCGTTACTAAAAGTTTTTTTTTATCATTACTAAAAGTGACCAGGACGTTTGCTAAAGGATAACCAAATTGTGTTCGTATAGGCCATTTTATTTAAGAACTGGTCCAGCTGTTTCAAGAATTGCATGGAATTGAATGATAAATGGGATATGGATTTACAGTTCAATTTTTAACAGCAAATATGTTTCATGGACTATGTTCTTTTTATAACCATTGTATATAGGTATAGTTATGTAAATATGCAATATTAATAATTCACTGTAGAATACTTTGTAGCATGGCTTTGTTTTGAAGTCATATGGAATATATTTCCACCATACTGAAGCAGCATCTTACAGTGATATTGGTGCACAAAAATATCAATTTTACACTTTTTGTGCCATTTTATACACAGTGCTGATTTTTATTTGATCAAGGAACAAGTTGCTTGTTGTGTTAAAAAGCTTTATAAGCTCTTGGAATCAGTTATAATCTTGTACACCAAATCTTCATGGTAAGCACATACTCATTTGTGGATGTAACTCTGGAGTAGACAGAAATGTAGGGTGCATTTCTTTTGTATGGATAAACTGCTTAAAAAAAAATCTTAGATGTTGCAGCAGGTAGTTCTGGAAGCAACAGTTTGCTATGTATTGTTAACTAGAACTTCTGAAAAATTGGGGATGTCAATCAGTGCCTGAAAGGTGTGAACCCCAAAAATTTAGTGTAAATTTTAGCTGGTAGTCATGTCACTTTTAGTAATAGGAGAAAATTGTAGTTGGGGTAACACATTATATCTGTACCTCTTGCACACCACTAATTACATTTGGCATAGTTCTGAACTGGTTGTCTCTTATTCCGTCAACAGTTGTAGCTTTTCTCAACATGATGATGGGGAGTCATGTACCCAAACTGTTTCTGTATAAAATTTAGGTGGAGAAATTTTGTTATATTTCACTGCATAATGGTAGGACCCTGTTTTTGCAGCTCAGAAATCGCTTCATAAAATTTCATTGCACGATATATTTCTGTTCATCGTGTAGATTTAAAACATGGGTAAAAGCTGTATGTTGGTTGCGCTATGTAACCTTGCTCATGTGGCAGGGGATATGACCACTGGCTGCTGCATTGCACAACCAACATATGATTCACCATTTCAAGTTGCCCTTACATTAGTAATTCAGTGTATGCCATGCTGTTCCGAGCCTGCTAAACAGAGGCTTCCCTCACCAATTATCGGAAATGCAAAAACTATTCTGCAGGCTTCAAGTTGAAAGTTATCTTAACAAGTATCATCATTGGCACAGCTGCGTAGTATTTGCACTGTATAGGAAACAATGGAGATGTGGCACCCTCTGTGCCAACAATGCCATTTGTTTACGCTTTCCATGTAATTGTGAAGAATTGTTTTCTCAGGGAGATTAGTTTCCCATTGGTGTCTATAAAACTGATCTTGTTTGCTGAACAGCATGCTAACAGTTGCATGAAAAGGAAATTTCAGTGAGTGAAAAGTAGTAAGAGGAGGGTCGGGCGACTGCTTATAGCCCATTGAGTTGCTCACAGTGGTCGTTAAACCCCCCAACAAAAAAAAAAAAAAAAAAAAAAAGTAGTAAGAGGCTACTAAGACTTAAGAGAAATTAAAAACACAAACACCAACTTTTCAAGATGCATTTCAAAGCCCTAAAATGGGCAAATTTCAGATGCCTCTCGTGGTTCTGGCACATTAAGGCAAAATGGACAAGTAAACTCATCCGATGTATGTGACAGTGAGGATGGAACTTCAGATAGCAACAGTGAAAGCAGTGGAGAATCTTCAGACACGGAAGGTTATGTTTGGTAAATCCATGCTTTGCAGTACTATACTAGGTTTATTTATGTAAGTGTAACATTCACAATACAAACAGTATTGGTATACAAATCAATAAAAACTTGCTCTGCTCAAAAATATGCTGTATGTATGACGGTTCTGACTAAATTACACCAAACATGGTTGAACAATAACTGTTTTTTAAGGATTTGAGGTGCTTTAACATTAAACCATTTAATTTAACTCTCATCTAAAGATTTCACTTTACTTTTTGCATGAATGCAGGGCATAAGATTGGCAAGGAATTACAGCAGGCCACTTTCCCACAAATGAGACAAAACAGTTCAGATATTACATGTAATTATGTCAGTACCATTACTACTAACAGTGAAAAATACAGGTCATTTGTTTAAATAGATTTATACAGAGTAATTTACATAATGTAGATGATTTGATCAATACTAAAGTTATTAATAGGTCCTGCTGAAAATTGCCAAACATAATTTGGTGGCAAGTGAGTAATTTCCTGTCCAGAGAACTATGGCAGCCATCTACCATTCTTTCCCATTACTAAGACAAGGCATGATTACCAGCTGAAATAATACCCAATTATTAATCTTGGTAGTACAGAGCAAGAAGATAGAATTGGTAACATGTTTTTAATTTGGACGTGAATGCAATATTCGATCAGAAATAGACAACAGAATCAGCAAAACAGGAAGTGTGATAGCTACATGGAATAATTATGCAGTACACACTGAAGGTAGTTGAAATATCACGCTTTTTACATTAAAGAAAAATTTATAAGCACAGCCGCCTTTCGACACCATCGTTGGTCTTGATAACCTGTTAATATTTTTAGCCTCACTACGAATGTCTACAGGTGCTCAAGGCTTCTGCGTTTTTCCTTAACCTAGCATTCCAACTGTCTTCAGCTACATGGAACTATTTGCACTAAGAAAGAGGTTTGAGTGAATAAAGCTGATTGCATACAACTTAGACCTACCCCTCTTTTTTATTGCACTGAATGGCTTTTTAGGTGGTTAGAAGTTACTGACATGAGAGTGGTAATGGGAATATTATGAAAGAGTAGGTAGATTTAGCTGAACACAGAATTAGTAACATAGACAGAAACTAAGTTGGGTACTTTTTTTGGTATAGAAAAAAATTAATCGGAACACATTAAGGAATTCTGCACTATGCAAAAATAAGATGTATTACAAGTAAAAAATAAATCTTTGATGATGAAACTAGAATTTATTTTATCAAGATTTAATAACTACCATGAGCAACTTTATAGGCTATAAGCAATTAAATTCCTGTACCTACTTTAGGGCCTCTAATTCCAGGGAAGGGAGTGAGCGAGCATTGTGAGACACTCCATCCATGTCTAATCTGTGGCCTGAGCTCACTCACATGAATGGTCAAGAACCAATTCTTAGAACACTGTGCCACAGAGGTGGCCTAGAAGTTGTTGTTTTTTTCTTCTTGCGTATGTTTACCAATAACATGACTAAACACCAGTGTGGATTATAGATGTGATATGGCAATGATAGGTTCTGCCATGTTTTGAAGAGTAGTGTGTGTGTTTGTTGGCCAACCACAATTCACAGAGAAATGGTGGCAAATAAATTTCCAAAAGGGAGGCTTGCTAGAAGCAAAAGTTCTGGTTTCTTTAGTAGAGAATGAAATTTTTTTTTTTTTTCAATTTAACATCATTCTTTTACATAATTCCCATTATTATCTATGACCTCTCGCCATCTTTCTGGTAGTAATTGAACTCCCCTTCTGTAGAACTCTGTTTTGAAGTAAAACAACTCTTATAATGCAGTTAACATCTTCAACTTCAAAGGTTTCCCCAGCGAAGTTGTTCTGAAGAGATCAATAAAGGTGGTAGTCTGTCGGTGATCTGGAGAATATGAGGCGTAAGATTCCTATTCAATGTCTAGTAATTTCCTCTGAGTGACTAAAGCTGTACGAGGCCTTGCGTTGGTTGTCATGTTACAAGATTATGCATTTGTGATTAATCAGTACTGGACGCTTAGATTTAAATTTTTCTTTCAGCCTTTCCAACTGTTGGCAGTACAGGCCAGCATTTATCATTCGGTTAGGTGCAAGCAGCTCTCAGTGGATTACCACCTTGAACTTAAGACCATTCTCTGACGTCCTCCCTTTGAAGTTGATGAAACAGGCTCTTCAACTCGGCATACAGTCCTTTGGCGCTTTACGCGTCTGTAAAGGGCCCACTTTTCATCACCCACAACTAATCGCTTCAAGAAAGGTTTGTTTCTGTGATGCAGAAGCAAAGAAAGACCTTTTATCCGATCGATTTCTTGCAGATACAGACATGCCAACCTTCAAAATCTGAAGATTTTTACAGCTCATAAAATCACAAGTGCTATTTTTTTTTTATTTTAATCTACATTATCCAGACTTAGGAACAATTTTCCAGAAATAGTATTGGTCCACTAAAAGTTCTGGAGGCAAAAACTCCGCAAAAATCAACACCTATACCGAAATTCGTTTCTAGGTACATCGATCTCGCTAGATAATGAAAACATTAAATCTCCCGCATGTTGTTTTTATTATGAATAAAATATCAGCCAACTGTTTTACGTTTCTTTTTTAGGTTGTGCGCGAAGACGACAAAAAGCATCATACTAACCTCGCCTTTTGCTACAAGGCAAAGCCAACTGTAACTACTACCTTTTGTTGTTAAGTGAATTCACTGCAACTCAGCTGTAGAATGTGCGTGGCTATGTTGAGGTGAGAGGTTGAAAGACTGAACTGCAAGAAGGCAGGGCAGCTCACATCTGTCAATCAATTACTGACTCCCCAGCATTCTAGTGCAAGAGCGGGCGAGCTGTTTGCTGAAGGCATATGACAATCAGACCGGGATCAATTTTTTTTTTAAAGCAAATTTTTTCCGACCCATCTTGTACGATTAGTCAGAAGCCAGCGCTTAGACCACTGCACCTTTCTTTTTGCAGATAGGAGAGGAAAAGTACGAAACTGACTATTGTAATACCACCTTGCATTGACACAGAAAGAAAAAGATTTCACAGGCGGTTTTAAATCATGGTGGTTGATGAAATTTCGACCATCTAACGGCTAATTCCGAGTGAAAATCAGGAGAATTTGACATTCATCCGGATGACGAGCCGAAAATCCAGAGTTGTCACGTCTGCGGATAGGTCATGCAGTATTCAATGGTCCAACTTTGTGATAAACCCAAGAGCACGCATCATTCTTACTACTACTGTTCTGTGTACAGAGAACCTTTCTGATAATTCTTCAATGGATAGATGTCGGTCATTTGATATGGATTGGTACAGTTTCTTTTCAGAAACCTCTGATGGACGTCCAGAAGTGGGTTCTAAGCAAGGAGGTTAGAAGGAGGAGATGGCAACAGCCTCTCTCCCTGTGCTTCTGGTGTGACACCACTTTTTATCAGCTGACTACGCCAATGCGCCCAACCTAAGAATCTCTTGTATATCTCTATGGGGAAATCACGATTTTGAACGGGTTTTTCGGACCCTTACTCTACCCATACAGGCATGAAAAAAAATTGAGGCTGAAATATTCATTCCCATAATAAAAAAAATCCACAAAAAAAAAAAAAAAAAAAAAAAAGAGGAAAATATGTGTTGGTATTTCTTTAAAAAATTTAACAAAATAATGATTCTTTTTTTGAGCAGAAGTGCATAGTGCGCATGATTACTTGCATACTATACTGCCCATGTTTAAAATATAACCAAAAGCCTAATGTTAAGAAATAAGAAGTCCGAAATATTCCTTCTTTCCATCTTTGGTTTGCAGTGCAGACTCCCACCACCTCAGAGAGAGGACAGAAACAACTGATCTGTTTTGGCTTCACTCAAAATGGGTCCCTTCACCTCCTCTTCTTCTTCTAACCTCCTTGGTTCTAAGGCTGGATCATTCCATGGCTTTTGATTTGTAGCATTTAATCTTCTCCATAACTTTGAAATTTTTTAGCCACAAATAGTAAAGTAGCACATGGTTCTTAAGGGAAAATATAAAACACCTCATTCTGCTCCTTTTGCAGAGACCACAACCAATATATAACCAGGGGCACCATCTATTTTATCGCAATGCACAATGCTACCACCATTCTAATTGGATTTACCCTCCCGAAAAAGCCAGCACTACAAGACAAGCACATCTATGCCTCATCTGGGATGGCAAATTTTGGCTTGTGAAACAGAATAAAATATTGTGGCATTACCTAATCCATTTCCAAGAAATTTGCAGTTTAGTATCTGTTTAGATTGCAGACTTTTCTTCTCTCTCCATTAATACCGTAATTTTCGTCGTATAATCTGCAGATTATCTGCTAAAAATATAGGTTCTGTGGAGTATACACCAATTAAAATTTTTTATTGCTCTTGGATTTTTAAAAAAATCCACAAGGTAATTGTGCAGGAGAGGGGGTATAATTGAAAAAGGAACACCCTCGGAAAATTTTTCCTCAGTTCAGGAGTTTGTATGGAGCAGAGGTGTAATGAAAGATTGGGAGGAAGGACGGCTGGGCTGATTTTGTATTGTTGAGGTCTCCGTTTTTGTCAACCAGCCAATGAAAACATACACACAGCACTTGCTGCTTGAACCTACACATTCTTCCTTTCGGATCTCTTGTGCACTGTACCTTCTGTTTCTTCCTTGGCCATTTTGACAGTCTTTGCAGCCAATACTTTCCTTCATTGCTATTCACGATATCTTTGAAAAGGAAACATTTCAGTTACACTGCCGAATTTAAACTTAAAGTGGTGGTTACAGTTGAAGATATGATCTTGTCACTGCACGATAGTTTTGAGATCAGAAAACAATCACAGTGACACGTGGCAGCCGCTGTATGGGGTTCTAAAACGTAAACAAATCCGCCAGTAAATTCCGCGGGAGAATCCATGGAAGTCTAGCCCCACTTTTTATTGGCCCACATATAAGTCGATCCCCCCAAAGCAGGATTTCCTCCAAAAACTTTAGACTTATACAGCATTTGTACTTGTTCTGCATCAGCCTTTCATCCTTGGCAAGGTGTAATGCAATACTCTGGAGCTGCATCGGCGTGATCTATGGATGTCACGCCACTGAGCTTTATCTGTCCGGAGATTAAAAAAGGCGGGGGGGGGGGGGGGAAGTAACCTTTGAAAATGAACTTCATTTAATAAAATAGTTTACTTTTTCAGATTCCTGGGTCGTTATATGACAGACTTCTCTGTCAGAAATAGCACTCCCAGTTCAACATCTATGATGTGCGGATCATACAGCGATTTTTTCTTTTCTTTAAATGTTAGTCTGCGGATTATATGCTGGTGTGGATAATATGATGAAAATTACAATAGTTGTTTTTGTGTGTCAGAGTTTAATTACTCTTATAAAAGCATCTAATGTCGATCATTTAATGGCACTGGTCCCAAGGAAGGGGACAGCCAGTGTGGCAAGAACCACCATAATAACAACCGTGTCTTATCCTGTGATTTAAACTCGAAACAGGTCAGGAGTAGATGCTGTAGACACTGGTACTTCTTTCAAATAGCAAATCAGTGAGGTTCAAGTTTGAGAAGGAATTTGTTTAGTTATTCAATTTTCCCAGTAAAATTATATTTGTAACAGGTTATCATTGAGAAATACTGTCAAGTCATCAATAGGTATTCTGTAGTACCATATTTTCGTCCAATACCATTTTTTGTTGGTTGTTCCAGTCACATCATTACTAAAATAATGTCACAAGTAGGAGATTCCTTGAGATCACACAAAAAGAAATTAACCTAGATAAAAGTGGGTAGTAGTACGCCAAACAACCAAGTAAATAATAACAATATCCGTTTTATTAGCATAAAACAGTAAACAACTGGTTGCAGGCTTTCAGCACCTACAGGTGCCTTCTTCAGGTTTAAACACATTAGTAACCTAAATGAATGAACAGAAAAAATTTAAATATGCATGTGAAATGTATAAAAGCGAAATAGCACGGCACGTACTGAAACAGTTCAAAATTTGAAGAATCAAATACTTTAATGAGAGGCACGCACGAACATGCGCCATACCAAAGGCAGCTCCAATGACACGTCATCGTTGCAAACGTCACTGCTGAACAAAATCTGCAAAGATTCCCTAATGGGTGTACCTCTGGCGACAGTGTACAGTGCGATCTGTTGTAATTCAGCCCGTTGTGGGGCGACATAAGATGTTATTACCTCCAGAGAGAGGGCAGTGGACGATTTATTCCTCAAGACGTCTCTTTTATGTTCACACAAACGAGTTGCAAAGGACCTCTGTCATACCTATATAAAATTTGGCAGTTCCACTCTGGTACCTAAGCGGTATGGAATATACCCCTGTGTTAGCAAGCAAAGTGCTGCAGCTTCCGGGTGAAAGAAGGTATTGCGATATGGACCTTGGGTGGCAAATTCCAACTCCAAGTCCTAACTTCTTAAACGCATTCCAGATGAAATAGGAAAGTCCCGGTACGTACGGAAAGGGGCCAATGGTTCCTTGACATGGCGACATTGATTAACAAACGCAAGTTCAGCACTCTTAAAGATGCCATCAATTACATGCTCTTTATACCCTGCAGCTAAGGCCAACGATTTAATATTGTTGATCTCCGCAATCCTGGAAGCGTAATTTGAAGAGTGGGAAAACGCTTGTTTAGCACGATTTCTGAAAAATGCCAACTTGTGGATCGCCGGCCCGAAAGATGAGGGTAGGATTAAATTTGGGTTATAAGTAGGCTTATAATAAACTTCAGTCAAAAAAGTTCCATAAGGCGGTTTAGTGACAAGGACGTCCAGATAAGGGAGTCACCATTAGCGCAATTCATAGTAAACTTGATGGACAAGAAAACATCCAATTCTTCCATCCCGCGAGACCAAATGAAAAATACATAGTCTACATAAACATAGCCATAATGCAGGTACCAATCCAGCTCTATTAAGGATTTGCGATTTCAGCGGCCTCAACACAGCTTCAGCTAGCACAGAGGACGTCTGGGAGCCCATAACCACCCCTTTAGATTGTTTAAATACTTGGTTGTTAAAACAGAAATAGTCTACAACAACGTCAACTCCAATATCGCTTGTTTTATGATGCAAGATGCTTCAGCTGCTGATGGAAAAAGCGTAACAACATTAAACGTACCAATGATACGATGTGGAGCTACTATGAAGTCTTTAACTCTGTTGATAAAATCCACTGAGGACTGAAGGACCGTGGAGGATGCCGGTAAGAACAATGCAATAAAACCAGCTAAACTGCATTCAAGATTTATCGACGGGGCAGACCTCCTCGTGATGATAGGACGCAGTGGGTTGCCTTGCTTATGATGCTTAACTCTAGCCTGCAAGGTCCTGGACGAAGCCAGGCAGATCTCTCTCACCTCGTTGCTCTAGGCTGACACGATTAATTCTTCTCGGGTCTTCTTTCCTCCAATTCCCCGGATTACCCTCGTTCCCCTTGGGCGATGATTTCTGGGGACAATGATTCTTGAATGCCCCTTCATCCCACAACGAAAGCAAACTTCAATCTTCTCAGAATTACCCGGTTTACTCATTATCTTTGTTCCTTGATTAGGAAATTTAGGCCCATAGCTGCGTTCCGGTCTGCTACCCTTAGCCTGGCTCCCTGCAAACTCGCTGCTATATCCTTATCTGGGTTTTTCTTCCTAGCTTCTTGTCCCCACGTGACTCGTAAATAGGTCACGTAATTCCGCTAGATAATCAATTTTCTCTAGCTTTCCTGTTGCTCCTCTCTGCAAAATGTAGGTTTTTAGCTCAGGGGATATCAAGGTCTTAAATTTATGACATACAATGAGATTCACTAATTGGTCAAATTATTTGACCTCACTGCTGTTAACATAGTATGTTAATGTTCTTTTTAATCTCCCTGCTAGTTGCATGTAGCTTTCTCCTTTTTCTCTAGAGACCTTATCAAATTGCTTCCTATAGGTATCTGGCATTAGACCACACTCTGCTAAAATAGCAGTTTTTACTACCTCATAATCCTTACATTCATCCAACGTCATCAATAGTTTACACACTCAGAGTTAAAAAGTGCAATTACTAATTTACCTTTTAACACATCTGGAACTTCATGTAACATAAAAGCTCTTTCTGAACAATAAAAAAATCTAAAATCTCGTCCGGTTTACTCGGACTGCTAGGCAATGTCTTTTCTAATATTTTAATATAATCAGACAATTTATCATTGCTTTTACTCTTATCAACGTCTTTTCCTTTATCTTTCATCAGCTCAATTTTCTTTAAATCAAACTCTCGTTCTTCTCTCTTATTCACTAATTCTAACTCTCTTCTCTCTTATTCGCTAATTATAACTCTAGCTCTAACTTTTTTTGTTCTCTTTCTGCTTATCTATCTTCTAGTTCCAAAACTTTTAGTCTTAATTCCCACTCCATCCTATCCTGATTTAAAATAGATTTATCCTTATTTATTTCCACTTCATTACTGGAATTAAGGTCATCTCCTTCGTTCCTATCTTCATTGCTTGTTTCTGACACTGAATTATTTTCTCCGAACATTATTCGGTTATCTAAAATAACAATATATTCGAACCAAGCACAATATAACACTAATGTCTGATTAATTGCATGCAACATAATAAAAAAACCCCAAAAATTCTTATTAACACTTTGCCTAATGACTATCTAACTTGTACTATCTTAGCCTTAATGCCATGATGGGAAATATCCTAACACTTTCCTATCCTAGACACAGGTTAAAACAACAGAAAAAAAAACAATGGTCAAGAAAATGGTACATTACCCGAGGCGTTCGAGCCTCCTTTTTCATCTGTTAAACCATGTCCATCATCGTCACCATGTTCAGATTGTCCCTTTGTCACTGAATTCCTTTCTGCCACGTGCACTTCGTTTCACTGTCCGTTGTCACTAGATTCCTTTCAACCTCATGCTCTTCGCTCCTGTGTTCATTGTCGCTGGATTCCGGCAACCATGTGCACTTCTTTCCTCTGTCCGTTGTCAATGGATTCCAGGCAACCACGTGCCCTACTTCCTTTGTCTGTCACCTCTGACCACGTGCTGTCAATACTACAAGTACTGCCGACTGCGCCACAATATGTCAGGTCCCGCTGAGTTCAATTTGCCCTAGGCCTTACTGAACCTGAAATTCTCAAACGAGCCTGACGTAGGTTCTTTTGAGTGCCATTGAGTTAAACTCGATCTTTGAAAAAAACTGGAATGTGTAGTCAGTAATCACTTCAGTTCACGAAAATGAATAACTCCAATAACAAGTCCTTGGTTAAACAAAACAAAATTTAATAGCCGAAAGAATAAATTTCGTTTGATTGTCTATCTCCACGTGCCAACAGACCCAACTAGCGAACACTTCACTATCTCACTGATATCCCGGAAGATCCTTCGCCACGTGGACTTGAGTCATTTCGTCTAAAACCCCGGCCGATCTCTTATCGCCAAAAAACCCTGACTCCTCCGTCAGTGAAAAACCCCGATAGGTCTAACCGACACTCTCTGCTTTAACACACAATGTCCAACCTGTGGAAGGTGAAACACGAAAAGCCTCCTTTAGCGAGCGTGTCGCTTCCTTTTATATACTTAATCTTCTTCCCCCCTGCCCTTTCCGCCTCTGGAAGTCCTTCTGGTGTGGAGTTAGCCGTTCACCGGAAGTAGTGACCTATGACCTATACATCAGACCCTGTCAACCAGATCGAATTCAACGGATGCCGTTAGTCACATGCTTCGTTCGATTACATAATCCAGCTTACAAAGGAAATGGTGCCACGTGCATTTGAATTTACATTACATTGCTTTTGAAATGAGAAATAATTACAGAAAATATTACTACATGGAAATAATTAGTGGGGCCCGACTCCGTCACCTTACAGCCAGGTTAATGGCAATCATTAACGAGTAGCAAGAAAAAAAGAATAGTAAGTTCACATGAAAGCCTCAATAAAAAAGCAAAAATGAAATAAAGCTTTTTTTTTTTTTACGTACAAAATTGCTACTTATTAGCATAAAAATCATTCTAATTAAAAAGAGAAACGTGCACGCGTCAAGCAAGATGCTGCAGCCGTGCTGGATTCTTTGTCTTGTGATGGTGGTTGTCTACAAGTGTCATGTAAACAAAACAGAGCAACACATAGAACAGCTTAAAGAGCTGATTAAATATATATGTGATGATAAAAAAAAAAGGCTAGCCTAATCTTTTTTATAATGTTGTTTTCTCTAGTGGGTAAACTATATTTAAGATCTGTGTATCTAGATATTGGTAAACTTGATAATAGCAGATTGGCAGGCTTTGCTGTGCTCCACAATGTGGTATCAGCACTGTAGCTGGTGACACAAACCAAGGTCGTCTAGAAAGTACAAGGCCATGACATTAGAGAGATGAGTTCCCGTGATATACTCGCGTGTTACGTCAGTGTCATGTTTGACATCACACACAACAGTGTTGAAAACCAGTTGGAAGCCTTGGTTTCCGCTTGATGCCACTAAAAGAGGGAACTAATCTATGTAATGTCATGGCTTTGTGTTTTCTAGATGGCTTAGCACAAACCCTTTGAAAGAATCTGATAATTTTTTAAATATTACGAGAATATATTTGGGAAATTAACAAACTTTTTATGTTCATTGACATTTTGTTTTGTATTCATGTTGATAATTAGTCTATTTTAGTGTCATACTGAAAGTCTATATTGAGTGTTATTACTGAAAATTATGTTATTATTGAAAATTATACAACATTGTATATATTATTTTGTTATTGGTACTGTCTAATATTTCTAATATTAAGGTTGACAAAAGCAATAGGCTGCTGAAAAATAGACTGTATTTTTACAGAAATAAAATTTTTTAGCATATGTAAGAAATAAATGTGTGTCAAATTTTTGTGCCATAGATTTAAAAATTTCTGAGATATCAGGTCACGAAATTCAGAAATTTGACATATTTTATTGTTTTATATACAATGTAATAGTATCAATAACTGACGGCCGCCCCGGTGGCGCAGTGGTCCAAGCGATGGCCTCTGACCATTCGTCCGAAAGGGGTATGGGTTTGAATCACGGTGAGGCATGGATGTCGTGTTTGTCTTATGGCACTGGCTCTCTCCCTTCCCTGGAACCAGTGACCCTAAATTAGGGATGGGCAACTGCTTATAGCCCATTGAGTTGCTCATGGTGGTCGTTAAACCTTAAATAAATAATAAAAAAAAACCGCTGTTTTTATCATTGAGTAAGGCGATTTTTTCATGTTCCTTAAACATCTCTGTCCTGGCTTTCAGATAAATGTTCTGCTTAATGTATAGTTATAAAAATTTAAATTCAGACTCTCAAAATTTTAAATTTAGCTGGAATTTTTCGAAAAGTGATATTTTGATTTTTTTGAAAAAAAAATAAAATGTCTTTATTTATATAACAATGATACTATGCTATAAATTTGGAGATGACAATTGAAAGGCCTAAAACGTTACAAACAACAAAGCAGTTGTATACCAGGTCAACTAGTAATGGCATGTCATTTCTGGGGCCTCCTTGCAAGAATAATGCAACCCCCCTTCCCTTTTGAAGCTGCTCAGAAATTTTGGTTTTTCCTTCTGTGGAGAAAGAGTATAAACACATCGTTAACACTTTATAACTCAGTTGAGTGAAATGTTTAAAATTCTTATAATAAATTAATAATAGAAAATAAAAGGAATGAACATGTCCCCTGTCAGCAGTTGTACAATCAATCACAAATGTTCTCTAACAACAAAAGGCATTTCTTCTTGCATTTGCTTCTGCAAAGTCCTTTATCAACATGTGCATGTCTATTTTATAGTCCTGAGCATTTATTGAGAAGCCAACTCAATCAATCTCTCTTCTCATTTTGTTCCTTACATAGGTTTTATAAACAGGGTTCATATTCCTTGTGAAATTTAAGAACTCCTTAAATGAACCTTCCCCAATTTATTTCCCCTAATACTCCTGGAAAAATGCTTAAATTTAATTTTGACTCCTGGAGATTATTATACTTTGGACTTTTTCATTGTCTTTCTTTTATCACTTTGTGAACTTTTCCATTATTTTTTTCAAAATTTGTAGTTCTACCTAACATGCACTTGGTTTCCTCCTGCAAATGAGGTGAGTAACAATCATGATTGGATAAACTTTGTCATGTACCACAGCATTGCTTTGATGATCCTGGTACCCCAAGAGCTATGTGTGTTTCTCCATAGTCACTGCAAAATTGTTGGTCCACTATGGATTGTAAGAATTTGAATATGCCATGAAAATAAAAAAAATATCCGTGAAATGTTATTGAACATCTGTGTAAAATATATTTTCAAGTTTCTAACATTTATTAAACATTTTTGGGTTCGTTTATTTAATGTTTTTAATGTCGTGACATTTCTTGGATGTCTTTTCATTATTTTTTGTCAGTCTTTGTGCCATCAACGTTCGAAATGGCCGGAAATATTTCTGCTAACAGGGATGAGAATGTTCTGTGATTTACGGTTTCCTGACCAAGCTGGGAGTTTTTGTTTTTTTTAATTTGTTATCCTGATTATAATTTTGGTTTTTATATTTTTCTAACCATGTTCCTTATTTTTAATATTTTTGGTAATTAGTGAAAAAGTGTATTTTTTAGAAATTTTTGCTAATGTAGTCCATTTTTCTATATCTAAATCTCTTCTTTAAAACCAATCATCGGAACAAGCACTTTGCCTCCTTCTCTTTGAAAAGTGAAATTAAATTTAAAAATCTATACTTTATCTTTCTGTGATGGAATCTGAGCCATTTCCATGACCTGCAGAAATGTTTTCATGGCAGAGAAAAAAATGCAGTACCAGTTTATTTTAGTTAATTTTGCTTTTAAAACCATGTGTTTTCCCATTTCTTAGTCATTTCTTGGTGTATCAAGGGGCAGAGCAAGCAGTTTCTTTTGTTTCAAGTGAATTAATGTTAAAAATTGCCATACCCACATTTTATTGTGAATGAAATACAGCGATGGAGAGTTGGAGTCCTGATTTTGAACTTCAAAAATATGCTGTATGTATGACGGTTCTGACTAAATTACACCAAACATGGTTGAACAATAACTGTTTTTTAAGGATTTGAGGTGCTTTAACATTAAACCATTTAATTTAACTCTCATCTAAAGATTTCACTTTACTTTTTGCATGAATGCAGGGCATAAGATTGGCAAGGAATTACAGCAGGCCACTTTCCCACAAATGAGACAAAACAGTTCAGATATTACATGTAATTATGTCAGTACCATTACTACTAACAGTGAAAAATACAGGTCATTTGTTTAAATAGATTTATACAGAGTAATTTACATAATGTAGATGATTTGATCAATACTAAAGTTATTAATAGGTCCTGCTGAAAATTGCCAAACATAATTTGGTGGCAAGTGAGTAATTTCCTGTCCAGAGAACTATGGCAGCCATCTACCATTCTTTCCCATTACTAAGACAAGGCATGATTACCAGCTGAAATAATACCCAATTATTAATCTTGGTAGTACAGAGCAAGAAGATAGAATTGGTAACATGTTTTTAATTTGGACGTGAATGCAATATTCGATCAGAAATAGACAACAGAATCAGCAAAACAGGAAGTGTGATAGCTACATGGAATAATTATGCAGTACACACTGAAGGTAGTTGAAATATCACGCTTTTTACATTAAAGAAAAATTTATAAGCACAGCCGCCTTTCGACACCATCGTTGGTCTTGATAACCTGTTAATATTTTTAGCCTCACTACGAATGTCTACAGGTGCTCAAGGCTTCTGCGTTTTTCCTTAACCTAGCATTCCAACTGTCTTCAGCTACATGGAACTATTTGCACTAAGAAAGAGGTTTGAGTGAATAAAGCTGATTGCATACAACTTAGACCTACCCCTCTTTTTTATTGCACTGAATGGCTTTTTAGGTGGTTAGAAGTTACTGACATGAGAGTGGTAATGGGAATATTATGAAAGAGTAGGTAGATTTAGCTGAACACAGAATTAGTAACATAGACAGAAACTAAGTTGGGTACTTTTTTTGGTATAGAAAAAAATTAATCGGAACACATTAAGGAATTCTGCACTATGCAAAAATAAGATGTATTACAAGTAAAAAATAAATCTTTGATGATGAAACTAGAATTTATTTTATCAAGATTTAATAACTACCATGAGCAACTTTATAGGCTATAAGCAATTAAATTCCTGTACCTACTTTAGGGCCTCTAATTCCAGGGAAGGGAGTGAGCGAGCATTGTGAGACACTCCATCCATGTCTAATCTGTGGCCTGAGCTCACTCACATGAATGGTCAAGAACCAATTCTTAGAACACTGTGCCACAGAGGTGGCCTAGAAGTTGTTGTTTTTTTCTTCTTGCGTATGTTTACCAATAACATGACTAAACACCAGTGTGGATTATAGATGTGATATGGCAATGATAGGTTCTGCCATGTTTTGAAGAGTAGTGTGTGTGTTTGTTGGCCAACCACAATTCACAGAGAAATGGTGGCAAATAAATTTCCAAAAGGGAGGCTTGCTAGAAGCAAAAGTTCTGGTTTCTTTAGTAGAGAATGAAATTTTTTTTTTTTTTCAATTTAACATCATTCTTTTACATAATTCCCATTATTATCTATGACCTCTCGCCATCTTTCTGGTAGTAATTGAACTCCCCTTCTGTAGAACTCTGTTTTGAAGTAAAACAACTCTTATAATGCAGTTAACATCTTCAACTTCAAAGGTTTCCCCAGCGAAGTTGTTCTGAAGAGATCAATAAAGGTGGTAGTCTGTCGGTGATCTGGAGAATATGAGGCGTAAGATTCCTATTCAATGTCTAGTAATTTCCTCTGAGTGACTAAAGCTGTACGAGGCCTTGCGTTGGTTGTCATGTTACAAGATTATGCATTTGTGATTAATCAGTACTGGACGCTTAGATTTAAATTTTTCTTTCAGCCTTTCCAACTGTTGGCAGTACAGGCCAGCATTTATCATTCGGTTAGGTGCAAGCAGCTCTCAGTGGATTACCACCTTGAACTTAAGACCATTCTCTGACGTCCTCCCTTTGAAGTTGATGAAACAGGCTCTTCAACTCGGCATACAGTCCTTTGGCGCTTTACGCGTCTGTAAAGGGCCCACTTTTCATCACCCACAACTAATCGCTTCAAGAAAGGTTTGTTTCTGTGATGCAGAAGCAAAGAAAGACCTTTTATCCGATCGATTTCTTGCAGATACAGACATGCCAACCTTCAAAATCTGAAGATTTTTACAGCTCATAAAATCACAAGTGCTATTTTTTTTATTTTAATCTACATTATCCAGACTTAGGAACAATTTTCCAGAAATAGTATTGGTCCACTAAAAGTTCTGGAGGCAAAAAACTCCGCAAAAATCAACACCTATACCGAAATTCGTTTCTAGGTACATCGATCTCGCTAGATAATGAAAACATTAAATCTCCCGCATGTTGTTTTTATTATGAATAAAATATCAGCCAACTGTTTTACGTTTCTTTTTTAGGTTGTGCGCGAAGACGACAAAAAGCATCATACTAACCTCGCCTTTTGCTACAAGGCAAAGCCAACTGTAACTACTACCTTTTGTTGTTAAGTGAATTCACTGCAACTCAGCTGTAGAATGTGCGTGGCTATGTTGAGGTGAGAGGTTGAAAGACTGAACTGCAAGAAGGCAGGGCAGCTCACATCTGTCAATCAATTACTGACTCCCCAGCATTCTAGTGCAAGAGCGGGCGAGCTGTTTGCTGAAGGCATATGACAATCAGACCGGGATCAATTTTTTTTTTAAAGCAAATTTTTTCCGACCCATCTTGTACGATTAGTCAGAAGCCAGCGCTTAGACCACTGCACCTTTCTTTTTGCAGATAGGAGAGGAAAAGTACGAAACTGACTATTGTAATACCACCTTGCATTGACACAGAAAGAAAAAGATTTCACAGGCGGTTTTAAATCATGGTGGTTGATGAAATTTCGACCATCTAACGGCTAATTCCGAGTGAAAATCAGGAGAATTTGACATTCATCCGGATGACGAGCCGAAAATCCAGAGTTGTCACGTCTGCGGATAGGTCATGCAGTATTCAATGGTCCAACTTTGTGATAAACCCAAGAGCACGCATCATTCTTACTACTACTGTTCTGTGTACAGAGAACCTTTCTGATAATTCTTCAATGGATAGATGTCGGTCATTTGATATGGATTGGTACAGTTTCTTTTCAGAAACCTCTGATGGACGTCCAGAAGTGGGTTCTAAGCAAGGAGGTTAGAAGGAGGAGATGGCAACAGCCTCTCTCCCTGTGCTTCTGGTGTGACACCACTTTTTATCAGCTGACTACGCCAATGCGCCCAACCTAAGAATCTCTTGTATATCTCTATGGGGAAATCACGATTTTGAACGGGTTTTTCGGACCCTTACTCTACCCATACAGGCATGAAAAAAAATTGAGGCTGAAATATTCATTCCCATAATAAAAAAAATCCACAAAAAAAAAAAAAAAAAAAGAGGAAAATATGTGTTGGTATTTCTTTAAAAAATTTAACAAAATAATGATTCTTTTTTTGAGCAGAAGTGCATAGTGCGCATGATTACTTGCATACTATACTGCCCATGTTTAAAATATAACCAAAAGCCTAATGTTAAGAAATAAGAAGTCCGAAATATTCCTTCTTTCCATCTTTGGTTTGCAGTGCAGACTCCCACCACCTCAGAGAGAGGACAGAAACAACTGATCTGTTTTGGCTTCACTCAAAATGGGTCCCTTCACCTCCTCTTCTTCTTCTAACCTCCTTGGTTCTAAGGCTGGATCATTCCATGGCTTTTGATTTGTAGCATTTAATCTTCTCCATAACTTTGAAATTTTTTAGCCACAAATAGTAAAGTAGCACATGGTTCTTAAGGGAAAATATAAAACACCTCATTCTGCTCCTTTTGCAGAGACCACAACCAATATATAACCAGGGGCACCATCTATTTTATCGCAATGCACAATGCTACCACCATTCTAATTGGATTTACCCTCCCGAAAAAGCCAGCACTACAAGACAAGCACATCTATGCCTCATCTGGGATGGCAAATTTTGGCTTGTGAAACAGAATAAAATATTGTGGCATTACCTAATCCATTTCCAAGAAATTTGCAGTTTAGTATCTGTTTAGATTGCAGACTTTTCTTCTCTCTCCATTAATACCGTAATTTTCGTCGTATAATCTGCAGATTATCTGCTAAAAATATAGGTTCTGTGGAGTATACACCAATTAAAATTTTTTATTGCTCTTGGATTTTTAAAAAAATCCACAAGGTAATTGTGCAGGAGAGGGGGTATAATTGAAAAAGGAACACCCTCGGAAAATTTTTCCTCAGTTCAGGAGTTTGTATGGAGCAGAGGTGTAATGAAAGATTGGGAGGAAGGACGGCTGGGCTGATTTTGTATTGTTGAGGTCTCCGTTTTTGTCAACCAGCCAATGAAAACATACACACAGCACTTGCTGCTTGAACCTACACATTCTTCCTTTCGGATCTCTTGTGCACTGTACCTTCTGTTTCTTCCTTGGCCATTTTGACAGTCTTTGCAGCCAATACTTTCCTTCATTGCTATTCACGATATCTTTGAAAAGGAAACATTTCAGTTACACTGCCGAATTTAAACTTAAAGTGGTGGTTACAGTTGAAGATATGATCTTGTCACTGCACGATAGTTTTGAGATCAGAAAACAATCACAGTGACACGTGGCAGCCGCTGTATGGGGTTCTAAAACGTAAACAAATCCGCCAGTAAATTCCGCGGGAGAATCCATGGAAGTCTAGCCCCACTTTTTATTGGCCCACATATAAGTCGATCCCCCAAAGCAGGATTTCCTCCAAAAACTTTAGACTTATACAGCATTTGTACTTGTTCTGCATCAGCCTTTCATCCTTGGCAAGGTGTAATGCAATACTCTGGAGCTGCATCGGCGTGATCTATGGATGTCACGCCACTGAGCTTTATCTGTCCGGAGATTAAAAAAAAGGCGGGGGGGGGGGGGGGGGAAGTAACCTTTGAAAATGAACTTCATTTAATAAAATAGTTTACTTTTTCAGATTCCTGGGTCGTTATATGACAGACTTCTCTGTCAGAAATAGCACTCCCAGTTCAACATCTATGATGTGCGGATCATACAGCGATTTTTTCTTTTCTTTAAATGTTAGTCTGCGGATTATATGCTGGTGTGGATAATATGATGAAAATTACAATAGTTGTTTTTGTGTGTCAGAGTTTAATTACTCTTATAAAAGCATCTAATGTCGATCATTTAATGGCACTGGTCCCAAGGAAGGGGACAGCCAGTGTGGCAAGAACCACCATAATAACAACCGTGTCTTATCCTGTGATTTAAACTCGAAACAGGTCAGGAGTAGATGCTGTAGACACTGGTACTTCTTTCAAATAGCAAATCAGTGAGGTTCAAGTTTGAGAAGGAATTTGTTTAGTTATTCAATTTTCCCAGTAAAATTATATTTGTAACAGGTTATCATTGAGAAATACTGTCAAGTCATCAATAGGTATTCTGTAGTACCATATTTTCGTCCAATACCATTTTTTGTTGGTTGTTCCAGTCACATCATTACTAAAATAATGTCACAAGTAGGAGATTCCTTGAGATCACACAAAAAGAAATTAACCTAGATAAAAGTGGGTAGTAGTACGCCAAACAACCAAGTAAATAATAACAATATCCGTTTTATTAGCATAAAACAGTAAACAACTGGTTGCAGGCTTTCAGCACCTACAGGTGCCTTCTTCAGGTTTAAACACATTAGTAACCTAAATGAATGAACAGAAAAAATTTAAATATGCATGTGAAATGTATAAAAGCGAAATAGCACGGCACGTACTGAAACAGTTCAAAATTTGAAGAATCAAATACTTTAATGAGAGGCACGCACGAACATGCGCCATACCAAAGGCAGCTCCAATGACACGTCATCGTTGCAAACGTCACTGCTGAACAAAATCTGCAAAGATTCCCTAATGGGTGTACCTCTGGCGACAGTGTACAGTGCGATCTGTTGTAATTCAGCCCGTTGTGGGGCGACATAAGATGTTATTACCTCCAGAGAGAGGGCAGTGGACGATTTATTCCTCAAGACGTCTCTTTTATGTTCACACAAACGAGTTGCAAAGGACCTCTGTCATACCTATATAAAATTTGGCAGTTCCACTCTGGTACCTAAGCGGTATGGAATATACCCCTGTGTTAGCAAGCAAAGTGCTGCAGCTTCCGGGTGAAAGAAGGTATTGCGATATGGACCTTGGGTGGCAAATTCCAACTCCAAGTCCTAACTTCTTAAACGCATTCCAGATGAAATAGGAAAGTCCCGGTACGTACGGAAAGGGGCCAATGGTTCCTTGACATGGCGACATTGATTAACAAACGCAAGTTCAGCACTCTTAAAGATGCCATCAATTACATGCTCTTTATACCCTGCAGCTAAGGCCAACGATTTAATATTGTTGATCTCCGCAATCCTGGAAGCGTAATTTGAAGAGTGGGAAAACGCTTGTTTAGCACGATTTCTGAAAAATGCCAACTTGTGGATCGCCGGCCCGAAAGATGAGGGTAGGATTAAATTTGGGTTATAAGTAGGCTTATAATAAACTTCAGTCAAAAAGTTCCATAAGGCGGTTTAGTGACAAGGACGTCCAGATAAGGGAGTCACCATTAGCGCAATTCATAGTAAACTTGATGGACAAGAAAACATCCAATTCTTCCATCCCGCGAGACCAAATGAAAAATACATAGTCTACATAAACATAGCCATAATGCAGGTACCAATCCAGCTCTATTAAGGATTTGCGATTTCAGCGGCCTCAACACAGCTTCAGCTAGCACAGAGGACGTCTGGGAGCCCATAACCACCCCTTTAGATTGTTTAAATACTTGGTTGTTAAAACAGAAATAGTCTACAACAACGTCAACTCCAATATCGCTTGTTTTATGATGCAAGATGCTTCAGCTGCTGATGGAAAAAGCGTAACAACATTAAACGTACCAATGATACGATGTGGAGCTACTATGAAGTCTTTAACTCTGTTGATAAAATCCACTGAGGACTGAAGGACCGTGGAGGATGCCGGTAAGAACAATGCAATAAAACCAGCTAAACTGCATTCAAGATTTATCGACGGGGCAGACCTCCTCGTGATGATAGGACGCAGTGGGTTGCCTTGCTTATGATGCTTAACTCTAGCCTGCAAGGTCCTGGACGAAGCCAGGCAGATCTCTCTCACCTCGTTGCTCTAGGCTGACACGATTAATTCTTCTCGGGTCTTCTTTCCTCCAATTCCCCGGATTACCCTCGTTCCCCTTGGGCGATGATTTCTGGGGACAATGATTCTTGAATGCCCCTTCATCCCACAACGAAAGCAAACTTCAATCTTCTCAGAATTACCCGGTTTACTCATTATCTTTGTTCCTTGATTAGGAAATTTAGGCCCATAGCTGCGTTCCGGTCTGCTACCCTTAGCCTGGCTCCCTGCAAACTCGCTGCTATATCCTTATCTGGGTTTTTCTTCCTAGCTTCTTGTCCCCACGTGACTCGTAAATAGGTCACGTAATTCCGCTAGATAATCAATTTTCTCTAGCTTTCCTGTTGCTCCTCTCTGCAAAATGTAGGTTTTTAGCTCAGGGGATATCAAGGTCTTAAATTTATGACATACAATGAGATTCACTAATTGGTCAAATTATTTGACCTCACTGCTGTTAACATAGTATGTTAATGTTCTTTTTAATCTCCCTGCTAGTTGCATGTAGCTTTCTCCTTTTTCTCTAGAGACCTTATCAAATTGCTTCCTATAGGTATCTGGCATTAGACCACACTCTGCTAAAATAGCAGTTTTTACTACCTCATAATCCTTACATTCATCCAACGTCATCAATAGTTTACACACTCAGAGTTAAAAAGTGCAATTACTAATTTACCTTTTAACACATCTGGAACTTCATGTAACATAAAAGCTCTTTCTGAACAATAAAAAAAATCTAAAATCTCGTCCGGTTTACTCGGACTGCTAGGCAATGTCTTTTCTAATATTTTAATATAATCAGACAATTTATCATTGCTTTTACTCTTATCAACGTCTTTTCCTTTATCTTTCATCAGCTCAATTTTCTTTAAATCAAACTCTCGTTCTTCTCTCTTATTCACTAATTCTAACTCTCTTCTCTCTTATTCGCTAATTATAACTCTAGCTCTAACTTTTTTTGTTCTCTTTCTGCTTATCTATCTTCTAGTTCCAAAACTTTTAGTCTTAATTCCCACTCCATCCTATCCTGATTTAAAATAGATTTATCCTTATTTATTTCCACTTCATTACTGGAATTAAGGTCATCTCCTTCGTTCCTATCTTCATTGCTTGTTTCTGACACTGAATTATTTTCTCCGAACATTATTCGGTTATCTAAAATAACAATATATTCGAACCAAGCACAATATAACACTAATGTCTGATTAATTGCATGCAACATAATAAAAAAACCCCAAAAATTCTTATTAACACTTTGCCTAATGACTATCTAACTTGTACTATCTTAGCCTTAATGCCATGATGGGAAATATCCTAACACTTTCCTATCCTAGACACAGGTTAAAACAACAGAAAAAAAAACAATGGTCAAGAAAATGGTACATTACCCGAGGCGTTCGAGCCTCCTTTTTCATCTGTTAAACCATGTCCATCATCGTCACCATGTTCAGATTGTCCCTTTGTCACTGAATTCCTTTCTGCCACGTGCACTTCGTTTCACTGTCCGTTGTCACTAGATTCCTTTCAACCTCATGCTCTTCGCTCCTGTGTTCATTGTCGCTGGATTCCGGCAACCATGTGCACTTCTTTCCTCTGTCCGTTGTCAATGGATTCCAGGCAACCACGTGCCCTACTTCCTTTGTCTGTCACCTCTGACCACGTGCTGTCAATACTACAAGTACTGCCGACTGCGCCACAATATGTCAGGTCCCGCTGAGTTCAATTTGCCCTAGGCCTTACTGAACCTGAAATTCTCAAACGAGCCTGACGTAGGTTCTTTTGAGTGCCATTGAGTTAAACTCGATCTTTGAAAAAAAAACTGGAATGTGTAGTCAGTAATCACTTCAGTTCACGAAAATGAATAACTCCAATAACAAGTCCTTGGTTAAACAAAACAAAATTTAATAGCCGAAAGAATAAATTTCGTTTGATTGTCTATCTCCACGTGCCAACAGACCCAACTAGCGAACACTTCACTATCTCACTGATATCCCGGAAGATCCTTCGCCACGTGGACTTGAGTCATTTCGTCTAAAACCCCGGCCGATCTCTTATCGCCAAAAAACCCTGACTCCTCCGTCAGTGAAAAACCCCGATAGGTCTAACCGACACTCTCTGCTTTAACACACAATGTCCAACCTGTGGAAGGTGAAACACGAAAAGCCTCCTTTAGCGAGCGTGTCGCTTCCTTTTATATACTTAATCTTCTTCCCCCTGCCCTTTCCGCCTCTGGAAGTCCTTCTGGTGTGGAGTTAGCCGTTCACCGGAAGTAGTGACCTATGACCTATACATCAGACCCTGTCAACCAGATCGAATTCAACGGATGCCGTTAGTCACATGCTTCGTTCGATTACATAATCCAGCTTACAAAGGAAATGGTGCCACGTGCATTTGAATTTACATTACATTGCTTTTGAAATGAGAAATAATTACAGAAAATATTACTACATGGAAATAATTAGTGGGGCCCGACTCCGTCACCTTACAGCCAGGTTAATGGCAATCATTAACGAGTAGCAAGAAAAAAAGAATAGTAAGTTCACATGAAAGCCTCAATAAAAAAAGCAAAAATGAAATAAAGCTTTTTTTTTTTTACGTACAAAATTGCTACTTATTAGCATAAAAATCATTCTAATTAAAAAGAGAAACGTGCACGCGTCAAGCAAGATGCTGCAGCCGTGCTGGATTCTTTGTCTTGTGATGGTGGTTGTCTACAAGTGTCATGTAAACAAAACAGAGCAACACATAGAACAGCTTAAAGAGCTGATTAAATATATATGTGATGATAAAAAAAAAGGCTAGCCTAATCTTTTTTATAATGTTGTTTTCTCTAGTGGGTAAACTATATTTAAGATCTGTGTATCTAGATATTGGTAAACTTGATAATAGCAGATTGGCAGGCTTTGCTGTGCTCCACAATGTGGTATCAGCACTGTAGCTGGTGACACAAACCAAGGTCGTCTAGAAAGTACAAGGCCATGACATTAGAGAGATGAGTTCCCGTGATATACTCGCGTGTTACGTCAGTGTCATGTTTGACATCACACACAACAGTGTTGAAAACCAGTTGGAAGCCTTGGTTTCCGCTTGATGCCACTAAAAAGAGGGAACTAATCTATGTAATGTCATGGCTTTGTGTTTTCTAGATGGCTTAGCACAAACCCTTTGAAAGAATCTGATAATTTTTTAAATATTACGAGAATATATTTGGGAAATTAACAAACTTTTTATGTTCATTGACATTTTGTTTTGTATTCATGTTGATAATTAGTCTATTTTAGTGTCATACTGAAAGTCTATATTGAGTGTTATTACTGAAAATTATGTTATTATTGAAAATTATACAACATTGTATATATTATTTTGTTATTGGTACTGTCTAATATTTCTAATATTAAGGTTGACAAAAGCAATAGGCTGCTGAAAAATAGACTGTATTTTTACAGAAATAAAATTTTTTAGCATATGTAAGAAATAAATGTGTGTCAAATTTTTGTGCCATAGATTTAAAAATTTCTGAGATATCAGGTCACGAAATTCAGAAATTTGACATATTTTATTGTTTTATATACAATGTAATAGTATCAATAACTGACGGCCGCCCCGGTGGCGCAGTGGTCCAAGCGATGGCCTCTGACCATTCGTCCGAAAGGGGTATGGGTTTGAATCACGGTGAGGCATGGATGTCGTGTTTGTCTTATGGCACTGGCTCTCTCCCTTCCCTGGAACCAGTGACCCTAAATTAGGGATGGGCAACTGCTTATAGCCCATTGAGTTGCTCATGGTGGTCGTTAAACCTTAAATAAATAATAAAAAAAAACCGCTGTTTTTATCATTGAGTAAGGCGATTTTTTCATGTTCCTTAAACATCTCTGTCCTGGCTTTCAGATAAATGTTCTGCTTAATGTATAGTTATAAAAATTTAAATTCAGACTCTCAAAATTTTAAATTTAGCTGGAATTTTTCGAAAAGTGATATTTTGATTTTTTTTGAAAAAAAAAATAAAATGTCTTTATTTATATAACAATGATACTATGCTATAAATTTGGAGATGACAATTGAAAGGCCTAAAACGTTACAAACAACAAAGCAGTTGTATACCAGGTCAACTAGTAATGGCATGTCATTTCTGGGGCCTCCTTGCAAGAATAATGCAACCCCCCCCCCTCTTCCCTTTTGAAGCTGCTCAGAAATTTTGGTTTTTCCTTCTGTGGAGAAAGAGTATAAACACATCGTTAACACTTTATAACTCAGTTGAGTGAAATGTTTAAAATTCTTATAATAAATTAATAATAGAAAATAAAAGGAATGAACATGTCCCCTGTCAGCAGTTGTACAATCAATCACAAATGTTCTCTAACAACAAAAGGCATTTCTTCTTGCATTTGCTTCTGCAAAGTCCTTTATCAACATGTGCATGTCTATTTTATAGTCCTGAGCATTTATTGAGAAGCCAACTCAATCAATCTCTCTTCTCATTTTGTTCCTTACATAGGTTTTATAAACAGGGTTCATATTCCTTGTGAAATTTAAGAACTCCTTAAATGAACCTTCCCCAATTTATTTCCCCTAATACTCCTGGAAAAATGCTTAAATTTAATTTTGACTCCTGGAGATTATTATACTTTGGACTTTTTCATTGTCTTTCTTTTATCACTTTGTGAACTTTTCCATTATTTTTTTCAAAATTTGTAGTTCTACCTAACATGCACTTGGTTTCCTCCTGCAAATGAGGTGAGTAACAATCATGATTGGATAAACTTTGTCATGTACCACAGCATTGCTTTGATGATCCTGGTACCCCAAGAGCTATGTGTGTTTCTCCATAGTCACTGCAAAATTGTTGGTCCACTATGGATTGTAAGAATTTGAATATGCCATGAAAATAAAAAAAATATCCGTGAAATGTTATTGAACATCTGTGTAAAATATATTTTCAAGTTTCTAACATTTATTAAACATTTTTGGGTTCGTTTATTTAATGTTTTTAATGTCGTGACATTTCTTGGATGTCTTTTCATTATTTTTTGTCAGTCTTTGTGCCATCAACGTTCGAAATGGCCGGAAATATTTCTGCTAACAGGGATGAGAATGTTCTGTGATTTACGGTTTCCTGACCAAGCTGGGAGTTTTTGTTTTTTTTAATTTGTTATCCTGATTATAATTTTGGTTTTTATATTTTTCTAACCATGTTCCTTATTTTTAATATTTTTGGTAATTAGTGAAAAAGTGTATTTTTTAGAAATTTTTGCTAATGTAGTCCATTTTTCTATATCTAAATCTCTTCTTTAAAACCAATCATCGGAACAAGCACTTTGCCTCCTTCTCTTTGAAAAGTGAAATTAAATTTAAAAATCTATACTTTATCTTTCTGTGATGGAATCTGAGCCATTTCCATGACCTGCAGAAATGTTTTCATGGCAGAGAAAAAAATGCAGTACCAGTTTATTTTAGTTAATTTTGCTTTTAAAACCATGTGTTTTCCCATTTCTTAGTCATTTCTTGGTGTATCAAGGGGCAGAGCAAGCAGTTTCTTTTGTTTCAAGTGAATTAATGTTAAAAATTGCCATACCCACATTTTATTGTGAATGAAATACAGCGATGGAGAGTTGGAGTCCTGATTTTGAACTTCAAAAATATGCTGTATGTATGACGGTTCTGACTAAATTACACCAAACATGGTTGAACAATAACTGTTTTTTAAGGATTTGAGGTGCTTTAACATTAAACCATTTAATTTAACTCTCATCTAAAGATTTCACTTTACTTTTTGCATGAATGCAGGGCATAAGATTGGCAAGGAATTACAGCAGGCCACTTTCCCACAAATGAGACAAAACAGTTCAGATATTACATGTAATTATGTCAGTACCATTACTACTAACAGTGAAAAATACAGGTCATTTGTTTAAATAGATTTATACAGAGTAATTTACATAATGTAGATGATTTGATCAATACTAAAGTTATTAATAGGTCCTGCTGAAAATTGCCAAACATAATTTGGTGGCAAGTGAGTAATTTCCTGTCCAGAGAACTATGGCAGCCATCTACCATTCTTTCCCATTACTAAGACAAGGCATGATTACCAGCTGAAATAATACCCAATTATTAATCTTGGTAGTACAGAGCAAGAAGATAGAATTGGTAACATGTTTTTAATTTGGACGTGAATGCAATATTCGATCAGAAATAGACAACAGAATCAGCAAAACAGGAAGTGTGATAGCTACATGGAATAATTATGCAGTACACACTGAAGGTAGTTGAAATATCACGCTTTTTACATTAAAGAAAAATTTATAAGCACAGCCGCCTTTCGACACCATCGTTGGTCTTGATAACCTGTTAATATTTTTAGCCTCACTACGAATGTCTACAGGTGCTCAAGGCTTCTGCGTTTTCCTTAACCTAGCATTCCAACTGTCTTCAGCTACATGGAACTATTTGCACTAAGAAAGAGGTTTGAGTGAATAAAGCTGATTGCATACAACTTAGACCTACCCCTCTTTTTTATTGCACTGAATGGCTTTTTAGGTGGTTAGAAGTTACTGACATGAGAGTGGTAATGGGAATATTATGAAAGAGTAGGTAGATTTAGCTGAACACAGAATTAGTAACATAGACAGAAACTAAGTTGGGTACTTTTTTTGGTATAGAAAAAAATTAATCGGAACACATTAAGGAATTCTGCACTATGCAAAAATAAGATGTATTACAAGTAAAAAATAAATCTTTGATGATGAAACTAGAATTTATTTTATCAAGATTTAATAACTACCATGAGCAACTTTATAGGCTATAAGCAATTAAATTCCTGTACCTACTTTAGGGCCTCTAATTCCAGGGAAGGGAGTGAGCGAGCATTGTGAGACACTCCATCCATGTCTAATCTGTGGCCTGAGCTCACTCACATGAATGGTCAAGAACCAATTCTTAGAACACTGTGCCACAGAGGTGGCCTAGAAGTTGTTGTTTTTTTCTTCTTGCGTATGTTTACCAATAACATGACTAAACACCAGTGTGGATTATAGATGTGATATGGCAATGATAGGTTCTGCCATGTTTTGAAGAGTAGTGTGTGTGTTTGTTGGCCAACCACAATTCACAGAGAAATGGTGGCAAATAAATTTCCAAAAGGGAGGCTTGCTAGAAGCAAAAGTTCTGGTTTCTTTAGTAGAGAATGAAATTTTTTTTTTTTTTCAATTTAACATCATTCTTTTACATAATTCCCATTATTATCTATGACCTCTCGCCATCTTTCTGGTAGTAATTGAACTCCCCTTCTGTAGAACTCTGTTTTGAAGTAAAACAACTCTTATAATGCAGTTAACATCTTCAACTTCAAAGGTTTCCCCAGCGAAGTTGTTCTGAAGAGATCAATAAAGGTGGTAGTCTGTCGGTGATCTGGAGAATATGAGGCGTAAGATTCCTATTCAATGTCTAGTAATTTCCTCTGAGTGACTAAAGCTGTACGAGGCCTTGCGTTGGTTGTCATGTTACAAGATTATGCATTTGTGATTAATCAGTACTGGACGCTTAGATTTAAATTTTTCTTTCAGCCTTTCCAACTGTTGGCAGTACAGGCCAGCATTTATCATTCGGTTAGGTGCAAGCAGCTCTCAGTGGATTACCACCTTGAACTTAAGACCATTCTCTGACGTCCTCCCTTTGAAGTTGATGAAACAGGCTCTTCAACTCGGCATACAGTCCTTTGGCGCTTTACGCGTCTGTAAAGGGCCCACTTTTCATCACCCACAACTAATCGCTTCAAGAAAGGTTTGTTTCTGTGATGCAGAAGCAAAGAAAGACCTTTTATCCGATCGATTTCTTGCAGATACAGACATGCCAACCTTCAAAATCTGAAGATTTTTACAGCTCATAAAATCACAAGTGCTATTTTTTTTTATTTTAATCTACATTATCCAGACTTAGGAACAATTTTCCAGAAATAGTATTGGTCCACTAAAAGTTCTGGAGGCAAAAAAACTCCGCAAAAATCAACACCTATACCGAAATTCGTTTCTAGGTACATCGATCTCGCTAGATAATGAAAACATTAAATCTCCCGCATGTTGTTTTTATTATGAATAAAATATCAGCCAACTGTTTTACGTTTCTTTTTTAGGTTGTGCGCGAAGACGACAAAAAGCATCATACTAACCTCGCCTTTTGCTACAAGGCAAAGCCAACTGTAACTACTACCTTTTGTTGTTAAGTGAATTCACTGCAACTCAGCTGTAGAATGTGCGTGGCTATGTTGAGGTGAGAGGTTGAAAGACTGAACTGCAAGAAGGCAGGGCAGCTCACATCTGTCAATCAATTACTGACTCCCCAGCATTCTAGTGCAAGAGCGGGCGAGCTGTTTGCTGAAGGCATATGACAATCAGACCGGGATCAATTTTTTTTTTTTAAAGCAAATTTTTTCCGACCCATCTTGTACGATTAGTCAGAAGCCAGCGCTTAGACCACTGCACCTTTCTTTTTGCAGATAGGAGAGGAAAAGTACGAAACTGACTATTGTAATACCACCTTGCATTGACACAGAAAGAAAAAGATTTCACAGGCGGTTTTAAATCATGGTGGTTGATGAAATTTCGACCATCTAACGGCTAATTCCGAGTGAAAATCAGGAGAATTTGACATTCATCCGGATGACGAGCCGAAAATCCAGAGTTGTCACGTCTGCGGATAGGTCATGCAGTATTCAATGGTCCAACTTTGTGATAAACCCAAGAGCACGCATCATTCTTACTACTACTGTTCTGTGTACAGAGAACCTTTCTGATAATTCTTCAATGGATAGATGTCGGTCATTTGATATGGATTGGTACAGTTTCTTTTCAGAAACCTCTGATGGACGTCCAGAAGTGGGTTCTAAGCAAGGAGGTTAGAAGGAGGAGATGGCAACAGCCTCTCTCCCTGTGCTTCTGGTGTGACACCACTTTTTATCAGCTGACTACGCCAATGCGCCCAACCTAAGAATCTCTTGTATATCTCTATGGGGAAATCACGATTTTGAACGGGTTTTTCGGACCCTTACTCTACCCATACAGGCATGAAAAAAATTGAGGCTGAAATATTCATTCCCATAATAAAAAAATTCCACAAAAAAAAAAAAAAAAAAAAAAAAAAGAGGAAAATATGTGTTGGTATTTCTTTAAAAAATTTAACAAAATAATGATTTTTTTTGAGCAGAAGTGCATAGTGCGCATGATTACTTGCATACTATACTGCCCATGTTTAAAATATAACCAAAAGCCTAATGTTAAGAAATAAGAAGTCCGAAATATTCCTTCTTTCCATCTTTGGTTTGCAGTGCAGACTCCCACCACCTCAGAGAGAGGACAGAAACAACTGATCTGTTTTGGCTTCACTCAAAATGGGTCCCTTCACCTCCTCTTCTTCTTCTAACCTCCTTGGTTCTAAGGCTGGATCATTCCATGGCTTTTGATTTGTAGCATTTAATCTTCTCCATAACTTTGAAATTTTTTAGCCACAAATAGTAAAGTAGCACATGGTTCTTAAGGGAAAATATAAAACACCTCATTCTGCTCCTTTTGCAGAGACCACAACCAATATATAACCAGGGGCACCATCTATTTTATCGCAATGCACAATGCTACCACCATTCTAATTGGATTTACCCTCCCGAAAAAGCCAGCACTACAAGACAAGCACATCTATGCCTCATCTGGGATGGCAAATTTTGGCTTGTGAAACAGAATAAAATATTGTGGCATTACCTAATCCATTTCCAAGAAATTTGCAGTTTAGTATCTGTTTAGATTGCAGACTTTTCTTCTCTCTCCATTAATACCGTAATTTTCGTCGTATAATCTGCAGATTATCTGCTAAAAATATAGGTTCTGTGGAGTATACACCAATTAAAATTTTTTATTGCTCTTGGATTTTTAAAAAAATCCACAAGGTAATTGTGCAGGAGAGGGGTATAATTGAAAAAGGAACACCCTCGGAAAATTTTTCCTCAGTTCAGGAGTTTGTATGGAGCAGAGGTGTAATGAAAGATTGGGAGGAAGGACGGCTGGGCTGATTTTGTATTGTTGAGGTCTCCGTTTTTGTCAACCAGCCAATGAAAACATACACACAGCACTTGCTGCTTGAACCTACACATTCTTCCTTTCGGATCTCTTGTGCACTGTACCTTCTGTTTCTTCCTTGGCCATTTTGACAGTCTTTGCAGCCAATACTTTCCTTCATTGCTATTCACGATATCTTTGAAAAGGAAACATTTCAGTTACACTGCCGAATTTAAACTTAAAGTGGTGGTTACAGTTGAAGATATGATCTTGTCACTGCACGATAGTTTTGAGATCAGAAAACAATCACAGTGACACGTGGCAGCCGCTGTATGGGGTTCTAAAACGTAAACAAATCCGCCAGTAAATTCCGCGGGAGAATCCATGGAAGTCTAGCCCCACTTTTTATTGGCCCACATATAAGTCGATCCCCCAAAGCAGGATTTCCTCCAAAAACTTTAGACTTATACAGCATTTGTACTTGTTCTGCATCAGCCTTTCATCCTTGGCAAGGTGTAATGCAATACTCTGGAGCTGCATCGGCGTGATCTATGGATGTCACGCCACTGAGCTTTATCTGTCCGGAGATTAAAAAAAAGGCGGGGGGGGGGGGGGAAGTAACCTTTGAAAATGAACTTCATTTAATAAAATAGTTTACTTTTTCAGATTCCTGGGTCGTTATATGACAGACTTCTCTGTCAGAAATAGCACTCCCAGTTCAACATCTATGATGTGCGGATCATACAGCGATTTTTTCTTTTCTTTAAATGTTAGGCTGCGGATTATATGCTGGTGTGGATAATATGATGAAAATTACAATAGTTGTTTTTGTGTGTCAGAGTTTAATTACTCTTATAAAAGCATCTAATGTCGATCATTTAATGGCACTGGTCCCAAGGAAGGGGACAGCCAGTGTGGCAAGAACCACCATAATAACAACCGTGTCTTATCCTGTGATTTAAACTCGAAACAGGTCAGGAGTAGATGCTGTAGACACTGGTACTTCTTTCAAATAGCAAATCAGTGAGGTTCAAGTTTGAGAAGGAATTTGTTTAGTTATTCAATTTTCCCAGTAAAATTATATTTGTAACAGGTTATCATTGAGAAATACTGTCAAGTCATCAATAGGTATTCTGTAGTACCATATTTTCGTCCAATACCATTTTTTGTTGGTTGTTCCAGTCACATCATTACTAAAATAATGTCACAAGTAGGAGATTCCTTGAGATCACACAAAAAGAAATTAACCTAGATAAAAGTGGGTAGTAGTACGCCAAACAACCAAGTAAATAATAACAATATCCGTTTTATTAGCATAAAACAGTAAACAACTGGTTGCAGGCTTTCAGCACCTACAGGTGCCTTCTTCAGGTTTAAACACATTAGTAACCTAAATGAATGAACAGAAAAAAATTTAAATATGTATGTGAAATGTATAAAAGCGAAATAGCACGGCACGTACTGAAACAGTTCAAAATTTGAAGAATCAAATACTTTAATGAGAGGCACGCACGAACATGCGCCATACCAAAGGCAGCTCCAATGACACGTCATCGTTGCAAACGTCACTGCTGAACAAAATCTGCAAAGATTCCCTAATGGGTGTACCTCTGGCGACAGTGTACAGTGCGATCTGTTGTAATTCAGCCCGTTGTGGGGCGACATAAGATGTTATTACCTCCAGAGAGAGGGCAGTGGACGATTTATTCCTCAAGACGTCTCTTTTATGTTCACACAAACGAGTTGCAAAGGACCTCTGTCATACCTATATAAAATTTGGCAGTTCCACTCTGGTACCTAAGCGGTATGGAATATACCCCTGTGTTAGCAAGCAAAGTGCTGCAGCTTCCGGGTGAAAGAAGGTATTGCGATATGGACCTTGGGTGGCAAATTCCAACTCCAAGTCCTAACTTCTTAAACGCATTCCAGATGAAATAGGAAAGTCCCGGTACGTACGGAAAGGGGCCAATGGTTCCTTGACATGGCGACATTGATTAACAAACGCAAGTTCGGCACTCTTAAAGATGCCATCAATTACATGCTCTTTATACCCTGCAGCTAAGGCCAACGATTTAATATTGTTGATCTCCGCAATCCTGGAAGCGTAATTTGAAGAGTGGGAAAACGCTTGTTTAGCACGATTTCTGAAAAATGCCAACTTGTGGATCGCCGGCCCGAAAGATGAGGGTAGGATTAAATTTGGGTTATAAGTAGGCTTATAATAAACTTCAGTCAAAAAGTTCCATAAGGCGGTTTAGTGACAAGGACGTCCAGATAAGGGAGTCACCATTAGCGCAATTCATAGTAAACTTGATGGACAAGAAAACATCCAATTCTTCCATCCCGCGAGACCAAATGAAAAATACATAGTCTACATAAACATAGCCATAATGCAGGTACCAATCCAGCTCTATTAAGGATTTGCGATTTCAGCGGCCTCAACACAGCTTCAGCTAGCACAGAGGACGTCTGGGAGCCCATAACCACCCCTTTAGATTGTTTAAATACTTGGTTGTTAAAACAGAAATAGTCTACAACAACGTCAACTCCAATATCGCTTGTTTTATGATGCAAGATGCTTCAGCTGCTGATGGAAAAAGCGTAACAACATTAAACGTACCAATGATACGATGTGGAGCTACTATGAAGTCTTTAACTCTGTTGATAAAATCCACTGAGGACTGAAGGACCGTGGAGGATGCCGGTAAGAACAATGCAATAAAACCAGCTAAACTGCATTCAAGATTTATCGACGGGGCAGACCTCCTCGTGATGATAGGACGCAGTGGGTTGCCTTGCTTATGATGCTTAACTCTAGCCTGCAAGGTCCTGGACGAAGCCAGGCAGATTCACGAATAACTTCCAGGACGGAAGGCAGTTTCGCTAATCTCTTCACTTTAGCAATCCACTGCTTAAGTGGGTTGGATGTGATCACATTTGAATTCGACTGCTTGATGAAGTCCACGATTTTCTTATTATACTCAACAAAATCTAAAACAGCAATCCAATTGGATTTGTCGTTGAGTAAAAAATTTGATCGACGGGTCCTTTGTAAGCTTGTGGATGGTAGAGGCATCATGCGACCGATTGGCTGCCTTAACAAAATGTAAACAAATCTTATTCAAAAGTAAGACGAACTGGTAGCGTAGTGTATCTCTACTTTCGAAGGGTACTTTTCCCAAAAGGCTTTCAATGGCCGGAATAAGAACCTTAGCAGGTGGTTGGGAACTCAAGTAGAATTTAGGTCCCATTTGTAACAAACTATGTTCCTTATTGGAGAAGAGACTGACGATCGAAATCTGGAGATTCTGTTGAGGCATTGGTAATGATTCTTTTAGTTTGGCAAGTTTTTGCATATGGTTCTTGCTTAGTGTCTGATGTTGTCAGTAGACTAGCATATTAACCTTCCGTAAGAAAATGTCTATAAGTAATGGAGCCGGAAGAGCCCATGTTTCAAAGACATGACGAGACGTCTCTTAATCAATACAAGGTGCGATAAGGCCCGTCGTTGAAAGTTCAACTTCCTTCTAAGGAACCATTTGTCGTGGACAGTAGTCTTGAACTGCAGGAACTTCGGAATGACATTAAAATGATTACAATTGATAGAAACAAAAGGTGACTCCTTTTGGTTTCTAGCTTAAGTCTTAAACTACAATAACCGTTGAAACTACACATGATGTGCCCGAAAAATAGCATAGTTAAACTAGATAAAAGTGGGTAGTAGTACGCCAAACAACTAAGTAAATAATAACAATATCCGTTTTATTGGCATAAAACAGTAAACAACTGGTTGCAAGCTTTCAGCACCTACAGGTGCCTTCTTCAAGCTTAGACGTAGTTTAAATAAGACTTAAGCTAGAAACCGAAAGAAGCCACCTTTTGTTCCCGATCAATCAATTGTAAGCATTTTAACGTCATTCTGAAGTTCCTTCAACGACAGGCCTTATCGCATCTTGTACTGATCAAGAGATGTCTGGTCATGTCTTTGGAGCATAGGCTCTTCCAGCTCCATCTTAAGCTTGCATCCGAAACGTCTTTAGTACTTATGGACATTTTCTTATGGAAGGTTAATATGCTAGTCGACCGCCATCGTCGGACACTAAGCAAGAACCATATGCAAAAACTCGCCAGACTGAAAGACTCATTACCAATGCCTCAACAGAATCTCCAAATTCCAATAGTCAATCTCTTCTCCAAGAACTTCTCCAATAAGGAACTTAGTTTTTTACAAATGGGACCTAAATTCTGCTTGAGTTCCCAACCACTTGCTAAAGTTCTTATTCCAGCCATTGAAAGCCTTTTGGGAAAAGTACCCTTCGAAAGTAGAGATACACTACGCTATCAGTTCACCTTACTTTTGAATAAGATTTGTTTACATTTTGATAAGGCAGCCAATTGGTTGCACGATGCTCTACCACTCGCAAGCTTACTAAGGACCCGTCGATCAAATTTTTTACTCAACGACAAATCCAATTGGATTGCTGTTTTAGATTTTGTTGAGTATAATAAGAAAATCGTGGACTTCATCAAGTAGTCAAATTAAAATGTGATCACATCCAACCCACTTAACCAGTGGATTGCTAAAGTTAAGAGATTAGCGAAACAGCCTTCCATCCCGGAAGTTATTAGAGAATCTGCTTGGCTTCATCCAGGACCTAAACTCCCATCCTTGCAGGCTAGACTTAAGCATCATAAGCAAGGCAACCCACTGCATCCTATAGTCATGAGGAGGTCTGCCCCGTCGATAAATCTTGAACGCAGTTTTGCTGGTTTTATTGCACCAATAAAACCAGCAAAACTGCGTTCACTGGCATCTATACGGTCCTTCAGTCCTCAGTGGATTTTATCAACAGAGTTAAAGACTTCATAGTAGCTCCACACCACATCATTGGTACGATTGATGATGTTTCGCTTTTTCCATCAGTACCTGTAACGGAAGCATCTTGCACCATAAAACAAGCGATATTGGAGTAGACTTTGTTCTCCCAAGAGTTGTTGGCAGCCATCTCCTATGCAATCGACGTTGTTGTAGACTAACTATTTCTGTTTTAACAACCAAGTACACCAAGAAGGAGACATCTGATATCAACGAAATTTATACAGCATAATAACGGAATACAGAGGATAACGTGATCAAAACATTATGGCAAAATACAGCTGTATTTGCTGGTAAACTGAAAAATAACATTTCCATGTAACATGGTTAGTACAAGGTTGAGCCGCCATGAACTGCGTCACACTGTGCAATTCTGGCATGGAGTCTGTCGTACAGATGTTGGATGTAAGTTTGGGGTATTGAGTTCCAAGCATCCTCAATCTGGACGCGTAAATCGGGGATGGTCGTGGAGACCGGATAAGTCGGCGTCCGATAAAATCCCACACGTGCTCAATGGGGGACAAATCCGGTGAACGTGCAGGCCATGGAAGTTGTCTCACACCCTGAAGTGCATGTTGCGTTGTACGTGCCGTGTGTGGGTATGCATTATCTTGCTGGAAAACACCACGATGGACCTACCTTACAAATGGCACAACGGGCTGAATGATGTTGTTGATGTAGGAGGTGCTGTTTAACGTACCAAATACAAACACTTGTGTACGAGAGCGATACCTGATCGCTTCCCACACCAGGAGACCAGGTGTAGGCCCTGTGTGTCACTGGCAGATGCAAGAAGGGTGGAGACACTCCCCTGTGTCTGCGAACACGCATACGGCCATCGGAGGTTCCCAAGTAGAATCTGCTTTCATCGCTGAACATGACAGATCACCATTGCGCTCTCCAGTGCAGATGTTGGGGACACCACTGCAGCCGTTCCTGACGGTGGGCTGGAGTCAGAGGTACACACGCCAGAGGCACACGTGCACGTAGTCTTGCATTCGGTAGACGGTTGCGGATTGTTCGCACAGTCACCTCAAGTGCAACTGCAACTCGGATTTGCGTCGCAGTGGAAGTTCTGCTTGACAACGCCGCTCTCATCAGTCCGTCTGCGACTCCCGGTTTCACGTCTTCTCGTGTGGGAATGTTCCTCGAACCATCTACGCCACCACCAATACTTCCAGTCCAATTCGCTCTGCAATACGACGATACGACCACCCGGAGTCCGACTAGACGACCTCGCTGAAAGTCTGATAACTGCTGAAATCGTACAAGTCTTCCATGTCCAGGCATTGCAGCTTCTTCAGGGTCTTCGCATATGTCCGTACACCGACAACTGATTACATTCACTTCGCCGTATTCCTTAAATACCACCGACGATAATTTGCATATTATGCCGTGCTGTGGCGTAAGCGCTTACCGGTTGGTCCCGAAATTAACATCGCACCTACGTAAACTCGACCCCATTAACATATGTAAATTTCATGATCGTACGCCAATTCCTTCTTGGTGTTCTTTTTTACTTTCCGCCAGTGTATTTTAACAATTGAAATGGGTGGCTATGGGCTCCCCGGTGTCCTTTTTGTAAGCTGAAGCTGTTTTAAGGCCGCTGGAATCGTAAATCCTTAATAGAGCCGTATTGGTACCTGCATTATGGCTACGTTATGTAGACGATGTATTTTTTATTTGGTCTCGCGGGATGGAAGAACTGGATGTTTTCTTGTCCTTCAATTTCCTCCACAAAGACATCAAGTTTACTATGGATTGCGCTAATGGCAAGTCCCTTATCTGGACAACCTCGTCACTAAACCGCCGTATGGGACTTTTTTGACTGAGGTTTATAATAAGCCTACTTATACCCCAAATTTAATCCTACCCTCATCTTTTGGGCCGGGTACCCACAAGTTGGCATTTTTCAGAAATCGTGCTAAGCGAGCGTTTTCCCACTCTTCAAATGACACTTCCAGGATTGCGGATATCAACAATATCAAATCGTTGACCTTAGCTGCAGGGTATAAAGAGCATGTAATTGATGGCATCTTTAAGAGTGCCAAATTTGCATTTGTTAAACAATGTCGCTATATCGAGGAACCCAGTCAGAGGTTCATTGGCTCCTTTCCATACGTACAGGGACTTTCCTATTTCATCCAGAATGCATTTAAAAAGTTAGGACTTGGAATTTGCCAGCCAAGGTCCATATCGCAATACTTTCCGCCATCCGAAAGCTGCAGCACTTTGCTTGCTTCCATACCACTTAGATACCAGGATGGAACTACCAAATTTTATATAGGTATGACAAAGAGGTCCTTTACAACTTGTTTGTCTGAACACAAAAGAGACTTCTTGAGGAATAAATATCCACAGCCCTCTCTCGGGAGGTAATAACATCTTATGCTGCCTCACAACAGATTGCACCGTACACTACCGCCAGAGGTACAACCATTAGGGAATCTTTGGAGATTTTGTTCTGCAGTGACGCTTGCAACGATGACGTGTCATTGGAGCTGCCTTTGGTATGGCGCATGTTCTTGCATGCCTCTCATTAAAGTATTTGATTCTTCAAATTTTCAACTGTTTCAGCAAGTGCCATGCTGTCTTGTTTTTATATATTTCACATGCATGTTTAAATTTTTTCTGTTCATTCATTTAGTTTACTAACGTTGTATTTAAACCACGTCTAAGCCTGAAAAACGCACCTGTAGGTGCTGAAAGCTTGCAACCAGTTGTTTACTGTTTTATGCTAATAAAATGAATATTGTTATTATTTAAGAAATTAACCACTAAAATCTATTCATTTGACTAATAGTTGCATTTTAGGCATTTGAATTATCCCCATGTTAATAACAGAAATTTTCAAGCTTTTATATCAGTCAGCTTCATACAACTACATTTTCCCTAGGTTGATCTATGGATGAACTTAATTTTTAACATTTTTGTTTGCTTGGGAGTCATTTCATCAAGTTTTTTTTCTGTTTTTAAAGTTTTGATGTATTTCAATTTATTTCACAGACACTCAAAGGGAAAGACAAATGTAGAACAAAATCAAATTTTTGTACACACGTAATACTGGAGGCACTGAACATTATCTTAAGTGATGAACAATAGGAAAGTATTAGCTGGATTACCCAAGTTTCACCAACATTTTTAATACTTTTTGTGAAATCTCAGTGTTCAAGAATTTTTATGGTTCAAACAGCTGTGACTAAGCATGTTTCAGATTTGGGAAAAGATAAACTTATTGCAAATGTGAATCAAATTTTTCTTCACTTTATCACAGAAATATTTAATATTTTGAAAACTGATATGCATTAGGATATCACATTGCTCTTAGTATATCTTAAACCTAATGACAAATTTCTAGATTTGAAGGGTGGAAAAAGGCTTAATTCTAATGTTTTTATTAACACACAGTGACAAAATGAAAGCCCATATATAATCTTAACATTTCAGTGTTTGAACTAGTTCTTTCAAAACCCATATAAACATATACAACTAGCTCTGATGCATTAAAAAAAATGACAATACAAATATAACTTTTTATTGTATTAGCTTGGTCACAGGTTACCAAAGATAAGCATATAGAATATAAAGCACTAAAATTAAATACTGTCTTGTTCAGAACAGTCGTTATGAAAGAAAAAAATCACAAACAAACATAAAACATAAGTGTTGATAAAAATCTACAACTGCATCATACACACATACAATACACACTTTCAGTGAGCATTTGTTAACATGGCAATGAAATCAGACTGTTGTGAACATATGAGCACAAGAAATTTTGCATTTCTACAGATGCTTTTAATAAATCAATTCTATACAAAAAATATTCAAACAAAACTATAAATGATGAAATTCACTACATATCCAGAACATAAAGAGTTTCAGTAATGTTTAGGACTCTTAGAATTAATACCTTTCTTTTATACCACAGCAGTTATGAGATGCCATAGTACAACTAAGCCATGTATTTAAATCACCCCCCCAAATTAAAATTGTGTAAGTAAATATGAGTCACCAAAACTGATTTGAAATCATGCCTGCTTAGTTTTCCAAGATAATGTATAGTACAACTAAGCCATGTATTTAAAAGGTATTAAAACAGTAAAATTCTTGAATTGGAATTAAAACCTGTTAAAATGCTAAGAGCAAGAATGATTACTTAAGACATGATACTACACATCATATTGTAAAAATAAACAGAAACTTCTCTTCTTTGTATATCAAAATATCTTGACTGTTTAAAACCACAAAACTGGCATCATCAACATGTCATCTATAATACACCTGAACAATACATAGAGCACTTCTTGACTGAAAATTTCTCACTGTGCTCATATTCAGATTCTGTTACACTTTCAACTTCTAAAACACAGCTACAAGAATAACGATTCTTCAGGAGGTGATATAGTTGACACTCCATGGTACCTACAGAGAAACAGAAAAAAGGGTATTGTTATAGGCACTTGAAAACCACTTTAAAACTAATTCTGAAGTGTAGAATCATTTACAAGAGACAATAAAAGGAAGTGTAGAGGATAAAATCTGTTAAATAATTCTGTTCATTTATTTCCACAGATGTGAAATTATTTCTGAACATCCACTACACTTCTGTAAAGTTGACGCACATGACTAAAACTGCGTCAGACAAACCATTAAATTATTCAACACATGTAAACTGCTTTCACTAGGGGATAATACTGTGTTGTACATTTGTGGAAATTTTCCCAATGTGAATAAGGAAAAAATGAAGCATATTGTTTTAACTCCTATTTATATTTTCTATGTCAGATTAGAACGTTAAGGCTTTCTGTTAATGTCGACCCCCCCCCAATATTATGTGCATCGCTGTAAATGGAGAAGTTTGATACGGCAACAGTAAGTAAAAATTATCGGGTAGTTTGTATTTCTTTTTGGAGCTAACCTCTGAATCTCGGAGAACAGCTTAGTGATATATATGTATATCCAGGTAACAAAATGTCGATTTTGTTACAAATGTTGATTTTATTACCTAAGTGTATCAAATTAATTAATTTACTTCAGCTTACCTTCATGTTTCACTAAATGATCGAAAATTCCATTTTTCATATTGTAGCTAGCAGAACTTTAAATTTTAATTGCCAGAAACTTTTATACTACCAGTTTTAATAGTATCTAGGGGAAAAAATAGATGGTTGATTCTTAGAACACCCATAAGTTTAAAGTAACAACAGTCCATAGCCTAACCATTCAGCTGTGCGTTTCCTCCATCACATTAGTTAATTTGGTTACCAGTGTTAAATAAAATTAATTAAAAAGTGAAAGGAAAAATTAACTTGAGCTAATATCAAATCTTTGAGTGGGTTTTAGTAAAAGATTTATACAAGAGCTCGCCCAGTCTACATGTGTTTCTGAGCTTTTGTAACAGCCTGAGATCGTGCTCATCTCTATTGTACATACAAAGAAATTTCTACAATTTCAAATGTGTATATTAGAAACTACTTGACAAATGTAACTTTTTTCTAATAACTTCAACATTTCAATCAAAATGAGTTAAAGAAATGGTTTACGTGTAAGCATCTGGGGAACCTCCACCTCTCATTCATGCTCTAATAATTCTATCAATTCTTCAAACGTCTCAATGTGTTGAATTTTTTACGTGGTTATAATTCATTTTATACATAAATGTCAACTATTCAGTTGTTGCATTATTTACTGTTTCTCACGTTGTTGTTGAAATGCTTTTGGGAAACGTCTGTGTTTGACAAAGGGTTCTAAATTATACAATATTCCCTAAAGTTTATAATATAGAAATAAATAGATAAGAGTTTAGGAATGTTACTCACATTTGGTCATGGAGCATTCCAGGATATTGCAGGGTCCTTTGTAGTCCTATTGTGATGAAATTCTGTTCATTATGTTTCAAATTGTAGACATCTCTTTTTTTCACACGAACATTGATTCAGTTAAATCTTCGTATTGAAGGTTCAGGCTTCATGTTTAACCTTGTTATTATTCTATATTTTGTTTTCAAATGGTAAGGTAAAAGCAGTAAATCAGTATCACTCTTTTTGAGTCGTCATTTAAAAGATGATATTTAAGAACATTAAAACAACTAAATATTCCGAACCTCATGTTGAAGGGGAGTCGATCTGGTAAGAAATATCTTGTATTGACGAAAGTTCGATCCTCGTTTCCCATAGCACCAAATTTCCATACTAGTTTCAACTACCATTTCGTAGTCTTCTTCAGTGGGCAAAAATGATGTATTTCTCATTATTCATGTTGTTCCTTGGTCATCTATCACAAATCCACTGGCAGAGTCAAAAGTTCCACTTCGGCAGAACCTCCGCGCATTCGGATTTTGGTTTGAATGCACATCTCACGTCGTGCGTGTTTCTAATTGGAGAAATTAACTGGATAACCGAAACAGCTAAGAAGTTTGGATACAGAAAAAAGATAATTGAAGAAATACTTGAAAATACGAAAAAATCTGTTAATAACAACAGTAAACCTAAGACAGAAATGAAATTTGCAAGTAAATTTCCTTACACTCCTCCACTAATGAATATTTTAAAGGAATGTGCGAAAGAAAAAAATGACACTGGCGGAGACAGTTATCGATAACGAAACCATATTGACAACAGGAAGCGAAAAAAGATCAATACTCAATAAAGCAGGAGTATACTGTATACCAACAAAAAAACTCTATGGAAACGAAGGGAATTGAAGAAAACAAAATATACATAAGAAGTACTAAAAGAAGATTTAGGACCAGATTGGGAGAGCATATATCTAACCGGAACAAAAAAAGAGAACAAAACATATTTAATTCAACATTGCATTGAAAATGAGGCAGTCCCAGATTGGCCAGAAGCAAAATTAATAACATCACATAAAACAAAGGCTCAAATTTTATCAGAAGCGGTGATGATAGAAAAAACTAGAGAGACAAATTGTAATTATAATGACCCAATGGATCTTCCATATGCTTGGAGATACCTTATAGAAGAAGAGAGAGTGAGAAAAAAAAAAAAAAAAAAAAAAAACAGAATGAAAATAAAAAGTACAGAAACAAGATAAATTGTAAGTTTATCGACATATAGAAGATGGCGACACCAGAGGAATTAGAATCGGGAACAAATTCGGACGCTCCAATTAGAAACACGCACGAGATGAGATGCGCAGTCAAACCAAAATCCGAATGCACAAAGGTTCTGCCGACGTGGGACTTTCGACTCTGCCAGTGGATCTGAGATAGATGGCCAAGAAACAACATGAATGATGAGAAATACATCATTTTTGCCCACTGAAGAAGACTACGAAATGGTAGTTGAAACTAGTATGGGAATTTGGTGCTACGGGAAACGAGGATAGAATTTTCGTCAATACAGGATATTTCTTACCAGATCGACTCCCCTTCAATGTAAGGTTCGGAATATTTAGTTGTTTTAAATTTCTTAAATATCATCTTCTAAATGACGACTCAAAAAGAGCGATACTCATTTACTGCTTTTACCTTACCATTTGAAAACAAAATATAGAATAATAACAAGGTTAAACATCAAGCCTGAACCTTCAATACGAAGATTTAACTGAATCAATGTTCATGTGAAAAAAAGATGTCTACAATTTGAAACATAATGAACAGAATTTAGTCACAATAGGACTACAAAGGACCCTGCAATATCCCGGAATGCTCCATGACCAAATGCGAGTAATATTCTTAAACTCTTATTATCTATTTATTTCTATATTATAAACTTTAGGGCATATTATATAATTATAACCCTTCGTCAAACAAAGAAGTTTCCCGAAAGCATTTCAACAACGTGAGAAACAGTAAATAATGCAACAACTGAATAGTTGACATTTATGTATAATATGCTTTAATAAGTTGAAGAGAACCAGAACACTGGAAAGTGCCTTGCTAGACCCATGCAATCCTCTACAGTTAAGATTGTAAGCATCGTACATTCCTAGCACAGGAGTTTTAAGAGAGTCATTATCAATTCAGGAAAAAGCACACGATGCCTTTGAAAACTTACATATCACTAAGCTGTTTTCTGATTCAGAGGTTAGCTCTACAAAGAAAAATAATCCACCAGATACATTTTTCAATGATTACTTACTTAATGTTGCCATGTCAAATTCTCCATTTATAGCGATCTTGGCACACAGCTTTTGATTCACTGACATCCATTACAAGAACTTCCTACCCATAATATTTTTCTCATGCAGACTCCTGAATCTATTCTTCGGATTTGTTTTAAAGTGAAACTTCAGAGAATACTATAGTAATTGTTGTAGTGTGTGCTCCTTGTGACTCAGAGCCTTCTGATAGGAAGATATCTGGAACGAGCTAAAAGCTGTTCTGAGCCAGTTTGGTGCTAAAGAGAAACCTATAACAGCAGGGGATTTCAATGCAACAGTAGGTGTGCAGAATGCAATTTCTGATAATGTACTGTGTAAGTTTACTGATCCTTCTGTGAATGACAATGGTGAAAGATTAATTGAATGATGCTGCATTCAGAATGGTTTGTGTGTAACTAATATGTTTTACAACCACAAGTATATCCACACATGACACATATACTTGGGAAAATTGCACTCTTGGTCAAAATAATTATAGATTTGTTGTTTATGATCAGCATCTGAAACACTTAGTGGTTGACACTCGTGTGATGAGAGGTGCGGATGTTGGATTTGATCATTACTTGGTAGTGTCATGAGCAAAACTGAATGTTGGTTGGAGGAAAAGGAATAGGAAAAGGCCCAGAATGGAAAAAATGAAGGTCGAAAGGCTCCCTGAAGATGATCAGCGCTACTCTAACTTACTCGGAGAACAACTGAAGTCATGCGAGAGGGATGTACAAAAGAAGTGGGAATGTTTTAAGAACTGTGTTGTCACTGTTGCTGAAATGGTCCGAGGCACCACAATAGTGGGTAACAATGGAGGTGATGCTTGATGGAATAGTGAGATTGAAGAGGCAGTAAAGAGAAAGAAGGAAACATATTTGGTGATGTTGCAAGGTAGTTTTTGAGGATGCATTTTGCTGTAAGAAGCAAGAGGCAGATAAAGCTGGTTTCCCACAGTAAGGCAAAAGATAGGAACGAAAAGGTGGAAAGGCATAAATTGGCTTTTTGGAAAGACAAACTTTCTGGAAGTATGAGACACAGGAAAAATAGGGGAAACAAAGTTGCAAGTTGTGTCAAGAAAAAGATCGGGAAAATGGTATGCAAGCCCAGTGAGTTAAGTGGAAAGATGGGGTGAATACTTCTCTGAGTTATTAGATCGAGAAAGCATAGGTGATCCTGAGGTAGAAGCAGATGATGTCACAGTGAAAGACGGAAGCACAGAAGGGATCTCGAGAGAAGAGGTGTGTAAAGCTCTAAAACCTCTTCAGAATGGTAAGGCTCAGGGAGTTTATGGCATAACTGCCGAGATGTTGAAATATGGTGGTGACTCTGTAATTGACTGTTTAACTGAAATTTGCCAGTTGTGCTGGGAGTAAGGAACGGTTTCTCGGGATTGGAAGGATGCTATCATTGTTCCCTTGTACATTCAAGGAAAAAGGTGATCAGACTGACTACAAGAACTATTGTGGTATTTAGCCTACTGAGTGTGCCAGGGAAAATGTTTGGTAAGGTAATTATTGAACAAGTACGGGGTCTAACATCAGAGAAAGTGTGGGATGTTCAAAGTGATTTTATGCCTGGTAAAGGCTGCACTAACCAAATTTTTGCATTATGCATGATGATTGAAAAGTATCTGGCTGTTAGTAATAAAGTTTTTGCTGTCTTCATAGATTTAGAAAAAGCTTATGACCGAGTAAATAGGATACTTTCGTGGAAAGTATTGAATAAATAATGGTGTTACTGGGAATCTACTTAATAGTGCAAAAGCCATGTATGCTGGCAGTAGAGCTTGTGGACGAGTGAATGGTGTTCTATCAAAATGGTTTTCTATTGGTACAGGAGTCAGACAAGGTTGTGTAATGTCATCATGGCTGTTTAATATAATTATGGATGCATGCATGCGCGATGCCAAGAGGACAATACTGGTTTGTCTTGGTAATATCCGTGTGTGCAGATTGCTGATGGCACAGTCCTGTTGACAGAGAGCAAAAGTGAGTTGCAGAGTATGTTGTCCAGGAGGTACGAAGTTTGCACGAAATTTAAACTGAGTATAAATGCGGGTAAAACCAAAGTTATGGTTTTTTGAGCGAGGAACTGTTAGTACTGAATGTAATATAAGTCTAAATGGCACAGTGATTGACCAGGTGAATGAGTTTGTGTATTTAGGAAGCATGTTTGACAGAGAGAACAAATTAGATGGTGAAATAAGTAGGCGAGTGACTTCATCATTAAAAGTCATAACTGCTTTAGGAGGTTTTCACAGGATCGATGAGTTGTCAAGAGATTCTCGCATGGCTGTGTATGAAAGTGTAATTGTTCCTACTCTGATGTGTGGCAGTGAAACCTGAGTGCTACAGGAGAAACATAGGAGCTGTTTGTGTGTTGGAGAAATGCGTTACTTATGGGGGGGGGGGGGGGGGGGCAAGACACATTCGGATCATGTGAGGAATGAAGTGTGTTGTAGTTGTGTATGTGAGACAAAATGTTGTTAGCAAAGTGGTGACCAAAGCAAAGAATCATTATTTGTCATTGTGGACGAACTTGCGTGGAGATTGTGTGAAGCTGATAGTATTGAATCCTATGAGCTTACTTCGAGAATCGGAACAGAAATAAAAATGGAACAGAAATTGACTAAAAGAAAGGACAGAGGCGCCACAGGCAACCATTGTAAAATACAGCGACAGGGCAGGAGCCCGGAGACGATTGCATCACTCGCTCTGCGGCTGCAGAGAGGAATGGTGGCGATTCAACAGGCCTCCTGAAGACAGCCAGAGACTGGTAGAAAGTACTAGAGGCAGACATAGTAATGGGTGTGGGGGGCTTGCTGTGTCAGCGGTTGGGTGTATCGTGTTTCCCATCGAAAACTAAGTAGGGTAAGAGGAAGAATGATGAGCTAGTGAGTAAATGAATTGAGTGGATGAAATAAGAGTATTGTAAATAGTGTATAGAAAAGGAAGTTTTTAATATGAGTATGTATATATGGATGTTGTGAATAATAAGATGTGGACGGAATTTAATGACCAAGAGAGTTAGGTTAAAATGTATTTGATGAATGACAAAAGGGTTCTGTATAATGAACGACGAGAGAATTCTGTATAGAGTATTAGTTTTTAATATATGCTGAAGATAATGAAAGATGTCCATATGTAAGAAATATGTAAATGTTGTTGTAAGATGTTGGCTCAAAAACAAAAATAGCAAGATTATATGTAAAGACACAGGGAAGCGATATGACGACCACGTAAGGCCTATCACACAGTATGACAAGTCAGCCGGAAAGATATGTGCGGTAAATGCGCCAGGAAGCGACAACCTTTCTAAAGGTGAGTTGCTATTAACGATGTTAATTATAATTTGCACGTAAAATATAAGAAAAAATTTTCATAATATATATGTATTCTCAGGTTGTGTCTTCTGTTAATACTAACTGACCTGTTTTTGTTTTGAAAACCAAATATAGCTTATACTTATCATTTTAAAATTTCCTATTGTTTTCCCAGAGTCAAATTTTATGTCACATATTCAAATCTCTCCACCAGAAATTTTCAATCGCATCAATTTACAAACATGGGTGGAGACTACCTTTCATTTCAAATTTGAATTTTAAGCAGTGCTTCATAGTGTATGTAATGCATTCAGGCAGCAAATCTTCTTTATTTCTTCTTCTTACATATTTTATTCTATCACGACCAAATATGGATATTCTGGTCTCATCACTCCAGATTACTTTATCCCATTGTTCCGCAGACCAATTAACATGGTTCAGCCCAAGCCTGCCATTTTTACGGATAATTGGGAGTTAAAATAGATGAACGAAAAAATGCTGAATTTTATGGATTTTTCTTTTTCAGTTTTTAAAACATAAATATGTGGTACTGATTCTTAACAGCAAATTGCCTTTAAAACTGCACCTAGGCTTTCAACTCACCAGAAATCCACCAGGCTTTTGGCTTTGAACTGGATCTCCTCAGCTTTGCTAACAGGAAAAAACCTGTTCATTAGTTGACTGACAGCTGGGCCCCAACTCGACACAATGATTAACAAGGTGTCTACATCTTCGCAAGTGAGCTTCCCCCTCACTGAAAGAAAGGAGATGGTGGAGAAGTCAGTTTCCCACCACCATTGATTCAGAACTACGCATAAAAAAATGCAAAAACTAACTTTGCGAAATTTTTACGAAACTGGCTGAAATTTTGATAAACACCATGAATTGGTAATAGGAACAGACCCTCCAAATTTCGCCAGAATCTGTTACAAACTTTTAAAATTAGCCATGGAAATTTGCTAATCATCAGTAAACAGAAATGGCATACACAGAAACGATTAATAAAATTCTGTGGGCTAATTTAAATAGTTTTTAATCGATTCAGGCAAAATTTGGAGGTTATGTTCCTATTAGCGGTTTATGGCGTTCATTAAAATTTCAGTCAGTTTCATAAAATATTCGCACAAATATACGTTTTTTACTTTTTTTTTTTTTTTATCCAAGTCTAATGGAAATCCTGGCCCATCTGCCAGAGACCCCCCCCCCACACACACACACAATCACTGCTTCAGTTACGAGGGCGAAGCGTACAGTATGTTTGCAAGGTGGGGAGGGAGAAATTTTGAGGATTCTTTCGTAACTCATACAAGATGGCAAGATGGTTTTATGGCCACAGTTTAAGAGTTTGCATTGATGGCTATAAAATCTTTTTTACTGGAAGGAAACCTTAGAAAAAAAAAAACATTTATGAGTTAAAGAAAAAAGAAGAATGTTATGGATGGGAAACACATTGTGCAATGGAGGCCCGATTCTGAAAGTTTTGGAAGGTAAAATTCAAGGCAAGAGAGGAAGAGGATGACCAAGGAATGGTTTTGTGGCACAATTACTCCAAGACACTAATACTAGGACATACTATGACTTAAAGAGAACATCGGAGAATAGAGAGGAATGGAAAGACAGAGTGCAACTACTGAACAACCAGTCCTTGGATTGAGTAACCAAGAAGAAGAGATGCAGGAATATTCATAGGCCACAAAACAGTCTGCTTACAACCTGCAATTTGACCTCACCAGAGAAAAAATATTTTTTTGTAATGTGAGGAAATTCTGTGAGGAAGGGGAACAAGAGAACTTTATCATCTCTTGATGATGATGTTCTAAAAAGCATTACAATCCTTGATTATTGCCAACAAATCATCAGAGGACTAGCAAAAAACAGATTCTTGCTAATAGATTTCGAAATGTCATTGGTGAAGATGATATGGACAAACTTAATCTGGTATACCTAACACTCTCGGAACTAGCAAAGACCATGCTAATTCTGCCACATAGGAATGCTGCTGCAGAAAGAGTATTCAGCAAACCTGAAGATGGTGAAAACTGCACACAGATCATCATTAGAAATCTCCAGTGCTGAATGCCTTGTTGCACTGCAGAATAAGTAAAAAATTCAAACTGATGAACTGAGGAAACAAAGCAAGAAATTTGAAGAAATGAGTAACGTGTTAAGCAAGTACTCTGTTTTGAAAAAATATATAGAGAGAAGTGACATTATTAATAGCTAATGTGTATTCACTGTTTTGCATAGGAAATTTGAAAAAATTACATTGCTTATTAGCTTATGTATTTTATTTTTATAAAGCGATGAATTAAAGAGTGACTTCTTTCTCAGCTGATTGTTTGCACTCTGTGATTAACTTAAAAAAAATATTGTGAACTCCAATTTTACACATTGCAGAATTTTACAGGACTTTTTTTATGTATTACAGGATTTTGAAACTAATCTTTGTGGCAGCCCTGGTTTAGCTTATTCTAATCTCTTCCTTCGTTTGGGAGATAGAAGTGTCTTTTTCTCTGGAATTCTAGAATTTAAACCAAAGTCTAAGTCTGCATCTAACAGTTCTAGCACTCAACCTTAAACCACATTGGAACAATTAATTTATAATTTACTCAGATTATTTCTTTCTGACATTTAAAAACAATCTTATGATTTTCTTCTGACACTTAAAAACACTTGTGCTTTTTTCCTGCCTTTACCAATTTGGTTTTGAATTCATTAAGTCTGGTGATACCACTTGCACAGTTTAGAAATATCTCTTTTGATTAGATTTCCACCTACATATGATTTCTTCATAAGTGCTGCCTTCTTCATGCAAAGTTAGTATTTTACATAACTTTCTAGGTGACCAGTTGACTCTTCACTGTCATCTTACTACTAAGTTACACAGCTTATTAAGTTATCAAGCAACAGGAAAATCCATGAAAAAACCATTGGCTAACTTAATGACACACACAACTGAATAGGAATTCTATTATTAGCTCTGATACCTGTAAATGAGAGCTGGCTCATACTAACACCTTATTGGTTCCATGTTGGGTTATAACACCTGATGGGGCCTCAGAACAATCATTCTCACTGGTCAGTTTTGAGTTAAGGAAATCCATTTGTTACATAAGACAGTTGCATTTTCTTTTTCTGGTTATTTGGCTATAACTTTTGACAGAATAAAGATACAGAGGGTGTTCACACATTTTTAGAACGACTTTCCAGCAATATAATTAATATTTAACATAAAATTATTTCTTTCTTAAACATTCTATATGATAGCCCTTTCTCTGGACTATGAACCTACATCTAGATTTCCAAGATAACAGGTCATTTCTTAAAATTGGTAGTGGTATTTTATTCCACTCCTCTTCCCCTGCTTTCCATAGTCCAATCATTGTTTTAGGTCTGCATTTAGAAAGCTCTCGTTTTAGCAGTTCGAAGGCACAATAGTCCATTGGTGGCACATTAGAGGACTTTGAAGGAATATGACCGAAAGGTATAGACTTAAAAAACCAGTCTTTATCATTTTTTCAAGACAAAGTGGTAGATTTGGATGCATGACTAGTAGCTTTATTCTGACAGAGTTCTATTATTTGAAGGCTCTGTGGATAAAGGAATGGTATTTCCTCTTTAAATATAGGTGTTAAAGCATTATTTTAGTAATATGTAAAATTGATTTTAACATTCTTTTCAACTTTTTTTAACTTTAATTTCCCATTGTAAAAGGAACCAGCAATAATCACGAGTCCTTTACTGAAACTTTCTTTGGATTCTTGGAACCAAGTTTGTAAGTCCTTTTCTGCTCTTCTGTGGTAGTAAATCAACCTTTTTTGTTACAGTCATTTGGGTGGACCCATGCTTCATCAATACTCATAATAAATTTCCATCTGTCTCCTGCTAAGTCATTTTATATTTTATAAAGAAATCCAATGTTCTGTGCTCAGCCACATGCCAGGCAAAAGGCGGCAAACTGAATAGTCTTTAGAAACACCAATTCTTACATATTTTCCAACTTTGTCCGTTCTATTTTTCGAAATTTCCCTCTCCTTTATCAAGCTTAAATGCAAACATTTATGAGGCCGGGGGAGGAGTTACATTTAACAACAACACAGAACAGCGGGGAAAATGACGATTATGGGAGAAATTCTTTGTCCCGTCAAACTTTCATTTTCAAAAAGACAGAATTTTGTCCTCAAATAGAAAAAGACTCTCGTCTTTCCCACAAACATGAACAACCCTTAAAGAAAATTCTGTTCACCTGTGCTCTCTCTGATCTCGAGAATCGCCCAAAAAATAACGGAAAAGATGGAATTCCTCAAACTCGTGGAAGAATTTCATGGCTGAAGATTATAGGAAAATCTTTGCACTGACTGAACTTCCATTTTCAGAAATAGTTTAGTTTCATGGTGAAACACAAACATTTACGCAACAAAATATTTAACAGCAATACTTGATGTAGAGAAAAACCCGCCTGGTTAACTTAATTTTTTAAAGTCTTGAAAGACAAAATACTGTCCCCAGATGGAAATGCACCCCTTTCCACCCCACACTCTTCAGTCTAGTATTGATCTCGAGATGACCCAATTGATGACAAGAGGGTGAAATCCCGCAAATCTGTGGAAGAATCTTGGAAGTACGATTTCAGAGTTGAAAACCAGACACATTGCACCCCCACACACACACACACACCAGCTGCTGATTCTAAATCAACAATAATCCAAGTTGATGTTTTTGACAGAGCAAAATGAAAAGCTGGAATCTTTTAATGACAATTTTACAAATATTAAATCTTCAGTTGTAACACATGCACATATTCTTAAACTATCTATATATTAATTTTATAAGGTTTTTACTGTGAGTCCTATTTTGAGAGAACGGCTGAATGTAAAGATATGGTTCAGGTATCAAAATATAAGTCTTACCGTGCAGATGTGCCAGTTGAAGAGAAAAATGAGATTGAGGCAACGGTTCGGGCATTGTGGGGCGGCACATTTCTCATGTAAAGTCTATGGGAGGAGCTTGCGATTGACTCGCGCGCTGTTGAAGGCTGAAACATCGAGGAACTGAGATAGTCCAAAGTCTCTTTTCTGAGCCAACAGCTGCACAAAACAACAATAGCATGCATTGGTACCAAAGTTCTCATTGGAACAGCGAACACTTTCGAAAACCTGATTGTGTTTGCCGTTGGACTGTGTGATGTAGATATACAATTTAATATTCATTCGATCCAGTTTATTCACGTAGGTAGGAAGTTTCCCATTCTGTAAAGATGTAAATAAATATACCGTTGACCATTGTTAGTGAAAATATTATGGGCGACTGCTCATAGCTCATCGAGTTGCTCACGGTGGTAGTTAAAGCTTCAGTCTAAATATATATATATATATATAAAAAAAAATCACAAACCTAGATTATTGTCTTTACTGAAGTGGTTGAATAAATTTGTCAAGCAAACAAAGTTTACATTTGTTGTTTCATATGAGTTTATTCTTATAATAATAATAATAATAAAAAAACCCAACTAACTGTGGATTTTGACGGGTGAAGAGTACATGCAACACGAATCTTATTCCAACAACATTTACAAGCACAGTTGTGACTGAAGACGAGAGTGAAAGAGTGCGCTATCCAGTTGAACTTTTGCACACAATCAAGATGAGTGGACTTCCGCCTCACATTTTACGACTGAGAAAGAGTGCAGTCGTGATGCTCATCACGAACCTGGCCACCCTGGTGTCACAGTGGTCTAAGCGCTGGCATGACGATTCGTTCGTGAAGGGTCCGGGTTTGAATCCTGGTGAGGCATGGATGTTGTGTTTGTCTTGCACACTGGCTCCCTCCCTTCCCTGGAACCAGTGACCCTAAATTGGGCGACTGCTTATAGCCCATTGAGTTGCTCATGGCTGTAGTTCAGTCAACAACAACAACAAAAAAATAATGAACCTGGACTATTGTCTTTACTGAAGTGGTTGAATGAATTTGTCAATCAAATAAAGTTGACATTTGTTGTTTCATATGAGTTTGCTCTTTAAAAAAACAACTAACCATCGATTTTGACGGGTTTTGTCTAGTTTCCTTAAATTCACTATCACTTAGTTGCACAACAAATTTTCATTTCAGGAGCATAGGCAATTGGGGAAAAGGTTGTATACCAATATAATTTTTTTGCAAATGAAAGTGAAAAAGTTTTATCAGATATTATTGGGAAATGATTCTTCATAAATACATTGAAGGCAATTACAAATGTCATTTTGCACCATATTTTCCACTGTTTCCCCATGTAACCATCTCTTTAGTAAACCTGAAAACTGCACTGCCCTGGAGAGAGAAGTGAACCAACGTCCCCTTATTTCTGTTCAGGCATGGCGTCTATTCAAAGCACTGGTCATTTGTGACCTACATCCATGCCTGGATCGGCAGTAATAGGTTGCCAACAGTACGAGGAAGAAACTCATTGCTTTGACTAGAGCAAATCTGAACATTACTTAGATTCCTGAACTAAAAGTGCATAGCTTTCATTGCTTGGAACTGCATTTGTCCTTCATTGTGTAATGGTAGCATTTTTCAAGTTTTCTGAAGAGATGACTACACATGACACACAGTTAAAAATGTGGCACCTTTGTGCCAATAACGGTATTTGGGAAAAGTTACATTTCAAGGAGTACAATTCAACAAAAGAAAACCCAAACAGGTAAGATGCACTGCAATTAACAAATTCATTACACCAGTATTGCAAGATTAAAATCTTTCAATCTGAAGAGTTCCAATTGACAGGAACAACTGAAAACAAAATGGAATCTTACACAGTTGCCTTGTACTTTTGCCTGACAGCTTGCCGAGGACTGTTTGCCGAATTACGGTATGCAGTACATAAGCGATTGATCACTTCATTCAAGTCTTCAAGTTTGTAACCTGTGGTTTTTTCTAATTCAGCATCCTGGAAACAAAACAGAATATTCTCAGACATTTCAAGGAATATGTTTATAACTATACAGGACAAATATTACAAATTCTAGGACATACAATTAATTGCCAACAGTTCTCTTTTAAGAAACAAAACTAGTTTCCATCCATAACCTAGTTTAAAACAACCATTCTCTGATGTTAATCACTAAAATTGGAAGGAGTAGGAGGCAGAGTTGTATAAAAATAAAATGCATCTGCATACACATCCACTGAAACAGAAAAGTTGCTGCAAACCCGCAAAGCATGAGCCATGACAACAATAGAATAAGACAATTTATAGAAAAATCAATAAAACAATAAGTAAAATATTAAATAATTATTAGAACATTAGAGATTCTGTATGCAGTAATGTGTGTGAAATGGATCAAGGCCTGTTCTCAATGTATAGGGACTGTATCAAAATTCTGTTTACACAGAAAAAATGTAAAATCTTATTATGGCAATATACACTGACGGGAAAAATAAATAAATCCCAACACCACAAAAAAATAGTTGTAGAGGAATGAAATGGCGGCAATACATTTGTATAGGTAACATATTTAATCGATTAAGGTTTCAAGATCACAGCTTAATGTAAGCGCGAGAAGAGCCATTTTAAATGTGAAATGCTGGTACATTAATAACCAGTGTAACCGCCAGAATGTTGAATGCAAGCACGCAAACGTTCATGCATTGTGTCGTACAGGTGCTGGATGTCAGTTTGTGGGATGGAGTTCCATGCCTGTTGCACTTGGTCGGTCAATACAGGGACGGTTAATGCTGATTGGGGGTGACGCTGTAGTTGTCGTCTAATGATGTTCCATACGTGCTCGATTGGAGAAAGATCTGGTGATCTAGCAAGCCACGGCAACATGTCGACACTCTGTAGAGCATGTTGGGTTACAACAGCGGTATGCGGGCGAGCGTTATCCTGTTGGAAAACACCCCCTGGAATGCTGTTCATGAATGGCAGCACAACAGGTTGAATCACCAGACCGACGTACAACTGTGCCGTCAGGGTGCGTGGGATAACCACGAGGGTGCTCCTGCTGTCATAGGAAATTGCTTCCCAAACCATAACTCTAGGTATAGGTCCAGTGTGTCTCGGCCGCAGACAGGTTGGTTGCAGGCGCTCACCTGGCCTCCTTCTAACCAACACACGGCCATCACTGGCCTCCTTCTAACCAACACACGGCCATCACTGGCACCTAGGCAGAACCGGCTTTCATCAGAAAACACAACAGATCTCCACTCCGTCCTCCAATGAGCTCTAGCTTGACACCACTGACGTCGCAAACTGCAGTGGTTTGGAGTAAGTGGAATGCACGCTACAGGGCGTCTGGCTCGGACCTGTCCTTCAAGTAACCGATTTGTAACATTTCGTTGTGTCACTGTGGTGGCAACTGCAGCTCGAATTGCTGCCGCAGACGCAATACGATGCGCCACGGCCATACGTCGTACACGGCAGTCTTCCCACTCAGTAGTGCCACGTGGCCGGCTGGAACCCGGTCTTCTCGAGGCAGTACCTTCCCTTGACCACCGCTGCCAACAATCGTGCACAGTGGCTACATTCCTGCCAAGTCGTTCTGCAATATTGCGGAAAGAAAATCCACCTTCTCGTAGCCCTATTACACGACCTTGTTCAAACTCTGTGAGCTGTTGATAATGGCTTCTTCGTCTTCTTAAAGGCATTCTTGACTAACATCAACACTCTACATCGAATCTCAACGATAACTAACGCTCACGAACATTACAGCGCGTATTTACAGCAAACCTGCTTTGCATGTTTCGAGGGGCGCTACTAACGTCACACGTATGCGCCGAGCGCGAAATTTGCATAGACGTCATCTTACAGATGTACTCTCACTGCCTACGAACTGTCGTTTATCTAACACAACCCCTTCTTGGTGTTGGGATTTTTTTCCCGTCAGTGCATTACAATATTGGACTATGAACTTCATAAAAACAAGAGACTAATTAAAGGAAGTATTTATATCCAGAAAAACAGTTTAATTAATGAACCTAGCATTTTCAACAACTTAATTCAAAAATAACAGACTTACAAAATACACAAAGAAATAATTTTAATAACTAACAAGTGTAAGAGGAACCTGGTAATAAAATTTAAATTCTTTCTGTTTAAACGGAACTTTTGATACAGCCCCTACACATTAAGAACAGGCCTTGACAAAATCTAAAGGACAGAAACGTCTGTAAAAACAAAAGAACTCAGAAGATGTGAAAAATAACTGAAAGTTTAAGTTAAAATAGAATTAAATATATTAATCTGAGCAAAGCCTTGAGTAATTACGTGTTATAGTTGTTGTAAATAACATTTTTGTTTTTAATTTACAAGAGAAAAACTATCTGCAAAATCTGCTAATAATTTGGAAACTATCCGCATACAGCATATGTTTGTGTTCTGCTACTCTGGTGGGATGGGGGGGGGGGGGGGGTAATTTTTACTTTCTTCAGAATAATTTTAGAACATCGAACTACACGTGCTTATTCATATTATCAGTCCACCTGAAAGTGGACGACACATCTATACTTTTGGAAACTGGATTACAAAAATGTCTGGTTCTGCACACTGAAAAGCAAGCCAATGATCTAAAGATGTTCCCAATTTTACTTTTCAGAGTTTTACCAAACTCCATAAGCATTAAAGGCTAAAAAGAGTCATCTGTTAAGAGCCACTGGTTCCACAGAACGTAGCATGAAAGTGCTGTAGGAACAAGAACAATATCTGTCTTACCCAAGAGTACAAAATACTTGTACCCTACACAACCTGACTGGCATGCAACGTTTCCTTACGTTGCATAGAGCAGAAAAACTAAAGTGCCTGTGGACACAATATCTATGTTGCCTTGAAATTTCACAAAAATTTATAAGATTCTGACATTTAAATATATTTTGCTCGTACACATCACATTTAAAAAAGCTTAATATCATTGGGTTTTTTTTCATTCCAGTGCATCCAGTTTGATAGCCAAAGCACATATACAGGGTTTCCACTCAATTTCAGAAATTAAATTCCCTGACTTTTCCAGGTTTCCCAGGAAAATTTCCACAAAATTCCAGACCATACTTTTACAATTCATGGCACTTTTACAGTGGAAAAACTAGGATTTCTACTTAATATGCAGTAAAATCGACCTAAGCAAAGATTATCCTAAGTGTATTAACATAACAGATTAATTCCAAATTGAAAACCATTTTCTTATTGCTAATTTTGAACAAAATGATAATGTGCAACAATGTAAAAGAAGCGTGAAGATCTTTTAACTCAAAGCTCACATACTTCCATCTGAAAGATAACGCAAAAATATGATAACCCGTACTTAGGGTTGTGTTCTTATTCATTGGAGCAACTTTGCATCAACAAAGAGCTGGAGGGGGAAAGGAAGCACTGCTAGCAATGGCATTCCCTTCTCCCCCTATCCTGAGGAGACAACAGAGGTGTGGGAAATGTGCACTCTTCCTGCTTAATCCCTCCTTTTCTCTCTCTCTCAGCAAGAGTAGCACTTGACCTTGTTTTTCCCTCGGACTTCTAGGTTTAGCAGCGAATGGAAACTGGCCAGCGAAGGAGGATTTGGGTACAAAATATGACAAAATTTTAACACTTGGCAGGTATGGCAAGGAATCGCTCATTTTCCAGAACAGTTGTGCGGATTTTCCAGGTTTCGGTGAAAAATAGCAATTTCCCCCGACTTTTTTTGGACAAAATCAAATTCCCTGACAATTCCAGGTTTTCCCTGACCAGTGGGAACCCTGATATAGTATTCACATATTTTCCCTACCTTCAACTGCAGTTTAAATGTTCATGGGTCCACAGCAAATCCTGCACACGGATGTTTCAGTTGCACATATGTAACTTCTAAAACAGTGGGTTACTTAAGGTTGTATCACACATTTTTTAAATGGCTACTGTTTGCTGCAGGTGGCATATAAAAATTTAGATTTCCCATTTTTGTTCAAATATCCCTCACAATAGTGAAACTGTCACAACATAATTCTACCATTAATTCTTGTACTTTTTCCAACTAGAAGTACATTATCTACCAACAAGTAATTGGACACCCCTGCAATCGACGATATCTGCGGTCCTGATACTCGTCACGGCCGCCGCCGTTAAATATCGCGTGGGAAACAACAACGCAACCAGTCGCATGCAAGATGCCACGCAGTTCGGAGCTCTCTGATTTCGAGAAAGGTAATCGCCGGGTATCACAGAAATGGCTGATCCATATGTGACATATCCAGCGAGTTGAAGTACCCAAAATTGACAGTGGTCTACGTGACTGGCAAGTGGAAGATGAGAGTTGACTGTTGGAATGTGCCCTGACCCGGCAAACCCACATAACTGGGAGTTGACCGACGGGTGCTGGCCAGAGAAATTCGGAAGAATCGCACCAAATCGATGTGCTACATCTGTGAGGAGTTTCAACAGGCATCCGGGAGTGTTCTTTCGATGAATACCATCCGTAAGGAAGCCCATCTGCTCGATTATCATGGACGTGCTGCCGCCCACAAGCCTTTGATCACCAAGTCCAATAGCGCTGCTCGGCTAACGTGGTGCAAAGAACGTCGACAGTGGACTGTTTAACAGTGGAAACAGGTTCTCTGGAGCGACGAATCAAGGTTCACCCTCTACCGTTCGGATGGCAGGGTCTGGGTTTGGCATCTGCCTGGAGAACGCCTCCTGCCGGAATGTATTGTGCCAACTGTGAAGTTCGTCATGTTGCGAGGTCCACCACGGCTTGGTATGGTGACAATGGGGTTTTTAATCGAATGGACTGGCCCGCGCAGAGCCCGGACCTTAACCCTATCGAGCACCTATGGGACGAGTTGGAGCATCGACTTAAGGGGTGCCCTCAATGTGCGAAATCGGTGAACGAACTGACCTGTCTTCTCCAAGCCGAGTGGAAGAAAATACTGCTTGCCGTCGTACAACGCCTGGTTGAGAGTATGCCCCGGAGGATCGCAGCTGTAATCGCCGCTCGTGGAGGCTCCACCAACGATTGAAGGTGAAACTTCATTTTCCTTTGCTATCACAGGTGTCCAATTACTTGTTGGTAGATAGTGTATATGTCTATGACCAACTACTGAAAAAATAAAGCCTGGCTACAATGTTTATGAAATGCCTGGATTATTGCTAAAACAGATTCAACATCAATTTTTGTCTCAGCCTATTAATGCTCTTGTTTCTCATCAAGTGGAATCACTGGGGATACATGCCCCCAGTTTTGAGTAGAACACAATTACACAGGACAGCCTACACTGCCAAGGGAACAGAAAACATCTCATCTTCACAGAGAGTGGGGACATTTTTCTGTCTTACTCTATCACATTAAAAATAAAAACTTTGATCATCTAAAAGTATCATTGTCTAATATACACTGAAAAAGAGAATGCCCCTTGTGTGGTGACTTCTCTCTCTCTTCTTCTTCTTCTTGGGGGAAACACAGTGCCAAAGTCCCAACATTTTTCAAGGGGACAGTACATATTAGGTTTGCTTTACCCATTTAAGGGAGATTTTGAGCAGTCACTCACACTACTAACACGAACAGAAAGCACTTTGCGTATTTTGTGTTCCTTGTGTCATGCTGCAAATCTGAAAATTTGCTGTACACTTACCAAAACCGAACATATGAAATACAACTGGATGATATAACTAGGACTTTTGTTTCACGAACTGTTCATAGGAAAAGTGACTTCAAAAGTACATATTCTGTTTATAACATCCGTTCGATAAGACATGTAATTGATGTATTTTACTTGATCTTCTGTGCCTTTCCCTTGAGGAAGTATTAATTAAAACAGCTTTAATAACACAAACACTTTCTTTTGTAGCAGCAATACTGTCAGTTGTAAAAGTTTTCAAAATGCTAAATAAATTATTAAATAAAAGTACAATGAAAAGCATTGTATAATTCATATAAAATACCTCCATTCTTTCGTACAGGTAAGAAGCACATGAATTGAAACATTAAAGTTTTTGCTTGATAAAACAGCAATATTATACAACACATTTATCAACATTTGACTTAATAAAATATGTTTTTACATCACACACACACACACACAAGAGGGTTGTACTGAAAGTAATGAAAAAGTGGGCATAACTTTATTAACTTACAGAGGTCATTCAAATTGCACATGTTGGTAGAATACTCTCTATAGTAACCCTTCTCCATTGCAGGTAAATAATGCATTCTAAGCAAAAGCAACATGTAGTCATTGAGTTCTTGACAAAGGAAGGGTGCATGCTGTCTGACATCCACAAAAGGCTACAGGATGGTTACGGAGACGATATCATTGACAAGAGTAATGTGCACAGATGGATGAAGAAGTTTAAAGGAAGGAAAATCAGCATTGAAGACAAACCATACAGCGGGAGACCGTCATCTGTGACCACTGACATTAATTGTCAGTGAGTGGATGAATTGATTTGCGCGGAGAGACAAATCACAATCTGCTAGTTTGTTGCATAACTGGACTGTGGTCACAATGCCATACAGAAGACTTATGGTATTGGAAAGTGTGTGCAAAGTGGGTACCTTGGCAGTTGACACCTGATTCGAAGGAGAAGGGTGGAAGTCTGCTCTGATCTGCTGGAAGCATTTGAAGCCAATGAAGAATTTTTTTTTTCCAATCTGGTGACAGGAGATGAAACATGGGTGTATCTTTACGATCTAGAAATGAACCAATGCATGGAATGGTGTCACTCCTCTTCACCAAAGCCTAAGAAGTTTAAGAGCCAGCACTGTCTCCTTGATTTTCTGAAACGTGCCGGTACCGTGACCAGCGAGCCATACATTGAGGCACTTAAGAAGTGTAGAGAAGCCATGAGGAGGAAGAGACTGAACGAGAATCTGAAAGGGATCCACATTCACCATGACAATGCGAGACCTCACACATCTTTGGCAACAAATCAGATGATCAGCAAATTAGGCTGGTCAGTGGTCCCCCATCCACCGTACAACCCAGACCTGGCACCCTCTGACCACCACCTGTTCAGTCCAATGAAGGAGTCTTCGGAGACAATGATTTGGTGACAGACAAAGTGAAAGTGGCTGTGAAGAAGTGGGTACAACAGTCCACACCTGAATTTTTTTCAAGGAGGATTTGAGAGCTGGGTTCAACGATGGAGCAAATGCGTCACTTGGATGGAAACTTTGTTTAGTACCTTTGTATAGAGAAAGAGTTATACTATACCAACATGTGCAATTTGAATGACCTGTCAGTTAATAAAGTTATGCCCACTTTTGCATTACTTTTGGTAAAACCCTCGTACATACACAATTGTTCAAGCACCCCCCCCCCACACACACACAAAATATTGGAGTCAGGCAAATAATATGTCCACAAATAAGACAAAAGTTAGAAGATAATTTTACATGAAAAGTGAATGCAAGTAAAAACATTTTTAGACAACTTCTGCATATGTTGCAACTGCTATACAGAAAAAGTTACAGAATTGGTCTTAGGCACTTAAAAAGCTATGTAAGCTGAAAGTTATGGTATCTCTTTAAACTAAGGAAAAAGTAATTAGAAAACATTCATGAAAGTCAAAACATGAAAGAGCTAACTTAAAGCACATTCTCACTTACCCAAGGTTCATATCCCTTTGTGTAGTTCGCTAAACTAATAGCTGCAGCTGCAATTTTGCTTGGTAAGAACTGCAGGAAGGGATCAGCATCCAGGAGGGTCAGTTCACACAGGAACTAAATAGAAATAAATGCATAGTTTAGAAAATTATTTTTATGCTGTTTAACATCATCTATGACTGTAGTCCACTTTGGACTTTTATGTACACACATCTCATTAGCTAAATGTACAAACCAATGGAGCTGATGCAACTGAAGTACATCACACATGATGAATCAAAACGGAAAACATTATCTGGTAGCTAAATTTCTCATATTTTGGAGTTCTTAACCTCATCAAACAGAGGTATTCGCTTTTTCCACGTTTATAAGTGAGTCGCAGAAAAATTCTCATCGGCTGCCACCGGGAATCGAACCCAGGGTCTTCCAGTTACGCGCCGGATATGCTTCCACTGCACCACAGCGGCCTTGAATCCCTCCAGACTCGCACACACTAACTGCCAAGCCAATTTGGAAGGCTGCTTCTTGGAGCCCTGCCCAATGCTATGCTGGGGATTCACCAAAGATGGTAAGAAGCAACTGAACAAATAATTAGAAGGCGAATGAATAATTAATACATACATTTGACGTGGACTAGGAACATCAAACAGAGGCCACCACTCTTTCCATGTTTTCAAGTGAGTCACAGAAAAATTCCTGGTGGCGGCCAATGAGAATTTTTGTGACTCACTTATAAACGTGGAAAGAGCGATGACTTCTTTTTGATGTTCCTAGTATTAGCCTTGCAGCATGGAGTAAGTGGGAATTGCTGGCTGGTTTGTTTTTTTTCCCCTCCTTTTGCTGACAATGTTCAGAAATGCAAATATGCATAAGTCTTAATATATTGTTCCAATCTTCAGCAGTGTAGTGATTCTGCTTAATCTATCTTTAAGCTAGTGAGGTGATAATTTTTTTAACATTCAGTTATTTACTTGCCGAACGGCACTACTCAGGCTGACTGCGTAGAAAGAACCCATCTAATATTTGTGCAAATATATGTCCAGATGAAGGGAAAGAAAAGCACCTCCCATTTCATGATCAATTCCTGACCAAAGTGTGCAACATGGACCACATTTTACATTGCAAAAACTTTGGGGGCAAGAACTGCACTCAGGAATTGCTAGCCATGAAACTTGTGCGCACAAAGGTACAAGGTCCGATCAAAAAGTTCCAAGACTAGGCTGATATACAACAAAGTACTTACATTACTCAAGTCTGGCTAGAATCTCCCTCACAGTAGTCTCCTCGGGCAGCGAAACACCACTGCCAGTGTTTTTGCCACTGTTGGAATGCTTTCTGGAAGTCCTGTTTACGAATCGTGTCAAGCACAGTCTGCGATTTGTGCTGGATCTTGTCCAGGGTTTCAAAATGGTGACCCTTGAACTTCAGCTTCAGGAACAGAAAGAAGTTGCAGGGTGGCCAAATCCGGTAAGGCGGGTGAGGAAGAGTAGGCATGCTGTTGCGGCTGCAAAACTGGCATGTTACACACTCTCTGCGAGCTGCTGCATTGTTGTGATGGAGCAGGAAATCACCCCTGCACCACATTTCAGGTTGTTTGCAGCAAATGTCCTCCCTAAGACGCCGCAGAGCATTGCAGTAAAAAAGGGCGGCGACGGTCTGGCCCTGGGGGACGAATTCACAGTGCACAACCCCACGAATGTCAAAGAACACAATGAGTATGCTTTGGGTTGCGCTCCGGACCTGTCGGGCCTTCTTCAGTCGTGGAGGTGCGGGACTCTTCCACTGCGACGACTGTTGTTTGGTCTCAGAGTTCGACATGGAGCGCCTTCTGTTCGGGGTTCAGAATCTTTGGCACAAACTTTGCAGTAATGTGGTGCATGTTCAAAACTGATGTCAGAACTTCTTGCACTGTTCCGTATGACACATTGGCGATGGTAGTAATGTCTTGAATGGTTCTCCAATGATCCTGATGCACCATTTCTCTAATTTTGTCCACATTTTGGGAGGTTTTGCTCGTGGACAGTCGCTTTGACCTCTCATCGTCTTCTGATGCCGTTCGGCCGCTCTTGAAGCGCGAGTGGCACTCAAAACACCTTGCACGACTCATTGCCATAAGCCTGCCGCAACACTTCATGCATCTCCGTTCCCGACTTGCCGAGTTTAACGCAGAATTTGATGTTCGCTTGCTGCTCTAGTTTGCACTCCCATAGATGCCAACCGCTAAAAGTAGTTTTCACTAACCAACATGTTCATTTTTCAGTAATTTTCAGTAACAATTTTTTTTTTTTCAGTAATTTTCAGTAATCCAGTCTGCAGCGGCAAATTTGGGTATTTAACACTGCAACAAATTTTAATCTGTCAGAACTAATAACAAAATAATAATAATAATAATAATAATAATACAATAAAAAATAATTTGCTAGTGGGAAAATTTAAAATACTGTCTACCAGGAAAATATAATAAATTACACCTCCAGACATGAAGAAAAATTATTCCTTGAAATGTTGCCAAATTATTATAATAAACTGGCTGTAGTTGCCATTTTGGCCTTCCTTAGTTCAATTTGCAAAAACTTTTTCGGATAGCATAGTTCACTGTGTGCAATGCTGTTTATTTTTTCTACTAATAAAGAAGACAGCACATGACTACTTAAATAGGTCAGAATCATTCATGTTTTTTTTTTCACAATACTGAAAATTTTTTCTGTACTTGCATTGCTATGAGGGACTATTAAAATCATTTTCATAATTTTGCTTAATGATTCATACTTTAACTGGCCACTTTCATTTTTCATTAAAGAAATTCTGTGCCACACTTCATTCATTCTCCCAGAAGTAACAGCACAGTTAAAATTTTCAAACTGGTAGTGAGTAAATTCAGATTCCACCTTGTCAAATTCTTCTGGTTTCAAAACTGGAAACAGGGAACACATATATTGGACTGATGCAAAAGAAACAAACATACATACATACATACATATCACTAAGCTGTTCTCTGAGATTCAGAGGTTAGCTCCAAAAAGAAATACAAACTTCCAGATATTTTTACCTATTGTTGTCGTATCAAACTTCACCATTTACAGCGATCTTGACATACAACTCGTGCTTCACTGATATCCATTACACGCCGTACACAAGATCTTTTATACTTCATACTCATAATCTTTTTCTCATGCAGACACTCTTGAATCTGATGCACACATGTCTTCCTTGGCCTTCCTCTGCCTTTCTTTCCTGCCACTTGAGCTGAAAATATTTTCTTAGTAAGCATTTCATCACTCATTCTTTCAACATGGCCAAACCACCGAAGCATATTGGTCTCCACCTTGCTAACAACATTTTGCTTTACATCACACAACTGCAATACATCTTCATTCCTCACACAATCAGATCGTGTCTTGCCACAAACCCCACGTAAGTAACGCATTTCTCCAGCACACAAACGACTCCTATGTTTCTTCTGCAGTACCCAGGTTTCACTGCCATACATCAGAGTAGGAACAATTACCGTTTCATACACAGCCATGCGGGACTCTCTAGAGAATCCATCATTCCTGTGAAAACCTCCCAGAGCAGCTATGACTTTCAAAGAATTCACTTGCCTACCGATTTCACCATCCAACTTGTTCTCTCTGTCAAACATGCTTCCTAAATACACAAACTCACTCACCGGGTCAATCACAGTGCCATTTATACTTACATTACATTCAGTGCTACCCATTCCTCTCTCAAACACCATGACTTTGGTTTTTCCCTTATTTATACTCAGTTTGAATTTCATGCAAACTTCGTGCATCCGAGTCAACATACTCTGCAACTCACTTTTGCTCTCTGCCAACGGGACAGCGTCATCAGCATACAGCAATCTGTACACACGGATATCACCAAGACATAAACCACTATTATCTATTTTGGCCTCATGCATGCATGCATCCATAAATATATTAAACAGCCATGGTGATATTACACAACCTTGTCTAACTCCTGCACCAATGGAAAACCATTTTGATAAAACACCATTCACTCGTACACAAGCTCTACTACCAGCATACATGGTTTTTACACTATTAAGTAGATTTCCAGTAACACCATATTCATTCAATACCTTCCACAAAAATGTCCTATTGACTTGGTCGTAAGCTTTCTCTAAATCTATGAAGGCAGTAAAAACTTTCTTCCCAACAGCCAGATACTTTTCAATCATCATGCGTAATGCAAAAATCTGGTTAGTGCAGCCTTTGCCAGGCATAAAACCACTTTGAACATCCCAGACTTTCTCTGATGTAAGACCCCGTACTTTTTCAATAACAACCTTACCAAACACTTTCCCTTGCACACTCAGTAAGCTAATACCACGATAGTTCTTGCATTCAGTCTGATCACCTTTTCCCTTATACAAGGGAACAATGATAGCATCCTTCCAATCCCGAGGGAACATTCCTAACTTCCAGCACAACTGGCAAATTTCAGTTAACCAGTCAATTATAGAGTCACCACCATATTTAAACATCTCTGCAGTTATGCCATCAACGCCTGGAGCCTTATTATTCTGAAGAGATTTTAGAGCTTTGCACACTTCTTTTCTTAAGATCCCTCCTGTGCTTTCATCCCTCATTGTGACATCATCTGCATCTGTCTCAGAATCATTTTTGCTCTGCTGATCTAATAACTCACAGAAGTATTTGCTCCATCTGTCACTTAACTCATTGGGCTCCCATATCATTTCCCCAATCTCATTCTTCACACAACTTACAACTTTGTTTCCCCTATTTTTCCTGAGTCTCATGTACTTCCAGAAGGACTTTCTATCTTTCCAAAAAGCCAGTTCATGCCTTTCCACTTTCTCTTTCCTATCTTTTGCCTTACTGTGGCGAACCAGCTTAGCAGCTTCACGCTTCTTACAGCAATATTCATCCACAGAGACTCTACCTTGCAACATCCCCAAATAGGCTTCCTTCTTTCTCTTTACTGCCTCTTCAATCTTACTATTCCACCAAGCATCACCTCTATTGTTACCCACTATTGTGGTGCCACAGACCTCTTTAGCAGCAGTGACAACACAGTTCTTAAAACATTCCCACTTCTTTTCTACATCCCTCTCACCAGACTTCAGATCCTTCAGTCGTTCTCTGAGTAAGTCAGAATACTGCTGATGATCTTCAAGGAGCCTATCAACCTTTATTCTTTCTATCCTGGGTCTCTTCCTATTCCTTTTCCTTTTCCTGCAACCAACATTAAGTTTCACTCGTGACACTACCAAGTAATGATCAGAACCAACATTCGCACCTCTCATCAATCGGGTGTCAACAACTAAGTGTTTCAAACGCCGATAGTACACAACAAAATCTATCACACTCTTTTGACCAAGAGTACGATTTTCCCAAGTATATGTGTGTATATACTTGTGGTTGAAAAATGTATTAGATACACACAGATCATTCTCAATGCAGAGTTCAATTAATCTTTCACCATTATCATTCACACAAGGATCATTAAACTTACCCAGAACATTGTCAGAAAGTGCATTCTGCACACCTACTCTAGCATTGAAATCCCCTGCTACTATAACTTTTTCTTTAGCACCAAACTGGCTCAAAACAGCTTTTAGCTCATTCCAGAAATCTTCTTTCTTATCAGAAGGTTCCGAGTCACAAGGAGCATACACTACAACAATTACAATTCTCTGAAGTTTCACTTTCAAACGAATCCAGAGAATTCTCTCACGTACGCCACTATAGTGAATCAAGTTGTTCTTCATCTTTTCACTTAAAATCACACCTACACCAGCCTGTCCTCTCATATTATCCAATACTCCAGACCACACACTCACCGTGCCATTCACTTCCTGTACCCCAATTTCCTTCTTTTTGGTTTCACTTACACACAGCACATCCAGTCTATACTTATTCATCTCCTCAATCACCTCAGTCATCTTGCCATTTATACCTCTAGTATTCCATACACCAATCTTACATTCACTCAGTCGACATCGCTTTCTCATACGCCGTTTAGAAAGTCCAGGTCGATTCCGTGGTGGATCGTCCTTCTCAAGTGTGGTAGGTCCACCATATCCCACACTTGAGTCATTCTTAATATTTCTTTTTGTCTTTTGAATCAGGTAAGTACATCTGTGTCGGGGATTAGCCCACAGCTGAGGGTTCCAGTTGGTCATTCAACCTAAGGATTCTGGAACAAAACCCAGTGAGTTGGGGTCTTTTCGCCAATGTCACACAGAACTAGCTTGCACTTCTCCAAGATTCACAGAGGCCTAGTTGCTGTTGTGTGTGCCATTGTTACCACGGAGCGCCCGAGGAGGCAAACCCATCGCTCACTACGACCGCCCGCAAAAGAAACACTTTGCCTTAATGCTACATCTGCAATTTCCGCATGACTCAGAAATTCATCATTAAGTGGAAATTTTCTTAAAATGTAATTGCAGCCTGCCTTGTAAAATTCCCTTACCTAAGAATAAAAAGTAGCCACTGTGTCTTCACTCAGATCTGCAGTTGTCCCTATATAAGATCTCGCTTTTGACCCAATTACGAGATCAAAGATTTCTTTTGATTTCTCCTTCTTTCAAAATTTCCATCTGCAAGAGATGTTGCTGTCACATCAAATGCCGATGGTTTCATAAATCGCAGAAGCAATTCAGATAACAGACTATGAAGTTTTCTTTTTAATATATGTACAAGCGGAGCTTTCTGCTGCAAGAACACGTTAACAGATGTAAACAAAGAAAGAGTAGCAGATAAAAAAAGACAATAAAGTTTAGATGAAGGATTTCCAATCATACTTGCAAGGTTCTTATACTGTGAATTAGCTTCTTCATTGTCACTAAAATAATGTTCTAGAGCCTCTCACTGTTCTAAAATTCTGTCAATGGATTCCAAAAGTGATAATCAGCGAGTATTGACATGTTTTAGAATTTTGTGTGGTTTAGTACCACAAACAGCTTGACTCAGGTTTAGATTGTGTTTAATCTTTGAACTTTTCTCCAAAAAAAAAAAAAAAAAAAAAACTATCAGAAACTGCTCAACATTAAATCCTTTCAGTTGAGTAGCAGATTTCTGTGCAGCTAAATTTACTAAATGGCATGAACATCGCTGCAGTATGATTGTTGCAGGCTGAACCTTCTTTATGTGAGAAACAACACCTTTTACTTGACCTATGATAGTGTTAGCATTGTCACAGGAAAATGACACACAGTTGCTCCACGAGATTTTTTTTTAACAAACACGTTGTTCAAAACGTCGAATATTCCTTCACCTGTATTATTACTTGATTCAACCAATGATAACGAAACAGTTAAATTTTTCCCTATTTTTTCGTCAAAATATGTTATTGTAATGGGATACAGTTTATTTGCTTGAGCATCATTACTTCCGTCCGTAGATAGAGAAAAAGGATTTTTTTTTACTTCAGATACGATGTTACTTGTAGAAACACTGGCCATGTGCTGAATTAGTGCAGTGGCCTTGATTCTTCCACACGAATATTTTTTGCTATTGCTGAATCGGGAAACATGGCTTGAAATAACGGTTTTTCAAGCCTTCAGTTTTCAGAAATTTCTCCAACATTTTCAAGCTGAAATACAAATATTTATGTAATAAAATGATATCTAACAATACTGGGTAGAGGAAGCATCGCGAGAAAAAAAAATTTACGATTACCAGAGAAATCTTATTTCCGTCTACTTTCCGTTTTCGAAGGATGAAATTCTGTCCTCCGACGGACAAAACGACCCCCCCCCCCGCCACCAATCCTCCCAAAATTTAAGTTTAGTTGTGCATCGATTTCGTACATGGCCCAAATGATAACAAAAAATGGCGGAATTCCTCGAATCAGCGTGAGAATCTCGTCGCCGAAGATTACGGGGAAATTTTTGGGCGGCCTAACTTCCGTTTTCGGAAATCGTTGCCGACAATTTCAAGCTGAAATTATGCAATGAAATTATATTTAACAGTACTGAACAGAAGCAACATCGCGAGAGAGAAAAAAATACGATTACGGGAAAAATCTGCACTTCGTTTAACTTCCGTTTCCGAACGTTTAAAAAGACAAAACGTCCCCAGACGGAATACGACCCCCCCCAATTAATAACCCGAAAATTTCTTCACTTTTGCGTCGATCAAAAAAAAAAAAAAAAACCCGGAGGGAACTCCGCGAATCCGCGGAGGAATCTCACGTACGAATTCACTGCTGAATCGATTTTGAATGTCGTAAGATAACGCTAAAATATCGATGACCGGTAAATTTTAACCTTTGGCGCAAAATTCGTCGAAATGGCGATTTTGTAGCAGAATGGCGCAAGAACAACGTTTTGGCGCTGGCTGGCGCAATTCTGGCAGCCCTGAATGTAGCACTTAATTTTTTTCCCCCAGAAAAACTTGAAGAACCAACAAACATTTTTAAGTTGATGAAATTTTGCCTTCTATCTCAGAAAATTAAATCAAATGGCGATTTTCCGTAATTTCAGCGGTGTTTCCGTACTTCCGTAACAGCAACCAAAAACCCGTAAAATCCGTACTAGTTGGCATCTATGCACTCCATACCAAAATCGCAGTTGTGTTCTGCATGTGGTCACCAAATATAGTGTAGCACAGCTTTCTGTGCTCACAGAACGACATCACTTGACACAATGACTCGTGAAGGTCACTGCCCTCAACAGCTGTTCGCGCATCCGCCATCTGTTGGTCCACCACGTACCTAGTCTCGGAACTTTATGATCGCACTACATATTAGGTGTACAAATAGGTTTTAAATCATTTTTTGGGTGACGTATACAGCTATTTTACATATCCGACATTTCCTCGCGTTGTTATGGACCTAACTGGTCCAGAGTATAAATTGTGACACAGATGTTTGCCTAACAGTCAAATGCACTGACACATAGGTAATTGAAAGATCGCAAGCGATACTGCATTTATTAGACACTGCATTCGTTACGAATTTTAGCAAGGAAAAAGGGCTGCAAAAGCATGCATTGATCTGTTCTGGGGGAGAATATTGTGTCGAAAAGCACATATGAGTTTTCGTTTAGACCAAGGTTCTTTAACACGCAAGGTTACGCCCATAAGACCCCTGTAAAGCTTCCCCTTCACGAGAGTGCGGAGAAAGTGGTCTGATGACGTCAGCTGTCTTACAGCAGAGCTCTAGCTAGTTTAGTGCACCGAAGGTCAAAGCAGTCTCAAATGTCATTTGACTCTTGTTCAAAGAGCTGCTTTTTCTGCTTCTAGAATAATGTTAGTGTATATACGTATAGTAAGTGGAATAGCTAAGTTCGTTTGCAAATAGTTTATTCTTTCGAAATGCCTTCGAGTTCCTGCACTGTTGCAGACTGCAAGAATAACTACAGAAATACCAAAGGATCACCAATTACATACCACAGATTTCCAAAAGTGACCGAGCTCTGCAGGTTATGGAAATTACGCTGTAAACGAGGTGATTTTTTTTACCCAGAATCAGGGGCATATAGATGGGATGGGGGGGGGTCACAGCTTCAGCAAAAACATTTTAAAGAATAGACCTTTTTGCGGAAATTTCACATGAATAAAGAAATAGTCAGGGATTTTTTGAGGCAGCTTTTAAAGGAGTATTAAAAAGAAAAGTAGTTTTTTGGATGTTTTTTTTTCTTTTTTTTTTCGAGATTTAAATTTATAAAATCTGGATGACGCTGGAAAGCAGTTATTTCAGGACCTGGGGCCCCTTTTTAGATCTATAGCAAAGGTTCCAATGAATGTATATTAACAAGATAATGTGAAAGAAATATCAGTTCAATGAATGAAAACGTTTTATCAATGAGGATAAGGTGTTATGAATTACAGTTTTCTTATTATTTCCTGCAGCAATTCTCTTGTATTGGAGGCCTTATCAGCTTCTAGAATGGCCATCAGTTTCGAGAATGTAAGAGTAATAATGATCATGTCAAGTGTGGAAATAATAGCAATTATATATATTGTTTGAAATCTCTTGTTAATTGACTGCAGTTTTTGAGAAAAATTTAGTGAATTTGTTAAAATGTGGTTGGAGCATTTTCATTGATATACTGTAATTAAACCCCAAAGAATAAAAAAATAAAAAAGTGAGAAATAAGGCAAGAGTTCTTTGTAAAAAAAATAAAAAAAAAACTTTCCCTCATCAATCTGAAATGAAATTATCAGAAAGTAAATAAAAAAAGAGATAAAAAAATTGTGACTGTCATCTACTGGAATGCTGCATAATACAACCGTGGAATGCAACAAGAGATAATAAATATACGATTTTCGAAGGTAAAAATACGATTTTACACACACACACACACACACACACACCCCTCAATCTAACTAAGATAAAGCTATCTCGAAGAATAAAAAAAAAAGTAAAAAAAACAACTTACAACTATCAACTTCCGAAATGCCCCGGAAAAGGAGAACGAAATGTTGCAAGCGCAAAAAAAAAATATGGCTCTCGAAAAAACGCACACTTACCTTTTTAATCTAACTGAAACACAGCTATCTGGAAGCTAAAAACGGAAAATTTGAAACCATCAGCTCCTGGAATGCCACATAATACGCCCATGAAGATGGAGGAGTGATGATAAAAAAATGCGTAAAAATATAATTTTTGGGAGGGGAAAAAAAAAAAAAAAAGCAGCTTTATAAATCTAACTGAGATGAAGCCATCTGGAAGAATATATATATATATAAAACACAAAGAAAAAATTTGGACATCAAGTTCGGGAACCCCGACGGTCGCGAAAACAGAGAATGTTGAAAACGCTTTTAAAATGTTGGTCTTGTAAAAAATAAATAAATAAAAAGCCCCCATAAATCTAACAAATGAGATTATACGGACTCCAAAAAAAAAAAAAAAAAAAAAATTGTGGCCGTCAGCTTCGAGAATGCAGCTCAAGACTGACGTTGTGGAAACGGAAAAGCCGATAAAAGTGATCAAAAGCATCACTTTCTAGCTTTATTATTGAATGAAAGCAATACGTCTCGTCAACTCGAAGTTATCTGTTTGAAAAATAAGGAAGAAAGAAAATTAAAATAAAATGAAATAAAATAAAATAATTGCCTACGTGATCTGTCCACATAACTTTACGTCTGGAAGCGGGATGCAATGTTAAAATCGAGCCAGAATTTCCCTTCCTTTGCTTTAAAATTGAAATGAAGGCTAGAAACAATGAATGTTAAAGAAATAGTTGGAAAAAAACAATCTGCACATCTTTCCGAAAATCTGAAAAGGACGTTGCCGTGTTGTGCTGTTTCTGCTCCTGTGGTGAGTTGAGCAAATAGTAAAAAAAAATTTCGTTTTTTTTTTTTTTGTTTTTAAATATATGAAATAAATAATATAAACTTTTGAAACTTTCTAAAAGCAATCTACAAGGGTCAAAGTAATCTGCGGTGCCCGCCGCCGTGCTGCGCCGATTCTGCCACTGGGACTAATTCAACAAACCATTTCCAATCGTTTATGTGCAATGGGAAAGATTCGGAAGGAAGGAAAATGGGTGCCACAGGACCTGAGCCAGAGGAACAAGGATGAGCGTGTCATAAAGTGTTTGAATTTGTTGAATAAACAACATAGAAAGTATTTTCTGTAGAAAATCATTACAGGTGATGAAAAGTAGATATCGTAAGCCAATCCCAAACACAAAAAACACTTGGTAGACCCCGATGAAGCAACGATTTCGCCACCAAAACGCAATATTCACTCCAAGAAAGTTCTGCTGTGCATCTGGTGGGATATGAAGGGTATGCTCTATTATGAACTATTGGAACAGGGCCAAACTGTTACTGCTGATTGCTACAAGCAACAATTGCTGTGATTGAACCAGGAAATCCATCGGAAACGTCCATTCACAGGCAAAGGATTGCGTCCCGTGACATTACTGCATGACAACACTAGGCTGCATGCCGCCAAATTGGTCAAGGAAACATTTTTGACGCTTGGCTGGGAAGTTTTATTTAGAGCACCCGGCATATAGTCCTGACATAGACCAATTCAGGCTATCATTTGTTTTGATCGATGCAACATGGTTAGTCAGCTGTACGGTTCTGGACATGTGACGAAGTGCAGAAATGGGTTGAGAGACTTCTTCGCGCCACACGACTAAGTATTCTTCATGGCTGGAATCCGTCAGCTGCCCGACCGATGGCAGAAGGTGAGAGATAATGACGGCACACATTTTGATTTGTAAAGGTATTGTTTTTTCTCAAATTACATGTTGCGTTATCTTAAAACCCTTTAAAACTTATTTGTACACATAATATACCAGCAGAGCATCAACATGAGAAAGTTCCATGAAAATGCCTACCTAAGGCTGCCTTTCCAGACTGCCTGAAAAAGAAGTGCCCGGGAACAAAATAACTCTAGGTTAAATATCATAAGAAAAAAAAAAAAACTGCTGAGGTAGTGGTTTGTCATTCTAATGTTTACCACCAGGCAAATGGCCATAATTTTGTAACCGAAGAATAATGCAAAATGTTCTCTACGGAGTTCAAATCATAGATGACACTCACTATTGCATTTTTATGTTGCAAATGATGCTCTTTGGATTACAATATGCTTAAGGCATTGCATACCTAACACCAGTGGCATACCGGAACCTTACCCCCTCCAATCAAATACACACCCTGCAAAAAATATCTTCGAGGCTGTTTTGAGAAAACCCATTAGCTTTCAATTACTCAAAAATTTATTTAAATTCTATATTATTACTCAGTTTTATGGGTGTCTTAACACACTGGCATGCCTTGATTTTTTTTAGCAGTAGCAACACTTGCTAGTGGACTTATTTTTGCTAGCAAATTGCATTATCTACCAGCAAAATCTACCAACATTATACGAAAGAAACTTTAGCATGTCCCCATCAAAATTTGTCAATCATGACAAATTTTGATTTCACCCCTGTAACTGTCATATTGTAATGCTGAAAAGATTACAAATATTTAGATATAACTCACCTTTTCACGACCTGACAGATCAATACTAACAATTTAATTCGAATGCAAATATTTAAAAACTTTTTTTTATTTAACTTTCCCTCCAAAATTATAGAACACTATTCGAAATCTTAAGTTATTTTCTATATGGTTTACAATCTGAGTTTTGGGTCTTTTTATCATACCACTTTAAAACAGCAAGCCTGGTGTCAAACTTGTATTCGGACAGACTTTCAATTTCAATACTCACAAGAGCATTCAATGTTTGCAAGTTTAAACTGCCCCTCCAATCACCCTGGATTCTCTTCATGAAACTGAACCCAACCTCACATGCAGAAGTAGATAAGGAAAATATACTGGATATTTCTCCTAGTGCTAAAATGTTTTTATAATGTTTGTACTTTTCAAGAAACATTCGTTTCCAGAAAGCAGTTGTTCCTTTTTGTATGTGTCTAAAATATTCCACAAGCGCAAAGCAGCGGCGCTTTACAGTTCACACTAAAACATTCAAAATTTTTCCACTAGCAGCTTTTGCTAGAACTACTTTTTATATCACTAGCAAAATGTATTTGCTTGCCAGTGATTTGCTACTAACTACCAGTCGAAATAGAGCCCTGCACACTGGTATCCAAAATTAAGTCCGGAAGGCAATTGCAGGGATAAAAAGGAAGATGCGTAATAGCAGGTGCAGACGTTTTTGCACGTAAAGAGACACAATCACAAGGGTAATAAACATTTTATAACAGACACATATATAACACATTTTGCATATACAGGGTCACGTCTGTAAATGATACTAAGGTGAGACGTCTGAATGTAATGTAAAAGTGTCTTAATAAATGTGATCACCTTGCACGGACAGACAACTCTCACATTGACAATATAAACTCATTACCAGGTAGTTGATGAACTCTGGAGCCAAAAATTCCATTCCTCGATGAGGACTGTGTGTAGCTTGGGAAGGGTCCCAGGAGGGGGCTGATGAACTGCGGGTCACCCTATCACTTGCGACTGTGTAGTGTCAGATAGATACACATGTACGACACACAAGGAAAGTGTTTGCAGCTAGTGCAATGCTTCTTTCATGCACTGTCAACGATAAATGCCACTGCTATTCCCAATTTTTTTTTTTTTGAGTTATATGAAACTCAATTTACATATTGGACAGCAGTTCGCTTACTGATATGCAAATTTTACTGTATGCACTTGTCTCTTGTGTTCATTTGCCTATGTCCAGGAAACATTGTAACATTTCACTGAGCACTTTGGATTTTTTGTCCGCGCTTACTGGCTTCTGTACCTGAAATTTGCATACATAAATACATATCACTAAGTTGTTCTCTGAGATTCAGAGGTTAGCTCTACAAAGAAATGCAAACTACCAGATAAATTTCTAACCAATTATTTACTTACTGTTGCTGTATCAAAACTTTTCCATTTACAGCAATCTTGACGCACAACTCGTGCTTCGCTGACATCTATCACATGACGTACACAAGACCTATACTTCATACTCAATCTTGTTCTCATGCAGACACTCCTAAATCTGATCCTCTCATGACTTCCTCAGCCTTCTGCCACTTGGGCTAAAAAATTTTCTTAGTAAGCATCTCGTTATACACATTCTTTCAACATGGACAAACCACCAAAAATGTTTGTCTCCACCTTGCTAACAACATTTTTTGCTTCACATTACACAACTGCAACACATCTCCATTCCTCAAACGATCAAAACGTGTCTTACCCCCTTCCCCCATGAGCAACATTTCTCCAGCACACACAAATGACTCCTATGTTTCTTCTGTAGTACCCAGGTTTCACTGCCATACATCAGAGTAGGGACAATTACTTTCATACACAGCCATGCAGGACTCTCTTGAGAACCCATCATTCCTATGAAAACCTCCTAATGCAGCTATGACTTTCAATGAAGAATTCACGCCTACTTATTTCACCATCTAATTTGTTCTCTCTGTCAAACATGCTTCCTAAATACACAAATTCATTCACCTGGTCAATCACTGTGCCATTTAGACATATTACATTCAGTACTAACAGTTACTCGCTCAAAAATCAAAACTTTGGGTTTTCCCTTATTTATACCTAGTTTGAATTTCATGCAAACTTGTACATCCAAGACAATATACTCTGCAAGTCACTTTTGCCCTCTGCCAACAGGACAGTGTCATCAGCATACAGCAATTTACACACACGGATATTACCCAGACATAAACCCAGTAGTCCATCTTGGCATCACGCATGCATGCATTCATAAATATATTAAACAGCCATGGTGACATTACACAACCTTGTCTGATTCCTGCACCAAAGAAAACCATTTTGGATAAAACACCATTCACTCGTACACAAGCTTTACTGCCTGCATATATTGCTTTTACACTATTAAGTAGATTCCAAGTAACACCATATTTATTCAATACTTTCCACAAAAGTATCCTATTTACTCGGTCGTAAGCTTTCTCTAAATCTACAAAGGCAGCAAAATCTTTCTTACCAACAGCCAGATATTTTTCAATCATCATGCGTAATGCAGTGCAGCCTTTATCAGGCATAAAAACCCACTCTGAGCACCCCACACTTTCTCTGATGTAAATCGTACTTTTTCAAAATAACGACCTTACGAAACACTTTCCCTGGCACACTCAGTGGGATAATACTCTGATAGTTCTTGCAGTCAGTCTGATCACCTTTCCCCTTATACAAGGGAACAATGATAGCATCTTTCCAATCCGAAGGGACCATTCCTAACTCCCAAAACAACTGGCAAATTTCAATTAACCAGTCAATTACAGAGTCACCATTATATTTCAACATCTTAGCAGTTATGTCATCAACTCCCAGAGCCTTACCATTCTGAAGATATTTTAGAGCTTTACACACCTCTTCTCTTTAGATCCCTCCAGTGCTTCCATCTTTCACTGTGGTATCATCTGCTTCTACCTCAGAATCACCTTTGCTTTTTAATCTTATAACTCACAGAAGTATTCACCCCATCTCAGGGGTAGGAGCAATAAAAAAATTTTTCAGGACATTTTGTCGGAACTGGCAGGTAAATTAAATAAAATATTGGTAATAATACAGAAATTATTGTTCTTTTATCAAAAAACTACATAAATTATGACCTGATTGTTAGCAGGAAGTTGTTTTCACAACCACAGCTTTTCTTTTTTTCCAGCATGGGAAACAGCTCCAGCTGTCGTTGAAACTTTGTCCTAACAATCAGCCTTATTTCTATAAAATCACAGTAAGAGTGCTTCAATAAAATAAAATTTTTTGGTACTTGCAACTTAGAAAACTTTATTAACATTTGGAAATTTTGCCTTCAAGTTCTACTATTGATTTATGTATTTCTTTCAATTTCTTGGTTGTTTCTTCTAGTTCAATATTTCCTGTTGATAACATCATTTGAGTAACTTTTATGTCACTCATGCTGTTTTCTGGTTATTCATTAAGGAATTTTCTTCTGTTTGTACAGCTGATCATCAAGCCTCACATGCTTATTTTGCTTTTCCAAAGTCTGCATAGCTTGTTCTTCAGCCTTTCTCTGCATCTTTTCCTCTTCTTTCTGCTGTTCCAAGTAGGAGGCATATTATGCATAAGCTTGCTTTACACTATTTATGAGGCCTTTAGTTATGGGAATTGAAAGTATGGAGTTATTGTGCAATCGAATCGCTTCTTTGAAGATATATAATTGATCTGATAGGTAACTCTGGAAGTGACGCTCTTTCTTCTGTGACAAGGTCAAACATGTCTTCACTAGGGCTGATAATGAACTGTATTTTAATAAACCTGCAGAATATTTAACGCTAGCCACTGCTGACCAATACTACAAATATTGTCTTCCTTGTAACCTTTACGATGAACTGCCATGTCCTCATAAATGTACAGTGACCACTCTATATTTATCTTATCACACATAATGTCAGTTTTGGTGACTTTAAACATATGATGACTCAGGCGTTTCACAGCATCTTTTGCACTTTCCTCCTTCTGAAACAAAGGATGAATAGACTGGATGTCTCGTGGAAGAAAGTTATTCAATGGTAGTTTTTTTGACAAATATTCTATTGCAACAATGAAACAGCTTCTTATCCCCAGTAACACTTTCTTCTCATTTATGTCTTTGTTCTGTGCCAGAATATGGCTGGCATTAGTACTAACATCAATTTTAGCCAAGGGCAACCAATAGTCACTTTTGTGAAAGTTAACTTTTAAAAGTTTAGATCCTTCTTTTGTGACAACTGCATCCGGTTTAAAAAAATTTAACATTATACTGCACACCAGTTTGTTTAGTTTGCTGTGTAACATGTGAATCGTGGTTCTTCATTCTGTAAAACCTTGAGGCATGGCATAAATATTTCTGTAAAAAAAAAAAGTACACAATGCAAGTAAATAACGGTATGGGGATGTTTCAATTGGGCAATTATCTAATTGTACCTAGAACCAAGTTTCATATTTTTCTGCTTTGGAAGGTATGTACAAAAATACTCAATTAGTGCAGAATACTGTTCAATAATTCTCGCACAAACAGGCCCTAGGGTTAACCACCTGCTTTCAACATGACGAAGGAAAACATATTTAGCTGCACAATCCATGAGGTTTTTCACTTGTATATTGTGATAATGTTCCCTTCGACCAGCAAACATTTTGAACCACTGATAAATATCAGTAGCAAGAGTATCAATATCAATGTGAAGTTTATCTAGCCTTTTCTTCAGAGCACCATTCATCACATGCAAACAGTGGGTCCCAAAATCAATCAAGTCAGAAATTGACTGCAAGTTCAATTCAGCATTCAATTTCTTGAGAGCAGACAGGTTTTCATTCAGACCATCCATAGAGCATTGCAACATCTTTTCTAAACTTAGCCCATTTGAAGATATGAAATCTAGAATTAATTTTATCTGCTTCTGCATGTCCCAAGAATTTAGAGTTGCACTATGGAAGTTATAATTTTTGTACGACTTTCTGATCAACGTGATATATGAATATCAAATTGCTTCTTTACCTGTACTGTAGTTATTTCATCAAAATAAATAGTATAAAAGGAGGTCCCAATATCATGAAAAAGATCGGCTTTGAAGTACGGAGGTAAGCCAAAGTTCACAACATAAACTTTTTTTTTATCGGACAACTTCAGACACTTTCTAATGGCGGAATCATCTAAAATAGAAGAATATACTTTGGCTAAGTCATCAAATGACTGAAATGAATAACTGTTCTTAACAGCTAGTAGTATTAGTAGAGCTTCTGCTTTCAAAACTTACTTATTGCAGTTGGTTGCCAGTGTTGGACACTTTTACTGATTGCCTGTAAAACATTATTTGATGATTGGACATTTTTACAGGTTAACTGCGAAACATTACTTGATGTTTGGAAAACGAGCTGACTAGATATACTTCTGGCAGCTGCTTTACGTTTCTTTCCATCTGCATGTGAAAGCGCAATCCACACGTCAGATCAATAAAAAAAAAAAGTTTTTGACCTCACCATTTCTGATTTTGATGAAATTTGGTATGAAGCACACATATAACAAGGTAAGTAATTCTGCCAATTTTCAGATTTTTATTTTGAAAATTGTCCAAGATACACACATAATAAAAATCGAAATTTTTGTAAAAAATGACACTCGCACACTTATAAATGGCTGTAACTGTTTTCCTAATTGTAGTACAGTGACAATTGAAACACAGCTGCAAAGCTAAAGCATTGAGCTTTCTATAGATACCATACATGACCTTCTTACAACAGATTAAAGTTTCAAGGTCATCCATTGTGACCTGAATATCTCAAAACATGCCATCTTAAAAAATTACGAAAAAAATATATTTTATTGCTACAACATTCTTCTACCCATGTGCCAGATATTAGGCTGGCACTGGCAAGGCAGTGTAGGATTAATAGGAGTATATGTCCTCCAGGTTAGGTTCGGACAAATGTACAATAACTGTTTTCCAGATGCATGTATGTATTAATTTCACAATGTGTTACAGGTTATATTAGTGGTGTACACACACAAGTGAACTGCTTGGTTAATAAGGTTGCAAACCAAAAGAATGTGATGCTATCTTGCTAGTGACCATCTCTATTTCGCTTCTCTCCATAAAATATGTTCGACCTGTTGCTGTTCGTAGGTCAACCTTCGTAATGACCGCTGTTTCATCCACTTCTAATATATCTGGCTTCTGTGGGTATGTGAAAGACACTGAAGGTCCATGTGGGTGCAGAAAACTTATCTTAACTTGTTCTGTAGGAATGTTCACATCCAAAACACAACCAACCCACCACTGGTTATCATACTCAACAATAACATAGCCACGAATATCCTCCAGATCCAGTTCTATTGGATTTAGCAATACTGACTCAACCTTGTATTCAGTTGAGTTTGAATACATCTTGGTTTTAATAGCTGTGCGGCTTACTGGTATTACACAGTGAAGTTTTTGAGTACCAGGAATTGGTCGAGCACTAGCATGACATATCTCGAGGAACTCCTTGTGGTTCTCATAGTCCTTGTCCGTGCTGTATTTAAAACAGCACGAAGGAATGTTTCTGGAAGCCCAATCATACAGTTGTCGCGGTGTCATAATTTGGTCATTGTATGAACACTGAAGGCTGGCACGTGCAGCTAATCTCTTAATGGTGCCTGCCACGCCATCACATGGCCCCTTTCCATGTGAGGTGGCAAAGAAATGCCACTCAGCTGTGATACCAAAATCTACATCATGATGGCACAGATTGACAAAATTCTTACTGTTCCTATACTGTGAGGCTGCACCGTCTGAGAAGTAATAGATGTGTTCTACTTTCTTGTCAAAATGTGATGATATAAACTGCAACAATTGGCTCTGGAAAAGGTGAACACTGATAGTGTCATGCTTAAGACATTCTGAGATGACAACAAAAGAAACATGATCCAACTGAAGTGTGTGTGAACTTTTGTAGTACACGGCAAAAGGGTGAATAGTAGCTTGGGAATTGTTCCAGTGGTATCCTTGGACTGCATCCTGCAGTATGAAGGAATAATTCTCAGCAAAATCGCACAACACAACACACAGATTATCATCAAGGTTTTCTTTCAGATTTGACAGAAAGTATGACTGCTGAATAGCTATAAAAGAATGTGGCAATAGCAATTTCACTTTTGATTCAAAGGTCTCAAGGAATTCTTCTACAGTGTTACAGACTGTCATAAGTGTTGTGCGATCAGCAGGGATCATAGCATACTTCTGGAAAATTTTAGGTAGGAATTTTAGGACTTTTTAGAAAAATTTTAGGAAAATTTTAGGAGTGTATTTCAATAAAAACTAGATGTATATTTGTATACATCTAGTAAAACAACTTTGTATACATTGTAAAGAGTTTGCTTCACACCCTTCAACCATATATACTGATAGACTGCTCATGACATCAAAATTTCTGGCTCCAACATAAAATCACATGACAACAGTCAAAAAGATGGGTTACACCTGCTATGCTTATGGTTGCTCTGAGCGATATAGTAAAGAACGTTCTATGATTTTTCATGGGTAAGAAACGAATTAAATACCTAAGTCAATAAAGTTCAATTACTTAACCAGAAACTTGCAGCTATTGATATAAAAATATAGTAACTTAAGAAAAAAAAAATGGAATGCATGTTCCAAATTCTTCGCAAATGTTCATCACATTATAAATCACAAAATGTAAACAACCCGATCATGCATGTATATAGCTCATAAGTAAACTTACCTGAAGAGTTTTCATTATATATGTGGCGCATTCACATAATACACCGAAAACACTGAAGTTCTGCAGCGTAAATTAGCAATCATAACAGCATTTTTACACGAAATTTGGAGTCTGATGATGATGTGCCCAATGTTTGAGCCATGGCGGCTTTGATGCAGCTATTGCCAATGCGCAGTCCATTAGTATATATGGTCGAAGTTCACACCCAAATTTTTTGCATAACGTCTAATGTCTAAAGTTTAAGTATGATTTACTTCTAATGTTCAGTTCTTATCTTTTCACGTGTTATTATCATATTCAAGTATATTTACCACATTCAAGTTTCACTTTGAACATTAATATGCTGTTGAACCAGAAGCAATTCACGATTTTCACAGTAAAGTTTTCAGGTTTCACATTAAATTATAATATCCTAAAAAGGTAATTGAAAACCAAGAACTATGTGCAATTGTTCACTGAATTACTTTTTTCATATTACTGTTTTAACCTTTTCCTGATTAGCCTATCTTTTTCTGCTTCCACCACAACTAATTTACTTTCAGTTTTCTTTATTTCAGCTGAACCTTGTATGATCAAGTTAGAGGCAACTGCTATTTCAACAGTATTTTGTTTTTCTACAGCTTTTCTCATTCTTTCTGTTCCCTCTTGAATTACTGCTAGGGAGGCTTCTTTATCTTTTTTAAGCCTATTTATTTCTGCATCATTTTCTTTTATTTTGTCATCAAACTCAGCTTTTCTTTTTTTCTCTAGCTGCTTTTCCTTATTTTCCCTCTCTTTCTGCTTCCTTTCTTTTACCTTTTTTGATTCTTCTTCCTTCAGCTTATCAACATACTCTTTATAAAATTTATGTGAATCACGAACACTATTTAACAAATTTCTTGTTATGGGAACTTTACTTACACATCCATAGTGTTTAATGGCCCCTTTAACTATTCTTAATGACGTTATAGTTGAGTCTTTCAAGTTAGCCTTGTCCTTCCTTAACAGAGTAGTGTTAACCGAAAATCCTCTTTCTGCATCAGCATTACCATGAGGTAAAACTAATATTGACTTGATGAGTTTAGCAAGATTTGAGTATTTTTCTTTTCCGCTAGAGTCTTTAATACTAAATATATTACGCCAGTAATGATCAATCCGCACTGGAATATGCCCTTCCTCTGAAAATTTCACTAGTTCATCTAGAGTTGGCTTATCAGAATTTAAAAGTTTCCACTTTTCTCTTACTCTATCAATTTGTTCCTCAGAAAGATGCAAAACACTTGAAATTCTGGTTATTTCCAAAAGTCCTTCAGTGACTGAAAGTTGAGTTGACTCTTTCTTTGGTTCTTTTACCTTTAAAACTTCTATGTCTCTTAGCTTTTGATTGCAGAATGGCAAATTTGACTTTAAATATTTTGTGGTTGCAATTAGTGATGATCTTACATCTAAGAGAAATAATTTCTGCCTGGTCTCCTGAACATTCCTGAGGAGATTTTTGTCTTCATACCAACTTCTAACTCCCCTAGTTTTTTCCATGAATTTTTGTTTTCAAAATCTACATTCTTTAGGTCTTCTCCAAATTTCCCTGCAATAACATCATCTTGGATAAACTGAGCCATAACATTCCTCATTCAAGTATTTAAATCAGAATATAACTGGTGTATTTTTGGTTCTTCACTCTGATAACATAATGAAAACTTTTCAAAATGTTGGTGTGAAAATGAAATTAATGCTAAATAGCAAGAAGTTAGCTCATTTTTGAGGAAACAGTGAATTCTTTTATACCTTGCCGAATTGCGTAGTTGTTTTTCAAAAATTTTTTGAGATGGCAAGAAGTTTAAAAAATATTCTGTAATATTTAGCCATTGATCCAAGAGACTCTGGGCTACAGAACCAACGGTTAACCATCTGTTGCTGACATGACGCAAAAGAAATTTGGCTGTGACCAATGTTATATCCTGGACAGATTTATAATCCTCTCGTCTTGCAGCACTACTCTTTAAAAAGTAATGCATATCAGTAGCAAATTCGTCAAAATCTATATTTAAGCTTGTCAAAAAATTTTTAAATGCATTACTAACAACATGCAGGTTGCAAAAACCTAGTTCCAAAGATTTCTGGCCTGTTTCTTGTTTTACAACTTCATTGAATTTGTGTAAAAAGCACTTATTTACATTTGGGCTGTCCATGGATACACAAATAATTCTGTTCAACGAAATATTGAAGGATGATAACACATCAAGAATTTCTTTTAGCAAAATATCTGCTGTTATATGACCCAGAAAAACGCTTGTTAGGTATCGGCAAGAAACTGAATTTATTTCTGAAGACCAGTACCTGAGATACACATCCAACTGCCATTTCACTTGTGTATTTGTAGTTTCATCAAATGCTATAGTAACCTTTCCTGGGCTACTAGATGCAATGTCTTTTTTCAAATCCTCTTCAAAATATTTTGACAATCCATGTGATATCACATAAGCAACTTTTTTTCTTTAAGTTGCATTTTGGCTGCAATAGCAGAATCAGGAAACATTTCTTTGAAAAGTTCAACTGTTTCAGTGCATGAAACAAAAGACATATTGTCCTTAGCAACTTTCATGGCCCATAATGCTTCGGCTTTAGCCAACTGTAAATCATGACTCAGTACTTCACTAATATTTGTTTTGGGCTGAAGATCCCGTCCTCTAAAGGCTTTCAAGGATGGACTTATTTTGAAATTTACTTTGAAATTTCTGCAAATTTTTTTCTTTATGATGCGCTTTTATTTGTGAAAAGCCACTATTAGAAATGTTGAAAATTTCTGAACACAATATACACTTAGCAGAAAATATTGTTTCAGTTGCAGAACACCATTCTTTCAACTTCACTCCGTCCAATTCTTTGGCGAGCCACGCATCTTGAAATTTCGTTTTGGATTTAGGCATCTTAAACACTTGTATTACTAACCAGAAAATGAAAGGGAAGTACAAAAACACGTTCCAATATTGCAAAACCAGACAACTTCCCGAAATTTGGCTGCGAGGATGTCAAAAGATGGAAAAAAAAAAAAAGCAGGTCACCACTAGAGAACTGAACCTGCACACAGCACAGAGAACACCATAAAAGACGCAAAACCAGAAACTATCATAGGCATCTCACACAAGTTCAGTCAAAGCAAGGCGGAGCCGAGATATATTGCGCATCGAAGGTCGCTGTCGCCGACGCACGATCGAAGGTCAATGATCACGTGCTCTACTGCCTGCCAAGATAACACTCAGCTACCATCCCATCATCATTACCGGAGGTTACGGAAGGAGACCACATGTTTCCTCTTTGCTTCCACCCACCTGCGGTTTACAATAACAAAACATCAGCAGAAAGAGAAGGTTCCACAAGGCATGTACAAAAATAAAGTACGATCTTCTGCGTGCCACGGAGTTCGTTTGCAAAGCGCAAACCAGGGGTGAAAATGACCCCTCCCCTTTTCCCTTAGATCTCTTGTTACTCTCGAAAACTGTCCGAAGGCAAAAAAGTGGAGCGCCCGCCCCGAAGCAAGTGCATCTCGATGGCGTCATTTTTCCCTCCCTTCAGCAGCACAGCATATAGGCTGTGTTTCTACAATAACAGGTCTTTTTACCTTACCGTAATGGTAAATTTATTGGCGTTAATAACGGTTGTGTTTTTAATAAATAAGCTTACGAAAATTTTAGGATGAATAGCAAATTTTAGGTATAATTTTAGGAATTTAAGGAGGGTCACAAAATATTAGGAATTTTAGGAGGAATGCGATCCCTGGATCAGTTGTAGTATACAATTTATATACAATTTCATCAATCCCATTCATGGTGAATAAGCTACTTATTTGCTCTAGTAAGTGTGCTATACCAGGACAAGAATCACACTTGAAGAAGAAGCATTCTGGAAGAGGAGGGTTACAAGTTATTCTTGCAAGGCAATCTTTGTATGTCCTAACTGGTAATTCATCATTACGAGTTAAGTCTTGCAATTTGCACCCTGCTAGCATAAGTTTTACATTTTCATGAGCACAACCACAGACACAGTGTGTTCCACTTGCACCAGCCAGCACACAATTCTTTGGGCGTAAACCACAGAACTTTGAAAACCCTAGTTTGACATTAGGATTCTTGTCTTTAAATCCTTGAAATATCTCTTTCAAATTTCCTAGAATAAGACGTTTCTGTTTTTGTACTTTTGATCCTGATTCCATCATTGCAACAAAATCTTTTTTTTTTTTTTTGGTAAACAACGGCTTACTTCATCACTATTATAGTATGCAATAACGTTTTCAACTGTGCTGTCACCGAGTTTTCCCAGGCCTAGGATTTGGAGTTGCTAAAATACCCTGCTCTTCCACAAGATTTTTAGACTTTCGTGCCATGTAATATGTTACACCAAATTCTTCCTGAATTTTACGAATACTCCAGGTTCTAGGTAATATTGTTAGTATTTGGACTTTAACACTGCTAGAGTCTGTTTCTTGAAATTTTTCTTTCAACTGTGAAGTCATGACTGATTCATCAGACACTGTCACAGGATTATCACATTCTGGAACACCTATGTAATCTTATCACTTCACCAATTTTCTGACATTTCTTCTTACTGTACTGTCCAACACCTAATCTTTTTTTTTTTTTCACAGGAGATTCGCCTAGAGAAAGTAACGTATCATTCAGACTATCCAAAGTTGTGTCTCTGTCAGTCCATATCTCACTCTTCACCACTCCTTCTGAATTATCTTCACTTAACCGAGGTTGTTCTGCCTCTGCATCAGTTTCAATTATACATGAAGGACCTGGCATTTCAGAGATAGATTTTCTGCATGAACTACATATTTTCTGTTCTAATGTTATATTTGGACATTTCTGAACCATCCAAGGCTGTACTTTTCTCAGATTCTTTCTAAACCTTGTGTGTCCACTTTTACCCAGAGGATTGCAACAAAAAATTTAACTTTTAAAGTCCATTTTGGTTAATAAAACTGCACCTGCAAAAAAAAAAAAAAAAAAAAAATGATAAATATAGTTTGATAAAAAGAAATTGATTAAATAAAGATAACAATAAAGATAAAATAACATAACAATTAAACAGTTAACAATGTTACAGATAAATTGATAACCACACACTCGCAAGCTCAGAATTGAAATAACAGCAAATGTAAAATGGTGTACCAGTAAGATTTCTCATTGGCTGTAATAAGAAGCCTTGCCATTGGCTTTAATATGAAACCCTGTCATTGGCTCTAATAAGAAGCTTTGTCATTGGCTAAGAAGAAGCCCTGCCATTGGCTAAAATGGGTGGAGTTTCAATCTCTGATCTCAAAGATTGTTGACATTATTTACTGCTGAAAATTGTGTCTATCAAGTAAAATTGCTGTCACATAGCATATTTCTGATAAATCTGTTATAATATATACACATTTCATGTATAATAAACACAAATCCTCCACGTAAGAAATATTTATTGCATGGTATGTCTCTGTGCCTTACATACAGAAGGGTGCAGCATGACACTCCTATTAATCCTACACTGCCTTGCCATAGCGGTGCCAGCCTAATATCTGGCACATGGGTAAAAGAATGTTGTAGCAATAAAATATATTTTTTTCGTAATTTTTTAAGATGGCATGTTTTGAGATATTCAAGGTCAAAGGTCACAGTGGATGACCTTGAAACTTTAATCGGTTGTAAGAAGGTCATGTATGGTATCTATAGAAAGCTCAATCCTTTAGCTTTACAACTGTGTTTGAATTGTCACTCTACTACAATTAGGAAAAAATTTACAGCCATTTATAAGTGTGCAAGTTTGTCATTTTTTACGAAAATTTCGATTTTTATTATGTGTGTATCTTGGACAATTTTCAAAATAAACATCTGAAAATTGGCAGAATTACTTACCTTGTCATATGTGTGCTTCATACCAAATTTCATCAAAATCAGAAATGGTGAGGTCAAGAAGGCGATTGATCTGACATGGAATTGCTCCACATTAAAACATGCAGGGTAGCATGCGTATTTCCCAGAGTACACCTATATATATATATATATTTTTTCTTATTGGAGGCTTTAACGACCACCGTGAGCAACTTAATGGGCTATAAGCAGTCACCCGTTCCTAATTTAGGGCCACTGGTTTTAGGGAAGGGAGAGAGCTAGTGCCGTAAGACAAACACAACATCCGTGCCTCACCGGGATTCGAACCAGGACCTCTTTTGGATGAATGGTCATAAGTCAGCGCTTAGACCACTGCGCCACCAGGGTGGCCACCTACATTTTCATTTTTAGCAACATTTTAATTTGGATGGGGGGGGGGGGGCAATACTTGGATAAATTTTGCAACATACCTAAGTACCCTTAAAATGGAAAAAAAAAAACCTGAATAAATACATACCATTTCAACTCTACCCTTTAATATGTGTGAACATAAGTGTGTAATACCGCACACTTATGGTTATTCCTCCCGTTATTTAGAGTGAAAATGCCAACCGCAATAGTCTTTTCCTCCATGTGCGATTGAAAAATCAACAGCACACAGGGAACAAAACCCATGGTTTTCAGATACCAGAGACAATTTTAGACACAGAAATTCTTGCGAATAACTCTCAATGGATTTTTGACAACTTTTTTCCTTTTTAGATCCAAGAATATAAGTAGAGGCAAGTGGCCATTTACCCGACGCTATTGCAAGTAAATTTGCACACGTCAAACACGATGCGAGCAAAGACCAACGATGCACAGAACAATTGAATTAACTTTGAAAGGTTTCATAGCTTTACTATGCAGGTAAATAGAAAATTAGCATTAAATGTTTATGATATGAAAAACTAATCAAAAAGGTATTTTAAATTGCATAAATAAATAAATTCTGAAAAAAAAAAAAAAAAAAAAGGCAATGCAAATAAATGAATTACAATAAAAATCCATGCGAAGTTTGGTTAACACAATAGAAGTTTTCTGCTAAGATCAGAGGAAACAAAATGTAACAACTTACTACAAAAGTGAGTAATGAAAATAAAATAATCAAATAAAAAACAAAAGAATTAAAACTGTAATTAAAAGATTCCCAACAAAGAATGATTTGGGGAAAACAATTTTTAAAACAAGCTACTAAGGAAGAAAGTTCTTGTGAATCTGACAAGATAAAATAAAATACACCTCTGTTTAGCAGGACATTTTTATGAGAAAGAGGGGGGAGAGAAAAAAAAAGGTGCACTTCACAAATCTGTCTGAGCAACATAAACAAAAGCTTGCTGTTGACAGTGAGGAGCGTGAGAAATATGTCACATTTGGCTCGCAGTAGCAACAGTCGGGAGAAAAAGGGAAACATAAGCAGGTGTTTTGCAACAAGCATCGCTTCGAAGCGTCAGAAAAACCATTACATTAAAACATTTGACAAATAGAAATATATTTTGGGTTGTCAGAAAAGTCATGACGTATTTTAGCCATGTTTTGCAAAGGTCATTTATTGATAGAAAGAACGAAGATCAATCAATGATATCATGCCCATTTCGTTCGATAACCTTTTGCCATCTTTCAGTGAGCTGCAGAATGCCTCATTCATAGAAGGACCTGTCTTTCAGATGGATTCGTTGAAACTGTCCAATTGCTGACACTGCACATTCGAATTGATTATTTGGTTCTGTGGTAGGTACTCGAAAAACACACCACCTTTAAAATCCCACCACACTGAGACCAGAACCTTCCGCTGACGAATGTCTGATTTGGATGTCGTTTGAGGCAAAGCAGCACGTCGGGACCAAGACCGTTTGCGCAGCACATTGTTGTACACAATCCACTTTTCGTCACCAGTTATCAGTCGCTTCAAAAAAGGATCGTTTTCCTCACGTTTAATGAGCATATCGCAGATTTTTATACGCGCCGTCAGTTGAGCTTCTTCGAGTTCATGAGGAACCCACACATCGAGCTTGCTTACGTATCCCAGCTTCTTCAGGTGGTCGTGAATGCTTGAATGATGGATGTGCAATGTGTCTGCAATCTCTCGTGTCATGTAACATGGGTTTGACTCGACCAACGCCTTGATTTGGTCGTCATCAACCTCGGTGGGCCTCCCGGACCGAGGAGCATCGTTGAGGTCAAAATCACCAGCAAGGAATTTTTTGAACCACCGCTGGCACAGACGTTCTTGTAGAGCATTATCACTGTACACTTTACGCAACTTTTCACAAGCTTGACGTGCGTTCTTCCCTTTACGGAAGTAAAATATGGTGAAAATCTACAGTTTGGTCTTCCATCTTCAACTTGATGTCAAATCTCTGCAAATCAACTAAATCGCTCACTATTCCTTTTAGACTGCAGCTAGAACTGGCACCTGTCGAATGCCATAGCGATAACAGAGCTGCACATTCCTCTAGTACTTCCAAAACCGCCCAACCGCCATCGGGTGCCAAAATACGTCATGACTTTTCCGACAACCCAATTCATCGAAAGCAAGATAAGGCTGTTTAGAATAATTGCACGATTAAGGAATAAATATAAAACACATTTTTTAAAGGTTCATAACATAAAAGTTGAAGGAATACACAATACTTTTACAATGTTAAATAAAATATAATCTAGAAAGAATGAATATTAATTAATTACAATATTTACTTTCGAAGACTAATATGATAAGGATAAAGAAGCGAAAATCACTACATCTGACTATGGCCGATTTTTTTTTAAATCAAGTTTTCCGGAAAAATCCGAGATTTTTGGAAAAATCAGAGATTTTTGGAAAAATCAGAGATTTTTGGAAAAATCAGAGATTTTTGGAAAAATCCATAGTTTTTTACACCTTCTACACAAGTTTATTAACTTGAACATGATATCCGTTGAAACTACGGAGGATCCATAGTACTTGGCATCTCTATTAATGGCGCTACTATTTCGAAGAATCGGAAGGGCAGAGGACCTCTAAAGGGTCATGCAAAGACAGCAAAGTGTGGTTGCAGAGTGGTGGTATAAGCCGTCAGGTAAAGCGTGCCGTATTGCTCAAGTTACCATGGCACAAAGACAACAGCAAAGCGAGGTTTAAATGCTGGGATAAGGATCACATGACTTCCGTTTGATCCTCGGGCAATCTCACAAAAGCAGAAAATCATTCACATGGCGCGCCGCAGCTTACAGGAGTGACAGTTCTTGGAGATGAGGGCACTGAAGAGCTCTCTCGCCTCGTTCCATTTTTTATTTATGTGGTACTTTTTTTCTTTTTTGATTGGAGGTTTAACGACCATCGTGAGCAACTCAATGGGCTATAAGCAGTCACCAGTCACTAATTTAGGGTCACTGGTTCCAGGGAAAGGAGAGAGCCAGTGCCGTAAGACAAACAACATCCATGCCTCACCGGGATTCAAACCCAGACCCCTTTCAGACGAATGATCAGAGGCCATCGCTTAGACCACTGCGCCACCGGGGCGGCTATGTGGTACTTGTAAACGTTAGATGATGAACCACTATACAAAGGTTTACAGTTTATTCTTCAAATTTTAGGATTGCATTCAAATTTTCAGGATACAGAACAAAAATGAAGACATTTTAGGGAAAAAGAGTAAAAATAAGGTACTTCAGGACAACTCCAACCCCTGCTATCTTCACTTAATTCACTGGGCTCCCATATAATTTCCTGGATCCTATTCTCCACACAACTTACAACTTTGCTTCGTCTAATCTAGTGTACTTCCAGAAAGTTTTCCTATCTTTCCAAAAAGCCAATTCATGCTTTTCCACCTGCTCCTTTTTTTCTTTTGCCCTACTCTGGCAAACCAGCTTAGCTGCCTCACCCTTCTTACAGCTATATTCATCCTCAGAAACTACCTTACAACATCCCCAAATATGCTTCCTTCTTTCTCTTTACTGCCTGTTCAACCTCACTATTCCACTAAGTATCACCTCAATTGTGGTGCCACAGACCTCCTAGGCGGTAGCGTTCTTAAAACGTTCCCACTTCTTTTCTACATCCCTAGTTGTTCTCTCAGTAAGTTAGACCAAGGAATTATCAGAGCCAACATCCACACCTCTCATTACATGAATGTCAACAACTAAATGTTTCAGACACTGATCGTAAACAAAATCTATAATTCTTTCGACCAAGAGAATTTTTCATACCAATTTAATACAAATTCTTTTTAACCTACAGGATTTTTTTTGTAAAATGGAAATTATTGCACTTTATTATTTATTGCACGTAACACAACTATGCACATTGTAATTAAAATGATTGCCTTAGTTTTATAACAATAGAAAGTACTATGAAACAATTACACCAATTCTTTTAGAGAAATAAGGCCAGACTCTTTGAAATGCCTAATGACACACACAACTAATGATCTGTGCCTTTCCCGGTATCTAATGTCCTTTTCTGATTTATATAAAAATACAGAACATAAGCAAATAATAAATGAGTGGTAGGCAATGCATGTAACTAACAAACAAATTAAGAAGAAGGTAGTGTAGAACACTTTAAGTTACGTATAAAGTTTAAGGCAAATGCATTTCAGCCATTACTATGGCCTTCGTCAGTGCGACTACGAACCAATCGTAGTCGCACTGACGAAGGCCATAGTAATGGCTGAAATATATTTGCCTTAAACTTTTTATATGTAACTTAGCATGTAGAACACTACCTTCTTAATAAGCAAATAAATAAGTAACAATTAAGAATTGTGGCATAAGAAAAGAAAAACTACTTGGATTTTTACCCTTGTATATAAAAAACAAGCTTAATGCCACAATGTTTTGCACATAGTAAAAATATTCTCTCTTGACTGTCATAAAAAAAAATGCACAACTGTTTCTTATAATCTGAAGGATGTGTAATTACATGAAAACAACTGTAATACATAACCATCTTATCCGCATTGTTATAAAAATTCCACTTATTGAACTGATATTTTTTAACATTCTCTTGTTAATATACATCCATAGTAATTATTGCTATGGCTGTGAAAAGGGACCTGAAGTCCTTTAGAATAGCTGCTTTCCCCGTCATCCAGTTTTTACCAACTACAATTGGAGGGGGCACGCAAATGATTTTCTTTTTATTACTTCATTCAAAGCTTCTGTCAAAAATTCCTTGCTATTTTTTAGTCAGTTTTACATGAAGTTTCCCCAAAAGTTTTTTTTTAATCCTTTTGCTAAGGCCCTGTTAGCAGTGAGGCCTTCCTGCAATGTGGGAGTTGCAGGGGCTGTTAGTACACTCCTGCCTCACACATTTCCACACTATCTTAGTATAAATTTCCTCACAGGTGACACTTGCCATGGTTTGTACACTTTTTCAATAACATAATTCCAGGACATACAATCCAAATGCTTCTACTTAAAAATACAGTGAAACCATAGGTCTGTTCAACCTGTAACCTACAACAAACTCCCTACAGGCTTGAGCAAACTTAATGCAGAATATTGAAAATGATGTTTGCTGCATCTAATAAGAAACTCAGAATCGCAGATAAATACTGAAATACCAAAATTGTCACTGAAAATGTAACCAGGTTTAATTTCTACAAAACTTTTGTACATATTATATTATACAGGTTTTGAGAAAAAATTATTTTTCTACTTTGGCTTCAGTTCAATTATTGAAACAAAATGCAGAATAAAAAAACAACATAAAACTCAACAATATATAGGTATAAAATCTATATTTAGAATATAATGTGGCATTACTCTTGAAATGCTTTCATATACCACACAATCAATTTACAAAACACTAATTATATTTAATTATTTTGAAATAATGCTTACATTGGAAATTTAAGAATAAGGAAAGGTGAAATATTATGAACTTTTTTAAAGGAACACAGGGATTATTATTTCTTAAATAAATACTCATGGGAGCAAGGATTTGTGTTACATTTTATTTAGAGAAGGAATTTTCAACATAATATTGATGCTCGAGCTATATTTTAAATTTGAACTCACCAGTAAACAAAGTATGCACAAAAATTTCCAAAATGAAATGAAACAGAATAATGGGAAACACTTAAATCCAAGGGCTATGTGTACAGCTGCATTCATCAGAGAACAAAGCAATTTAACCGGACATGATTAGAAAACTAATTATAGCAGATGGAAAGTGATTAGTTAGCTTAGAAAATACTAAGAAACAACTAGATTTAAGTTTCTGATATTGGAAAGAAACCTTATTTTACAGAAATTTTTACACAGTGTTCATTAGAAAATTTCAGTAAAGGTCAAAAAAAAAAAAAATATCAGCTACTTACTTTCACCAGTGGCTGAAAGTATGTTGGTGCACAAAAAGTTGTCTCATAACAGAAGGATGGTATTGGAGACAAGAGATTTTTAAATCAAACAGTTAAAAGAAGAGATATAGAAGGAAACATGATATAACTACACTATCTACCAACAAGTAATTGGACACCTATGATAGCAAAGGAAAACAAAGTTTATTCACCTTCAATAGTTGGTGGAGCCTCCACGAGCGGTGATTACAGCTGCGACCCTCCGGGTCATACTCTCAACCAGGCGTTGTACGACTGCTAGCGGTATTTTCTTCCACTCGGCTTGGAGAAGACAGGTCAGTTCCTTCACCGATTTCGGACGGTGGGGGCACCCCTTAAGTCGACACTCCAACTCGTCCCAGAGGTGCTCGATAGGGTTAAGGTCCGGGCTCTGCGCAGGCCAGTCCATTCGATTAACCCCATTGTCACCATACCAAGCCATGGTGGACCTCGCAACATGACAGGTAGCACTGTCATCTTGAAAGTAACATGCGTCCACCCCGTAAAACTGCCACAACGTAGGAAGCGCATGGTCATCCAAAATGGTGCAGTAGGTCTCGGCGTTGAGTCTACCAGGAATTGCGATCATGGGTCCTGTGCCATACCAGGAGAAACACCCCCATAGCATAATTCCACCGCCGCCGAACTTCACAGTTGGCACAATACATTCCGGCAGGAGGCGTTCTCCAGGAAGACACCAAATCCAGACCCTGCCATCAGAACGGTAGAGGGTGAATATAGATTCGGCGCTCCAGAGAACCTGTTTCCACTGTTTAACGGTCCACTTTCGACATTCTTTGCACCACGTTAGCCGAGCAGCGCTATTGGACTTGGTGATCAAAGGCTTGTGGGCGGTAGCACGTCCATGATAACCGAGCAGATGGGCTTCCTTACGAATGGTATTCATCGAAAGAACACTCCCGGATGCTCGTTGAAACTCCTTGCAGATGTGGCCTATCGATTTGGTGCGGTGCTTCCGAATTTCTCTGGCCAGCACCCTTCGGTCTCTAACTCCCAGTTTTGTGGGTCTGCCGGGTTGGGGCACATTCCGACAGTCACCTCTCATCTTCCACTTGCCAATCACGTTGGCCACTGTCGATTTTGGGTACTTCAACTCGCTGAATATGTCACGTATGGATCGGCCATTTCTGTGATACCCGACGATTACACCTTTCTCAAAATCAGAGAGCTCTGAACTGCGTGGCGTCTTGCATGCAACTGGTTGCGTTGTTTCCCACACGGTATTTAATGGCGGCGGCCGCGACGTGTATCAGGACCGCAGATATCGTAGATTGCAGGGGTGTCCAATTACTTGTTGGTAGATAGTGTATATCCCTTCTAGTTGAAGAATTTTGCATAATGGAAAAGATTAAAACAGGTGAAAATTATTCTTCATGGCAAAATAACTTTTTGAATATGTCTCCTTGTAGCAGAGATAGCAAGAAAAAAAAGTTTTGACTTGTGTGTGTGTGTGTGTGTGTGTGTGTGTGTGTGTGTGTGTGTTGGGAGGGGGGGGGGTTGCACTATTTAAAGAGGATCTTATTGTAGAAATTTTTTTTATTCACCCCCATCTTTATACATTAAAAAAAGAAATTTCTCAATAGGGTTTTTAGAAGGAGATACAGCTGCAAATGGAAGTACACAAACACCACCTAGTGACAGAAGTGTGAACTACAAACTTCCTCAAATACAAACGTAAAATGTTACATAAGGTAAATGGTATCCGGTGTTAAAATAATTTAAATCTGCCATTTAGAAGTACAGATATTGAGAAAAATAGATTAAATATTTGCGCCCCTAGCAGCAAAATTGTGCATGATTTTGGAGAGAAAATACACACGAAAAGTTTTCATGTCCGATCGAATTTTTTTTTTCAAATCAGGTTTTTAGTCCCGCAGATATTGCTGTGAACAGAAGCGTGAACTTACGCCCTGTTGTGGCACACTTGTGGGTTAAGAAAATTTTGAAATAATATGAGAAACATTTTGCACCGAAAATGCTCTCCAACAAAGAATTTTTAAAATCAGACTCATAGAAACTGAGATATCGACAAAAATAAGATGTGCATCTATGCGCCCTGGTGGAAAAACTATGCACTATTTTATACAGGAGGATTCTTAAAAGATTATAGGAGGTGAGCGGTATTGGTTCATGAAATAATTTTTTCAATTGAGTTTCCAAAAGCTTAGATTTTGATGCAAATACATCAGAAGCTGAAATAACCACTTATGCCTTTGGTGGCCAAACAATTCTTTACCAAAAAATGAGAAATTATATGCAAAGCATTTCCCATCAGGGCTGTATCCAACGTAGAAGAATTTTTCAAATCGGATTTTCAGAAGCTGAGATATCGGGAAAACCGCAATTCACCTTTATGTCTCCTAATGGAAAATCTATGCATTACTTGAAAATGAGTCTAACTAACCAGTCTTCGATATAAATGGTATCGAAAGGAAAATCATTTTTTTCAATTGGACATTTGGAAGCAAATATACAAAATCAAATGCATTTTGAATTCAATAGGAATCTGCATTTGCGCCCTCTAGCAGCTAAGCTGTGCATCGGAAAAAGAAAAACTGAATTAAAGGATCATCATCAGGCATGAAAGTGAGCAGTGATAGGAAAAGCTGAACTTCTACGTGTGCGTGCACGCTTGGGTGGTGGTGGTAATAAAGTGTTGAATCTTGCACTTCACTCTCTAATATATACAACCATGGCATTTAGGTATAGGTCACATGCCTGCAAACTAAATAGATTAATCAACTGTCTTTATAAGATAACAATGTTGTATGGGAAAGAATTCTTGAAGGTTTGAAAAACTTCAGACATGTTTGTTGATAAGTAATAAAAGTTTGATGAAGAAATATGATAAATGCTTGCAAAAACGTTAGATATTTTGTAGATAAATAATAAAAGTCATTCAACTAATTAAATTTCATTTAAGTTGTTTCTGTCTAACAATTTGGTCTAACCTTTTATGAATTAGCCGGCTAGAGTTTTCTTTCTCTTGAACCAATTCATTTTATTTTAATTTGCTGCGTAAGTTATTAGAGATATTTAGCTATTTCTGTCTTCTTCCTCATCTTGTAATTCTTTCTTATATTCTGAATATCATGATTTCATATTTTGGCATAAATCTCTATTTACAGGGTCATGCAAATAATGGTTTTTCTTTAAAAATTCCAAGGCTGACATATCCTGATTTGAACAGATGAAAATAACTCAATATTCATGTTGCTAGATTCTTTATCAAGTACATCCCCTATCATACTAAAGGAATTATCCACTTCAGAGCCAGGAAAACAACTCAATAATGCCTTCATTATTTTTGAGAGGGCACTGAATTTGTTTAACTTAAAAAGTGCATGTTTTGGGATTCACTGAAATTTATTTATGTAAATATTAAACTGCAGCACATCACTGCATCCAAAGTATAAAATTGCTGACATTTAACAACAACACAAGGTAGAGGGAATGTCTCGCGAGTGGGGATTACGATTGCTGGCGAAATCTTCACCTCGTCCGACTTTCGTTTTCGGGCATTTTCTCTCCGTTTTCAAGCTAAAATACAAATATTTATGCATTAAAATGAAACTTAATAACAATACTGGGCAGAAGAAACATTGCAAGAAAAATAAATTAGGATTATGGGGGAAAACCTTCACCCAGTTTAACTTCAGTTTTCTAAAGTTTTGAAAGATGAAATACCGTCCCCAGACAGAAAATACACCCCTCCCTTCTCTCCCCCCCCCAAATCCGCGAATCCACGAAATAATCTCATGTATGAGTAAGGAGTAACAAAGAAATGGAAAAACACTAATTTTATGGAAAATGAAAAATCAATACTGTGTTGCTTACTCTGCCGTGAAACAATTTTACGGGACACGGAAACGGCCCAGATTCCACCACAAGCGGATTAAATACCAATCTAGAAATTGAATTTCGTTTAATAAAAGGGAGAAAACAATTGCCCTCTACTGATTAGTTTTGAAGAAGTATGTATTAGAAATAGGGTAGCATGCATTTCATTAAAAAAAAAAAAAAGTTGCTCCTTTTCACTATTACTGAAGATATTAAAAACAAGGAATATGACAAGAAAACATCAAAATTAAAAATATAATCAGGCAGAGAGAGAGAGAGAAAAGGGGGGGGAGGCTTGGTCGAAAAAATTTAATATGAGGAAACAGAAAATGACGTGACATTCTCAACACCCAAGAAGCATTCCCGAAAATATTTAACAAGTGTTAGAATCTTGAAAACACAAAAATAAACTTTACACAGATGTTTAATAACGTTATTTCACCGAGATTTTCGATTTCCATTGCATACTCGACGTGTTCCGTCATTCGTAGCGGACCGATGATTTCCATAGCATACTTGATGCTTTCTGTTGTCCACAGCATACACGATGTTTTCCATAGTAACCGAGTAAAATTCCTAGTACTTGGAGTCACTGAATCATTCTTCCCACCACATGGACATACTCAGCATCAAGCGGAAGAGTGCGCACAGAGAATTTACTGTACTGAAGTCCCGACGATGCACAGAGGTTCTAGCGCCCAATGGCACAGGACCTGCCTTTTGTAGCAAGATGGCGCAAGACTTTTGTTTCGGCACACTATGGTGCAGAATTTCTATCCCTGGAAGAGGTGAGGTCATTCCCAGCCGTAACCATCCCGCCGTTTGAAGTCATTACGATTTTGCTTTCTGCAAGAGCGAGGCATACTCCCCATGGAAATTTTATTGCATTTTTGGAATATCGGTAACACCAAAAACGGATTTCCGCGGAAGTCTTTCTGCCTGCATCACTCTCACACTTCAAGCTTCCCAATACAAAAATAATTTTACATATGAAACTAATAGTTGCAGAGATGTCCCTGGCCAGACAAACTAAGTGATAACATACACATCATTTTTATTTTTTTACAAAAGATGTGCTAATAACCCAGCTTCAGTACTGCTAACAGACAAGAAAACCAACAACTCCCCACAATTTGTGGGGGTGGGGAGGGAAATTTGTCAGACATAAGTTATATCAGTAGAAAAATCCTAAACTACGAAACATCGCGCAGGGACAAAATTCCAGGACACGTAACAGCATTTTAGGACATTTCCAGGATGCGTACGAACCATAACTTGCTAACAGCATTTTGTTGCTGAAAATGCAGGTTGCAACGTACTGTCAAAATTACATAATCCACCTTTCTAATTTACCTCAGTGTAAATTTCTGTAACTGAATACAATAAGTAATCAAGTAAGTATTATACAATGGATTGATGACAAGTAAACTTAGATTAATTAAGACTTGTGGTTCTATTCCTATTCCAGGAAAATACCATTTTCAGACTTTGTGAAGAGCTCCCAACATGGGAGACAGAATTTCTATGCTTACACTAATGTGCTTTCAAACACCATGTATACTTGGCAGATTAAATATTAATCTTCACAATATTTTATGATGTGTGGAGTAAAAAGTCTATGATCAAACTCTACATTCTGACTAAATTAAGCATGCAAAATCAACACTTTTAACATTATATACAAATACAAAAACACTGAACTAATAACAATCTCACCTGAGCAAGGAAAAGCACAGTTTTTGGCAGATGAGTAACACTAGCTATATACTGTAAGAAACAATATGCAGTGGGAACATTAAGATCAAAAGCCAAGACTTTCAAGATGAGATGTTCCATGCGAAGAACTTGTTTCTTGCTATATGTGTCATCTGTGATGTACACAAATTCTTTAATTTCTGGAGGATAGATTTCTTCATATTTCCTATGAAAAAAAGGATGTCACAAATCAAAATATGAACAATCACACATTCAAATTAAATAAGAAAATGCCATTCTGCTTAAAAAATATGTTACTTGTTTTATTATGTCCTAAAATAATCTTTCTTAAAATCTCTTAATTCATCAAAAAAAAAAAAAAAAAAAAGTACTGCTTATAATATGTTGAATTTTCCCCTCTAATTTTATCAATCATTTTTAATCTTTTGTTTTAATAGTCATTTTACTGACAGGTTAAAATATCGCTCTGAGGAAATACTACCACCAAACATGAAATGTACTTACTTTACTTCATACAAAAACCAAATGTTTGTTCTTTCCACCACCACATTCTTTTTCAACACTAAGGTGAGAACCTAAGCTAAACATTAACTCAAAATTTTGACCTCTAATATGGAACTGCTTTCAGGTGTCATCTACTCTGTGCAAGAGATACAGAATGAGTTGTGCCTCAGGAATCTAAGTTATGCAGAAATTGCAAAGCTTTGGTAGCATAAATGCCTAATGAGGGTTCCTGTCTTACAAACGCAAGGCCTAGTTTTGCTTACAACTATGATTCATCATTCCTCCACACTGGACACATCCCCCTTAACCAGACTGAAAGCACCTGATATAGATGGATTTCATTTTTTATTGTTTAGCAATTGAAAGAATTCTAATTTCTTTAAAATGAAAACTTTGCATGGTGCCACCATTTACAATTGAAATTTAACAAAAAATAGGTTTGATGGTTATTGCTAATCAAGAAGAAACATTCTTTAATTCCAGTATTTCTTTGCCACGTAAGTGATATCAATGTACTATCATGTTTATATTGGAGGCAATGTTTGGGACAATTTAGGCAAAGAACAGTGGGAATTGCGCTAAGAATACACTTTCTTTTTTTTTTTTTTTTTTTGGAGGAGGGATGGGGGGTCTGAATGTCATTATAGAAAATGGAATTGTAAGAACAAAAGATTCAATAGTGAGTCTCATGCACCCGAATGCTAGAAACCTGTGCACAGAGTTGTATAAAAATAAAATGTATCTGCGTACACAACAATTGAAACAGAAAACTTGCTGCAAACTCATGAAGCGCGAACCACGATAACAGAATAAGATAATTTAAAGAAAAATTAATAAAATAATAAATAATTATTAGAACATTACAGATTCCAATGAGGACAAAATAAGTGCATTACAATTGAACGTGCAGCAATGGGGGTAAAATGGACCTTTACGGCAAAATGAGCCTCATAAAAACAAGAAACTAATTAAAGAAAGTTTTCATATCCAGAGAAGCAGTTCTATCAGTGAACCTTCAAAAATTATAAATAGCATTTTCAACAAGTTAATTCAAAAATACTAGACTTATAAAATACATAAGGAAATGTTTTTAACTTCATGACTGGCAACTGCAAGAGGAACAGGGCAATACAAATTTAAATTCGTTCTGTGTAAATGAAACTTTTGATACAGTTCCTATATATTAACAGGCCTGTGATTTATCCCTCTAGATAAAATCTAGAGGCCAGAAACATCTGTAAAAGCAAAAAACTCAGAAAATGTGAAAAATAATTGAAAGTTCAAGTAAGAATACAATTAAGTATATTAATCTGAATTAATTGAGTGTTTTAATTGCTGTAAATATATATATATATTTAATCTACAAGCAAAAACTATCGTAAAGCCTGCTAATAATTTGGAAACTGTCTGCGCACAGCGTACGTCTACATTCTGCTTCTCTGCCTGTGCATAGAACGAAGAATACTTCATTGTTACTTAAGAGACCATAAAAAATGCATACAAAAACCTTCATTTTGGTCTCACAAGCAGAAGCTGCCCAGAGAAAAAAAGCCATCTTTATACATATAATAGGGGTGTTGTTAGACTAAGAACGTTGGAGGTGCTGAACAGGGCTTAATTTTTTCACTACCTTGTAGTCACGCCTTCTGTAATGAAAAAAATATAAAAAACCTGCAGAATTTTAAAATTAAGTGTTGTCACTTTTGAGTTTTAAATTTAAAGTAATTAAATTAATTTAACTTTACTTATAACCAATGTAACCACAAGATCTTCAGTTTCAGAATTCATTTTGGCATATCATTAATGTCATTCAAATGTTAATCTTTACCTCATCTTCATTGGGTTATGGCCTCCAGTTGCTTTGCTTTGGTGAGGAGTATTGAACAATGCTGCAAGTGGACTTTTTTTTTTTTTTTTTTTTTTGAAGATTTTTATTTGTGGCCCTTGTTAGGACAAGCAACAGATTTTATATGCAGACAGTAGGGAAGCCAAACTTTTAGTTTTATAGCTCCCACAATTAAAACAACGGAAAGAGTGAATAGCAAATCCCATGTTTTCTGCATGATGGCTGGGTGGTATGGTTCTTTAGGGTGGAGGTACCACTAGGTGCCCGGCTTAGGAGATAGAGCATCCTAAATTGAAGGCAATTAAAAGAACCACTGCATGGCAAGAAAACTAGCTCTGCAACACCAAATTCATTGTACAAGACCCGAAACCTCCAAGTCTCCAACTGATGTTCAAACCCACGAAGGTTCAGTGTTGCCAAATGTTGAAAAGAACCTATGACTAACAAGTGACAGAAAAAAAAAACAACCTTGCCCACAGTACAACCTGATGATCCTCGAGATGTATCCTTAAAAGCAAGAGGTGGTTTCTATGCACCCTTCTGTAGCATATAAAGATCATATGTAAATTTGCCATTGATCCTTTTGTCCTATTTCTTTATCTTTTGATGATTGATCATTTACTGAAAAATATTTCAAACTGAGCAAAATTTGGAATTTTTTTAATAAAAAAAAAGTAATTTGGAGATTACCAGGTGGGCCACTGTTTTAACGACACCCATGATTTATTACTTGATACAATTTGCAGTTAAATTTGAAGATAAAAGTAACTAAACATACTCAGTTTTCAGTTCCATAATATTTTAATTAGAAAAAAAAAAAATGCTGACTTACTTCCATCTAATGGGCAGTGTAATAATCTTTACACAGTGTATACCCAATGAAAGATGTTCTGGGTAAGTTTAATGATCCTTGTGTGAATGATAATGGTGAAAGATTAATTGAACTCTGCATTGAAAATGAAGTCAGTATCTAATATGTTTTTCAACCACAAGTATACCACACATATACTTGGGAAAATCGTACTCTTGGTCAAAAGAGTGTTACAGATTTTGTTGTTTATGATCAGCGTTTGAAACACTTAGTTGTTGAGACCCGTGTGATGAAAAGTGCCGATGTTGGCTCAGATCATTACTTGATGGTGTCACAAGTGAAACTGAATGTTGGTTGGAGGAAAAGGAATAGGCCTAGGATGAGAAGAATAAAGGTTGAAAGGCTCCCTGAAGATCATCAGTATTATTCTGGCTTACTCAGAGGACAACTGAAGGAGCTGAAGTCATGAGAGAGGGATGTACAAAAAAAGTGGGAATGTTTTAAGAACTGTGTTGTCACTGCTGCTGAAGAGGTCTGTGGCACCATAATAGTGGGTAACAATAGAGGTGATGCTTGCTGGAATAGTGAGGTTGAACAGGCAGTAAAGAGAAAGAAGGAAGCCTATTTGGGTATGTTGCAAGGTAGTTTCTGTAGATGAATATCGCTGTAAGAAGTGTGAAGCAGCTAAGCTGGTTTGCCAAATTAAGGCAAAAGATGGGAAGGAAAAGGTGGAAAGGTCTGAATTGCCTTTTTAGAAAGATAGAAAAACTTTCTGGAAGTACATGAGACTCGGTGAAAAATAGGGGAAACAAAGTTGTGTGAAGAATAGGATTGGGCAAATGATATGGGAGCTCAATGAGTTAAGTGAAAGATGGGGTGAATACTTCTGTGAGTTATGAGATCAAGAAAGCAACTGTGATTCTGAGGTAGAAGCAGATGATGCAACAGTGAAGGATGGAAGCACAGGAGGGATCTCAAGAGAAGAGGTGTGTAAAGCTCTAAAATCTCTTCAGAATGATAAGGCCCTGGGAGTTGATGGCATAACTGCTGACATGTTGAAATATGGTGATGACTTTGTAATAGACTGTTTAACTGAAATTTGCCAGTTGTGCTGGGAGTTAGGAACGGTTCCTCGGGATTGGAAGGATGCTATCATTGTTCCCCTGTATAAGGGAAAAGATGATCAGACTAACTGCAAGAACTATCGTGGTATTAGCCTACTGAGTGTGCCAGGGAAAGTGTTTGGTAAGGTCGTTATTGAAAAAGTACCGGGTCTTACATCAGAGAAAGTGTGGGATGTTCAGAGTGGTTTTATGCCTGATAAAGTCTGCAATAACCAATTTTTTGCATAATGCATGATGACTGAAAAGTATCTAGCTGTTGGTAACAAAGTTTTTGCTGCCTTCATAGATATAGAGAAAGCTTACATACACACCAGTGGCGTAGCGTGGCCATTTGCCTTGGGTGTGCGCTGTTACGGGAAAGTAAAAACACGCAAGAATTTTATCATGTAATCTGAGCTGAAAAATTCATGCATTGATTTTGAACATAGAAAAGCACTTTTTTTATTTAATGGTTGTTTAATAACTCATGGTAAAGATCTTTACATAACTCTATTGTAAGAAAATCTTTTCCTGTGCAAATACTGTACTAGAGTGAGGAATGAACTTTCAATATTTTTTTTTTTTTTTATGATTTCTAAATACAGTCACATAATTCGTAAGGAAAACTGCAAATATAATCACTTGGTAAAATATTATATTTCCAGATATTATATTTCAAACAAGGATGCTTTAAAAACTTATTGACCTCACTTATTTACATTCTAGTTCTAATCTCCTGTTTTGCCGCAGGAATTGCATGATCACATCATCGTAAAATGAGCGACTTTTCTTCAGTTCTACCAGCTATGCTTTTTTGAATGCGAGTAAACTTAAGTTGCATAACTTTTCCTGTGTTTGCGTTCCTCTACAACAGGTGTGTATTCACTTCATCGCAGAAAAAGAGCATTCCACTGTAGCGGTGGAACTCTGAATCGTCATGACCAGTTCCGCTAATTTGTAAGCTGATTTTCTTTTATGAATTTACAAGCTGGTGCACTGGTTTCCTCGCAAATTCATCAGAAGGAAAGAGGACTTTTAGATAATTTTTTAAAGCAAACTTAGCTGAAAAATGGCCCGTATAAATCTTTTAATTTTCCTAGAATTCCATCAGGAAAAGTTTTTGCATATACTGATAATATTTTTCGCTACAAAGTAGTTGAAAAAATTCAAGTTTCCAAAAGGGAAGAGTATCTTTCTTCCATCTCCAGGCATGTGTCATCGACTATTTCCTGGTATGATCGAAGACATGCACTTTTCTCCTCTTCTTCAGATGTTTTTCGTCTTTTAGGCTTTGATTCATCAATCTTATGATTTTCTTTTGCTACAGAAACCCAAATGTAATCAAATCTATGTTCCTGATCATTCCTAAGCTATTTCACAGTATCATGCACTTTTTTACAACAGTACAATATGTCATACGATGAATTTTGTAATACATTATTCAAGACCTCAGTATAGGGCAAACAGTTTAGAAAATATTTCTAGAAACAAAATGGTCCAAAAATTTTGCAAGAAATACAAAAACCCACATGCTTTGATTGCAGCATCCATGTCCCATTCACCAGAATTCTCCACAATGTGTTAAAAAATTCAATAAGTTGACTTCTGCGACACTTTACTGTGTTCGTTAAACGGGAAGTAAAGTTCCATCTGGTTGGTACGACGGACTGAATTTTTTAGGAACAAAATCTTGCAAAGCATATATTCTTTTTGATGATTTAGAAAAGTATGCTGCTAATCCACTCATAGTTTGAAAAAACGCCTGCCATTCCTTGATATTTGAGAGGCTTTGCTTCAGGACTAAATTCAAAACATGGGCGTAGCAATGCGTAAATATTGCTAATGGGTAGGCCTCAATCACTTTTTTCTGGAACCCATTAATATGTCCACTCATTACACAGGCACAATCATAAGTTTGGCTGACCAACTTGTCCTTAGTATTAAATTACTCAACTGTATTTACAACATGTTTAAAAAGACCACTAGCAGTTCTGTCATCACTTACGTCAGTAAAACCTTTCTCGTATTTGCCCATTATGAACAAAATGCAAAATAGTTGATGGCTGGGATTTTGTCATGACATCAGAAGTTTCACTCCGGAGAATGGCCACAAATGTGGTTGAAGTAATTTCTCTCTTTATAGCATCTTTAACCACATTGGATATAGTGTTAATCATATCATTCTGTACAGTGGAAGAAGTACCTCGAAATTACAGTCGATGTTTTTAAATAACTGTCTAAAAGAGGGTCATATTCACGGAGCACATTTAAAAATTCAATATAATTGCCCCGATAATATGAATCTTCAGACTTGTCATGACCTCTGAAAGGAAGTTCTTGCATAGCCAGATAGCATACAGCATCAATTATTCTTTTCAAGATGTCTCTATTTTTTCTTCACTTCTTCATTATGACGGGTTATTTTAATTTCTCTCTACTTGTCAACGAGAGTGTCAGTGTCAATTCTTTGTTTTCCAAAATACCTTGAGATTTAGAAAAGACTGCACGTGTGACTGGGAGCACTCATGTTTTTGCATTGCTGCAGCTAAATGATTAAGATCGGAATAACCGTTCTTATTCCAAACACTTTTCTCTTTGTAGAACAGTAAGCAAGGTCAAAAAAGTCTTGACTGCACTTCACATCCAGTTAACCATTCTACTGTATCGTATTGTGAAACAGAGAAATATCTCTTCTACTCGGTTCTTTTATCTTTATGCTTGCACAGTAAGTTTGGAAGAGAATGAGGCTTACCTTCTTTAATTATATTTTTACACAATCTGGAAAGCTCTGGCCGAAAATGGGACACTTAGTACATCGCCAACACTGTTCCCCATCCTATATGGATAACAAAAATTCAAATTCTATTTGTAAATCTGTGCTCATCAACACACCTATTCACACTGTGACGAAAAGACAGAAAAACAACTCGCAATAGAACGTTAGACTGTATGATGACTCTACAAGATTCTGAACAGAAACAAAAGTGACCAGTGGTGCTTTTTCAGGCGTGCACACCCCGAGAAGTTTTTAGTCATGCGTTGAAACCACGAAAAAATAAAAATGTGACCTGCAACGCCATCTGGAGAGCTTTCTATCACAGCTGCTTTACGTACCTAGGTGTCCACTAATTACACAGCACACCTGCAGATGCGAATATTACTTACAATGTTTTGTTTACTCAACAAAGCAACGAACCTTCTCTTTACGAAAGTATTTTATAAGAGAATTAATTGTAGCTACCACGCGAAGCTTTAGGACAAACTTTGGCGAGTTTTGTTATCCAAAAAATAATATAACAGCAACTCGCATGAACGCTGAACTGCGTTACGCCATGGGATTGCAAGCAGTGCTTTTTTTGGAAGCACATCCTGAGAGATCAGCTGTAATGCTTGGGAAAATAAAAGCATGACCTGCAGTGCCATCTAGGGAGCGCTTGAACCACAGTTGCTTGAGCATCGTTGGATTTCAAGTGGTGCTCTTTTTAGCCAGCACACCCTGAGAGATCAGCGGTAATGTTTGAACCACAGGGAAATAAAAACGTGACCTGCAGCGCCATCTGGGGAGTGCTTGTATCACAGTTGCTTGACATGGTCGGACGTGCGCTTGGTAAATAGCACACCCGAAAATCTTAGCACGAATGCGATATGCATACTGAACGAACTTTCTCCACTTAATGAAAACATTATATGGGGGAAATTAATTTTAACCACAACTCGAAGCTTTAGAACAAACTCTGGCGAGTTTTATTAGAAATAAATAAAAAATAATAATATTGATAATGTAGGTTAAATTTCGACTGTGTGCGAGTGTGCGCCGCACACCCCGAATATTTGCCCCTGATACATACATATCACTAAGTTGTTCTCAGATTCATAGGTTAGCTCCTCAAAGAAATACAAACCACCAGATAATTTTTACTTGCTGTTGCTGTATCAAACTTCATTTACAGCGACCTTGACATACAACTCGGGCTTCACTTACATCCATCGCCAGTCCTTGCGAATGTCGGTAGCCAGTGGCCAAATGGTGACCAGATATTTTGTAGTGGCTAGCAAATTTTTTAATATAGTAGTCAACGATGGTCAGTAGACCCCCCCTCCCCCAAGTCAGCAACTATTTTGCCCACCTTTTCCCCCACTTGTGAATGCATATCGAGTTCAGTTTTCTCACCCGTGTTCCTGCAGCTGCTTCAAAAATGAATGGAACTGGAGGTGGGCTTTGAGAGAAACAATCTGCTGACGGATCAGCCTGGAGTGACAAAAGGGTCAAGGTTACTAAAGCAACCATTGCCATGGTACACATATAATGTATCTTTGCCATGGTATACCTTGCACAAAGTATAATGTCATCTACAGGTTAAAGAAGTATCTTTGAATCTCTGTTTAGTCACATATATGTTGAACAAAAAGAAACGGTTAGACATACATGAGACCGGCCGATGACAAAAAAAGCTGAACTTTTTAACTGGGTGGAAAATTGGGACACGCGAACGCGCGGTGAGCAAATTCAAATACAGCATATATACAATATTTAAGAGTATGCTAGCTATATGGAATTATTTTCTGTAAATTATGTAAGTAAATATTAAAGTGAAGCACATTATTATATTCACAATAGAAAAGTAGGGATTTAAGAACAAAATAAAATGAAATATTTTAAAAAATCAGATTTAAAACTTACATGTGAATCTTTACTAGCTAAATCCTGAGGTGAAAAGCATTTGTCTAGGAAAGTTTGTGAATTTAGTCAAGCAATTAGAAACTTGCAAGAATTAGAAACATATATCCACAGCTTAGTTTTTAGTCATTGAAGAAGTCAATAAAGTATTTCTCAATGTAACCTTATAAAATGGCTTGCAAAATTTTTTGCTTGCATTGTGAATATGGTGACATGAATCTCCATCAACGTCAAGCAAGTGGGGAGATTTTCTCTGCCGAATTCTTGTTTTTAACCCTGTTTTTGAGCCTCCGATGAAACATTCTTTCCACTTAGCTTTCAAACAAGCAAAACAAATTCCTTCTTAGAAAGAAAGAATAAAATAAAAAGCAAAAAAAAAAAACGGAAAGCTGCGTCACGAACTTTTTAGAGGCTTCGACCCATCGTAATAACGGCCCGAAGCCGTGCCCCCCCTTAGCTTTCAAACATGCAAAACACATTCTTCCTTAGAAAAAAAAAAGAAAGGAAAGAAACAGAGTTGCGTCACGAACTTTGTTCAGCGGCTTCGGGCCGACGTTATCCTAGCCGGGCGCCGTGCTTTCTTTCCACTAAGTTTTCAAACAAGCAGAACACATTCCTCCTCCTTAGAAAAAAAAAACAAAAAGGTTCGTCACGAACATGGTTCAGAGGCATCGGGCAGACGCAATTCCGGGCAACAGCGAAAGCACGTCCGAACCAACGTAATTCCGGATCACAGCAAAAAGAAGCCCGCCAGGCCTACATAATTTCGGCGTGGCGCCATTCTTCCTTTCCACTTAGCTTTCAAACAAGCAAAACAAATTCTTTCTCTTCGGGGGGAGAGGGGGTAGAACGAATTTAAGAAAAGAAAGCTGCGTCACGAACTTTATTCAGATGCTTCAGGTCGACGTAATCCCGGGCCACGGCGAAAGAAGCACGACGGGCATTTTTTTTTTGTTCACACTTTGAAACAAGCAAAACAAATTCCACCACCTGAGAGAAAAAAAAAGACAAAGGGCTGTGTTACGAACTTTGTTCAGAGGCTTTTACGTCGATTATTTACAAAATCAGTAAAACTTTCTTAATAACAGCGAAAATCTGAATATCCATAATTTTTTTGTTAGTCACCCGTAATCCCGGGGAAATGCGTAATAATTACGGAGATTCCGTATTTTTTGGCATACTCCGTAGGAAGAGGATTCACGAGTGCATCGATTCTCGAACGATCTCAGAAAAGCGGGGAACGCATTCGGGTATATTTGCAAATTACAAGAGAGAGTTTCTGGCGATGACGTCACGGATAGAAGTAAGCAGATAGTTTGGCCCTGATAGAATGCAGAGTGGCGATTTCCCGCAAGACACGGAAAGGGCTGCGGTAGTTTTCCTAACGCACGAAGTAGGCGGAGCTTCCACCCTTTGCGCTGCGATGCTCAAATGACTGACATCCCATCCATTGTTGACAGCAGTAAACGAATTGAGCTCCTGACTCCACCCTCCAACCTTTCTTCTTGCCCCCTGCGTCTGCTCCAAAAACAACGCTTTAAGCTAGAAAGCGCTTAGTTCTTTTACTCCACAAAAAAGCGGAATCGCGGAATTCCGCTTTTTAAAATTTTTCTATAAAACGACGACCCCCCCCCCCCCAAACATCCTGAAAAATTTCTCTTCATTTTTGCAATTACCTCGAGAATGACCAAAATGATGCCGAAAAAAGCGGAATTCCGCGAATTTGCGGAAGAATCTCATGTATGGGTTAGAGCACTGTTTTTAAGATGATGCAGCTGCTACATCTAATGCCGTGTGAGCGTGGCTTTTCAGAAATGAACCTCATAAAAACAAGTAATTGGGCATGTCTGAATAGTGACACTTTAATGACTTAATGATAATGATGATTAGATGCAATGGCCCTTCAATTGAAGATCTTGATCCTCAAAATGCTATTCAATTGTGGTGGGCAGATACCTCTGATGGGTAGATCAGACACGGTACATCTCAGTGGTAAATTGTATCAACATTATTAGTGCCACTTTATGCATATATATCCTAGCTTTTGTCCCTTTGTTTTAAATATTAGTAAAGAAATTAGACATCAAACTTCAATGGCCTCTCGAAAATAAATTATGTATGTGTAAATTAAGATAGTAAGAGTAATCATGTTACAGCACTGAAAATAAATTGTCAAAAATCAATCATTTTGGAACAAAAGCATGTGCAATATTTGCAATCTAACGATCCTATGCAGTAACTGCTCTGCATCTGTTTTTACAAAGTTAATGGAGGAGGGGGTCTCTCATTAAAAAGAAAAAAACATTCACCCATTTAATTTCATAGAAACGTAAGTCGAGAAGTCACTGAATTATTTTTTTAACTTTGCATAGCCAGTTGATTTTATCATTTGGCTGGCAAAATTTTTATTCCACTAGCCACACTGGCTAGTAGAAATTTCAGCAGTTTTGCAAGGGCTGTCCATCACATGCCGTACACAAGATCTTACAACTAAGTAAATAAGATACTTTTGTGGAAAGTATTGAATAAATATGGTGTCCCTGGGAATCTAATCAATAGTGTAAAAGCCATGTATGCTGGCAGAGCAGCTTGCATACGAATTAATGGTGTTTTATCAAAATGGTTTCCTTTTGGTGCAGGAGTCAGATAAGGTTGTGTAATGTCAACATGGCTATTTAATATATTTATGAATGCATGCATGCGTGATGCCAAAATACTGATACTGGTTTATGTCTTGGTGATATCCATGTGTGCAGATTGCTGTATGCTTATGACACTGTCCTGTTGGCAGAGAGCAAAAGTGAGTTGCAGAGTATGTTGTCCTGGATGTACGAAGTTTGCACGAAATTCAAACTGACTATAAATAAGGGAAAAAAACCAAAGTTATGGTTTTTGAGCAAGGAACTGTTAGCACTGAATGTAATATAAGTCTAAATGGCACAGTGATTGACCAGGTGAATGAGTTTGTGTATTTAGGAAGCATATTTGTCAGAGAGAACAAATTAGATGGCAAGTGAATTCTTAATTGAAAGTCATAGTTGCTTTGGGAGGTTTTCACAAGAATGATGAGTTCTAAAGAGAGTCCTGCATGGCTAAGTATGAAAGTGTAATTGTCCCTAGTCTGATGTATGCAGAGTTTGTACACTTTTACAGAAAATAAATTCCAGGACTTTTCCAGGAGTCCATAAAAAATTCCAAAAGCCCAAACTTTCGCTAGAATCACACTGATTTGTTGCCTATATTGTAAACTGTGGTGAAGTTTACTACTTGTCACCCCCCCCCGTGTTTCAGGGTTTATTGACTCCCGTGTGCAGCTTTGGGTGCTATAAGCAGGTGCTCATCTTGAATTTAGGGCTATTTTGTTGCAGAGAAGGGACAGTGCCATCAAACAAATACACCACCCATACCTCATGTGGGACTTGAAATCAGGCCCACCTTGGGCAAATGGTCAGAGGAAGTGCATCAGACCATTTGGCCACAGGGGCAGCACTGCACATATAGAATACATCAACTGAAAACAGAAAAAATACACTAAAGTGCCAGAAAAACTGGTACACCAGTCTAATACTTGGTAGGTCCCCCACAGGAGTGCAGGACTGCAGAAATACGACGGGGCATGGACTCCACTAGCTTCTGGAAATATGCTATAGGCAATGCACACCATACTTCCTGCAGAGCGTTCCACAATTCGGGTGTATTCCGAGGTCTCTGATTCCTGTGTTCGATACCGCATTGCATGGCATGCCAAATGTATTCTATCACGTTCAGATCTGGGGACTTGGGTGCGAATGGCAACACCCCAAACTCAGATGAATGCTCCTCTAACCATAATGTGGCATCTCGACACCATTGTGGAGGTGCATTGTCCTGTTCGAACAGGCCCAACCCATCAGCATGAATGCAGGACATGAACGAGTGTACCTCATCAGAAAGGATGCGCACATAGTGTTGGCCGGTCACAGACGTTTGTAGACGCACCAGGGGTTCCAGTGAAGTCCAGATAAACACCCCCCCACACACACACACACACCACCACCAGCCGGTACAGTTCCCATGACTTCATGGGGTTTGCGCCACACACGAATCCTTCCATCTGCCCGATACAGTTGGAAACGCGACTCGTCAGACCAGGCTACTTGTTTCCAGTCATCAAGTGTCCAGTGGCGGTGTTGCCGTGCCCAAGCGAGGCGCATAGCTCTGTGTCGTGCACCCATCAAGGGGACTCTAGTTGGGCGTCGGCTCCCAAAGCCCATATAGTTAAGGGTATGTTGCACAGTCCAGACGCTGATGCTTGTTGAGGCTCCAGCATTGAATTCCGATGATACCTGCGAGAGTGTTGCACGCCTATCGCGTGAAACGATTCTTGACAGCCCATGATGGTCACATTCACCCAATGTCTTTTTATGGCCACACTGGTATCGTAGGTTGGAGGTTTTGCCGGAATTCTTGTACTCACGGTACACCCTTGCAATGGTCGTCCGTGAAAATCCGTACTTCGTTTCTACCTCCGAAATAGTATGGCCCATCTAAAGAGTGCCAACTATAACACAGTGTTGAAAATTGCTTAAATCATTATTACTTGTCATTCTCATGCTGAAAACAGCTCTGACAGCTGGCAAGGATGTCTATCGCTTTATATACGCACTGGCGGACGCAACAGAGTACGTGCATAGGTGATGTTGCTATGTCTTTTGCATAAGCTCGTCTGTACCAGTTTTTCTGGCACTTCAGTGTATATACACATTAGTAGAGATGGGACATTCTGATTAATTAAAACCTTTAAAATGCTTCCTTGCATTTCTGAAACAAAATAAAATACAAGTATGATACTGACAATTTTCTTTCCTGTAACACTATTTTTTTACAGTGCCTACATATCAGACTGCAGGCACCAAACTAAAGTTAAAAGACTCCAAAGCATACAAAGAGCATGAATCATGTAAACCTCAATGACACTGTGCATCACCAAGCTTCACAGGATTTTTGTTATTGTTTTTTTATCCACTTTGATACAAACCTAAAAGGCAGGATATTCATACTTTGAAATTCACGAAACTAGAACCCAAAAAGCTGGAATGCCAACCCTTTGGGGGGGGGGGGGAAATTCTGTTTCTATTTATAATATGTAACATGCCTTCATTGGATGGCAGACAGTGAAATATTAATGTTTCTTTATGCCTACTTAGTATCAGGGGAAACATTTAAATGCATATTTTTGCAACATGTACTTTACCTTCTCTACCTGGATTTATTGTTTCATTTTGATATTTCACTTTTGAAAAATGGCCACTGGTCAAAATTTTTAGGTACTTTAATACATGAAAATGTTTGACTTGGTAATTACAATGTTTTTCACGTTCAACAGCAGTTGTGTTTAACAGCAGTTGTGTTTTCTGCGAATAAATGTGCTCGTTTTCCTTCTACATTTATTCGCAGTCCATACAAACTTGGCAGTCGGTGGAATTGAACTCTCCCACAATAAGAGGTGATAGCAGGTATGAAGGTGCCGTTCTTCAGTGAAACTTCCTTGAGTAACATCGGGATACAAGGTTTTAAATTGCCTAAAGGGGCTGCTCTCTTTGGGTTACTACAGTCAATCATACGGCAGGGTGGACAAAAGAATTATCTCAGTGATTCAGGAAAAAGCAATTTGTGGCAGTAGGTATGCTTTTAATACAATAGGAACCAAACTGGAAGGGAATACTTGTTAATTCTCCCCACAGCTTGGTTACAAACGAGAGACTGTAATAATCTGTAGTTAGTATTCGACTAAATGCCAAATCTTTTGACAGAATAATCTGCTAGGTTAGAATAATCACTGTAATTTGAAAAGTATCTTATGTTAAATAATAAAATTTCGGTCCAAAATCGAAGGAACTTGAAATATTCTTAAAGATCAGAATATTTAATATCAGCATTAAATATGCCAAGCAGCCTCTAAAAGAATCACAAAGCAACTTTCTTTAGTGACACACAGAATTCTTTTTCCTCCACTCCCTAAAATGTTCTACAAGGTAAATGGCATCCGGTGTTAAAAGATTTTTTAAAATCGCACATGTAGAAGCAGAGATATTGAGAAAAACAGATTAAGCATTTGTGCCACCTAGTGGCAAAATTGTGCATTACTTTGGGAAGAAAATATGCACACAGAGTTTGCATAGTTAGTAGTATATGACCAAAAAAAGGTTTTTCAATCGTGCTTTTAGTCCTGCAGATATTGCGGTAAATGGAAATGCTAACTTAGCCCTCTGGGGGCAGACTTCTGCATTAAGAAAATTTTAAATTATATGAGAAACATTTTGCAGCAGGAACGCTCTCCAAGAAAAAGAATTTTTCAAATCGGACTCTTAGAAGCAGTGGCAGGAAGGAAAGGCAGAGGAAAGCCAAGGAAGTCATGGCCTTTCTCTGCCTTTTTTTCTGCAGATTTAGGAGTGTCTGCATGTGAAAAAGATTGAGTATGAAGTACAGAAGGTCTTGTGTACATCATGTGATGGATGTCAGTGAAGCCTGAGTTGTATGTCAAGATCGCTGCAAAATGGAGAAGTTTCATGCGGCAATAGTAAGTAAATAATCAGTTAAAATTTATCTGGTAGTTTGTATCTCTCTGTGGAGCTAACCTCCGAATCTCAGAGAACAGCTTAGTGATATGTATACCCACATAACTCATTACACACAGGACTGAGCACAAGGACAAGCCCATACAGAGGAGCTGCAGCACTTATAATGTACAACTCCTCAGTAAATGCTCCTATTAGGACTCTGAATAGCTGGTAAAATTGTGAGATTTCCCTCACTGAGAATTGTTGATCACAGGGACAAACTGCTGTGATAGAGTTTTGTGACCTACTGATCAGTTACACCCCAGTTATCTGGGGGAGGGTTGGGGGGGCATGCTTCATAACTGTCACATGATAGCCAGGCAAAGCAAAATGGACATGTGAAGTTACTTAGAATTTGTAAAAGTCAGGGCATCTGTTCTCTGTCACACAATTTTTCACCTACAAAGTTACCAGCTTATAGGCTCTGAGTGTACATCAGCATGCTGCCGACTAAGACAGAAGTTCAAAACATTTCTACAGATAAAAGCATTCTGGAATTATAAAAACCAATTACATTTAGTTATTGGTAATATTTTCCTTTCTGTTGGTACTATTATTTTGTCATTTCTTTTGCAAGATACGTTGTTTCAAAGACAGTGATCTTATTGTAAACTGTTAGAATTTTTTTCTTTTCATAAAACTACTAATTTGTTACAAATAATATCATAATCACATAAAAGTTTTCTAACTGCTCTGTATAAATAACCTGCAGCAATATCACTCATAAGTATCCCTTGATTCTTAGATAAAAATCATATATTTCAAGTTACTACTTCTTGTTTATAGCCATTTACAAATGCTCACATGAAAAGGCTATTTTTGGTAAAAACATTCTAATTTGATCAAATGGTTGACCCAGAGTTACTGGGACATGCAAGTAAATCAGGTGTTAAAATTAATGTAAAGTCGAGTTTAAACGTATTGTCAGAGAATAGATCTGCTTCTCGGCAATGTTGGTTTAATGCCTGAATATATATATTTTTAAAAAAGTCCTACTTTGTGATATCAATTTAAAACCTGCATGACCTACCAATGGTTTCCCACTGCTTCACTGAAAATCCTGGAATGAAGAACTAAGATCACATGTTCATTAGTATTTTTGGAATGCACTGTGCCATGGTTTAGAACCTTGGTATGAATACAAAATTATGATAATTCACGAAGAATATGCCACAACACAATTTCAAGCATTCTACGACTAATATTAAGATCTCATTAAAAAAAAATCTTACGCAGCAATAAACATGCTTGCAGTCCCAACTAATTGAAGCTTGCTCCTTAACACAGACATGTAAGAAAGGAATCTGTCAATGAATGCCACTGCAAGATACAATGTTTCTGTCTGAAGCTTGTACTCTTCTGCAACTTCAACTAGCCAATCCACCAGAATGCTGCGCATGTCATAATTTATGTCCGGTTGCTTTCGCATGTAAGTTGCTTTTGGCTGAAATTTTACCTAGGATGAAAAATAAAGAAATACACATGTACACAAGCATGCAAATCAAAATCATCTTGTACTATGCCAATAAGAAAGCATATTTAGAAATTTTGAAATAATATTTTCATGGGGACACTGTAGAAAAAACAATGTTTGAAGCAAACTTTTTTATTACAAGGAATAAAAATTATTGGATAAGTGCAAAAGTTCTCACTGTTTGCTCACATGAAAACCAACGCGGTTTTTTATTTACACAATGTTTTATTTCAACCTATTCCATAGGATCCATAATTGGTGATAACCTGTTGTACTCATCATTTACTTAGCTCTTTAATTCCCTCATAAGAGAAAGGTGTCAAAAATCATTTTCCTTGGTGTCAAAAAACATTTGAATTGTCATTTCAATCTCTATATGAACTTTCATGAATTTGGTGTAGAATTATCACGATGGAAGAAAACTGGCTTTTGAGAATCTTTAGCATTTTAGCTAAAATCTTCGGAAACATTTTAACATTTATTTAGAAACATTAAAAAAAGTTTAAAAACAAATTTATTAAAATTTTGTCATTAATTTACAATGCGACGATGTTTTTTTTTATCATTTTTCATATACAATTCTAAAATTGTATATGAAAAATTATAAATTCTAACCTGGCCCTTCTATGTTAATGGCTATGTGTTTTACATTTTCTGTTGATAAACAATTTCTAATATCAGCTTTCATCAAATTCATAACTGAGAAATCTCTTTCACAGTCTACAGTTGTTAATGGCAGGGAAGCAGCAGATTCAACAATGCTTACCATGATTTGATATTCTTTATATAATTCTTGTCCGTAATGAAATGAAACCATTTACGTGAAAGAAAAAAATTTATACCTAGTTTTGATCAATTTTTGAAAAAATTCCATTCTGACAGTGATTTTGGTATATTGAAAAATGATTCGTGTACATTTGATCCTAAAATATTACAAATTTGTGTGATTACCATAAGTTAAAGAATCATTAAGGTTGCTATTTAAATTACTTGGAAAAGGAAGATTGAATAAATTAATCTTACTTAAATCACCCAACTTTCCTAAATATTTTCAACTAACTTTACAATAAACTTGCTAAGTAAAATATTTGCCCCCCCTGAACTATATCGAATCACATATCCCTGATACAGTGCCCGCCGCTTATTATGATCACATCCGTTCCAACGATATTTGAGTTCATGAAGCGGCTGTGATTTCTATAACCGGCAATTCGAAATTAAGTCTTTTTATGAAATCAAGTATGTATGTAACTTTGAATGACACTATGTACATATAAGTAAAGTCAAAGTGATTAAAAGTGTTTAACTTTCAAAATGATTTATAAGTAAGTACGTGTACATTAATTAAAACAGTAAAAATTACACATATATGTAGTACAATACCTCAATCAAGCTTTCTTAAAAAATTGTGCTATTGTAGTTTGTGTGGTAGTCTGTAATTAATTTTTCAATTGCGTTCGTAAAAGAGTACAATTGACTGTAACTATCTGCTTCACCTCTTTGTTCCAGCGTTCTTCTTAGAACTTGCAAAGCTCATTGGGCGTCGACTGCGGTTGGTGGTGGGTCGGGAATCTCTTCCTCTTCATCCTCGGACTCCTAGTCACTTTTCTGGCATGGCGGCTCTTTGGAATCCAAAATTTCTTCCGCAATTCCAGAGTAGTTTTTTTCCGACTGACGTTTTCAGATGATCATCAATTGAAACATACTTCAAAATTTCTCCATCGAATTCTTCTTCAGCAACAGTCGAGTTAATTGCATCTTCTGATGTGATGGTTTCTACGGGCATATTCAAACTGCATTCTTTGAAGCAATTGGTGATTATTTTTGGCGTACAAGAGTCCCAAACATTTTTTATTGCATGCATTGCATCTAAGAGCGTGAAGGACTTTGAAATGGCGTTAGCGGAACATGACTCGGAAGAACAGGAGTAATTGATCTCTTTTATTACCTTTCGAACCACTTTGCTTTCTATAGTGGCACTTGAAGGATCTGATGATGGTCTGGTCTAGTGGTCGCAAAATGGTGGAGGTGTTGGGGAAAGAAACACCAATTAAGTGTTCTTTAATTCGAGGTCAGCAGGATGTACCGAACAGTTGTCCAACAAGAGAAGAATTTTGTCACTCTTCAGATCTCTGTCCCACTGAAGGAGAAAATCCGTAAACAGCTTGCTGGTCATCCAAGATTTGCTGTTGCATGCGTAATGCACTGGAAAAATTTAAACCCCTTTAAAACAACAGGGCTTTTGGCTGGATCCGATCACCAATGGCGTTTTCTTCACTGATCCGGTCATGTTGCATGTTAGGAGCACAGTTACTCGTTTCATTTCCCCCTCCTCCATTAGATTCATTTTTTAACATTTGGGTACGTTCAGGCAGAGCATGGTACAACAAGCCAGTCTCACCCGCATTAAAAATTTGATGTGGTTTGTAGTCTTTCAACAGTACGCAAAACTTCTTGTTTCCAAGTGTCTGCTGATTCACAGTCTGCATCTTGCTTTTTGCTGTGAAGCTTCCTGTAGAAAATGTTGTTGCATTCCTTCCATCGTGCCAGTCATTCATCTGTAGGTGCAAAGTTTTCGACTCCAAGGAGGTTAGCAAAATGTTACACTTTTTCACACAAAATTGAGCTGGAGATGGGAATCATCAGACTGGCATTCTTAAACCACTCTACAAATGCAAATTCAATTTCATCTGACTTTCCTTCGCGTTTCCGCTTGCAAGATAAATTCCCATTTGTCACCACCTGATCAGAAAATTTTCCTTTTTGTTTCAATAAGTTACATCAAAATGATTGAGAAATCCCCAATTTTGAAGCAGCCTCTCTTTGACTGCATTTAGGCAAGTCATCGTATTTCAGCAACATTTCTTGTTTTTCCTTAACGCCAGGGATGGAAACCAAACCTAAGATTAAAATTACTGACTTACTGACCATTTTGATTACAAAAACTGACTTTACTGAAAAAAAAAAAAAAACCAGAGTAAATACTGACTCAAAATTCCCATTAGGAAAGAAGGGTCAAAAGTATTTTTTTTTTTTTTTTTAAATCTGGCCTCCACCATCCCCATAGCCAGCCAACTAACACCTATTTATTGTTTTAATTGTAATCAACATATAAAACTATTACAAAAGTACATATAATAATAATAATAAATATTCAGGAAAATCATTGCACTTTATTATAATAATACTGACATGCTCCTATTCAGCACAAATATACCTAAAACTAGAAAAAGCTTTAAAATGCAGTTGTACAGTACCATTTTCAGAACAATACAAACAAAATGTTTACAACTTTGAATTTTTAAATGTAATGTGGAAAATCATCTAGCTTTCTTTACAAAATTAGGTCATTAAGTCTCACTTTGTTTTTGCTTCTTTGAAAAAAATGTTATAACACTGCTTTTTCGCTTATCAACTGCTTTCTGTACCTTTTCTATGTCTTTAATTTTCTTCACTTCTTGTTCCCTAACTTTTGTAGCACTCTCCAATATTGCTTGGGCCACACTAATTCCCACCAAGTCCTTTTTATTTATTGCTTCTTTTAAGCACTTGTTTGCATCATCCAGTAATCTGTCAACAGTCAATCTTTTCTCCTTTTCTTCCTCTTTCATTTTCTTCAGTGCCTGTTCAGTGTTCAATATTTACTTTTTCTTTTTCAAGCTTACTCTTCATACTTGCTAACAACAATTTTTCTTTTTCCTGTTCTTCTTGTTTCCTCAGTTTTTCCTCAACCACTCTCTTCTCATCTTCACAGTACTGCTTGTATCTGACATGAGCTGTGCGTGCCAATTGAAGAAGTTCCTGAGTGATAATTACAAAGTGAGCCTTCCCCTCAAACACATTCACCACAGCATCTCTTACAGTCAAATGAGCATCCAATGTTCTTTCACACATATTTGTGGTGTCTTCATTCAAGATGTTCCCTGACAATGAGAATCCCCTTTCTACATCCGCATTGCCATGCGAAAGTGCAGCCTTTACAATTTTCGTAACAGTAGGGTATTTCTTTTCTCCAGAGGTATATGTCTTCTCAAAAAAAAAAAACTGACTCCAGTAAACGTCCACTGGGTTCTTGTCACTACCTGATTTTTCTTCTTCTAACGTCAATAGTTTCCATTCATCAACTAGTGCATGTTCACTGTACTCAATTGGAAGAACTCAACTGCAGCTAATTTCACTATGTTTTTTGTATGATCCTTCTTTCACCCTCTTTGTAGGATGCAAACATCGAAGATACGACAACACAGGTTTATCCAAAGAAGACTTTTCCAAAATATGTGTACAAGCAGACACATAGTGCTTTCTAGCTTTCATGGAAATATAGCATCTTTCTTGTGCGCTTAGCTTCTTGAGATATTCACTTTCTCTAGTGTCGAACACTATGTTTTTCAATGGCAAGTAATACTTATCACAAAATGCTTCCAGACTCAACGGAGCAGCACTAACACAAAATCGATTCAGGAGTGTTCTGAGGAGGTTTGTGAGCTCATTATAGATTAGACGCATTAAAGGATCTCTCTTCTGAAGGAAACCAGTGAATCTTGAACATGTATGAGCACTGGCACAAGCAAACATAATTTCTGCTTTGGTAGTTTTGTCTTTTAATAGTTTAACAATATTCTTGTATTTCAAAGAACTCATCAACTTGCTTTTGTGCTGGGGTATGAACTGAAGTATTTTTCAACAGCTGACCATTGTTCTAAAAGTCTCTCTCCAGCTGGTTCTAATGACAGCCATCTAGAGGAAACATGTTTCATAAACCGATGACCCGGAAGTTTCATATCTGATTGTATTTTTTCAAAATCTTCCCAACGAGATGTTTGGCCATCAAAAAAATTATAGAGAAAGAAGATCATGTACGAAGCATTTTCACCAAAGTCTTGTAATCCTTTTTGGAATGCATTATGGATGATGTGTATGTTACATGTGCCAACATCAATCAACTGTTTTCTTCCTAACAGGATCAGAGAATCATTCATAAAACGATTCACAGTTTTGTTAACATTGGGTCCATCACAACCTAGCATCAATAGCTTTGAACGAGAAAGCTGGGCATTATCCAAGGCTTCATTTAACTTGGAGTAAATATCACTATCAGTGGCTTTACCAATGAAGAAAGTCTGTAGATGTCGTATCATAATCATTTGTTTGGAATCAGACCAGTATTTAACTACAGTTTGAAGCTGCATTCACAGTTTCATCAAAACAAAGAGAGAAATGTGCTCCTCCAATATGATCCACCAACTGCTTTTTAAAATATGGTGCTAAAGCATCACATACTAAATATCTTGCCTTTGTCCTTGAAAGGGTGAACTCAGAAGAAACACTTCCAGGAAACATTGCCTCAAAAGGTTTCTTTGACATCTTCATAAGCTGGCTAAACAGCAAAGTTCCCTCCAATCATTTTCAAACACCAGATTAACTCTGCCCTTGAAGCAGCTTGTCTAGCAGAATAAAGCTGAATTGATGGTGTAGCTCCGGGAGATGAAATTACATCATCACTGCTACATCCAGGACGGGCTGAAGACAATTGTAGTTGTGAAGAACTCAGTTTCAATTTACATTGTTCTCTGTGCTTCTGAGTAGAAGCATGCTGCTCTATAGCACTAAAGCCTGAAAATGTTTGTGCGCACAACACACAAAAAACTTCACTGTCACTTTTTTTCTGTCCCCATTCAGAAACCATGAAACCATTGCTGTCCTTTTTATTGGAGCCATTCTGATTTTACAGTACATTTTCCCATACTTTTGTCTAAGTAATCCAGTTAATCAAAAAATGTATAATTTTATAAAAACAGCTCCATTACCTGAAACAACAAATAAAAAAAATTAGGATTACTATTCCTATTCATTACAGTATGAAATGAAGAAAAACACACATATGCACACACAACTATTCCCCTATATATATATATATATATATATATTCAAGTGAGGGTCACATTGATGAAGAAATTAATCGGCGTACAAAACTTGCCTGGAGAGCTTTTGGAAGAAACAACATAATTTTCAAGAGCAATATGCCATTATGTCTTAAAAGAAAAGTGTTTGATCAATGCATCCTTCCAGTGCTTACGTATGGTGCAGAGACGTGGACCTTAACTAAAAGAGACATACAAAGGCTGCAGACAACTCAAAGAAGCATGGAGAGGTGCATGCTTGGTGTAACCAGGAGAGATAAGAAGAGGAACTCGTGGATCCGAAAAATGACAAGAGTGGAAGACATCATGATCAGAGTTAAATCCCTGAAATGGCAATGGGCTGGACATACTGCCAGAAAGACAGACCATAGATGGACAGCCGAAATTTTAGATTGGATTCCAAGGGACAGGAAAAGACCCAGAAGAAGACCACATGGGAGATGGGTGGATGAAATTCGAAAGTATGCAGGGGTGACATGGAGGAGACTGGCACAAGACAGACCGTTGTGGAGGAAACTTGGGGAGACCTTCGTCCAGCAGTGGATTGATAATGGTTGACAATGATGATGATGATGATGATGATATATATATATATATATATGGGATGGGTATGTAAGGTCAGGTGATGCGTAACATCACAGCCTCTCCTTGACAAATGTCAACCCCGCCTTCTCGTGGTATATCCTGTTCTCACTAAAGGGGCTCTGACGACCGCCAATAGCGGTATAACTATACCATTGGGATTAGAGGAAATGCTATCCCACACTCACCAACCTACTTGGCCAGTGTGGTGAGTTATGGCCAAACCCTCCAAAATGACTCCACAACTTAAATCTTGGCCCTCAGTCTCCGGTAGCTGCAATGTACCTGGCCAAGGCAGCGGCCAGTGCGACATGAAGGCAGAGGGTGCTAAGAATCACCGGAGGACCGGACTAGGCTGCCATCTGATGCTGACCTTGGCTACGTATAATGGACGCTCCCTATCTTCTGATTCAAGGCTTCTTGAATTGGAAGAGGAACTACAAAGGATCAAGTGGGACATCGTCGGGCTAAGTGAGGTAAGGAGAAAAGGAGAAGATCTCATTGAACTGAAAAGTGGACATCTCTTCTACTATCGTGGGACTGATTCTGGCAGAACTAGTGGTGTTGGATTTATAATAAACAAGAAACTGAAGGATAAAGTTGTAGAAGTTGAAAGTTCCTCTGACAGAGCTGCACGACTCGTTATCCAACTCTCGAGAAGATACCAGGCTCAGATTATTCAAACTTATGCACCCACCACAAGTCATCCTGAAGAAGAAATTGAAGAATTTTATGAGGAAATTTGTCATCTAAATAATAAAGGCAAGCAGCACTTGAAGATAATTATGGGAGATTTCAATGCAAAAATAGGGCAACTGCAACAGAATGAAACTTCAGTAGGTAAATTCGGTCACGACAACAGAAACCAGCGTGGAAATACTCTCGTTGAGTTTGCAGAGGTGGAAGGGTTTTTCATCTTTAACTCCTTTTTCAAGAAAAAGCCACACAGGAAATGGATGTGGAGACATCCAAATGGGACGACAAGTGAAACTGATTTTATTATGTGTAACAAAAAATTTGTCATAGAAGACTGCAGTGTGCTAAACAAGTTCAACACAGGTAGTGACCATAGATTGGTGAGATGTAAGATGCACCTCAACACTAAACTCGAACGTGGCAAGCTCATAAGACAAACAAAATGCATTGACATAACCAACCTTAAAAAACACCATAATACCTTCAAGTTGGAACTGAAGAACAGGTTCTCTGCTTTAGAAGGCCTAACATCGGAAGAAGTGGATATTTCTGAAGTTAACAGAAAAGTAATCAAAGCTCTTATGGAAACAGCAACAAAATTAGCTGGGTCTAAGAACAAGTTGCATGTGAACAAATTATCAATAAAAACCAAAATGTTATGCAAAAAAGAAGAGAGATGAGGACAACTAAAGAAGATGTGACTTCCAAAGTGGAATATATAGAGCTATGCAAGGCAGTACGAAAAAGTATCACTGAAGACGTAAGGAAATTCAACTGTGAACTAGTAAGGAAAGCAATTTAAAACAACTAAAGCCTAAAGATAGCAAAGGGACATCTCAGTAAGGGAAGAAAACAGATTATGGCACTGAGAAAAGAAGAAGATGGTTCTGTAACAAGAAATAGAGGCGAAATTTTGACAAGAGTGAAAGATTTCTACTCCAAATTATATGAAAGGGATGATACATGTACTCCAGACATCATGAAAGGTACCAGAGTTCTTCCAGTCCTCCCAGCAGAAGTTGCTCATGCAATCAAGAACATGAAGCGGGGGAAAGCTCCAGGAGGAGATGGAATTACTGTAGACATCATACAAGAAGCAAGTGGAGAAATCGAAACAGTACTCGCCCAAATTTTCACTCGATGCCTTAATGAAGGGAAGATTCCTGAGGATTGGAACAACGCTACAATGATCTTGCTACATAAAAAAGGTGACATTGAGGATTTCAGGAACTACAGACCTATCAGCCTTCTATCAGTGGTTTATAAAATCTTCACTAAAGTTCTTTCACACCGCTTGAAGGTGACACTGGACATGGCTCAACCGAGAGAACAAGCTGGATTCAGGAGTGGCTACAGCACAATAGATCATATCCACGTATTGAGAAAACTAATTGAAAGAGCGAGGGAATATGAACTTCCATTGTGCATGACTAATTAATTATGAAAAAGCCTTTGATTCGGTGAAACCATCAGCAGTTACAATGGCCCTGAAATCCTGCAGTGTTGAAGATGTGTACATTAATATTATTAATAACATCTATGAAAACGCAAGTGCAAAGATTCGGCTGTTTGAAAAATACAACACACACAAAAATTGGAAAAGGAATGAGACAAGGCGACACCATATCTCCGAAGCTCTTTAATGCCACATTGGAAAATGTTTTTCAATCGCTGAACTGGGAAAACAAAGGGATAAAGATTAATGGAGATTATCTAACCCACCTTCGTTTTGCTGATGACGTAGTCATTTTTGCAACTACCCCATCAGAGCTGCAGAGTATGATCCAGGAACTTGCTGACAAGAGTAAAGAAGTGGGATTAAAAATGAACTTTCAGAAGACAAAAGTGATGTTCAATGCTTTTACAAGAAATGAAGATTTATCGATTGATGGAGAAAAGCTGGAGATAACCAGACACGTACGTTTATCTTGGACAGTAGATATCAAGTGAGGGTCACATTGATTAAGAAATTAATCGACGTACAAAACTTGCCTGGAGAGCTTTTGGAAGAAACAGCATAATTTTCAAGAGCAATATGCCATTATGTCTTAAAAGAAAAGTGTTTGATCAATGCATCCTTCCATTGCTTACGTATGGTGCAGAGACATGGACCTTAACTAAAAGAGACATACAAAGGCTGCAGACAACTCAAAGAAGCACGGAGAGGTGCATGCTTGGTGTAACCAGGAGAGATAAGAAGAGGAACACGTGGATCCGAAAAATGACAAGAGTGGAAGACATCATGATCAGAGTTAAATCCCTGAAATGGCAATGGGCTGGACATACTGCCAGAAGAACAGACCATCGATGGACAGCCGAAATTTTAGATTGGATTCCAAGGGACAGGAAAAGACCCAGAAGAAGACCACATGGGCGATGGGTGGATGAAATTCGAAAGTATGCGGGAGTGACATGGAGGAGACTGGCACAAGACTGACTGTTGTGGAGGAAACCTTCGTTCCTATAGTAAAATTTACTGAATATTCCCAGGTTAAGATTTTCGTGCCGGTATAGGGCCCCACCCCGCCCTACACAGTGGTGAACTACCAGGACACTACAATGTCCAAATTTCCCCTCTGTATTATTATTTTCAGAGAAATTAAAAAAAAAAAAATCAGCACTGATTAGTTAAAAAAAAACTTCACAATTAACCAGATAATTATGTAGTTATGGTGGACACAAACTACAGACAGACAGACACACAAACAGACTGATACACAGAAACCACTTCAAAAATTGTGAAATCGTATTCGGGGACCTCAAAACATGTATTTCCGTTGAAATCTTGAATTCGAATTTTTGCACGATTACAATACTTCCTCATACTAAAGTATGAGAAAGAAATAAGAAAAATTATAGGAAATACAGTACAAAGGCTCAAAATATAAGAAATAGAAGATGGGTAGGAGCATTGTTTTGCGTATATGCGCACACACAACTCTTCCCCAAACCAAAATAATTCATCTGGCGAGGAAAGTTAACCGAAATTTACGTATTTGCTCCCAATATAGAGATCAAAAATCACTCTCTAATGCACAAGGTTGTTAACAAAGTTACAATTCAGAGCCTTCTCAATGGCATTTTCTAATTTTTCAATCCATCTGCCACATAAAACATTACTTTACCGACCACAAACTTTTTTCATATCACGTAAATCTTTTTTTAAAAAAGCCATGGTATAAAACTGACTTTACAGACCAAAATTGAAAAATACAGACTAAAACTGACCAATCTGAAAAATACTAACTTTTACTGATTTTACTGACCATTTTCCATCCCTGCTTAATGCTCAAATCCTATCGCTTTGACATGCTGACTTAATCTCCACAACTGAATGCCAAATGACTACACGCAGAAAGAAAGCTTTCGCAGGCTGCCCAGAACTAGTTGTGGAACCGGTTTTCTGCCCCTCCACATTCTTTACGATGACCTTCCTCCACTTTGACCTTTTTTTTTTTTTTTTTTTTTTTGCTCAGTTGCTTGACATTATCACTGAAAATGTTTGATTTTTATAAGATTTTATTACCGGTAGGTACTGTATTCATATTGTGTGCCAGTGATTTTTGGTATAGTACCCACAAAATTCATCAGGAAAGTACCTGTTCCATTTTTCATGCCATTTAAAGTTTCAATGAAAACACTGACACCACATTGAACACTTGAAAAATCAACATTCTTCTTCTGAAAAGTCAAACATAGATGATTTATAAGAAACATAACATCTTCCATAAAGGCAGATGTAAACAAAAAAAGGTGGCATGTCATTTGCTTTAAAATAACTTGCATACAGCACGCTTGTCTTCAATCAGTAAAGATACAAGCACTTGCCAATTAGAATTGCAAGAATTTACTGTTGCCAAAAGATAACCACACCAAGTTGCCAGGAACTTCACAATTTTTTTATTTTTTTCATGTAATGACCAGTGTTTCTTAAATGTTTTGTGTTTTTAGCAGATTTTTCAAAATAACCATAAATTCTGTTCAGAACATTCTGATATTTCACCAAATATGAAAATTCATCAGCCGCCTGACTAGCAGTCAGAGCAAGCCGATGTGCAACACAGTGAACTCCAAGCATATGGGTAAGATCATTTTTCAGCAAAGTTGCAACCCCTTTCCAAATGCCAGTCATAACACTGGCAATGTCAGTTCCAATAGATGAAATTTTTTTAACGTCAATCTCTAAGGTTTGAAAAGCATCCACAACACATTTGAAAATCCCTTCAGCAGTACATGTCTCTAAAGCTTCGAGGCTTGAAAACTGTACACAAATCACCCTTATAAACAAATTTCACAAAAATTGCTATTCATTGTTCAGTTGATGCATCAGTGCATTCATTTATCATTACTGAAAACCACCTAGCTTGCTTCAGTTTACACAATGTTGTCAGTAATCACCCCAGAAATGGCTTATTTCATGAACACTGAAATGACTCGCGATTAGTATGATTGTCAACATTTAACTTTGTTAACACATCACATCCCAACTCAATGCAAAAGCCCTTTAAAACAAACTTTCTAGTAGCCATGTTTTTTTTAGCACGCATATACACGATCTTCATCGCCGCCGATGTAGTGTACGCAAACTTGTTTCTAAATTTCTCGACTGCGTTTTTTAAGCCTCCGCTTTCTGCAGAGTTGCCAACTTTCAACAGGGGCTGTCAGGAGCAGAGTCGCGCACTCAGCGGGGTATTTTGGGGAGACCTACGTCCAGCAGTGGATTGATAATGGTTGACAATGATACAAAAAATAACGGAAATCGTTATGATTCTTGCGAGCAGTGCTGAACACTCGTTCGCAAGCAGCATTGCTGTGTGGTATCAGGAGTATTCTGTGCATTAGTAATGGCAAGACTCTGTACTTTACGACACCTTTGTGATCTTTTAAATCTTTAATTAACGACCACGCTTGATCAGTTTGCTCACAGTTTACAATGTCACTGTTTAACTTATCTACTTGGAAACGTGCAAACTCAACTTCCAACAGATTCTTTTCTTCATCAGAGAAATCATCAAAGAGGTCAACAAAATAGTTAACAGAACAAACTTTACTGCCTGTTCTAAGCCTTACATCAGCCACTTCAGCATGCAGCAGAATCGGATCATTCAACTGAAATTTTTTAAGCATGTACTCACAGCATTTCTGATAATATAATCTCACAGACCGATAGAAAGAAATTACTTCATTTTTAGACAAATTGCTGCTATTCAGGTACTGCCGAGTTTTACTTCCAATGTAAAGTTCCTCATCTGATTTTTCCTATCAGAAATTGGTATGGTCAATACATTCTCAGCCTGTACAACAGCAGATGGTTTAATGAATCGTGCCATAAGTTCACTAAGTAGAGAATTTAGTTCACAATGTAGTCGATGAACAATTGGGGATTCATTTTGCAGTAGGATATTTGTCTTGCAGAAAAGTGGCAAAGCTTGCTGTAGAAAGAGGAGGTACAACTTTGTCTCAGGAGACCCAATTCTCTTCTGAATAGAAAAGTATTTCTCACAACCTTGCATAGTCATATTTTTCCATCCAAGGACTCCCACTGCTCAAGAAAATGATTAATAACTTGATCCAATGAAAGCCATCTGGTACACACATATTTAATAATTTGGTGACTTTCAAGATTACAAACTTTTTGGAACATTTTAAATGCTCCAATACGCTTGGTGCTTTATGCAAAAAATAGTATATGACAACCACAAAATCTTCAACATCAATTTTCAGCTCCTTAGCTCCCTTTTTGGCAGCTAAATGCAATAGATGGCAGGTGCAACCATGAATTACCACATTTGGATTTTTTTCCTTGAGAAACTTTTTGACACCTTTATATTTTCCTACCATAGAAGATGCATTATCTGATGAGAATGCAATACAATTGTGCCACGGTATTGATTTTTCCCCCAGTTCAGTATCCAGTAATTTAAACATATTTTCTCCTGTTGCATCACCATCCAACTTTGGTAAGCTTAATAATCTGGGAATAATTTTCCCCACTGTTATATCTAAATATGAAACAACAACAGGAAATATTTTCTCCGCAGAATTAGTGTTGCTAGCATCGGTTGCTAAACTAAATTTTGAAGTTTTTAAAATTTCTATCATTTCATGGGCAGTACCATCAGCCATACTGTTGAAAATAGCTGTTGTTTTCGTCTGCGCACATCCATGTTTTAGCGATGTCCGAATCCGAGAACATCTTAATAAACAAAGGCCTGGCATGGTCTGCTACAGAGATGGGTAAATTATGCTCAATAATAAAAGCTGTGAACAATGTTTCCGCACGTATTACACGGACATCTTCCGAAATGGAAACAAACGAAGATGTAAGGGTTTGATTAGATGCCTTTACTTTTGCATTGTCTAAATGTCGGCAGCATGTGACATGACGTTTGCAGTCACTTATACCACCATGTGCGATAGTGAAATCAATGTCACAAACAGAACAGTAAGCGTGCGTTTCGGATTTTTTTTTAACGCTTTAAAATGGGCCATTGTTTCTCGTAAGCATCTGAAAAGCGTTGACTATGCGGTCGTTTCGACATATCTCACAATAAGACTAAAGAAATTCCCCTTGTTCTAAATAACTACAATGAAAACTGCAAACAACTATGTCCAGCTATGATGCAAGCTCCAACACTCCACTGCCGAAAGCAGAAACTTCAGTCATCAGCTTTGCTTCCCGCCCTGCACCGCGTTCTTCAGCAGCCAAGGCGGGGCCAACGCTCCTGCAGCCTACGAGAAAGACCGCTGTGACGTCACTCACATAACTCCTCCTGCCATGCACAAAGCCGTTTCGGAGTAATACTCCCCTCCCACCCCACTCAACTCTCTCTCCCAGACCTGTTTAGCTCTCGGTTGCCCTCCAATGCCATTGGCCACGAACAACAAGCTCGAATGCTTGGCCTTGATAACACCGCAAGCACCAAGAAGAGTGAAACATCCCATTCTTCCGTAGTTACAAACGCACACACAGAAAAACGGCATTTAAAGAAAGAGAAAAGGGGGGGGAGTATACTTTAATACACTTGGAAGAATTTTCAATTTAAGCTTTTAAAAAACACCAAAATAATAAGGATAATAACAAAAAAAAAAAATTCTAAAGACCAAAATAGAAACTTCTAACGACCGGAGTTTTTAAGCCTTGAGTGGAGCATGCGGATTTAGCTGTCAAAAACGGAGAAACTCCGCTCAAAGCGGAGCACTTGGCATGTCTGTTTCTGCCATTTGATTATTCTGAACAGCTTGTTTGTGGTCAATGGATTTTTCATGCTTGGTTAAGGTGTCTACTTTATGAACAAAAAAACCTACAATTAAAAAAAAAAACATTACATGCTTTTTTGAGCTGAATTCATTGTAACTTATACAGTTGCACATTTCTTTTATGGTGAATTCAGCATAACTTATTAGACAGATGCAAAGAGAAGCAGTATGAGAAATTCTTTCTTTGGTATATTTTAGGAATTGCATTCGTAAAATATACCATATACCTAAACCAATTATTCAGAACTCCAAAATTCAGAAAGCCGCTGGTCCTCGGGTTGCTCGATAATCGTTCCGATACTTAATACATTCTTCTGTGTAGGCTGAAGTTTTTTTAGTTAAGTTCTAAGGTCAAAAGTGTGTGCATGCAGGGGGGGGCTTTTACACGGAAATTATATTGTCAAGTCTAAAGTGAGGGTCAATTTATACAGGTAAATTATATTATGTAAAAAAAAATAATAATTTGGATGCACTTCTTCCATACCTGGCCTGCATCGTCTGCTGCAATACAACAACGCGGAATCACAGGTAATATGACGTTTCCCGAGTGATAAAGTGCTGCCATCTATTGGTCGATATAAAAAACACAGTGTGCTGTGTATTCATGAAACAAATGTTTCTGAGGTATTCTGGCTGGCCCTTAACAGGGAGGGCATTTCATGAAGGACGATTTTGTTCATATTCTGAAACATTTACAGGGACGGTAGAGACATGTTTCGTGCAGAATTAAAACCTATATTTTTAGCATATAATTAGATAAATTAATTACGTTCAGTTCAGGAAAGAACTGTTTTATTATCTGAATCATGACCTCAAAGCAATGTCCTGATGACAGACGACAGTTCCGTCGGAATAAATATTGCAGAATATTGTCTGCCAAATGAAGTATGCGAGTTCCATAACTAAATTTGCATTTGAGAAGTCACTAATTGCTCTCAACACTTTGGGTACCATCCCTAGTACAAGGATCCACAAAGTTTAGCGAGTGGTTAACTGTGAGATGTTTGTATCCGCAGCTTCCGAGGTTTCGATATGCAGCCCACTGATCCGTCATGACAGTAGTTCGCAGTTGTACATGTTTGTGTATGAGCAACAGCAATGTACTCGCAGACCTGTCATTCTCAGGGCAGATTTCGACCCTGAATTGCTTAGTGTCACACTTAAAGATACCAAAGACCCAGGCACCCCACGTCTCAAGTGCACGGGAAGACTGCTCAGATTTCCCTGAAACGTGACTCCTCTGACACCTGGATTGTCCATAACGATGGGATCTATCGACTCTGAAAGTCATTGAATGACCTTCCGAACATGTTCCACTCATTGGAATCAATCCTTGCCGTTCACACCACGAAACACAAGTCTCCTCATCCTGGGAAACTTCTTGGAAAAATCGCTTCCAATTCAATTCCACATGGTAAAAATGCAAGCAGGAAAAAAAAAAAAAGAAGAAACACGAATCAGCACTTACAGAATAAGGGGCAACACAAGCTAAGAATATCTAAACACAATTAAGTGAACGGACTTCACAAACAGAGCAAACGGGGGTGACATAATGCAGTTACCAGCTTCGGCGGTGAAGCAGCGGAAGCGCCACCTATCAGTACTTGATTTGTTGCAGCAGACAACGCAGGCCAGATATGGAAGTATAGCCAAAAATTTTAGATTTGAAATTAAATTTGTGGAATTTCTTCCGAAATTTGTAAACATGGTAATGTTTTGCTATTCATCTTCGTAGATTGATTGCTTGCACAACTGATTGCCAAATGTGATTGCTCAACTTCGACACTGTTTTTGAAAGCTGATCGAGCGCGACAAAGAAAAAAATAATAATTTATCCCCCCCTCCCCTCCCCCAAAGTAAAAAAAAATATTTTGAGCAGTTGCAAGGATGTTTTTCTTCTTGGATTTCTTGCATAGCTTAGCACAAAATGTAAGGTTGGCCGTCATGCCATCCTACTTTTGCCCACTTATAAAGTGAAAGCCACTTCTCCACTAAAGAGTTGGATACTTTAGGTTTTTTAAGTGGCTGTTGAGTAGTAGTAACACTTTGAATACCATTTTTTCATTTGGAACTTATTCCTAACCATATACTTAAATTTAGACTATGTAAAAATGTTCTACACACATGAAGAAGGCCACGTGAAAAAAGACTACTGCGAAAGCGAACATGTGAGAGGGTGAGAAAGAGATGACCATGGTTGGCGACTAGGTGGTGCCAATTTTCAAATACCCAAAGAGCGGAGAAAGTAAAAATGAGCTTGGTTTATGAAATCATAGAAACTGGATTGGCTACTAGTTTCTAGTCATCATCTGATGTCACATGATCAAAGCAGAGAGATTCCACCACGACATCTCACATGTGTAGGATGGAATCGCGGGTTTTAATGGCGATCAATAAGAAACAGCGCCATTTAAATGTTTTTACACTTATGCAAAAGAAAATATAAATATTTTATCAAAATTTCATTTATTTTCGCAAAATGCGAAAAATGTGATTGCAGTTTAAACCCTGTTTCAAACACAGTAAAAAACAACAGTTCTCTGTGATTTTTGAAAGTTTTAGATTGCCATTTTAATTTTTTTCATTATGTATTAAGAAAATCAAAAAGTGCAATGCATCATTAAAAAAAATTGAATGCTACTTGTTTTTAAAATTTTAAACTTTGAAAGAAAATTATGTGATAAGTTGGATATCATATTGAACCTTCTTTAATATTAAAATTTCTATGTACACCAAAAACAGTTTAATAACATGAATACCAAAATATGAAGCTGTAAATGTTTGAAAAATGCAGAGGAATTCAAAATTGGTTTTAATTTTTAAAACTATCCAAAAGATAATTTCAGATAATTATATTTTTGCTTTGCTGCATAGAGCATTTTCTCACCAATTTTCATTAAAATCTGCAATGCCAAGAATGAGTACTGAGTTGAACTGGCACAGAATGACTCCTACATTTAAAATGCAATCATATATTACCTACCTCTGTTTCCCTGAGATAGTGATACACATCTTCAGAATATTCAACATAGTTATACATATTTCTTCTTGCCATCCATGCTTGCTTAATTAAATTATTAGAATCATTCAAACTATCATCTAAAATCATGGGTGAAACACCTGAAATACAGAAAAAAATTCTTTCATTAATACTAAATTACTCGAATTACTGCTTGTGCCAAGCTACTTGCATTAATCTCAACAAAAATAAACTTATCTTTGGTTCATATGATGTTCAGATTAAAAAAAAAAAAACTTCTTAGTACTTTCCAGAGATTTTTAGTCGTGCACTTTGAATTTACCATTTTTACTTTCATTTTGCACTAAATTAAGAGCAGCATGAAGTTTTTCTAATTGAGGCTCCTGATCATAGCAACTAATTACATTTATGTGAAGCTAGTCTAAACACACAAGCTAGCTTCAGCAGTTCTGCAAGTGTTTAACATTCAGAGTTTCAGGATTGTAAAATGCCAGTTAAAGGGCATCTAAACTAAAATAGTATACATACATGAATGGAATATGGGATTACACCATACAATAGGAATTTTAAAGATGACAATCCATTTTTGGTGTAAATACGACAAGGATAGTAAGTCAGATAATGATATGTGTGTGTGTGGGTAGGGGTGACTTTCTAAGAACCTACACTCCAATTGATATTTTACATCATTGGAATATCACCAGGTGTGTGTGTGTGTGTGTGTGTGTGTGTGTGTACACTGAAGAGCAATTGAATTAGAGACAGCTGGCGTTATGCAAATGTGGCACTGTGGGCAGCCCTGTAAACGGGAAACGACATCAGCGATCCGACAATAAAAGGAGTGATGCGACAGGAATCAGTAAGAGTCGGACGCAGTATAGGTAAGACGAAGGATCTAAGCGCATCTGATCGTGGGCAAATTGTCGGAGCCCGACAAATGGGCCGCTCCATCTCGGAAGGCGTGCAGGCACTGGGATTTTCACGAGCCACTGTGTCACGGGTGCACCGTGAGTACATCAAATCTGGTAAAACCATCACTGCAAGGGCCAACTGCCGTGGACAACAGTGTGTGGATGAGCGGGGTCATCGTTGGCTAGCTCTCATTGCAACAGCGGATAGACGGGCCACAGTGCAAGAAATCACTCGGCAATTTAACAATGCTGCGCAAAAACGTGTAAGCAGCCACACCACCCAGAACTATCTACTCACTATGGGGTACAGAAGCCATCGCCCCACGAGGGTACCGCTGCTGACCGCACATCACAGGGTGCAAAGATTAGCATGGGCGCGGGAACATCGCCACTGGACCCTAGACATGTGGGAAAATGTTGCCTGGACTGATGAGTCGAAATTCACGTTGGTACATGCGGATGGCAGGATACGAGTATGGCGCAAACCACATGAAGCGATGGATCCTTCTTGCCAGCAGGGTACTCTTCAAGCTGGTGGGGGTGGCATCATCGTCTGGGGACTGTTTACGTGGACTGAAATGGGACCCCTGGTACGTGTGACATCGTCCCACACGGGTCAACGTTACCGGGATATCCTGGACGACCATTTGCTCCCGTTTGTGCGTCTTCAATATCCCACTGGGGACCTAATCCTGCAACAAGACAAAGCACCATGCCATCGCTCCCAAATTGTATCCGAATGGTTGGAAGAACACTCCACCAACATGACCTCGCTTCCTTGGTCAGCTAGGTCACCTGACCTCAATCCCATCGAGCACATCTGGGATGCCATCGAGAGAGATGTTTGAGGCTCTGCCCCCCCCCCTCTCCATCAAATCTTCGTTAACTGTGGGAGCTTGTTGAGGGGTCGTGGATCCGTATGGCTTCCCAACGCTTCCGGTGTCTTGTCAAGTCCATGCCGAGACGATTCGTCGCCATCATCAGGGCGAAAGGTAGTGCTACACGTTACTAGACAGGTATCTCTAATTCAATTGCTCTTCAGTGTATACATACATACGTAAGGGATTAAACAGGGCTAGTGGCCATTTACCAGGCATTTTGCCCCAAATATAAACTACTTTGCCTACAAAGAACAAAAATACCCCCCCCCCCAAAAAAAAAAAAAAGAACAAGCAGGAGACACAGCGACAATGAAGCAAGGTGAGTTGAGTAGACACTAGATAGATCAGACCACATGAGGCAACTGACACCACAAATTGTGAAGTCAAACAGAACCCCCGCCCCCAACCTTTGTCCTTTGCTTTGACCCTCTGACCCCTGAAAAAACACACAACACAGATGTTGATCCTACTGGTAGTAAGGTCACGCAAAGTAAATCATGCATGCTACAATGCAAAAAGTGTGGGTTTGTGTGTGTGTGTGTGGGGGGGGGTGTTGTTGTTTAAGGGAGATCATTTCTAAGAACATTCCAGTGGATTATCTTCCTTCAATGAGCTAGAAGAAAGCTCCCCTGGTGAACGGGTTAGCATATTTACATACACAAACAAAAACCGGAGCAGGGGTTGTGATGCCCATTACTGCAGCGCAAAAACAAAATTGGGGGTGGGGAGCAATTGTTTTAAAAAATAAGGACTTTTTAAGGACCTTAGAAATGTAAATCAAAAATAAGGAGTTCATAAGGACTTTTAAGGACAATACGAACCTTGTGCAGAAGTGACTCTTCCGACTATTCAAGATACCTCTACCTCTCCAAACTGTAATTGTACCAAAAGGATTGCACCCTACTCAAACAAATTTTCATTACGCTACAGAGAAAGCATTGAAATTCTTTTCAATAAAAACTCTTGTAATTTGGACGCACCCTTCAGTATTCTGATAATTTGGAAATCTCTACTGACAACAGCTAAAGAAATGATGTTAACCACACGAGTGCTTGCTTTTAGTGTGAAAAAGGCTGATGATGCAGACTATTCTAATGTTTAATACGTGATAAAACATGAGTGTAATTTCCTGCATTAAAATTATTGGTTTCTTCATATTACGTGAAATGGCCTTCTTACCGAAATTCAAGTTTTCGGATATTATCTGACTTACCATCCTTGTCATATTTACACCAAAAAAACGAATCATCTTCAAAATTAGTATACATACTTTTGTGTATGTATATAACAAAGAATTTACCTAAGGATATCATCAGAACTGGTTCAGCATGTCAGATACCTTTCAAACTAAGGAATTTGTAGATACTACTATTTTCTTATCCATCATTTCTCTAATTTACATAATTCTTGTTATGCTGTCAGAAATTAAACACACATCACTAAAACTAAGGTGTAAAGAATAGTTAATGCCGTGCAATAGTTCAAAATTGACAAATACATGGACATAACTGAATTTCTTTTTTTTTTTTTTTTTTTTTGGCATACAAAGCCATTTGCAAACTTTCACATTTGGATTTCTGAGTAAAAAGAGTTATATGGTAACATGTTAACATTTGCCTAAAAATGTTTATGATGGAGGTGTATCAGCACTATGAAATGTTAGGGTAAAATGCATTACAGAAAGAGCACATAATCACACTGACAAGGGTTCTGTAAAATACCTCACAATTTGAGAAAACAAGAAACTGGTCTAAAAACAACTGATGAATTACTGATTGCAAATAATGCTCTTATTAAGATCATCAAAAGCTGAACACAAATAATTATTCATGAATCTGATAAATCAAATTAAAACTGACCATTTGCTGGTGGCACTATATCTTGTAAATAATGAAAACCCCACAAATCTACACACTAAAGAAATTACGAAGCTGAGCTGAATGGAACTGCCATAAGAACCATATAAATTGATCTTCCATTTTATCTTCAACTTATTACCATTACTAAACAAAGTTTACACCAAATACTAGGACACAAATAGTATTATTATTTTTTTTTTTTTTGACATGCAAAAGGTATCACCTTGCATGGAAAAAATATTTCAAGGCATTTCTTTTTCTCTAATTTTAAGCTGTGTAATCTGCTCAAGAGGTCTGACAGCCAGCAGAAAAATTTTATAACGGGATAACTCTTCAATCAGATGCAAAACAAGATATTTAAAATTACATATTTAGTGTTAGTTCAAATATATTATTACACCGCCTACAGATAAGCAAGGAGATACACTGATAATTGTGATTAGAGCTACATAATGACCAAATGTCACTGGTTCCATGTAAGGGAGAGAGCCAGTGCTGCAAGACAAACACACAACATCGATTCCTTACCGGGATTCGAACCCAGTTACTTCAATTTAACAATGAGCAGTAAATATTGTAATTTCATATTATAATTCATGGATTAGCTGTTAAAACACGAGTTTAGGTTCTGCAATTAATGCACAGCTTAAAAAAAGTTTTCTCGGCAAGAAATTTTTTTGTACTTAATGAGCATTTTGACAGAAAATAAGATGACAAAGGGTGTACTATTTGCATTAACGGAAGACTAAATGCTGCTGGGAAACCAGCTGAGCTATTTCATAGCATGTAATTGTTGCTGTAGGTCAGTAGTTCTCAAAGTGGGGTATACATGTACCTCTTGTGGGTATGCAAAACTAGTACTGGGGGCACATGATTACTTAGCAACCATACATACTGAGTCACATAGTGAACCAATTTTCATATCAACAAAATTAACAATCTGATGGGCAGCATGCACAAGAGATTGCTGCTTCACACAGAAGTGTGATGCTTGTTGCATGGGAATGTTCTTTGCCATTTTTTTCAAGCTCCACAATGAAGTGCACTTGTTATCCATGGATCACAAGTTCTATGTTTCTTCACAACTAGAAGATAGTTTAGCTTCTACATTTAGCATCCTTAGGTGATACTTATGGGAGGGGAAAAAAATGAACGAGCAGAACTTATCACTACAAGGGGGAAGCATTAATTAGTAACTAAATTAAATGTAAAAGTGAATCATGCTTTGTTAATTACAATATAACTTTTAGAAAAAGCCTATGACTAGGAAGTTTTTGTCCTTAGCTCAGGTCTTCTTCACACCAAGTGGAGGACTAAGATTGGTTTCCAGATTCTAAGCTCAAATGTGTATGGTAGTTTTTGTTGCCAGAATCTAGAATAGATTTCCAGATCATTGGGATGCAACATGGAGACTGAATTGCAAATCTTTTGTGAAAAAAAATTCCAAGCTTTTATGGTAACAGAGAGCAAACTGGTTCTCAAAACAACGACGCATTGCTTCATTCCAACTGGAAACTGCAGAAATACCTTTCATGGTTAAAACAGACAGAGCAGTATTTGGGTTACCTTTCAAAACATTTTTTTTTTTTTTTTTTTTTTTTATGTTCCAAAATTCTGTTGCACAGGCTTCCGATGTAAAAGCTATCACCTGTGGAAGAAGAGGAGATAGGAATGAGGTAAACACCTGGGAGATCAAGATTTCCAACTTTGTCCCTACACTTTCAGACCTGCCAACCTCTCAGAGCCAAAAAATGTAACACTCAAATAGAAAAATCATAACATGACGAGTGCTGATAATTTTTTAAGCCTATTTCAGCTATATAAATTCTCGATGGCGTAAGGTGTAGCTATGAATATAAATTCTTGATGGTTGCAGGTGTAAGGGGAGGGAGGTTGCTTTGAATAAACAGACACTCCGTCCACATTCCAGCACCGATCAATCAGCAGCTTTAAGTATGACGAAGAGTCGAAAACACGAATCAGCCTCTCTAACGTCATACAAAACAAGTCAGATTCATTCACTGGTTGCCGATTGCACTTGACTTGCTTTATTTCCGTTGGGAAACTATACTATGAGTCACTCTAAAGGTGTACTGTTAAAGGCTGGAGAGCCCTATGACTCGTCGTGGAACACAAGAATGGTATCCATCCACGTTAATGTATGCTCCTGCTGTTTCCTTTCTGATACCCTCTTCCACCCACCCACACATCGCACAACAGTAGAGATTGTGAATGGGGTTCTGGTGGAGTCCGAACTTTTCTTCCCCTACTGCCTGCTTAAGTAACCTACCCTTCAAGTTTCCCCGATCGTCAATTTATTGCCTCTTTGTTGTGAATGTTGGGAGAGGTCTTCGACCCCTCCCCTCTTTGAGTTGTATCCCAAATGGTCAGAAACAGCCAAAAGTGCGAAGCTTTTGATCGAGGAACTTCTCATAACGAATTTATTTTTAAAAGTGCTCTAACTTCTTTTTAGAATTTTTTTTAGATAGCAATTTTGTCTGATAAACTGCTGAGCAAACAAAAATGGATTCTAAGCAATAATTCTACTGCTTTTCACTTTAAACGCTAGGGACTATTTTTCGTACCATTCATAGTTGTACACTCTTAGGTTGACTCAATACTTAGAGGCAAGAGAAACTGAAAACCTCTCTGAGAAAGTCTTTTGAAGGGGGAGGGGGTCAAATTACACATAAATTTTTCCCTACTTCTGTCTGAAAAGGGGAAAAACATGACTTTAAAAAAAATCGTATTTCTGGTGGAAAAATCATATTATTGTACTGCAGCATGACTTATCGTACTAAATATGATAAAACCGTAACAGTTGGCAGGTCTGCACTTTGTAATAGCTTTGTGATACTTGGGCAGGATTTAATGGCATATGGCAAGATGGTAACCAAAACTTCTGAATAAATTTTGTAACTCATAAGCAGAGGAAGGATGGTATGGAACAGATCGGGAAAATTTCAGGTTATCTTTTTTTGAGGATGAAGACATGCAATTTCAATTTACTTTCATATTTCTTTATGAGGTTGTTCACCAAAAGACGAAAACTGTGTGACATTGCTATTGCTGAGATGTTTTCAGTAAGAGAAGATTGGTTGTTATACATGAGATGCACTTTGTGAATGAAAGACTTTAATGCTGCAAACTTACTGAGATGAAAGGTAGATGACTGAAAGGGAATGATGTTTGTGGCAGCAAAAGGTTTATGATAAACAGAACGTGAGATGGAGAGATCAGAATTTTTGCAAAAGGAAACACCCGGGAAATTTTTTCAGTTATGGAGTCAAGTTCTCTAGTTCAGACTCAGGATGGGGCCAGCTAATGAAAATGTCAATGTATCTCAACCATAGGGAAGACTGAAATGGGTAGTGTGGAATTATGGTTTCTTCAATCTGTTGCATGTAAATCTCTGCGAGAAGAGGAGAGGAGAGAGGTGAGCCCATGGAAAAACTAGTTTGTTTGTGAATTTTTTTTTTTTTTTTTTTTGTTGAAAACAAAACAACTGTGTTCTTGCATGGTATAGAAACATTTGTAGAGGTCTTCAATAAGAATACCAAAAGGTTCTTACTGCAGAATTAATTTCTAAATGAGGAACAGGTAGGACTCGAAATATGGAACTGAAGGGGAAAAAAGATTCCACAACAAGAATAAAAACAAGAAAGATGACACCGAATTTTCAGATGTAATGAGCACCAGAGTTGTATGAAAATAAAATGTATCTGCGTACCCAACCATTGAAACAGAAAACTTGCTGCAAACCCGCGAACCACACACACACGATAGCAGTAGAATCAGATAATTTAAAGAAAAATTAATAAAACAATAAATAATTATTAAAACATTACAGATTACAGTGAGGACAAAATAAGTACATTACAACTGAATGTGCAGCAATGTGTGAGAAATAGACCTTTAGGGCAAAATATTAAAATATTGAACTATTAACCTCATAAAAACAAGAAACTAATTAAAGAAAGTCTTTATATCTAGAAAAACAGTTCCTTTAATGAACCTTAAAAATGATAAATAGCATTTTCAACAACTTAATTCAAAAATAGTAGACTTACAAAATACATAAAGAAATGACTTTAATTGAATAACTGGCAACTGCAAGAAGAACCTGGCAATAAAATTTTGTAACAGGCCTTGATAAAATCTGGAGGCCAGAAAAGTCGGTAAAAACAAAAGAACTCAGAAGATGTGAAAAATAAGTTAAAGTTCTTCAGATTAAAACAGCATTAAATGTATTAATCGGAGTGAAGCCTTGAGTAAGTGTTTTAATTGCTGTAAATAACATTTAATTTTTTTTTAATCTACAAGCAAAAACTATACTAAATCCGCTAATATCCGCGTACGGCGTACGTCTACATTCTGCTACTCTGATGAGCACGTTTTTTGAATCCGTTTGGAAAACAAACGGATTCCAACAATTGATAAAACATCTAGAAATAGAAGCATCTACTTAGTTTTACCAGCGGCTAAAAAGCATGTTATGAAAATTAACAAATAGTGAAAAGAAGTTTCACATGCTACAAGGAAGGTACCAGAGACAAAGATTTTCAAAGCAAACAGTTAAAAGGAGAAATATAGAAAAACAAAACATGATATTAGTCTAAGTCTGCTAGCGGAAAAATTTTGCATAACGGAAAAGTTGAAAAAAGGTGAAAATTATTCTTCATGGAAAAAGCTATGCTAAGAGAAAACTTTCCAAATACATCTCCCGGGAGCAGAGATAGTGAAAAAAAAAAAAAAGGGTTTCGACCTTTACGCAACTAGCGGGAAATCTTTGCGTTATTTAAAGAGGATAATGCTCCACATCTCTCTCATAGCGAATGGCATACAGTAAAGAAATTTCTCAACAGCGATTTTAGAAGCGGCAATACAGCTGCAAACTGAAGTACACAAACACCACCTACCGACAGAACTGTGAACTATGAAATTCCTCATATACTAGCCAAAAGTGTTCTACAAGGTAAATGGCATCCAATGTTGAAAGGTTTTTTTAAATCGCACATGTAAAAAAGCAGTGATATTCAGAGAAATAGAATAAGCAGTTGCGCCCCTAGCGGCGAAAGCGTGCACTATTTTGGAAAGAAAAAAACACGCACAGAGCTTGCATAGTTAGTGGTATCTGACCGACGAAAGAAGTTTTTCACTTGGGTTTTTAGTCCCGCAGATATTGCTATAAACTGAAACGCGAACTTACACCCTCTGGTGGCTGACTTATGCGCTCAGAAAAGTTTGAAATTATATGAGAAACATTTCCTCACGGAAATGCTCTCCAAATAGCAGTGTTTGGAGTTTGGTTGCACCTAAATAGCAGTATTTAATTTTTCAAATCGGACTCTTTGAAGCAGCGATACCGACAAAAATAAGATGCGTATACGCTCCCTGGCGGAAAATCCCTGCATTATTTTAAAAAGAAAGTATTGTCGAAAGGTTTTTTTTTATGTGAGCGATATCGGTTCACAAAAGAATTTTGTTCAATAGTTTTCAGAAACTCAGATTTTGTGCAAATACATCAGACGCAGATATTAACTCTTACGCCCCCTGGTGGCAAAACCATTCTTTATCAAATATTAGAAATTATATGCAAAGCATTTCCTATCAGGGGCTGTATCCGGTGCAGAAAGAATTTTTCAAATCGGAGTTTTAGAAGCAGAGATATCGAGAAAAATACAATTTACCTTTACGCCCCCTAGTGGAAAGTCTAGGCTGTACTTGAAAATCTTGAAATTATATGAGAAACATTTTACATTGGAAACACTATCTAATAAAGAAGGAATTTTTCAAATCCGACTTTTAGAAGCAGAGATATTAATAGAAATAAAATATACATCCAAGCCCCCTGGCGGAGAAACCATGCATTATTTTAAGAAAATATTCTCAAAAGTTTATCGACGACATGAGCGGTATCGGTCCACAAAATAATTTTTTCAACCGAGCTTTTAGAAGCTTAGATTTTGCTGCAAATACCTACAAAGTAGAAATGAATGCTTACGCCCCTGGTGGCCAAACCATATTTTACAAAAAAATTAGAAATTACAATCAAAACATTTTCCACCAGGAGTTTTATCCGATGCAGCTTTTTAAATCGGAGCTTTAGAAGCAGAGATATCGGGGAAAGAAAGATTTACCTATACTCCCCTTAGCGGAAAGTTGATGAATTACTTGAAAATTTTGAAATTATATTTTAAATCAAAATTACAATTTTCTTTTCACATTCAGATGGCTTTTCTTTTGCATTATATTTAATAATTCACAAAAATGTGATTCCATGATGAAACTTTCCACAAGTGATGCTAAAATATATAAGTCTATGTGTGAATTTTTTCAAAAATTTTAAATGTTAGGTTTTTGAGAAATTCAAGGTCAAAAATTTTATGGCATGACCTTGAAATTTGAAACTAGTCAATTACATTGAAACTAGTCAATTACATATCAGCTTACTAGTTTTTGGATTGCAATGGAAAAAAAATTATCAAACTTCTGTTGAGCATTGCCATTAAATATTACGGTCGTAGTGAGCGATGGGGTTTCCCCCTCTGGGTGGTATCAATGACACACGCGCTCCGTGGTAACAATGGCACACACAACAGCAAGTTGTGCCTCTGTGAATCTTGGAGAGGTGCCAGCTAGTTTTGTGCGACATTGGCGAAAAGACCCCAACTCGCTGGGTTTTGTTCCAGAATCCTTAGGTTGAAAGACCAACTGGAACCATCAGCTGTAGGCTAATCCCTCACACTGATGTACTTACCTGATTAAAAAGACAAAAAGAAATCAATATCCAGACTCAAGCGTGGAATATGGTGGACCTACCACGCTTGAAAAGGATGGTCCACCACGGAATCAACCTGGACGTTCTAAACGGCATATGAGAAAGAGATCTCGGCTGAGTGAATGTAAGCTTGGTGTATGGAATACTAGAGGTATAAATGGCAAGATGAATAAGTATAGACTGGATATGCTGTGTGTAAGTGAAACCAAAAGAAGGAAATTGGTGTAGAAGTGAATGAAACGGTGAGCGTGTGGTCCGGAGCATTGGATAATGGGAGAGGACAGGCTGGTGTAGTTCTGATTTTAAGTGAAAAGATGAACAACTTGATTCACTATAGTTGCATAAGTGAGATAATTCTCTGGATTTGTTTGAAAGTGAAACTTCAGAAAATAGTAATTGGTGTAGTAGTGTATGCTCCTTGTGACTCTGGGCCCTCTGATAGGAAGAAAGATTTCTGGAATGAGCTTAAAGCTGTTTTGAGCCTGTTTGGTGCTAAAGAAAGATGTTATAATAGCAGGGGATTTCAATGCTAGAGTAGGTGTGCAGAATGCAATTTCTGACAATGTTCTGGTTAAGTTTAATTATTCTTGTGTGAATGATAATGGTGAAAGATTAATTGAACTGTGCATTGAGAATGGTTTGTATGTATTCTAATACATTTTTCAATCACAAGTATATCCACACATATACTTGGGAAAATTGTACTCTTGGTCAAAAGAATTATAGATTTGTTGTTTATGATCAGCATCTGAAACACTTAGTGGTTGACACTCGTGTGATGAGAGGTGCGGATGTTGGCTCTGATCATTACTTGGTAGTGTCATGAGCGAAACTGAATGTTGGTTGGAGGAAAAGGAATAGGAAGAGGCCCAGGATGGAAGGAATAAGGTTGAAAGGCTCCCTGAAAATCATCAGTGTTATTCTGACGTACTCAGAGAACGACTGAAGAAGCTGAAGTCTTGTGAGAGGGATGTAGAAAAGAAGTGGGAATGTTTTAAGAACTGTGTAGCCACTGCTGCTGAAGAGGTCTCTGGCACCACAATAGTGGTAACAATAGAGGTGGTGCTTGGTGGAATAGTGAGATTGAAGAGGCAGTAAAGAGAAAGAAGGAAGCCTATTTGGGGATGTTGCAAGGTAGAGTTTCTGTGGATGAATATCGCTGTAAGAAGCGTGAAGCCGCTAAACTTGTTCGCCAGAGTAAGGCAAAAGATAGGAAGGAGAAGGTGGAAAGGCATGAATTGGCTTTTTGGAAAGATAGGAAGTCTTTCTGGAAGTACACGAGACTCAGGAAAAATAGGGGAAACTAAGTGTTGTATGAAGAATAGAGTTGGGGAAATGATATGGGAGCCCAATGAGTTAAGTGAAAGACGGGGTGAATATTTTTGTGAGTTATTAGATCTGGAAAGCAAAGATGATTCTGAGACAGATGTAGATGATGGCACAGTGAAGGATGAAAGCACATGAGGGATCTCTAGAGAAGAGATGTGTAAAACTCTAAAATCTCTTCAGAATGGTAAGGCTCCGGGAGTTGATGGCATAACTGTCGAGATGTAGAAATATGGTGGCGACTCTGCAATTGATTGGTTAACTGAAATTTACTAGTTGTGCTGGGAGTTAGGAATGGTCCCTAGAGATTGGAGGGATGCTATCATTGCTCCCTTGTATATGGGAAAAGGTGATCAAACTGACTGCAAGAACTATCATGGTATTAGCCTATTAAGTGTGCCAGGGAAAGTGTTTGGTAAGGTTTTTATTGAAAAAGTACGGGGTCTTACATCAGAGAAAGTGTAGGATGTTCAGAGTGGTTTTATGCCAGGTAAAGGCTGCACTAACCAAATTTTTACATTACGCATGATGATTGAAAAGTATCTGGCTGTTGGTAAGAAAGTTTTTGCTGCCTTCATAGATTTAGAGAAAGCTTACGATTGAGTAAATAGGACACTTTTGTGGAAGGTATTGAATGAATATGTTGTTACTGGGAATCTACTTAATAGTGTAAAAGCCATGTATGCTGACAGTAGAGCCTGTGTACGAGTGAATAGTGTTTGATCAAAATGGTTTTCTATTGGTGCAGGAGTCAGGCAAGGTTGTGTAATGTCTCCATGGCTGTTTAATATATTTACGGATGAGCGCAGGCGTGATGCCAAAATAGATAATAATGGGTTATGTCTTGGTGATATCTGTGTGTGCAGATTGCTGTATGCTGATGACACTGTCGTGTTGGCAGAGAGCAAAAGTGAGTTGCAGAGTATGTTGTCCCGGATGTACAAAGTTTGCATGAAATTCAAACTGAGTATAAATAAGGGAAAACCCAAAGTTATGGTTTTTGAGAGAGGAACTGGTAGCACTGAATGTAATGTAAGTGTAAATGGCACAGTGATTGACCAGGTGAGTGAGTTTGTGTATTTAGGAAGCATGTTTGACAGAGAGAAGAAATTGGATGGTGAAATTAGTAGGCTAGTGAATTCTTCAATGAGTCATGGCTGCTCTGGGAGGTTTTCACAGGAATGATGGGTTTTCAAAAGTAACGCATGGCTGTGTATGACAGGGTTCGTACACTTTTGGGGGGAAAAAATTCAAGGACTTTCCAGGCCTATTCCAGGACATATAAACAAAAATTCCAGGATGATGATTGCGCTTTACAGTATTATGGCCAAATTATTTTTTTAAAGTAATTTCAGTTTTAAGTAATAAAAATGACGAAAGATGTAAATGGATGAATGTGCTTTTTTACTCATTACATTTCTTTTTAATAGTTTTAATTGGAGATGAATCATGGTGCAATTACAGCAAGGCCTATCAGAAAATCCTTTCCCTCAATCTGAAAATGATTAATTCAATCAGACATTTTAGCTGCATCACTATTTCACACTACATTATCTTCCATGTAATCAGTTTATTGATAACAATTGAAATTATTATAAAATAAAGCAAGAGCAGATCAAGAATTTAAGAATTGGGAGGGCACACATCTAAACATCTAACAGAGGACTGGTAAAACAATCCCTGAGATTTATACAGGGATCATAGCATACTTCTGGAAAATTTTAGGTAAGAATTTTAGGAATTTTAGGAATTTTTAGAAAAATTTTAGGAAAATTTTAGGAGTGTATTTCAATAAAAACTAGATGTATATTTGTATACATCTAGTAAAACAACTTTGTATACATTGTAAAGAGTTTGCTTCACACCCTTCAACCATATATACTGATAGACTGCACATGACATAAAAATTTCTGGCTCCAACATAAAATCACATGACAACAGTTAAAAAGATGGGTTACACCTGCTGTGCTTATGGTTGCTCTGACCGATATAGTAAAGAAAGTTCTATGATTTTTCATGTGTAAGAAACGAATTAAATACCTAAGTCAATAAAGTTCAATTACTTAACCAGAAACTTGCAGCTATTGATATAAAAATATAGTAACTTAAGAAAAAAAATGGAATGCATGTTCCAAATTCTTCGCAAATGTTCATCACATTATAAATCACAAAATGTAAACAACACGATCATGCATGTATATAGCTCATAAGTAAACTTACCTGAAGAGTTTTCATTATATATGAGGTGCATTCACATAATACACCGAAAACACTGAAGTTCTGCAGCGTAAATTAGTAATCATAATAGCATTTGTACACGAAATTTGGAGTCTGATGATGACGTGCCCAATGTTTGAGCCATGGCGGCTTTGATGCAGCTATTGCCAATGCGCAGTCCATTAGTATATATGGTCGAAGTTCACACCCAAATTTTTTGCATAACGTCTAATGTCTAAAGTTTAAGTATGATTTACTTCTAATGTTCAGTTCTTATCTTTTCACGTGTTATTATCATATTCAAGTATATTTACCACATTCAAGTTTCACTTTGAACATTAATATGCTGTTGAACCAGAAGCAATTCACGATTTTCACAGTAAAGTTTTCAGGTTTCACATTAAACTATAATATCCTAAAAAGGTAATTGAAAACCAAGAACTATGTACAATTGTTCACTGAATTACTTTTTTCATATTATTGTTTTAACCTTTTCCTGATTAGCCTATCTTTTTCTGCTTCCACCACAACTAATTTACTTTCAGTTTTCTTTATTTCAGCTGAACCTTGTATGATCAAGTTAGAGGCAACTGCTATTTCAACAGTATTTTGTTTTTCTACAGCTTTTCTCATTCTTTCTGTTCCCTCTTGAATTACTGCTAGGGAGGCTTCTTTATCTTTTTTAAGTCTATTTATTTCTGCATCATTTTCTTTTATTTTGTCATCAAACTCAGCTTTTCTTTTTTCTCTAGCTGCTTTTCCTTATTTTCCCCCTCTTTCTGCTTCCTTTCTTTTACCTTTTTGATTCTTCTTCCTTCAGCTTATCAACATACTCTTTATAAAATTTATGTGAATCACGAACACTATTTAACAAATTTCTTGTTATGGGAACTTTACTTACACATCCATAGTGTTTAATGGCCCCTTTAACTATTCTTAATGATGTTATAGTTGAGTCTTTTAAGTTAGCCTTGTCCTTCCTTAACAGAGCAGTGTTAACCGAAAATCCCCTTTCTGCATCAGCATTACCATGAGGTAAAACTAAAATTGACTTGATGAGTTTAGCAAGATTTGAGTATTTTTCTTTTCCGCTAGAGTCTTTAATACTAAATATATTACGCCAGTAATGATCAATCCGCACTGGAATATGCCCTTCCTCTGAAAATTTCACTAGTTCATCTAGAGTTGGCTTATCGCAACTTAAAAGTTTCCACTCTTCTCTTACTCTATCAATTTGTTCCTCAGAAAGATGCAAAACACTTGAAATTCTGGTTATTTCCAAAAGTCCTTCAGTGACTGAAAGTTGAGTTGACTCTTTCTTTGGTTCTTTTACCTTTAAAACTTCTATGTCTCTTAGCTTTTGATTGCAGAATGGCAAATTTGACTTTAAATATTTTGTGGTTGCAATTAGTGATGATCTTACATCTAAGAGAAATAATTTCTGCCTGGTCTCCTGAACATTCCTGAGGAGATTTTTTGTCTTCATACCAACTTTTAACTCCCCTAGTTTTTTCCATGAATTTTTGTTTTCAAAATCTACATTCTTTAGGTCTTCTCCAAATTTCCCTGCAATAACATCATCTTGGATAAACTGAGCCATAACATTCTTCATTAAAGTATTTAAATCAGAATATAACTGGTGTATTTTTGGTTCTTCACTCTGATAACATAATGAAAACTTTTCAAAATTTTGGTGTGAAAATGAAATTAATGCTAAATAGCAAGGAGTTAGCTCATTTTTCAGGAAACAGTGAATTCTTTTATAACTTGCCGAATTGCGTAGTTGTTTTTCAAATATTTTTTGAGATGGCAAGAAGTTTAAAAAATATTCTGTAATATTTAGCCATTGATCCAAGAGCCTCTGGGCTACAGAACCAACGGTTAACCATCTGTTGCTGACATGACGCAAAAGAAATTTGGCAGTGACCAATGTTATATCCTCGACAGATTTATAATCCTCTCGTCTTGCAGCACTACTCTTTAAAAAGTAATGCATATCAGTAGCAAATTCGTCAAAATCTATATTTAAGCTTGTCAAAAAAATTTTAAATGCATTACTAACAACATGCAGGTTGCAAAAACCTAGTTCCAAAGATTTCTGGCCTGTTTCTTGTTTTACAACTTCATTGAATTTGCGTAAAAAGCACTTATTTACATTTGGGCTGTCCATGGATACACAAATAATTCTGTTCAACGAAATATTGAAGGATGATAACACATCAAGAATTTCTTTTAGCAAAATATCTGCTGTTGCATGACCCAGAAAAACGCTTGTTAGGTATCGGCAAGAAACTGAATTTATTTCTGAAGACCAGTACCTGAGATACACATCCAACTGCCGTTTCACTTGTGTATTTGTAGTTTCATCAAATGCTATAGTAACCTTTCCTGGGCTACTAGATGCAATGTCTTTTTCAAATCCTCTTCAAAATATTTTGACAATCCATGTGATATCACATAAGCAACTTTTTTTTTCTTTAAGTTGCATTTTGGCTGCAATAGCAGAATCAGGAAACATTTCTTTGAAAAGTTCAACTGTTTCAGTGCATGAAACAAAAGACATATTGTCCTTAGCAACTTTCATGGCCCATAATGCTTCGGCTTTAGCCAACTGTAAATCATGACTCAGTACTTCACTAATATTTGTTTTGGGCTGAAGATCCCGTCCTCTAAAGGCTTTCAGGATGGACTTATTTTGAAATTTACTTTGAAATTTCTGCAAATGTTGTTTTCCTTTATGATGCGCTTTTACTTGTGAAAAGCCACTATTAGAAATGTTGAAAATTTCTGAACACAATATACACTTAACAGAAAATATTGTTTCAGTTGCAGAACACCATTCTTTCAACTTCACTCCGTCCAATTCTTTGGCGAGCCATGCATCTTGAAATTTCGTTTTGGATTTAGGCATCTTAAACACTTGTATTACTAAACAGAAAATGAAAGGGAAGTACAAAAACACGTTCCAATATTGCAAAACCAGACAACTTCCCGAAATTTGGCTGTGAGGATGTCAGTAGAAAAAAAAAAAAAAAAAAAAAAAAAGCAGGTCACCACTAGAGAACTGAACCTGCACACAGCACAGAGAACACCATAAAAGACACAAAACCAGAAACTATCATACGCATCTCACGCAAGTTCAGTCAAAGCGAGTCGGAGCCGAGATATATTGCACATCGAAGGTCGCTGTCGCCGACGCACGATCGAAGGTCAATGATCACGTGCTCTACTGCCTGTCACGATAACACTCAGCTACCATCCCATCGTCATTACCGGAGGTTACGGAAGGAGATCACATGTTTCCTCTTTGCTTCCACCCACCTGCGGTTTACAATAACAAAACATCAGCAGAAAGAGGAGGTTCCACAAGGCATGTACAAAAATAAAGTACGATCTTCTGCGTGCCACGGAGTTCATCTGCAAAGCGCAAACCAGGGGTGAAAATGACCCCTCCCCTTTTCCCTTAGATCTCTTGTTACTCTTGAAAACTGTCTGAAGGCAAAAAAGTGGAGCGCCCGCCCGAAGCAAGTGCATCTCGATGGCGTCATTTTTCCCTCCCTTCAGCAGCACAGCATATAGGCTGTGTTTCTACAATAACAGGTCTTTTTACCTTACTGTAATAGTAAATTTATTGGCGTTAATAACGGTTGTGTTTTTAATAAATAAGCTTACAAAAATTTTAGGATGAATAGCAAATTTTAGGTATAATTTTAGGAATTTAAGGAGGGTCACAAAATATTAGGAATTTTAGGAGGAATGTGATCCCTGTTTATATCCTCCAAAAAACACAGGGTAGTACAGATGGAGGACACATAAGGGAAGGTGGGGCACAGCCCCCCAACACCCAGCAGGATGGGGTGCTTGCCTGTCAGTGTATCACTATCAGCAGTTCTGAAGTAACTGCTGTGGGGATCACTGATAAGTTCAGACCAACGTAAAACAAAACATGTAGTTACAAATCCATAAGCGAAAAAGTGTGTGATGTCTGAAAACTAGAAACGAGAGGCAAAGCAAAACACTTGTGTACTTACTCAATCACTTTTTTTTTCTATTTTATTTATTTGTTTGTTTTTTTGAATGGGGCATGTGACTGTTGTGCCTACAGCTGAATTCCACCCCTGATAAAAAAGTGTTTCTGTGCATGGGGACGCATTTTTTTTTTTTTTTAACATTTCCAATGACTGCCACTGGTGACTGCATATCGGGATGTGACTGTTGAAGGCAATGAAAATCTTAATTACTACACAGAATAGGTGCCAGGCTTGAGAAAAAATTTCCCCAATTTGCAGTACAGTTATGTTAAATCATAAATGAGAAAACATAAGCCAGAGAATCATTGTGCACCTCAAAAAATGATTTGGGAGTGGACAATCATAGATAGGTGCACCAATAAATTTTAAAACAAAGTGCAACTTTAGGAACATGGCCACAAGTTCCAGATAAGTGTCATCACAGAAGTCATCAGAAAGTCCTGGCCCACTACTCAATCCAAAAGAATCTAACCACCTCTATTATGACCGCCAGTGCATCGTGGAAGGAGAAAAAGTAATAAAAACTAAAATTCTGTAAAAAAAAAAAAAAAAAACCACGCCTTATACGTATTATTTTCCAAATCAAATATGATTGCCTCATTTTACTTTTTTTTTTTTTTTAATCAAAGCCACTGCTAAGTTAAATTTGTAAAGTGCTAGCTACCCCAAATGTGGAACTAGCCAAACTATTTCTAAAAGCCTTAAACACATACTGACCAAGGAACTAAGCAGTTGAACTTTTTAATCAGGCAAAAAAAATTAAAACATGCGACAAGAAAGTGTGATTATAAAGCAGTGCGAGCAAGATGGAATTGTTCACTGTATTCACAACATAAAATTACTGAATTCAAGACAAAATAAAGTTATTTTAAAGACACTGCTTCAAACATCTCTTTTTTTGTGTGTGTACTTGCTAGAACATCAGCTCAATTTTTCACTTGTGGTGCTTTCTTCTCAGCATTCCATGGCCATATTTCTCTTTTGTTGACTCAGCAGCAGCACAGCAATCTTTACTTAGTTTTTCTTTCTGTTGATATTCATTTCCTTCTTATTTATTCACCACTTGTCTTTCCTCCCCACCCCCTTTTATTCCCTCAGATGACAATAATTTATCCATCATGCTGAAAGAACTTTCAGCCTGAGGACCACGAACGCATGATATCAAAGCGTTCACTACTTTAGATAAATGGTGTGACTTTCAGAATATGAATACTTTTTAACACCATGCATCAATTCTGACAAATTTTCAAACTCAGTCACTTCCGTTTTTGGAAAATTTACTCCTCCCTTATCTTAAGTGCAGACAATTCTGGGGAAAGCAACACTTAACAACAACACAGGATAGTGAGAACATCGCGGGAAGAAATAAAAATGCAATTTCGGAGAAAATCTTCGCTCCGACAGACTTCCGTTTTCGGAAACTTCTTCCTCCATTTTTAGGTTGAAATGCAGTACTTGTGGAATAAAAGGATATTTAAGAACAATACTCGGCAGAAAGAACATCGTGAGAAAAAAATTAATTTAAGGAAGAAATCTTCGCTGCATCTAACTTTCGTTTTCGAAGGACGGAATCCTGTCTTCAAATGAATCCTTCTTCCCCCACCATAACCCCCCAAAATTACTGTTCAGTTGTGCATTGATCTCGAGAATGCCCAAAATGATAACGAAAATGGCGGAATTTTGTGAATCTATGGAAGAATCTCGTGCCTGAAGACTACAGGGAAATCTTCGAGCCATCTTAACTTCCGTTTTTAGAAATTGTTGCCCACAGCTTCATGCTGAAATACGAACATTTATGCAACAAAATGATATTTAACAATACTGGACACAGGCAACATCATGAGAAAAAAGAAATTATGATTACAGAAAAATAGTCACTCCGTTTAACTTCAGTTTTCAAAAGTTTTGAAAGACGAAATACTTTCCCCAGATGGAAAACACCCCCCCCCCCCCCCATTTCTCTTCAGTTCTGCATCAATCGCGAAAATGATCCAGATGATGTCAAAAAAGGTGGAATCCGCGGAAGAATCTCATGTAAATATAAAAAATTTCCAGTTTTTTATTGGTATAAATTGGGAGATTCTGAAGTATTTTACATAAATGAAAAAAATGATGAGCATAAGGAATCTCTAATTCCAGTTTGCCAACTTTAATCATAATCACATCGCCATAAATCACCACCTGCAGCTCGCTGAAGTGTCAAGTTGCGCCCTTCTTCCTTCACCCTAATTATAGGAGAAAATGGAAAAAAATAATACTCCCCAATTTTTGACGAAATGACCAGATTTACGTCACAATGTTGTAATTTACTAAAATACGTTTATCTGCCGAATTTCGCCTAAATCCAATTAAAAAATTTTTTTAAATCATAAATGTTTTTTTTTATTAAAACAGTTAACTCAGATGTCTGAATAAAAATGTATGTTTGTAATTCAAATAGTGTCCATATTATCACGGCAAAATTCTTAAGGGTCACTGTTTAAATAAACCATGGCATCTAAAAAAATCATTCACTTGCTTTTCCTGTAATTTATAATTGCTGTTTCTTCTTTTTTTAATCCGATTATGCAACCGAAGAATTTTTTTTTTTTTTTTTTTTTTGCATCTGCTAAAGTTTCAAACGGAATTTGGCAAAATGTACACTAGAACTTCATTGTGGTGTATCTTAACCATTGTAAAAATCTTAGTGTTATTTTCAAAATTCGGGAAAATGGATTTCTGAAATTTTTTACCTAGTCCAAAAGCAATGGATGGAATCGGTGACAGGCGGTTCGCTTTCTTCCTAAATAAGGTTCATTCATCGGCGCTATCGGCTGCCAATCAACCATTGCTATGACAACACCCCGTTGCACGCTCTGTTTGCCCAAAGCAGAATAAAAAAATTTCAATGCTAACTTTTTAAGTTTTTAATCGATTCACTTGAAATCTTGGGATTAAGTTTCTGTAATCCAATTATTATACACGTAAAAATTTCAGCCAGTTTTGTGAAGAATTCACAAAGATAGTTTTCTTAATTTTTATCATAACTAGCGGAAGTCTTTTGATACAAACAAAGCCTGGGAGGGGTGGAAGCAAGTTTCCCACAAAAACATTTAAACAAGGATCAGATGACCAGCTCTGACCTTCGAGCTCTACTTCCTAACAGGCACTGGAAATAGTGCTTTTTTTTTCTTTCTTTCTTTTTTTTTTTTTAATTTGGGGCATGTCTGTCGACACCGTGGTTTCTTTGAAAACAAAGGAGATAAAATGAAGAAGAAGAAAAAAAAAAGAAGGGAGTAAGACTGATTTCCTAAAAGGACATTTTTAAGCACTAATTTCAATTTTCAAGGCTTTTCCAAGACAGCTTTAAAAAAGTTATTCCAGGACCTTCCAGGTTTTCAAGCATGCGTGCACACCCTGGTATGAGAGTGTAATTGTTCCTACTCTGATGTATGGCAGTGAAACCTGGGTACTGCAGAAGAATCAGGAGTCGTTTGTGTGCTGGAGAAATGCGTTACTTACAGGGGGGGGGCAAGACATGTTCTGATTGTGTGAGGAATGAAGATGTGTTGCAGTTGTGTGAAGTGAAGCAAAATGTTGTTAGCAAGGTGGAGACTAATATGCTTCGGTGGTTTGGCCATGTTGAAAGAATGAGTGATGAGATGCTTACTAAGAAAATCTTTTTAACCCAAGTGGCAGGAAGGAAAGGCAGAGGAAGGCCAAGGAAGTCCTGGGAGGATCAGATTCAGGAGTGTCTGCACGAGAAACAAATTATGAGTATGAAGTATAGAAGATCTTGTGCATGGCGTGTAATGAATGTCAGTGAAGTCCGAGTTGTATGTTAAGATCCCTGTATATGGAGAAGTTTCATACGACAACAGTAAGTTAAAAATATCTGGTGGTTTGTATTTCTTTTTGGAGCTAACCTCTGAATCTTGGAGAACAGCTTGGTGATATGTATATTGGTGATATGCCTTTTGTAACTGCGTATGTGAAACTGCTTTTTCATCCTCAACAACCCCACTGAGAATTTGTGGGACTAATTGGAAACATGTCTGAGCCCGTCAACCTCCAAAAGCAACTGTGACTGACGTTCTCTCTTCATGGGAAGCAATACCACCGTGTTTTCAACACCTCCTGAACAAGACATTTGACTGCTGTTGCAAGGGCAAAAGGTGGAGCAACACATTATTACATACAATAGCTGTTCCATAAAAACAGAGTAAAATCACACAAAATGAAATATAGGCACAGCAAAATGTTATTCTTTCTCAAAGTATCTGCCCTTGGATGATATGCAATGGTCCTATCGTTCAGTTAACTTTTTAAAGCATGCGGCGAAGGCATTTTGTGGAAGCTGCTATAGCGACCCCTGTACAGCTTGAATGACATCAGCATCTGTGTTGAACGTTGCCCCACAAAACTTCATTGTTAATACTGCATTTCGTAAGAAACTGTTGAACATAAGCAGCCACATGTGGGCAAGCGTTATCATGGTGTAGGGTCCACTTGCCCACCAGTTCCGGCCACAATCGATATGTGTCGTTGCAGACGCTTCAAAGACTGAAATGTGATACTCAGCACTGAGAGTAATTTGTAAAGGAACGGTATACTGGTAGACTACACCTTTATGATAAAAGAAAATGATCATCATCATCACCACCACCACCTTCCGAGCTGATTTGCTTTGGCGGACTGTTTTCGAAGAAAGCGAGCCTGTGTTTCCAGACACTGGTTGCACGTTTCATGAGAGGGTCGAAATAGTGGACCCATGTTTTATCGGCGCAGTTATTACTGTGTTTAGAAAGTTTGGATCCTTTGCAATAATTTGTTTCGACTCATGACACACCTGAACTGTTGGCTAACAGTTGTTCTCTTGTCAGGGGATGAGGTAACCACCTGAAACACACACAATGCAGCAGTAATTTGTTGTATAGAATGCAGAATGCCAAGATTTTTGAAATATTAGTTGACACTGCTATGTCTTCACATGTCATTTGTTGATCTTTTTGCAGGATTGCCAAAAGTGTTCACAATACGCTCCGTAACAATACTTCCAGGTCGACCAGGCCTAAGAGCGAGTTCTGCCGACAAATCCCCCCCCCCTTTTTCAAATCACAGTGCCTCTAAAAATCGTTGACTCAAACATTTATCTTTGTAAGCTTTTTTCATTAAATTAACTGTGTCTGGAGCCCTTTTACCCAAACGATAGCAAAATTTTACTGTACAACGCATTTCCCTTCTTAACTCTGAATCACTCACCTCCAGAGATGCCAACCTGAGAAAGGGGTCATCAGTAAAAAAATCCAAAGTTTTCAGTAAAACCACCTCGACCTTCAGGAAGATTCAGTATATTGAAAGTATTTATTTTAAAATCTCAATCTTTTATAACACTTTTTAATAAAATGAATAAGTTCCAAAATATAGTTTTATTTACAAATTATACTTATATAAAATACATAAATAATGCAGACGCTACAAGCACTATAGAACTCAATAAACATTATGACAACTATAAATAATACACAGTCAGCCATCAGATGCCAATCTTCAGGGGAGGATGTACCCGATGGTTGAGCCACCGACAGGTTTCACATGGATGTCTTAATTTAGCAACCCCGGTCGAAAAAGAAATGTCTCGCAAGCGTTGCCACGTGTGCTATAGAGGCGTCATCGGCATGGTGTGTGACACCTGTCACGCTGATGACATTTCTTTTTATCTATTTGGTAAAAAAGAAATGTCTTGCAAGCCCAGGCATAAGAGCTATAGAGGCGCCATCGCCGTGGCAGAACACACCCGACCCATACGATAAAAAAAAATTCCTCGTGAGCTATAGAGCCGTCATAGGTGTGGCGGATGACACCTGACCTATACAGTGAAAAAGAAATTCCTCGCGAGCTATAGAGGCATCGTCGGCGACAATCGACCTGCCAATGACATTTCTTTTTATCTATTCGGTGAAAAAGAAATGTCTCGCGAGCCCCAACATACGAGTGACAGAGGCGTAATCGGCGTGGCGGGCGAGACCCGCCAAGTGAGCTATTCAGTGATTTCATAATTTCGAGTGTAACCGGACAGTCGAGCGGAAAGGGTTTTACGTTTGCACAAGAATTTTTACAAGCAGAAAGCCACATGTAATAAATGTAAAGGGTTTGCAAAGGGTGCTGAGATGAGCTCCCTCTCGACTATTGCGCACAGCACTCTCAAATGACTGTATGGGGAATCACGTGACAAATACCATACGAGGAGAAGCTCTGCTTCCGTTGGTGGGGGAAGTCAGAACATCAAAGGCGTATAAGGGACTACCTGCAATGCGCATTTTTTCGACCAAAAGACAGTAAAAAATAGAAAATTGCATGCATGGGATTTTCTGTAGTATTTTAGGTGACTTCCGTAAAACCATAGGATGGAGTGAACATCCGTACAAGTTGGCATCTTGCACCTCCATAGCTGTATTGGGAAATGCAGACAAACCTTAAACAACTGCGCAATAACAAAACCAGAATCATCTGCCATGGCTAATAACGGTTGCCAACTTAAAAAAAATATTCTCAGTTTTTATGGAACGGCCTTTGTAGATAGGTGTATATAATAATTTGTCTATTATGTGAAGAGTGGTAATTCAGGTTTGACGTAATTGGTGCCATATGAGACAAAAAAAAGATAAAAATTATAAATCATCTGAGAATATTTCATGAAGTTAAACATAAGATGAAAAATCAAACTATTCGAAGATGCCCTAAGAAGGAAGATACTTACTATAATTATCTTTATCACTTCTTTCATGTTTATAAAGACGTGCAACATTTTCTGGTAAAGAACTAGCAGATGCATTAGGCTCATCTTTTTCCTGAAGCACATTTTCTTCACATTCTTCATTATCTGAAACATTTTCCTCATCATCTACATTGGTTGACCAAGCCACAGGATGTAAAAACGTTTCTGCTAATGGAATTCTTTGATGAGATGTACTCTGTGAAGATGAGCTGTCCTGTGCTTTTGGCAGAGAGATATTTTCCTTATCTTCAAAAATTTGAAAATTATGACTCTTGGAAACAAATGGAACTGGATATTTTATTTTGGGTTGCACATTCGGATCTGATATAGCAGTGTTCGACAGAGACTGAAATTAAAATTTGTAATTAATTACATGTGAAATACACTGAAAGGCAATTTTCAAAACTGATTGTACAAAAACACAAAACAGTAATGCTATAAAAAAAAAAAAAACTTTTAGCTGTGCACAAACATGGGGGTGGGAAAGAAGTGTGCTAATATACAGTAGTCAATGGCAGGGCTCGACAAATCCTGGGCGACAGGTCGCCCAGGCGCCTAATTTTCGTCTTACTTGAAATTTCGTAATTTGCAGTAAATACTGTAATTTCTGTTGTATAATCCATAGATTATCTATTAAAAGTTATAAATTTAGGAGATTGTAAGAATATATATAGGAAAAAAACAAACAAACGATGCGGCGTTTAATTTTTTTAAAAAGTCTGCGAGGTAATTGTCAGGAGAGGTGGTGTTATTGGGAAAGAAATGTGGTAACAGAAAAAATGTAACGTAACAGCGAAATAAAAGACCGCGAGGAGATTGTAAGAATATGTGTATATTTTTATTTGTACTTTAGAAGCATTTTGAAAGAAAATATGATGCAAGGAAAGCGTTACTATTCGCGCATGCGGAAGCATGCTTGGCGTGAGAATCCGCTACTCTCGGGAATCCCGCAAAGCTATTCCATAGCATGTAACCTTTCTGCTTTAGTTAATTTTTTTTTTTACTTTCGGTATTCAGTTAAAACGTATTCAGAAATAAGACAATGATATGGACTGTCCGCAATTTCAACAGATTTTTTTAGTGTAACTAATGAACTTCGGTAATGCTGCAATGCAACAGCTAGCGGTTTTAGTTCTTTATTTGCTTAAAAGTAGCACAGAAGTACTTCAAAATGACAGTTACTTTTTCAATAAGACTATCATTCCTTTCTTACATCTTTGGATTTCTGAGGCGGTCCTGTGAATCGCAGTTTTCTGTCGGAAATTACTATTCACGATTAACATGATAGGTGCGGATTATACGACTGTCGTACATGGCAATTATTATGGAATGTCTAGTTTCTACAGATTTTGTTGTCTGACTACGGAACTCACGCTCGAAACTACGAGTTCTACGAATTTTCATTTTGTTTAAAAACGTTTTTTATTGGGGGGGGACGGTATTTTGTTTAAAAGCTTTCGAAAGCAGTAGTTAAGTAAAAGAATTTGCCCTAATCGTAATTTTTTTCTCCCGATTATGCGTTTGTGTCTAGTATTCTTGTTAAATATCATTTCATGGCATATATGTTCGTATTTCAGCTTGAAACTGTAGCAAGAATTTGTGGAAACGGAAGTTAAAGGCCGCGAAAATTGCCTCCTAATCTTCAGGCTTGAGGTTCTTCCGCGAATTCGAGAAATTCCGTCTTTTTCGTTATGATGGCCACTCAGGAGATCGATGCACAAGTAAACAGAATTTGAGGGGGGGGCGGAGTTCTATCTTAACGAAACTTTTGAAAACGGAAAGCCGACGGAGTTCAGATTTTTTCCGTAATCATAATTTCTTTTTTCTCGTGATGTTACTTCTGTTCAGGATTTTTAAGTATCATTTCACTGCACAAATTTTTGTATTGCAGCTTGAAAATAGGAGAAAAATTTCCAAAACCGGAAGTCGGACGGATTTGCAATTTAGTGATTATATGCAGTGCAATTTAGCAGATTATATGAGAAACACTTTGCAGCGAAAATTCTCCAACAAAGAATGAATTTTTCAAATCAGACTCTTAGAAAGCAGAGATAACGACAAATATAACATATGATATACATTTACGGCCCCTGGTGGGAAAATGTGCATTATTTTAAGAAGAAATCTCAAAAGGTTTTTGATGTGAGCAGTATCTGTCCCGGAAAGAATTTTTTCAGTCAGATTTTTTAGGAGCTCAGATTTTGCTGAAAATGCATCGGAAGCAGAAATTAGCAATTACGTATCTTGGTGGCCAAACCATTCTTTACCAAATATTAGAAATTATATGAAAAACATCTCCCATCAGAAGCTGTATGCGATAGAGGACGAATTTTCCAAATCGGTGCTTTAGAAGCAGAAATATTGGGGAAAACGCAATTTACCTTAATGCCCCTTAGCGGAAAGTCTACGAGTTACTTGAAAATTTTGAAATTACACTCATTGTCATAAAAATCCGCTCACCAAGGAGGAGGCATCGGATTGAAATGAGATTTTAGTAGTCAGATGGCACATACCAAGTACAGAAATGATTACAATATCACAGCAGCAGGGCGATTTCCTGTGGACATACGGTACACATTTCAATCGGCGTTAGTACCACGTCGGACCGCCTCGTGCTCAGATACATGAGGTGATACGATCCAGGCCTCCAGCATGGAATCAGAGAGACGCCCTATGTTATTCTGGAACAGATTTGCCCACACATCTTTAACTGACGCTGGGGTCCTATCTGGTCCCACACGTGCTCGATGGGCGAGAGATCGGATAAGCTGGCAGGCCATGGAAGCGTTGAAGCATGTCTTAGACAGTCCTGGGAAACCCGAGCCGTGTGCGTTATTTTGTTGGAAAATGGCTTTGGGCTGTCCTGCCAGGAAACGTAGCACATGGGGCCACAAGATCTCCTGTACGCAGCGCTGGGATGTCAATGTCTTTTGGATCACTGCGAGGGAAGTCCGGCTGTCATACGCGGGCTCCCCAGACCATCACGCTGGCAGTTCGGGTCGTGTGCAGCTGTACAGTGAGGTTGGGATTGGTGTGCTTACCTGCGGTCCTCCACACTCCGACATGGTGGTCATCCGTTCCCATACGGAATCAAGATTCGTCGTTGAACACTATACGTCGCCAATCCGTAGCATTCCACGGTGCTCACTGCTGACACTACTGCAATCAATGCCGACGGTCAGCCGTTAATGGCAGAAAACGTAAGGACCACCGACAGTGCAGATTCGGCTCTGTCAGGCGTCTGGAAATGGTTCTGGCAGACACAGGAGCCCCTTGTACAGCCACCACAAGACTGCATATAGGACAAGGACATTGTTGCATCTGTGCATGCCGCTCTCATGATTTTACGGTCCTCTCTGCTGGCGGTGTCTGGGTCATCCAGAGCCAGTACGCCATGTCCATTGTTCCCAACACGATTGCACCGCACTATCAGACCGCTTAAATGGTGGCCAATTTGGCGCACCAGCCACCTTGCCTCTCTCATCCTGACAATATGGCCAGGTTCAGACTCCATCAGTTGCCTGTATGCGCATCTACGGCGGCTCCTCGGCATATCTGGGATCTCACCCAACTCTTACCATGAATGTGGAGCCCCCAGCGCGGCGTCTTATAATCCCCAAGGATTAAAATTGCAGCGCCGGTCTTGGAGGAGAGGGCATGCGGAATTGCACGAAACTTTAACCCACGCCTTTTTTTTAAGCAGTAGCAACACTTGCTAGTGGCCTTGTCTTTTACTAGCAAATTGCATTATCTACTAGCAAAAGTTTATTAACATTATACAAAAGAAACTTTTACATGTTCCCCTCATTAGTCAATCATGGCAAATTTTGATTTCACCCCTGTAACTGTCATATTGTAATGCTGAAAAAGATTACAAATATTTAGATATAACTCACCTCTTCATGATCTGAGATATTAATTCTAACAATTTAATTCAAATGCAAAAATTAAAAAAAAAAAATTCACAAAATTCAAGAACACTATTCAAAATCTTAAGTTATTTTCCATATGCAGACATGCCAACCTTTCAAAATCTAAAAATCAGGAGATTTTTTACAGCTCATAAAATCACATGAGCGCTATTTTTTTTTTATCGACATTTTTCAGATGCAGGAGCAATTTTCCAGAAGTAGTATTATTAGTACATAGCATTTTTAAAGTTTAAAAAGTTATTCTAAATGCAGACTGTTTATATGCAAAATAAAAAGCATAGTGAAAATAGTTGTCAACCAGATACAATTAATTAATAGCACCCCCACCGCCCCCGAATTTCCGTTTTCGGAAATTTTTCCTCCATTTTCAGACTGAAATACAAATATTTACGGAATAAAGATATATAACAACAATACTGGACAGAGGCAACTTAACAGGAAACAGAAATTACGATTGCGGAAAAATCTTGATTTCGTTTACATCCGTCTTTGAAAGACGAAATACCGACCCGATGTGTATTTTTACGGATTGGTAAAATTTTTCGATGAGTTGTTTTACGCGGGGAGAAAAATTCCAGATGCGTATTTTTACGCGTTGAGAAAAATTCCTGACGCGTATTTTTACGCGTTGATAAGATTTCGATGCATACTAGACGCGTAATTAGATTACGCATTTTGGAGAACTCTGGTCGGCACGTCACTTTAGCACTCCCGTGGAGAGAGAGAGAGAGAACTAATGCAAGACGCGGAGACGTTATACTTTATGGCTCTGCATGAAGCCGGCGAGTCAAAGATGACATCATCGCGTAACATGGCGCTCATAAGGTCCGGTAGAAAATCTAAGTGGATGGTTGCAGACTTGCAGGGGATTAAAATATTTCGATTGAGCAATCGAAATATTAAAAAATCCGTAAAAAAAAAAGTATAACGGTAAATCAGTAAAATTAAGCAGAAATCCGTAAAAGTTAGCAAGTATGCAACATCCATGCCCCACTGCGATTCGAACCCTGACCCATCTCTCTTCGTCAATCGGCCAATAAAAATTTACGCAGAACGCTCACTGCACGAACCTACACATGCATGCCTCATTTCAAAGTTCCATGTCCTGGATCTCTTGTGTGCTGTGCCTTGTCTTTGCTGCAGATATGTTCCTTCATTGCTGTTTATGATGTCTTCAAAAAGGAAACATTCAGTTACACTGCCGAATTGAAACTTGAAGCGCAGGGGGGTCACAGCTGAGGATATGATCGTGTCACTACGAGAGTTTTCAAAAAGTCAGAAAACTAGGGCGCAGTGACACGTGAAAAGCTGTGGTCTAAAATGTAAACAAACCCGTCAGAAAACTTCATGGGAGAATTCACGGAAGTCCAGCCCTATTTTTTTTTTTTTTCAACCTGTGTTTGTAAACCTACTCCCCTACTTTAAAAGCAGGATTTCTTCCAAAAACTTTCGCCTTACACGCGAGTATATACGATATTTCTAAGAATTGTTCTGTATCAGCGTTTCATCATTGGCAGTCTGTAATGCAATTGGAGCTGCTGCATCGCCGTGATTAAATTGTGTGCTCTATGAATGACACGTCATTAAGCTTTTGTGCCCGAAGATAAAAATATATTAAAAAAAGTTTCCTTTAAAAATTAATTTCTTTATTTAATAAGGTTTTTGGACTCCGGGGCCTTTATGTGTGGACAACTTTTCTGTCGAAAATTCCACTTTTGGATCAGCATTTGTAATGTGTGGATTATACAGCGATTTTTTTTTTCTCTTCTGAATGTCACAACTGCTAATTATATGCTGGAGCAGATTATACGAAGGTAAAAAAAAAAAAACTGTGAGAATTCCAGGGTCTGGGGATAAATGGCGAAAATTATGGTAATTCAAGAATTTGCAAGCCCCAGACATAAAAAGAGTGAATACGTTTTTTTTTTTTTGTTTTTTGGGTTTTTTTTTTTTTTTTTTTTTTGCCAGGAGGGATAAGCTGAGAGTAGAACATTACTGGCAACTAAAAAATTTAGCTGGCGACCAGAATTCAGAATATTTTATTACCCCTGACATACTTTGTGCAAGGTGGGAAAGGTTGGCACGGCAAAGATAAATTATACCATGGCAAAGGTTGCTTTAGTAACCTTGAACCTTTGGTCGCACCAGGCTGATCAGTCAGCAGATTTAAGTTTCTCTCGAAACTCATCTTCACTTCCATTCATTTTCGAAGCAGCTGCAGGAACATGACTGAGAAAACTGAACTCCATATTCATTCACAAGTGGGGGGAAAAGTTGGACAAAATAGTTGCTCACTTGGGGAAAAAATCTACTGGCCATTGTTGGCTACTATATCAAAAAATTTACTAGCCACTACAAAATAACCTGTCGCCATTTGGCCACTGGCTACTGACATTCACAAGGCCTGATCTTGGACCATGTGGTGTTGATTCGAGTCCACAGTTCATCTTGCAGAATGGGAGGTTACTCAACTGACGTCCAATAGTGTCCCACAGATGCTTGATGGGCGACAGCCGAAAGGTTGAGGTATTGTGCTGGCCACGGAAGCATCTGCACACAGTGTAAATCATTCAGGCTGATCAGAGCGGCATGCGGCCAGGCGTTATCCTGTTGAAAAATGGCGTTTGGGATGCCCTGCAGATACGGTAGTGTCACAGCACCTCGTCAACATAGCGGCGTGCCATCAATGTGCCTGTAACATGTATCAGCGGTGAGCGGCTGTTGGCACCGATAGCCCCCCACACCCCGTAGCAGAATCGTGGCGACGGGCGATGTACGTCACAGATTTATTTTGGTCCTGCAGACACAAACAATATACACAGAAATTTATTAAAACCATATTGCAGACTCCCTACCATAGATACAAGTTTTTCGCCTTCCAAAATTTTCGAAAATGGAAGTTAAGCGTAGTGAGGATTTCTCCCATAATCGTAATTTTTTTTTTCTCGCGAAGTACGATGTAGGTCGCAGAACTATTTTGTACTCATCCCCGTAGCAGAATATTGGCGACGGGCGACATACATCGTAGATTTATTTTGTACTCATGCCCATAGAAGAATCGAAGCGACGGGTGACACACATCGCAGGTTTATTCTGTACTCATCCCCGTAGCAGAATCACGACGACGGCCGACGTACAGCACAGAATTATTTTGTACTCTTCCTCGTAGAAGAATCGCGGCAACGGGCATCGCAGATTTATTTTGTACTCATCCCCGTAGAAGAATTACGACGTACATCGCAGGTTTATTTTGTACTTGTTCCCGTAGCAGAATCGCGGCGACGTCCGACGTACATCGTAGATTCATTTTCTACTCATCCTTGTAGCAGAATCGCGGCGCCGGCCAACGCACATCGCAAATTTATTTTTGCCCTGCAGACAGAAACGATATCCCCAGAACCCTATTAAACCATCTTGCAGTCTATCACAGATGCAAGTTTTCAGCCTTTCAAAATTTCCGAAAATGGAAGTTCTCCTGTAATCGTAATTTTTTTCTCTCCCGACGTTCCCTTGCTTGAAGAGGGAATTATCTGATATTGTTGTTAAATATCATTTAATTGCATAAATATTTGTGGTTTGGTATGAAAATGGAGGCCAACAATTTCCGAAAACGAAAGTTTGACAGAACCCAGTAATCTTGAATTCTTTTTCTTGCGATATTCCCTCAGCCCTATATGGTCATTAAATATCATTTTTCTAGATAAAGGTTTGCATTTAAGGTTGAAAATGGAGAAAAAATTTCTGAAAACCAAAGTTGTACGGAGCAAAAATTTCTCCCTCTAATAACCCTCCGCCTGCTGTGCTTCTGTATTATTGTTTAATCAACATTTAATTACATAAATGTTTGTGCTTAAGATGGGAAATGGAGAAAAATGTTCCGAAATGGGAAGTAGAATGGAGCAAAGATTTCTCCTTTTATGGCAATTTTTCCTAGGGAATAAATATAATTTTATTCCCTAAATCTTTGTGTTTCAGCTTGAAAATATTGGTAACATTCCAAATACAGAGGACCAGAATATTCTTGACTCTAACATTTAAATTCCTGTAGTACCTAGGTTAGAAATTTTTTTAGATAGAAAAATATGTCTTTACAATTTTTTATTGTTTTTCACATTTAGTAGTTTTCTTGCACAGTGACCTCCCGCAGATTATTTTTTGGCACAATGATATCTGTCGCGGACTGACCAGGAACTTTCTACTATGGGGCCACACCACTATTTCACGTTGCCAGGCCATGTGGTTATAGGTGCAAATTAGCACTCGCTACTCGCCAGATGTAGGCATGAAAGTGAGCGGTGACAAGAAAAATCTGAACTTCCACATGGGGGGGGGGGCAAGTGTTGAACCTTGCATTTCACTCTCTAATGTATACACCCATGACATTTAGGTATTGGCCACATGCCTGCCAACTAAATAGATTTAATGTATGTATTTTGTTTCAAGAAAATTAAATTAATATAGAACAATATAATGTAAGGGGGAAAATTGCTGTGAGGTCATACGCATAGAAATCACTCGCCTTAGTACAGAACGATGTCTTTAATCAAATGTCTTTATAAAATAACAATATTGTATGGAAATGAAATCTTGAAGGTTTGAAAAACTTCAGACATGTTTGTTGATAAGTTTGATGAAGAATAAATGTTCATTCTTGATTTGACACAAAATTATTAATGAAAAAATATGGTAAATGCTTGCGAAAACGTCAGACATTTTGTAGATAAATAATAAGTCATTCACAACTAATGAAATTTCATTTTCTTAAGTTGTTTCTGTCTAACAGTTTGTTCTAACCTTCTTTTATGAATTAGCCAGCTAGAGTTTTCTTTCTCTTGAACCAATTCACTTGATTTTAATTTGCTGTGTAAGTTATTAGAGATATTTAGCTCTTTTCATTTCTTCCTTATCTTGTAATTCTTTCTTATATTCTGAATATGATGATTTCATATTTTGGCATAAATCTCTACAGGGTCATGCAAATAATAATTTTTCTTAAAAAATTCCAAGGCTAACTTATCCTGATTCAGTAGCTTATATTTCATGGTTTGAACAGATGAAAATGTTTCAATTTTCATGTTGCTGGATTCTTTATCAGGTACATCCCCCATCATACTAAAGGAATTTTCCACTTGAGAGCCAGGAAAGCTCAATAACGCATTCATTATTTTTGAGAGGGCACTGAATTTTTTAAACTTAAAAAGTGCATGTTTTGGGATTCACTGAAATTTATTTATGTAAATATTAAACTGGAGCACATCATTGCATCCAAAGTATAAAATTACTGACATTTAACAACAACACAAGGCAGAGGGAACATCGCGCGAGCGGGATTACGATTGACGGCGAAATTTTCGCTCCGTCCAACTTCCGTTTTCGGACATTTCCCCCTCAGTTTTTCAAGCTAAAATACAAATATTTATGCATTAAAATGAAATTTAATAACAATACTGGGCAGAAGAAACATCGCGAGAAAAATAAATTAGGATTATGGGGGGGGAATCTTCATTCCGTTTTCGAAAGTTTTGAAAGATGAAATACCCCCATAGCATCTTTTCAGATTTACATCTATCTCAAAAATGACCAAAACGTTGACAAAAAAAAAAAAAAAAAAAAGCGTAATTCCGCGAATCCACGCAATAATAATAATAATATGTATGACAGTATGAGTAAGAAGTAACTAAGAAATGGAAAATCCCGAATTTTATGGAAATTGGAAAATCGATACTGCGTTGCTCACTCTGCCATGAAACAATTTTACGGGACACGGAAACAGCGCGGATTCCACCACGGATGGATTAAATACCGATCTAGAAATTTAATTTTGTTTAATAAAAGGGAAAGGGGCGAAAACGTTTGCTCTCTATTGATTAGTTTTGAAGAAGTATGTATTAGCAATAGAGGAACATGCATTTCATTAGAAAGAAAAAAAAAAAAAAAAAAAACGAAGTCGCTCTTTATGACAAGAAAACATCAAAAATAAAAATATAATCAGGCAGAGAGAAAGGGGGGGGGACTTGGTCGAAAAATTTAATATGAGGAAATGGAAAACGATCTGACATTCAACACCCAAGAAACATTCCCGAAATTATTTAACAAGTGTTAGAATCTTGAAAACACAAAAATAAACTTTACACAGATGTTTAATAACGTTATTTCACTGAGATTTTCGATTTTCAGTGCATACTCGACGTTTTCCGTCGTTCGTGGCGGACCGACGATTTCCATAGCATACTCTATGCTTTCCGTCGATGATTTCCATAGTAACTATGTAAAATTCCTAGTACTTGGAGTCGCTGAATTATTCTTCCTACCGCATGAACTTACTCGGAGTCAAGCGGAAGAGTGCGCACGGAAAATGTACTGTACTGAAGTCCCGACGATGACGATCGGGCACAAAGGTTCTAGCGCAAAACCTGTCTTTTGTAGCAAAATGGCGCAAGACTTTTGTTTTCGCACACTTTAATGCAGAATTTCCATCCCTGGAAGAGGCGACGTCATTCCCAGCCGTAACCATCCCGTCCTTCGAAGTCATTACGATTTTGCTTTCCGCAAGAGGGAGGCATACTCCCCGAACAAAAATTTTTTTGGCATTTTTGGAATAATATCGGCAACACCAAAAACGGAACAGGGAAAAGCGGATTTCCGCGTAAGTCTTTCACACCTGCAGATTGCGATTAACTGGCAACTTCGGCAATTAAATTTATTTTAGTGGTCGCCAGTTTGGCCATTTGTTATTTTTAGTGCCAATTTACAAAAGTATAATAATTCAGAAGTAAAGTTAAAAGAAATTGAAACTAGTCCTAACTAGGGATGGCAAAATTCCTCGATGTTTTTGAACATTAAAGTTTTGCCACCGATAATCCATGTTTAAACCTCGATATTGCAGAACCCTCTTAGTGTGACAGCGATCAATTCATTGGCCTGTGCGTGTTGTGCTAAAAGCGCGGTGGGCTGAATGAAAGATCAGCACTCGATTTTGACCTGAATCAAACAGCTAAAGTTCCCATTAACCCCCCCCCCTCCTCCTCTTTTATTTTATTATGCTGGAGGCTTCTTTTTGACCACTAAGATTTGTTAACTTACCAGGGATTTTTTGTGTGTGTGTGTGTGTGTGTGTCCACTAACTTTTTGGACTTACTGGCCACTTAGCTAAATTTCCAGTTTGCACCTGTACATGTGGTTCTTCAGAATGGTGGAAGAATCCACCAGTTGGCCACGTCGCCTCCGGACGGCAATCATCCGCGGTAAGACAAAACTGTGATTCATGGCTGAACACCACGTTCCATTTGGCACCCCACGCAGCTCTGGAATGACACCACTCCAAGCGGTGACGACGATGGCTCGCTGTTAAGGGTAGCCTTTGCAATGGACGAGTGGACAGCAAACCAGACGCAGCCAATTGGCGTAACACTGTCCACGCCGATATCGGAGCATCCAAGCCTTCCCGTTCACTCCACAAAATGTTTCCTGTTGTGGCATATGGATCCGCTATGGCAAGACGTCGAATGTGACAATCGGTGCACTAGGACGTCCTTCTCCGTACTCCAGTCCCCCAACGACGACGTTGCGCAGATCCTTCCTGGGACCAGTGTCTCCAAATGCGACCGACGGTTGTGGCATTGTGCTGCATTTCTTCCGCAATACAACGCAAGGACCATCCAGCAGTACAAAGGCCTACGATGACACCTCTCGTGAACTCATCCGTTTGACGAAATCATGTACGCCGGTGGACACTGTTACAGCAGAACCACTCACTTTTCGTGGCTGTGACGTCTCGACTGATGGCCTCACAGGTTGGAGGTTCGCTTATATCCTGCGTGCCATGCCGTTTGTGCAATTGGCCTGCAAACGAAATCATTTGCATAGCTTGTGTATGTGCACCTGCCCTGCAATTTGCATGGCGCTGCATTCACGTCTTCATGGTGTGGCATTTTCTCTGTCGGGCAGTGCAAATAGTTCCACAACAAAATGCAAAAGAATGTGCGTGCGAATATTAACAGATTTTTATAAAGTCAAATAGTGCCCTTCGTTAGTTTGAACTGTTTCAACATGCAGTTAGACTTTCTAAACTTGTAGAAGGGAATGTAGTGTTAGTCAGCATGGTTTTTCATTGTATTGTATGGTCTTATTTGACCATGCTTCCACATCAGTTCACTTATCCCAAAATTAAATCCATGGTTTAAATCACAAAAGTCACAATTTCAAACCTAAACAAACACACTGCGGAGGAATACACGTAGAAATTCGGAAGTACTTTCCTTTTGTTTTGCTTAGTGTTCTCCCTAGACATTTTGTACAGCTGGGTTGCAAGAAATTTTAGCTGGATGGTACTTTTAATGAACCCTCCCCCATAGGCATTAATGCAACATAACATAAAAAAACATCAGAAAATTGCATATAAATGGTAAAAAAATGAATTCTTAACTAATAAATCATGTTCAACCCAGATTTTAGGCAGTTTTCATCAATATTTATGGTGTATGCGGAAGTAAGTTTTCCACTCTTACTATCATGTATGTTGTAAAAGCGTTCATTAAATGAAATTTAGCTGAGCGGCAGAGAAAATTAGCTGGGTGGGCCGCCCGGCAAAAAGGCTCTAGGGAGAACACTAATTAGCTGTTGTACTAAAGATCCAGACTCACGGTCGCCACTGGCGATAAACTTCATCGTCGTGGCGACCAAAAATGTTTTACTAAATCGCCAATTCTGGCGACCTGTACGGGAAAAACATTTATTTTATTTAACTTGTATTGTACAGAAGTTTTTTTTAACTTGTAGAACGGAACTCGCACGTTTCTGAAATTTTTTTACTCCAAATGCACGGAAATCGCACGAAATGGCACAAAATTTGAGTTGTACGGAAGTCGGCCATCACCTTTTTCATTCTGCTTGAATAGCAGAAATTTTTTTTTTAAAAAAAGGTGAGGGCATCAGTTTTTGATCACAAAGAATGCGCCAAGGCTGATGGTTCATCGTAGGGGAACGAGGTTGCTGTGGGGATGAAAGCCGGTGGTGGACAGCTCAACTGTCTGCGTCGGAAAAGTCCAACTGGGAGAAATTTTTATTTAAAAAAATTCTCCACTTTTTTAAATAACTGAATGCAAATTTAACAGTAACCAAGACACATCAAAATAAACTCCCATGTGAAATTTCGTCAAAATCCGATGAAAACTTTAGAAGTTAGGCATTTTCTTTTTATTATTTTTAATGAATGTTCGCTGAAAGCCTGCATATTCCATAGGAAAATTCTAAAATTCGGAATTGGCATAGTCCGGATGATTCCGGATTTGAGGTTGTACTGTAATAATATTTTCATATATTTTATTGTTTTATGATATGCACGCGATTCTTAAGCGGACTCGCGGAATTCCGCATTTTTTTTTTTTTGTCATCATTTAGATTGTTCTCAGGATCAGCGTAAAACTGAAGACAATTTGCGGGTGGGAGGGAGGAGTTCCGCCAGGAGACAATATTTCGTGTCTCAAAACTTTCGAAAACGGTAGTTGAATGGAGTTACAGTAATCTTATTTTTCCCCCCTGATGTTGCCTTAGTGTAAAGTTTTATTGTAAAATATGATTTTATTGCATAAAAGTATTTCAGCTTGAAACTGTAGGCAACAATGTGCGAAAACAGAGGTTAGACGCTGCAAAAATTTCCCCGGAATCTCAGACATCAGATTCTTCCGCGAAATCGAGGAACTCTGCCTTTTTCGTTATTATTTTAGTCATTCGCGAGATCAATGAACCAGTGAACACAATGGGGGTGGGGTGGGGGGTGACAGGGCATGTTCGTCGGAGGACGGAATTCCATCTTTACGAAAATTTCGAAAACGGAAGGTTGGCGGAACTCAGACTTTTTCCGCAATCATAATTCCTTTTTTCTCGCGATGTTGCCTCTGCCTAGTATTATTGTTAAGTAATATTTAACTGCATAAATATTTGTATTTCAGCTTGAAAATAGCGGGAAAATTTCCAAAACCGAAGTGGGACAGTGCAAAGATTTCTCCCATAAGCATACTCCCCTCCCGCGCTGCGATGTTCCCACTCTCCTGCATTGTTTTTACTTCAGTTTCAACTTTTCTGAAATATGCAAAATAAAACATACTGATATTATACTAAGCAATTTTATAAAAATAATTTAGTATGAAATATACAATTTGATTTTTTTTTCAAAGTTTGGCCACTAAGTTTTTTTTTTATGGCCACTAACAAATTTGGTCTTGGTGGCCAATGTCTACTAGCAATATTTGTAAGTCTGGATCTTTATGTTGTACTTACTTGCATATCAGTTCAAGTTTCCTCTAGCAAGCAATCCCTGCTTCCTTCTCAACAAGTTCTGCAGTCATATTTGTCTTTCATTGACTCTGCACAGCAGCTATTACAATTTTTTTTGTTTCTCCTGATATCTTTTCATTTTCATCTCTCTATCGCTGTTTTTTTTTTTTTTAATTTTGGATACTTGTTTCCTTTAGTGGCTTTATATAATTTACCCAAATTTCTTTATAAAACTCATGTTTTCCCATTATTTGTGGACTTATACCATATGTATCAGCAGAGCAAATTTCATTTTTGGCATTTAAATTGGTCAAAATTTTAAAATAGACACTCACTGCTATGCTTTGGCAACCGGCATTTGCAATAGAACGTAAAGTTGTTTTCACAGCACAGGTATCATATGCTATGTGGAACTGCCGATTGCCAACCGATAAGCTGTGGATGCGTAAACCTCCGAGCTGCTTGCCATTGTATTACAGCAGAGCGGAAAGAGCATTCAACTACCAAATGTCACATGACATGAGAAAATGGATTGCGATTCTTCCAGCTGAATGTTAATCCATATTGAGAGGGTGATTCCTAAAGTCCTAAGTCACCTCAATAACTTGGGAACAAAAACAGCTAGAGCTATGGAAGTAAGGTATGGTATAGTAAGACTATCATGCACTATCAGATGAGAGTGAATGCAGCAACCCTAGTGGCAAAATGTGGAAGTTAGCACTCCTATCTCAGAAACCATGAGAGATTCGGAAAAGAGATAAATTAGAAACTTGTAGAGCGTCAATGAATTAGTAGGAAACAACATATGGTAGAAACGGCTGGAGTAAGTAGAAGGCTGGAAACGTGAACTTGCGCGAAGCAGGTTCGTATCGCTGTCGCAGTAACAGTCTAGCAGAGAGAAATGTATGGCGTATGCAAACTGCACACCTGTGAGTGGCGTATGCAAATTCGGGAGTGACATAACGCCTCGCCTGCTGTATCAGGCGCTGCGTGGCAATGTATAAAGGATCGTCGGTCAGGAGTTATGTCTTCGTAACATGAGTATTGGGTAAAGAACGAGCATGGCAGGCTATTCGAATGAACAGTATTGCGAGATGGTACTGCTATATATGGAGAATTCGGACGCAATGCAAGGGAAGTATCACGCCAGTATGGTTTACGATTTCAGACCCGTCTATCGCAGACAGCGTGGACCATCAGGCGCGCGGCTCAACGGCTACGAGAAGTATTGCAGCGTGTCCTCGTTCGGGCCGATCCACTCGAATGGGTAGGGAAGTGCAACCAGTCAATGTTCTGTCAAACGTTTTGGCCAACCCACACACCAGTATGAGGGAAGTTAGTACGCTGCCCACCCGTACCGTACAGTACAGTACAGCTGCACGTACTGATTCCAGGGGATAACCAACGACGTCTAGACTGGAGCAATTTTGTAATGAAAACCGTAGAAGAAAATGGGTCTTTCTATCAAACATCCTTTGGACTGACTAGGCGCAATTCACACGCGCTGGGGTACTGAACAAACAAAACATTCATTACTGGGCAGTTCAGAATCCATGTTTTACATGGAAAATGGGGCATCAGGTGCGCTGATCAATTAATGTCTGGTGTGGCATCTGGAAGGACAGACTTGTTGGGCCTGTGCTCTATGAGGGCGCATTAAATGGACAAAGATACCTGCAGCTGTTACAAAGCACATTACCCGAGTGGTTAGATGATCCGTCTCTGCAAGATGTACGCTTATTATGGATTCAGCATGACGGCGTAGTGTTCTCCCTAGAGTTTTTTTACAGCTGGGTGGCAAGAAATTTTAGCTGGGTGGTACTTTAAACGACCCCTTCCTCAATAAAAAAAAACGAAAGGATGTTTTGCTTAACATGACTGTACTTATTAAATACTTACTGATAAATCATGTTCAACACAGATTTCAGTCGCTTTCACCAATATTTATGGTGTATGTGGGAGTAAGTTTTGCACTCTTACTATTATGTGTGTTGTGAAAACATTCATTACAGGAAATTCAGCTGGGCGGCAGAGAAAATTAGCAGGGTGGGCCGCCCAGTAAAAAGGCTCTAGGGAGAACACTAGGCGCTCCGGCACATCAACAAACAGCGGTACAGCACTTCCTGTCCGACACTTTTGGGCAACAGATCATCGGTTATGGTGGTCCCATAGCGTGGCCTCCACGATCCCCGGATCTAACTCCATGGATTTCTTCCTCTGGGGTTACCTAAAGGATCACGTGTACAGGGTGGAACAGACGAGTCCCTACGATCTCAGACTGCATATCGTCGCTGCGTGCGAGAGCGTGACACCTGTTATGCTGGCGAACATACAATGGGAAGTTCCGTCTCGCATTCAAATGTGTATTGTGGCAGATGGTGGCCATATGAGCCCTATTTACGTTAAATGCAACGTTATGCAAGTACCGCTGTTGCATTAAATACGACCAATGTACTCCATTTGTATTCGTGCCCGAGTATAATAAACCTTTGTTTCCCTCACGTTTCCATCCTTCTACTTACTCCAGCCGTTTCTATCATATGTCATTTCCTACTAATTCATTGATGCTCTACAAGTTTTTAATTGATCTCTTTCCCATATCTCTCATGGTTTCCGAGATAGGAGTGCTAACTTCCACATTTTGCTACTAGGGACACTGCAGTTACAGGGTGTCCACAGAATTATCAAACCTGATTTCCCTGACCAAATATATAAGAAATCCCTGACCTAACACAAATAGGTTTATTTGTGTTTTTCAATATATGTGTCATGGTAATAAATAAAATTGAGAAACTTATATTCTTTAAAAGTGTTTCCGTTTGACATATAGTTTCCCAAATAACTGATTCATTTAATTTTTTTTTTTTTTTAATTATTGGCCTCCACCTTCCCCATAGCCCCAACTCACATCTTTTTAATTTTACTCTTTTTTTCATGGTTTTACATTTATTGAAGAAACACTCAAACAAACCCATACACAATATTCAGAACAGTTACTATAAAAATATTACAGTAGGAACACAGTCATTGTTTTTATATTACACACCACTTTTCTTCTTTTCCCAATCTGAAATCTTCGCCTGCAATGCTGCTTCTTCCAACTCTAGTTTCTTCCGTACTCTTTGTCTTTTTCCCTTCAATTCCTTTATTTCATGATCAATTTTTCTTTTTCCCTTTAGTTTTCTTTCTTCTTTGTTTTGAAGAAGACTTTTTTCCTCAAGATAATCCTGATATCTTCATCTGGAGGCACTTACAGAAAGAAGAAGCCTTCTACTGATGGCAATGTGTTCTACTACTCCCACATTTTAATGGCATCAAAAACTGTTCTCTGACAAATCGGGGATTCTTCCAGGAGATTTTCCACAAGAAGAGACTTATTGACAGAAAATCCACCTTCCACTGAAGCATTTCCATGAGACATTTTTTTTTTACATCCCAAAGTTTACCGAATTATTTTTAGTTGTCAAGTAGAGCACTGTAAAATTTGTCTAATTCAATGGAATCATCATGACTGTCTAAAAATTCATCAAACTGAGACTTTAAAGCAGATTGAGCTTCTACACACAATGAAGCATACTGTTTATTAGCTTTTTCAGCACAGTCATCTGAAATCCTGTTTGCACTAAGTAAAACTTTGAGCACAATTTCCACTCTCTTGCCTAGACTCGGCTGCTGCATTATAATATTTGGGTCCAAACAAGTTACCCCACGGACAAACTTAAATTTTAGTGGGCTTTTCTCACGAAGTTTTTCAATCATACTGGTCACAAGTTTCCTAAATTCAAGCTTAAACTCTAATTTCTCCCTTTCTGAGCACTTCACTTCTTTTAATAGCTTTTCAGCACTAAATCCAATATCAACTTTCTTAATTGAGAGAAGATTTTCACTTTTTGATACAATCTAAAGTTAACAGTTTTGAGACACTATCAGCTTCACTTAATCTGTCAGGCTTCAAAAGCTTTATGCCATCAAATTTTTCATCAGATCCAGCAAATCAGTGTGCAAGAAAGGAATTAAAGGCTTTAGGCTCTGGAACTTTCTCAAAAAAGATTCACACTCTGAAGCTATAGTCCTAAATGCAGCCAATTTGCATTTTAACAGTGGACTTTCTATGAATTCTGCACGAAACATGTGCAGTTTGCTGAAAACAGATGATTCTTGAACATATTTCTTGATATGATCATAGACAAGCAATGCCCTAGTCAAACAATTAACGTTTTTCAACCACCTTACAGTGCAAAACTTCAAAAGGGAAATCTTTACATCCAGTAATCATAGTATAATTTGCACAGCGCCTACTATCTTTTAAAAGGCAGTACAAGTTACGCAGAAAGTGATGTATATCCCATTTTCGCTGCTTCAAGTCCAGTTTTCATAGCTCCATTGACCACATGAAGACCACATAGTCCAATGTCAACTAATAATTTACCATCTGGATTTTCAGTTCTAAGTTTATCTTTCAGCTTTTGAAGAAAGTTGAGATTAACGTTAGGTCCATCCATTGACACTTGTAGCATGTTATCCAAGGGAAGAGGTGCAACTTTAATGAATTTCTCTAAACGGTCATTAGCTGTTGCCCGTCCTAAAAATTCACTACTTAAGTATTTAGTGGAAACTTTTTTGCAGATTGACGTCCCAATAAAGAACAAACTGATCAATTTTGTTTAGTGATTCATCAAAACAAATTACAAAGTCAGTGCACTGCTTCAGATTGTCCATTAAACACTCTTTGAAATGTGGTGCCAATCCATGGTTTATCGCATAAGATGCTTTGCTTTTGCCTAAAGTAAATTTTGAAGCTATCGCACTGTCAGGAAACATTAACTGAAATTTTTTGTTAATCTGTGTACAAGAGTTCCGAGACATTTGCTTGGACACTTCTTCCATGGCCCATATTATTTCTGACTTTGTTACATCATCTTTCACTACATAAGCATTAAGGTCACTGGGCTTCACATCATCTTTCACAACATAAGTATTTGAGTCATTAGACTTAATATTTTCTAGAAGTACTGATTCCACATTTCCTGAGCTTGTTGATGGCAAGAGTTCGTTATTACAAAGAGAGTTCTTTTTCACAGAGGAAGTGAAAGAAGCAAGACTGGGCTGAGACATTTTAGCACAGATGTTTTTCAAATGATAAGGGCCATTTCCGTGGCTGGAGACTGCCCGATGCCCCATGTTGCTAAGCTTTAAAGTTTTAGAGCACACTTTACAAAATGCTGATTCATTGTTGCCGTTCACAGCAGCTATTCAATCAGAAAACTCAGGATTTAATTGTTCGTCCAACCACTGTTCATTAAACACACAACGCTTTGACATTGCTGCAGTCTTAATTGCCTTTTAACAAGGTATAACTTATATCACAAATTTTCTTCTACTCCTTTGACCTAAAACAAAAAGAGAAATGTTAACAAGTAATATAACACAACTTACAATAATAGGTAGGAAATACAAGGTTACATTAGTAGGAAGGGGAAGTTAGTGACTGTCTGCAACACCAAGTGCAAGTGCGTTGGGCGATGAGGGCATCACTCCCCGACGCCAGGTTAAAACTAGTTGTAGTCTAACTGTGATTGAAATTTCTCTTACTTTTTTTTTAAATCACTGATTTTCCCTGACTTTTACCAACATTTCAAGCATTTCCCTGACCAATTTTCATTTCCCTGACTTTCCAGAATGTGGACATCCTGAGTTACTCTCATCCGATAGCGCATGGTTGTTTTACTATACCATACCTTACTTCCATAGCTCTAGCTGTCTTTGTTCCCAAGTTATTGAGGTGACTTAGGACTTGAGGAATCACCCCTGTATTCATATTTTTTTTCTACTCGTGACTGTCTGCTAGACTTTACGAATAGATCCTGCAAAGTAAGATAGGACCAATGCTTTTTTTTAGTAAGATAGGAACAATGCTTTTAAAAATCAGTAAATACCTTCTTTTGACTGCAGAAAAGGCGTGGGACTGTAACGAAATACCAGAAGTTCCAGTTGCTTTGTGAATTGTTACTGTGCAGAAGATCATTCCCACATATTTCCTTTTGTGCTATTATGTGGTGCAGTTTGGTTGGGTAATTCTCACTTCCTGCCCAAAAGATGACAGATAATGGGAAAACATGAGCTTTATAAAGAAATTTGGGTAAATTATACACTGACGGAAAAAAAAATCCCAACACCAAGAAGGGGTTGTGTTAGATAAACGACAGTTCGTAGGCAGTGAGAGTACATCTGTAAGATGACGTCTATGCAAATTTCGCGCTCGGTAGCGCCCTCGGAACATGCAAAGCAGGTTTGCTGTAAATACGCGCTGTAACATTCGTGAGTGTTAGTTATCGTTGAGATTTGATGTAGTGTGTTGATGTTAGTCAAGAATGCCTTTAAGAAGACGAAGAAGCCATTATCAACAACTCACGGAGTTTGAACGAGGTCATGCAATAGGGCTACGAGAAGGTGGATTTTCTTTCCGCAATATTGCAGAACGACTTTGCAGGAATGTAGCCACTGTGCACGATTGTTGGCAGCGGTGGTCAAGGGAAGGTACTGCCTCAAGAAGACCGGGTTCCGGCCGGCCACGTGGCACTACTGAGAGGGAAGACCGCCGTGTACGGCGTATGGCCGTGGCGCATCGTACTGCGTCAGCAATTCGAGCTGCAGTTGCCACCACAGTGACACAACGAACTGTTACAAATCGGTTACTTGAAGGACAGCTCCGAGCCAGACGCCCTGTAGCGTGCATTCCACTTACTCCAAACCACTGCCGTTTGCGACGTCAGTGGTGTCAAGCTAGAGCTCATTGGAGGACGGAGTGGAGATCTGTTGTGTTTTTTGATGAAAGCCGGTTCTGCCTGGGTGCCAGTGATGGCCGTGTGTTGGTTAGAAGGAGGCCAGGTGAGAGCCTGCAACCAATTTGTCTGCAGCCGAGACACACTGGACCTACACCTGAAGTTATGGTCTGGGGAGCAATTTCCTATGACAGCAGGAGCACTCTCGTGGTTATCCCACGCACCCTGACGACACAGTTGTACGTCGGTCTGGTGATTCAACTTGTTGTGCTGCCATTCATGAACAGCATTCCAGGGGGTGTTTTCCAACAGGGTAACGCTCGCCCGCATACCGCTGTTATAACCCAACATGCTCTACAGAGTGTAGGCATGTTGCCGTGGCCTGCTAGATCACCAGATCTTTCTCCAATCGAGCACGTATGGGACATCATTGGACGACAACTCCAGCATTACCCCCAACCAGCATTAACCGTCCCTGTATTGACCGACCAAGTGCAACAGGCATGGAACTCCATCCCACAAACTGACATCCAGCACCTGTACGACACAATGCATGAACGTTTGCGTGCTTGCATTTAACATTCTGGCGGTTACACCGGTTATTAATGTACCAGCATTTCATATTTAAAATGGCTCTTCTCGCGCTTACATTAAGCTGTGATCTTGAAACCTTAATCGATTACATGTTACTTATACAAATGTATTGCCGCCATTTCATTCCTCTACAACTATTTTTTCGTGGTGTTGGGATTTTTTTCCCCGTCAGTGTATGAAGCTGCTTAAAGGAAACTAGCACCTTTTTTATATATACATGTGTATATGCCCTCAGATTTTGGCAAAGTTGGAATCAACTGCAAATAATCCATTTTGCTGAAGAACTGAACTGCAGACTTACCCTGTGCTTCAAGTTTGCAGTTCACAGTTTATATAGATCGAATAGATTCGATATTAATTCACTTTATGACTATATATCCTTCATAATGAAAGAACTTTATGACTAAGAACCACGAATGCATATTAAATCTTTCATTATTTTAGATAAATGGGCAACTTTGAGAGCACCGATACTTTTCAATGCTACATAAGTCTTACAAATTTTTCAATTTTGTCACTTTTTTTGTTTAATAACAATAATGGGCAGATACACCGCAAGAAGCACAATTTAAGATTATACAGGGAAATTTCCACTTCATCTAACTTCCATTTTCGGAAATCACTGCCTCCATTTTCCATGCTGAAATACAAACAAATATATTTAACAAAATAGTGTTATTTAATATGTGTACTTGTATTCAGATTTTTTATTTTGCTGTGAAAGCAGCAGGATAGTTGGTGCGTTTTTTTTTTTTTTTTACATACCTTGCCAGGCAACTGGATTTCTTATTTACATGCCCAGACCAAACGTTTTGGCAGCCCTTGCATCTGAGCAATGGTATTTTGCAAATCCAGATAATGACGATTTTATCTATGAATCCACACCACTTTGAACCATTGTGTACTTTTGAGGGTTTTTTTAAATATTTTTGGCAAAGTTGCTTTAAATGCAAAAATTGGCAAAATTTCACAAAAATGGGTATCTTTAAAAACCTTGATCAACCCCTACTCTCTCCAAAGGCGTGTATTTTTAACTTCCCTTTTAGTGACAAATTTAACCAATTCAGTAACCTTTACTGCCAAGGGACATCTTTATTTATAACCCCTTGGCCACTTTTTCTTTTCTTTATACCTTAGTTCAGCAAAACCAAAAGTATAGTGGAATGAAGTCTCAGCAGAGCAAATGACAGAGAAACTAAGGGTGGGTGTATGTGTGAGTGGGGGCAGTACAGAGCCTGTTTAACAGCTATAGCAAATTGTCCCACTGTTTAATACTCGAAAATAGAATATTCCACGATTTCTTCAAAACAGAACGACATATTTAAGATCTGTGGGCTCTTCTAGCAGCACAAATGTCACCTTTGTACTCTATTTGGAGAGAGCTAGAATTCATTAACAAGTTTTAATCTAAGACCAGTCCAGAGAATATTTCATATATGCTGAGAAAAAGCCTTAAATTTGTCAGAGGCCACAAATTTAAAAAACAAAACAAAAAAAACTATGATTTACTTCCAAAATGCAGTTAAAGGGATACTACTTTGAAACTAAATGTTCCACAGACTACATTAAGCAAAAATTTGGAAACAAGAAATGAAATCTTTAATGAGGTCACATAAAACGAAAATTTAAATAGAAAAGAAAATGCAGACGGAAATGTGATGCTGAAAAGGGCTTTTTACAATGGTTTATGGAAGTGAGATACAGCATCAAACCTTTTATCCAGGAAGCTCAGAACCAGAGCAAGCTTGGCACAAGCCACGCTTAATCAAAATAAATTGTAATAATAACAATAGTCAAAGTGTCCGGAAGGAAAAATAGTAAATACTGTACAAAATAAATTTATGTTAATGTATCTTTTGTTAGGGTGTGTTCCAGCTGATATTTTTCTAGCTTTCCAAAATTACCACAATTTTTTATCTAATTTGCTGGGACTGTGAACTGAAATAATAACTTGTAACACAACTTGTTTGGTTTGAAAGATCGAACAAAGTACGGGAGTTGCAATTCAACTTGAGCATTAGCTACTTACTAAACAGCCTCCCACTCCCACGAGGCTCCGTACAAGCACTGTGGATGTGATGTCATAAACCAGTACTTCAACTTTCCAAGCCACTGACTGTCTTGCTACAATCGTGGGATGCATGACCGTGGTTTTGAAGTGCTGTGAATTAACAAAAAAAAAAAAAAGTTTGTCTCCATTTGCTACTGACTCCCACAGCCAGTGTTGATGCTGGAGAAAAATGGCCGATATCATTAGGGGAGAAAAAAATGCATAGTAAATAAATAAAAAGAAAAAAATAAGAAAACCCCAAAACGGAATTTTTTTTGTAGAAAAATCGATTTCCAGAAAATATTTTTCGAAAATGGACGAAATCCAAGACACTTGGCAGCTCTGCGAAATGTTGAATAATAAATATAAATAATTATATATTGCTAGTTTCTCTGCCCTGTCAACGCAACTGCTCAATGCACCAATAATTTCTGTACATGTGAGAATTTTTGTTTGAATAGGACCGCTGATAAGTACCCAGAGAAGAGATGACAACCTGTTTCAGATATTTTCAGTAGTACTCGTACAAATTTTCAGTAGTTTTGGCCATTTTTCAGTAGCCATACCAAAAAGAATAATTTTAACCGAGGAAAACATGGTATTTCTCATTTAATTTAATTATTATGTTTTACTTACTTATTCATTTATATACATGAAAATCTGTATCAAAATATTCCAAATTTTTCACATGGAAAATAATATACACCATGCCTGGTACATTTTTTTAGACAACAAAAAATTAATTCAACAGCTTTCTTTAGTGATTTGGCTCTACATTGTTTTGCAGATTTGAGTTCCTCAGCAGAAAATATTTTTTCATAACACTTGCCCAGAGGAGAACATAATTCATTTTTGCAATAAGAAGTGCTTTTACAGTTTCTAAACTTAAAATTTAATAATAAACCATAAATTTTTAATTTATGGTTTATTATTATATTTTAAGAAAAGATAATTTTTACCAATAATCTCAGATACTTTTTACCAATAATCTCTATGGGGTCATTCCATCAGATCACCCAGCTTAATTTTGAAATGACACACACCATCTCAGATTTTCATGAAACTTTTTTACTTGTTACTACCACCAAGTTACTAATCCATGTAAAAATTTTCCACCCTAGGCCACATAGTTTCAGAGATATAAAATGTCAAAGTTTTGGAAAATAGTACATTGATGACGTTTCCGAGACGCAGTATTTGAGAAAAAATCCATAGTTCTGTATCTAATCAACATATCACTACCAAATTTTTATCACATGTCAAGCAAAGTATGTACATTTCAGAAAAAAATATTATATAAATCTTGCCTACCTCTGAGAGACATTAAAATTTAGTAAATTTTTTTTATAAACAGATTTTTAAGTGCAAAGACGTTGCTTCATTAAGTGAGTATTATGGCATAAGGCACAGGAGTTACCAGAGTGCTTTTTTTTTAATTGAACCTAAAAGTATAGTCTAAAAGGCTGTGAAAGATAAATAGTGGGATTTTGATTGCTAATATAGTTATTTTTACTTATAAATTAAGTTATTCTATCTAAGCACAGTTTCAAACGGGACACTATGCATCATAATAGACAAAAATGTTCATAGGTAAATTTTAGAATTTTTTTTATCAGTGTACAAAGAGCATAAATTACAAATTTTAGTAATGTGGAGAAAGCTTATGACAAGAAAAATTTAGTCATAACTTAAATAAATAAAAACTGGTCTAGAGCACAAAATTTTCAACTGTAAGTGATAAAATCAAGTGTAACAATTAGTAGGTATCTATAGCTAATTAGGACAATCAAACAATGGAATGTTTTAGTTCAACAAATTAAAAGCTTGAATAATTAATCTTACTTTTCATCTGAGATGTCGTATCTTATTGTACTGGTGGTGTATTAAATCAGCCTCTTTTTCAGAAAAGTAGTACACCCTTCCAGAGCCCTTGGTTGTGGGAGGACTAACACAAGAAATGATGTTACACAGGGGAATGTGGCAGATGTCTTTCTGTGGAGGCCAGTGAAATGATAGTGCTGGGCCATGAACTTTACTTTTAGATCACCTTCCTCCACATGTTTAGAAAGTACTAATCCAAAAAAACCAGTGACTGTCATAAATACATGCAATGTACGAGTTTGTAGAGATCTGTGACATCTTGACTGCACGTGGTTCCTCTCCAAAGAAGTGGAAAATAGTGCTGAAATTTTCATCAAAGCTAGTTCTTTGTTCCAATGGAATCTTCAGACACAGGGATGAAATGGTGAAAGCCACGTGTACCAGGAATTGTTTTTGCTTTGGAGAATCGGGCTTCTAGCTACTGACGTGTTTCTGAAAGTGTTTCTATTTTTATCATCCAGAATTTTATGTTTTTGAATCTTGCCTCACCGAAATTGAGGACTTTTTCAATTGAGTCTATTGCATCGCCAGGGCACATTTGAAGGCTTGCTCGGGTAACCAGCAGCTAAACTGTACCACCAATGCCGTCGCAAGGAGATTTCCCGTGACTGGTTGCAAAAGATATCCATGATGCTGCTAAAGAAGTACTGGTTGTTGTAGCAAAGATTGAGAAAGTTTTTGCAGTTCTTATACTGTGCAACACATCCATCACTGAAATAAAATACATTTTTTACAATGGGAAAGTTTTTCTTTATATACTGAGTGATTATTTTTTGTGTTTCGTATACAAAGGCTACATCATGCTCTAAATCATTGGACAAGATTCACACACTTGAAACAAGTAGGTCTTCAGAGTGGTGGACACGTGTGTAGATTACAGCTGTATGTAGTGAACAACTGTTGCTTGTCCAGTGATACCCTTGTGCTGCATCTTGAATGACGTACGAGTAATTTTCACTGAAGTCTAGGAGAACAACAGCTGCATCTGATCCAAGGTTTGCTTTCATTTTCTTTAGAAAGTTTGCTTGGGATTTAGTTATAAATGCATGGGGCACAAGTTTCTCAATTAAAGTCACTAAATATTCATCAAATGCCACATTGAATTTCACCTGTTGTGTTCTGTCTGTCAATATACATGAACTGTATGACACTTCATCTTCAGGGTCCCACTCTTCAAATTTTTCAAGTAGAAAACTTTTAAACTTTTCACTGGATGGGCACTGAGAGCAGTGGCGCAGCATGCAGTCTTTGTTATCCTTAGAACAGACTAAATAATCAATCAGGTCCTGGTATGTCACTTCTATACAACAAGCATGAAGTAGAAGACTTACATTTTGATGGATTGGGCAAGCACAAATAGAATGTGTTCCAGAAGACCCTGCTTAACACGCACCATTTTGGACACAGCATGCAGAATTTTGAGATGCCAATTTTAATGATGGGATACTCAAATTTAAAAGCAGAATACAATTCATTTAAATTAGCAAGTAATAATCTCTTTTGTATATGAGCATTTTTAGAAATACTGACTGTCCTTTGTTCCTGGCATGATTTGAGAGTATTCATCACTTTGGTAAACGTTCTTCACCAATTCAATTATATTTTCACTGAGTGTTTTTCCTTTTCTGGGTTCAGGTAAAGCCACGATTCCTTTGTCTCTGAGAAGGTATCTTGCTTGACGGATGACATATTCACTTACATAGAACTCTTCCACGATTTTTTTCCTGTTCCATGAAGTAGGAACAAGCGTCAAAAGTTGTATCTTTTCTCTCCGTGTCATTGAAGCCTCAAGTTTTGCTTTAAGTAAACCTACAAGCACATTCATATCATCTGCTTTTTGTTTTAAATCTTTTGGCAGTTTTTTGGCATCTTTTTCAGGTGGAGAAAATTCGTTTTCTCTAACCCTACTAACCTTACTTTTTAAATTAGAACATGCTGCTGACTCAACCTTTTTTTTTTTTTTTTTTGCATAGGCAGATTTGCTGTGTGATGCAATAGCATGGAATTTCAAGAGACTCCCCTATCTCTGCCAGTGATGTATTAATTTTCCCTAATGTTTCTTCTTTGGAAATTGATGTTTCTAAATTACAAATACTCTGGTTGTTGTCACTATCTGTGTCCACCTCATTAATGTCATCATTTTCATTTACAAATTGCGAGTGTTTCTGCACCTTTTCTCTACATGCATAGATGCCAACCTCTAAAAGTAGTTTTCAGTAACCAACATGTTAATTTTTCAGTAATCCAGTCTACAGCGGCAAATTTGGGTATTTAACACTGCAACAAATTTTAATCTGTCAGAACTATTAACAAAATAATAATAATACAATACAAAATAATTTGCTAGTGGAAAAATGTAAAATACTGTCTACCAGAAAAATATAATAAATTACCTCCAGACACAAAGAAAAATTATTCCTTGGAATGTTGGCCAAATTATTACGATAAACTGGCTGTAGTTGCCATTTTGGCCTTCCTTAGTTCAATTTGTGAAAACTTCTGATAGCATAGTTGAATATGTCAAGGAACTGCATTTTATTTTAGAACAAGAACTGTTGATAAGTTTTGCAGGAAAGCTTTTCCTTGTGCTTTCATTTACTTAGAACTTGCCAATTCAGGTAAGTTCTAAGTAATAAGTTCTTTTTCTAAATACTCTGACGTTGCTTTCGGATGTTGTGATTTTCCTGGGGCAACATCCCCGGTCCCCTTCCATCTTTTGTTATAAGACAAAAACATTTATGTACTATTTTTGCCTCGATGAACAAGTTTGTAATTCAATTTTTTGCCCTATATGCAAAGGAGGGCGCGATATCCCCCTCACCCCCGCCCCACCAAAAAGGGCATGGGGACCCCTCGTGGTATTATTGTGTGCGCCATAGGGGGTTTGCTATACAACTACACAAGAAGACACCTAGAAGACAGCACATGACTACTTAAATTAGGTCTGAATTCATTCATGGTTTTTTTCACAATACTGAAAATTCTTTCTGTACTTGCATTGCTATGAGGGACTATTAAAATCATTTTCATAATTTTGCTTAATGATTCATACTTCAACTGGCCACTTTCATTTTTCATTAAAGAAATTCTGTGCCACACTTCATCCATTCTCCCAGAAGTAACAGCACAGTTAACATTTTCAAACTGGTAGTGAGTAAATTCAGATTCCACCTTGTCAGATTTTTCTGGTTTCAAAACTGGAAACAAACACATATAATGGACTGGTGCAAAAGAAACACTTTGCCTTAATGCTACATCTGCAAGTTCAGCATGACTCAGAAATTTATTATTAAGTGGAAACTTTCTTAAAATGTAATTGCAGCCTGCCTTGTAAAATTTCCTTACCTTAGAATAAAAAGTAGCCACTGTGTCTTCACTCAGATCTGCAGTTGTGCCTATATAAGATCTCGCTTTTGACCCAATTACGAGATCACGGTTTTCTTTTTGATTTCTCCTTCTTTCAAAATTTCCCCATCTGCAAGATATGTTGCTGTCACATCAAATGCTGATGGCTTGATAAATCGTACAAGCAATTCCGATAACAGACTATGAAGTTTTCTTTTTAATACATGCACAAGCGGAGCTTCCTGCTGCAAGAACATGTTAACAGATGTAAACAAAGGAAGAGTAGCAGATAAAAAAAGACAATAAAGTTTAGATGAAGAATTTCCAATCATACTTGCAGGTTCTTATACTGTGAATTAGCTTCTTCATTATCACTAAAATAATGTTCTAGAGCCTCGCACTGTTCTAAAAATTCTGTCAATGGATTCCAAAAGTGATAATCAGCGAGTATTGACATGCTTTAGAATTTTGTGTGGTTTAGTACCACAAACAGCTTGACTCAGTTTTAGATTGTTTCCTCTTTGAACTTTTCTCCAAAAAAAAGTACAACTATCAGAAACACTGCTCAACATTAAATCCTTTCAGTTGAGTAGCAGATTTCTGTGCAGCTAAATTTACTAAATGGCATGAACATCGCTGCACTACGATTGCAGGCTGAACCTTCTTTATGTGAGAAACAACACCTTTTACTTGACCTATCATAGTGTTAGCATTGTCACAGGAAAATGACACACAGTTGCTCCACGAGATATTTTTTTTAACAAACACATTGTTCAAAACGTTGAATATTCCTTCACCTGTATTATTACTTGATTCAACCAATGATAACAAAACAGTTGAATTTTTCCCTATTTTTTTGTCAGAATATGTCATTGTAATGGGATACAGTTTATTTGCTTGAGCATCATCATTACTTCCGTCCGTAGATAGAGAAAAAGGATTTTTTTTTGCTTCAGATACGATGTTACTTGTAGAAACACTGGCCATGTGCTGAATTAGTGCAGTAGCCTTGGTTCTTCCACACGAATATTTTTTTGCGATCACTGAATCAGGAAACAAGGCTTGAAATAACGGTTTTTCAAGCCTTCAGTTTTCGAAAATTTATCCAACATTTTTAAGCTGAATTGACTTCAGTTTTCGGAAATTTATCCAATATTTTCAAGCTGAAATGCAAATATTTATGGAATAAAATGATATCTAACAATACTGGGTAGAGGAAACAACGCGAGAAAAAAAAATTACGATTACCAGAGAAATCTTACCTCAGTCTACTTTCTGTTTTCGAAGGATGAAATTCCGTCCGCCGACGGAGAAAACGACCCCCTTCCCCCGCCGCTGCCACCAATAATCCTCCCAAAATTTAAGTTCAGTTATGCATCGATTTCATACATGGTCCAAATGATAACAAAAAAGGACGGAATTCCTTGAATCTGTGAGATTTTCGTCGCCGAAGATTACGGTGAAATTTTCGGGCGGACTAACTTCCGTTTTCGGAAATAGTTGCCTACAATTTCAAGCTGAAATTATGCAATGAAATTATATTTAACAATACTGAGCAGAAGCAACATCGCGCGAGGAAAAAAAAAAAAATACGATTACGGAAAAAATTTTCACTTTGTTTAACTTGTTTCTAAACGTTTAAAAAGACAAAACGTCCCCAGACGGAATACGACCCCCCCCCACTAATATCCCGAAAATTTCTTCACTTTTGCATCGATCTTGGGAGAAAAAAAATGGAGGGGACTCAGCTAATCCGCGGAAGAATATCAAGTATGAATTAACCGCTGAATCGATTTCGAATGTCGTAAGATAACGCTAAAATATCTATGACCGGTAAATTTTAACTTTTGGCGCAGATTTCGTCGAAATGGCGATTTTCAGAATGGCGCAAGAGCAACGTTTTGCCGCGGGCTAGCGCAATTAGTGCAGGTCTGGCAGCCTTGAATGTAGCATTTAATTTTTTTCTTCCCAGAAAAACTTGAACCAACAAAATTTTTAAGTTGATGAAAATTTGCTTTCTATCTCAGAAAATTAAATCAAATGGCGATTTTCCGTAATTTCAGCGGCGTTTCCGTAACAGCAACCAAAAATCCGTAACATTACGGAAAATCCGTACTAGCTGGCATCTATGTACATGCATCACATATCTTCTGTCCAGGAATTGATTTCACAATCATTGAAATTTTATTAATTTTCTCTGAAAAGTCAAAGGTCACATTCCTCAATGCTTCTTTAATTATTTTCTTGTGGCACTTAAATGGATCAAAACAACTTTTCTGGTAAGTTTCATATTTTCTCAGGTAGTATGTTTTATGATGCTCACAAATATTAAACAGAAGTTCACAACTTACCCCACTTCTCAAGGCCAAAAATTATTTTTCTGAAGCACTTATTGTTTCAAAGTTTATCAGATTCACCACCTGTGTGTAACTCTTCTTATCACTCAGTTCCAGTTTCTTTTCCTATACTACATTGTTCAACAAGCTGTTCAGTTTGGGACATTTTAAAAACTAATATTTCAAAGGGTTACTAAAAACTTTCTTTTAAACCTTGGAACAGAAAAATGATCTTTAACTGTAACTAAGAGGAATAACCCACTTCTGAAAACTTTTGAACATTTGAAGCAGCATAAAGCACCTTCACTCAACAATAGATAGCAGATGACTGAGCTGAGACTGACTAGTAGTGCAATCCAGTTGAATCCTGTACATAGAAGAATGACTCATGTTGAATCAGCTCATGCTTTTAGATTGCTGATACATGCTGAGTCACCTCATGCTTTCAAATTGCTGGTACAGCTAGTTTAGTCCCACTTGCCTCAAAGTATGCCATCCAGTTAAAAAAAAAAAAAAAAAAAAAACATAATTCATTCAAAACAATTTTTAAATTGAACCATGACTAATTCAATTTGATTTTTTCATTATCAAATTTATACCAAGCCGGTAAAGTTTAGCATTAAACAGTACAATATTTTAAATTATTTGACTAGTCTACATTTATTCTATATTAGGCCAAATTATCACATACAGGTAATTATCTATTATGATGCATAAGTGTCTGCATAGAATGTGTCAAATTATGAGTTATAAGTAAAAATAACTATATTAGCAATCAAAATCCCACTATTTATCTTTCACAGCCTTTTAGACTATACTTTTAGGTTCAATTAAAAAAAAAGCGCTTTGGTAACTCCTGTGCCTTATGCCATAATACTACACTTCATGAAGCAACGTCTTTGCACTTAAAAATTTGTTTATAAAAACATTTACTGAATTTTAATGTCTCTCAGAGGTAGGCAAGATTTATATAATATTTTTTTCCGAAATGTACATACTTTGCTTGACATGTAAAAATTTGGTAGTGATATGTTGATTAGACACAGAACTATGAATTTTTTTCTCAAATACTGCGTCTAAAAGCGGAGTCTCGGAAACGTCAACATGCAATTTTCCAAAACTTTGACATTTTATATCTCAGAAACTGTGTGGCCTAGAGAGGAAATTTTTGCACGAATTAGTAATTTGGTGGTAGTAACAAGTAAAAAAGTTTCACGAAAATCTGAGTTGGTGGGTGTCATACCCTGGGTGAATTGACATGGAATGACCCTATGTGATTCCCGTACATGTGCTACCAACTCTTGCATCGAAAAGTAAATTTTGCTAATTTTTGACTTAATGCCTTTTGGAAATAAGCTCTTCAAATTAGGTTGGAAACAGGCTTGATTTTTTTCGCACTAAACTAAAACCTCTCTCACTCGCAGCATTCGAGCGTGGAACTACAAGTATTGCAGACATTACTTTTGAGAGAATAGTATACTTAACAGCTCCATTACAGCCTCTTAATTTTGAGATTTCTGACCAACTGACATCTATTCTATCTGTTTCTGCTATGGTCTCTAATTTACAAACAATTCCACTTCCAGTATATCAAGTTCATTTTTTTTTTTTTTTTTGATTGGAGGTTTAACGACCACCGTGAGCAACTCAATGGGCTATAAGCAGTCGCCCGTCCCTAATTTAGGGTCACTGGTTCCAGGGAAGGGAGAGAGCCAGTGCCGTAAGACAAACACAACATCCATGCCTCACCGGGATTCGAACCCGGACCCCTTACGGCCGAATGATCAGAGGCCAGCGCCTTAGACCACTGCGCCACCGGGGCGGCAAAGTTCATTTTCAGTTATTATAAATGGAAAGTGCTTGCCTATGTGTAATACAGAAGTAAATGATGTTCGGGCTAAGTGAAGGACCTGCTATTTCTGCATGTTTTAAGAATTCACCATAGATCAGTATCTTTTCTTGAATATAAGAACATTCTTCAATGTAAAATAATTTTCCAACAGATGTATAGAACTTAGAAAGTTCGTTTTCGTTTAAAATTATTTCGCTTAAATACATTCTTGTTTTTACTTCAATTACTAGTTGTGTCCTTTCTGATTTTTCTTTTTTAAAAAACTTATTTGAAAAAAATTAAGCTCAACATCACCATTAGATAAAACAGTAGGCTTCACAAATCCCTTGGATGACAATTTTATCCATCATGCTGAAAGAACTTTCAGTTTGAGGACCATGAATGCACGCTAGCTTTCACTATTTTAGATAAAAGATAGTGTAACTTGAAGAATATGAATGCTTTTGAATATCATGCATCAATTCTTACAAATTTTTCAGCTTAGTCACTTTCGTTTTTGGACTCCACCCTTTTCCCTTTATCAAGCTGAAATGCAAACCTTTTTTGGGGGAATATTTAAGAACACAGGATACACGTTCGGAACATTGTTGGGGGAAAAAATTACAGTTATGGGAGAAACCTTTGCTACGTCTGATTTTCGTTTTCAGGCATTGCCCTTCCATTTTCAAGGTGAAATACAAATATTTATGAAATAAAATTAAATTTAACAACAATACTAGGCAGAGAAAACATCGCATGAAAAATAAAATTACGATTACAGGACAAATCCTCATTGTTTCCGAAAGTTTTGAAAGACAAAATTTCCATTTTTGAAAGTTTCAGGCGGAAAGCATCCTTCACCACTACCAACTGCCCCAACATTTCTGTTTAGTTATAGATCGATCTCGAGGATAACCCAAGTTACCACGAAAAAGCAGAAATTCCTCTAAGCAGTGGCACTATCAAGATTACACGGGAATTTTTGTGCCGTCGAATTTCCGTTTTTGGAAATTTTCCCTCCATTTTCAAAGTGAAATAAAAATATTTATGCAATAAAATGATGTATAACAACAAGACTGGACAGAGGCAACATCGCAGGAAAACGAAATTACGATTACGGAAAAAATATTTATTTCGTTCATTTCTCTTTTGAAAGGTGAAAATGCTGTCCCGATGCGTATTTTTACGCGCTGGTAAAAATTTTCGATGCGTAGTTTTACGCGTTGATGTGTACTTTACGCGTTTCTCGGTGGGTATTTTTACGTAATACATACTTTATGCGCTTCTCAGCTTATATTTCCACGCATCACGAAAGATTCCCGATGCATATTTTTACGAGTTGGTAAAATTTTGATGTGTAAACACACTTTTCAATGCATACTAGATGCGTAATTATTATTTGGCGTAATCCCGTATTTCTTTCATAATTACACATTTTGGTGAACTATGCCCATAAGAACAAAATGCAAGCATACTTTTCTGCAACGCGAGAAAAAAACTTCAAAATATTAATTACTGACACAAAAGGCTGACGCACGCTTAAAAAAAAACTGATGCCAGGCAATGACACTCACGTTCTTCACTAAATGATTTTCAAGAGCTTGTCGCTGCACTGCGAAAGAGCTTCAGGCCAAACTCCGCCTACGCCCACCAAAGCGAGCTATGCTCAATGTCCCCAGAATGTTGCATGCTGGGGAGGGAGGGTTTTCACTTAGAACGACTCAGTGCAAGGCCACACCCATTGAGTGCCGGTTGCTCGAGCTAAGAGCCGAGCAGCTTTGAGAGGCAGAACTGGAGGCAGCATCACAAGCAAGACGAATGACAGATCTTCCAAGTGGCCGCCATTGCTTTGGGAAGGGGAACAAGCAAAATAAAAATTAATAACTTCTGTTCATTTTTCGTAGAAAAATCATGGTATTCCGTAGTACAAGAGCGATTTCTGTAGGAACTATGGATATTCTGTATTAGTTGGCATCTCTGAGTACCAATGCAATTTTTGAATAGAATTATTGAATAATATAATAATTGATATTCTTTGCCTGTTAATGCAACTCTTGATGCACTGATAAAAAATTGGAAGGCCTAGTCCTATCGCCTTTAAAAATCAAATAGCAAAATCAGAGGGGGAACATTTAATTAATAAACAAAGCAGCATATTAGTTTCCTGTCATGCAGAAAAATATGTTACTGAAATCTGATTGAAAATAGATATTTTATTGATCCAAAACCATGCACATTTCTCTGACAAAAATGTTAAAAGTGGCTGCAATTGCCAATCTTCGCCTAGGCCTGCTGCCTGAAACATTGACTGGGCAAACAGCGAAAGTGCATATACACAGACATTTTAGCATCCACTGTTATCAGGTGTGGGCAAAAGTTCTACCTGTTTTTTCAGCAGAGAAGAATTTTTTGGTAAATGTATAGATTAGCATCCAAAGTTATTTCATCAGAAAAATGTTAGTACCTGGAAAAAGTGTGACTACAGATTTTAGAGTATAGAAATTAATTGCAAATGGTGCAGAAATTTCATATTTTAAATGTCTTTTAAAGATTTTTTTCGTAATATTTACCTGTAAGTATGTTGCTGTGAAGAGAAGCTGCAGTAAGCCTAATAAATCACTTTGGCAACAATGCGAAGCTTTGCTTTGTTAAAAGGAAGGTTCGTTGCTGTACCGAAATGACGGGCGGAAGAGTACAAGAGAAAGCAATTAAGTTGTTGGCAGAAGAGCGATAAATGTTGTAGTGATATGCTACAGAAAATAGGTCCACATTATGCACTCTGTATTTTGTTGTATCCTGTACGCTGTTGGCAAAAAAACCTGATAAAACCCCTTTAATTTGCAAAATATACGTATCAGTGAGATAGAAACTGACCTGCGAACAAGATATTAACAGAAGAACCAAAAGTGTACTGCCACAGCAAATCAGCTATGAATGGATGCCGTGCAAAGCAGAACTGAAAAATATACTTCCCCAGTTTTCTGTTCAACATAGAAAGGCATATTTCTACTTTTTATTTCAAATCAGGGAATCATATGCGAAAGAACGAAAAATTTCCCAACATCCGCTTTAAAAACAATGACAACATATGAACGAAGCATATTCTGTAGGGTAGGAGTACAACATGATTCGTTCTCCTGGCAAGAATATATGCGGTTGCTCTTGTAGTCATCCACAATTGAATTAAACGCTGCAGAGAATCTTCCTTTCAGTGGAGCCAAAGCTTCACATCGTCGCTGTAGCGAAGCTTTAGGCTTACTGCAGTCTCTTCACAGCATCGCACTTACAGGTAAATATTATGATAAAACTCTTTAAAAGACATTTAAAATATGAAATTTCTGCACCATTTGCCATTAATTTCTATACTCTAGAATCTGTATGTTGCACTTTTTCCAGGTACTTTCATTTTTCCGACGAAATAATTTAGGACGCTAATCTACACATTTACCAATTTTTTGAATAAATAGCATTTATTCTATTACATAATTGCCATTATTATCTATGACCTCTTGCGATTTTTCTGGTAGTAATTGAATTTCCCTTTTAAAGAAGTCCTCCATTTTGGAGTCAAAAAAACTTTTAATGCAGTTAACATCTTAACTTCAAAGGTTTTCCCAGAAAAGTTGTTTTTGAAGAGATTGAAAAAGGTGGAGAATACAGGAATTTGAAGTAATACTTCATATCCAATGTCCAGTAATTTTCTCTGAGGGGCTGAAGCTGTATGGGGTCTTGCACTGTCACGTTGCAAGACTACTCCTTTGCAATTAACCAGTGTTGGATGCTAAGATTTCAATTTTTCTTTCAGCGCCTTTCCAACTGTTGGCAGTACGAGTCAGCATTTATCATTTGGTTAGGTGCAAGCAGCTCCTTGTGGAATTACCCCCTTGACACCCCACCATACACTTAATAAAATACTTTTCTCAGATGCAGACCTCTTGAAATTGGTAGAGCAGGCTCTACAACTTGACATACATTCCTTTGATGCTTTACATTCTTGTAAAGGATCTACTTTTCATCACCCGTAACTAATCGTTCCAAGAAAGGTCAGCATTTGAATTACTCAGTGGGTCGTCTGGCCAGTAAAACTTCCATCGAACCACTGAACTATTGATTTTACTGGTCCAGATGGCCAGTACGTTTTTTTCTCTAATTTGTCACAAGTTAAAAATGGAATTTGTTTTTTTATTTTGCTGTATGGTTTTCTTTTCTTTTTAGGCTGCAAGCTAATGATAGGTTTACATACAAGAGACTGCCAAAGAAAAAAAAAGCTGAACTTTTTAAACAGGAAAAAAAATCAAACATGTGGCATAAAACGTAGCACAAGCAAGAATTGTTGACGCTAGTTTACTTATGTAAATATTAAAGGGGAGCCCATCAATCTATTCAACATATAAAGTTACTGACATTTAACAGCTAAACAGGATAGAGGGAACATCGTGGGGATGATTATGGGTAAAATCTTCGCTCCGCCTGACTTCCGTTTTCGGAACTCTTAAGTTCTGTTCAGTTATGCATTGATCTCGAGAACCACACAAATGGAAGAATCTCATGCCAAAATTTTACAGGGAGAATTCCGAGTCGTCTAATTTCTGTTTTTGGAAATTTTTCCGGTTTTTTCAGCTGAAATAAAACTATTTGTGAAATAAAATTATATTTTTTAACAATACTGGACGGCAGGAACATCGTGAGAAGAGGAAATTACGATAATTGGGAAAATCTTCACTTCATCAAAATTCCGTTTTCGAAAGACAAAATATTGTCCCGATGGGAAATGAATATCTCCCCCAACTATCCCCTCAAAATTTCTCTTCAGTTTTGCATTGATCTTGAAATGACCCAAATGACAAAGAAAGCGGAATTCCGCGAAAGAATCGCATGTATGGGTTTAAAAACAAATATTGGACCTATTGAAATGATACGTTATTTTCTACATATATTGAAAATGTCTAAATTTTTTTATTAATTTTCTTACGGACCAGTGGTTTGTAAATTTTAGTGGTCCGTTAGGCCAGTAGATTTATTTCTAATTTTAACCCTGAAGGTTCATTTTTGTGTCACGTAAGAAAAGAAAGACAGGTGGTCATTTTTCTATTGGATAGGTCATGTGGTACTCTCTCGTCAAACTTTGTGATAAATCCAAGTGCATGTATCCTTTCTACCGTTGTTCTGTATACAGAAAATCTTCCTGATAATTCTTCAACAGTTAGATATTGGTCATTTGATATGGCTTGGTTGAGGTCCTTTTCAGAAACTTCTGATGGATGTTCAAAATGTGTTGATCTCTTGCAGCAACTGTCTCCTTCATGGAATTTCTTGAACTAAGGTAATGTGCTTTCGTCTACAGCACACATTCTCGCCATACACCTCACAAATGTTGCAGCAGGCTTCAGTTGTACTGTTGCCTTTGTCGAAATTGCAAAGCAAACAATGCCTAATGTGATCCTTATTAAACTAGATAAAAGTGGGTAGTGGTACGCCAAACAACTAAGTAAATAATAATATCTGTTTTATTGGCATAATTGGTTTTATTTTTTATTGCATTTTATTGGTTTTATGCCAATAAAACAGATATTTTCTTAGTGATCCTTATTGCTTGACATGTTAACCTTTGTGCGACTTGTTTACAAATGAGATACACCTGGATATTGGTGCTGTTTTACACTTCTCAAAGCATGTGCACATACTGTTTAAAATTTACTTGGAATTTGTATCATGAAAACTGGGTAGAACTTTTGCACACATCTAATATTAACAAGGGTTGATCCATGTTTTCAACAATACCCATTTTTGTGAAATTCTGCTTATTTGTGTGTTTACGGCAATTTTGCCAAAAATGTTAAAAAACTCAAAATGTCCACAAAGGTTCAGAGCAGTGTGGATTCATGGATAAGATAATCAAAATTCCCTTGCCCAGAAGCAGGAAAATCAAAACAATTGGTCTGGGCATGTCAACAAAGAATCTAGTTGATAACCAAGTCATTAAAAAAAACCAATAGCCCTGCTTTGCTTTCATATCAAAATAAGCAGTGTAAATGCCCGATCCTCAAAAAAATTAAGCATCATAATACTCAAGATGCTTCTTAGGCCAAAATATTTTTAAAATAAAATTTTACTGTAAATATTTTTGTCAAGGTACCATTACAATTAAAGATGTTTTTGTGAAGAAGTCTCCCAATGGTATCAAATGCCACCTGGATCAACCTCTGACCTGATTACTGTACTTGTTTTCCTCTGCCAACCAGATTTGGCAAGTATGAAGCTCTGAACACAGAAATTCAACTGAAAGCAACACTTCTATGAAAATAAAATTGTTTAACTTCAAAATGCATAATTTCAACTAGCATCTAACTTTCCTCAACATTTTTACTGAAAAGACAAAAAATTATTTGATTTGAACACTTCATTACAACAAAATGTGTTCAAAGACAAATGATCAATGAAAATTTATACTGCAAAATTTGTCTGCAGAGGCACATATATTTTATCTACATTAAAGAATGCATATTTCTAACATGTGATCAGATGGTTATCAGTAGCTATTAAGAGCACATATATTTTTGCCACCCTAGTCGTACGTTTTCTTTTCCACTGATGTATCAAGCAACATTGACTAACAGACCTCACAGCCATTCACTTTGACTACACGTAATTGTATCACATTTTTTCACAATATATATGCAATTTCAGTGTAGTAGTACAGTTTTGGTTATTTTTGCTATTGCCACAATACAAACAGAACAATGACAGTTACGTTAAGCAAGATACCTAAACGAAATTTACCATACCCCAAAACGCGGGAAAATTTTCCTAATCGGCACTCATAGCTACGTTCATATATTCAACACTGTAAAACTGAAATTTGTTAACTACTTAATATTCCTTGCATTTCAGATATTGCAGAACTTCTACGAAAAGGCTTAGCACTAATATTCAAAAGGGAAATCTTATTCAGTATGAACAAACACAAGTTATTTAGTCTTAAACTGAACTTACTACGTTAGTCTTTATTTCACGAAAAGAATCGCCATATCTTGCATTAGACTGTAAAATTGCTAATGCAGTCCTTTTGACAGCTGGGGGAATCACTAAATTCTTATTTTCTCGCTCGGGAACAGACGTATAATCGGCCTCAGGGTCCATTTCCATCCTATTGCTTGTGTAGGTGGCCATGTTGAAGTGCAAGTATCTCCTAATGGAAACGTCTTTTAAAAGTCAGTTTGTTCAGTAGTTTCGTAGCTGCCTAAATCTAGAAATACATAATTAGCAAACGTATACAGACACACACAAAAGCATTAACGAAAAATTTATTTCTTCGATGCAAAAACACTAGAAAGTCATACTGTTCCCACAACAGAAATTATCTCACAGCCAAACCGCACGCTTTTCTCAGCTGCGAAACTGATTCAAATCCCAGGGAAAAGTTAAGCGACCAATGACAGATCAGCGGTGTCTACACTGCATCACTGTGAATCGATATTCTACTGTATCCTCTGTTTCAGCTATCGATATAGGATGAAAACAAAGAAAATTGGCAAATTTTCATAGGCGGAAACTCAAATTTCTTACTTTCTTCAACTAAAAATACACGTCGAGCAGTAGCGTAACTACCACCCCGCAGCTGCGGAGGGAAGGGGAGGTAAAACAGGGGCGTACTACAGCTAACGGTTATGTTTTCATGAAAAAAATCCGAACACGCACAAAAATTAACAAACAAACAAATAATTTACCCGAAGTTTAACGTTTTCCTTTAAGATATACGTATTTAGCTTTGCAGCACGGTATATGATAGTCAGGTCATACCAATCTGAAAACAAAAATCGCCCGTTAATGTTACTAGTCACTAGACGACGCGACGAACGTGTGGGCCGATGATTTGATACAACCTATGCTTTCTTATTTAACGAATGCTATTTTGCTTGGAATTAAAAAAACAATCACCTGGAACGCTTCGCAAACATGCACTTTTGTGCCTATCACATAGAATTCGTCAAATAAGAGTTATATATATATATTTTTTGGCCACAGAGTAAGTACTCTAACGTGAAGATTTCTGAGCAGACGATGCTGAGTTTTTTACTGAGGCAATAGAGAATAGACCCTTTATCGTAAAAAAAAAATGTTACTTCTTGTAAAATGAGATGATGCTGTACATTCGGAGGAGAAATTTTAACACGGAATGTTAGTTTTTGGGTAAGTCATTGGAGCATCGTTAACGGAAACTGCTGATTTTAAAAACTTACCGAAATTTTCGCAAAAAATAATTTTTATTATTCTTCAGCTCGAGAAATCATTCACTACTGATGTTTTCATTCAGTAGTAAACAATATATCTTGCACATTTTTTTTTATTTTTGTACCTAATCATACTAATGAATAACAGCAGAGAAAGTGCATCGTGACAAAATGGCTGCTTTTTCTCGGCGGAGATTTCCTCGACCTGCGTGCATATAGTACGATGAACATATTTGACATCAAGAGATACGAATTTACTTTGAAGCAGTAACGAACTCCATTCGAGAAAGAATATCTTTTATTTCATAACAACAATCAGTCGTTCGCCTCATAACAACTCCGTCATTACCATACATACCTCCTTGCAACAACTCCCAACGTCCCTAGTAATTCTTTATGTTACAGTTGGATAAAAAAAATTGATACAAGTTTTTTATATGCTGCATAACCTGTCCGATAACCTATAGTTTGGTACAAAACACTTTCGCCCATACCTAAAACAGAACTGAACAGATTCTAGACCGGCATTTGGCTACACTATAAATTTATCTCCCGTTAAGTAAAAACAGAGTTGACGTACTTTACCTTCTGTATAGAAACTTCAAATTTTCTGGAACTCCATACAATATAATTACACAGAGTAATAAATAAAAAATACTCAAGATAAATACCGATTTAGCACTGATGAAATCATAAACACAATGTACTCTAAGGTGACCAGGTATCGGGACACCGATTTGAGGACAAAAGGGCGTGACGTCCCGAAATCGGTAGTTCATTTGGTGACACATACGTACTCAAAATAAATATGCAAATCTTTTTGTCATAAATCTGCATTACTTCAAAAAGTGTGATATTACACATTAAAATCTGTGTCTTAAAAGGATATATATTGTAGAATGTTGGTAATTTGTATTGACAAAGCAGGACTATGATGGCGAGAACACATTAGCAAAAGTGAAATGCTTTACCTTAAGTACATGCGCTGAATTAAAGTTAGGCTGCACACCATAGTAATTGCATGGCGAATTTTATATTTTGCCAAAGTTTTTGGAGAAACTCAGAACAAGTACAGTCAAAATTTGACTTCGCCAGTGGTGCATTGACCTAGTGCTGGGTACTGACCATTCGTACAAATTGGTACGGAATCGAGTCGCGAATGAGGCACGGGTGGTGTGTTTGTCTTGCAGCATTTAGTATCTCCCTTACCGAGAACGAATATCTCCAAATTAGAGACAGGTGACTGCCTATAGTCCTTAGAGTGGCTCGTAGTAGTCGTTAAACCCAGATAGAAGAAAAAAAAGTCAAAATTTGTTTTCACAAGAAGAATGTTGGAAAATTAGTACAATGGAAATTACTTTTCAGAACATTTTTCATTGAAAACCTAAAGGGTTAATGAGGAAGTGGAAATTCGAGGACATTTGGGGACAAACATTGAAATTTGAGGACAATTTGCGTCCCCAAAGGCTTCAGACGTTTTTGGGGACAGTAAACTAAATTCGAGGACTGTCCTCAAGAATTGGGGACGTCTGGTCAGCTTAATGTAATCTTATAATGGTTAGCGTGAACGATCGGCACACAACTTTTGAACGCCCCCTGGTGAGCTGTGACATTAACAGTTCGTTTTACAAAATGTTGACGCAGGGAGAGTCGTATCACCTGACTTAGCATACACCGTGCTTTGCAGGTAAATAAACGTCATTGGTAAATAAATGATCATTTTCACTTTTAAAACACTGGATACCCTACAGATTGAAGTTATTCCGCCCTTTGACTCCGGTGTGTAATGCGATCTCTCTGCAATGGGTTGTAAATAATACGATCGCTCTCCATTTGCCCTCCCTCTGTGCTACTGAGAAAAAGTGCGCAGCCATATGGGAATCCCCCGTGAAGGATGTTCAAAAACAGTCAGTTATCTAGGATGACGGACACGACAGGAGCATTTACTCACAGCAGCCGCAGATCTGTGATGTATAAGAGAGTGATAAGTACACAGTTGACGTGGATTAGTAACATAAAATAGAAGTCATCGCTCTTTCCACATTTGTAAGTGAGTCACGGAAAAATTATCATCATCTGCCACCGGGAATCGAACCCAGTCTTCCAGTTACGCGCTGGACATGCTTCACTGCACCACAGCGGCCTCGAAATTCTCCAGACTCACATATGACAAACTGCCTAACCACCTGGCAGGTTGGTTCTTTGGAACCCCGCGCAATGCTGGGGATTCACTAAAGATGAACAGTATTTCGAGGCCGCTGTGGTGCAGTGGAAGCATATCGGGCGCGTAACTGGAAGACCCTAGGTTTGATTCTCGGTGGCGGCCGATGAGAAGTTTTACGTGACTCACTTATAAACGTGGAAAGAAGGATGACTTCTATAAGAGGGTGATTTCTTCAAATGATTTGTTTTATTTTGAACAAAACAATTAAACGTTGCTATTGCTTTTAGTGCTTCCATAAGGAAGCACTTCTATCACATTCACTGTGTTCAATACACAAGCGAACGGCATCCATTTGCAAAATGTCACAAAAATGTCCAAGTGAAGCACAGTATCGGAGGAAATGAAAAGAAGGAGAGCGCGCGAAGAAACTTCCCAAACCCAAGCTCTTTTTATGCTGAGCCTGTTAAGCTCAAGTGAGGTTTCTCATTAAAAGAGTGATGATTTGTTTATCTCCTCAATTGTTCAAAGTTTAAAAGCTGTCATTTGACAAAAACTGAGCACTTCAGAAAGAAATGAAAGTAAAACGGATGGCTGCCCCGGTGGCGCAGTAGTCTAAGCGATGGCCTCTGATCATTCGTCCAAAAGGGGTCCGGGTTAGAATCCCGGTCAGGCATGGATGTTGTGTTTGTCTTACGGCACTGGCTCTCTCCCTTCCCTGGAACCAGTGACCCTAAATTAGGGACGGGCGACTGCTTATAGCCCATTGAGTTGCTCACGATGGTCGTTAAACCTCCAATCAAAAAAATAAATAAACCGGATGATTATGAAGTCTTATAGTTGTTAACCTTAACCACTTCAATATATTGTGCTGAATTCGTTTCTTGCGATAAAATGTATATTCATGTTCATGCATTGGTCCGCGCACCGTGCTAATCCTGATTGGCTGAGTAATAATCTTACACAGTACTTCTGTTCCAAAAATTATTCAAAAAGTTAAACCTACAGGGCTCTAGGAACCCCCTTACTTTTTCAGACTCTTTCCCTATCTTCCTGACACCCCCCTTTCCGAACCACACATACACACCGCGAAAAAGACATCTTCCCTCGTATTCCAAATCCTGGGAAAAAATTTTGTGCTTAGGGGCGCTGAAGTAATTCTTGCGGGGGAGGCGCACGTTGTGCTAGTTACGCTATTGACGTTGATATCGAGGTCATTTACGGGGGAGGCGCACGCTGTGCTAGTTATGCTACTGACGTCGAGGTCGAGGTCATTTACAGGGACATAACTAGCGTATAGCTAGTGTCCTGCCGTAGGTGTCAATTAGACGAAAATGCTGTACAGGGTTTAAGATAGTTAAGACCGCCCCGGTCGATGGTGCAGTGATCTAGCATTGGCTGTGCTGCAAACAGAAAGAAGAGAAAATGCTCTTTTCATGCAGCTTCACATAATGGCATCGTGAGAAAATAATAAGAAAGGGAAAAGGCGTACTTTAAAATGAAATTCTTAATTTTTAGTGATTTCACTGATTTCTTTCTTTCACTAAGATAATGCGGAATAAAATTGAGATGACGATAAAAAAAATCACCATAAAGATTAAAATCTGCGGGTCCTAGAAATGGTGGTCCTAGACAACTGCCTTAGTCGTCTATGCTAAGGGCCCGCCCTACTTTGGGGCCACGGGTTCCAGGGAGATGGAGGTCTAATGCCGTGAGACAAACGCACCACTCATTCGTTATCTGGGGCTCAGCATGGCCGGCTAGTCGGAAACCTACGCCTCTGACGATTCTGCTACGATATGGTGCATATTCACCCTCTATTATAATCATTTTAGCCAAACAAAGGTCATCGCTCCCTCCACGTCTAAAAGTGAGCCACGGAAAAATTCTCATTGGCCGCCACCGGGAATCGAACCCAGGGTCTTCCAGTTACGCGCCGGATATGCTGCCACTGCACCACAGCGGCCTCGAATTCTTCCAAACTCACATACACTAACTGCCGAGCCAATTTGGCAGGTTGTTTCATGGAGCCCCGCACAATGCTGAGGATTCACCAAAGATGGTAAGCAGCAACTGAACAAATAATTAGAAGGCAAATGAATAATTAATACAGACATTTGACGTGGACCAGGAACACCAAACAGAGGTCATCGCTCCCTCCACGTCTACAAGTGAGCACGGAAAAATTCTTATTGGCCGCCATCGGGAATCGAACCCAGGGTCTTCCAGTTACGCGCCGGATATGCTTCCATTGCATTGTGCGGGGCTCCATGAAGCAACGTGCCAAATTGGCTTGGCAGTTAGTGTATGTGAGTCTGGAGGAATTCGAGGCCGCTGTGGTACAGTGGAAGCATATCCGGCGTAACTAGAAGACCCTGGGTTTGATTCCCGGTGGCGGCAAATGAGAATTTTTCCGTGGTTCACTTGCAGACGTGGAGGGAGCGATGACCTCTGTTTGGTGTTCCTAGTCCACGTCAAATGTCTGTATTAATCTTTTTAGGATTTGTTTTCGAAACAGGGAAATCAAGTTTACACCTTTTTTAGTGAAGGAAATAAGATACGACAGACACTCTCCTCATTCAAAGAGGCGTATTACAGTAAGACTGGTTTAGTGCCATACAGTTTTCTATGGCATTGTTTTTTTCCATTAAGCGTATCCTAACCACAGGTCCCGAACTTGAGAACAGTCCCCAAATTTAGTTTACTGTCCCCAGGGACGGGTTCAAAGGGAAGCCGACGGGGACGCTGTGATCAGGCGTGACGCTACGGGTGGTCTGGGGTGGGCTTCAACCCACCCAACTTTTCCTTGAGCTTACCATTTAGCCTAAGCCCACCCAATTTGTCTTTTAGCTCCCCTTAGCCTACCTCCCAAAATACACGGCGAGTGCAATCATTTGAGATTTTTGGGGAACTTGGAGGAACGAATATGAATTTTTCGAATTCCCAGAAATTTTATGACATAAAATTAATGTTTTTTGTTAAATTTTGTTTTGTACTATTCTGGGAAATCGAGTGAGTCCTCTGAACAACTTTCTAAGCAGTGGCGTACCGGAAAAGTTCGCCCCCCCGCTCCCTTAGCAAAAACTATCTTGGAGGCCCTTTTACGAAAATGTATTAGCTATTTATTACTGAAAATTTTAAATGTCATGTTATTAACTATGCTTTATGAGCTTTGCAATAATTCAAATCTTTTCAACCCACTGGTATTTATCGTTAAATCAAAATTACTGTGCTTTGTTGTGTGTAACACGAATGTACACGTTGCAGTTGAAATGATCGCCTAGTTTTATACAAATACAAAGTACAACAAAGCGCTTATGTCAGAGGTAGTAAGTAATATAAGTAAATTTTATTCTTTGACGGACTAAGGCTATTCACTTTGAAATCCATTACGAGCATACACATAAACCACGTAACTACCGTTGGTTGGAGTTTACTTGCGCAAGGTTCTCAATGGGCCAAAGGGCGTCATGCCAAGCAGTTTACATCAGAAACAAATGCGGTATGAAAACTGTGACAAGCTGTAAGGTACGAAACAGAAACATGACCAAAAACGATGTACGATGTACTGACAATTAGATAACGAACTACACAAAGCAAAAAACACCACACGTGACTGGCATCTGACAGTGTCTAAGGGTCTTCTCGAATTTATACGAAAATATAGAACAAGTAACAATTAAGAATTGTGGCACAAAAAAGCAAAACTTCTTAAGGTATTTAATCTTCAATATGAAAAGCACATTTAACATCATACCATAAGATTTCGTATTTAGTAGAAAGTCCCTGTGAAGAACATCTTTTAGTTCATTATTTTCTGAAGAATGCGTAGGTATGTGCAAACGATTGTAATACATAACTCTATATCCTCATTGGTATAAAAATTATTTCATTGAATTGTTGTTACTTTCATATTTGCTACTGATTTACATGGCTGTGGAAAGGGGCCTCAAGTCAACTCGAGTAGCTGCAGATCAGATCATATGTAGAGGATTTTAGGAAGGGAGTGTCTAACCCCAGGTCTTAAACAACCTTTAGAAACAGGAAGCTAGGAGATTTGGGCTAGAGTACCCAATAGTAAAGTGACACGGAAGCGAAGAAGAAAGGGGGAGGAAGACGCCCTTATTTATTACCGGAGGGCCAGTACCCGGGTCCGACGGCTTAACGTACCCATCCGATGCACGGCGGATATTTAGTGGATCGAACCTGAAGTCCTTTCCGTGGCAGACACGAGCGTTACCCACTAGGCCACCCGCAGCCTTCGAGTAGCTGCTTTTCCGCCTTCCACTTTTTAAGGCCATGTATAATGTTTTGCAATTGTGGGACACTACTTGGTAATCGCATATACGGTCCCTTATGTGACGTCTCCCATTCGACCAATGAGAAGCGTTGTTAGAAAAGGTATCTCCTTCCACTGTGATTTCTTGCACGCTTTACTCCTGAAGTTGTGTTTTTGGTGTCAGTTAGAGCACGCGTGGTTTGAGTTGATAATCAGCTCAATTTGGCTGTTAAAAATAACAGTTAAAATGAATTTTGGTTTTCGTCATTCTATTAATGATTATTTTGGATACGTTTTTTCGTTAGAAGATGCTTTAAAAGTTATAAAAAACTTCGAGATTTCTACTAATACACATTATACTAAAACACGCGGTGTATTTCACGATCTTGGGCAAGCCCAAGTGATATTAAAGTTGTGAAGAAGGATGTTATGTTCGAAGGGGGAAAAAAGTGTTCAAAACAGGATACCATTTGATGGCATGCCATTTATTTCCATTGAACACTATACATTAGAGTGTCATCAAGGTCGTTGACTGAACAAAAGAAAGTTGAAAGCAATCCAAGATCATGACTACTCATGTAGTAAAAGCAAAGTTAAAAAAAAAATGAATTGTACAGCAGAAATCCAACTGAAAGAAATTTTAAGTTTCCTTCATACATGGCTAGTGACACGAGCTGTACGGATTTTTTTCCCCACCCGATTTCATGCTCGTCTCTCGTGAGAATTCCATTAATAACGATCTTCAAGATTACACATATTTTAGGTACTCATGATAAATTTTTATGAAGCTGTTTTCATCCGCCAACGGAGGTGTTCGGATATCTGCCTAAGTGCGAAATGCTGGTGAAAAACCCGGTAAATAAAGCACAATTAAAGAAGTATTGATGAACGGTGCTGTAAGCCATGCAACAACAAGCATCTTTCTGGTATAAACATTCCACCGGTTAGTATCACTTTATCTTCCGTTTACTAGGTTTAATTAAGTTCTTTGGAATTCAATCGTCGATTGCAATTTACTGTGAATGGCTACTGTATATTTTGCTATGATTTTCTTTCTCTTAGCATATTATGTAATGTTCTAAATTTGTAGCAAAATTAAAGAAGTCGCTAGGTTTACGTAGGTTAATTAAAGCTGTTTACGAAAGTTGTAGCAAATTTTTCTGGAATAGTGTAGGTCATGTAATCGGAGGTGTATTCATAACTGAACCACGTTTAAAAAGATGTTCAATATAAATACATTATTAAGATATTCGTCTTTGAATTATTAATAACCCACCTATAATTATGACAGTGTTCATATCCAAAAACTTTGCACTATAAACAACAACGATAGGAATTAGCTGCATTTACCAAAAGTTCATCTATTTATCAGTGGCGGCTCGTGGTTGGAAAAATAGGTGAAGAGGTACAAGAGCAGTATGAAAAGATATCTACTGTCTACAATGAAAATCCCTTAATGAGGACTTACTTATTTTTTGTACATTAAATCATATTTTCTTCCTTTTAAAGCTGCAAATTTGTCGATTATGTCGTCATAAGATGGTTAGATGGTTGTTTCTTCGTGAGAATCAATAAAATGCCTTCCTGAATAGAAATATGTGGCAAATAATCAAGTCTATCTTGGGAACTAGTGTTTCTTGAGCAAGTTTGTATTCTTTTAAGAAAACTTCTTTCTACTGACACACTTGCAGATGGAATTGTTAAACTGAGGAAAGCCAATTTATAATCTTCTGTAAAAATGTCTTTGTCTCCGTGAAACACTCGAAGGAGTTCTTGAGTCAATATATTCCTTAATTTGTCATCGGCATATACAAGACTCAGTTCATTTTTAAGGCGCTGGTGTTTAGTAAATATGTTTCCGTAAAAATGTAGACTTTCAAGAGCGCGAGAGGGAAGGCATGCATTAAATTATTCGAATTTGGTTGTGTCAGCAAGTCAGACAAATTGAAATTTTCTTACAGTCTTGAAATCTTATATCCATTTCCACAAGAATGTGGTCCAAAATTTCAAAATACAATTGTTTACAATTTTGAAAAATTGTTTCCTGTGTAAGAGCAGCATATTCCCGTGCTTATTTCTGTGATTTTGCTAGCTTTTCCAAACTGTGTTTCAAATAACTCATCGTTCCTTTTATGGCTCAAAATTTCACGAGTTTTTTTGTTTGTTTTTTTTATTTGAGTTACACAGTAGTTCATGTTTAGATATTTTTTTCTTTAAAAGTTCGAATAACAGATCGGTGTGGCCAAAAATGTAAATTCGAAAGTGTTAATATCATTCAAAAACCCCTTGGCACGATGAATTGATTTTTTGTCTGATTATTCGCTATTCGTCAGAAATCCGAACACTTCCTTCAATATATCCCAATCTTCAACAACTACACTTACTAATTTCGAAGTGGAGGGCCATAGAGTTTCTCTTATGGTTGATCTGCATCTTGCGGTTGTTGATAAAAGTGTATAAGACCGCTTCGCAGAATGCTGAACAAACGAAGAAATTCCACTGAAGCTTGCAAAAAGTATTGGACACTTAGAATTTTTAGAAAAACTCTGGTGTAATACAAGATTCAAACGATGAACTAAGCAATGAACAAAAACAGCTTGAAAAGCTTTATCCTTGACCTTTTTTCTGTAGCCCATTTAAGTGTCCAGACATTATACTTGCCCTATCGTAACATTGTCCTATTTATTTGTGTTGGTAATCAGACTGTTCCAAAATTTTGTCTAGCATTTTGTATAAAGCTCTTGACGTTCTATCTTCACTCACATCATGGAAACCCAAAAAATCCCTCAACCAATACACCTTCCGAATCAACAATCAAAAATTATATAATTTTTGACGTGATCGTTTATATATTCAGAAATACATTCAATTAATTCATTTTGAATAGTTTTTTTTTATCCTTTCGTATTGATTTTCAATTTCTAAAGAACTTCTTCATATCAACAATGAAAGTAATTCACTGAAATTTCCACGATTTATCGAGCACATTCTTTCGTGTTGGCCATGGAATGCTAATCCTTGTTTGCTCAAATACAGTATAGACTAATACTGCATCAATCACTGTATGCAGGAAATGTCTATTTAAACGAACGTTTTTGTTAAAATGCGTTTTCAAAAGCCGAGCATTCTTCCTTAGGGCATCGGCAATGGTGTTTTGAATTTTTTCAAAATTCCTTAACATTAATCCGTATTTCAGGTGTTCGCTAGAATTGCGATGTTTATGAAGTGACCGTGTTACGTTTAATAAATCTGAGAATCCGTCTTTATTCCACGCCGCATGTTTATTACTAAAAAGTAAGCAGGGCTAAAAAAAATTAACACAGAAGTGCCGCAAATCCATTTATATTCAGTAAACAAACAATTTTTAAAATTAATATTGTTAGATTTAACGCTCTTCTTGATTTCGTTCTTGGCAACAATTGTCAGTGAATCCGTCGGTCGTCCTTGAAGCTTCATGTCTCTTTTATCTTCATCTTTCCACAGATTAAATGGAGTTTGCAATAAATTACAAACAATGTCGTCCGCAGGATGCATACTAAAAACTATCACTATCAGTTTAATTGTACACAAACCTAAAATATCATTTAATGCTTTCAACAAATAATCACAAAGCATGAAAGAACAAATTCCTTTCGAAAAATAATATACCAAAGCACCACAAGGAAAAAGCCCTAGCAGATTGCAAGGTAGCCTGGTAGTCCACCCGCTCCACCGTGATCTCTCACGACTTTACGCTCAAAAACTGAAAGATGCAGAGGTAAGGCGCCTGAAGCTGAAACACTTCACTTGAACGAGCAGATTGGGAAGGGTGACGTCACGGTTACGATGACAACTCGGCGGAAAACTGCAGACTTCCAAGCATTCTCATTTCGGCTCTTCACTTGCACTGCTTTGCGTATAAGGATTTGTTTTCCGTATTGAGTGCACCATGTGAATTAATATCTATTCAAAATTTTTAGTATTTTGGAACTGAATAAAGGCAAAAAAGAATATATTATAAAAAATATTGAATCAAATTTTATTTTGAGTAAAATAGGTGAAGAGGCTCTTCACCTATTTTGAGTAAAATAGGTGAAGAGGCTCTTCACCTACTTCACCTGAAAAGCCGCCACTGCTATTTATTTTTTCCTGTTTTAGGGCTTGACCAGTATACTAAATTGCAGATTTGACCATAGCTAGTAAATAATACTCATTTTAAACTAATAGACAAGGTGCTTTTGATAGTGTGCTACAAGATCAGTTAATAGAACTGGAGCTCCTTTATTTAAAACTGAACTTTACAGTACAAATACAGATTCTCTGGATTAGAAGAGGACATTAAAGCAGTAACTTTTGCATGTAGGACACTGCACTCACTGTTTCTTGGAATTATATGACAACGCAAGACATCACTGTTAATATCTCCTGATTCACAACAAAACCACTTCGAATGTGAAACATAAAATAATGGTGATACTAAACACAGTAGATGAGAAAAGTGAAAGTTGAAACATAAAGGGCGCACAGATATTTAAAAGATTAAAAAAGAAAAAAAAGAGTAGAAGTAGACAAATGAACAAGGAAACATTTGGAAGTGACCGAACATGAGCACCTTACAGTGAAGATTTGCAATTCTGGCTCCTCTCAAGCTATGAATGACCCTGTAAATATATGTATGTACATGTTGATTTTTGAAGAAATATTGTCATAATACATGGAAATACATTAGAACTATTAACACAGCAATAATACATCTCTAAATTGCCTGTATTTCCGGTTCATTCCAAAAACAGATTTGATTCTCTTCTGCCACCCCATTTCTAGTCATTGTACATTTTTGGTATTCTAAAACTTCATGTTCTCTCATTCATTTTACAGAACAGTAAACATTTTATGATCATCAGTTACTTTGATATTCCATAAATAAGCTATAAGTCAAATATATTTCATTCACTTCTGGTACCAAATGTTTTCTTTACCTGATTTAGTTGCTGTTCTGTAATGCATGTACATGTTCTGAGATTAAACATTGTTTTCATGCATTTTAACTCTCTCATGAATAATTTGCTATTTCTGTCTAACATTAGTTACAGCATTCATGCTCTACAGAATATATGCTCTAATTAAACTTTCCCCTTTTGGTTCTTTGTTGTTATTTAAAGTCCTTCTTGTTACATTTTCTTCCTTTACATCATATCTTACTTTTTTTTTTTTTTGGTAAAATCAGTGAGATGTAGCTAAAAGGTCATTCCTTGCACATTGGGTGTGGCATGTGTGTTTTGCCTATCCAGCTTATGACCTGTCTGTGTTTTATCAACAGATTATAATTTCTTCAAAGCTGAGGTATTTGTGGTAGCTGAAGCATTCAAATATTTATTGTGGTTTATTTGCTCACAGTTCATGTTCTGATTAGCTCAGTGTAATTAGCCTGTACTGTTTTGCACATCAGTGTAAATATCTTGAACCCAATATTTTGATAGTTGTTACAGATTTCCTGTATTATATTTTTTTATATTCTTTGGTATTCTTGCTGTGTATCCATGCATCTCCCACCTTTCATTTTTTGTTTTCCCATTAGGACTCAAGGACTTTTAAGAGAAAAGTCACTCATACCTGGTGTGGCACCCATTGTATGTGAAGGAAAGCATTTTGCTGCTGCTAGTGAAGGTTACTGAAGATGAGATTTAACTATTTGAGATAAGTGTTTTGTATTGGATTTACATATAAATTTCGATACAAATATTTGTCTTTAATGGTCGAATTGCAGCAGTAAGCTAAGTTCCAGCTACAAATACTGTTGGGTAAGCTTTTCTTTTCTCGCATATATAAAAATGACTTCAAGAAGTTTGATATGTATGTGGGCATCAACTCATAATAATATTTCTTCATGTTCTAACTAGCTCATTCTCTTTTGTCAAGTGTAACTAGAGGTATATTGAACCCCCCATTAGGAAATGATAGTACTGATATATTTTCTACAGCTTACAATGTACATAATGAGTGTGAAATGCAGTTCCCAGCTAGGCTTTTTGATGACAGAAATGGGGGGAAATCTTGAATTCAGCTGAAGTAAAAATATAACAACATAAAATTATAAAGATATCAATTACAATATATGAAAATGTATAGTTATGGTAAACAAATAAATTACTTGAATGACAACTTTAGTACTTAACTAATCAGATGAAATAGGCTGTCGTAAGAAGTTTTAGCTTAAAAGGTCAGCATTATTTTTGGAAATCAGATTTTGGTACTGGAGATGTTACATGGATAACAGTGAACTAAAGATGATTTAGTATCTGATGGCAGAAAATTTGCACTTCTATATTTCCCATGCACTTCTGATTAGTTATCCATTAATTTTTGTGGCAATAAAATGTAGGTTAAATGTGCATTAACATATAGGCTGCTGTTAACAATGCGCTCTGTAATTAGAGCTAAAATTAATCACCTTGTGTTGATTAGATTTTCCTATTCTTGAACATATGTTGTGCTAGCAAAAAACTGTAGGATTTATCCTCAATGAATTCTTTGTTAATAAATATAACCTTGGTCATAAATGCTATACGTATATTTCAAAAACCAAATTAAAAATCCTTATTAAATACACACGTCTGTTTCATTTACTACTTAAAAGCTATTAACTTATTACATTTGAATGTGCCTCTTTTAATAGTGATGTGTATTAGAAGTATAATATTTTGAATGCAGTTGGATTTATTTTAAAAGAGACCTTACAGTAGGAATTATTTCTGCTGCTTATGTAAATCTGTTTTTATCAAGTCAGATTTCCATTACTCTCAGCAGGACTTGTAAATCCTATTTCCAAAAACTAATAAACTGTAAATTTTCTTGCTATATTTTGAAACTGCACCCTTTAAAAAGGTACACCCCCCCCCAAAGTTCCCTTCCTATTAATGCCTGTAGTTTTAAAATTATTGATATTCATACCTTTGAAGCCCACCACAGTTCTAACCAAACCAGTTGGAATTTCCTACCTACATTAGAAGAAACTAAAATCAGTCAAGTGCTTAAAGCAATTATAAAAAATAAAATGAAAACACAGTAACGTCAAATTTTGAGTTTGACTTTTTTAATTCTTTGAACAAGCTCGCAGATACCCCATTTTTTCTTAAAGGCTTGGAAATAAAATCTAGATATTTCAGTAATTTTTGTTTTTTTTTAAATAATAATGTTCAATGGGAATACCCCCCTTGTTTATTTGCTTAAGAATAATCACAATTGTTCTTCAAGTAAAACATACGTGGAATAGCGTTGTTTACTTTAATTTTCCTCCTGACAACACGGCAGAAGTGTTCCCTCCCTTTAAAGTGCGATCTTTTGAAAATTTCACTCATAATACAAATTCTCTGGAGCTCGACCGTTACAATTTCTATGATAAACAATATTTTACGATAATCCGCTAAGACAAAGAAAGATTTTAAACGCTTTATAAAATTATGTTTAGTATAAACACATATTAAATCGTCAGTTCATATACGTCTCAGTCGTTACGAAGAACCTTTTTTAGATCTCTTTTCCTCCATGAAAATCTAAGGTTTTGTACTGAAATTCCTTTCATGTAAACCTAAGAGTTTCTTAAACCTATTCCACTGCTTTTCCATTTCGCTTATAATTTAAGACAACGTAAAATCTTAAGAAAACGAACAGGGTCTCACTAATGCTTTCCTACGGAAAATCGTCTGCTTTTGCATCTTGAGGGTAACCACGCCAAAGCTGGCAGTACAACTTTCACCGCGGAAGCGTACAAACCCGGCTTCACTTTGCTAGCATGGGAAGAGTTGGCGACAGCGTCTCCTCTTATCCCTACCTCCATGTGTATATGTCGTGTGTTTTTGGATATGTTGTGTGTTTTGGAATCAAGGAGGTTAGAAGAAAGAGGGAATGGCAACAGCTCCTCTTCGTGGGCTGCTGGCGTGACGCCACTTTTTATCAGCTGACTACGCCAATGCGCCCAATCCGAGAATCTCCTGTATATCTCTACGGAGAAATCGCGATTTTGAACGGTTTTTTCGGACCCTTACGCTACCCATATAGTCATGAAAAAAATTGAGGCTGAAACATTCATTCCCATAATTATAAAATTACTGAAAAAATAGAAAAATATGTGCTGGTATTTCTTTAAAAAATTTAACAAAACAATTATTTTTTGAGCGGAAGTGCATACTGCGTATGGTTACTTGCATACTGCGCTTGTGCAAGTAGCCGTGTATAAAATATTACCAAAACTCTAATGTAGAGAAATACGAAGTCCGAAATATTTCTTGTTTGCATCCTTGTTTTGCATGCGCGAAGCGTAACTGCTTCAGGCACAGGAAGTGACATCACTGTTGTGAACTCCCGCAGACTCGCGCCACTTCAGAGAGAGAATCGAAACAGCTGATCTGTTTCGGCTTCACTCAAAACGGGTCCTTTCACCTCCTCTTCTTCTAACCTCCTTGGTTGGAATTTGTGTGTCGTTGTGTTTCGCTGTATGTCGTGTTTGTGTTATAATTAAAAGGTTCTGAACCCTAGTATTTCTTAATGGTGAATATAAACATCCGATGCATTGAGTCATTGCTAATATGGTAATAATAATAATAGAAGCTAAGATCCGCGACTTCAAAACCGCGAAATTTATTTCTAAATATTTTACTTTATTTACTAAAAATAAAACAGTGCTTTTCTTTTTAATACTTCATTCAAAGCTACCGTCAAAATTCCCCGATCTTTCTTTAACCAGCTTCATATGAAATTTCCGCCAAAAATTTTGTAAAATATTTTTGCTGAGGCTAGAGGCCCTCTTAGCTGTGAGCCCCCTCCACCCCAACCCCACACTGCGGGGTTGCGGGGCTAAACTACAGTTCCTTTCTCCTTCAGATCCATCGTTTGCAGCTCTTCAATCACAACTTCATAGTATTCTATCTTCCTTTGCTTCTTCGTCTCTTACCCGGTTAAAGTTTTCCAAGTTACATTTTCATGATGACTCGTTTCAACACCTTCGACATCTTGAATCCCACCGTGCTCTGAGTTCCAACATTTCTTTTCTCTCACTTCCAGATGGCTCAACAATTTCTGATCCAGTGCAGATCTGTGATCGAACTTTTCAGTACTTCACTGATCGGTTTCGATTGCGGGTCCAGCCGCCTGCAGAGAATTCTCCATTATTATCACATCTTCCTCAGGTCCCGTCTTTTTCCCCCTCCTTGCTTTCACCGATCTCTCCCTCGGAGGTTCGTTTTGCCATTTCTAGTCGGAATGACCCCTGGGGCTGACGTTGCTTGTTTCAACTCGATCTTTTCTTCTTCGACTTCTCGTTGCTTGTTTCAACTCGATCTTTTCTTCTTCGACTTCTCGTTGCTTGTTTCAACTCGATCTTTTCTTCTTCGACTTCTCGTTGCTTGTTTCAACTCGATCTTTTCTTCTTCGACTTCTCGTTGCTTGTTTCAACTCGATCTTTTCTTCTTCGACTTCTCGTTGCTTGTTTCAACTCGATCTTTTCTTCTTCGACTTCTCGTTGCTTGTTTCAACTCGATCTTTTCTTCTTCGACTTTCGTTTCTTCTGACTTTGCTTTTGCTCTTCTCCGCCTAATTCCTAAAACTGGTAATCTTGGTCTTCTATCTAACTGGCGCCCCATATCGATTCTTAACACCGACTATAAGATCTTTGCAAAAATTCTGGCCCTTCGCCTTAACCCTGTTATACAATTTATTATTCATCCTGACCAAACTTATACGATCCCTTCCCGCTCGATTGCAACTAACATCACTACCATCCGTGATTTACCGTGATTTACACTCTCTTGCTTCCCGTCTTTCCGAACCTCTCGCTATTTTTAACCTAGATCAGAAACAAGCATTCGATTCTGTCCATCATTCTTATCTTTTCTCTGTTCTTCGTCACTTTGGCTTTCCTCCCCTTTTCTGTCAGGCACTTTCCAATCTATATTCCCATTCTTCCTTTCGTGTTCGGACCTCTTCTTTTATGACGGCTGCTATTCCTTTTGCAAGCGGTATCCGGCAGGGTTGTCCCCTGTCGGGTCAACTGTATGCCATCACGTTTGAACCACTTCTTATTTCCCTTAGCTCTCGTTTGCTGGCAGGTATTCAGCGTGGTGTGGCCTCCACACGGCACCACCGCGTGGTTTTGTCGGCCTATGCGGACGACCTTACTCTTTTTTTACGTTCCCAACAGGCTTTTGGTGTTGTTTTGTCTACCTATACTGAGTATGTTTCAATTTCAGGTGCGGCCCTTAATACCTCTAAATCTGTTGGCTTGTGGGCTGGCTCGTGGTCGTTCCGCGGCGACCGCCCTTGGGGTACCCGGTGGTCGACCACGGTCATCAAACTTCTTGGAGTGTTCATTGGGAACCCGGTGGCGGTTGCTGCCGCCACTTGATCCCCTTTGGTGCAGGACATGAATCGACGCCTTGCCCCTTTTCACCGTTTGAAACCGTTTCTTTCTTTTTATAGCATGTCGCATTTTCTTTCCGCTTTTCTTCTTCCGGCCCTTTCTCATACTTGGTTTGCTCATTTCCTCCTCCCCTCTTTCTTCGTTACGTTCAATGTCTTTTTACAGATTTTATATGGGATGTCGTACATTGGGTTCATCGATCCACGCTTGTTCTTCCGGTTTCTTTTGGTGGTCTTTCCCTTCCGTATTTGTCCCTTAAATCAAACGCTTTCCATCTCCAACATTTTTTGAGGATTTTTTCCCTTCCTTCCGGTTCTTCGATTACTATAATTGACACTTTGCTTTTTCCACGAAGTCCTTTTCTTTCTCTGGCTACATTTATCCGCATGGACCTCTTCCCACTCATTCCCGATCACTTTCCCGCTACTTACCGTACCGTTTTCTCCCTCTGGCACTCCTTATGTCCAGTCCGCCTCCCCCGCTTCGACTAACGATCTCCTAGCGGAACCTCTTTCCTTCTTCTCTGCCCTTCGTTCTCCAAATTCTCAGTACCTGAACTTCTCCACTTGGTTTGCAAGTGGCGTCGTTCAGGTTTCTCAACTTTTTTATTCTTCTCTTCACTGGAAATCTTTTGATCGCCTTTTCCTTCTGTTACTTGATACCCCTCAGCATCGTGAACAGTTCTGTCTTATTCAGTCCTGTTTTATTCGTCTTTATCCTTCTCTTGTCAATTCTACAGGCCTCATTCCGTCTTCCGCCCCGTCGCTCAGTCTTCCCTTTCTTCTCTACTTAAACGATTCTCCATTTTTACCCCATCAAGTTACAGCCAAGCTCCTTTATTCACATTTTCTTACCAATTTAACAGCTCCATTAGCAATACCTTCTGTTTCAGCTGCAGATCTTCCAGGTACGTGGAGTTTTCCATCGACTTCCTTGGCTTCCCCGAAAGCCAGGGACATTCATTGGCTACACCTACACCGTCGGTTGCTCACTCCGCGTACCCTTCATCGCTTCCGTCATTTGGCTTCCCCGCTTTGCTCCTTTTGTTCTACACTTAGTGATGTGTCACATTCCTATGATTCTTTTCTGGTGTTGTAGCCCTTGTTTTCGATTATGTTTTCCCTTCTTTCCAAAGTTTGCCCTTGTCCTCATACAATGTTCCATTTTTATTTCCTCAGACGCCATTCTCCCCCTGTAAATGTCCACAATTCTGTTTGTGCATTCATCATTCTCCAAGCGAAGTTGACGATTTATTTGTTTTACCACTCAAGCTGGGATCGAGCTTCTCTCCGGCGTTATCATCCGGCCACGGTGTTTTTGTGCCGGAGGTACCGATCATCCATCAGATCGGTCTTCCAACTTGAGTATGACATGGCGCGGGTTCGGCAGGATGTGCCTGCCTTTTTCTCTCTCTGGTTTGTCATGGTTTCACGTTTCTGCAGGCATTATTGCTCTCCTCCCGTAGCCAGAGTTTATTTATATTTATATATATATTTTTTTTATAAAAAAAAAATATATATATATAAATATAAATAAACTCTGGCTACGGGAGGAGAGCAATAATGCCTGCAGAAACGTGAAACCATGACAAACCAGAGAGAAAAAAGGCAGGTGATGCGTAACATCACAGCCTCTCCTTGACAAATGTCAACCCCGCCTTCTCGTGGTGCATCCTGTTCCCACTAAAAAGGCTCTGACGACCGCATATAGCGGTATAACTATACCATCGGGATTAGAGGAAATTCTATCCCACACTCACCAACCCGCTTGGCCAGCGTGGTGAGTTATGGCCAAACCCTCCAAAATGATTCCACAACTTAAATCTTGGCCCTCAGTCTCCGGCAGCTGGAATGTACCTGGCCAAGGCAGCGGCCAGTGCGACATGAAGGCAGAGGGTGCTAAGAATCCCCGGAGGACCGGACTAGGCTGCCATCTGATGCTGACCTTGGCTACTTACAATGGACGCTCCCTATCTTCTGAATCAAGGCTTCTTGAATTGGAAGAGGAACTACAAAGGATCAAGTGGGACATCGTGGGGCTAAGTGAGGTAAGGAGAAAAGGAGAAGATCTCATCGAACTGAAAAGTGGACATCTCTTCTACTATCGTGGGACAGATACTGGCAGAACTAGTGGTGTTGGATTTATAATAAACAAGAAACTGAAGGATAAAGTTGTAGAAGTTGAAAGTTCCTCTGACAGAGCTGCACGACTTGTTATCCAACTCTCGAAAAGATACCAGGCTCAGATTATTCAAACTTATGCACCCACCACAAGTCATCCTGAAGAAGAAATTGAAGAATTTTATGAGGAAATTTGTCATCTAAATAATAAAGGTAAGCAGCACTTGAAAATAATTATGGGAGATTTCAATGCAAAAATAGGGCAACGGCAACAGAATGAAACTTCAGTAGGTAAATTCGGTCATGGCAACAGAAACCAGCGTGGAAATACTCTCGTTGAGTTTGCAGAGGCAGAAGGGTTTTTCATCTTGAACTCCTTTCTTCAAGAAAAAGCCACACAGGAAATGGACATGGAGACATCCAAATGGGACGACAAGTGAAATTGATTTTATTATGTGTAACAAAAAATTCGTCATAGAAGACTGCACTGTGCTAAACAAGTTCAACACAGGTAGTGACCATAGATTGGTGAGATGTAAGATGCACCTCAACACTAAACTTGAACGTGGCAAGCTCATAAGACAAACAAAATCTATTGACGTAACCAACCTTAAAAAACACCATAATACCTTCAAGTTAGAACTGAAAAACAGGTTCTCTGCTTTAGAAGGCCTAACATCGGAAGAAGTGGACATCTCTGAAGTTAACAGAAAAGTAACCAAAGCTCTTATGGAAACAGCAACAAAATTAGCTGGGTCTAAGAACAAGTTGCATGTGAACAAATTATCAGGAAAAACCAAAATGTTGATGCAAAAAGAAGAGAGATGAGGACAATTAAAGAAGATGTGACTTCCAAAGTGGAATATATAGAGCTATGCAAGACAGTAAGAAAAAGTATCACTGAAGACGTAAGGAAATTCAACTGTGAACTAGTGAGGAAAGCAATTGAAAACAACCAAAGCCTAAAGATAGCAAAGGGACATCTCAGTAAGGGAAGAAAACAGATTATGGCACTGAGAAAAGAAGATGGTTCTGTAACAAGAAATAGAGGCGAAATTTTGACAAGAGTGAAAGATTTCTACTCCAAATTATATGAAAGGGATGATATATGCACTCCAGACATCATGAAAGATACCAGTACCAGAGTTCCTCCAGTCCTTCCAGCAGAAGTTGCACATGCAATCAAGAACATGAAGCGAGGAAAAGCTCCAGGAGAAGATGGAATCACTGTAGACATCATACAAGAAGCAAGTGGAGAAATCGAAACAGTACTAGCCCAAATTTTCACTCGATGCCTTAATGAAGGAAAGATTCCTGAGGATTGGAACACCGCTACAATGATCCTGCTACATAAGAAAGGTGACATTGAGGATCTCGGAAACTACAGACCTATCAGCCTCCTATCAGTAGTTTATAAAATCTTCACTAAAGTTCTTTCACACCGCTTGAAGGTAACACTGGACATGGCTCAACCGAGAGAACAAGCTGGATTCAGGAGTGGCTACAGCACAATAGATCATATCCACGTGCTGAGAGAACTAATTGAAAGAGCGAGGGAATATGAACTTCCATTGTGCATGGCTTTTATCGATTATGAAAAAGCCTTTGATTCGGTGAAACCATCAGCAGTTACAATGGCTCTGAAAACCTGCGGTATTGAAGATGCATACATTAATATTATTAATAACATCTATGAAAATGCAAGTGCAAAGATTCGGCTGTTTGAAAATACAATACACGTAAAAATTGGAAAGGGAGTGAGACAAGGTGACACCATATCTCCGAAGCTCTTTAATGCCACATTGGAGGGTGTTTTTCAGTCGCTGAGCTGGGAAAACAAGGGGATAAAGATTAATGGAGATTATCTAACCCACCTTCGTTTTGCTGATGACATAGTCATTTTTGCAACTACCCCATCAGAGCTACAGAGTATGATCCAGGAACTTGCTGACAAGAGTAAAGAAGTGGGATTAAAAATGAACTTTCAGAAGACAAAAGTGATTTACAATGCTTTTACAAGAAATGAAGATTTATCGATTGATGGAGAAAAGCTGGAGATAACAGACACGTACGTTTATGTTGGACAGCAGATATCAAGTGAGGGTCACATTGGTGAAGAAATTAATCGGCGTACAAAACTTGCCTGGAGAGCTTTTGGAAGAAACAGCATAATTTTCAAGAGCAATATGCCATTATGTCTTTTTGATCAATGCATCCTTCCAGTGCTTACGTATGGTGCAGAGACGTGGACCTTAGCTAAAAGAGACATACAAAGGCTGCAGACAACTCAAAGCAGCATGGAGAGGTGCATGCTTGGTGTAACCAGGAGAGATAAGAAGAGGAACACGTGGATCCGAAAAATGACAAGAGTGGAAGACATCATGATCAGAGTTAAATCCCTGAAATGGCAATGGGCTGGACATACTGCCAGAAGGACAGATCATCGATGGACAGCCGAAATTTTAGATTGGATTCCAAGGGACAGGAAAAGACCCAGAAGAAGGCCACATGGGAGATGGGTGGATGAAATTTGAAAGTATGCAGGGGTGACATGGAGGAGACTGGCACAAGACAGACCGTTGTGGAGGAAACTTGGGGAGACCTTCGTCCAGCAGTGGATTGATAATGGTTGACAATGATGATGATGATATATTTTTTTTATTGGTGTTTGTTTTGTTTAGTGCATAATTTTTGTACATACCGTAGATCTGTGTCAGTGGGTTAGTGTCTCCTTTAGTTTATCTTTTTGTTGCTTTCCGTGCACACACATTCCCGTTAATTTGTTGTCGGTAGCGTTTACTGACTTTTTCATTTCTTTTCTTTTCTTTTATTTTTCGTCGGCCTCAAGCCGTTTGTCGACAAACTTTTTTGTGTGCCGGCTAAGCGTTTTGGTATTTTCTGTTTATTGTTTACTGTTACCAAGGTGTTTTGTGTTGTTTTGTTGATGTTGATTGCATTTTTGCTGTGGCGTGCACATTGTCTGATGTGTTTTTTTTTTTTTTTTTTTTTGTTGCTCAAGTGTCGGCTTTTTTTTCTAGTTTGCTTTTGGTGTCGTTCACCTTTTTTATATTTATTACTCGTCAGTTTCACACAGTTTACTGTCGCACGTTTTTGTGTTTAATGTTGTGATTGTTTTTATTTTTTTGTTTTAATTTTTTTCTTGCTGAACCGGTACTGCTGGCGTGTGGTACCGGTGGGGGGTTTTTTTTTGTTCTGAACCTAACCGACGTGTTTCTTGTGCAGTTGGTGTTCATTTTTGTGGTTAGTGCAGTGCATACAGTGCGTATTCGCTGTTTCAACCCGAATGTATTTGGTGGTGATGCTTGTCTGCAAGTTTAACCCCTGTGTTCTTTTTCACAAAGTTTTCATGGTGGTATTTGTGTATTGTGCATTCTTCATTGTGTTCATGGTGCTATTTGTGTATTGTGCATTGTGTGTTGTTTTCTTGGTGTTATTTGAATATTGTGGTTTGTGTGTTGTGTTAATGGTACGGGGTGTTAGTTTCTAGTGGTTGTTTTTTTCTCTATGTTGCTGTCGGTCTTAGTGACCGAGATACGCTTTAAATGTAAATTTTTGTTGTTCGTCGGCTTTCAGCCATTTGTCAACGCATTTCTCCGAACTCCCAGGTGCTGTCTTTTTCCGGCTGCAGCTTGTTGTCTGACTTGTTGTCTGACCGTGTGGTTTTTTTCCTTTACAGTTGTGGCAAACTCGGCTGACTTTTCTTTACCGCCTTGCTTCGTCGGTGGTCTGTCCTGTATGTATTGTTTGTTGTGCAACTGTTTTTTTTTATCTTGCCGTGTGTTATTCTTCAATTTGCTCTGATGTCGTCTGCTTCTTCCTGTAGAGTACTATCTGTTTATTGCGATATTGATTATGTGGAGTTATTGTTGTTACCGGTGAGTTATTGTGCAATTTTTTTCCCGGTGAAAATTTGTGTTTTTATGTTGTCTTTTTTTTGTAAATAAATGCTCTTTTGAAGTTCCCTTCCCCCGAAATTTTTTTTTAGTATACGTCCCTGATTGCAGAGCCTGATTTACGCAAGGGCACACGGGGCCCGTGCCCAGGGCCGCCATGTGACTAGGACCCCCAATTTGAGCACTAACATTTAATTTTTATTATTATGGGCAGCAAAAACGGCGACGGCGGCGTGCAGCAGTTAATTTTCACCGATTGTAAATATGCATCGATATGTTGCTTGACAACAATCGATTATTAATATCCATTTGAAAGATGAGAGATAAAATGTTTACTTTTAATTTACAATTTTTGAACATTTATTGCTTCTTGTATTTATTAAAGTAGATAGTACTTGTGTATTAACGCAGCACTTCTTGTGCTTTATACAATTATACATACAATTATAGAATAATTACGGGAAGCACCAGGGGTGCTGCCTTAATGCGCAAGTACCATTGTTAATTTATGAGGATGTAGAACGTGACGTCATCGATAAGTTTAGGTGAGTGGCAACAGTCCCTGGAAGTTTCTGAAGGACAAGCAGAGCTGTCTGTCCTGCAGTTAGTGTGTAAAGTGTGATCATTAGCTGTCGGTGTTTATAAAAACTTGAAGCCAAAATGCTTAGATTTTGTGGCATTATTTTAATTGTAATAGTAGAGGAGTTCTTTTTAAGTTCTTTTTTAGACTGCCAGCTGCTGTCTCTAAAGACAGTACCGAAAGATTCGCTCTGCGAAACAAAGGGAGATCATTTCCCAGAGCTTAGAAAACCCTTTTTATTGAAGAGTTAGACTCTTCAAAGGCAGAGAACCTTTAAACAGTTAGTTTTATCCAGAAATCAGTGATTTCTGGTAAGGCAGAGAACCTTTTTTTACTTGTTCAAATGCGGTTGGCGTGCAGTGCTTGCAATTATTGGGCCAAGCGTTTCACTCGTTGATTTCAAGTTGAATTTAAAATGTGTTGGCTCTTTTTTTGCTTAGGTTTTATTGCTACCGACTATTTTTCTTATAGAACACCTTTTAGAGTTTGTCTTTTAGTCAAAATGTTTCTTAAATTAACGCTACAATACCCAATAGGCACTTACACGTGGTTTTTTTCGTCCATGGACTTCTATTCAGCAGAAGGTTCTGAATGATCTATGGGGGTGTTGAAATTTTTATAGAGCTAAAAGTTAATTTGTTGGCCAGCCTGACTTTTAGTCAGAATGAAATCTCTTTGGCTGCTGTTTTTTTTAGGAGAGCTCGAGCACACCGTCCACAGACTCACTTTTTCTTCGAGTTTTTGGCTTTTCACTTAGTATTTTCACTTTTAAGGTTATTTTGCTGTCGGTGTTGGGGTTTTTACTTTACTAGTTTGTTCTACATGGTATTTCCTCCTCAGACCATAGTTGATTTTATTTTTAGTACACTTGAATTTTTATCTGGAGCTGAAGCCCGCTTTTGCGGAAAACTACAAATAATGGGTAAAATTATTGTCCAAATAAAATTATTATTGTTGTCTAGGTCGGTTTAAAAACTGGGATTATGCTGCTAAATTTATTTACGAATAAATAAATTAGGGCGCAAATCCCAGCAAAAATACTGTGTTTTTTCACCACAATTTTGCGTGAAAAAACAGATTTTGCCCTAAATTCTTCTAAGTATTCGAAATCGTTTCCCAGAGCTTAGAAAATCCCTTTTTATCGAAGAGTTAAACTCTCCAAAAGGCAGAGAATCTTGCAAGGATCAGTTTTATCCAGAAACCAGTGATTCCTGCAAAGGTGGAGAAGCTACCTTTTTCACCCAGTGTTCCGCACCTGAGAGGGTAATGAGCCTTACTTATTAAAGCAGCGTACCAATTTTCTCGCTAAATTACTAATTGCTCACTAAATAATGATATTATCAAATTATCATGTAAAAGAATATCCAGGATGGGAAATTGTTGTATGCTTCGAGACTTTTATATGCCTCGAACTGTTCTGCGGTAAAGGTGCTTCGACCAAAGACGAAGTAAAAGAAAATATTTATTATTTGCATTTTTGGAAAACTTTTCGCGTCATCTTCGAAGTTATATGCATTCAGCACTTACGGATCTTTTTTTTTTTTTTTTTTTTTATTTTAGGTTTAACGACCACCGTGAGCAACTCAATGGGCTATAAGCAGTCGCCCGTCCCTAATTTAGGATCACTGGTTCCAGGGAAGGGAGAGAGCCAGTGCCGTAAGACAAACACAACATCCATGCCGAACGGGATTCGAACCCGGACCCCTTACGGACGAATTATCAGATGCCAGCGCCTTAGACCACTGCGCCACCGGGGCGGCGCGGATCTTTTTCTTCAGTTACTTTAATTTTTTCCAAAAACCGTATTTTGTACTCGGAAGTTAAACTTTCAAAGTAAGACGCCATCATTTCAACGGGGCTGGTTGTCCTTCACTTACGTTACTAAGGCTCGTTGCCATGCTGAAAGTCACGTGTCTTCTACAACCTCATTAAGAGTACGATTCATGCCCGGGGATGGGGGCCCTCAAGTTGTTTGTGCCCAGGGCCCCACTTGTCTTAAGTCGGTCTCTGCCTGATTGGAAGTACAGGGAGCAAAATCACTAGATGTCCACCTTAAATGCCACGGAGGTTCCTATCCACGGTTCCCAGTGCTACATTGAATAAATATTACGTGCACTATGCACATGAAAACTTTGAAGACGATCGAATTCGTTTTACCATACATATTTCAACAGTTTTCTTTTTTATTGGAGGCTTAACGACCACCGTGAGCAACTCAATGGGCTGCAGTTGCCCGTTTCCAATTTAGGGTCACTGGTTCCAGGGAAGGGAGTGAGCCAGTGCAGTAAGACAAACACAACATCCATGCCTCACCGGGATTCAAACCCAGACCCCTTTCGGACGAATGATCAGAGGTAATCGCTTAGACCACTGCGCCACTGGGGCGGCACAGTTTTCTTTCAAGGATCTGAAAAAAAAATTTCATAGTAGAATTTATAAGATGTTTCCTTGTAGATACATGGGTTTTTGTAGTGGACCTCAAGACTAAAATTCCTGTCCTGGTTTGGTCGTCCGAATCCGCTACTGCAAGTAAAACATGACAGTTATGTGAACGCTGATAACATAACACTCGACAGAAATGCAGAATGAAAAGCGAACCAACACAGAACGAATGAGTATCAGATAGTAAGAGTAACCATAGGAACATGTATCTGGGATAGGTAGGAGCCCTGACGTCGCTAGACTTCGAAATCACGATGGGTGAGCATTATTTTTTGTGGGGCAAGCTTGATAGCAACCTTTATTTTACAAAACGCTGAAAAAACGAATTTTTAATGTGTTTTTTTTTTTTTTTGATTGAAGGTTTAACTACCACCGTGAGCAACTCAATGGGCTATAAGAAGTCGCCTGTCCCTAATTTAAGGCCATTGGTTCCAAGGAATTGAGAGAGTCTGTGCCGTTAGACAATAAAACTTCCATTTCTCACCCTGATTCAAACCCGGAATTTTCTCGGACGAATGGTCATATGACCACTGCGCCACCGGGGCGACTTTAATGCTTTTCACTACTGGCTACAAATGAATTTGTGCAATCCCCACCCCTTCCAATTGAATACACATACATACACGCATCTGTTTGGTTACGCCACTGGTGTAAGATAGAAGTGTTGGTAGAATGTCGTCTTCAACTTTTGTTTTGCTCTGAATGCATTGTCTTAAGTTGCTTTTCAAAATCTTGCATATTTGTTTGCATTTTTGCTTATGAAAATAGTACTGTACTTGAACAATTTATTTAAAAGAAAATGTCATTTTTGTTTATTTAAATCAAATTTTAACATCATTCCACACAATACCTCCCTCCTCCTTAACTCCCTTGCTTCCAGCCAGTGACTTTGCCTTGTACTCCTATACAAAGTAGTCGTCAGCCACTTTCTGCACTTTCACTGCCTCGGGGCAGTCTTAAGAGCGCTAGTGTAGCTTTAGACTCTACTTTCCGTCTTGAAATCCCATATTTAGTAACTAAAACAAACAGCAGAGCAATTAGTAATGATCTCCCTCAGTGAATTAATGTCCACTCTCCTCATTCTCCTTTGGCCATACTTACATGAAAAAGAGGCTTAAACTAAGGATTTAAAACAGTGGAGAACAATTGAATTTTCATGGCACTGCGGAAGATATTTCGATAACCTTCCTATGGAAAAGTAGACGACTCACTTCCTCTAAGAAAGAATTCCCAGGGCTACATGAAATAAAATACAAGACTTATTACTTGGCAAAATGCACATTATATTTTAAAGTTAAACATACTGAAAATGACACATTTTAATGGGGGTGGGTGGCAGGGTGGGTAAGACAAATTTCAGACCCTCGTATGCCCTTGGCGACGTCCCTGGGTAAGACCGCAGCAAGCTTTTTTGTCTGGGAGGGCAAGACTTGAAATCATGCCCATTCGAGTTCCAAATTACGCTCCTTCGAGTTCAAAATTACGCCCCTTCGAGTTCCACTCAAATAATTCGTGGTTTTTATTTTCTCACACACCACCGTTACAGGATGATAGTTTAAAACTCCCAGTTCAGGTTTTTGACATAAATTTTATTGAAAATGTAAAAACTTGGTAAATACCCAAAAATCACAGGTGGTAAATACCGAGAAAAACGCAAAAGTTATGTAATCGACGACAGCAGAACACTCGACAGAAATACAGAACGAAAAGCAAACCAGCGCAGAACGAATGAGTATAAGATAGAGAACGTAACAATAGGAAGAAGTTTTGTGGGTACGGCTTGGAAAAATTCCGTTCAAGATTGAACGCTCACAGAACTTTCTGCGATAGGGCACAAACGATTACTTAGATCTTCATCCCAAGCACATGTTCGAAAAGGTCATGGAAGTTAGGCATATCAGCATACTTCTTTGTGTGCCCCCATTCCCTGTTTTGGAAAATTCCTTTCATGGTTACGAGATGTTCACACCTCATAGTGTATGTTACTCTGTACCCTAGTTAACTGCATGGAATACTGTAGGAGACTAGGTAAAGTCTTTAAAAAGAAAATACTGAAGGGCATAACTTTCATTTTTAGCTACGATTTCTATTTTTTACATCCTCCAGAGCATGAATTTACGCCCCTGGAATGACCATTCTGGGAGGGCATCCGCCCTCTCTGCCCTCCCGGTAGCTACGGCTCTGGGAATAAGGCTTGAAAACATTCCATTCAAGGTTAAACGCTCGGAGCGACTTTCTGTTACAGAGCGGAGATAACCAATTATGGTGTATTTGGAAAAGTCACAGAGCCATATCCGTATATTATTCTTTATGCCTCTCTTCCCTATTTCGAACAGTTCCTTTCATGCCTAGAGGGATCCACAACTTACAAAGTACGTTACATTTTACCCTGGTTGGCTGCACTAAATACTATATGCGCGACTAACTAAAGTTTAAAAAAAGAAAATACGGTGAAACTTCAGAATAAATGTCACTGCTCGGACTGGAGAAAGTGACAGTTATTGGGAGATGGCCGTTGTTCGGATATTATGCCAAAGTTAATAGCGCTAGTCCGTTGCGTTTGTATAAATATAGAATAAGTATATAAAGCTTACGCACAAAGAAAACTGTTGCGGTGCTTTCTCCGAATGCTGAGTAAAACTCAATAATGTAGTTAAATAACTCATTATGTAGAGGATTTTAAGGAAGGTGTGTTTCGTTCAGTCTTAATCAAGGGACGTCGCCAGACTTCGAAATCAGGATGGGTGAAGGGTGGGCGCGTATTATTTTTGCTGGGGCAAGTTTGATAGCAACTTTATTTAGAAAACACTGAAAAAAAGAATTTGTTTTCCTTTTTCTACAGGCTGCAACAAAGGTATTCGCAACCCCCCCCCCCTCCTGGACACATACTCATTAATTTTGGAACTGTTGAAGTTTTTGTACTTTTTTGGAATACAAAAAAGTCTAAAGTTTGGAGACATTTTTTGCTAATGTTCCGTCCATCCATTTTTAATAAAATTAGTAACACCTAAAGAGTTATATACCCATATGATAAACATGACACACTGCCATCAACACCACCAAAACTTCCTGATTAAAAGAAAATTTCATGCCTAGGAGAAAGATTTTAAAGCAAATGTTTTCGTGGATTATGGGTGTGGGGAAATGTTCAAGTTAGTATGATTAACTTGCACATTTCTGTTTACCGTTTACTAAACTGCTGCCTGATGAAGCCGCCCGCAGGTGGTGAAAGCTAGCAGAATTGTTGTTCTCTATTGTTTTTTCTACGCCAATAAGCGGATTTACATACTTCTAGTCTCCTTATTAACAGAGAAATTACTAATGACCCCAGTGAATACCTATTCATCCTCTTCATTCGCACCCGATCATACCAGTAACTTGAAAACAAGTTTTAAATTCAGGATTTGGACGAGTGGAGAACAACAGTATTTTCATGGCCCTGCGGATGCTATATTGATAACATTTCTACAGAGAAGGAAAAAGCATTTTCTAAGGGGAAATACGTACGGCTACACGACGAAAAACACTGGAGTCATTATTATTCTGGAATAGCAACCGCCTTTTGATCCCTACGGGGGTGGGGCAGATTAACAACTAGGTCCTCTTAGGCCGTGGCCTAGGGCCGCCGAGTTATGGGGGGTAGCACTGGCGGCTCGCGCTGCCTTAGTGAAACGTAAGCTCACTACACAGGGCTAAACAGGAGTTCAGGAAACTAAGTCATATGGATATGATTCTAGAAGAAGGAAGAGAGAACACTTTGATGATGCGGATAAAGGTGGGAAATACGAATAACACTCCTTCCCTCATTTTGATGGTAGAGAAGAAATGAGAGCAAACGCATCATTGTGTGTGTGTGCATGGGCGCCCGCAGGAATTTTTCAAGGGGGGTCAAGTGTAATTAATTAAGGTTTGGCTATTATGTAGAAAACAGTAATTCGTGAAAATGAAAGATTAATACTAATACTACTACTTACTTACTACACTAGAACACTACTACTACTATTATTATTGATTGATGCTGCTCTTGAAGAAAGTGTATGTTAGTAATAGTCCTGTATTATCATGTACATTGGTAACTGTTTTCAAAATAATGAACGGTGTCGAGCAGGACCACCCTGAGCGGAACTTGTTTGGGCGTACTACCTTACGGTTTGCTAGGTTTTCCGCTTTCACGTTATCGTTTTCCAATTCCAAATATCCAATAAAATTGGAATATTAAATTAAACGCCCCAAACTCCATCTTTCCTTGTGGTACAGTTCTGTGAGTGTAAAAAAAAAGTAATAAATAAAATTAAATAAAGTAAAGGGGAAAATAATTCTAGAGGGGGAGGTGTCAAGTGACCCCTGTGACCCCCTGTCGGCGCCCATAGGTGTGTGTGTGTGTGTGACAAACTGACCACATAGTTAGTTAGACAAAGACATACCTCAAACTTAAAAAAGTTTTGGGCTTCCCCAGTGGCGCACCGAGGATTTCTCATCGAGGGTGGCCCAAAATATTGAAGATGCAAATAAAAATACATCAGAGGAAACATCTCTCAAAATATTGGGGAGCGATAAAAATATCTCCGCCACATTAAAGTGCGTTTTCAATGATTCGTAAAATACATATTTGAAAACGTACAGAAATATATTAAAAAATAAGCAGCCAATAACAAAGAATAAATGACTAGTCATACCTCATGGGAAGGGCCCGGGCCCCTGGGTCACCCTCACTGCGTACGCCACTGGGCTCCACTACAAATTATTAAAACTGAATGCGAAAGAAGTTAAAGAAAGGGCTCAAGTCCTGCTTGAAAAATAGAAATTTTTTTTAGCTCCTGTGCTAAGTGGTTATCCTTCTAGGAATTCACTAGCCATTTAGTTTGGGTACAGAGGACCATCGTCTGCTAAGTACATTGCTGAAAGTACTTCGTGAGAAGCAATTAACTTCACTCTATCCTAAACCGGTCATTGTGTTATGAATTTTCCTGAGCAAAATGACTTAATGCATGTAGTGAAAGTTTTTTTTTTTTTTAGTGTTATTAAAATAGTTAAGAACTAAGGAACTCGTCCACGGATTTGAGATTCTCCGGTTTAGATAGTTTTGTTGCAAATGCTGAACTTGTGAAAGAACTTGATTTTAAGAATATCATTGAAGTCTTTGCTGCCATGGAAGTACTTCGAGTGGACTTGTAAGAAGAAGTGTAATCAGGGCTTTCTTTCAGCCGGTATGCGCCGGTACGCATACCTGTAAACTTTTTAAAGGAATTTACTAATGATAGTCTAAAAAACGCATGGAAAACCGTCTTTTGTCAAACAATGATGCGCACAAACACCCGAATGGACGAAAGTCTTATTTCCTAAATGGTGGCCCCACAACGTCGAAGAAAATGTAACATTTGGTGAGATGGAAGTAGCGAATTTACGTAAGCGACTTGGGCTTCCAGAAAGACAGATCCTAAGAAGTTACCGTGACTACTTAATCGACAAGAAATTACCACCTACTCCCTGGTGCTTCTTATAAACATAATAAACAGCATACCAATTTCTACCAGCGAGTGAGAACGTGGTTTCTCGCAAATGAATTTGATTGTAACGCCAACAAAGATACACAAAAGTGGAAGTTCACTGATGTTTATTAAGCTGGTCGGTGCTCTACGTGTGGTTTGACTTTTATGTAAATTCCTGGTTCTTGAAAAGTAGCCAGGAATTTACGTAAGGTAAAGTGTCATAGCAATTGACACTAAGAGCAAACCACGAACACGTGATAATGGCAGTAACAGTTAATCTGTTTTGAAATAAAGTACTCATATTTGTTATTATTATTATTAAATGATTTAAATATTTTTTTTCATATCTAAAGGATTTTAGGAAGGGAGTGTCTGACTCCAGGTCTTAAACAACTCTTAGAAATAGGAAGCTAGAAGATTTGGGCTAGAGTGCCCGATCGGAAAGTGGCACGGAAGCGAGGTAGAATGGAGGAGGAAGACGCTCTTATCTACACTGGCGTGCAAAAATTAAGGACGAGACGGTTTTTCGAAAGTAACGTCGTGCAGAAGTGCTCCACATCGATTCAAATCATACCATAAGATCCCCAAGATGTAAGAATATGGGACAAGTGAGCGAAACCGTCCAAACAAGGAATCGAAAAGATACAAAGGCACTTTATTGAAAAGGTAGCTTTGAGCACAACTGGACGGAAGACAGAAACGTCCATGCGACAGGCGGCTGCCAAGAAAAATCCAGTCTTTAGTAGGGGATATGATCACCCCTGACTGCGTTGCAGGATTTATAACGTCTGTCAATTCTGAGGACGAGGTTGTCAAGGAGCTGTTGAGGCATCGGTGCCCATTCCTCTTGTAGCGCCAATCGCAGCTGCGGAATCGTTGCTGGCGGCAGGTGTCGTGCTGCCAAGCGTCTCCCGAGAAGGCCCCACACGTGTTCGATTGGATTTAGGTCCAGGGACCTTGCGGGCCAATCCATGCGTTGAATATCTTCACTCTCCAACAGCTCTGCGACAGCCACTGTACGATGAGGTGTAGTGTTGTCGTCCATGAAGAGGAACTCAGGACTCACAGCACCTCTAAACAGACGCACGTGAGGCAGGAGAACCTCGGTACAATAGCGGACACCAGTGACTGAACCTCCTTGGAAGATGTGGAGGTCAGTACGGCTACCAAGCATGATACCGCCCCAAACGAGAACTCCGCCGCCACCAAACCGGTACCTTTCGATGATGTTGGAGGTGTGATTGCGTGTTCCCTGCTCTCCCAAGATGTGTATACGTTCAGAATCGCTCGTCAGACTAAATCGACTCTCATCCGCAAAGAGAACTCGACCCCATTGCTGATGTGTCCAGTTCTTGTGTTCCTGGCACCACAGAAAACCGCCGTCTCCGATGAGCAGGCGTTAATGGCACACACCGTACTGGTCGTCGTGCAAATAAACCACCTTCGTGCAGCCTCCTGGCCACGGTAAAACGCGATAACGGACTTACAGTTGTCTGTTGCACGTGCCTTGCGATTTCTCCCGCTGTCTGCCGTCTGTCTCTTCTCGCGTGTAGGACAATATACTGGTCGTCCGCCGCCGTGGTTGCTCGTGGACGACCACTGCTAAACTCTCGGACAGCAGTTCCTGTCGTTTGAAAAGCTCTCCAAACTCGTGAAACGATGCTGTGAGCGATCCCGAACTCCTCGGCCACACTTCGACCTTCTTCCAACTTCCCAATGACGTGACCTCTGGTAAAGTCATCCAGATGTCGTCTACTGGATTGCCTGTTGGCCATATCCCACGGTGGCAGAAACTCGACGTCGTTCAAACCGATGTACACCGTACAATAGCTTTCACTGAATTGCGGAGCGTACACCGCCCGTGTGCTTTATACCCTTCCGACACCCCCCCCTACGTCATGCTGCATATATGCGCATGCCCTACCGTACCGGACCCTAGTCTATCTCCTGAGTAGTCTTTCGGTCCGTTCTGCCTGCTCGTTCCGCTGTTATGCTAATTTCTCCTCTTCGTCCTTAATTTTTGCACACCAGTGTATTACCGGGGGCCAGTGCCCGGGATCCAACGGCTTAACGTGTCCATCAGACGCACGACGTGTATTTAGTGGTTGGAACGTTCGTACCGGGCTGGGATCGAACCCGAGACCTTCTCCGTGGCAGTCACGAACGTTGACCACTAGGCCACCCGCGGCCCATGATTTAAATATATTACTGAGTATTATTATTAAATGATTTAAATATATTATTAAGTATTATTGTTATTAAATGATTTAAGAATGTTATTGGGTATTATTATTATTAAATGGTAGAAATATATTATTGAATATTCTTATTATTATTAAATGATTTAAACTTATTATCATTATTATTATCGTTTACATTGTACCGATGAAAACAATGGAGCTGTGTAATGAGATGGGATGAAAGAGCACCGGTAAACTTTATTTTAGAAAAAACGCACTGGGTATAACCAAAAACTTTTTTTATTACTGATAACAATAGCTCAAGGTGAATTTAAACTTTGTAATGCACTCAGATTTTTAAATTAATATTTTCCTTTTTTTTTTTACCAGTAAAATTATTTTAATTGTAGCTCATTCATTAGTATTTCATTTAAGTATATGAAAAAAATATTTTTTTCTCCCTCTCAAATCTTTTGTTATGATAGAACACATCTATATGCACTTTTAAAGAAGGGTATGATTTTTTTTTTTTTTAAATGGTCTGAAGAATCGGTAGTGCACTAAAGTTTGTGAAATATTTTTTGTGAAGGGTGTTCCTTCAAACAAGGTGGTCTAGGGCCCCGAAATTTAAAATCTCCCAGCGCTACCTTCCTCTTTCGGTAGCTAATGCGCTGGTCCTGGGCTTCGCATTTAGTAAATCGGGCCTACGGTGTTGGGCAGCGCCGTCAATTTTCTGGAATGTCTACGTATTTTACCAAATTTTATTTTGTTCTGGCAACGTGCTGCCATCTGGTAGTATTTTTACAAGCTTCTTCTCTTCTGAGGCATGCTGCTATCTAGTAGTGAGTTGAAACAATTAATCGGTAGTAAGGAAGCTAAACGTTAACTGGAAATATCTCGACAGAATAATTTTTAATGCGAATTAAAAATTATCTAGTGCCACCATAACGATATAAAGTTAAAGTGTAGGAATAATGAAAGAGTTTTCCACCATTTTGAGTTTTTCTGAACATAGCTGGAAATTTGCAACTGCGAAGGCAAGTTGTCTACGAAGACAGAGCAGCCTTCGCCTTATGCCAAAGAGTTTTGACTCGAATAGAAACTTGCGTTTACAGAACAAAATTTCCTCTTTCTTCCTTTCCTTTCGTTTTAGTCTTTGTTAACTTGCTGGTCTTGATACTCTATAGCAGAAAATGGAAAAATTTAACTTCAAATTTAGGCATACATATTGCAATCACTGGCGTAACGGAGAAACATGATTCCCCCTGCGAAAAATATCTGCGAGGCTCTTTTGCCGAAATCTTTTAGCTATCAATTACTGGAATTTTAAAATTCTATGTTATTAACTAGGTTTTATGGATGTTTTAATTGTTCAAATTCTTTGGAACCTACAGCTTTTTTCCTGAAATCAAAATTGTTGCACTTTATTGCGTATAAAATAAATGTGCACGTTGTAATTAAAATGACTACCCTAGTTTTTTATCATTACGAAGTACTGCGAAACACTTACGCCAAAGTTAAGCATATCGTGCAAATTTTATATTTTTAGAGAACTAAGGCCAGCTTACATATAAATGAATAAATAATAATTCAGAATTGTGCCACACAAAAAGTACAACTACTTAAATCACTTGCTCTTGAATATATGTGAAACACACATAATATCCTGCCACAATGTTTTACACATAGTAGAAAATTTTCCTGACTCTGTCATAAAAAAAAAAAAAACACGTTTCTGTTTCTTTGTTCCCCTGAAGAACATCTTTCAGTTCGTTATACTCTGAAAGATGCGTAGTTATGTGCACATTACACTTTATCCTCATTTCATTGGTATAAAAATTCCATTCATTGAACCATGGGCGCCCACATAGGGGGCAAGAGAGGTCATTTGCCCTCCCTTAAAAATCAGATCATGTTTTTCCAATCCTTGGAAGGTACCAGTGATGTCAGAGGAGACTTTTGATCTTTTGGGGCCCTAGGCGCTAAAAGGTTCAGGGCCTCCCCTTCTTATCCCTTCAGAAATTTTCATCCGTCAGATTAACAAAAAAAAAAAAAGGGGGGGGGGGGTGATTCAAGGAAAAGGTTTTTACACTTTTAAAAAATGCCATTGCTTCCTATTATTAGAACGTTTTGTAAGAAACAGTGCTAATGTAATAATTTTGTCTGTCCGTGCACATCGAACTTTTTGATTTCAGAGATATTTCAAAAATTATTTTTGCGGCTAATAGGAAATCAATGGATATTAAGTTTGGCACTTTTAATATCCCATATACTTCATGCACTGCAGTTATCATAAACAGGATTTTGAGGCTAATAGGGAATCAATGGATGTTAGGTTTGGCACTTTAAATACCCGTATCCCATTTATACCTGCACTGCAGTTATCAGAAACAGAAGCATACAAATTAAATGCAAAAGATTCGGTTTGAAAATGGAAAAGTAGGAACTGCAGGTTTTTGAGTAAGAGTATCATTGAAACTTTTTATTGCTTTTTCAAAAACTAGTTTTAAGTCGATTTAAGGAATAGAAAAGGTGCGAATACTTGATAATTATCAGTATTAAACCAAGGGAGCAGAAAGTAATGAGAAAATGTTGTTGCAATACAATATAAATTACTTTTAACACTATAAATAAGATAGTGTGATATTCTCAAATTTCTTTATTTTTTCAGCCTAAATATTAATAACTCTTTTCGTTTAAGATGGTTTAGAGGGATTAGGGCCGAGAAAGAACTTAATTGTCCTGAGAAGAGTTATCCCGTGAAGAATATTTCTTTCTTCATTGATTATCCTACCACGAAGGAAAAAAACTATTAACAGCAAACACGCCCGATCACCAGGAAAGTTTTTACAAGTACTCCTCATCGCAACTCGGGAAGAAGGTGGGAAGGTTCCAACACAGAGATGCCCTTGGCTGGAAGTAGCATGAAAGCAATTTATAGCACAGCAGGCCAGTTAAGAATTCGCCTTAAACAATGAAAAGTGTGGAAAGCGTGAATACCTTCTTTACCAACCACTAAAAGGAACTCAAAATTATTTTAACCGTTCCTTTCAAAATAAGTACATCGATAAGAACTCGAAAATTCGGAATATCAGCAACAGCAAGAAAAAATATGTTATTTTTAATATGAGAAAGTAAAATATCAATTGACAGTACGAAGTAGTTGCTTTAAGGATTGATTAGCTTTGGTCAGCGAAAACCAAAACTGAAAATCCAATTATATGCTTTCGGGGCCCCTGAAACAGCGAGGCCCTGGGCGCGCGCCTAGTGCGCGTAACCGGAAATCCGCCACTGAGCGATGTAGTTCTAAGAAAAAAAAGTGCGTTAGCGGTGAACGAATTAGGTAAAACAAACCCGGAAAGAAGGATCTCAAAATTTTTAAAAACAATTTAGAATTTGATTCGTTGTTTTCATTAGTTAGCATTTTTTATTAAAGTTTTATTACTATTTATTTTTATTAGCTTGTATTAAAATTGCTTAATTGGAGCAGTTTTAAATAAAAGATAAAAGTTACGAGGGAGTCAGATTCTAAGAATGTTAAGTTTCCCTTTAGATACTGTTCTGTCATTCTGACGGTTACAAATAATCAGTGGGAATAATATGTGCCAATCACACTGAACACATGCAACTCATACTCCACTCTTGTTAAATTATAGGCGGATATCTTTTGTGTTGCTTTTTGTTTCTTTCCAGGTGTAATGACCACCGCCATCATTTAGGACCATTGTCGGCGAACCCTAATTTGGAGCCATTGGTCCCGGAAATGGCTAGTGCCGTGGTACGGGCGACCTCTCGTGCTTCACCCGGAGCTCGAGCCCATCTCGAGCGATTGGCAAGAAGCCAGTGTCTCTGATCCCTCGGACCGTCGTCCTTTTGCGTTACTTACTCACAAGAAATCGCAAAATAGGCTCAGGGGATTACTTTTGTTGGAGCCGGTAGCGAGCTTAGACGAAATGCCCTTCTCAACCATAAAACACTTGTGATCTTTGGGGTGAGGGTGGGTGAGTTAATGACCACTATGAAGAACTCTAATGGATATAAGCAGCTGTTTGTCCCTAATTTAGGGTAACTGGCACTGGCAGTTCTATAAAAAAAAAAAAAAAATTGGGGGAGGGGGGGCGCACAGTTCCTGCATATGCCCGTAATTAATCAAAATTAATGTATAATTCCCCAAAAGGCTATATTTGGGGGCCTGGACCCCCCGACCCCCCGACCCCCCGACCTAGAACCGCCACTAGCAACTGGCTCCAGGGAAGGGGGGAAAAGCAGTGCTGTAAGACAAGCACAGTACCTATAACTCGACTGGGACTCGAACCCAGGCCACCCAGACCAACGGTGAGTAGCGTACTCCACCGTAACGGCCACTTGTTGCTCTGTATACATGGATGATCAAGTTTTATTGCGTGATCCGACAGTTTAGTACCGTCTTTGCAGTACGAAATAAATACGTACTGCAAGGACGGTACTAAACTGTACCGTCCTTGCAGTACGTATGTGGTGGTTTTGAATGGAGTTAAAATTGATTTTGTGAATAGTCATTCTTACTTGGGAGTATTGATTCGAAATGATTTGAAATGGAATGTGCATATTGACAACCTGACTAATATAATATATAGAAACATTCAGGTAGTTAGTAAGATTATGATAAATTTGTCCCCTAAAATAATGATACTTTTATACACACTAATACAAACACATATAAATTACTGTATACTGACATGGGGGCAAACAACACAATATAACTTAAAAAAATACAGGTATTACAGAATAGATATATAAGATTAATAGACCTAAAAACTCTTAATTATTCTATACCTAATTTTACCTTCAGGTCAGAAGTAAATCCCAATAAATATAATATACTTACAATAAAACAATTATTTGACTATAATCTTGGTAAAATAATGTTCAGAACAATTAAAAATGATTTATACCATGACTTAATATCATTAAATATTCGTAGTCATACTTATGAAACCAGGAATCGATCAACACTCATACCCAATTTCCCTCGGACGGAAACAATTAAAATGAATATTCATTATTCGGGTCCAAAACTTTGGAACTCCTTGCCTTATGACATAAAATCAATTAACAATTTTGACCTATTTAAAAAAAAATTCAAGCATCACCTTATTAACAAGTTTCTCAATTAGTGCTGAGTTGACCTGCTCTGGTCGCTGAATTGATTTCACGGCTTATGAATAGACCTTGCATCTACATATACTTATGTATTTGTTTAATATTTCAGTTATACTCAATGTGCCTTTGAATTGTCTTTTGTATTGTTATTTGATGTTCGTGTCCTTTTTTTTTTTTTAGTACTAGGGGTGGGAGGGCTATGTCAGACCTTACGGCCTTTTTCCTCCTTCTCCTGGTTGCTACATTTTTTGTAATTGATTATATTGTTTGTATTTTGAATTGTAATATGTGGCAACTGAAAATATAATAAATGAATGGTTTTTTTGTTTTGTTTTTTATTGGAGGTTTAACGACCACCGTGAGCAACTCAGTGGGCTAGCAGTCTCCCATCTCAGGGCCACTCGTTCGAGGGAAGTGAGAGAGCCAGAGCCGTAAGACAAACACGACATCCATGCCTCGCCGGGATTCGAACCAGGACTCATCTCGGACGAATGATCAGAAGCCATCGCTTAGACCACTGCGCCACCGGGGTGGCTAGGAATGTTCTGTTGAGGTACGAGAATGATTTCATATAAATCAGTGTTCTTTTTACACGATCGTCTGAAAAAAAAATTCTTTGCCTTGCTTTTCTTCCCAAATAACCACGAGAAGTGTCTTACTTAGCGCCGCTAAGCCTACAGAAAATGTGCCTTAGCGTCGCTGAGCCGCGCTAAGGCTTTTCTGGAAGGTACTACAGAAATTTTTGCGATAACTCTAATTTTGATTATTAATTGTTCTGTAGAACTTCTGGATGCGTGCGTACGTATTAGAAATAGGAAAAACGTTTGGAATTTCCAGCTGAAAAAGTGGAAAGTTACAATAGAAAGTAATAATGAAATTTTTCATTGCATGTTGAAGAACAGTGTAAATACGTACAGTATGGGAAAGTATGAGAGGAGAAGAAATGAAAAATATATCATCCTCTGCAACAGCTGTTCACTACTGGACAAAGAACTCTCGAAATTTTCCACAGAAATTTGTCCTGAGGATATTTTTTGACATAAAATTACGTCTAATGTCTCATTGAGCGGGGTGTCATATTAACGGTGGGAGCGTTACCAAAAGATGTAACGAAGGTTCACGCTCAGTATGCCGTAACCGTTCTACCGATTCACATCGGATTAAAAGTGTTTAACAGCTACAAGATTTCGGAACCTAAAAATGCTTCATTTGTTAAAATCCGTTATTTAGATTAAAAGTTATGATCTTGAAAATTTGAACATCGATTTTCACGTTGTGTCAGCATTAAAAGGTGAATATCTCGAAAACTCTTTATCGTACAATAAAAACTAAAACATCTGCGGATAGAGCTTTCAAAACTCTGTAAGAGCTTACATTCATTTTTTGATTTTTAACAATTTTCGGAAATTAATTTTTTTTAAAGTTTCAGACATTAAAGATGCCCAGAAAAACTGTTGCGGAACGTGCAAGAAACCACAGCAAACGTAAAGCGGAGGAAGAGCGAAGGCCAGAGAGTTTGAAAAAAATAGTTTTGACCCCATCTTAAAAGATGAAATTGTACAGACAGCGGCAGAAGGAGCGCGCGAAAGAGGAGGCGTAGCGTAATCAGGCGTCCCCAACTGTGAGCAAGCTAAGAAAATTTTCAAAATAAGAGGAAAACAACTACTCAAACGCGACAAAAGAAGAATATTTTTGTCAGCCAAAATATACGTTTGATGAGATTGTCTTTCACTACAACAAATCACAAGATCAACAGCTCGTTAATGTGGCATTAACCAGAGTTACGAGTTTACAAGGTTTATATTTGACGAATGCTATAAATGATTTCAAATTTTGTCACGCAAAAGGCATTGAAACACCTGGTGTAAAAGAATTGCGTATAGAATTGCAAAGATTAGAAAATCATCGTTTACCCACCATTTCTGATGATATAAGAAAATTTTTAGGTTCTTCTCCATTAACAGCTTTACGTGTTTTATCGTTCAACGTACAAAGCTTACATGCTCATTATAGAGATTTACTAGTGGACGATGTTATAAACGATCCGATGTTATGACTCTCAGTGAAAATTGGATGCACGACGACAATACCATTCCGATCGAGGGATACAGTTGTATTTCGCAATATATGCGGCCATCTCAGCGAGCAGGTGGTGTTGCTATATACAAGAAGAACGGTTCTCTAGTTTCCATCGTACGACATATACTTGAAACATGTTACGCTGATGAAATTGATTACCTTGCAAGTGTTAAAGGCAAGTTCGGGGATATTTGTGCAGCTGATATCTTTACTGGTGATAACGAAACCGATAAAGTGTTGTTAGTGTGTGCAGGGCCTGATTTCTGCAAGTGCACGCGGTGCACATGCACATGGCCTCAGAATTTGGGGGCGGCCTCCAAACTACCTCCAAAAACCAAATATATTTTTAAGTCACTTCATGCCAAATTAATGAAAAAAGAGACTGCTTTGTTATCTGGGACAATATTGCAACGAATCAACAAAGTGAGTACTTCCGTTATCTGGGCAATTTCCATGGGCAATTTGTCATTAGTTTTACCATTATATGAGTCAATTATTGACTTCATCCTGAATTTCGTGAGAAAAATTTCGAACTGTTCGAGAAAGAATCCAACCAGTTGTTAGGGAGAAAAATGGATTATGAATCCTCAAAAAGGAAGAAAATACCCAAGAACTGACTTCTAGATGATTCATCAACTCCAGACGTTGTTTTTAATAATAGAGATTCCTTAATCACTCAAACTTTTTAGGTAATATGTGACAATCTTGTTTCACAGTTGCAAACTAGAAGGAAGTCATATGAGGAATTGGACTCTTGATTTGGATTTGTCTACAAGAATAACTTAAGATGGAAGCAGCTGAATTGTTGCAAAAACAGTATTCAAATGAACTTGCAGAAGACTTTGCTGAAGAGTTCCATCAGTTTCGAATCCTGACGAAACAATTCATTCACTGAGAGCACAGGTCTCCTCACTTGCCTCGGGAAATTAAGGTACTTGAATTTAGTTAAAATTTTTCCCATTGTTGACACATGCCTCAGGATTATTTTAAAAATACCAATTTTCAACTGTTCGAACGAACGTTCGTTTGAGGTTCTGAAAAGAACAAAGCATTAAAGTTTAAAAGAAAAGTCAATTGATGCTCTTCATATACTGTCCATTAAAAGTGATGCAACAGCAGATTTAAGTTTTGACGATATAATTCTTGATTTTGCAGCCACAAAAGGTAGAAAAAAGCCTTTTTTTAATGTCCTGCTGCCAATTCAACTGTTAAAAAGTACCAAGTATTTTTTAAATATTTTTATTCAAGCATTTTTAATGGTTTGTTTAAAAATGGGGTGTCACTTATAATCATGCTCCTGTAATAACATGTAGGTATGGTTTGTTTTTCCTTGAGATCTCATATGATGGGTTAAGCCTATATTCGGAGCAATGTGGTATATTATACATGAAAAGCATTCCAGCAAAACATGTAGAATTTACTAAAAATATTTTTATTAATATTAGTTTTGTGAGAACAAGATTTGTGAATAAATATTCATAACTATGTAGGGTTTATTTTTACATAAATGAAAATACGGAAAAAGTTCAAATGACACTACTTTATTTAAAAGACTGTTGTAATAATTTATCCCACAATGTGTGTTGTCAGCTGTAACATTTTGTGAGGGATTACTTCTTACAGCTTAAACTACTGTCGGTTCATCATTTCCATGAAATGTATGTAGACTAGAGGTTTTAGATTATATCTCTGGGAGGATTGTTATTTGTTTTGTAAATGATAATATAAAACAAAAAAAGAATTCCAGAGTAATTAATGTCACAGCTGTAAGCTCTGCGAATGCGGAGAAGCACAAGTAGTGTGAATGCTCGTCTATTACGAGCCTTATTGGCTATAAAGTTGACTAGCATGTAGGATGTATTTTAATGTTTTACTACTAGAAAAATTGCTTGCAAAATTTTTTTTACCAGCAAATATTCTTTTCAACTGTTGGCTGAAAATTTTAATCGAAGGGCCCCATGGCATAAGATGTGCACAGGGCCTCCGCTGACTTAAATCAGGCCCTGAGTGTGTGTATATATTACCCCAGGAACTAAGTTAGACGATGCTAAACGTTTTATATTACGACAATTGTTAGCTTATACACCTAAAGTGTCTGAATCTTTCAGTTTACTCTGTTGTTTGAATTTAGATAAGTTACCGATCTTGTTAGTTGGCGATTTAAATATTGATTTGTCTGCAGCCGAATACGAAGAATTCATCACCTTCATGCAAAAACAATTTGGACTTACACTTTCAAACGGATGTTAACAGAGTCGTCCATGCTCGGCTCTAATAGCCGCATCGTCGTTGTATTTCATAGATACTTACCTACAAAATTTTTAAAATGCAATTATGCTACCTACTTTTCCAATCATATAGCTAAGTTTACAGTTTTACAAAAAAAAAAAAAAAGATGAAAACGTTTTTTAAATATATCTTTATTCAAATATTATAATTATATTACATTGTAAAAGTTTTGTAAACCTATTATACACTTTCAATAATTATTTTATTAAACAGCTTAGAACATTTTCACTTCTCTAACACGACGTGATTCTACGTAAACTGCTGAGGTTGTGTACATATATACACCCCTCCCCCCGTTTTTTTCATTCTTAATGACAAACTGAGCGCATGTGACACAAGAGGGAGAAATGATCAAAAGAATGACAAAGAAATTTCTTTATTGTGTTAATATGCTCTCTAATTTCATTCATCAACCTTTATGTAGTTTTTTAGTTCTTCTGGTTTCCAATTTAATTTATGTGTTAAGAGTTTGGTAAAAACGGTTAGATAACAAGAAGCTACTGGAAAACTTGCTTATTGTGTTTGTGTATGTTGTTCGTAAGATTTCTTTTTGCCCCCCCCCTGAAAACTAAGCTAAGGGCGCCCATGCATTGAACTGATATTGCTTTCACATTCTCTTGTTAATGTACATGTACAGTATATGGACTATTTCTCTGATTATGATTGGGCCGTATAGCTTGGAGGCCTGCAGGAGAGGCTCAGCCTCCCCTAGGAAAGACTCTTCGAATGTAATAATAATTAGCACATGCCATATTACAAAAAAAAAAAAAAAAAAGAAAGAAAAGAATTTCAGTACAACACTTAAAAACTGACCACCGTTGGACAACTGAATTACTAGACTGGACCAAAGGACAAAAAAGACACGAGAAATGGGTGCTATAGTACTATATATCGAACTATCAATCTGACAGAGAGAAAATCATGTAAATTAGTTGATTCAAAAACATATCCGTGCAAAAGCTTGTTTAAGATACAATAATACAACTCGCAGATCAATTTGTGCCTTTATAAATTGCTGCAATCGTACACGGCATTCCGTGTATTTATTACGATTACTCATTTCTGAAACGCTCTGCATTCGATTAGATCCATTGGAAGAGTTTAGGCCCAAATAAATATCGACGTTAAAACGTAAAAATACGAATCAAAGGAGTACAATCATTGAAAAGCAAGTCAAACACTTCAAACTGCGTCACACTATATACGCAATGGGAAACCAATACATGTAATCGGTATAAGTACATCTATAGCATAGGCGCCGACTACGCAGGGGCAACGGGGGCGATCGTCCCCTCAGTGATTAGACCGCAGGGGCAAAAGTATGTTTTGGCCCCCTCGATCTTCTCTGGAAATGCATGCTTTTAAAATTTTTAAATATGTTGGTTTTGTATCAACATTTTAATTTTATCTAACAATGCTGAGTTTTTTCTTTTAGTTTAACTGTGCTCTTTCTACAAAGAGAGAAGGGGAGATACTGGGGCGCTCGAGCGACGACCTTATAAGGTATGCGAATTAAGATAGAACATAATCATCGACCAGTTTAATAGGAACACATCCATGTAATCCATCTGAGAAGAAACATTCAATGTCAGTAAACTTTTAACTAGCATTTTAATAGAAAAATGGAACAGAGCAAAAACTGTACAACTCAATGAAATGTACCAAGTACACCAAAATTTAACATCAATTGCTTAATAAATTAAGAGAAAATATATACTGAACGATACAAGGTTTCTTCCTCATTTTATAAATTATTAATAGAAATTCAATTGAAACAGAAAACAAATATACCAACAATTGTGGAGAATAACTTCAATCACTGCTTAAGCATGTTTCATGATAACAGTGAGCATCATTACATAACTCGAAGAAAACCTTTAAGATCGCGTCAGAAAAGAGTCCTGCCGCCTGGGGCCGCGATTGGTCTAGTGGTCAGCGTTCATGACTGCCACGGAGAAGACCTCGGGTTCGATCCCAGGCAGGTACGAACGCTCGAACCACTAAATATCCGCCGTGCGTTGGATGGGCACGTTAAGCCGTCGGGCCCCGGATACTGGCCCCCGGTAATAAATAAGGGCGTCTTTCTCCCCTTCCTTCCTCGCTTCCGCGTCACTTTCCTATCGGGCACTCTATCTCAAATCTCCTAGCTTCCTATTTCTAAGGGTTGTTTAAGACCTAGGGTCAGACATACCCTTCCTAAAATCCTCTGCATATGATCAGATGTGATCAGTCCTGCCGCCTGCGTTTTTCAGACTCCATTTTCTGTTAAAATTCAGTTATAGCAAGTAATGCTACTTTTGAAATTTGGAACATTTCATAGAGATGAACAATATTTGTTGTGTGGCATTTTTTTCATTAACATGGTATTTAAAAAGTTACTGGTCATTGAATGTGTCTTCTCACAGGGATATAACATGTGTAACGTACCAGGAGATGTGACGTACCTGCCAGAATGACGCACGCGACATAAAGGCAGATAGGAATCAGAATAAAACGTCCGCGTAGCTCAATTGGTAGAGTGACTTATTCCGGAATGAGGGGATCCGGGTTCGAATCCTGGCGTGGACAGAAATGACGGAGAAATTTACTTCGTTATAATGGCGCCCGAACTATCCGGATGATCCGACCGTTCAAAATCTCGCAATGGTGTGATGTTATTTCCACACCGCGAGATAGGAAAAATAAGAGAATCCCTTCTCCAGCACTTCGAAAAACAATAAAAATAAGGGGGAGATGATGTAACGTACCAGGAGATGTGACGTACCTGCCAGAAGGACGCACGCGACATAAAGGCAGATAGGAATCAGAATAAAACGTCCGCGTAGCTCAATTGGTACAGCAACTTATTCCGGAATGAGGGGACCCGGGTTCGAATCCTGGCGTGGACAGAAATGACGGAGAAATTTACTTCGTTATAATGGCGCCCGAACTATCCGGATGATCCGACCGTTCAAAATCTCGCAATGGTGTGATGTTCTTTCCACACCGCGAGATAGGAAAAATAAGAGAATCCCTTCTCCAGCACTTCGAAAAACAATAAAAATAAGGGGGAGATGATGTAACGTACCAGGAGATGTGACGTACCTGCCAGAAGGACGCACGCGACATAAAGGCAGATAGGAATCAGAATAAAACGTCCGCGTAGCTCAATTGGTACAGCAACTTATTCCGGAATGAGGGGACCCGGGTTCGAATCCTGGCGTGGACAGAAATGACGGAGAAATTTACTTCGTTATACATGGTGGTGCTCCGAATAAATTGGAAAATAAGTGTATGTATATGTGCAAAACTCAGAGGCTATATTTCGTTTTTGGTTCATTATAAAAAAAGTTTACATATGTATGTATTATATTTGGACAGCAGATATCAAGTGAGGGTCACATTGATGAAGAAATTAATCAGCGTATAAAACTTGCCTTGAGAGCTTTTGGAAGAAACAGTATAATTTTCAAGAGCAATATGCCACTATGCTTTAAAAGAAAAGTGTTTGATCAGTGCATCCTTCCAGTACTTACATATGGTGCAGAGACTTGGACCTTAACTAAAAGAGACATGCAAAGACTGCAGCAACTCAAAGAGGCATGGAGAGATGCATGCTTGGTGTAACCAGGAGAGATAAGAAGAGGAACTCGTGGATCAGAAAACGACTTTAAACACGATCACCGATCTGGGATGGGAGATTTTGTCCCACCTGGCGTATTCTCCTGACTTCGCTTCGTCCGATTAACATCTCTTTCGCTCCCTGCAATATCATCTGAATGATACGCACTTTACTTCTGTCGAGGAGGTCCACACAAGTATTGATGACTTTATCAACTCGAAACAACCCTCTTTTTTTCCGCAGTGGCATTCGGCAACTCCCTGACCGATGGCTCAAATGTATCCAACACGACGGGGATAATTTCCATGATTAGGCACGTATTCGATTTGCTATAATTTGCTGTCAACGTGTCGTGCCTGTGGCAGAGAATTAAGTTGCACACCTAATACAGAAGAAGAGCGAACATATGCTTTCTTTCAGCAGGCTGGAGCAACGGCGTATACTGCGCGGGACAGTCTACGTTCTGTGCATGAAGTGTTTGGGGAGGACAGAACTGTATCGAAGGAACTATGGCCACCGAGATCACTTGATCTCTCCACCTGTGACTTTTATCTGTGGGGGATCATTGAAACGGAAAGCGTCTAATCCGCACACCCTTGATGAATTAAAAGTGAACATTACGGATGCCATAGCGCAGATTACTGCCGATGAGTTGTGGAGCATTACGAACAACATGTTCAGTCGTGTCTTGATGTCGGAGGACAGCACTTTCAGCAATTGTTGTAAACGCAGGTAAATTACTCCTGTTTTCTGTCATTTCAACTATTCTTTACCATGTATAGTAGCATTGCCTGACTGTTGTCGTTCATTATATACTCGGGCCTCTTTTATATGGCATACCTAGTATAATACTACAGAAATGAGAATTTATAACATAAATAAATGTTATTTAGAAATGAAATTTTCATGGTGAAGTACAAGAGCTTTAGTTGTATCATCAGCACCGTATTGAGTTACTTTTTGACTCGTCTGCCTCTTCAGCATAATAACAGATACCTAGTTAACACATTCGCATTAAAATATCATCCAGGAAAAGAACGAAATTCTTCAGACCTGGCATAAACAGGAAAAGGAACTTGCTGCGTTATTAGGTAGTTCTTCCTTCATGTGTCAGAATCTGTCGTTGAGGAAGTGATTTGCTGAGTTGCTTATGTGTCATACTTAGAGCACTCTTAAAAAAAGAAGTGGCTTGGTGCTCTGAAGACCGGCTCAGGCGTTATCGACTCCAGCAGACATGAGGGAGGTGCCAATGAATCTTTGAAATTGAATATATATATATATATATATATATATATATATATATATATCCCTGTATGTAAGGTCAGGTGATGCGTAACATCACAGCCTCTCCTTGACAAATGTCAACCCCGCCTTCTCGTGGTACATCCTGTTCCCACTAAAGGGGCTCTGACGACCGCCAATAGCGGTATAACTATACCATCGGGATTAGAGGAAATGCTATCCCACACTCACCAACCCGCTTGGCCAGCGTGGTGAGTTATGGCCAAACCCCTCCAAAATGACTCCACAACTTAAATCTTGGCCCTCAGTCTCCGGCAGCTGGAATGTACTCTGGCCAAGGCAGCGGCCAGTGCGACATGAAGGCAGAGGGTGCTAAGAATCCTCGGAGGACCGGACTAGGCAGCCATCTGATGCTGACCTTGGCTACGTACAACGGACGCTCCCTATCTTCTGATTCAAGGCTTCTTGAATTGGAAGAGGAACTACAAAGGATCAAGTGGGACATCGTCGGGCTAAGTGAGGTAAGGAGAAAAGGAGAAGATCTCATTGAACTGAAAAGTGGACATCTCTTCTACTATCGTGGGACAGATACTGGCAGAACTAGTGGTGTTGGATTTATAATAAACAAGAAACTGAAGGATAAAGTTGTAGAAGTTGAAAGTTCCTCTGACAGAGCTGCACGACTCGTTATTCAACTCTCGAGAAGATACCAGGCTCAGATTATTCAAACTTATGCACCCACCACAAGTCATGCTGAAGAAGAAATTGAAGAATTTTATGAGGAAATTCGTGATCTAAATAATAAAGGTAAGCGGCACTTGAAGATAATTATGGGAGATTTCAATGCAAAAATAGGGCAACGACAACAGAATGAAACTTCAGTAGGTAAATTCGGTCACGGCAACAGAAACCAACGTGGAAATACTCTCGTAGAGTTTGCAGAGGCAGAAGGGTTTTTCATTTTGAACTCCTTTTCAAGAAAAAGCCACACAGGAAATGGATATGGAGACATCCAAATGGGACGACAAGTGAAATTGATTTTATTATGTGTAACAAAAAATTCGTCATAGAAGACTGCAGTGTGCTAAACAAGTTCAACACAGGCAGTGACCATAGATTGGTGAGATGTAAGATGCACCTCAACACTAAACTCTAACGTAGCAAGCTCATAAGACAAACAAAATGTATTGACATAACCAACCTTAAAAAACACCATAATACCTTCAAATTGGAACTGAAGAACAGATTCTCTGCTTTAGAAGGACTAACATCGGAAGAAGTGGATATTTCTGAAGTTAACAGAAAAGTAACCAAAGCTCTTATGGAAACAGCAACAAAATTAGCTGGGTCTAAGAACAAATTGCATGTGAACAAATTATCAGGAAAAACCAAAATGTTGATGCAAAAAAGAAGAGTGATGAGGACAACTAAAGAAGATGTGACTTCCAAAGTGGAATATATAGAGCTATGCAAGACAGTACGAAAAAGTATCACTGAAGACGTAAGGAAATTCAGCTGTGAACTAGTAAGGAAAGCAATTGAAAACAACCAAAGCCTAAAGATAGCAAAGGGACATCTCAGTAAAGGGAAAAAACAGATTATGGCACTGAGAAAAGAAGATGGTTCTGTAACAAGAAATAGAGGCGAAATTTTGACAAGAGTGAAAGATTTACCCAAACTATATGAAAGGGATGATACATGTACTCCAGACATCATGAAAGGTACCAGTACCAGAGTTCTTCCAGTCCTTCCAGCAGAAGTTGCACATGCAATCAAGAACATGAAGCGGGGAAAAGCTCCAGGAGAAGATGGAATTACTGTAGACATCATACAAGAAGCAAGTGGAGAAATCGAAACAGTACTCGCCCAAATTTTCACTCGATGCCTTAATGAAGGGAAAATTCCTGAGGATTGGAACAACGCTACAATGATCTTGCTACATAAAAAAGGTGACATTGAGGATCTCAGGAACTACAGACCTATCAGCCTCCTATCAGTGGTTTATAAAATCTTCACTAAAGTTCTTTCACACCGCTTGAAGGTGACACTGGACATGGCTCAACCGAGAGAACAAGCTGGATTCAGGAGTGGCTACAGCACAATAGATCATATCCACGTACTGAGAGAACTAATTGAAAGAGCGAAGGAATGTGAACTTCCATTGTGCATGGCTTTTATCGATTATGAAAAAGCCTTTGATTCGGTGAAACCATCAGCAGTTGCAATGGCTCTGAAATCCTGCGGTATTGAAGATGCATACATTAATATTATTAATAACATCTATGAAAATGCAAGTGCAAAGATTCGACTGTTTAAAAATACAACACACGTAAAAATTGGAAAAGGAGTGAGACAAGGTGACACCATGTCTCCGAAGCTCTTTAATGCCACATTGGAAAATGTCTTTCAATCACTGAACTGGGAAAACAAAGGGATAAAGATTAATGGAGATTATCTAACCCACCTTCGTTTTGCTGATGACATAGTCATTTTTGCAACTACCCCATCAGAGCTACAGAGTATGATCCAGGAACTTGCTGACAAGAGTAAAGAAGTGGGATTAAAAATGAACTTTCAGAAGACAAAAGTGATGTACAATGCTTTTACAAGAAATGAAGATTTATCGATTGATGGAGAAAAGCTGGAGATAACAGACACGTACGTTTATCTTGGACAGCAGATATCAAGTGAGGTTCACATTGGTGAAGAAATTAATCGGCGTACAAAACTTGCCTGGAGAGCTTTTGGAAGAAACAGCATAATGTTCAATAGCAATATGCCATTATGTCTTAAAAGAAAAGTGTTTGATCAATGCATCCTTCCAGTGCTTACGTATGGTGCAGAGACGTGGACCTTAGCTAAAAGAGACATACGAAGGCTGCAGACAACTCAAAGCAGCATGGAGAGGTGCATGCTTGGTGTAACCAGGAGAGATAAGAAGAGGAACACGTGGATCCGAAAAATGACAAGAGTGGAAGACATCATGATCAGAGTTAAATCCCTGAAATGGCAATGGGCTGGACATACTGCCAGAAGAACAGACCATCGATGGACAGCCGAAATTTTAGATTGGATTCCAAGGGACAGGAAAAGACCCAGAAGAAGACCACATGGAAGATGGGTGGATGAAATTTGAAAGTATGCGGGAGTGACATGGAGGAGACTGGCACAAGACAGACCGTTGTGCTGGAGAAAACTTGGGGAGACCTCAGTCCAGCAGTGGATTGATAATGGTTGACAATGATGATGATGATGATGATACAGAGGTGAAACTAGGGCGGGGCAGACGGAGACGGCTGCCCCGGTTGCAGTTTCAGAGAGAGCGCAAAAATGTTTGCTTGTAATCTGTTACAATCGGAATTGAAACTTTTACACCAGTTTTTGGTACACTTAAAATTCGAATTTCTTCCTCAAAATGTTCAGGGGGGGGGTGCTAGTTACTCATATTCAGAAATCAAGCGAGAGGATTTATAGTCAGTCCAACTAAAAAAAAAGCTACGACCTTCGTCGACAACAACGAGACCCGCGGGTTTTCTTCAGTTAGATGGATAAGGAAAGGATGCCATTTATCTTTAGGATGGACAAGATAGGAATATCGTTCACATTGTTGAAGATTCTCTGGGGGCTATTCGATCATTACTGTGACCGCGAGCCACAACTGCCAGCTACATTTGGACCTATCGATGTGATACCGATAAAAGCCGTACAAACAGTCACAGTTTGATTGTGCCTACCGCATAGAGATAACATAAGCTTATGACCTTAATTTCTCATATATCATCATCATTGTCAACCATTACCAATCCAATGCTGGATGAAGGTCTCCCCAAGCTTCTTCCACAGCGGTCTATCTTGCGCCGGTCTCCTTCATGTTACTCCGGCATGCTTTCGAATTTCATCCATCCATCTTCCATGTGGTCTTTTTTGGGTCTTGTCCTGTCCCTTAGAATCCAGCCTACAATTTCAGTTGTCCATCTGTGGTCCGTCCTTCTGGCAATGTATCTAACCCATTGCCATTTCAGGGATTTTACTCTGTTCATGATGCCTTCCACTCTTGTAATTTTCCTTATCCATGAGTCCCTCTTCTTTTCTTTCCTAGTTACACCAGTCATGCATCTCTCCATGCTGCTTTTTGTTGTCTGATGACTTTTTTAGTTAAGGTCTATCTCTCTGCACCATACGTAAGCACTTGAAGGATCCATAGATCAAACGCTTTTCTTTTAAGACATTAGGGCATATTGCTCTTAAAAACTGTACTGTTTCTTCCAAAAGATCTCCAACCAAAATTTATAAGCCGATTAATTTTTTCATCAATGTGACCCTCGTGGAAATCCTCCAAATAAGTGGCGACAGTGAATAAACAAAGATATCGCTCTTTCCATGTTTCATCAACACATAGCAACCGATAAATTGTTATCCGGTCACCGCTGGGGATCCGAATCCCAGATCTCTCGATATCTAGCCCAGCGCGTTAGCCTTTCGCTACGGTGGCCAACAATCAACGGCGCTATGTGTGTGTGAGGCCACGTACTTGGAGGATTTCCACTTTGGATCTCTCCCTTTGGATTTAACTGTTACAATTAATATATAGCCAGTGCCGTTAATGCCCACCAGATGGAGACGTCTCAGTAGCTGATCCCATCTTACGGATTTTTGATGTCAGAAGCTGACAGGAAAACACACATAGCGCCGTTGATTGTTGTCCACCGTAGCGCAAGGCTAACGCGCTCGGATAGACACCGGGAGATCTGGGATTCGGATTCTCAGCGGTGACAGGATAAAAATTTTTTTGGTTGCTATGTGTTGATAAAACGTGGAAAGAGCGATGTCTTTGTTTATTCAATGTGATCCTCGCTTCGTATCTGCTGTCCAAAGTAAATGTAGGAAATAGCTTTTCTCCATCAATTAATGAATCTTATTTCTCATAAAAGCATTGTACATCAGTTTTGTCTTTTGAAAATTAATTTTTAATTCCATTTCTTTACTCTTGTCAGCAAGTTCCTGGATCATAATCTCTGCAGTTCTGAAGGGATAGTTGCAAAAATGACTAAGTCATCAGCAAAACGAAAGTGAGTTAAATTATCTCCATTAATTTTTATCCCTTTGTTTACCCGGTGTATACAACGCATATGCATATTTAAACCTAATTACACCTCTGCCTGTATATATACCTCGACTGAACCTCTGCGTACAAACACCATATACAGATGTCCACTGTACCTTCTTGCTACCTAATGTCGATTTCGATGGGCGATGATTGAATAAATAAATTTTAAAAAGACCAATTCAGTTAGGGAAATGTAGCCTGGTGCCGCCATGCCCTGCCAACCCTCGACTGCACCCCCGCTTAAAGGACAATAGGTCAAACTCGAAAGCTGGACCTTCGGTGCGTATTTTAATTCCCAGATGTTTTTACATTTCATTTTTTCCCAATCTTCTTCCCTTTGTTTGTTGAGAAGATATGTTCTGAAGCGTCATCATTGGTTTTCACACTATTAACACGAGCTATAGTGGATAGCGTACGTTTCATTTTAGTTTTCAGATGCAATACTGTGTGTAGATATTTATGCATGCGTTCGTTAGCGACGAACCATGGCCGGCCGGACCATAGGACCATAGGGGACAACGGGGGCTCGCGCCTGGGCCCGCGCCTTCACAGGGCCGCTCAGTTTAGGAGATAAAAACAAAATCATTTAAGGTAATCTTTTATATTTGTTATTTTTTTTTTAAGTTTTGGGGCGAGACGACCTTAAAAAAGGTATGCTTTACAAAAAAAAAAAAAAAAAAAAAAAAAAAAAAAAGATGTTCGCAGTCACCCCACTTTCAAATAGATTACTTCCCTTCGTTTTGCAAAGATGAATTTATAACCATCTTAAATTCTTTTCCGCATTCATGAAATAGCAAACTAAATTTCATCATTTTGTGGTTTCCTACTTTTTTATATACACTATATTGACAAAAGTCACCGGACACCCCTTCAAAGGCAAATGAACGTATTTTCTGCGCTGTTAAGATGCGCGGTACAGCTGCAAACAGTATAAAAAGAAGCCTGCAGCTGATAGCGATCACATCGCACTGTGAGGTTGAGTGAAAATGTCGCTGCGGGAGAGAACTGACTTTGAGAAAGGAAAGATTGTTGGGTGTTATATTAGTGGGTTGTCCATAAGAGAAACCGAGAAGGGTTTTAAACACACCCAAGTCAACCTATTTGGATGAAGAGCTGCGGATGGCTTAGTGGTTAGTGTTTCAGACTATCGATGCTGGGTCCCCAGGTTCAAGCCTGGGCTGATCTTTCAGAGATGGTGTGATTTACTAACAATCGCTGAATATCCGCCGTGCATCGGACGAGCACGTAAAGTGACGGCCCCCAGGCTGGACCCACTGGTTAAATGGGTATCCTTTCCTATGTCCTCCCTGAAATTCTCTCACCCATCTATGTGCAATATCGTACTTGTACGGTGGCGCCATCTACTGTACTCTAATCTCACTACAAACTGTTCTGTCAAAAGTCGCTAGACTTGCTCTCATTCCTTCCGTTTCTGTGTCCTGCCCAAAAGGCGATCTCGCTGTAGGTGGCTGGGACCTAAACTCTACTACCTGTGGACGGAAGTCCTACATGAAAATGACAAATTCTCCTCCGGCGTTATATATACCGTTTTGGATGTATCGAGTAAGTGGAAGACACGTAGCGTTCCTGAAGCAGCAAAACGTACCTGCAGACCAAAGAAAATCCGTGATAGAGGACATCGGAGCCTCAGGAGAGCCGTTACAGCTAATCGACGGAGTACTGCACAAAGCCTCAGTGTACAGGTGAGTAAAAATGCTGGAACCTCGGTATGTACACGTACCATTCTTAGAGAACTTCATTCCATGAGTTATCGTGGTCGTGCAGCTGCGCTCATAAGCCTTTCATCTCCACTCGGAATGCTACTCGTCATTTAGCATGGTGTAAAGAACATTTATCGTGGACTGTAGATCAATGGAAACGGGTCTTATGGACTGATGAATCCAGCTACACGATCCATCAGTCTGATGGCCGTGTGTGGGTATGGCGGCAGCCGGGGGAACGCTATTTACCACAGTGTACTGTTCCTACGATCAAATTTGCAGCTGGCAGTGTACTCGTGTGGGGGTGTTTTTCATGGTATGATCCCGGTCCATTGGTTATCGTGAACAAACCTGTTAACCAGCACGTCTACCTCCATATTCTGGACAATTAACCAACTCTGTGGCAATACTATGAAACCGAGCCTTTTTGGTACCAGCAGGATAATGCACCGAGCCATAAAGCAAGGACTGTTACGGCTTGGTTCGACGATAATTCCGTATCGTGTGTGGACTGGCCAGCACAGAGCCCTGATCTTAATCCCAAGGAGTACCTATGGGATGAATTAGAGCGCCGCATAAGAAATTTGGAACCGAGGCCTACTACTAAGCAACAGTTAGCGGCAGCATTATGTACTGAATGGAAGCGCAAACCAATCGCTGTGTTCCAAGACCTTGTCGAAAGCATGTCTCGAAGGGTCAGTGCATGCATTAAGGCCAAAGGTGGACCGACACCATACTAATGTATGTCAATAAATGCTATGTTGTGTTTCTCTTCTAGGTGTCCGGTGACTTTTGTCAATATAGTGTATATTAAGCAATTTGTATGTAAACCAGATACTTAAATTAGAAAAAAGAATGAAAAGAGAACAGTATCGAAGTTGCTTTTGGTCTATATTTGGAAGCCAATTGTTCCTGCCCCGGTGGCGCAGTGGTCTAAGCGATGACTTCTGATCATTCGTCCAAGATGGGTCTGGGTTCGAATCCCGTAAGGCATGGATGTTGTGTTTGTCCTACGGCGTTGGTTCTTTCCCATTCCTGACAGTGGCCGAAAATTAGGGACGGGCGACTGCTTATAGCCCACTGAGTTGCTCACGGTTGTCGTTAAACCTCCAATCTAAAAAAAAAAAAGAAAAAAAAAGAAAAGCCAATTGTACAGTAACTTTTAAACACAGTACTGGAAATTAGAAGAAAAAAATAAGACAATTTTCACTTATGAAAGTCAGTAATCTTCCAGTTATTCCACCTTGCATCAAAAAACAATAACTAAAACATGTATCAGGGAAAAAAATATTTAAACGAATTTATTTTAGAGGGATCCTTGTTACTGTCTATGCAAAAATACTTGCTACGCGGGTTAGTTGAAGTTATTTTCTTACCATATTCTGAGGAAGTTTCTGCAAGTATCACAATCCCTCTCCCAGAAGGAAAAATCGCAGAGTTTCACGCTTTTTGATTTGTAAACTTTCAATACATATACTAAAGTATTTTTCTTAAAACAATTACTTCTTTGAGATAATCATTTTTTATTTATGATAGTTTTCAGGTGTGTTCTTTCTTTGAGGGTTTAACAACCACCGTGAGCAAACGCGTTGGGCTAAGCAGTCGCCCGTCCCTAATTTAGGGCCACTGGTTCCAGGGAAGCGATAGAGCCATGCAGTACTGTAAGACAAAAGCAACATCCATGCCTCACCGGGATTCGAACCCAGACCCATCACGGACGAATGCTTAAAAGCCAGCGCTTAGACAACTGTGCCACCGGGGCATCTGTGTTTTTTAGAAATGATATTTTTCATTTGTAAAAAACACAGCTGCCCCGGTATCTAATTTTTATTAAAATATGAGATGTATTTTCTAGGGCCCGCAATGAAATTTTGCTCCGGACCCAACTTTCGCCCTGGGCCCCGCAAAAGTTCCGTGTGGTCCTGACCAGGGCGCTCCCTAAGTGTCTTAAAATTGTGTGTGTGTGTGTGTGTGTGTGTGTGTGTGTGTGTAAGATGAACACTTGTTGGAGCATACTCGTAAGAGCGCATTGAAACCAAATTTGTGAAACATATTTGATGACTGAACGAATGAGCTATTTGAACAGATGTACCTTTACAATAAATTTAAGGATACTGTCAAACTGGAGGGAAAGGATCTTCATGCATGCCGAATGTTTTTTCTTAAGGGAACGTTAACACGTGAATCAAAATTGGATATTCCTACGTTATCCTACCACTAGGAACACTGTGCATTATTTTAAGAGCATAAAGTTCGAAATCTTTCTCATTGCATGCAGTGAAAACAAAAAGTTTCGCAATAGGATTTTTAGAAGAGGTGTGACGTATCTATCTCAGAGATGACGCACATGTCAAGACGGCAAAATTGCAGCGATAAGCTTTGTCGGCGTGGTTTAGTTGGTAACAACAACTGGCTCCGGAGCGAGGAGGCGTGACTTAGAGTCGCACCACTGGCAAAATGGGCTTGTTTCGCTACAGTGGAGATACGGTTGCAAGCATATGCACGTACCTGTGCGCCGTAGTGGCAGAACTGTGCTACATAAATAACCGCGTAAACTTACAGCTGCGTAAGTTTTGGAAACAACTGCCAACTGGTCAGAAGGTAAATGAAAGAAGCATGTTCTCAGAGTGAGAGGGATTTGGCGATTAGACGACGAGTCGTACCTATGACAAACGTTAATTGCTATTCCAAGATATGTGTTAGATTGTTGGTGTGTGTATCGTATATCAGGATGAGTGTTATCAGGTTAGTTGTTTTCAGAAAGTTGTAATACATCGAGCTGTGCATCCACATCTGAGTAAGAATAAAATGGAGCTTTGAAGTTTCCAGCAAACAGTTGTTTCTCAGACGAAAGAAGCTTGTTCTTCAATGTGTTGATAGCTTTAGTGCAAGGTGCTCCGCTTAGACGCATAATAAAAGGGAGCACCTTAAATTTTGAACTTACCACAATTTATTAGCCACACGTATTGTTCCAGATACACAAACTGAATTTTTTTTTATATTTCTAATAAACTTCAACATGAGCTTCGCTTGTGATGTGGCAAATGTCCGGCCAGTATTCTACCCCAGCCCACTTGTTGAGAAGCATTTGTGCTGTTACGTTTTTGATTGCAGCACAAATTCTGTCGCGTAAGTCTTCCAGATTACGCACAGGTGTAGCGTACACCTGGTCTTTAACAAACTCTCACAGGGAAAAGTCAGGTAGAGTTAAGTCTGGTAATCTGGAGGGTCATGCAATGAACGTTGATCCACCCCCAATCCATCCTGCAGTGAAGTAGCCATTCAAGAATGTGCGAACATCATTGGAAAAGTGCAGGGGAGCCCAATCTTGTTGGAAAATTGTTCCTTCAGGCACCTGAGGCACAGCGCATTCCTGTAATATGTTCAGGTATGTTAGTCCAGTTACCATAACCTCTGTAAAAGTAAATGAACAAATGATTTCGTCCTTCATGATCCCACACCTAACATTGCATTTCGGAGAATCTTTTTCGTGTTCATGAAAAACGTACGGATTTTTGGACCCCCAGATGTGGCAGTTATGTCTGTTTAGTTTTCCAGACACGTGGAATGTTTCTCCCTTCTAAAAAACATACCCGGTCTGGGAAGTATAGTTGGCATCAAATTTGGCCAACACTGACTCCGTAATTTTTTCCCGTGCTGTCCTGTCATGCGGCTTGTTGATTCAGTTGAATCTTGTACACATGTAAACGCAACCTTTTATGGAGTACCCGATGCACTCTTTCCGTGCTGTTCTGTTCTGCGGCTTCTTTTCCGTGCTGTCCTGTCATGCGGCTTGTTGATTCAGTTGAATCTTGTACACATGTAAACGCAACCTTTTATGGAGTACCCGATGCACTGTTTCCCTGCTGTCCTGTCATGCGGCTTTTTTCCGAGCTGTCCTGTCATGCGGTTTTCTTTCCCAGCTGTCCTGTCATGCGGCTTAACTTGTTGATTCAGTTGAATCTAGTACACATGTATAAACGCAACCTTTTATGGAGTACCCGATGCACTATTTCCGTGCTGTCCTGTCATGCGGCTTAACTTGTTAATTCAGTTGAATCTAGTACACATGTATAAACGCAACCTTTTATGGAGTACCCGATGCACTATTTCCGTGCTGTCCTGTCATGCGGCTTAACTTGTTGATTCAGTTGAATCTTGTACACATGTAAACGCAACTTTTATGGAGTACCCGATGCACTCTTTCCGTGCTGTCCTGTCATGCCGCTTCTTACCGTGTTGTCCTGTCATGCGACGTAACTTGTTGATTCAGTTGAATCTTGTACACATGTATAAACGCAACCATTTATGGAGTACCCGATGCACTGTTTCCGTGCTGTGCTGTCATGCGGCTTAACTTGTTGATTCAGTTGAATCTCTTGTACACATATAAACGCAACCTTTTATGGAATACCTGATACACTGTTGTTGGCGGGATGTCTAGCTGCACACTAGCCTCTCGGATGGATTTCAGCGGCATATCTGAAATGACTTTCGAATCCCTTCAACGATTTCCTCAGATACCGTACGCTTAGCATTGTTTACCAGTCATGGGTAAAAAAGCTCTCCGTTTCTGTGAGTTGCTTGTCCCATTTCATAATGGACACGTAAGTCGGGACGTCTGCCGTCGCTTTAAGGTTGTACTCGCGTCGAAAACGCCGCTGTGTTAGTGCTTCAATTCCGCAAATACAAAACACCTTCTGCTGTGGAGTCCATATGGCTACAGACGCAGAAGCTATCTATTTCTGCTGCAATACGGCAGAAGTGGATAGCTTCTGCGCATGCGTAGCGCGCCCAGATGCGCCTGGTTTATAAATTTCATAGCTACTCTTCACATGCCGCCCATTCGAACTCGTAGTACTTTGTATGTTACGAATTTTTCTTTTATTATACGTGTAAACGGAACACCCAGTATTTAAGTGTTCTTTGGAATCCAAGTGAATGTTTTTATTGCAAGTTTAACAACAACGAAGGAACGAACTTAAAATCATTTAAAACATTACACATCTTTCGGCAAAAAAGTTTCAATGAATACATAACTGTAAAAGAAATTCTTCAACGAACACTATTTCGACACCAGAATTTCAGTGAATAAAGAAATGTAAAAGTTTGCAAAACAATTCAAATTGTCACATTTTGGCATAGTAACCTATGGGAATTAGGAGACGTAAGGATTTGCAAAAATGTGGAAATTCATTTCCAAGGGTAAAAGCACCAATGGAAACCGTATGTGTTGCTGAAGGAGCATACTGTAATATGTACTGGTGCACGGGTGTGTTTTTAGCATGTCTTTTGCGAAAAAACAAAACAAGACAAAAAAAAAAAAAAGGAGAAGAGGAAAAAAAACCCCAGTGGTTATAATATCACTTTGTCCGTCCGTCCGTGCAAAAAGTATTTTTCAATCGGTCTAATGCTTATAGAGATATATGTCGTCGTTCCAGGGACACCATATATCTCTGTATAAGTATTAGGTGTGCAACTTAATTCTCGGCCCTTAACTGCAAGCGATCATAGAACGTCGGCAAATGCAAATAGCTGTGTGCGATAATGGCTGATTGCAGTGCCATCCAACAGCTTTCCAGGCAACTATAACCGCTCACAGCTGTAGTGCCGAAGGGACGAAAGTTGACGGTGAAAGCAATGTCGTTCGAGAAGCAACATTTGAGGCACTGCTTCCTGTTCGCGTTTTAGCTGAAAACAAGTGCCGCGGACACCCAGCAAATGATCTGTGCTGCTTTGGATGAGGCTGCTGTGTCCTACAGTACGTGTAAGAAGTGGTTCCAGCGGTTTAAGCAGGGAAATTTCGATCTCCGTGATGCAGAACGTCCGGGATAGCCACAGAAAGTTGACGATGAGGAACTGGAACAACTGTTGGACGCGGATCCTTGTCGCACACAGTCAGAGCTCGCCCAGGAACTCGGAGTAACACTGGAAGCCATTGCAAAGCGCCTGCACAAACTTGGACGGATTCACAAGGAGGGTCATTGAATGCCCCACCAAGTCACAGCTGCGAACAAGTCTAGGCGCTACGATGTGGCTGTGTCCTTGCTCTCCAGATTCAAGAAGAAGGATTTCTCCCACAAGATTTTGACCTGTGATGAGAAGTGGATCCTGTACGATAATCCTAAGCGGCGCAAATCGTGGGTTTATCTAGGTCAGCCTACCACCATTACCGCCAAACGGAATATCCATGCCAGGAAGTTGTTGCTGTGCATATGGTGGGATCAGCGCGGTGTCGTACACTATGAGTTGCTCAAATCTGGTGAAACGGTCAATGCTGAGCGTTATTGTCAGCAACTCATTCGTGTGAGTGACGTAACGGAGGCGAAAAGGCCATACACTGGCAAGGGCAGAAGGTCGGTCCTGTTGCTTCAGGATAACGCGCGTCCTCACACCGCGAAAATGACTTTAAGCACGATCACCGACATGAGATGGGAGATTTCGTCCCCCCCCCCGGCGTATTCTCCAGACTTCACCCAGTCGGATTATCACCTCTTTCGCTCCCTGCAACATCACCTGTTTGATACGCACTTCACGTCTGTCGAGGAGGTCCACACAAGTATTGATGACTTTATCAACTCGAAGCAGCCCTCTTTTTTCCGCAGTGGCATTCGGCAGCTCCCTGACCGATGGCTCAAATGTATACAACACGACGGGGATTATTTCCTTGATTAGGTACGTATTCGATTTGCTATAATGTGATGTCAACGTGTCGTGCCTGTGGCCGAGAATTAAGTTGCACACCTAATATTAGACCGATTTGAAAAACACTTTTTGCATTGTGAAGCTTGAAATGTGAGAACGATGATCCTGCTTTCCTTTTTTTTTTTTTTTCTTTCTTTTTTTTTTGCCGACGCATAACTTCGCCGCTAGAGGGCTTAAATGAAGATGTCATCGAACTTAAAATATGTTTTGATTGCACATCATTGCTTTTAAATGTCTGATTGAAAAAACCCTTTCTCCACTTGTTAGAATTTGTATAGCGGAGACTATTCTGGGAACACTTTCTTTTTCAAGTAATGCACAGTTTTCCCGCTATGGGCTGTAAAGTGAAATTGGGATTTTCCCGATATGTCTGCTTCTGAGAGTCCGATTTTGCCGCCCCGGTTGCGCAGTGGTCTAAGGCGTTGGCCTCTGATCATTCGTCCGTAAGGGGTCCGGGTTCGAATCCCGGTCAGGCATGGATGTTGTGTTTGTCTTACGGCACTGGCTCTCTCCCTTCCCTGGAACCAGTGACCCTAAATTAGGGACGGGCGACTGCTTATAGCCCATTGAGTTGCTCACGGTGGTCGTTAAACCTCCAATTAAAAAAAAAAAAAAAAAAAAAAAAAGTCCGATTTGAAAAATTCTTTTTAGCATCGGAAAATGTTTCTGGTAGAAAATGTTCAGAATGTAATTTCTAATTTTTGGTAAAGAACGGTATAAACACTAGGGGGCGTAAGTGTACATTTCTGTTTTTGACGTATTTGTAGCAATATCTGCACTTCTGAAAAGTCGGTTGAAAAAATTATTTTTTGACGAGATATCGCTTATGATGATAATCCTTTTAAGTACATCCTTCGCTTAAAACAATGCAGAGTTTTTCCACCAGGGAGCGTAAAGATATATCTTACTTTTCTCGATATCTCTGCTTCTGATAGTCAGACGATCTCCGACAAAGAAAAACTCTTTCTTTGTCGGAGATCGTTTCTCGTGCGAAATGTTTTGCATGTAATTTGAAAATTTTCTCAACGTACAAGTTTTGCCACTAGGGGGCATAATGCCACATTTCCGTTTACAACATATTAGCAGCAATATATGCGGGTCTAAAAACCCGATTGGAAAAAAAATCCTTTTTGTGTCACATGCTACTACTAACTACGAAAATATTTTGCGTGCATTTCTTGTCCCAAATTGTACCCAATTTTCCCGCTAGAGGGCGTGAATATTTAATATGTTTTTCTCGACATCTCTTCTGCGAATTTTCTTTTTAATTCTTTTAACACCAGATAACATTCATCTTGTGGAACACTTTGCGTGCACTCCTGTTTTTTGTAATTCATAGTTCTGTTTACGCTAAGTGGCGTTAGTGTGTATTTATGTATGCACTTGTATTTTCGTTTCTGGAAATAGCACTGAAAAATTTTTTTTTTTACTGTATGCAATTCGCTGCAGTAAAACTGGGGAACATTATTCTTTTTTTAATAATGCACAGTTTTCCTACAAAGGGCGTAAATGTCAAAACTTTTTTCTCTATCTCTGATTCCATGCGACGTATCTGAAAAATTCTTTTTCGTTGCATAGAGTTTGCTATGAAGAATACCTTTTTGCATATTTTCTATACTTTTCCATTCTTTTAATCTTCTTCCGCCATGGGTTGTTAGCGTGTTTTTTGATTTGAAAGAGTTGAGTCGATTCTAAAAGTCCCTTAGGAAAATTCCTTTTTAGTAGGTACCTTTCATTATGAAGAATATTTCGAACCCAAATTAACACAAAGCTTTTTCGATAGTAGGGGACGTCAGTTAATAGATCAACACACTTTTTTCGAAGAACCCAACGGGCAGTACATCCATTTTTACGTTTGGGAGCCAATATGTAAACACAAGTTTGTCCGTGACGGTAATCGAACCTGCGGTCCCTCACTCCGGAGTAAGTTGCTCTCCCAACCAAGCTACACAGACGGAATGTGGCGCTGCAAATTTGTCGTCTTGACACGTGCCTTACTTCTGTAGTATGCCACAGCACAATTTGTTAAATACTTTGTAGCCCCTAGTGGAAGTAAGTAGCTATTTCTGTATGCTTTATCGATTATGGAAACCTGGATGACATTTTTTTAACCGGTTTCTTTGCCAATGAATAAACCTGCTCACATTAAACTTTTTAAATTATGCGAAGTTTTTCCCTAGGTGGTGTAAGTGTATTTTATTTTTTGCTGAATTTTTAGATTTCCTAAAAATCTGCTTTGAAATAAATCTTGTATGTAGGAAACGATTGTAAAAACGTGCGCATTACAACCGAAAATTCGGTGCCACCTTTCTAGTTTGGAATTCAAAAACAACGAAGCTGCCGTATTAGGAGAAATTTATGAAATATGGTATTTCGGAAGAATTGTGTTTTGTCTCAGAGATGTCGGGTTCTTCTTAGTTGGGCTAAAGAATTTGGTACGAATTTCTCATTTAAAAGGCAAAGCGGGAGAAAAGTATTTTGGAAAATAGTGTATAAATTTTCAGTCGCCAGCGTTTGTAAAAATAGACACATTTCGTGAGATATCAGCGTACATTACCCGATCTTGGTAGCACGCAATAAAGTATTCTTTTCAGGAAACGTTTCTGTCATCCATCCACGGAAAGCACGCTATGGCAATTCGGCATTTTGTAGTTCATTCCTTTAGTTTTGCCAACATTGCAAAAGTCTTTCTTTCAAGATGAACTCGGGACTTGACAGTTAATCTTCGAATTTGATTTTGTGATTAAAATATGCTGTGTAATTAGGCTCGCTTCTCAGGACTTAGAAACGCACAGAAGCTTCTGAAAACGGAAACAAAAAAAATTAAAGTTTAGATCAAATGAGAAGTTAGATAACACAGAGTCTGTACTGGATTTCATTTCTTTAACGAAAAAAAAAAATAAAAAAAACAAACTAAAATGGACACGCGTGGGACACTATTTCATCTGAAACAGTTGTAAGTAAATGGTTCTGTGAACTAGGTTTACCTTCAAGAACTTTTCCAGGTTGCAATTATTAAATTCTTGCAGAAGAAATGCCAGAATTTGCATACTCGTGAAGTTGGCAGGTAATTTAAGAATTAGAGCATCGCGCGGTGTGACTTGTGATATGTAAATTGAAAGCGACGAAGCTGCTGCATGTACACATGTACAGCGCTGGACTTAGCTCTGTGTGACTACTTCCTCTTTCTATTACCCAAACTCAAAGCACTGTTCTACTTTGGTGATGGACACACCACCCAGAAAGCTGTAACAAGGGTTCTTAACAGCATTCCTGTATCTGCTTTCCAAAGTCATTCCATGCACTTCGTGAGCATGCTAACCAGTACATAGATGCCAGAGGAAGCTACTTCGAATAAGCCAAGGTTGGTAATTTACTACAGATTCATTATTTTTATTTAGCATTAGTCTCGTTTTCGAATTGCCGCCCTATGTATGTACACTTTTGACCAGTTTCGCAAGAAATTAGTCTCTGCTCATCATACAGCACTACCTTGACTTCCGCTTGAAAAGTTAGCCTGCAGAGACGACTGTTTACGAATAAAATTACAGTTAAGGGGCGTATATACCCCCTGAACTGGAGTATTTTTAACTCGAGTAAGAGTTCTTTTTTTCGGGGGACGAAAACTGGAAGTTCTTGTGAAATCCACCAGAACAAAATAAAAGTTAATGAAAAATAGAAGAAAAAGTCAAATCATCTTTTTCTAATGTAGGCTGACGCATTTTTATTACATTAAAAGATTTTTTTCTAATGCAAGAGTCACATTTTAACCCAAAACATTAAGAAATGAAACACTGGGGGGGGCTCCCTTGGCCCTTCCTCTAAATACGTCCCTGCTCCAGTTCATCTTTCCGGTATTCAGTCACAGATGAAATTACTTTCTTGAAGGGGTACGGCATTTCACCTCAGAATTCAATAACTGCAATGTTTTCCAAGATGTCGAAGTACATTTTGCCATTCACGGAGGAATTGATAGAACCGAATGAATCGGTTCCATATCAAGAAAGAAACTCAGTATAGTGTTGCATGTTGGGCACTGTGCTTTATTACATCAGATTTCTTTATTACTTCAGATTCAAGGTCCCTCATTCGATACGCAAGAATTTTTTTCCTTTTGAAGCCGTTGGAGTAGCAAAGAATTAACTATTTGCCTTTTCAGTACAATTTTTTTTTTTTTTTTTTTTTTACCATAAGCATTTCTTTTGTTTTTCTTTTATCCCCTTTTCTTCCTTTTTTTGATTGAAGGTTTAACAATCACCGTGAGCAACTCAATGGGCTATGAGGATGTAGCAGACACATGACTTTCAGCATAGCAACGAGCCTTAGTAACGTAAGTGAAGGACAACCAGTCTCCGTTGAAATGATGGCGTCCTACTTTGAAAGTTTTACTTCCGAGTGCAAAATGCGGTATTTGGAAAAACTCAGAGGTTGAAGGAAAAGAGCTCTATCTGCTGAATGCAAGTATCTTTGAAGGTGACGCGAAAAGTTTTCCGAAAGTGCAAATAGGAAATATTTTCTATTACTCCGTCTTTGGTCGAAGCGCCTTTACTTCAGTTCGAGGCATGTAAAAGTCTCGAAGCATATAACAGTTTCTCATCATCGATGTTCTTTTACATGGTAATTTAGTGAGATCACTAATTCGTGATATATCAGTAATTTAATGAGAAAATAGGTATGCTGCCTTAATAAGTAAGGTTCTTTTCTCTCCCAGGTGCGGAGCTCTGGGTAAAAAAAGATAGGTTTTCTAGCTTTCCAGGAATCACTGATTTCTTGATAAAATTGACCCTTGAAAGGTTCTCTGTCTTTTGAAGGGTTTAACTCTTCAATAAAAAGTTTTTCTAAGCTCTGGGAAACGATTTCCAAGACTTCTGAAAATTTAGAGCCAAATCTAGGTTTTCACACAAAATTGTGGTGGAAAAACACAGTAATTTTGCTGGGATTTGTGCCCTAATTTATTTATTCCTTTATACGTAAATAAATTTAGCAGCATAATCCCGGTTTGTAAAGAGACTTAAACACCAAAAGAATTTTATTTGGACAACAATTTTAGCCATTATTTGCATTTTTCCGCAAAAGTGTGCTTCAGCTCCAATTAAAAATCCAGGTGTACTAAAAATAAAATCAACGGTGGTTTGGGGTGGAAATATCATATTGAACTAATAAACTAAAAAACCTCCAACACCGACAGCTAAACAACTGTAAAACTGAAAATGCTAAGTAAGAAGCTGAAAACTCGCAAAAAAAAAAAAAAAAAAAAGTGAGTCAGGGGGACTTTGTGCTCGAGCTCTCCTAAAAAATTCTGAAGAGCCAAAGAGATTTGATTCTTACTGAAAGTCAGTATGGCTAACGAATTAACTTTTAACCCTATAAAAAGTTTCAACACCTCCCTAGATCAACCAGGAATCTTTTGAATAGAAGTCCTTGGAAGTGAAAAACCCACGTTCACAGAAGTGCTGATTGGGTACTTAAGCGTTGATTTAAGAAAAAATTTGACTAAGAGACAAACTCTAGAAGGTGTTCTATAAGAAAATAATCAGTAGCAATAAAACCAACGCAAAAAAAAAAAAAAAAAAAAAAAAAAACAACAGCAGCCAACACCTTTTAAATTCAACTTGAAAACTTGGAATCAACGACTGAAACGCCTGGCCCAATAAGTGCAGGCACTGCACTTCAACAGCATTTGAACAAGTAAAAGATAAATTCTCTGCGTTACCAGAAATCACTGATTTCTGGATAAAACTAACCTTTGAAAGTTTCTCTGCCTTTGAAGAGTCTAACTCTTCAATAAAAAGTATTTTCTAATCTCTGGGAAGCCATCTCCTTTCGTTAAACTGATGAGCGAATCTTTTCGGTACTGCCTTTAGAGACAGCAGCTGGCAGCCTAAAAAAAGAACTTACGGTCTTGATTTCCTCTACTACCGCAATTAATAATTAATGCCACAAAATCTAGGCATTTTGGCTTCAAATTTTTATAAACACCGACCGCTAATGACTGCATTTTACACACTAACTGTAGGACAGCCAGCTATGCTTGTCCTTCAGAAACTTGCAGGGACTGTTGCCACTTCACTTCTCGACGACGTCACGTCCTCATAAGTAGTCGCCCGTCCCTAATTTAGGCCCACTGGTTCCAGGGAAAGGAGAGAGCCAGTGCCGTAAGACAAGCACAACATCCATGCCTCACAGGGATTCGAACCCGGATCCATTTCGGACGAATGGTCAGAAGCCATCTCTTAGACAGCTGCGCCACCGGGGCGGTCATTTTCTTTTAGCGTGCATGGTAACTACCGGCCGATAATATGGGGACTCAGTTCCCTCCTGTCAGGGAGTATTTCACATTGAAGGAAAAGCAATTCCTATTATGGCTTACTGTTATTATTGGTATTTTTCTCAAAAACAGTGTTTTTTTTATGCTGTGCATTTTTTTTGACAGCAATAATGCCATGCATAAAAGTTCGATTTAACTTATAACGAAGTGAATTTCTCCGTCATTTTTTATCCGCGCCGGGGTTCGAACCCGGGTCCACTCATTCCGGAGTAAGTTGCTCTACCAATTAAGCTACGCGGACTTTTATTCTGATTCTTATCTGCCTTTATGTCGTGTGCGTCCTTCGGGCAGGTACGTCACATCTCCTGGTACGTTACATCATCTCCCCCTTATTTTTTATTTTTTTTTCGAAGTGCTGGAGAAGGGATTCTCTTATTTTTCCTATCTCGCGGTGTGGAAATAACATCACACCACTGCGAGATTTTGAACGGTCGGGTCATCCGGATAGTTCGGGCGCCATTATAACGAAGTGAATTTCTCCGTCATTTTTTATCCGCGCCGGGGTTCGAACCCGGGTCCACTCATTCCGGAGTAAGTTGCTCTACCAATTAAGCTACGCGGACTTTTATTCTGATTCTTATCTGCCTTTATGTCGTGTGCGTCCTTCGGGCAGGTACGTCACATCTCCTGGTACGTTACAAACTGAAATGGATACCGGAAGCAGTCAAAACCATTGTTGAAATCTAATTTTTGAATGTTGTACCATGAACCATGAAGTGACGCAACAAGAGTTGATTTCATTGTTACTCAACAATTATATTTTACTAAAGTATCGCAGAACATTATTTCATCACGTTTTACATAAACGTAACAATATCTTATTGCAATCTGCGTAAATTACAAGAACCTGATGTTAAATGTGATAAAAGCCTTTATAAAAATACATTTTTGATTCTATGAAAACAGTTCGTCGAGTGAAATTTGGCTTCCTGTCTTCCCCCAAGGGGGAAGCCTGCTATTGACGAGAGCTCTAAAATGATGCGTAACACGGCGGTGTTTAACCTGTAGACTTACACCAAAAGTTATTATCCCCACCTCACTAACACACTTGTGATTCAGCTTTTCTATCTATCTTCATGTCATATTTTAGCTTGTACATGCGCAGATGGACATTCGTAGCTAAATCACATTTCATCAGTGTCGGGGTCGTTTCTTACATTAGTCTAAATCTGAATATATAATACACAATGATAAAACATTGTTTCTGAAAAGCTAAACAGTCGAAATACTTACTGTTGCCGCCATAGTTTAGTAAATATTTACTTTTTTAACTCACATATCTTCTTTCATTGGTTTTACGACAGTAAAATTCATTAATCCACCTACCTAAATACCGCTGAATGTCAGGAATTAGTAAACCTTATTGTTTGTTTTTATGATTTAATTCCATGTGTACCAGACTGTGGCTCAGCGCGTTCGTGTGTGACGTGAATAAATGCAATGTGTTGTATGTAAATTAATGTGTACTCTCGAATCACTAGTTTTATTCCACACCCACACAAATCTTGGCATGCGAAAGATGCGTAGCATAAATGAATTATGTACAAACAGTACCAGAGTACTATCTCGATCCTTTTTTTTTTTTTTTAGCTTAGCAACCACCATGTGCGCAACTCTTGGGGTCCTAAAAGATAGATCATAGATCATATGTACAGGATTTTAGGAAGGGAGTGTCTGACCCCAGGTCTTAAACAACCCTTAGAAATAGGAAGCTAGGAGATTTGGGCTAGAGTGCCCGATAGGAAAGTGACACGGAAGCGAGGTAGAAAGACGCCCTTATTTATTACCAGGGGCCAGTACCCGGGGTCCGACGGCTTAACGTGCCCATCCGACGCACGGCGGGTATTTAGTGGTTCGAACGTTCGTACCTGCCCAGGATCAAACCTGAGGTTATCTCCATGGCTGTCACGAACGCTGACCACTAGGCCACCCACGTTCTTAAAAGCAGTCTGTCGTCCCTAATTTAGGGTTACTGATTCCAAGAAGGAACAGAACCAAGCACCATCACACAAGCACACCGCGGACGAATTGTCAGAAGCCAGTTCCTCAGACGTTCGGCTATCGGGGCGGTGCAATGCTGCTTTTGACAAGGTGTGTCATCCCAGCAAGAACATATGAGTCAACACTGCTTTCGACAAGGCGTGTCATTCCAGCAAGAACACATGAGCCAACGCTGCTTTCGACAAGGCGTGTCATTCCAGCAAGAACATATGAGCCAACGCTGCTTTCGACGAGGCGTGTCATTCAAGCAAGAACATATGAGCCAACGCTGCTTTCGACGAGGCGTGTCATTCCAGCAAGAACATATGAGCCCACGCTGCTTTCGACAAGGCGTGTCATTCCAGCAAGAACATATGAGCCAACGCTGCTTTCGACGAGGCGTGTCATTCCAGCAAGAACATATGAGCCCACGCTGCTTTCGACAAGGCGTGTCACTGCAGCAAGAACATATGACCCAACACTGCTTTCGACAAGGCGTGTCATTTCAGCAAGAACATATAAGCCAACGCTGCTGTTGACAAGGTGTGTCATCGCAGCAAGAGCATATGAGCCAACACTGCTTTCGACAAGGCGTGTCATTTCAGCAAGAACATAAGAGCCAATGTTGCTTTCGACAAGGCGTGCCATTCCAGCAAGAACCATGGCCACCTCGCTCATCGGACATAACATTACTAGATTTTTTTGTTGCTGGATTACGTAATGGATAATACATTTCATAGAAAGTAATGACAGGGCCATAAACTAGACTTTAGTTTCAGGGGGGGGGGGGGGGGTAAAGGTTAAAAATATTCCACAGCGGAAATGTAATCTATCTAACAGGGCCGTAACTAGACTTTTGTTTCGGGATTAAAAAAAGTATTCCACAGTAAAAATGTATTTAATCACTTAACAAAAATAAACTCTTTGATTTTTAGTATACCTGTATGAACTTACTAAGTATTAACAGAAAAACAATTTGAACAATATGAGACAGAGATCATATGGAAACAATAACATGACACAGGAGACAGGATGAAAAGCAAGGGTAGTCTGAAAAATGAATATTATAAAAAAGGATCGAAATCTCCGTCAGAGGAAGTAGATTTTAAAAATTCCGATAACGATAGATGAAGCCTTCATACCAAGGGACTTTGACGTTGAATTGGTCGACCAATCGTTGCTATCATTCCATCCCTACGCACGTCGCAAGAAGCAAACTAACCTCCTCCAAGTACAAGGAAATAAGTGAGAAAGTTCTCAACCTAAACATGTGCTTTCATTTCGCAATTCGTACTCCTAATTCCTTCTCAAATGACAACACGCTAATTGAAGTTCACAAATATCACTCCTCACCCATGTCAAGAGGCAACAGGCCACCACATAGTCGGATGTGGGATGTAATTGTAATTCATTTTCTACCGACGCCACTTCCTGCCCTTCGTCCCTCTCGGGCTATTTAAACCGAAAGCGAAACCAGAGCACTCGATCTCTGGCTCTCCTGGCGCCGCTTAGGACCTTGTGGTCTGTGGAGTTTCAAAATTCGAGATGCAATCACTCAATCAATGCCTCTCACATTTCTTAACACAACCCACCTCAGTCTGGCATCTTGATGCTATAAAGAAACAATAAACTACGATTCTAGCTGCCATTTTCTTTCGTCTCTCTTAACGCGATAAAGAAATAAATAATAAGCGATCTCAAAAATACCTGATAATAGAACACATTTCCTGTACATCTATGCTGCTGATGGTGTCCTGGGTATAGTGAGAAAAAATGTCTTTCTGAAGTGAGGTATATCAAAGGAAATAACAGAAACAATTTGTAAAAGAAAAAGAAATGAAGATAATGGTGACTCCTGTTGATCTACATGTAATAACTGACGATAAACAAGCAAAAAAAAAAAATATATATATCCTTTTGAAATAAGGTTTATCAAAGGAAATTACAGAAACAACAATTTGTAAAAAAAAATGAAATGAAGATAATGGCGACTCCTGTTGACTATTAACTGACGAAAAACAATTAAAAAAATATCCTTCTGAAGTAAGGTTTATCAAAGGAAATAACAGAAGCAATTTGTAAAAAAAAGTGAAATGAAGATAATGGCGACTCCAGTTGTTCTAATAACTGACAATAAACAAGCAAAAAAAAAAAAAAAAAAAAATCTGCCCAAAAAATTTTCGGGGAAAATTGGACCCTAAAAAAACCCTCCCCTGGGTACGGCCATGAGCAATGACAATGAACATTGGCAATGAATCAGAGGAGCCAATGCATATGATACGAAATGGAATATCGACTTGATCCGCAATGGAAAACAAAGAAGCTCATGTTAAAGCGCTGTACATTTTTTTGTTAGTTGTCACTTCACTGAAACAGTCATATTTTTTCCTATCGTTTCGAAAGGTTGAAAATTACGATGATTGCAAATTTTTCATGAAGTAACCAGGGACGTCGCTAGACTTCGAAATCGGGAAGGATGACGGGTGGGCGAGTATTTTTTTTTTTTTTTTTTACGAAACTATGAAAGGAATAATTTTAACGCTTTTCACTACCGGCTACAAAAGAATTCGTGCAATCCCCCCTTCCACCTGGACACACACATACATACACGGGTCTGACTAGTTTACCCTGCTGGTGTAAGATAGTGTTGGTAGAATGTAGCCTTCAACTTTTTGCTTGCTCTGGATGCATTGTCTTAAATTGCTTTTCAAAATTTTGCCTCTTTGCTTACAAAAATAGTATTGTACTTGAACAATTTAAAGGAGAACCTCATTTTTGGTTGTCTAAATCAAATTTTAAGTCGTGCCACGCAGACACGATACCTTCCCTTCCCCTCCTTAACACTCCCTTCCTTCAAGCCAGCGACTTTGCTCTGCACTCTTCTCTTACAAAGCAGTCGTCAGCCACTTCCTGCACTTTCACGGTCCCCGGGCAGTCTTAAGATCGCTACTGTATCTTTAGACACCACTTTCCGTGTTGAAATCCCCTATTTTATAAAGAAAACGAACAGCAGATCAATTAGTAGAGACCTTCTCCCCGTGGCGTTACTGCCAAACCCCGCAGCTGCGGGGGGGGGGGGGGGAAGGTCACAGGTAACGAAGGGGCGTACTGTAGTTGCCAGTTATGGTTTTACGAAAAAAATCGAACACGCACAATAATTAACCCAAAGATTCATATTTTGGTTTAAGATATATGTAGCTTTGCCTAAATAAATTCCCAGTTTCACTTTTAAAACACTGAATGTCCTACAGATTGAAAGTGTTCGGCTCTTTGATTTCGGGTTGTAATACGATTGCTCTGCAATGGGTTGTAAATAATACAATCGCTCTTCAATCGCCCTCTCTCTGCGCTGCTGAGGAAAAGCGCGAGGCCACAGTGGAATTCCTCGTGGATTATGTGGGAAAACAGTCAGTTACCTAGGATCACGTGCACGACAGTCGTCAACATTTGTTCAAAGCAGCCGCAGATCTGCTGTTTAAGAGGGTGATTTCTTCAAGTGATTCATTTTAGTTTTGGACAAAGCAATTACACGTATTGTTAAATCTAAAATGAAATGAAAACCTCACCGTTTTGAATCACGAAAATTTGAATCACAGTATTTGAATCACGAAAATTTCGTGATTCAAATACTAACTCACTGTCCTTTTGTGTCTATCGAAAGCCCACCGATTGTAACAGCCTTATCCCGTTTAACTCCTCACATCCAACTCCACAAAAAATTTCTGCTATCAATTTTCTTTTTAGAAGAGCCTTCACTCATTCTTCAAATGATAGTCATTTCCAGTCTGAGATACAGTTCATTTTTAAATTAGCGGATAAACATGGATACCCAGGACGATGGTTAATAGATTATATACACTAGAATATCAAGTGAACGAACTATTAATCTGAAGCCAGATACAAGACCTAATAAACGATTCGTGGGAGCATTGCACCAACACCCCCATATCACTAAAACACTATCTCGTATCTGTTCAAAACATAACATACAATTCGGCACCCGCTCGAAGAACCTGCTATCATCAGTTAAAAATGATCGAGCAACAAAAGATATTATGAACAAATGGGGTGTGTATAATATTCCACTGCTGGACCCCTCAACAGGAGAACATATTAACAACTACGTAGGCTCGACACGAAGAAGTTTGGGTATCCGTGTCCAGGAACACAAATACGATATCCGAACCAACAGCAATAATACAGCTCTATCAAGGAATGTGGTAAACGGAATTCTACAACCAGACTGGGAAAACATTAGACTACTGGACACTCCAGCATATATACATTCGCTGCATTTTGTTGAAAGTATGTACATCGAAGCTTTAAGGGACAAATGCTGCAATGCCTACTTGCCTGTGGACGTATTAAGAATTTAGAAAGAGCGTATTTCTAACCTGAACTTTAAATTATAGTATTAAGTGAAATTGATTTTATTATGTGTAACAAAAAATCCGTCATCGAAGACTGCAGTGTGCTGAACAAGTTCAACACAGGTAGTGACCATAGATTGGTGAGATGTAAGATGCACCTCAACACTAAACTGGAACGTGGCAAGCTCATAAGACAAACAAAATGTATTGACATAACCAACCTTAAAAAACACCATAATACTTTCAAGTTGGAACTGAAGAACAGATTCTCTGCTTTAGAAGGCCTAACATCGGAAGAAGTGGATATTTCGGAAGTTAACAGAAAAGTAACCAAAGCTCTTATGGAAAACAGCAACAAAATTAGCTGGGTCTAAGAACAAGTTGCATGTGAACAAATTATCAGGAAAAACCAAAATGTTGATGCAAAAAAGAAGAGAGATGAGGACAACTAAAGAAGATGTGACTTCCAAAGTGGAATATATAGAGCTATGCAAGACAACACGAAAAAGTATCACTGAAGACGTAAGGAAATTCAACTGTGAGCTAGTGAGGAAAGCAATTGAAAACAACCAAAGCCTTAAGATAGCAAAGGGACATCTCAGTAATTGAAGAAAACAGATTATGGCTCTGAGAAAAGAATATGGTTCTATAACAAGAAATAGAGGCGAAATTTTGACAAGAGTGAAAGATTTCTACTCCAAATTATATGAAAGGGATGATACATGTACTCCAGACATCATGAAAGGTACCAGAGTTCTTCCAGTCCTCCCAGCAGAAGTTGCTCATGCAATCAAGAACATGAAGCGGGGAAAAGCTCCAGGAGAAGATGGAATTACTATAGACATCATACAAGAAGCAAGTGGAGAAATTGAAACAGTACTCGCCCAAATTTTCACTCGATGCCTTAATGAAGGGAAGATTCCTGAGGATTGGAACAATGCTACAATGATCCTGCTACATAAAAAAGGTGACATTGAGGATCTCAGGAACTACAGACCTATCAGCCTCCTATCAGTGGTTTATAAAATCTTCACTAAAGTTCTTTCACACCGCTTGAAGGTGACACTGGACATGGCTCAACCGAGAGAACAAGCTGGATTCAGGAGTGGCTACAGCACAATAGATCATATCCACGTACTGAGAGAACTAATTGAAAGAGCGAGGGAATATGAACTTCCATTGTGCATGGCTTTTATCGATTATGAAAAAGCCTTTGATTCGGTGAAACCATCAGCAGTTACCACGGCTCTGAAATCCTGCGGTATTGAAGATGCATACATTAATATTATTAATAACATCTATGAAAATGCAAGTGCAAAGATTCGGCTGTTTGAAAATACAACACACATAAAAATTGGAAAGGGAGTGAGACAAGGTGACACCATATCTCCGAAGCTCTTTAATGCCACATTGGAAAATGTCTTTCAATCACTGAACTCGGAAAACAAAGGGATAAAGATTAATGGAGATTATCTAACCCACCTTCGTTTTGCTGATGACATAGTCATTTTTGCAACTACCCCATCAGAGCTGCAGAGTATGATCCAGGAACTTGCTGACAAGAGTAAAGAAGTGGGATTAAAAATGAACTTTCAGAAGACAAAAGTGATGTTCAATGCTTTTACAAGAAATGAAGATTTATCGACTGATGGAGAAAAACTGGAGATAACAGATACGTACGTTTATCTTGGACAGCAGATATCAAGTGAGGGTCACATTGATGAAGAAATTAATCGGCGTACAAAACTTGCCTGGAGAGCTTTTGGAAGAAACAGCATAATTTTCAAGAGCAATATGCCATTATGTCTTAAAAGAAAAGTGTTTGATCAATGCATCCTTCCAGTGCTTACGTATGGTGCAGAGACGTGGACCTTAACTAAAAGAGACATACAAAGGCTGCAGACAACTCAAAGCAGCATGGAGAGGTGCATGCTTGGTATAACCAAGAGAGATAAGAAGAGGAACTCGTGGATCCGAAAAATGATGAGAGTGGAAGACATCATGATCAGAGTTAAATCCCTGAAATGGCAATGGGCTGGACATACTGCCAGAAGGACAGACCATAGATGGACAGCCGAAATTTTAGATTGGATTCCAAGGGACAGGAAAAGACCCAGAAAAAGACCACATGGGAGATGGGTGGATAAAATTCGTAAATATGTGGGAGTGACATGGAGGAGACTGGCACAAGACAGACCGTTGTGGAGGAAACTTGGGGAGACCTTCATCCAGCAGTGGATTGGTAATGGTTGATGATGATGATGATATTTACAATTGCAACAATATATAAATTGATCATAACTTTGTATTTGTAACGAATCCTTGTATCGATATGTTAAACTAATAACTTGTGAAATTATACCCGTTACACTGTTATAATGGCAACGGTCACGATCCATGCGACCTTTGATGACTTATACCCATAATGCATCGTTGCACTACTGTATAAAGGAGTACTACATTGCCTCTGTTCCATCTGATGATGGGGTAAATGTTACCCCGAAAGTGCTAGTGGGGTATTTTAACTATATTTCGTATTTTATTAAATATCGTACATAGATGGTGAGGTTTTCATTTCATTTGACGTATTGTGCGAAGTCATTCTTCTTTCATTGTCAAATCTATTATTTAAAAAGTTATATTACTTTTGCACACACTCACCCTGACTTCCTCCCCCCGCCACCACCACACACACACACCACGAAAAATGGGTGCTGAAGTAAATCTTGCAGGGGGGGGGCACGTTGTGCTATTTACCCCGCTGCCCCCCCCCCTAGTTAATTCCTATCTACCCTCCTCATTAGGCCCCATGGTCATACAAACATGAAAAGAGGCTTAAACTAAGGAATTGGAAGGGTAGAGCAGAATTGAATTTTCATGGCCCTGCAGATGCTATTTTGATAACCTTTCTATGGAGAAGTAAACAACGCACTCCCTCGTGGAAAATTCGTAGCGCTATATGAAATAAAACACAAGTCCAGATTATGTTTTAAAGTTAAATATACTGAAAAATAGCCCATTTTGAACTTGGTGGGCGGCAGGGTGGGCAAGACAAATTGCAGGGTGGGCTCAAGCCCCCCCCCTCGCATCCCCTTGGTGACGTCCTTGGAGGTAACTACTAACTACTTCTAAGTTTTCATTGATTAAGTCTCGATTCGCCGCCGTTTGTGAGCTTAAAGAACTGCTAAAACGAGCACATTACCTGTACATTATATAAATAGCATTTGCCTGTACATTTTTATTTTAAAAGCAGGTGTTCCAGGTTCTGGTGCTAATCCAAGCAACACAGGGGAGTCAGGAATTAGAAAGGAGCTTAGCAGTTATATAATGTGTGACATTTAAATCAGCGGAGTAGATAAGAGTCGTGAGGTCAACTCGTATATCGTTAAGGAGATGATGACTCAGTTGTTTTTCGCTGTGGAAACGGCATCAAAAATCAGTTTCTTCATAAGCCCCACAGACACGTGCTGAACGAGGGACAATCGATTGACGAAAGCACTCGCTCTCTATCAAAACGAAGCTCAGACGCAGATGGGATTATATAAGATACATCAAAATATCAGCTGGAGTTTTTTCATTTTTTTTTATTTTTTATCGCCTCTTTGTTTGCTGAAACTAACGGAGTGGCAAGCCAGGAAGTTCCTCTTACTGTTGTTTAATTAGTTGCTATCACCGCGGGTTTCTCTGTAAGTTCACAGAAAATATCGCAAGGTTGTGCGCGTGTGTGCGACACTAAAAAAAGTGCATTATGTAATTTATTTTCCATCTCCACGTGTAGGATGGACATGCGCACTCTGGCATTCCGAAGTTTGTTGTAAACAGCTTGTTCAGCCGCATTGCGTATAATGTTTTCAGCGAGGCGATCGAATTCGAAGCTTAATGCAAATCGTGATTTTCTTTTTTTTTTTTTTTTTTTTCGTTACGTTTTTCTTTCAGACAGCAAGGCACGGCTTTTGTGAAAAATTTAAGGAATCTTAAATACGCAAAACTGATCCTACAGGTCTCCCGTTTTCAGAGCGTTTTACACCGGAAGGAAAATTAAATAAAAAAAATTACGATGAGAGGAAACGACTTTGTCTGCGCTTGAAAGAGGATCTCACTTCTCATCCACTTACAACAGGTCTAGTCAGAGGCTTAACTATGCATTTCAGCGACCGGGGCAGATCACAAAATATGGCGTCTACCACTTGCCTTTCTATCTCATATATGTGTATATATACAGTAGAAACTCGTTTATATGTTTCTCATTTATACGTTTTTCTCGTTTATAATGTTTTCAACGAGGCGAAAACTTAACTTTCTATGGCAAAAACTTGTTTTTGAGGGTATAGAAGGTGTGCTGTGACGTAAAATGTCGCCAATCCATTAATTCTGAATTGCCCGTAATGTTAAACTTTCCCAGTTTCGTTTATACGTTTTTCAATTGCTCGTTAATTTTACTTGGTCCCTTGAAAAACGTATAAACGAGGTCTACTGTACATATATGTATACTATACACACAGTCGAGTCACATTATTGTGACCACCTCCTACTTTTGACATCACAGCGCTTAAGCCAATGAAAGAAGGCACATGTCGTGAGCTGGCTTGGAGGGTATATAAGGTGTGCTGTAGGCATTCTGAAAACATTAGAGGCCGCGGGTGACCGAGTGGGTAGCGTTCGTGACTGCCACGGAAAGGGCCTCAGGTTCGATCCCAGGCGGGTACAAACGCTCGATCCACTAAATATCCGCCGTGCGTCAGATGGGCACGTTAAGCCGTCGGACCCCGGGTACTGGCCCCCGGTAATAAATAAGGGCGTCTTCATCCCCCTTTCTACTTCGCTTCCGTGTCACTTTCCTATCGGGCGCTCTAGCCCAAATCTCCTAGTTTCCTATTTCTAAGGGTTGTTCAAGACCTGGGGTCAGACACTCCCTTCCAAAAATCCTCTACATATGATCATTCCGAAAACATATCACTCGTTGCTGTCATGAATAAAAGGAACGACTTATCAGATTTGCAAGAAGGGATGATTATCGGCTTTCGGGCCAAGGATGGCAGTATTTCTGAAACAGCAGAGTTTCTGAACTTTTCGCGTGCTGCTGTGGTTAAAGTGTATCGTAATTGGAGAAATGGCACCATTGCGAATAAGCGACGTGAAAACTGCGGAGCACCACGTGCCGTTGATGTGAGAGGTTAACGTCGGCTTCGAAGGTGCGTGAGGGTCGATCGACACGCTACAGGGGAGCATCTCACTGACCGAATGAACCAGGGGGCAACCGGAAGTGTGTCTAAAACGACAGTTCAGGGAACCCTGCTGCGTATGGGGCTCCGATGCAGACGGATGATCACTGCACCTATGCTAACGAAGGTGCATCGGCAGAAAAGGCTTTCATTTGCATGGCAGTATCGGAATTGGATCTCCGCTGATTGGCAAAGGTTTGCCTTCTCCGATGTCACGTTTTCTGCTTCATCAAACGCATGGACGTTGGCGTATAAGGCGAGAAACATCGGAGAACAAACATTGTTTAACCATTGTTGGAAGAACACAAGCTGGTGGGGGCAGCGTTATGGCCTGGGGAATGTTTATGTGGCATTCCCTAGGTTCACTCATACCTGTGGAAAGCACTATGGACCGAATTCGTTATGAATCCATCTTTGTACACCTATACATGCAGATTGGCTTCTCTGCTGGGACAGATGGGATCTTCCAGAACGACAATGCGACGTGTCACACAGCTAGAAAGTGGCTGAAAGAGCATGATAAAGACTTCAAAATACGTCCCTGACACCCTAATTCCCCCAGAATTAAACCCAATTGAGCATCTGTGGGACCACCTCGATCGTGTTGTTCGATCTATGGATCCTTCACCACGCACTCTCCAGCAGCTGTCAGATGCACTGCAGTCAGCATGTCTCCACATACCTGTGAACACCTTCCAGCACCTTATTGAGTCACTCCCAGCTCGTCTAGCTGCTGTCCGCGCTGCACACGGTGGTTACTCTGGATATTAGCTGGTGGTCACAATAATGTAACCCAACCGTGTAAGTTACATGTATTCAGTGTGACGGATTCATATTATTCACACTGAATATTTGGAATGTACAGAATAACAAAACAGTATTTAAAGGAAAAGTTTACATTCTTAGCATCCGACTGCCACGTGGACACGGGCGTGCAAGGTAGGGAACACGGAGGTCCGGACCTCCCCTGGTATTTCATGGTCCCCTTCACAAGTGGGTCTTTCTACGAAAGATTTCTGGTTCACACATGATTTTTTTTTTAGGAAGATTTCCTGGAGACCGCCATCAGGTTTTACAGTTTCCTGAGAAACGCTTCAAGTATAATTTCAAAAAATTATCTGCACGAATGAGTTGAACAGTTAACTCAGCGTTGTGTTTTTCTCTTTAAAATAGATCATTAAAGAATTCTTTAAATTACTTAAAAGCAAAAACCAAGGCGGTTCCTTTTCTCCCTTGTTTGTGTTTTCTTTTCCAAGTCCGAATGTGTCCTATACTCGAGATCAGAAACACCCATGCATCTTCCAAATAAATAACAAGAAATAACTCGAACTCAATCTGAGCGATAAGTATGCTACTGCTTGTTGTATACAGGACTTTTCTGGTGTTTTATTACATAAACGATACGCAAGTCTGCATGGATGAATTTATGTATGTTTTTGCTGCGAAAACAGCTATTTCCAAATAAGGAAGAGAAACTCATGGATCAGGAAAATGACAAGAGTTGATGACATTATGCTCAAAGTGAAGACCCTTAAGTGGCAATGCGCTGGAAGTATTGCTAGAACTGACCACTGTTGAACAACTGATTTTTAGATTGGATACCAAGGGGCAGGAAAGAAACCAGGAGAAGACCACGTGGGAGATGGGTGGATAAAATACGAAAGAATGCTGGAGTTACACGCTCCAGACAGAAAGTTGAGTAAGGCACTTGAGGAGACCATCCAGTAGTGCATTGATACTGATGATATGTACGATTATATACGTATATATCCGACGGGTTTCTTTTCTCTATGTCTTTCTGTCACTTTCTTTTTCCTTTTTTTATTATTTTAGCTCTCGAAGTTTTACCCCCTCTGAAATTATTAGGTTCTGCCGCCCCTGCATGTAACTTTTATCTGTTATTCTAAATTGCTCCAGTCAAGCAATTTTACTGAAAGTTGATGAAATAATTTGTAATAAAACTGTTATAAAAATACTTACTAATAAAAACAACAAATCAAATTTATGGAGCTTCTCTTTGAGTTCGTTTCATCTAACCCGCTCAGAGCTAAGACACTTTTTTTCTTAAAATTACATCACTGCTTCATAAGAAACCTTCAAAGGAAAGATACGTAGGGAAGGTGGAGACTGCAATTAAATCCCTGTACCCTAGTGGATTTAAGTCCTTCTGTTAATACGTTTCCTAACAATATTGTAAAACTGACAAAAGCTGCACCATTTCCATAATGGGTAGGGAGTGGTCAGTATCGACGTTTACTCCGCGTCAGAGACATTTACGGGATCAGGCCAAGGTCAAAAATAAACACGCAGAAGAAAGCGGCCGTTACGCTACTGGGAGAATGCCGAACAGATTTCAAACGACGCAAACGAATGAGGATTTTTTTGGTAAATTTTTTGCAAGAGTAAATGTGCTCAACAAATGATGTTCTGTCGCGTTCTTTACTATTTGAAACGTTTATATACAGCTTACTGAACACTTCATACCATCAGTTCTTCTTAAGTTCTTCACTTAATTAAAGTGTAAAAGGAGTCAGGCAAATAAAGTCCAAAGAAATAGTTGCTCACAGTTCTTTTCCTTTATTCTGTCAGCACCTCATAAATACTGTTCATGCAGAATGTTAATATTCCAACAACTTGAATTAATGACAATGGTAGTAATACAGGGTATCCATAAAGTATTTCCCACATTACAAAAAATAATATAACAAGTTAGTAAAATCATGCAATGGATTGATTATAATATGTTTTCCAACATACCAGAAATCATTACTCAAGTTATGAGGATAATGGGTGTGGAATAAATCTCGGTCCCGTGCCCTGATCTTTGATCCCATTTCGATGATATTCTACAGAACCGGTTCAGTATACCTCCGAAATAACACGATAATGTTTTGTCGCAATCGAAGCATTTTTACGTAAGTTATGATGCATAAGGACTATGGAATAGATCTCGCTCCTGTGTCCGAACCTTTGACCCAATTTCGCCCATTTTCAATAGGATTCGTTTCCAGGCAGGCCCCTAAAACATACTGACATTTCATCCAAATCGAAGCATTTTTACGTAAGTTATGACGCTTAATGGCGATGGGAGTGATTCCGCTCCTATGTCCTGACCTTTGACCCCCTTTCGCCCATTTTCAATAGGGTTTGTTCCTAGGTAGTCCCCTACCACATACTAAAATTTCATCGAAATCGAACCTTTTTTACGTTAGTTATGACGCATAAAAGCAGTGGAATGGACCCCGTTCTTATGTCCTGACCTTTGACCCCATTTCGTTCACTTTCAATAGGGTTCCTTCCCAGCTGGTCTCCTACCACATACTAACATTTCATCAAAATCAAACGAATTTAACGCGAGTTATCGTGCGGACGGACATACGCACACAACGCGCGACGTAATGAGGCAGATGGGAATCGCGACCATCTGCTCGCAAGAGTGTGACGTCTTAAAATTTAATAGGATACACACACAACGCGTGACGTAATGAGACAGATGGCGTGACCGCGCCGCAAGATTCTCAATCGAGAGATTTGTGACGTCATAAGATTTCTAAGCATGGGTAACATTAATGGGACGACGCTATGACACTAAAATGCTATAATGTTATAATTCGGGGTGGTTATTTAACACACTAAACGAATTTTCCTAAAGTCGAGATCAAACTAAATCAATTTCTAGTACCAGAAAACGGTAGGTTAACGACTTTCATCAAAATCCTTGGAGCCGTTTTCAAAATAAAATTTACATACATACACGAAGTGCTCCTTTAATAGTATGGGATAAGGGCGATGGAATGGATCCCGATCCTATGTCCTGACCTTTGACCCCCTTTCGTCCATTTTCAATAGGGTTCGTCCCCAGGTGGTCCCCTACGACATACTACAATTTCATCGAAATCGAACCATATTTACGCAAGTTATGACGCATAAGAGCGATGGAATGCATCCGGCTCCTATGTCCTGACCTTTAACTTCACTTCACCCATTTTGAACATGGTTCCTTCCCAGGTGGTCCCCTACCACATATAAAAATTTCATCGACATCGAACCATATTTACTCAAGTTATGCCGTATAAGGGCAATGGAATGGATCCCGCTCCTATGTTGCGACCTTTGATTCCATTTCATCCATATTCCACAGGGCTCGTCCCCAGGTGGTCCCCTACCACATACTAAAATTTCATCGAAATCGAACCATTTTTACGCGAGTTATCGTGCCGACAGACAGACGGACAAAGCAGGAGCATATACGCTTCTTCAACCTACGGTTGGAAAACGTAAAAAATGTATTATAGGTACATGAAAGGGATTGCACGACAATGATGGTGCACAAGTAAAGATTTTTTTCTAGTGTCAGTACACCTCAACATGGGTGCCATTTGTGGCCCGAAGGACATCTAAGCGATATTCGATTTCACGCCGTGTTAATGTTTAACATCACAGCAGAGACAGAACCAAAGACGACCGTTATTCTGCTCTTCAACGTCTCGACATCCGGAACACTGCTAAAGTAAACTTGGTCTTTCATATAACCCCACAGGAAGAAGTCTAGAGGGGTTATGTTGGGCGATCGAGGTGGCCATGTCATGGAACCGTTGCGGCCAATCCATCTGTCTGGAAACGTGGCATTCAGGAACTCACGAACCATGACTGACCATTGTGGTGGGCACCGACTTGTATGAAAATAAACTAAGGTTGGAGTGCATGCAACTGAGGTGCTACAAAAAGTTTCAGCATATCCAGTTACACGTTACATGTTCCCGTGGGCTCCGTAAAAAAGAAGGGCCCGATGATTCTGTTACGCATCAGCCCGCACCATACGCTCCTTTTGGGTTAGCCCTGTGTTGTTCGATGACATAATGGGGATTTTCTGATCCCCAGATTCTCACATTGTGCCTATTTACTGTACCAGAGACGTGGAATGTGGCTTCATCTGAGAAACAGACACAGTGCAGATAATCACTATCATGAGCTATGTATCTCTGTCGCAAATGCAGCACGGCGAGACCGGTCATCAAGTTGAAGCGCTTGAACGATCTGTACCTTATAAGCACACAAATGAAGACGTTTGTGTAAAATTTTGTGAACCGTGGCATGGGGAATCCCAGTTTCCAGTGAAGCACGACGAATGGATTTCCTGAGGCTTCGCAGAAATGTCTCTTGAACAGCTGCAGTTGTTTCTTGTGTAACCGGTGCTCGGCCCGCTGGGGAGATCGCCAACAGTACCTGCCGCTTTAAACCTCTCATACCAAGCTTTTGTGCTTTTTTGGTCCGGTGGTGATCGTCTGTACTCTTTTCTGAAATGCCGCTGGACAGTGACCGCCGATTTGGTCTCATGGAACTACAACAAGCAGACACTCACGCCGCTTTTTCTGGCATGAAAGCCATTATCGATGAAATGCTGTCCTTTTTCAGCAGTAGCGCTCACCTAAAGAACAGAAAAAAACTTTATGAGTGCTGCTATATTATGTTACCAACCGTTTCATTTTAACTTGCCTATATTTTTTTATATAAATTTTTTGTAATGTGGAAAAGACTTTATGGACACCCTGTACTTCAAAAGCTAATTAACAAACTTTAGTAAGCAGAAAACTAACTCCGAAACTCCGAAAGCTAAAAATATAACACAACTCAACACGCAGCCTTCAAATAGATACAACTTCAGGTAAACAACGTCACTTCCACAATTATAACATCATACCACCCTTTTAGGCAGCTGCTTCAACATTACATGTCTTCTAGTTCTTATCTGTCACATGCATATGTCATGGTCTCTGACATCAGAAGTGTTGCCAATCTCATTCCGCGAGAGAGAAGATATAATGTTAAGGTTGAAAACGCTAAAAGAGAATGAACTGAAATTTACATAGAGACTGCAACGAAAAATGAAAGTTAATTCAAAGTATACGTCACAGTTCTAGAAATTTTGCGGTTACTTTTTTTCAAAAGCACGCAACCTAGTTCCATGCACACTTTATATGACTTCCGTATTGCTTTGCACATCTAAACCAAGTTACATCTTTAGAATTAAAAAAAACAAAAAAAAAATGCCTGGCTCTGAGCCAATTGTTGATATTAATACACAGTATGCCGCACAAATGAAGACTGATTACACAAGAAAAAAATAAATTCTGATACAGTTTGCTTAAAGTATTTACTATCTATATATTAATTCTATAAGGTTTTTTACTGTGAGTAGTATTTTGAGAGAACGGCTGAACGTAAAGATATGGTTGAGGTATAAAAATAAAGGTATTACCAGGTAGATGTGTCAGTCGAAGAGAAAAATGTGATTGGGGCAACGGTTCGCGTTTTATTTACAGGTAATGCTGTCGACTGCTACGTCAGGGAATAAAGAACCGTTCCGTTCGGGTTTCGCGCTCATCATATATCCCACATAATAAGTGTCCAGTCCCGAGTGAATCACCCTGTATAATCAATAGCACGCCAACATGGGGGGGGGGGGTTCCAAGGAGTCCGGACCCCCCCCTCTTAAAATAATAAAAATTGAAGGTGTGTGTTATGCAGTGTTAGACGAAATGAGAAAAAGGCGAAAGAGACTCAGTTTTGTAGTTTAAAAAAGCTCATTTGATTATTACACTTCTTTATGAACATTTCAACCTCCACCTGAAACGGTTCCCCAGATAATAACCAAAGCGCATGGATATACAGACAGACGTACGGTCGAACAGACTAAGTACTAGCATGGGGTGAAAGTTACGTTTGATCCCTATAGAGGTTATCCCGAAATCTTCAATTTTTCATCTCAAACTGCTCCCGAGATATTCACCCAAAACATAGGACAAACGAACATACCGGACAGAGAACCAAAGTGTAAACATAATGCGATAGTTACGTTTGGTCCTTAAAAGTATCCAGGAAATTTCAGATCTAACTCAGTTTCCGAGAGCTGAGACATTTATCTTTAAAACAGGGAAACGCATGGACAATATAAAGCGCTAACATGGTGTCTGCTGTGACTGTTACTTGCTGGCCCCTAAAAGGCGTCCTTGAAATTTCAAATCTCCGTCTCAAATGCACGTCGCATCAAGCTCCAATTATAATCTCTGACGAAGTACAGATCATAAAAATTTCGCCAGTATGTATCTGTTTAATACAAGGGCGATGAATCGATATATACGTCGTGTGTTTGTTTGTCTTGAACTCAAAGACGTTACCTTTTGGACTCCCCCCCCTTGTGAAAAATCTTGGCTGTGCAGCTGTATATGATCACCCAGAAATAAAATCACTTTTTTCCCCGTCTGCTTGTTTACAGTGTCTCACTTCGTGCATTTCTACACGGTGTGATACTTGCTATGTTGAGCAGTGTACACCGATTAGCCAAAACCTTAAAACAACCTTCCTAATATGATGCAGGTCCTCCTCTCGCCGCCAAAAGAGCTGTCACCCGATGAGGCATAGATTCAACAAAATGTTGGTAGCTGTCTTATTTTTAAAAAAAATATGAAGCACAGATTCAACGAGATGTTCGTAGGTGTCTTACTTTTAAAAAAAATATGGGGCATAGATTCAACGAGATGTTGGTAGGTGCCTTATTTTTAAAAAAAATATAAGGCATAAATTCAACAAAATGTTGGTATTTGTCTTATTTAAAAAATGTGAGGCGTGGATTCAACGAGATATTGGTAGGTTTCTTATTTTAAAAAAAATATGAGGCATAGAATCTACAAGATGTTGGTAGGTGTTTTAATAAAAAAAAAATATGAGGCATAGATTCAACGAGATGTTGGTGTCTTATTTAAAAAAAATATATAAGGCATAGATTCAACGAGATGTTGGTAGGTGTTTTTTTTTTTAAAAATATGAGACATAGATTCAACGAGATGTTGGTAGGTGTCTTATTTTAAAAAAAATATGAGGCATAGATTCAACGAGATGTTGGTGTCTTATTTAAAAAAATATATATATAAGGCATAGATTCAACGAGATGTTGGTAGGTGTCTTATTTTAAAAAAAAATATGAAGCACAGATTCAACGAGATGTTGGTAGGTGTCTTACTTTAAAAAAAAATATGGGGCATAGATTCAACGAGATGTTGGTAGGTGCCTTATTTTTAAAAAAATATAGGGCATAAATTCAACAAAATGTTGGTAGGTGTCTTATTAAAAAAATGTGAAGCGTGGATTCAACGAAATATTGGTAGGTGTCTTCTTTAAAAAAAAAATATGAGGCATAGATTCTACAAGATGTTGGTAGGTGTCTTATTTTAAAAAAAATATGAGGCATAGATTCAACGAGATGTTGGTGTCTTATTTAAAAAAAATATATAAGGCATAGATTCAACGAGATAGGTGTCTTTTTTAAAAAAAATATGAGACATAGATTCAACGAGATGTTGGCAGGTGTCTGTCTTATTTTTTAAATAACGCATCTTAAACTGCCTATTTTTCAATCTGACATCAAATATCTGGATTATGCTGTCTTTACCATATCTGTTGCTAACAAGAAATAATGTCTACCGTCTTAAAAAACCAGAGGTTGTACTTTCGTGCAACTAGTCAAAGGAGTAATTAAGGCTGTCAAAGCACGATCAGATTCGTCTTAATATAGAGCACAAACACCTCAAATCCCAATTACTATCTAAAAACGTAGGTTAAAAAACGTCTTTATTTACAATTAAAAGGCTGAGTTTAAAAGCTCTAGCGAGCACTTTCGCGAACCACTATGGTCGCATCATCAGGCTAAGGAGGGAAATCACTATTAAGCGGTACATGACTTATATAGTAACAGAGATGAGCACAAGATTACAAATATGTAAATGAGATGAGTAAAAGATATTAAATGTCAATCACTACAAACTATTTACAAAATTACCTAAATTATTTTGAGGGTTCCTCGCTTGGATATTCCAACATGAGATCTCTCCAGGCACTAGGAACATAAACAGGTATACCCTCATTGCAGCACTTAGGTCCCAGTTTTATAATGTAAAGACTTTCATTAAAAAACACAGAACTTTTGTTGAGGCTGTTGATAGCAAGTTTGCATTGTCCCAATCCGGTGTTAGGTCTCCGTCAATGACAGTTTTTGACAAAGTCGAAATAACTGCTCCTTTACGAATTGCATATTTATGTTCAGCCCATCTGATTACCAGGCTTCTGTAGGTCGAACCCACATAGCAGAGATTTGCAGTTTGTCCATTAATGTCCAACAGTGGGATACTGTAAACACCAAAATAGGATAGAGTTGGTATTGTGTCTCTATCATGCCTAACCATAGAAAAAAGGTTTTGGGTCTTGACACCAAAACCTAAAGAATATTTTTGCAGGTGTTTTTTAGCAAAGTAACAACTGGTTTCAAATAGGTTATAATTGCCACGTAGGTAGTTGTGGGTACAATTCTGGTGAGGGTTATAGAAGTCTTCCGTTTATATTGTTGTATAAGTTTTTTAACACAATTTGTAGGATACCCATGTACTTTTGTAATCTCGTTAATCTTCATCAATTCCTGATTACAATAATAAGGATTTGAAGAATGGGTAAAGGCTCTGTTAACAATGAATCTAAGTGCTGAATACTTATAGGGAGTTGGTGTACAAGAATTGAAGGGGATCAGAACCGGGATAGAGGCAGGCTTACGATATACAGAGAACTCAAAGTTTGTATGGTTAGGGGAGTGTGGAACCAAGAAGGCAAGGAAGGGCAGTGACCCTTCTTTTTCTAATTCTATAGTGAACTTTATGCCATGAACTATGGATGATAAATCAGAGGCCAAAGCATGTAATTCAACAGTTGAGTGAGGCCAGACAAGAAAAACATCATCAACATATCTGATGTATAAAGATGGTTGAACACGGTAGGATTTAAGATAGTGGTTTTCTAGGTGCTGCAGTAATATTTTCGCAAGAACAGGTGACAGTGGGGAGCCAATAGGTGCTCCCTCCTTCTGTTTGTAGACAGTATTTTGGAAGCGGAAGAAACTTCTGTCCCCTACAAGTCTTAAAGCTTGAAGGGTTGTATCAATTTCAACTTGACTATATTGATTCTGGGAGAGTAGAATTTCCTCAATGTGGGAGTAAACAACTGAACGAGGTATATTAGAAAAGAGGTTTTCAACATCAAGGGAGGCTAGGAAAACTTTTGTTAATGGCTTCTACTGTACTTTTAACAGAGTAAGATGAACCAGTGGAAAAACGCTTCAAGAAGGTTGCAAGAGATTTTTCCAGATTTCTGGTTGGGTTTGCATATCCTGAGATGAGTAGTCGTAAACCGGATAAACTCATAAACCGGATAACCCTGTCCGACTACTCATCTCAGGATATGCAAACCCAACCAGAAATCTGGAAAAAAATCTCTTGCAACCTTCTTGAAACCTTTTACCACTGGTTCATCTTACTCTGTTAAAAGTAAGTGAACCAGTGGTAAAAGTTAAAAATCTGAGAGGAGGAATCGCCTTTCAACCAATATGTTCAGATTCCTCCAGGTGTATTGCATTTTTATATAACTGTAAGTTTTAAACGTGTGCAATGAAATAATTGTAAATTGTCTCTTGATAGTTAGTACCGTGCCTTAAACAGAAGATCCCGCAGCTCCAATAAATTACATGAGAAACTCGTACCCGTTTCTCCAACTCAAACCACAAATGCTTTATAGCACTCACGTCCGGCGAATTTGTTGGCCCTTCCAATAAATGGAATTCCTCATCATGTTCTTGGAACCGTTCCTGAACCTTCGCAGTGTTGAAAGACGCCATTCTTCGCCAGGGAATAAAGTCGCCATAAAGGGGTGTACTTGGTCAGCCACAATGTTCAGGTACGTGACAGCCGTCAGAGTTAGCTCTACAGAGATAATGGGTCCAAGTGTTTCCCAAGAAAATATTGCCCAGACCACCACACTCCTTCCATTAACCTGGATCCGTCCCACAACGCATCCTGGTGAGAAGGCTTCCTTGGGTAAACGTCGAACTGGAGCTCGTCCGTCGACATGGTGTAACAGAAAACTCGTCCGTCGACATGGTGTAACGGAAACCCTCTCCCTGTCTTCTGTGGTCCAATGTCGATGATTACGTGCCCTCTGCAAGCGTTGACGACGGTGAACTTCTGTGAGCATAAGCACACGAAGGAGTTCTGTGGCCGCGGGGACCCATATCTAAGAGCGTACGATGAACTGTGTGTTCGGAGAAATTGGGCCCTTCACCACAATTGAAAGTTTGGGTAATAAGAGCTACAGTAGCCCTTGTGTCGCTGCCGACAAGGCGAGATAGCCTATGCTGACCTCTGGCAGCAGTGAGGCGTGGCCTGACCACGCCATGTCGACGGCTCGAAGTGTCACCTGTTTCGGACCATCTTTGATAGGTACTAACTCTGACCTCTGGCATCAATGAGGCGTGGCCTGCCTACGCCTTGTCAACGATTCGAAGTGTCACCTGTTTCGGACCACCTTTGATAGGTACTAACTCTGATCTCTGGCATAAATGAGGCGTGTGGCCTTCCCACGCCTTGTCAACGACTCGAAGTGTCACCTGTTTCGGACCATCTTTGATAGGTACTAACTCTGACCTCTGGCATCAATGAGGCGTGGCCTGCCCACGCCTTGTCAACGACTCGAAGTGTCACCTGTTTCGGACCACCTTTGATAGGTACTAACTCTGACCTCTGGCATCAATGAGGCGTGGCCTGCCCACGCGTTGTCAACGACTCGAAGTGTCACCTGTTTCGGACCATCTTTGATAGGTACTAACTACTGCATAGCGTGAGCAGCCTACTAGCGTCGCTGCTTCGGAGACGCTCTTATCAAGGTGTCTTTATATAACGATCTGGCCTTTGTCGATACCAGATAAATCCTTTGCTTTTCCCATGTTGAGACGAAATCAAATACTGACTGAGAGATCAGATCAGATCATATGTAGAGGATTTTAGGAAGGGAGTGTCTGATCCCAGGTGTTAAACAACCCTTAGAAGTATGAAGCTAGAAGATTTGGGCTAGAGTGTCTGATAGGAAAGTCACACAGAAGCGAGGTAGAAAGGGGGAGGAAGATGCCCTCATTTATTACCGAGGGGCCAGTACTCGGGGTCAGACGGCTTAACGTGCCCATCCGACGCACGGCGGATGTTTGTAGTTCAAACGTTCGTACCTGCCTGGGATTGAACACGAGGTCTTCTCCAAGGCAGTCACGAATGCTGACTACTAGGCCATCCACGGCCCCCTGACTGAGAGAGCTCCGACCCAGGTATTATATATGTTACCGGCAATGTATGAAAACCAGGCATAGAATGCCTAAGCAATGTATAAAATGCTTGGCGTTTTTAGGCAAAATATGAAATTGTTAATATTTCACATATTTCCTAGGCATTCTATAAAATGCCTAAACAGAAACCGGCAAAGTATAAAATACTCTCGCTAATGATGGTTCTAATATACCGTGGCAAGGCACGTGACTTTCAACGCTCGTGTAAGATGGAGAATTCGCCATTCGTATTTCAGTCTTTGTTCGGAAGTCAAGTATAAAATACTCCCGCCAATGATGTTTCTAACGTGAAGTCATAAGGCACGTGCATTTTAACGCTCGCGTAAGACAAAGAATTCGTCATTTGCATTTCAGTCTTTGTTCGGAAGTGAAGTAAAAAATACTCCCGCTAATGATGTTTCTAATGTGACGTCGCAAGGCACGTGACTTTCAACGCTCGTGTAAGACGGAGAATTCGCCATTTGTATTTCAGTCTTTGTTCTGAAGTCAAGTATAAAATACTCCCGCCAATGATGTTTCTAATGTGACGTCGCAAGGCACGCGACTTTCAACGCTCGCGTAAGACGATGAATTCACCATTTGCATTTCAGTCTCTGTTCGGAAGTGAAGTAAAAAATACTCCCGCTAATGATGTTTCTAATGTGACGTCGCAAGGCACGTGACTTTCAACGCTCATGTAAGACGGAGAATTCGCAATTTGCATTTCAGTCTTTGTTCGGAAGTCAAGTATAAAATACTCCCGCCAATGATGTTTCTAATGTGACGTCGCAAAGCACGTGACTTTCAACGCTCGTGTAAGAAGGAGAATTCGCAATTTGCATTTCAGTCTTTGTTCGGAAGTCAAGTATAAAATACTCCCGCCAATGATGTCTCTAACGTGAAGTCGTAAGGCACGTGACTTTCAACGCTCGCCTAAGACGGAGAATTCGTCATTTGCATTTCAGTCTTTGTTCGGAAGTGAAGTAAAAAATACTCCCGCTAATGATGTTTCTAATGTGACGTCGCAAGGCACGTGACTTTCAACGCTCGTGTAAGACGGAGAATTCGCAATTTGCATTTCAGTCTTTGTTCGGAAGTCAAGTATAAAATACTCCCGCCAATGATGTTTCTAATGTGACGTCGCAAGGCACGCGACTTTCAACGCTCGCGTAAGACGAAGAATTCACCATTTGCATTTCAGTCTTTCTTCGGAAGTCAAGTATAAAATGGAAGAGAAAGGTGCATTTTCCCAAAAGGAATCATGGATTGTAGAAATGCAACGTCGATTTTACGATGAACTGTCTAAAGTGCGAGACAATGCTGATGAAATGTCGTAGATGGGAGGCAATTTGTTTCCTGAATAAATAAAACATCGGAATCAACAGTCACTAAGCCAGCAAAAAGTTCTGTGTTTATTTTGGTTAGAAAGTTCTGTATTTTATTTCATATTTTCTGTTTTTTTCTTTTTCATATACGTCTTTTCAATAAAAGCCTTTTCATGAAACTCTTTTAATACTTTGCCTAAATAGCATTAGTCATTCTATAGAATGCCTAGGTAAAGTATATATAATATTTGAAAATTTCATACTTTGCCTAAAAACGCCAGGCATTCTATACATTGCCTATATAGGCATTCTAGAACGCCTAGTTTTCATACATTGCCGGTAACATATATATCATTCGCGACCTTAGCACTTGACGCTAAATGGCTGAACGCGAGCTTGTTTGCATAACACAGAGGTGGCTTTTTTCACCATTATTTTTATTAATGTTTAAAGGAATTGTGGAGGTTTTCTGTAATCTACGAAAGCTAAACAAAGGATTCTCCGGAATTCTTTAATTTTTTTCTGTTGTTAATGTTCGATATTGCCGCATATAGGCACGTTCGATAAGTTAGTTTATTGAATTTGGAGATTAAACCATTGTTTTTATTATTATTTTGGTGAAAGTTTTGCAAAGATTGGATACTAGACTTTTCATCCGGTCATTTTTCCTTTTCTAATTTTCCACCTGCGAGCATCGATATCAGTTCATGGTTGTTTCAAACTGATAGAGACACTCTTTTATTTGAGAAGACACAAATTAAATTTAAAGTTTACGATATCTGGTTTTTCATTATCTCCCGGTTTTATAGATTTCGTTTTAAGTATTAGTCTTTCTTGGAACTCTGCCATTTTCGTTTGATTACATGTCTTTGAAATCTGGTTTTGTAAGAGCTAGAATACTTTCTTAGGGTTTAGCTGATACTTTGTTTGAATTAACTTTATTTTCGAGTTTCATTTTCTAGTATGCTTTTTTCCCCTTTTTATCAGATTCTTCTTTTTTTAAACATCTGCATGATCTACCCGCTTTTCGTAAGTTGCCGTTACGTGTTCAAAATCCTGAGCTAAATTTCTTGAGTCTCTTTATTCTGGTATGCCTGCCTATTACTGTTTTGATTTCAATTTATGTCATTCCTTCTTACAACTGACGTAAAACCAAATACATTTCATCTTATGCGTTTTGAACGCTCTTATTTCTTCCGTCATCGTCTTTCTAGTGGCTTTACATTTCCTTTCTAAATGTGCCAGGGAACGCAGAATGTAATTAATTTGTGATTACGAAATGTGCTCCTCAGAGGACGCGTGTCGGGTCCACTAAACAGTGCTTCGAAATCACAAATTAATTATTAAAGTACCAGGAACGAACGTTGAGATGGGGGAGAGAAATACTTCCGCAAATCCCCCACCCCCAAGCTGGGAAAACCACGCATATGTGCGTACCGAAGGGAAAAACAGAATTTCCGAAAATTGCAGAACAGCTTGAACACACTGATTGGTGGCTTGTCAGGCAGTTAACAGCAGCGGCCACTGTGCCATGACATTAATGGAACTACGCCTTTGTCATGACATAAGCTTTGCTCCAAGCGGAAAAGCATTCATTTCGCTCATATGAACCAAATACTAAACACAATAGTGAATTTCTTTTTTACAGACACTGGACACCAGACATAGGGACCCATAATTTAGTTTCAGGAAGGGGGTTACCAGAATTGTAAGTACGAATAACATGTACAAACACCATACGCAAATTTACACTGTGTCTTCTTGTTATCTAACAGTTTCTACCACACTATCAACATATAAATTTAACTGAAAACCAGAATACCCAAAACCGATATAAATATTAAAAAAAAACAACTACAGGTAGGCTCAGTTCTGATTGAGCCGTCAGTTTGGAACGTAGGACTACGACTTGTAGATCGGAGAATTGAAATGAGCTAGTCGAGTATGGATTTTTTTTTATTGGAGGTTTAACGACCACCGTGAGCAACTCAATGGGCTATATGCAGTCGCCCGTCCCTAATTTAGGGTCACTGGTTCCAGGGAAGGGAGAGAGCCAGTGCCGTAAGACAAACACAACATCCATGCCTCACCGGAATTCGAACCCAGACCCCGCTCGGACGAATGATCAGAGGCCGTCGCTTAGACCACTGCGCCACCGGGGCGGCTAGTATGGTTTCAAAGCGTTTATTTAATTTGTTAAATTTGTTATAGCCAACACAGGTCTATGAAATGAAAAGTAGCTTGCATAATTTTTACAAATAATGCTGGATACACTGCGATGGCCTCTGATGATTCGCCCGAAAGGGGTTCGGGTTCGATTCCCGTGAGGCATGGATGTTGTTTGTCTTACGGCGCTGGCTCTCTCCCTTCCCTTGAACCAGTGGCCCTAAATTAGGGACGGGCGACTGAAAAAAAAGCATTACGAACGCGAACACAAAGCAGAGTTCGAGATGGTACGGGTTCGATCGGTGTGTTGGATTTTTGTTTGGTGACGGTTGCTTTTTAGGTGTTCTCGATACTCTAGTTCGTTGAGCTGCAGTCTTCTTGGGCTTCTTACGTTCCTCATCACCTGCTCTTGCCTCTCGTTTTGATTTTCTTCACTTTTGCTTGCGTTTATTCTGCGAATTCCGCGGCATTGTCGAAAATGTTAACTCGTTCACACGAAAACCATTTTAAAATTTTTTTTATTTTAAACCACAGCTGTATGTTCTTTATATCATCATCTTCATTGTCAACCATTATCAATCCACTGGTGGACGAAGGTCTGCCCAAGTTTCTTCCACAACGATCTGTCTTGTGCCAGTCTCCTCCAGGTTACTACCGCATACTTTCGAATTTCATCCACCCATCTCCCATGTGGTCTTCTTCTGGGTCTTTTCCTGTACCATGGAATCCAGTCTAAAATTTCGGTTGTCCAACGATGGCCTGTCCTGGCAATATGTCCAGCCCATTGCCATTTCAGGGATTTTACTCTGATCCTGATGTCTTCCACTCTTGTCATTTTTCTGATCCACGAGCTCCTCTTCTTATCTCTCCTGGTTGCACCAAGAATGCACCTCTGCATGCTTCTTTGAGTTGTCTGCAGTCTTTGTATGTCTCTTTTAGTTAAGGTCCACGTCTCTGCACCACACGTAAGCACTGGAAGAATGCATTGATCAAACACTTTTCTTTTAAGACATAATGGCATTTTGATCTTGAAAATTATGCTGTTTCTTCCAAAAGCTCTCCAGGCAAGTTTTATACGCCGATTAATTTCTTCATCAATGTGACCTTCACTTGATATCTGCTGTCCAAGATAAATGTAGGTGTTGGTTATCTCCAGCTTTTCCCCATCAATCGATAAATCTTAATTTCTCGTAAATGCATTGTGTGCATTGTTCTTTATATACCTGAATAGACTCCGCCGATAGTTATAAAACGATACCACACGCAATCGTTTTGCTCATACGGTTATCCAGATAAACCGCGATATTGTCAACAGTGTTCACCAGTTCACAAGAAAACAATTTTTTAAATGTTCAGTTGAAACCACTGCGAAATGTTCTACGTATATTTGAATTTACTAATCCCAGTCAGATCTGAAGCATGAAGATTTTTAGGGGAAGGGGAGGGGCTAATAACAGCCATGAGTAGCTCAGAGGGGTTTAACTCCTCTCCATTCCTAAGTTGGGGCCACTTTTTCTGGGAAGGGGTGTAGCTAACCAGGACCGGTGCAAGCTCTTCTTGTCTGGGAGGGTGAGGCTTGAAGTTACGCTCCTTCGAGTTCAAAAGTTCCTCATGTCCACTCAAATAAAACGCAGTTTTTACTCTCTCGTACCACCTTTTTTTTTTTTTTTTTTTTTTTTTTTTTTAGCCGCCCCGGTGGCGCAGTGGTCTGAGGTGCTGGCCTCTGATCATTCGTCCGTAAGGGGTCCGGGTTCGAATCCCGGTGAGGCATGGATGTTGTGTTTGTCTTACGGCAGTGGCTCTCTCCCTTCTCTGGAACCAGTGGCCCTAAATTAGGGACGGGCGACTGCTTATAGCCCATTGAGTTGCTCACGGTGGTCGTTAAACCTCCAATAAAAAAAAACAAAAAAACCATCCTTTTAGCAAAGTACATTTTTGTAATATTTGCATAAACACATGTGCTGCTGCGGGTATGTCACATGTTTAAACTAGTTCAAATCGCTCACTGCAGTCAGTCGAAAGCGATATAAAGTGGTAGTCGTTGCTGTGACTAGCATTGCATGTCGTCGTTCTGTCTGTGGCTGGGACGCCTAAAAGATGAACAGCCACAACCGGCTAATTAGGGAACTTTTGTTTTACCAGTTTAAACTCGGCCATAACACTGCTCAAGCAACATGCAGATTTGTTATGCGAAAGGGGAAGGTTCCGTGGACCATAGCACCGCCCAGATGATTCAATAAATTTTGCTCATGTGACAGAAACCTCGACGACCAGCCAAGGACAGGTAAGCCGTGAACCTTGGATCGGTGGCCGTGCGCCAGGCCGCAGAGACAAATCCGACAATCAGCACAAGGAGATTATCAGGCGAGCTGGGCATATCACAGACCACCGTGGTTCGTCACCTTCAGGGCCTCGGCAAGGTCTACAGGAGCTGCCGCATTGTCCCTCACGAACTGACGCCAGCTGAAGCAAACCGCCGAGTGGAAGTGTGCACGAAACTCCTAGAAAATTCGCACGATGTACATTTCATCAAGAGAATCGTTATGTGCGATGAAAAGTGGGTCTATTTCGTAGTCCTAACAACACAACGGCGATGGTTGAGACCGGGCCAGCTTCCAGAACCTGTTGCCAAACTCGGGCGCTTTGATGCTCTGCGTCTGGTGGAATTTTGAGGGAATAATCCATTACGAATTTATTCCAGAGGTCGGACCATTAACGCCAACCTCTGCTCTGAACAGCTGGAGCGGATGTATGCCGTTTTGGAGGAGAAGTATCCGGCATTGGTGAACATCAGCACAACGCTCGGCCTCATACAGCGCAAACGACCAAGGCAAAACTCCAGGAACTCTAGGGCATCGAACTGATGCCACACCCACCATATAGTCCGGATCTTGCCCCGTCGTATTATTACTTGTTCCGGTCCATGGCTTGCTTCCTTCGCGGGCGGCACTTCAACAACAAGGAGGAGGTAACAGCTATGATGAAGGAGTTCTTCGCCTCGAAGGACAAGAACTGGTACCTCCGCGAAATCGAAGAACTGGCAGACAGATGGCTAAAGACCGTGCAACACAATGGCCTATACTTTGAATGCCAGTCAGCTTTCGTTTTAAAGGTACGTATGAAGACATAAAGTCATCCAAATATTGCAAAACCTTCGATTTACCCTCTGTATTATGATCGCTCAAAAATCACACCTTCAGTTCTTGACATAATTTTGCTAAAAATGTGAAAACTAGGTAAGCACTCAAGACACCACTTGAATCACTACTTGATTGTTAGTATCAAGTAAACAGGAAAAGTTACATGAACGCCGACAAGGCAGCACTCGGTATAGAAACGAGTGAGCGGATTGAGTTGGAAGAGAACTTTCTCATGCGAGTTGTCCTTAGTGACGAGGCTGCATTTCACAACAGCGGCAAGATAAGCATACATAACGTACACACATGGAGAATGCAAAATCCACATTGTGTCGTGCAACACGAACGCGACAGTCCCAAAGTGAATGTGTTTTGTGCCGTGGATAAGAAGATTTTCGGACGATTTTTCTTGGCGGAAGAAACGGTTTATGGTGTCATCTACCTGGAAATGCTGCAGAAGTTCCTTCTGTTTCACCTGGCGGAAGATGCTGATTTTCATGCCCCAGGTATAATTTTTTCAGCACAATGGACCACAACTTCACTATCTCTTAGAAGTGAGGGATTATATGGACTTTCAGTTCCCCAATGCTTGGATAGGTTGTAAGAGACTAACTGAATGGCCTCTAAAGTCCCCCGGATACGGTGGGATATCTGTCGTGTAACAAACGCGTGGAAGACACTTAGAACATTCGCAAAACTGTGACTGGTAAAAGAAATTCACGCTTGTACCTATCGAATATAATTGTTTTTGCTAACAGCCTTCATTTCTGAGTTACGATATGGGCGGCTAATTTTGTTCGATTCTGTACTCTAGGGTGAGTCAAAAGTTTGTCCCGCTTTGAGGTACATACAATATTGGGATTCCATTCATGTTCTACCACGACGACGTGGAGCGCACGAGGCTGATGACGTACATTTGGTATGGAGCCACATTGCGTTATCAGATGAGAAGAAGATGCAGGTTGTAACGTGCCTGCACCGGAGGACGCACATGAGATAAAGGCAGCTAGCAGTGAGAGCATACGCGCGTAACTCAGTTGGGAGAGCGATTTATTCCTGAATGAGGGGACCCGGGTTCGATGCCCGGCGTGGACAAAAATGACGGAGAAATTTACTTCGTTATAAGGTCGATAAACGTAATGTTCGGGTGCTCCCACGCCATAATTGGAGAAAAGGTTAAACGCGAGAGAAATTTGTGCAGTTGAAGAAGAAGAAACAGTGGACAGCAGCACCGCACGAAAATGGTTCTGGCGTTGCAATGCCGGGCTGGGGACATCAGTTTCGAAGATAAGCCGAGGTCAACGACCAGTAACTGACACCCTGGTCAAAGCTGTGACACCGAACCTCGATACCAGTACACGACAATTGATAACTGATTTGGGATTTTCCCAATCCGCCATTGTTCGTCATCTGCACTAGCTTCGTTCATCCACTGGGCGCCATAGATTGGTTACCCATGAATCGACACAGCAGCAGGCAGAAGAGTGTGTAATTCTCTGTTCTCAGATTGTTGCCAAATGCACAGGACGATAGGTTTCGGCGTCATATCGTCACAGGAAATGAAAAGTTGATATTCCTACGTTATCCAACCACTTAAACCAGTGGCTGCGGCGAAGCCAGGAAGCACAACCATTAGTGCAAAGAGACCAGTTCGAAAGGACAGTCATGCTATACATTTGGTGAAATTGTGAGGTTCCTGTGCACCGGAAACTCGTGCCAGACGGTCAAGCTGTGGACGGGAACATCTATGTTAATCAACCGCAGGAAGTCCGAGCTGGTCTGAGCCAACGCTACCATGCGCTCATCAATAGGTGGCGGGCCTCGCTGCAGCTGGATAATTCCTCAAGTCACCCATACTGAATGGGCCTTCAAGAATTGGAAGGGATTGAGGTCCTAACCAGTCCTCCATACAGTCCGGGCCTTTCCTCATTCGCCTACAACCTGTTTCGATGCATGGCCCATTTCCTACAAAGACGGCACTTCGCTTCAGTGGTAGATGGGGAATCTGGCATCAGAGAGTTTCTCTCCTCAAAACATGCCGAGTGGTACAGCCGTGGGATCGTGGCCCTGGTGAAACGTTGACAAAGGAGTTTAGAAAACAACGGCCCGTACTTTGCAGAATGAGGTGAGCATGTATGGATTTTTCATACATTTAAACTTTGTAGCGGCTAAACCTGCCGAGTGGTAACGCTGTGGGATCGTGGTTCTGGTGGAACGTTGGAAAAGGACTATACAAAACAACTACCTTTACTTCACATCAGTGGTGGATGCGGAAACTGGCGTCGAAGAGTTTCTGTCCTCGACACCTGCCGAATGGTACCGCCGTGAGATCGTGCCTCTGGTGGAACGTTGGCAAAGGTCTATACAAAACATCTATACCTTTATTTCACATCAGTGGTGGATGCGGAATTTGGCGCCAGAGAATTTCTGTCCTCGAAACCTTCCGGGTGGTACCGCCGTGGGATAGTGGCTCTGGTGGAACGTTAACAAAGGATTACAGGAAACAACGGCCTGTACTTTGGAAAATGAGGTGAGCGTGTATGGCTTTCTTGCATCCTTAAACTTTGTAGCTGCTAAATCTGCCGAGTGGTACCCCGTGGGATCCTGATTTTGGTGAAATGTTGGCAAAGGAGTTTAGAAAAAACAACGGCCAGTACTTTGCAGAATGCGGTGAGCATGTTTGGCTTTTTCACACCTTTAAACTTTGTAGATGCTAAACCTGCCGAATGATAACGCAGTGGGACCGTGGCTTTGGTGGAACGCTGGCAAAGGACTATAGGAAACAACGGCCTGTGATTTGCAGAATGAGGTGAGCGTATATGGCTTTCTTGCAACATTAAACTTTTTAGCTGCAAATGGGACGAACTTTTGACCCACTCTGTCATGTACACGTATATCTCGTAGAGACACGAAATAAAATGCTGGAGTCCCTCCAGGACAACAGTGTAAAACGTGAGAAAGACTTATGATGCAATGACGTCACGCAACTCCTTTTGCAAGTTTTTAGCGCGTCTTTTGTTAAAAAAGATCGTGCTTATGTTATCGGTTTGTCCGTCCGTCCGTCCGTCCCCCTGTACCCACGATATCTCTGCAACTATTAGTCTGATTTGAAAAACTCTTTTTGCATTGGGAAGCTTGAAATATGCGAATGATGATCCTTTATTTCGTTGTTGTTTTTTACGATGTACAATTTCGCCGCTAGAAGGCGTAAATGCAGATGATGTCGAATTCAAAAATACGTTTTAATCCACATATTTGCTTCTAAACATCCGACTGGAAAAAATCTTTTATATTTCGATTCCATTTATGTGAAAGAGTATTTTAGGTATTGTTACTTTTTCAAATTACTCCTTAATTTTCCGCTAGGGGGCGTATACGTTTTCCCCGATAACTCTTCTTCTAAAACTCCGATTTGAAAAAATTTCTTCAGCGGATACACCTTCTGATGAAAAATCTTTTGCATATAATTTCAAATTTTTGGTAAAGAATACTTTGGTCACCAGGGGGCGTAAGCGTTAATTTTTGCTTCTGATATATTTACCATAAAATCTGAGCTTCTAAAATATCGATTGAAAAAATTATTTTGTGGACTGATGCCACTCACATCGATAAACCTTTTCGGAATATTTTCTTCTTAAAATATTCTACAGTTCCTCCGCCAGGGGGTGTTGATGTATATCTTATTTTTGTCAATATCTCTACTTCTAAGAGCCCGACTTGAAAAATTCCTTCTTTGTTGGATAGTGTTTCTAGTGTGACACGTTTTTCATATAATTTTATAATTTTCAAGTAATTCATAGACTTTCTGCTAGGGGGCGTAAAGGTAAATTGCTTTTCCCCTATATCTCTGCTTCTAAATCTCCGATTTGAAAAATTATTTCTGCACCGGATACAGCTCCTGATGGGAAATCGTTTGCACATAATTTCAAATTTTTGTAAAAAATGATTTGGCCACCAGGTGGCGTAAGTCTTAATTTCCACTTCTGATGTTTTTGCAGCAAAATATGAGCTTCTAAAATCTCCATTGAAAAAAAAGTCGTTTGTTGACCGATACTACTCATGTCGGGAAACCTTTTAGGAACATTTTCTTCTTGAAATAATGCATGGTTTCTACGCCAGGAGGCGTAGATGTATATCTTATTTTTGTCAATATCTCTACTTCTAGGAGTCCGATTTGGAAAATTCCTTCTTTGTTGGATGGTGTTTCCGATGCGAAGTGTTTTTCCTAAAAATTCAAAATTTTCAAGTAAATCATAGACTTTCCGCTAGGGGACACAAAGGCAAATTGCGTTTTATTCGTTATTTCTGTTCTAGAACTCCGATTTGAAAAATTCTTCCTGTATCGCATGCAAGACCTGGTCGAAAATATGTTTCACATAATTTCTAATGTTTGGTAAAGAATGGTTTGGCCACCAGGGGGCATAAGTGTTAATTTCTGCTTCTGATGTATTTGTAGCAAAATCTGGGCTCCTGAAAACTCGAATATTTTTTTTTTCTTGGACCGATACAGCTCATAAGGAAAATCCTTTTGAGAATACTTTCTTCCTAAAATAATGCATGATTTTCCCGCCAGGAACGTAAAGTCACATCTTATTTTTGTCGATATCTTTGTTTCTAAAAGTTCGAATTGAAAAATTATTTCTGTGTAGGAGAGCGTTTCCGGTGCGAAATGTTTCTCATACAAATTCATGTTTTTCTTAACACACAAGTCTGCAACCAGAGGGCGTAAGCTCAGGATTTCGTTTACAGCCATATCTGAGGGATTAAAAACCAGATTGAAAAACTTCTTTCTTCCGTCAGATACTATTGTTTTCCATACCGGTTCCATTGACTTTGAATAGCTTTGATAAATTTAATTTGCGTCAGAACGGATTCAAAAAACGTGGTTATTACACCCGAAAATTCGGTGTCATCTTTCTTGTTGAATTTTGGAACAGTTCAGCCTTGGCTTTTTTTTTTTTTTTTTTTTTTTTTTTTCAGGTGTGTTTACTGTCAGGGTTTTTAAGGGCGAAACATTTCAAAAGCAGTAAAAACTGTGCATGCTGATACACTCATAAACAGCAAAGCAGATTCACAGTAGTTCGTTTTTTTCTTGTTTTTTTTTTTTGTTTTTTTTTGTCAATATCATTCACACGATCAGAACGTGTCTTGCCACACCCGCGTGAGAAACGCATTTCACCAGCACGCAAACGACTCCTATGTTTCTTCTGTAGTACCCAGGTTTCACTGCCGGGTACTACAGAAGAAACATATAGGAGTCGTTTGTGTGATGGAGAAATGTGTTACTCACGGAGGGTTTGCGGCATGACTCGTTCTGATCGTGTGAGGAATGAAGATATGTTGCAGTTTTGTAATGTGAAGCAAAATGTTGTTAGCAAGGTGGAGACTATAATATGCTTCGGTGGTTTGGCCATGTTGAAAGAATGAGTGATGAGATGAATTTTTTTAGCATAAATGTCAGGAAGGAAAGGCAGAGAAAGGCCAAGCAAGTCATGGGAGGATTAGATTCAGAGTCTCTGCATGAGAAAAAGATTACGAGTATGAAGGAAGGTCTTGTGTACATCGTGTGCTGGATGTCAGTGAAGTCCGAATTGTGTGTCAAGATCGCTGCAAATGAAGAACTTTGATACGGCAACAGTAAGTAAATAGTAAATAATTACTTAGAAATTTATCTGGTAGTTTGCATTTCTTTGCAGAGCTAACCTCTGAATCTCAGAGAACAACTAAATGATATGTATGCATGATTGTACCGTATATCATTATGCGATGATATGAACCCATAGTGCTACTGCCTCTCCAGTTTCCAGTTTCCCCAGCGCAGCGCTAATGTTATTTCCCGCAGTGAAATAAGATGTTACTTTTATTGAAGTTAACTGGGTACAAGATGAGGGTCGGAGTGTGCCTCTTAACTATATGTCTTGTTCTTCGTCATTTCATGCTTATCTTCACCGAAATGAAAGCTATTTTTTGAATTCCATTTGAGCGAATTCCTACGAATCCTCCAGCATACGGATGAAACTAAATTACCGAGAGCCCGCCTTACATAATTCGCCGTATCGATCGGCCGGGGAAAAAGGCACCGGTACGCTGTGGTTACGTAATTCTTCCCCACGTGTATGACCTCACTTATGCAACACAATAGTTATCACGTAGTTAATGACATTCATCCGACAGTTCGTTATCCGGCATTTCCTGCACCTATTTTTTTACTATTTGCAGCTCAGCCATTTGGGTAACACGCAACTCGGATCTCTCCTGTTACATAAGCTATTGTTTGCTCTGCCAAAATCATTTCTCAGAGAAAAAGATCTGGGAAAAATGGATTTAAATTCCAGCTTCTCTCACATAAAATACCTTACAGTATTAATCGAACGATCCAGAATTGCGAAACGTAACATTTCAGCTGCCACGATGAATAAATTGTATTTTCTTTTATTTATTTATTTATTTATTTATTTATTTTTTTTTTTTGATCCATGACTCCGGTTTGAAATATATTGCTCGGGTGCTTGCAGAGTGAAACAGAATTCGTTCGCGGCATCCCACGATTTATTATCGGGAATGTGAGCATGTGGTTGTTCACAAAACTTAAGAATCCTTTTTTCTTTTTTTTTTGCAACAGCAAGGCAGATTCTAAATGAAATGAAATATCAGATAAAATGCGTACGAAAGCCCAGCGACAAAGAGAAAAAAAAAGGCTCAGAAAAAAACACAAAAAAGTCATACTAGGATTAACATTGTAAACATGCGTTTAAAGTACAGGATATCGGAGAATTATTGGACACATTACAAAATTATATAAAACAAAACATTAAACAGAAAGAAACTGACTGTACTAACTTACAATGTAACTACACAAGTTAATAAATTTCGATGTAAGATCCCTTGGTTGCTCGCAGTACGTCCAAGCGATACTCGATCTCATGCCATGCATTGGAAAGCATTTGAGGAGTTGTGGAATTAATAGCAGCTGTGAAACGCTGCTTCAGTTCCTACAAATCAGTACAAGACGTCTGATAGACACGATCCTTCACGTAACCCCACATGAAATAATCCAATGGAGTTAGATCTGGAGAGCGAGGAGGCCACGGAATGGGACCACCACGCCCAATCCATCTGTTTGGGAAATGCTCGTTTAGGCACTTACGTACACACGTTGACCAAAACGACGTTGTCATATCTTTTGATCTGGGGTATAGCAAATTTTTCTAGCATATCCAAGTAAATGTCACCATTTATGGTTTTTTCGCAGAAGAAGAAAGGGCCAATCACTTCTCTTTTTGATAGGGCGCACCACACATTAACTTTTGGAGAATCAGGTTCCAGTTCAATAGCAGCATGAGGCGGTTCACTGCCCCATATCCTACAGTTCTGACGAATCACAATACCTGATATATGAAATGTGGATTCATCACGAAAATTTACAGTACTGAGAAAGTTTTCGTCGTTTTCCACTCGATTCAGCATATACCCAGCAAAATCGTATCTCAGAGTGTGATCATTTGCATGCATCTTCCGCACTATTTGAATTTTATAAGCATGAAGCTTTAATTTCTTGTTCAAGATATCGTAAACTGTCGATTTCGGAATACACAGTCTGCTTGCTTTACAAACGGATTTCCTGGGTGTTCGTCGGAAATTTTCATTAACTTGGTCAACCGTCTCACCGCTGACGCTAGGCCTACCGGCTCCTCCACGATGTTCTACATTACCAGTTTCTTTAAACTGTTTCATCCATCACTTAATTGATATTGTTGACGGAGGATTACAACCATACTCTAAACGGTACCGTCTTTTAACTTTAATGACAGAATTTAATTCCGCAAGCCATAACACACACATTGCCTTCTGCTGTACGGATGGCATGACTACTGATTGCGCATTTCTCATACATTCCTCATCATGCCACACCTAGTGCCATCTATCGGATTCTGGGAATAACAATTCTGCAAAACAAAAATATAGAAACCGTGTTAGTAATACGTGACATAGAAAAACAAACAATGCTCATTGCTTTTTTTTTGTACATAATTTTGTAATGTGTCCAATAATTCTCGGACACCCCGTATTTACAGAGTAACTTCCTGATGCAACGAACAGTTTTTACTGGATCGGTAAAATATACATTGATCTTACGGTCAACAATGCATTTTTGGAAAAGTATAGTTTAGAATTCACTGCTGAAAAACTTGTTGATGCTCTTTCTGTGTACACTTAACGAACAAAACATTGGAGATACCTACCTAGTAGCGCGTTGGACTTCCTCTAGCGCGGATAACAGCCTGTACACGCAGAGGCATGGACTCCACTAGATGCCGGAAGGTTTCCGGAGGTAACGCCAGCCATGCCTGTTGCAGCATTGTCCACAACTCCGCAGAAATTTCGGTCCAGGATCCATGGATCTGATATTCCGCTAAACGGCCTCCCAGACAGCTTCAACAGGGTTGAAATCTAAGGATCTTGGGTGCCACCGAATGGTTCTAAACTCAGATGAGTGTTCCTCGAGCCATGTCTAGGTAATTGTGGGCTGGAGTGGTGGGGCAGTGCATTGTGCTTCGGAAACAGACCATCTGCCGCAAGATGCCCGAAGTCTATGAAAACGTGTAGGTGATCAGCCAACACATGCTGACAGCGCGCAGCGGTTAAAGATCTCTCCAGACACACTGAGGGATCTAATCTGTCACATGAAAAGGCTCCCCGAACCATCACAGAGCCACCACTTCCTTGAACAGAGCCGATCTGGCGCGACGGGGCCATGGCCTCATGCTGTCGACGCCACACCCACACCCTCCCGTCAGCTCGGTTCAGCTGAAAATGGGATTCATCTGATCGCACGATACGACACCACGCGGCGCCACACTATACAGGTCCAGTATTCATGTTCCCTGCACCCCACGAGGCGTGATTTCCGGTCACGAGAAGTCAACAGTGGACCTCTAGTAGGTCGTCAGCTCCCGTAGCCCATGGTACGAAGCGTGCGTCGTGCCGTTTCTCGCTGTCGCTGCTTCGGGCTCCGACATCTGGATGTGATTTGCGTCGGCCGGTCTCTACGAGCCTGGATTGACCCCGGTCATCAATGGCGTATTGTCGGCCACCGCTTGCTCTCTGGGGCGCTGCTGCGTCCGTCGGTGGCACTAAAGAGTTTGGGAGATATAGTAAGGTGACACTATATCTCCCAAACTCTTTAATGCCACATTGGAAAATGTCTTTCAATCACTGAACTGGGAAAACAAAGGGATAAAGATTAATGGAGATTATCTAACCCACCTTCGTTTTGCTGATGACGTAGTCATTTTTGCAACTACCCCATCAGAGCTGCAGAGTATGATCCAGGAACTTGCTGACAAGAGTAAAGAAGTGGGATTAAAAATGAACTTTCAGAAGACAAAAGTGATGTACATAGCTTTTACAAGAAATGCAGATTTATCGATTCATGGGGAAAAGCTGGAAATAGCCGATACCTACATTTATTTTGGACAGCAGATATCAAGTGAGGGTCACATTGATGAAGAAATTAATCGGCGTATAAAACTTGCCTGGAGAGTGTTTGGAAGAAACAGTATAATTTTCAAGAGCAATATGCCATTATGTGTTAAAAGAAAAGCGTTTGATCAATGCATTCTTCCAGTGCTTACGTATGGTGCAGAGACGTGGACCTTAACTAAAAGAGACATACAAAGAATGCAGACAACTCAAAAAAGCATGGAGAGGTGCATGCTTGGTGTAACCAGGAGAGATAAGAAGAGGAGCTCGTGGATCAGAAAAATGACAAGAGCGGAAGACATCATGATTAGAGTAAAATCCCTGAAATGGCAATGGGCTGGACATACTGCCAGAAAGACAGACCATCGATGGACAGCCGAAATTTTAGACAGGATTCCAAGGGACAGGAAAAGACCCAGAAGAAGACCCCATGAGAGATGGGTGGATGAAATTCGAAAGTATGCTGGAGTAACTTGGAGGAGACTGGCAGAAGACAGACCGTTGTGGAGGAAACTTGGGAAGACTTTCGTCCAGCAGTGCATTGACAATGGTTGACAATGTTGATGATGATATAAATATTTTGCCTTTTGAGTTTTAATATTCAAGGAAAGTGTCCAAATAACAATTTCATATGTCGGAGGCAGTGTTACTGAACTGCGTTGGCTAATGTAATTAAAATGAAGAGGTTTCCTTCTGTTTTTAATTTTAGGTAAGAAATTTACGGTATGCAATATTTGGTACATTCCTTTTGATTTGATTTGGTTGAGGGTTTAACGACCACGGTGAACAACTCAATGGGCTATAAGCAGTCGCCCGTTCCCAATTAAGGGCCACTGACTCCAGGGAAGTGAGAGAGCTAGTGCCGTGAGACAAACACAACATGCATGCCTCACTGGGATTCGAACCCGGACCCATCTTGGACTAGTGATCAGAAGCCATCGCCTAGACCACTGCGCCACCGGCAGACATTCCCTTACCTCCAATAAGTTGATTCCAGAAGAGCTTTCTTCGGAATTTCTAAGATATGAACCGGTTTTCTGAATTGCTACGATTTTCGATTGTGAAAAATACAGCGTTGTTGTCTTCTCGATAGGAAGCGGTCTTTTACCAAGACATAAGTTTTATTCAGCATGCCTAACAAGTCTTTAAAGGTTTTTGGTTTCCAAATACCATTAGACACTTCGGATATCTAACATGAGCAACTGGATGAATCTAATCTAATCTAATCTACACATTCACATTTAGGGATGGGCGGCACCATTCAATGACAATGAATGATAATGGTGGAAGATTAATTGAACTCTGCATTGAGAATGATTTGTGTGTATTTAACACATTTTTCAACCACAAGTATATCCACACATATACTTGGGAAAAACGTAATCTTGGTCAGAAGGGTGTGATAGATTTTGTTGTTTACGATCAGCGTTTGAAACACTTAGTTGTTGACACCCGTGTGATGAGAGGTGCGGATGTTAGTTCTGATCATTATTTGGTAGTGTCACGAGTGAAACTTAATGTTGGTTGGAGGAAAAGGAATAGGAAGAGACCCAGGACAGAAAGAATAAAGGTTGATAGGCTCCGTGAAGATCATCAGCAGTATTCTGACTTACTCAGAGAACGACTAAAGGATCTGAAATCTTGTGAGAGGGATGCAAGAAAGAAGTGGGAATGTTTTAAGAACTGTGTTGTTACAGCTGCTAAAGAGGTCTGTGGTACCACAATAGTGGGTAACAATAGAGGTGATGCTTGGTGGAATAGTGAGATTGATGAGGCAGTAAAGAAAAAGAAGGAAGCCTATTAGGGGATGTTGCAAGGTAGAGTTTCTGTGGATGAATATCGCTGTAAGAAGCGTGAAGCTGCTAAGCTGGTTCGCCACAGTTAGGCAAAAGATAGGAAGGAGAAAGTGGAAAGGCATGAACTGGCTTTTTGGAAAGATAGGAAGTCCTTCTGGAAGTACATGAGACTCAAAAAAAATAGGGGAAACAAAGTTGTAAGTTGTGTGAAGAATGAGATTGGGGAAATGATATGGGAGCCCAATGAGTTAAGTGACAGATGGGGCGAATACTTCTGTGAGTTATTAGATCAGGAGAGCAAAAATGATTCTGAGACAGATGCAGATGATGTCACAATGAGGGATGAAAGCACAAGAGGGATTTCAAGAGAAGAAGTGTGTAGAGCTCTAAAATCTTTTCAGAATGGTAAGGCTCCGGGAGTTGATTGCATAACTGCAGAGATGTTGAAGTATGGTGGTGACTCTATAATTGACTGGTTAACAGAAATTTGCCAGTTGTGCTGGGAGTTAGGAATGGTCCCTCGGGATTGGAAGAATGCTATCATTGTTCCCTTGTATAAGGGAAAAGGTGATCAGACTGAATGCAAGAACTATCGTGGTATTAGCCTACTGAGTGTGCCAGGGAAAGTGTTTGCTAAGGTTGTTATTGAAAAAGTACGGGGTCTTACATCAGAGAAAGTGTGGGATGTTCAGAGTAGTTTTATCCTGACAAAGGCTGCACTAACCAGATTTTTGCATTACGCACGATGATTGAAAAGTATCTGGCTGTTGGGAAGAAAGTTTTTACTGCCTTAAAGCTTACGACCGAGTGAATAGGACACTTTTGTGGAAGGTATTGAATGAATATGGTGTTACTGGGAATCTACTTAATACTGTAAAAGCCATGTATGCTGGTATTAGAGCTTGTGTACGAGTGAATGGTGTTTTATCAAAATGGTTTTCCATTGGTGCAGGAGTTAGACAAGGTTGTGTAATATCACCATGGCTGTTTAATATATTTATGAATGCATGCATGCGTGAGGCCAAAATAGATAATAGTGGTTTATGTCTTGGTGATATCCGTGTGTGCAGCTTGCTGTATGCGGATGACACTGTCCTGTTGGCAGAAAGCAAAAGTGAGTTGCAGAGTATGTTGACTCGGATGCACGAAGTTTGCATGAAATTCAAACTGAGTATAAATAAGGGAAAAACCAAAGTTATGGTGTTTGAGAGAGGAACGGGTAGCACTGAATGTAATGTAAGTATAAATGGCACTGTGATTGACCTGGTGAGTGAGTTTGTGTATTTAGGAAGCATGTTTGACAGAGAGAACAAGTTGGATGGTGAAATCAGTAGGCGAGTGAATTCTTCTTTGAAAGTCACAGCTGCTCTGGGAGGTTTTCACAGAAATGATGGGTTCTCTAGAGAGTCCCGCATGGCTGTGTATGAAACAGTAATTGTTCCTACTCTGATGTATGGCAGTGAAACCTGGGTACTGCAGAAGAAGCATAGGAGTTGTTTGTGTGCTGGAGAAATGCGTTACTTACGTGGGGTTTGTGGCAAGACACGATCTGATTGTGTGAGGAATGAAGATGCATTGCAGTTGTGTGATGTGAAGCAAAATGTTGTTAGCAAGGTGGAGACTAATATGCTTCGGTGGTTTGGCTATGTTGAAAGAATGAGTGATGAAATGCTTACTAAGCAAATCTTTTCAGCCCAAGTGGCAGGAAGGAAAGGCAGAGGAAGGCCAAGGAAGACATGGGTGGATCAGATTCAGGAGTGTCTGCATGTGAAAAAGATTATGAGTATGAAGTATAAAAGATCTTGTGTACGGCGTGTAATGGATATCAGTGAAGCACAAGTTGTATGTCAAGATCGCTGTAAATGGCGAAGTTTGATTCGACAACAATAGGTAAAAATATATGGAAGTTTGTATTACTTTTTGGAGCTAACCTCTGAATCTCAGAGAACAGCTTATAACGAAGTGAATTTCTCCGTCATTTTTATCCGCGCCGGGGTTCGAACCCGGGTCCACTCATTCCGGAATAAGTTGCTCTACCAATTAAGCTACTCGGACATGTATTCTGATTCCTATCTGTCTTTATGTCATGTGCGTCCTGCTGGCAGGTACGTCACATCTCCTGGTACGTTACATCATCTCCCCCTTATTTTTCTTTTTTTCTTTCGAAGTGCTGCTCATATTTTTCCTATCTCGCGGTGTGGAAAGAACATCACACCAATGCGAGATTTTGAACGGTCGGGTCATCCGGATAGTTCGGGCGCCATTATAACGAAGTGAATTTCTCCGTCATTTTTGGTCTACGACGGGATTCGAACCCGAGGCCGCTTATTCCGGAACAAGTTGCTCTACCAATTAAGCTACGCGGACGATTATTCTGATTCCTATCTGCCTTTATGTCGTGTGCGTCCTTCTGGCAGGTACGTCACATCTCCTGGTACGTTACAAGCTTAGTGATATATTGATTGATATATTGACACCATTCAATGGCTCACAGAGTTTGCACTCAGAGGAGGATTTGGAACTGGTGCAAGCTGGAAGATTGCATCACAGACGTACATCGCCACAACAGCTACCCTAACTTCAATCAGAGCTGCAGAGATTCCAGAGAGAAGTCACCCCCATCACACGTCGAACGATTTCCTGTTGATTGAAGGTAGGGTAATTGCATACACGACATTTCATGTCATGTCACTAACGGACTTCCATTTTTTTTCACCAGGGTCTGGAGTGATTCTGATCGCGAGCCAACTGAAATACAGAAAGAAAAGGGGGGGGGGGTGTGTGTGTGGTCTATAGTGCGGTCTGTCTCATTTACTAGAACTCTAATATCGCCGAATACATATGTGCAGGAGACGGCCAATCCAGGAGCTATAGTCGAACTTGATACATATAGCAGGAATTGGTCTGGGAAGTCATCAGTACAACTGCCGAACATTTTTGGTGTGTTTCATAAGTAATTTTATGGCACAGCGTATAGTCAGAGGCACTATTGTGAACAACTGAATGGGCTATAAGCATTCGCCCGTCCCTGATGTTGGGCTCGTACTGGCTGTAAGGAAGGGAGAGAGCCAGCTCCGTAAAACAATCGCATACTCGGGATTCGAACTCAGACCAAACTTGGACGAATTGTCAGAAGCCAGAGCTTAGACCACCCCGCCACCGGGACGGCTAGAGCTGTCGTTGTTAAGTGAATCATGTGTAGCTTATCGATGGCATGCAACAGGATGATCTCTTTCGACAATTTTTCTAAACTCTGCTTGAGAATGGCGGATCGAAGCTTCTCTTTTACGAGCGTGGCGTAATACGGTGCATTCCTTTTTGCTCGCGGTGCAAGAAAATCCACCGGGAGTATCCAGTTTGCATTCCATAATGCAGTAGCCATTAACGTTCCTGAAGACTGTATTGCTTTGAATTTCCTCTGCCGTGGAGAATGTTTGTGTCGCTATTGACCTCTCGATGGGTTTCTGGAGTAAAATAATTAACCCCTCTCTTCACTGGTCACGATCTTCTGCGCAAATGCTTCTCCCTCAGGCTTAAAGCGATGTGCAAAAGTTCTGCGCAGTTAGCAACACGAAACGGCTTGTGATCAAATGTCGTACCCAACACGCACGCACTTTCCTGAACAGTATCCATACTACCAAAACTGATGTTGACTATTATAGCTATTTTACGCACCCTTACCCTCATGATTCGAAAATAAACTGTTACATACTATCGATGTTCACAGAAGTAGCCAAACACGTGCTCATTTGCTTCTCCGTCTCGGCCCTCGGAAAACTTGTTGCTCCAACTGTGGACACTTGCCTTTGACAGCGTCTTATCTTCGTACTGTGATTGCAACCTTTGAAAAATTTCAGCTGGTTTCACATTGCTCTTCAGATAAAATATAATAACACAACGCTGTTCCACACTCACTGACACGTCTACAGACTCCATGCTTCCCACAATGCATCTTGCTCGCGCCGCGTAGATGAAACCACTACTGTCGTGAGATGGGAGCTCACAGGAATTTTTCTTCGTATGTTATAATCGATACAGAACAGGGAAAGTTACAATAAAAAGTCCAGGTCAGTCCTGAACTACCCCCGTATATATAGTGAGCGGTCCCGGACGATTTGTCCAACGACGATTGGTCCAATGCCGATTCGTCCAAAGGGACGATTGGTCCAATGCTGATTGGTCCAGTGACGATTGGTCCAATGTCCGATTGGTCCAATGTCCGATTCGTCCAATGGTACGATTGGTCCAACGCCGACTCGCCCAATGGTATCATCTTACCAACGGTAAACTTTTTTATTTTCGAGAAAGGAATAATAATTAAAATTATTCTCCTTTTTATAACCTTTTGAAAGATAATTTCCGTATATTTGGTAATTGCATACATTTTACATAAACCTGGTAAAAGGCACTCAATGGAGCATTTCTCAGCTGTTTGCAAAGCACCTAGGCCGCGGGCATTTTTAGAAGAATTTAATTTACAACCAAGATATTTGGTATTTGTAAATATGTTATAAAACCTAATAAAAGGCACTCATCCTATCATTTCTGAGGTCTTTACGAGGCACCTAGGCCCCGGGCCTTTTTAGAAGATTTTGAGTTACAACCTAGATATTTGGTATTTCTAAACATTCTATAAAACTTTATAAAAGGCACTCATGGAATCATTTCCCAGGTCTCTACAAAGCACCTAGGCCGCGGGCCTTTCTAGAAGATTTTAAGTTACAACCTAGATATTTGGTATTTGTAAACATTTTGTAAAACTTTATAAAAGGCACTCATCGTATCCTTTCTGAGGTCTTTGCAAGGCACCTAGGCCGCAGGCCTATGAATTAATATTTCGTGCTTAAGTTAAAGTGCAATATTATTAACTTGATTTAATATGTAAACGTTATGAATATGACATCGGTAGAATAAAAAGTCCTAAAAAGTCCTTGGCCTAGAGCCTATGAATTAATATTTCGTGCCTAAGTAAAAGCTCAATATTATTAACTTGATTTTATATGTAAACGTTATGAATATGACATCGCTGGAATAAAAACTGTTGAAAAGGCCTAGGGCCTATGAATTAATATTTCGTGCTTAAGTAAAAGCGCAATATTATTAACTTGATTTAATATGTAAATGTTATGAATCTGACATCGGTAGAATATAAACTGTTAAAAAGGCCTAGGCCTATGGCCTATGAATTAATATTTCGTGTTTAAGTAAAAGCGCAATATTATTAACTTGATTTGATATGTAAACGTTATGAATATGACATCGCTGGAATAAAAACTGTTGAAAAGGCTTCTGTTCACAGCCCGACCAGTTGTTTCCATTGGGCAGTTGGCGGAACCCCACTGCATTCCACAAACATAAACGGAAAACCAGAATTTTTTATTAATTCACGCAAAAGGGAAGCATTTAAGTTCACTGAACGGCTCGTACATCAGTAACTTTACACGGCAGCAAGGACAGTATAACAAAAAAAAAAAAAAAAAAAAAAAAAGAAATCTGTAACCACAATATTGCGTATGAAATGTAACATTATTTTACATTCTTTGGACTACCGGTACTTTCGTATAACATCGGAGATAGAATCAGAACAGATGAGACTTTTATAGCACGAGTAGCACTTCGGACAGATAGGACGGAATTGGATCAATCGTCCCATTGGACGAATCGGCATTGGACTAATCGTACTGTGACGTACCTGCCAGCAGGACGCACACGACATAAAGGCAGATAGGAATCAGAATAATCGTCTGCGTAGCTCAGTTGGTAGAGCGACTTGTTCCGGAATAAGCGGCCTCGGGTTCGAATCCCGGCGTAGACCAAAAATGACGGAGAAATTTACTTCGTTATAATGGCTCCCGAACTATCCGGATGATCCGGCCGTTCAAAATCTCGCATTGGTGTGATGTTATTTCCACACCGCGAGACAGGAAAAATCAGAGAATTCCTTCTCCAGCGCTTCGAAAAATAAAAATGTGTGATGCTGCATTCCACACAGCAGATTGACTGGGAGTTCTCAAGATGGCTGCCTGCAACGATTCATGGTCACGACTGACCCATGGGCCATGCCCCCGGCCCTCTTTCGGGGGGGTGGGATGTGACGTACCTGCCAGCAGGACGCACACGACATAAAAGCAGATAGGAATCAGAATAATCGTCTGCGTAGCTCAGTTGGTAGAGCGACTTGTTCCGGAATAAGCGGCCTCTGGTTCGAATCCCGGCGTAGACCAAAAAAAAAAAAAATGACGGAGAAATTTACTTCGTTATAGTACCATTGGACGAATCGGCATTGGACTAATCGTCGTTGGACGAATCGTACCAGACCCATAGTGAGTGGACAGAAACATGAGATAGTAAACGGTAGGCCCACCTTTTGCCCTGATAAGGGCAGTCACATGGCAAGGCATTGAGTCCACTAGCTCACGACAGCTTTCAACAGGTTTTTCCACTCATGCTTTCTGCAGCGCTATCCATAATTCCGTCACATTCCTTGGTGGAGGATCCGAAACTTGGAACAGACCTTTCCACAGCATCCCAACATTTTCTCACGGGATTCATGTCCAGTGAACGAGGAGGCCATTCCAGAATGTGAACTTTTGTGACCCACTTCTAACCATGTGTGTATTAGTGTTAGCACATGATACATTCGTGTTGATTTATTACCCTGAGACTGGTGGGATTTACCTTGTCGGATTTTCCAATGCATTTCCTATCGTTACTATTATTCACTGGTATCTTTGCAACTGTGCGCATCGATGCTTTTTGTGCATTCTCCTCTGTAACCAACTGCTTGTGTGATTAAAATAATAAAAAAAAGAAATTCGAAATGAACTTAGCTTGCCGGTCGCAGTTATAACTGCGTAGGCGCCGTCGCGGTTGTCTAAGCGCTGGCCTCTGACCATTCGTCCGAGATGGGTCCAGTGAGGCATGGATGTTGTCTTTGTCTTTCAGCACAGGCTCTTTCCCTTCCCTGGAGTCAATGGCCCTAAATGAAGGACGGCCGACTACTTATAGCTCACTGGTGTGCTCACGGTGATCGTTAAATCCACAAGCACACAGATAAGAGGGTTTCCAAGGGTTCATAATATCGCAAGCAGATGGGGTGCTTAAGAGTCTCTAGTGAAAGAGTTAAATATGGCAAGTCCGTAGCTACGAGGGGGGGGGTTGCCCCCCCAGGACGGTCATTCCAGGGGCGTAGATTCATGCTCTGGGGGATGTAAAACATAGAAATTGCAACTAAAAAAAAAAGAAAGTTACACTGTACAGTATTTTCTTTTTAAAGACTTTAGTTAGTCTCATACAGTGTTCCATGCAGTAAACCAGGGTACAGAGTGACATACACTATGAGGTGTGAACATCTCATATCCACGAAGAAAATTTTCCAAAACAGCGAATGGAGACATGGAAAACAATATGCTAATATGCCTAACGGCTGTGATCTTTCCGAAAATGTCGTTAGGCTGAACGGCTAATTTTCTGCTCTGTCGCAGAAAGCTCTCTTAGCGTTTAACATTGAAAGGAATTTTTCTAAGGCCCTTCCCCTAAAGCTTCTCCCTATTGTTACGTTCACTATCCGATACTCATTCGTTCTGCGCTGGTTTGTTTTTCGTTCTGCATTTCTGTGGAGTGTTTTGTTGTCGGCGTTCCCATAAGGTTTACGTATTTACAACTTGTGGTTCTTGGGTATTTATCCAGTTTTTACATTTTTAATAAAATTAAGTCAAAAACCTGAAGTGCGATTTTTGAACGATCATAATATTTTCCTATAACGGTGGTGTAGGAGAAAGTAAAAGCCGCGTATTATTTGAGTGGAGCTCGAAGGGGCGTAATTTCAAGTCACAGATAAAAAAAGCTTGCTACGATCCTGAAACACGGTGTTTTCGTGAAATGTGTGCAGAAATGTTTCCACACCGACAATAATATTGAAACTATTCCACGCGGTCAGGCAGGAAGCAGTTGTGTTAAAGCAGAAATGAGATATGTTTTCAAACAGGTGTTCGAGCTGTTGTGATTTTAGAAGCTGTTCAAATGTTATCAATTTGAAGTTTGCAGGGCATTTATCTAGCAATAATCAAAGGGAATATGTTACGAACTTGACAGCACTTGACCTACAGATGAAGTTCATCCTGGCATGTTTTCAACTCCCAGGTATACATTTATCTGTGCGATGGACTCTACGCACCAAAAAATTTGCATTACTGGAAATTGATGCAATGTTAACTGAAACATAGCCCATTTTTCTCTTGTTTTCTTTTTACTGTTTAAATTATTCAAAGCACGTACCCTGCAGCTTGTGAAGATCAGTTGTAAATAGGACTATCATGATCAAACCGCTTTAGAAATTATTTTATTTTTTCTCAGTAGACAGTAGAAATTGTGCGCGCTCATTCTGCTTGGGGGCGCATAAAACTGACACTACGTCCCGATGTCATTTTTCCTGAGAGTAAGCGAGCAGAGTTCCTGTACCACGGGTTTATTTGAGCTAATTCGCTCAAATCGTTCGTTTAAAAACCTATATACTATAACCTCCACGCCATGGAAAATAAAACTGAAAAGGAAAAATGTCATGTTCCACTTTCTTTTGATTTACGTTCTTCCACCGTCCGTTGAGGTATTTGCTGTTTCACTGGGCTGCCGGTTCCGAGCACGTATAGTCTGCTCAGCACGACTGGCCTCGACGTTCCACGGAATACAAAACGTGAGGGACAATGTATTTGAAAGAGCTTTTGTGAACTCGGATTTCCAGCAAAAAGATAACGCATGCAAATGAGAGGAGTAAAGTCTTAGTAGCGGGACAGTAAGAGCTGAGGTCCACTACACGATTAGTGAGCTTCCCCTGAAAACTGTATGGTGTAAATCACTGAACTTTTATCTTTTGTGGTTTACGGAAATTACGTTGACATTTCATATAAGGATAAAAAATTTATCTTATTTCTTTATGCACTAAACTACTTTTACAGCAAAATTCAGCAATTCAAACAGTGTGAACCAGGAACGCGCCAAGCGGGGTTTTTAAGAATGCTAAACACCCGGGCGCCAGGTTTCGGGGGCAGCAGGACGCCTCAATCAAATTTACGATTGATAAATGAATATCAGTGATGTGGAGAAGTTAAGAAAATGTTTTACTGTGAAAAACCGTAAGGCTACGTGCACGTTTACTTTTTTTTACTAAAACTAGGGGCTGCGCCTCTAGGCTCGCTACGCTCGTTTCCAGAGTAGCGCTCGGGCCTTGCAGCCCGATCTTCAAGGACATCATTGTCGACAAATGTGTTCGACTGTCTCTTTCCAGTGATGCCATCTGACGAAATGAAAATGTGCTCCCAATTGTTCAATACTTCTTGCGCTGTATCGATTCCAAGATGGCGGCTTGTTCATAGTTTTTGTTTCGCTCCTGGTGAATTCCCTGTTAGGTATTTTTTAGAGCGTTTTTCAATTTCCTTCTATTTTTATTGAAGGACTTTGCTCCGCCGCCATTCTGAAGTTTCCGAGTTTTCTTACTGTCGTTATTTTTTGGAAGGGCGGACTTCTGTCGTTTGAACTTATAGCACTTACTAAATTTACCACCATGGAAAACAAAAGCGGTCCGAAAAGCATTTCGGACTTTAAGACCTACCAGCATGCCAATTTTTAGATCTCTAGTTTATTTAGAAGTGGTCTAACAATTCACGAAAAGTTCAAGCAGACAATGTTCCAAAGCCACCATTTTGATTTTTTTTTTTTTTTTTTTTTTTTGGTTTCGTACTTTTCTAGGTATACGGACCTTAAGACCTATCAGGATGCCTATTTTCAGATCTTTAGGTCATTTAGAAGTGGTCGAACAATTCGCGGACGAACACACTCGCATTTTCCCTCTTTGCTTTTCATATACGAGGCAAAAGCCGATTTTTACATAGGTATTCACGTATGCAGGCAGAAAACGCCGAACTTTAATAAAAGCGTCCCTACGTCATTAAGCATTGCGTCATTACCGGTTTTATATTGTTGCCTGTTCTTTCACCCAATGAGAAGAGAGTTCTAAAAATAGCTTCGTCACCATGGTAGCAGGTCATGTGACCAGAACGTTCCTCTGGGGTTATCGTGAAGATAGACAAGCCGTTCGTTTCTTTCCTTCGCGTCATTAAAAATGCTTAAAAATCAGAAAATGACTTTTTCTTAAAAAAAAATTTCTGTAAAAAAGGGATGATAGTGTAAGTTTATGCTGTAAAAATTACAATGCGTTATGATTTATAGTTTGCCATATATCCGTTTTTTTAAATAAATCTCATCGCGAAATAGAGAATTTTGTGAAATTTAAAAATTTAATTTCTCGCAAACTAAATCGAAATTCAAAAAAAGGGCTACTAGGTGCAAAAATTCGGTCATGGCACTACATGCCTACAAAGTTTCGTGGTTCTGTTGTTGTTAGTGTGTCCGGAACGCGACCTGATAGCATTTATTTGCTTACCTTAACTTTGAAAAATAATAGCTCTTGAAGTATCAACAGAATCGAAAAACGGTTTATTTCAGCATGTTCTCCAAACAATTCTCTACAAACGATGTAAATTTCGTATTTTTGTGTTCAATACGTTTTACGTTGCGAGCTAGGAAAGCAAGAGTGTCGCGAAATTTCCAAAGCAGCGGCAGTTACTTTTGTTTAGAATAGAGAGATAATTCATTATACATATAATTCAATAGAAAACGACTGCAAATCACTGAATAATTTTCATTGTTTTATTCAGCAACGGATAATGTGGGCAAAGGACTAAAAAGGATTTTCTAATTTTTTTTTAAATATTGAAGATTTCAGAATTCATAATATGCGGGGCCAGCAGCGCTATGACAAATGGGCCAATATGAAGGAAAAACACAATTTCGAAAAACATAATTTTTCGACCTAAACCCTTATGCGTTTTACGTACTTTGAGCTGCTCATACTTTAAATCTGGTAGTGAATAACGACGAAAAAATTTCTGTAGAGATTGTGAATATTTTCAGCATTGTTCAAGAAACACATGCTTTCTTTTGTGAATGACCTTGCGGTTGGCAAATTCTAAAGAAAGAACTTCCAGCGTTGAACGTAAAACCGTGCTGTTAAACGAGGTGAGAAAATAGGATCGATGCAATAAGGGTAACGAGGACTGTGATACAATTTTGATGCAATCAACGATGCATCATTATATTAGTGTTTCAACGAATATTTTAGAGACAATCATATACGAAATTTAACCAATCTTTCTTAGAAAAAGAATAAAAAAACATGCAAGTTTATTTGTTCCAAAAAGATGTGATACACTCTTTCTTCAAAAATTAATGTTGGTAGTAAATTAATGCCAAAATCTGTTGAAGTTATAATAGCCATAATGGAAATAAATGTTAAAACAAGTAAATGGCTTTTTAAAAACATCTAGAACACATGGGGATTTTAAAGAGATGTTAGCTGAAAGTAAAAAAATTGCGGAGAAAACAGATTGCGGTTAGAGCATGTAAGGAAGAAAATTAAAAAGAAAAGCAAAAAGGAATAAAAAAATTACTTTCCTATTGTTTGATACAACGATAAGAACGGTTGGAACACCTGAACATGATTAACGAGACTTTTCAATTTTTAAATGACCTTTACTCTTTAGGAAGGTGTAATATGTTTATCATCCTGCACAAAGAAAAGTTTTTAAACCAGTAAAGCGGACTTTTGCGTTAACTGACAGAGAGGAAGCTGACTTCTTGGATTATTAGCAGCGTCATCTGAACCAGTTTTACAGATTTTCTTTCCTTCAATTTTATATGAGACAGTTGTGTTTTATGAAAACTTAATTTATGGGAAATCGAAAATGATGTTGCTAAAGGTATTTATTTCATGTAAAAATGAATAAAAATTGAAAAATATTCTCGTACAAGTGGCAGCAAATTTGGGCTTGCACTCAGGCGGAAAATGCCCTTGGCGCGCCCCTTGTGCCAACGATTGTACCAGTAATTCTCTGCCGCAAGGATTAGTGGTGCTAAGGAACTGGGGAGACAGGAACTAGGACGTCTCAAGAGAAATCAGTAGGAACAGTTGCACCAGTAATTCTCTGTCGCATGACCACAGGATTCGTTACTAAGAGTCAGGGAAGGAAATAACTCGGTCTTCTCAAGGTGAATCAGTACGAGCCATCAGTACGAGCCCGAAAGAACTCGGTCTTCTCAAGGTGAATCAGTACCAGTGATTCTCTACGGCTTGATCACAGAGCTTGTTGGTACTAAGGAACAGGGGAGGAAGGAACTTGGTATTCTCAGGGTGAATCAGTCGGAACAATTGTATAAACTTTTCGATGCACACTCTTGCAGATGGGCCTAAGGAGTCTATGGCCCTTTCAATGTGCTGATGGAAGGGTCCATATTGGATGCAGCACGGGTGATCAGCTGCAATTAGTCTTTACGTTTGAACGGAAACAAGTCAGCGGAGGGGGTCACATGCTATGGGGCCTGTTAGCCTGGACCTTTGTTCTTTCTCCCCCATCAAGCACACCGTCACTTCTAGATCCCATGTAGACACTGTGTCATCCCATCTAAGCATTGTGTCATCCCACCTGGGAATTATGTCATCCCATCTGGTGATTGTGTCATCCCATCAAGGCATTGTGTCATCCCATCTAGGCATTGTGTCATTCCATCTAAGCATTGTGTCATCCCATCTAGGCATTGTGTAAGCCCATCTGGGGATTGTGTCGTCATATCTAAGCATTGTGCGATCCCATCTAGGCATTGTATCATCCCATCTAGGCATTAAGTCAGACCAAGTGTTGCTATACATGATGACCGTGAATCCGGATGGCACTGGAGTTGCAAGTCATATTTCTTCCCTATACAGCTCCCGATGGGAAATCGTTTGCACATAGTTTCTAGTTTTTGTAAAAAAAAAAATGGTTTGGCCACAAGGGGGCGTAAATCTTAATTTCCGCTTCTGATATATTTGCAGCAAAATATGAGCTTCTAAATTCTCGATTGAAAAAAACGTCGTTTGTAGACCGATACTATAATTCATGTCGACAAACCTTTTAGAAACATTTTCTTCTTAAAATAATGCATGATTTCTACGCCAGGGGACGCAGATGTGTATCTTATTTTTGTCAATATCTCTACTTCTAGGAGTCCGATTTGAAAAATTCCTTCTTTTTTTTTTTTTTTTGATTGGAGGTTTAACGACCACCGTGAGCAACTCAATGGGCTGTAAGCAGTCGCCCGTCCCTAATTTAGGGTCACTGGTTCCAGGGAAAAGAGAGAGCCAGTGCCGTAAGACAAACACAACATCCATGCCTCACCGGGATTCGAACCCGTACCCCGTTCGGACGAATGATCAGAGGCCATCGCTTAGACCACTGCGCCACCGGGGCGGCCCTTCTTTGTTGGATAGTGTTTCCAGTGTGACATGTTTTTCATATAATTTCAAAATTTTCAAGAAATTCATAGACATTTCGCTAGGGAACGTAAAGGTAAATTGCTTTCCCCCCTATATCTCTGCTTCTAAATCTCGGATTTGATAAATTCTTTCTGCATCGGATACAGCTCCTGATGGGAAATCCTTTGCAGGTAATTTCTAATTTTTTTCAAAAAAGGTTTCGCCACCAGGTGGCGTAAGTCTTAATTTCCGCTTCTGATGTATTTGCAGCAAAATATGAGGTTCTAAAATCTCGATTGCAAAAAAAGTCATATGTTGACCGATACTTCTCATGTCGACAAACGTTCTAGGAACATTTTCTTCTTGAAATAATGCATGGTTTCTACGCCAGGAGGCGTAGACGTGTATCTTATTTTTGTCAATATCTCTACTTCTAGGAGTCCGATTTGAAAAATTCCTTCTCTGTTGGATAGTGTTTCCGATGCGAAATGTTTTTCCTATAAATTCAAAAATTTCAAGTAAATCATAGGCTTTCCGTTAGGGAGCACATAGGTAAATTGCGTTTTCTGCATCATTTCTACTTCTAAAACTCCGATTTTAAAAATTCTTCCTGTATCGCACACAAGAGCTGATGGAAAATATTTTTCACATAATTTCTAATGTTTTGTAAAGAATGGTTTGGCCACTAGGGGTCATAAGTGTTATTTTCTGCTTCTGATGTATTTATAGCAAAATCTGGGCTCCTGAAAACTCGACTAAATTTTTTTTTTCTTGGACCGATACCGCTCATATGGAAAAACCTTTTGAGAATACTTTCTTCCTAAAATAATGCATGGTTTTCCCACCGGGGGGCGTAAAGTCACATCTTATTTTTGTCGATATCTCTGTTTCTAAGCGTCCGATTTGAAAAATTCTTTCTGTGTTGGAGAGCGTTTCCGGTGCGAAATGTTTCTCATATAAATTCATGTTTTTCTTAACGCACAAGTTTGCAACCAGAGAGCGTAAGCTCACGATTCCGTTTACAGCAATATCTGAGGGATTAAAAACCAGATTGAAAAACTTCTTTCTTCCGTCAGATACTATTGTTTTCCATACCGGTTCCATTGACTTCGCATAGCTTTGATAAATTTAATTTGCGTCAGAACGGATTCAAAAAACGTGGTTATTACACCCGAAAATTCGGTGTCATCTTTCTTGTTTATTTATTTCAAGAGTAACAACTCTCTTCGCGATGCTGCTTATATTACCTTCGGTATCATATCACGTGACAGACGCTAACGGAATTTCATGGCCGACGACCTGGAACGCTGGTAAAGAAAACGAGAGTTGAACCTTCGTAAATTCTCCTCTGTGAATATTTCAGTGCACGTGCAGTGCCTTACCACGATCCAGAACTCTGACTTCCCTTTCTGCCACAGATTTTGGAGGAGTGTAACAGTTGTTTTCTTTTTTGAATACCTTATTTTACAAAATATTAAAAAAAAAGTTGTTGTTTACTCTTTCGGAAACCAATGTGAGCCCAGGGTTACATAATAATTCTTGTTTATGCTTTCCAACCGTAGGTTAAAGAAGCGTAAATGCTCCAGATTTGCCCGTCCGTCTGCCCGTCTGTCGGCACGATAACTCGCGTAAAAATGGTTCGATTTTGATGAAATTGTGGTATGTGGTAGGGGACCACCTGGGGACGAACCCTATTGAAAATGGACGAAATGGGGTCAAAGGTCACGGCATAGGAGCGGGATTCATTCCATTGCCCTTATGCGTCATAACTTGCGTAAACATGGTTCGATGGCGATGAAATTTTAGCATATTGTAGGGGACCACCTGGGAATGAACCCTATTGAAAATGGGTGAAGTGGGGTCAAAGGTCACGGCATAGGAGCGGGATTCATTCTATTGTCCTTATGCGTCATAACTTGCGTAAATATGGTTCGATTTCGATGAAATTTTAGCATATTGTAGGAGACCACCTGGGAATGAACCCTATTGAAAATGAGTGAAGTGGGGTCAAAGGTCACGGCATAGGAGCGGGATACATTCCATTGCCCTTATGCGCCATAACGTGCGGAAAAATGGTTCGATGTCGATGAAATTTTAGTATGTGGTAAGGGACCACCTGGGGACGAACTCTATTGAAAATGGACGAAATGGGGTCAAAGGTTAGGACATAGAATCGGGATCCATTCCATCGCCCTTATCCCATACTATTAAAGGAGCAATTCTTGTATGTATGTAAATTTAATTTTGAAAACGGCTCTAAGGATTTTGAAGAAAGTTGTTAACCTACCGTTTTCTGGTACTAGAAATCGATTTAGTTTGATCTCGACTTTAGGAAAATTTGTTTAGTGGGTTAAATAACCACCCCGAATTACTACGTTTTTACTGTTATGGCGTCGTCCCATTAATGTTGCCCACCATGCTTAGAAATCTTATGACGTCACAATCTCGCGCTTGATATATGGGCGCGCGGTCACGCCATCTGTCTCATTACGTCACGCTGTGTGTGTGGATCCTATTAAAGTTTTATGACGTCACACTCTTTCGAGCAGATGGTCGCGATTCCCATCTGCCTCATTACGTCACGCGTTGTGTGCGTATATCCGGCCACAAGATAACTCGCGTAGAAATCGTTCGATTTCGATGAACTTTTCTGTATGTGGAAGGGGATCACTTGGGAAGGAATCCTATTGAAAGTGAACGAAATGGGGTCAAAGGTTAGGACATAGGAGTGGGATCCATTCCACTTCTCTTATGCGTCATAAATAACGTAAAAAAAGGTTCGATTTCGATGAAAGTTTAGTATGTGGTAGGGGACCACCTGGGGACAAACCCTATTGAGAATGTGCGAAATGGGGTCAAAGGTCAGGACATAGGAGCGGAATCACTTCCAGCGCCATTATGCGTCATAACTTACGTAAAAAGTTTTCGATTTGGATGAAATGTTAATGTTGTAGAGGCCATCCTGGGGACGAATCCGATTGAAAATGGGCGAAATGGGGTCAAAGGTTAGGACACAGGAGCGGAATCTATTTCATAGCTCTTATGCATCATAACTAACGTAAAAATTCTTCCATTGCGACAAAACTTTATCATGTTATTTCCGAGGTATACTGAACCGGTTCTGTAGAATATCATCGAAATGGGATCAAAGCTCAGGTTACAGGACCGAGATTTATTCCACAGGTATTATCCTCATAACTTGAGTGATAACTTGAGTAATGATTTCTGATATGTTGGAAAGCGTATTATAATCAATGCATTGCATGAGTTTACTAACTTGTTTAGGGAAGCATTAAGACACAAGAGCGAAAAACAGGAATAAGTCGATGACGGAAATGGAATCTCCTGTCTCCGGAGTGAGTTGCTCTAATCGACTAAGCTACACCGACGGAATAACTTACGTAAAAAGGTTCGATTTCGATGAAAGTTTAGTATGCGGTAGGGACCACCTGGGTACAAACCGATGTGATAACTCTGTGGTTATCACATCGTCTTCCTCTTTATTTAATTATTCATTTATCTTTTTTTTTTTTTTTTTAAAGCGAAGAAGGAACTTTTCATTAGTTCCAGACGATCTGCGGAACGAACATCACACATTTTTCGAAGAACCCAACAGGCAGCAGATCCATTTTTACCTTCGGGCGCCAAAGTGGAAACAGGAATTTGTTGGTGACGCGGATTGAACCCAAGTCTCTTCGCTCCGGAGTGAGCGCTCTAACCGACTAAGCAACACCGACCAAATGTATCGTTGCAGATTTGTCGTCTCGACTCGTGCTTCACCTTTATAGTACGAAACACGAGAGATAAAAAAATAAAAATAACATTAAAAATAAACTGGTGTGTAGTTTCAAGATTCCCGTCTTTAACCATTTCTTGACTGTTAAAAATTCAGAAGTTTTCCATTTTTTTTAAAGTTTTTCTTACTTTTAATCCTAGGTTAAAAGCCTAAATATTTCACTATGACATTTTGCTTTCTTTCCCTTCCCCTCCATCATTTTTTTTAACACTTTCCAAACTTTTTCAGCACCTCCTTCCCATTTGAAATTCCTGTATAAACCCCAGCCTTTCCGCAGAGGGCAATGCAATTCACCTGTATTTGTGAAAATTTTTGAAACGGTAATTCTTGTGAAAGGATATAATATACGGCAAAATTTACTAATTGGTATCAACAACTTCAGACATTTATACTGGTCACCGTTTTAATTCTCATTTTATGAGTTGAAAGAAAATGCTTTTATAATATCGGGGAAGATATCCTTTTGCATGCCAGCGATCCACTTATTTTTAAACATCAAAATGTCTAGCCAGATTAGTCCTTACCTTGATTAGTCTATCTGGCCAGACAGCTAGCTGTACAAGAACGCAGACAGTCGTTACCCAACAGCAAACAATAAAACGCAGTCGTCTGTTGCAAAACGCCTTTTGGGTAAACAAAAAGATCGAGCTAAATTATGTTTATCGGCCGAATCTGCAAGTGCGATGACGAAAGTTCAGTTCGACCTACAGCTCGGTCTCACTGTACGTATGGTGATATCAACTCATGATGAAAATCGAATTCGCCATAACTGCAAGTGAACGTTCCAGCGCTCCCCCCACTCCCCCCAACGGAAATTGGGTTTTGGAGCGTTTTCCTGTTTGTATGGTCTCTCTTCACTTTGTTTCACACCACGTGTCGGCAGGATTTTTGTGCTAAAAATAGATGCAGGTGTTCTTATAAATAGTCTTTCCTTCATTAAGCATGGATTCTGTCGACACGTGTGTCCTTGAGAACTGGAAGACACAGGCTGTGAGAAGCACACAAACAAAGCCATTCAAGTACTGGTGGGTGCATCAACATTGAATGAAATTTCGTGAAAGCGCTTTCTCCTCGCTTCGTCCGTTTACGAGACGTTTTCATCCCACGAACGTTTCACTGAGCGAGTGCGCCTGAATGATGGCAGCTCAAACAATAAACTCTGAAGGCTCAAACCTACAGAGTGAGATTTTGGAGGCAACAACTTGTTACCAAAGCCTCCATTTTTAATCAGTAGCAGATCCAGCAGGTGGCGACTGGGGTAATCACCTCCCCCAGTAGGTTTTTTGTTTTTTAATGATCAATATCGTAAGCAGTTAATGTATTTCTTTTTGTAAAATTATCGTAATAGATACACAGATTTTCGTAAAAGTTTTGATAAATGTTCTGTTCTAACTCTAGCAGAAGATAAAAAAACAACAAAACTGGCAGTTCAGAAACAGAGAAAGCTCCAAGAGGAGGTGAAAAGACATTTTTACTGATCGTGAAAAGCAATGGGTGAGTTTTGTTCAGTTTTTTTTAGCATTGTCAGCAACTCGGAATCGGGAAAGTCACCATGTGGAGGAGCACTTTGAAGTGTGTGTGAGACACAATACGGGTGACAGTGTGAAATACGTACCTCGACTGATAATACTAGTAACAAATTTTCAAGATGGAAATTTTTCTATTAAATTAACCCATCTGAATAGAAGAGATCAAACTTTATTTTGAAAGATTTTATCCGGACATGAGATTTAAAAAGCATTTGCTTTCCTCGAAAAGCAAGCAGTTGAACGCCTTGAAAATAGTGCTGATTTTTCATCGTTTGTGATTTAGGGCGACTTTTTTAATGGAAAATGTTTTAAAAGCCTTGCGATGACAGGAAGGGACAGTGCTGTATGTTAATAGTACGTGTTTGTGTGCGGATGCGGCCCCACAAAGTCTCTCCCACTTCCTCTCTCTTTTTAGACAGGAGCAAAGCCCCCTTCCCCCTGTAAAGTAAACTTCTGGATCCGTCCTTGAATTAAAACAAAGCCTGTACTAGAAAGAAAAGTACTAAAAAGCCTATTTCGCCAACTAGTGACTGGCTTCCCCAAGGTAAGCAACACACTAGAGATGTGTCGTTCGTGAACGTTTCGTTCGAAAAGAACGAATCAGCCAACTGAGTTATTGGCGAACGAATCTTTCCTGAAAAGAGTCGATTCCTTGAATGAATCAGTCAGAATAGCTCTTACTAGACATCAATATTTCACCGCGGTGCCTCGGCGCGGTTCATGTTCTAATCAGAAAATCTTACCGAAGTGTACAAATGCAATAAATTACGTGAACGTTTCGAAATGAACTTATAAGAAAACAGAGGTACAAATTTTACGTGAGAATTAAAAACAAATTGAAACTTGGAATTCGGCTACTAAACCGGAAACTATCAATGTACGAAAGGATCCGACTCGTTTCCCTACATATAAATCGTTCTCAAAACCGGAAGAATCAAAGGACCGCGAAACGAACGAATTGGTCCGAACGAATCTTCTTAGTGAGTCGAATCGAAGGAATCGGTTTGCCCACCTCTACAACACACATAACGCTGATCAATGTTGGATGCTCTTTAACATATCAGGGTTCAAATTTCAAATATTACTAGACTTGGCTTGAGTTAAAGTTAAGTGAATTAAAATAAAAAAATTACCGGCAAAGTGCAGCTTACAAATAATACATAGCGCAGGCATAGCGTGACCCAAAAAATCTCGGGAAGGATGGAGCGTGTTTTTCTTTGGTGGGGGCACGAAAATGCACAAACTGATGTTTTTCTTTTGGGGGAGGCCATTCTTGGAAACAGTTTCTCCGTAAATGTCACAGAACTTGGGTCTTTTAAACGCAAAACAAATACTTTTTGTTATGCATTACTCTTCAGTCAATGCAGATAATAAACGATGACAGTACATCGTATTTTTGACAAAATGCTATGTTTTCTGAAATTAAAGTCCTCTTTCTCTACAAATTCTCTAAAATATTGTAAATTTTTTTGCTGATACATGAATAATGTTACATAACGAGTTCATCATGAGAATCATCATAATGAATTCATCATGAGTTCATAATGAGAATCATCATAATGAATTCATCATGAGTTGATAATGAGACATCTAAAATGTGAGCATAACAGTGTGTGTGTGTGTGTGTGTGTGTGTAGCGACTCCATTAAACCTCCCATTTATGTTTTCTGTCCAATCGTAGGCTTGCCCTTACATTTAAATTAAATTTTCTAAAGTTGTGGGGCTCGTGCCCTTTCGCAGCGCCCGACCTTACGTCTATGATACACTGTAAAGAAATATATAGCAAATCATGAATTTGTTTGCTGCTATTGATACAAAATGTGTATGTTGAAGCCATGATTAAAGATCTGCGAGAAATATTAGTGGTCTTTGTCCGATTATAAACAAGATAGAATCCACGAAATGTGCTGTGTAACGTTAACTTCTCGGCTGCCGAAGATTAGGAACAATAATGGATCAATAGCATATAGGAAATCCGTTTATCGGTCGGTGTAAGCATAAGAACTACAGGACAGTTTTTACCACCCTTTCGGCGAGCGCAATCTTGCTTGTAGCTTTTAGTTTGCACTAATAAACAGACTTGACAAATAACGTAGCTGCTTTTATTTGTTTGGTGTACTGTACACATATTTTTATAAATCGGGGTAAAGTGCACCAAAGTATAAAAGGCCAGACCATTTCTCATTTGTCCAAAGTAAGAGATTGGAATGGTTTGGACACGAGTGGCAAGCGGTGTAGCTACTTGCTACAAAGGAGTCAAATTTTCTAGCGATAATTTGCAGTGCTAGCATTCTTTGCTAGTAAGGGAAAATGACGAATTCCGGCCCTGCACAGAATTTCCGTTACACTGAAAACCTCAAATTAGGAAATTTGTCAAAAATGTGGCATGGAAATCGGAGAAAACGTACAGAAAGTGATATATTGTGGTACAAGAGTAAGCAGAAAAAGTAAATACGTGAACAATGTGCCCAAAGCCTATAATATCTGTAGGCTGTGGATAATTTTGTTGCGTACCCGGTTGACATCTTCAGAAACGTGGCCATGAAAATTTTACCTTCATGTTTAAAACCAGTTTGACGAAGATAGTGTTCCAGATTTAAATTAGTTTATTGAAAAGCGTTGGTCTAGATTTAAAGATGCCTTGATCGTAAGCTAAACCGAGATATGAATAAATGTTTCTTATACTTGGATAACTGAGTGTCAGCAAATATTATAATCAAATGCGCTGAAATAGCGGGTTTTCTGTTGACGATGAATAACGTTGACTGTCTGAACGACAATGTGGATGACCTTCAACAATTCATTAATCAGATTTCTTTTAGAAACTCCCATTTCCCTCCCCTTTTCTGATCGGACTACTTCCAAACGAGGTCCATGTTTATTCACGGTGCCTTTCTTCCGTGGACTTTCCTGCATGACATTTTTCCTGTAAAAGTTCTGTTGTTACACCCAGTACGAAACAGCTGCGAAGAGACTTTTGGAAAACTCAGCGTCATCTGCGGAGACAGAACGACGCTTTTCCGGTGTTTGACGGATTTCGATGAAGGGCCGAATAGCAAAAAATGCTCACACGCTGAAGGCTAAACACACTGTTGTTGGGTTGATCAAAAATTCTAAAAATGAATAAAAATTCAACGAACGATAAAATAACCGTAAACAGTAGCTGCATATTAATGTGGGATACTAAATGCGGGTGAGACTTTCCTACAAAAACACAGGGATAGCTTGAAATACTAATTGATATGAATTTGCCATACTGCATTTAGTTCTTCAGAATTTCCTCTAATATTTTATTTCTGTCCTACCGTAGTTTTAAGTTACACACCTATATACCTTATGACGAAGTAAATTTCTCCATCATCTTTGTCCACGCCGGATATTGAATACGGGTCCCTTCACTCCGGAGTAAGTGGCTATCCCAACTGAGCTACGCGGACGTATGCTCTCGCTGCTATCTGCCTTTATCTCATGTGCGTCCTACGGTACAGGCACGTCACAACCTATATGTGCGGCATTTCGCAAAGACTTTGTGACGTACTACAGAGGTAAAAACATGTATCAAGACGACAAATCTGCAGCGAGACGAACTGCCCGCGTTGCCCAGTTGGGAGAGTGACTTCCTGCGGTGTGAAGAGACACAAGTTCGATGCCCCGTCGCGAGCAAATTTTCGTTTTCACAACTTTATCCAATTTCTGCTGAGGTTTCGTTAATTGAATAGCTCGCCACACACAATTTTATATTTGGTATTTCATTCGGTGTGCTGTGATTTCATTACTGATATATACTCACGGACAATGAAATTTGCGAACCAAGAAGGAAACATCGGATTGAACTGAAATTTCATGGACGTAATGATACAGATGAATGGTACACATGATGGCAAAAACAGAGCTGCAGGACAATTACAGAGGAATATGTGGCACGCAGTCCGGTCATCTTCAATTGCGCGTCGCGCCGCCTCGTGAGGGAATACATGCTGCAATACGATGCGGCATGAAAGCAAACAGACGCCTGATGTTGTCCTGTGGCAGACTGGCCCACACGTGTTGGACAGTGTGCTTCAAATCCCGGGTAGTGGGGCACGGCGGAAGCTGGCGTTTCAACTGGTCCCACAGATGTTCGATAGGAGACATGTCCGGGGAGCGGGCAGGCCATGTAAGTGTCAGGACATAACGTAGGCAGTCCTGGGTAACCCGAGCCTTGTGCGAGCGGACATTATCCTGCTGGTATAGCGCACATGGGGCCGTAGTATCTCATCCACATACCGCTTGCCCGTCAATGATCCACGTACCACTACTAGAGCTGATCGGCTATCGTAGGTCATGGCTCTCAAGACCATAATGCCTGCAGTGGGGGAGGTGTGACTCTCGATAACAAGGTTGGGATTGTGCCGTTGACCCGGGACCTTCCACACCCGGACACGATGATCATCTGTCCCCAAAACGAAGCGGAACTCATCGCCAAACACCACACGTCACCAGTCTGTGGCGTTCCACGTTGCTAGGCATTGCACCACTGCACACGGAGCCGGCGATGTTCCGGTGTTAATGGCAGCACACGTAAGGGGCGCTGGGATCACAGATTCGCTTCCGCAAGGCGTCGGGAAATGGTTCGTGGGCACACAGGAGCCGCTACATCTGCTTGTATAGTGGACAGGGTCCCCTTAGGATCCGTTTGTGCCTGGCGCACGATCCGTCGATCCTCTCTACCGGTGGTCCTCCTGGTCCGCCCGGAGCCGATCCTCCGTGTGGAAGTGCCGTCATGTCTCCACTGTTCCCAACACAGCCGGACGGTATGGTCAGAACGATCCACGTGGCGGGCTATACGGCGCGCCGACCGCCCTGAGGTTCTCAACCCGATGATCAGGCTTCTGTCAAAGTCCGTAAATTACGTAAATCAATGTCTCTGGCGTCTACCCTGAATTCTTACCACTCTGTACTCTTGCTTGTGTTGGCCGGTGCTTTTCGCTTTCATGGGGCATCGACTACACGCCGGTTTATAAGGCTGCCGATTCGTGCTTGCAGCGCCACCCAGGGTGTGCGGTCATGTGCATTCGCACCAAACGTGTATCATTTGCATACCAGCAAGCGCTCTAGCTAGTTTCAAAGTTTCGCGGTTGTAGCATGTTTTCTTCTAGGTGCGCAAATTTCATTGTCCGTGAGTGTATTTCACCTCACACCCATCTAATGCAAATGAAGCTTTTGCAAAGATTTAAATAAAGGGAATTTTTAAAATAGCCTGTTTTGCTGTACAGATATTTCTTCATTAGTTCATATGTAGCATTACAACATATGAATAAAAAGATTAATGTATGCACTTTACGATTAACACTGAAACTATGTCAAATCGAAACTGTTTTGCCACTGTTAGTGTGGTTCCATTCATTTCAGCAAAAGGTGGCACTGATAAACTTTTTTATAATCATCTCATAAGTTAAAAGCATTTCCCTTTTCGTTGGAGGTTTTGGGTACCCACTGAGGTGGTCCCTTTATTAGTTGTGACTTATATTCTATTTTAACTTTCATTTTTAGTTTTTTTTCCTATGTAAATTTAAGTTTGTTCTCTTTTGTACTTTCGAAACTTAACGTGATATCTTCTATTTCACATGAATGGAGGTCTGGCGACACCTCTGAGGTCAGTACGTAAGTGACGTATGCATGTTGATAAGAACGAGAAAAGATATACAGGGTTATTCATAAAGAAGTATACAGTTTCAACGCACTATAAAACAAGAACAATGTAAGTTATTTTATGTTACCTGTAACAGAATTGTAGGAAATGTATTACCACCCCCTACTCGATGTGAGGGCGAACCATCTGCTGCGTCCTATTCGCTGCAGTGGGATTAATTATTAAGAAGGCCGTTAATTTTCGTAACTCTTTACTCTCTATTATCTTCCGCCTATGGGTGTCTACCGTGAAGTTGGGTTCCCTAATGGAGGGTCTCCAAGTTCAGGGTTGACAGGGTGCATTGCGTTGTGTTTCATATGGGAGAACATGGGAAACCCATATTCCTCCATATGCCGCTTGAAATTTAATAAACTCATGTCAGATTTGGACCTTTTATTTTCCTGCGACTGGGTTTGCTAAATGTTAAAAGTTATTTTCTTCTTAAAATCTTGGAGTTGTTACTCTACCAAAACTTTACGATTGTTCTACTTAATTATTCAGGTTAAAATAAACAAAGATTCACTTATTTTGAATTTTCAAAGATTTGAGAAACTCGGGTAAATTTCATTATAAAATACAGAATTTATTTTCATTTGTGTTTCCTTAAAATCTATTACACTGATCGGTGGAGATTTCTATTAATTTAAACCAAAATATATTTTAAGTTCATTATGCTTTTTGATATTCGCAATCATATTTTAAAGTTCACCTTCCGCAAAATATAAGACACATTATGTTATTCAGCACTTGCAAGAGATTAAAATTATCTTTTCTACCGAGGATGTATAGGAGACAAAATCATGATCATGCTAACGAGATATTGGGAATTATGAAATTTTTCTCACCAAATTCTTTTCTTTTCATCTATTTCGTTGTCGTCCGGTATTACTTATAGGTATAAAGTCTATGGTTGGGACCTCATCCGGTCCTGCTGAATGCACACTGCCCGCATAAGATCACTCGATGCTTCACCCAAAATTTGCGTAAAAACCTCTCAGGGAAAACATCATACTTCCCTTCACCTGGAAATCATCTTGCTCAATTTTGAGCGTCCTCCCAGGAAAACTCCTAACTTAATTCTTTCTGCGATATTCTGCCCAGGATTCATCTAGAGTCCATCTTTCCTCTCTGCGTTCACCCAGAAATAGCAGTCATCATTCCATCCCGTGTTCTCTCCAAATCATCTCCGCCTAAAAAAAAAACTTTTTCTCTCGTCTATGTTTAAGGGGTTCGGGGGTGTTCCTGTCCTACCCAAATGGTTCTCCCCTTATTGGTTGGGCCGCTTTTCCTCGCTTCGGCATTGGTTTACATCCCTGTATGGGAATCCCTCCGATTCGTTGGCAAAGGCTTGAGAACATCGAGTTTTCTTGAAGATGAATATTCCTTTATCTTGTCAACTGCTCCGCGGGATGTCCGCGCTGCCTTAGAATTTTCACGTACGCTTCCTGTATGACTCTTTCTGTTGGTGTCAACCAGTTACGCCCACTACGAGAAATATGCCCTGTTCGTTGCCCGCTAGCGTGCGTAAAACGTGACTTCGTTAATAGCGAAAGGTCCAGTAAATTGGCCCCCACCTGTGATTGCGAGCATTTCATTCTCGTAGCGTTGCTTGCTAAAACCTCCGAGTTTTCTCTTTACTAACCTAGGGGTGTGTTTCGTGCGTATTCTTACTGGAATTTCCGGAGAGCTCGGGGAACACAAAATAAAATAAAAAAACAATTCAAAAGAATGATGAAAAAAAAATAAGGAATTTCCTCCTCAAGAAAGAAATCTGCTCAGCCAGGTCTTAGAAAAATTATGAAATAGGTATTATAATTATCCTCTTAGAACGCCTGTCCACATTATGCTTCTCGGATTTTCTTTCCCAATTCCCGCGCTCTCTAAATTGTTTACTTGGTAACTACTCTTCCTCGTTTAACTATTTCCTCGTACTATGCGATACCGTAGGAATTATTTGGTGAATATATTGTTTTCCCACACTTACTAATTTGTAGGCCCCCTTTCCGAAATTCATACCTACGAAATCATGGTCCTCCAATGTTACACGATATTCCGGAGGACATACGGGTAACATTATCTCCCTCTCCCATAGGGTTGAAGAGCTTTGTCCCCCAAAGTTAGGTGCTGTGGATTCCTTCCTCTCTTGCAAGGCTGCTCGTTTTCGCTCATTTCAACATGCGATGAATTACAATTATTTGCGAAAACTTATGCACACATATGACACATAATGTAATTATAAGCACATACAATAAACATAAAACTACGAGTAAGATTATTATAATAATGTTCAATAAATATTAAATTCCTCCACCGAATCTAATTCTAAGTTTGACATTGACAGATAACATATGCACTGTATATATATATATATATATGAATTCTTTCCGATAGTGACAGATTTCTTCAGCCGCCGTCTTCTCGGCGACACACAATATTTGCTCGGGTACGCGCCTCCGTTCGGTGATATGGTTTCGGTTTTGGGCGTTCCCATCTCTTAAGCACTCAGCTAGTTTCTCAGAGTTCCTTTGGAGATCAGCCTAACCGACGAGAGTGATGTAGGCTAACACCATCTCCACGTTCAGGTTCATATGGGTGCCGTGCCATTGCGCCGAGGAATAGTTCCTGGTAACATTTATCTTGATCGTTCGTCTTTCCGTCTGTAGTTTTACCGATCGAGTGTGCACCGTGAGTTTTTCAAGTGAACGTCCACAATCCCGGCTGCGCACGATGAGAAAGCTTCGATCTCTACCGTAGCCAAGGGCTCGCATGCAAAACAGCCTGTTACCTTGATTTCTGCCTCCGTGAATTTTGGGCAGACAGTTCTGGTTTCGATCGAGTACTTGTACTTCTGGAATTGAAGATTTACCACTATAGGGGCTGAGTGTAACAGTTCCGAAACAAGTTGGCCATTTCCGTCAACCTTCAGTTGATGCCATGCTGATGCCATTGGTAAGGCGCTCTTTTTTTGTTCTATCATACTCAGTAAATACGACTGTTGTCGGTGGCATTTCATAGAGTCCTCATAATAGCTACAAGAAAACATGCTTTCGTCGAAGATAAAATTTTTCGACATCGATTCGTTGCTCTGCGTATCGCCGATATGTCCTTTCATCGGTCGTGAAGGTAAGCTTGCCCTTTCAATATAACTCTCTTGAGGGTTTCCCACTCGAGAGATCAGATGGGTGTTCACGATTTGTGTAGGCTGGTCCAGTGATCCGACTACTTGCACTGTGATGCCCGTAGAGGTCGTGGCCGGTTCTTAACCGTCAGAGTCTCTACGGTGTCGTTGTTGTGCTGTTGAATTAGTAGCTGATAACTACACTGCATCGATACTATTCTGCGTACGTCGTATGCTCGCAGGGAAATCTGCTTCCAGCCATATTCGAAAGAAATGGCAATGTTGCGAGTCAATGATCCAGCATGACGTGGACCCACTGTCGGACGGCTGACAGCCTGTGATGCCGGGCCAGTCTAGGCGATTGTTTTGTCAGTGCGTCAAATTGTTTTGATCGCACACATCCTTTTCCCCAATTGCAAGTCTCGTGATTTGCACAAACCAATTGGCTGAGATAACGCATTGTAGTCACGTGCGTAAAATAGTCTCTCGTCGTGTGCCAGATACAGTTTGCCTGCTGGTAGGTTACTTTCAAGGAAAAAAGTGTATGGTCATTTTCCTGGTCCGTAAACCATATGCATTGTTCATGCCCCAAATTCATTAGGGTTACCTGCGCATTAGTAGTTAGACGGCAGTTGTGCTCTACCTCTGAGTCCGTGCACTCCTTCACCTTTGATGCAACAATCGAATGTGCGTTACATTCCGCGGAAGTTCCGTTTACCAACAGAAATAAGCTCAAAAGTACCAGTCCGTGTAAAGGCGGTTGCGCCGCTGGACGGGCAACTGCCTCTCCAAATATTCGTGCATCTGATTTACTCCGTTACGTAAAACATTTCCTGTTAGGGCTCCTGTCTTTACTGCCACAAACGTTGTTCCTCTGAGGAATCTATATGACTTCCAAAGAATTATTCCGACTCCACACAACAGCTTCCAGATGCTAATTACTACTTTCCTGGCATATAGAAAGGTTACCGCTGAAATTAAAACTAGCACAATATACACTACATAAGTGACTGCGTGGGGTAAACACTTTAGCTGTCGTAGCATCTCACGACACAGTATGCACTGTAGGGGTCTACACGTTGTTCTACCTACGATTTGCAAAGCACCCCTTAGGGTTTTTCCATCCGTGGTAACGAAAATCAAAGTTAGTTCCGCAGAAAGCTCTAGTAGTTCCGGTGGCAATGATGTCTGATACGGAGCGTTCCTTAAAGTGATAACCCGCTCCATACCTCGAACTCGAATCACCAGGGTTCCTGGAAGTGAGCTGGTGATGATTGGGTCGTTGTATGATACTTTGATATTTTCCCTTTGAAATACTGCCTCTTCGTCAGACAGCAAATGTCTCTGGTGACGGCGCCGAGGTAAAATATTAGTGCGCGGTTTTCCAACGCACTCTGTGAAAGAGATCAGCGCTGGGTTCGAAATCCGTAGTCCTTCCGCTTCATGTATCAGTGTAGATACTGCTGGCGTCAGGCGGCAGTTGCACGTAGTGACGGATTTATTCACACAGCTCGCCAGTGCACAATATTCGCTCGTTCCACTGCACGGTGCATCGGCTGTGCAGCCACAGTGTAAACCGTCTCTTGTGCACTCCATTAATGAAAGGGCTCCTTGTGGGTTCGGTTCCTGCTGAACGAAGAAATTTCTCGGTTCGATAAGCTCATGGTTGTGCGTAATAAATGTCCTCCAGGCTTTCACGCACTCGTCACATGAAAGTGCATGACAAGCACTCCGCGGCATTCCTAGTTTCAAAAGTTCGGCCCGAGATGCTACAGTGCACTGATATTTATCTCCCTTCAAATGACAAAGTTCGTGATTAGCAGCTACTCCGCTAACTGTCCAGATTACTAAGGAGAACGCAATCACGTTCATCTTGTCCATTTTATTGACGAAATGTCACTCTCTTCAAATATCTTAAAAGTGGTAATGGTTCTGTCGACACTTGTCGGCCATAATTATCTCAAAACAAGCATACACATGAAATCACTCCTTATCACCTCGGTATTTCTCTTGCACATGCATTATATACACTTTACATTAAGAACTAGTAATATTTCCTTCGAAAAGCTCGTTTCACTCTGACCTACGAGAAGTGAGGGGTTTTTATGTGCATATTTATATATATATATATATATATATATTTTTCGAAATTCCGAAGCGCATTCCATCCCAGGCTTCCCTTTTCTCTAATTGTATTGTTTTTTTTTTTCCTACTTGTAGGTTTTTCTCCAACAACAACAACAACAACAAAAATAAAAAAAATCTCATCACTCGTGTTTCTTAAGCTTACTAAATTATAATTAAATAACGGTTGTTTACTTCCCATTTATCTATTCTGCAGCTATTATTTCCATTCGCTGGTGCGTCTACTACTTCTAAAAGAAAAATTATTAATTTCCCTTTTCGTGTTTGTCGTATTGTCTACCAGATAGTACCCGCGTATAGTCGCTTATTTCCCTTTTACGTTGTTTAACTTAATCGTTAGTTCTTTGCTGAACTATTTCTTGCCATTTTATCTTTAGTGCTTTACTCTTTTTTTTTTTCTTCTCTCTCTTTTTTTCTCGCGTATTACCATTGTATTCTCATTCCTGGCTATTTCTGATTTCACGACCAGATGCTTTTCTCGTGTATTCGCAGGTGTGCGGCGACCATTTAAGGAACGCCGATGATTTCGGAAAATAGGGGATTTCCTCGAAAATGCTTGCGAGGGTCCCCTTTGGGCGATGTCACCCCTGCAAATTCGTCGCTCCAAAAATTTTGGGTCGTTCCTGTGTTGACCGTCTCTCACGGCTCGAAATCTGAAACACCTGCGCTGATGCCTGTGGGTGTAAGTGAGCGCACAATAGCGTAGCCTCTTGCATGTTTTGCTTACATCGGAGGCTTCTTGTTTAGCCTATGTAGAAGCATCCACTTAGTATTCTGTTACCTGGGGCTAAAACCACCCCTCTAATTTCTGCCGGTCAGTGCTCAGTTTGCTGACGGATTTCATTGAAACATCACGCTTCTTTTCGTCTGGTGCACTTGTCATTCAAATTTCCTCTTCTGCTTTACTCAACCTCTAACCTCACGATGTACCTAGTGCATTTCTACCTCGATTTCATTTCTATACTTTTCTTCCGTTATACTTGCCTTCCTTATCAATTAAAACTGAATTTTCCTACTATCCACAAAAACAAAACAAAAAAAATATAGTACCTTTGGATATTTCTCTTCAAGGTAAGTGCTTTTTACTGTCATTTCGATAGGTTATGGTTAGGCCATGTTAGGTGACGTTTAGGCTACGCATCGATCATGTTTGTTGCTACTTTCTTATAATATGTTTTGTTTCAGGTTCGCGTATTTTAATTGCTTTGAATACCTGCCATGGATACTAATTTTGAACCACTGCATTATCCGATACGCTGCTAATCTTATTGCATTCCGTCGGTGTTTCCGCACGGCCATTTCTCCGCAGAAGGTGCTTACGTTTTTTTTTCTCTAGTGATATATTACTCCGGCCTATGCTTCAGAAAGTTTTGAGAGAAAAAATTAATTTTTTTTTTCTTCGTCGTGCTGTGCTCCCGTTTATAGTTTCCATCCTTTGAAATGCTCGGCCGTTGCTGTACAAAATATCTTACCGAGCGTTCCCGTTCTTTTAACGATAAATTTTCCTTCTTTGCATTCTTGCTTCAAGATGGCGGCCCAAGATGGCGCCTTCCATTCTTCCTTTTGCTCCTTGCCAGCCAGTTTGTGTACGGGGTTTCTCAAACTGGAAACACGGTCCGTCCGTTCCTCTACTCTTGCAAGCCCCGTGCATGAGCGACGTCATTCTGCCTACGATTACCTTCGCTTATCCTCCTACTGCCTATCATTAATAAAATTTGAGCGGAAAATTATTATTTTTCCTCCTTTTTTTTTTTTTCCTCTTCCTACAAAATATTTTTTTTTTTTTTTTTTTTTTAAAAGGAATGATTGCTACCGTTCAGTCTTTCCTCTGAAATAAAAACATTGCTTCCTCCACAGGTTTTTTTTTCTCTGCTGGGCGCTTAATCCCGGGCCCATTCTTCCTCTTTTTTTTTTTTTTTTTCTTACGTAATGTATTTTTCCTTACTTAATATTAATTTTCCCCTTATCGTAGCAAAAAAAAACTTTAAATCTAGTTTTCCGTGGTTCGCGAACTCAAAACTGGAAAGATTGCGATGCACGTACTAGGCTGCGGTCCTGCTATGAATATTATTAATTACTTCCTGCATATTCTTCCATGTTTATACACCATTTTCTAGCTAGACTCTTTTACGAATTATTTTCGATTACTGATCAGATCGCAAAATTTGTTTTTTTATTTTTTTCTTTTTTTTCACCTATCAAATTTATTTTCTGCTAAACGTTTACCGTGAAAATTCAGGGATCTTCCCACTTATTCCGCATCGCTGTTTCCTTTTTTTCACAACACACACACATTTTTTATCTTCGCCCAGCGTTCTTCCTACTTCCTCGGGCTTAAACCCACGATTCCTGAGGTTTCGCTACGATTTTTCTCCAGTGTGGATAAAGATTATTGACGGGTGCTCCTTCTGGTGTCCCTGCGCTTAGGTTTTCTTGAATGCGCTGCGACAAATAGCGGTCGGCTAAATCGAACCAAGAGGTTCCCTCTGGATTACTGGGTTGACTGAGACTTTTCAACATTCTATTTACAAAGCTAGTATCTTCCGGCTGCTCAAGTCTTTCGGTCGAGTCGCTGACCACAATTTCCTTTGGGTATGTGCGATTCGGGCCTATTTCCAAAGTGTTGGGCCCTTGTGAATTTGCTGTGGGGTGTATTGCTGCTGTTTGCTGAATTCTGTCCTGCGAACGTAGTAGATATGGATCTCTAATAACCCTTTGGCGCGTTGCTTCTTGTGTTTGTCGGCTGCTACTTTCCTGATAGGAATCTTGTGACGGTATGGTCTCCTCCGTTGGTTCCGCTATTGCCTGTGTGCGTCTCGGCTCTTCAACATGCTGCGAGGGTGGCGGTACTTTCCTGCTTGTCTCCCTTCGCGCTGAACTCGACGTAGCGGGCGGCGAATTTATCGGTACTCCGATGTTGGGCGGTTGACTTACGGGCGGCATTGCTCTACTGCTTGTCGGTTGCGGCATGACTACTCTGGGAAAATCGACCCAATCCAGATAGTCGTAGTCCTGTGTGCTCTCCGATCCGTCGTCAGAGAAATCCTGCGATTGTCTGGGTACTTGTACCTCTATATTGTCCTGTACCGGTGACTCTGCTATAAGCTGGGGTAGGCGTTCAGTCCGCTTAAAGACTCGATTTTTATGCACGGTCTGATATTTGTTCGGATTTTCGACTGACCTCAACTGAACATTTACTGGGGTGGGGAACGAAACTATCTCCCAATCTCCGCAGTTAGTTCGAGCTAGCTTACGCGATAAATGTGGGTGTGAAAAAGGGGTGTGCAAAAATACTCTGTCACCTAAATGTAGATTCTTTTCAGCAGCGTGCCTGTCTGCATACTTCTCTTGTTTCGCCGCAGCTTCTTGCAAATTTCCGTACACACTTGGTTGAATTTTCGCTAATCTGGTCTTCTTATTGAAGTGAATGGGGCGATTTGTGAGGTTAGCTATCAATACGGGTATGATGCCTGATTTGTCCAGCGTGTTTACTGAACGACCCAAGCGTACTTTTCCCTGGGCGTATCTTTCTAACGGCTGTACTAGCACTTGGTTAACCTGACATCCCGAAAATTTCCCACATCGCATCCGAATAACCCTTTCCGAATACGGTGGGATGAGTTCCTTATGGACGGTCCTTCCTATCTTGGTTACGTCGGAGTTAATGGGGTTGGTCCTTTCCGCTGAAGGTACGGACAAGACCTGGGTTCGAATTTTTCGACTGACGTGCTTTTCCTTTAAAATTTCTTTTCCGGTTATTCCTTCCTCTACCGTACTCTGCCGTAGCTAAATTTGCTCTGCTTTCCCGTTTCAAAATTCCTTTTCCTGCGTCGAATACGTATCCGTGCTCCTTCAATAGATCCCAGCCTAAGATTAGAGAATAATCTTGATGCAACTTCCGCTGAGTAACGTGATAGGGATGTAAAATGGTTTCTCCTCCGATTTCTACCGGTATCTCATAGCACTGAGATGTAGGTAAAGTGTTTCCAGTAATGCCTTTCACTAAAACTGCTGATCCTAAGTCACGTATACGAATCTTTCCCTTTATCTCCTCTAATAGTGAAGCACAAAAGATTGAGATACAAGCTCCGCTGTCGATGAGTGCAAACGCGTGAGTATCTCCTATCCTAACTTTCACCAACGGGAGTGCTCCATCACCTCGGACGTAACAATTTGTTAAAGTAACTCCACGGACCTTATTATAATTCCGGCCAAGGGCGGTCCCCTTATCTTGACCCGAAATTAGTTTAAAGGACGCGAATTTTGCCTGGAATACCTATTGCAATCTCTTCCTGGTGCATCCTCTTCAAAACGAACGCGGTTTTCTCTTCTGTTCCCCAAATTCCTTGGATTCTGTGGGACGTGAGCGTCCTGTCGGTAAGTGGCGCTGTAGTTCCTGTAGGAGCGATACTGATTTCCGCGGCGGTCGCCAGGGGAGAAGTTATTCTGCTGTCGCGGGTACGAAGGGTTGGGTGCCCTGTCCCACGAACCTCTTTGAGCTTGCTGCGATGGTTGCGTATAAACTGCTCCTTCCCGATTGTTCCGATAACAAAATCGCTTGATATGGCCAAAATCGCCGCAGTTATAGCAGATGGCCGAAGTAATGTCTACGTCGGGTAAATTTCCCCTAGATTCATAATTAGCGCTCTGGAAATTTCTAATGCGATTTACGTGCGTCCGGTGCGAATTCTCTGCTTTCCTTAGCCTTTCCCTCAAATTATCTGCCTCACTTTTCAGAGCGTTCAGCTGCATCTCATGCGTTGCTAGCTGCTTCGCCATCATAGAACACAAGTCGGCTATCTGGTCCGTTGAATTGCTCTGTTGCCCTTGTGAAGTCCCTGGGATCGAACTCGATTCCTGCTGTGCATCGTAAGCGTTAACGTCCCGGTCTAATAAGAGATTGTGAGACTCTTCGGCCAGCGCTCTCTGAACTGCTGCCTGAAAATTTTCCGGGGCGAAGGATAAAACCGTGCGCCTCAATTTGGGGTTTAATCCATTCAAAAACTGCGACATTTTAGTGCTGTCTACCAGTCCTCGCACTTGCTCATTTTCTAAATCCATCGTCTCCATGTAGGAATAAGCTAAGCCGTTAAGACGAGCTACATACTCGGCCACCCGTTCTCCTGGTTTTTGTCGGCAAGTCGTAAATTTCTGCATTCTCACGGTAACCGGTTGCAATGCGTCGAATCTTTGTACTATCGCCTGCTTAAATCGTTCGTACTCGGTCTCCCTCCTAATATCGACGGCCTCCGAAAGAAAGTGACTGGCGGCTCCTTTGAATTTTGCTTTAGCTGATAAAATTTTAACGGCGTCGTTCCATCCTGACAGTTCGGCGGTGCTCTCCAACGTTTCGAAAAATTGACGTGCGGTCAGATTTTCATCCGATCCGCTGAATGTGGGGATATACGCCAACATTCCCGCCATTATTGGTACGTTCTGCGGGGCTACTACACAATTTTCTGACACGGCTTCCCCTTCTAGAGTGCCCTGAAGGTCGTTCTCCTGGTTCTGTTGATCAACTATGCAATTTTCCGAAACAAAATTCTGTTCACCGTTGCTCTGTTCTCCGTTCTGTTGGTTAGCCATATATTTATTCTTTAACCTTACTAACTTAAATTCCCACGGCTTCTACTATATGCTTCGTAATCTCGTAAAGTCGCATAAAATTAGAAAAATTCCGGTGAAGCTACCACGTAAAATAAAAAATTCACTCTAACGTAACTCGCTGCTTCGTCTGCTAACCCACTTGACTTATGATCAGAAAACAATTGTCTACGAATAAGATGATTAACGTTCCTAGCTTACTCCTAAATTGCATTCGGCTTTCAACTTAACTCTACCTAACTCGCGACACACTAAACAAAATTCCCTCAAAATATGCACATATACAACCAGCACTTCACACTAAGATATGTAATAAATTTGAACGTCTTAAATATATATATAAATACACTAGAAACATTTGAGATCAAATTATGCACTTGTAACAAAATTAATACGATAACCACTTTTTCAAGAAATTAGAACCACACCTCAAATACTTATGCTGACTTCCTAAATTCATTAAATTTTAGTATACTAGCAATAACCTCTGTCTACTTCCCTTGGTGGATGCAATCCCACATTTAAAGCACAATAAATCACACTTCCATAAACACTATTTTCATTTCAAAAATTTGTTCCAGCATTATCCAATTATTACTCCTACCAATTCTTCTTGCACTAGTCCTTTTTATTACTCTTTCCCAAATATTAATCCACTTAACTACTCTCTGTCTACACTCCCAAGTACCTCTACACATTTAAATGCACAATAAAACACACACTTAGATATTACATTCCCTTTTAGTCTTCCAAAACAAATCAAGATTACTGCTTAACCTTCTATTAGCTCCTATATCTTGCAGAAAAAAAAATTAATTCCTCTTATCAATAATTAACCTGCCTATTCCTTCTTAAATTATCAGTTTCTTATCAATGCATCAACACACATAATAAAATCACACTTCAATAATAATGCACTTTTGATTTTAAAATATATATCACCACAACTTCTCATCACTACTCTTCTATCAGTGCCTCACCGTTAAATTATACATTCCCCAAGTTATCAATGAACCTATTATTCCTCCTAGTTACCGATTTAAAATCACAACACTCAAATGCACAAATAAACAACACATCAAAAATAATTTCACTTTGATTTGCAAGGAATTTTCCCTTGATTTTCAACGATAAATCAAAATTATTCATGAATTACACTTGTATAAATTTATTTTCTCCGTACTATTAATTTTCATGTATTTTCTGTAGATTTCATCTATTCATTTGCTAAATTAGCAGTATCACTCTTATTTGTTTTTCTGCCTATTTCCTTAGAAATTTAAATTTATTTCAGCATAATCTGATTTCCTGCAACTTATTTACTTGCATTTCACCTTCACTATTTTTTTTTGAAGTTAAAATCTTGCTACAATTTCCTTAATTTTTCTATAAAACCTGCATCTTGTTACTCAGAATTGAAGGGGAGATAATAGAAACACATCGCATTATTCTGCTAATTCTGTATACTTGATTAATTATCCTGACCACCGAAAACAAATATTCTTTTTTTTTTTTTTTTAAACCACAGGATCAAAGAAATCCTGGTCCTAGCACAAATTTTATATTAATTAACCAAAGAACTGAAAAATCCTGGTCACACGGCACCAGTTTTATATTACCACCCCCTACTCGATGTGAGGGCGAACCATCTGCTGCGTCCTATTCGCTGCAGTGGGATTAATTATTAAGAAGGCCGTTAATTTTCGTAACTCTTTACTCTCTATTATCTTCCGCCTATGGGTGTCTACCGTGAAGTTGGGTTCCCTAATGGAGGGTCTCCAAGTTCAGGGTTGACGGGTGCATTGCGTTGTGTTTCATATGGGAGAACATGGGAAACCCATATTCCTCCATATGCCGCTTGAAATTTAATAAACTCATGTCAGATTTGGACCTTTTATTTTCCTGCGACTGGGTTTGCTAAATGTTAAAAGTTATTTTCTTCTTAAAATCTTGGAGTTGTTACTCTACCAAAACTTTACGATTGTTCTACTTAATTATTCAGGTTAAAATAAACAAAGATTCACTTATTTTGAATTTTCAAAGATTTGAGAAACTCGGGTAAATTTCATTATAAAATACAGAATTTATTTTCATTTGTGTTTCCTTAAAATCTATTACACTGATCGGTGGAGATTTCTATTAATTTAAACCAAAATATATTTTAAGTTCATTATGCTTTTTGATATTCGCAATCATATTTTAAAGTTCACCTTCCGCAAAATATAAGACACATTATGTTATTCAGCACTTGCAAGAGATTAAAATTATCTTTTCTACCGAGGATGTATAGGAGACAAAATCATGATCATGCTAACGAGATATTGGGAATTATGAAATTTTTCTCACCAAATTCTTTTCTTTTCATCTATTTCGTTGTCGTCCGGTATTACTTATAGGTATAAAGTCTATGGTTGGGACCTCATCCGGTCCTGCTGAATGCACACTGCCCGCATAAGATCACTCGATGCTTCACCCAAAATTTGCGTAAAAACCTCTCAGGGAAAACATCATACTTCCCTTCACCTGGAAATCATCTTGCTCAATTTTGAGCGTCCTCCCAGGAAAACTCCTAACTTAATTCTTTCTGCGATATTCTGCCCAGGATTCATCTAGAGTCCATCTTTCCTCTCTGCGTTCACCCAGAAATAGCAGTCATCATTCCATCCCGTGTTCTCTCCAAATCATCTCCGCCTAAAAAAAAAACTTTTTCTCTCGTCTATGTTTAAGGGGTTCGGGGGTGTTCCTGTCCTACCCAAATGGTTCTCCCCTTATTGGTTGGGCCGCTTTTCCTCGCTTCGGCATTGGTTTACATCCCTGTATGGGAATCCCTCCGATTCGTTGGCAAAGGCTTGAGAACATCGAGTTTTCTTGAAGATGAATATTCCTTTATCTTGTCAACTGCTCCGCGGGATGTCCGCGCTGCCTTAGAATTTTCACGTACGCTTCCTGTATGACTCTTTCTGTTGGTGTCAACCAGTTACGCCCACTACGAGAAATATGCCCTGTTCGTTGCCCGCTAGCGTGCGTAAAACGTGACTTCGTTAATAGCGAAAGGTCCAGTAAATTGGCCCCCACCTGTGATTGCGAGCATTTCATTCTCGTAGCGTTGCTTGCTAAAACCTCCGAGTTTTCTCTTTACTAACCTAGGGGTGTGTTTCGTGCGTATTCTTACTGGAATTTCCGGAGAGCTCGGGGAACACAAAATAAAATAAAAAAAACAATTCAAAAGAATGATGAAAAAAAATAAGGAATTTCCTCCTCAAGAAAGAAATCTGCTCAGCCAGGTCTTAGAAAAATTATGAAATAGGTATTATAATTATCCTCTTAGAACGCCTGTCCACATTATGCTTCTCGGATTTTCTTTCCCAATTCCCGCGCTCTCTAAATTGTTTACTTGGTAACTACTCTTCCTCGTTTAACTATTTCCTCGTACTATGCGATACCGTAGGAATTATTTGGTGAATATATTGCTTTCCCACACTTACTAATTTGTAGGCCCCCTTTCCGAAATTCATACCTACGAAATCATGGTCCTCCAATGTTACACGATATTCCGGAGGACATACGGGTAACAAATGTTTCAAGTAATTTTTAGAGACAGTCACAGATGTTCTATGTGTGCACCCTTAGTCACACGACACACATCGAGCCGGTAATCTATATCCGCCCAAACGCGTGGTAAGATATCTGAATCAAGTGCAGTGATAGTGGCTGTGCTACACTCAGCTCCGCTAGATTAACAGGAAGGGACTTTTTCCTGTGGGGGTACAAAAATGACAAGGTAATCGTCCTTCCCCTTCCTGTTGATCTAGCGGAGCTGAAACAGCGTATCACAGCCACTATCACTGCACTTGATTCAGATACCTTGCCTCGCGTTTGGGCGGAAAGGGATTACCGGCTTGATGTGGGTCGCGTGACTAAGGGTGCACACATAGAACACACGTGACTGTCTCAAAAAAACCTTGAAACATTCCCCTATAGTTCTGTTAAAGGTAACATAAAATATCTTACATTGTTCTTGTTTTAAAGTGCGATGAAACTGTATACTTCTTTATGGATCACCCTGTATATTTTGCGACGCAGTTGTTTGTGTGTGGAAATGCTAGATCTTAGCTGAGTTTATTGATTGTTACAACGTAATTTCTATTCGTGCTGAAATATTGTTGTTCTTATGTTATATCTAAATCATTAGATAAGAATACGATGTACTAATTCCTAATTTAAATCTTTACGGCCAGACGAAACATAAGACAGAAGTCAACTTACAATAATTGATTTATTCCACCACTATATAATCAGCACAACATCGCACTTCACATTTTACTTAACAAGTCAATATCCACCACATATCCACCACAGCAACTGTTATCTCGTCCTTTTATCTATCGTTCTTATTTCATACATTCATGCGTCACGTTCACTATGACCTCAAGAGTGTTGCCAACAGTATTCTCGTGAGAGAGAAGATGTCACGTTAAATTGGGAAGTATAACGTAGAACAAACTCAAAATTTACATAGGAAAAGAAACTAAGAAGGAAAGTTAATTTACAATATACGTCACAGTGTGCGACAGCTAATTAACTTATGTGAAGTTATATTTCTATTACTGTCTGTCTAACTACGTTGTGAATTTGTGTGTGTGCACCTCGCCGTGATATGTTTGTGATTTCGTAAACAGACAACCTTATGTGATTTCGTCTAAAGTTGCTGGAAGACCGAAGTTGCTGGACCAATAAAAAGTTTACGTAAGTGAATTGACTTTCTGTATATGTTTCGTCTGGCCCTAAAAACCTTAATTTAAATTGAGCTATCCGGTACAATTAGTGCATCACATTTATCCGTAGTATAACATCTATTCAGCCGGACATTTGGAACTTAGCATAACAACAAAACTCGCATAACGTAAAAAGGGTTACGTTACATTGGCGTCCGATTGTGGAAAATGGATCCACTGGCCGTTAGATTCTTCGAAAAATGGTTGATGTTTGTTTCACACATTGTTTGAAATTATTGAAAAAATGCCGCCCCATTGGCGCAGTGGTCTAGGCGATGGCCTCTGATCATTCGTCCGAACGGGGTACGGGTTCGAATCCCAGTGAGGCATGGATGTTGTGTTTGTCTTACGGCACTGGCTCTCTCCCTTCCCTGGAACCAGTGACCCTAAATTAGGGACGGGCGACTGCTTATAGCCCATTGAGTTACTCACGGTGGTCGTTAAACCTCCAATCAAAAAAAAAAAAAAAAAAAATTAAGAGGGAGATGACGTGACGTACTACAGAGGTGAAAACGTGTGTCAAGACGACAAACCTGCAGAGAGACATTCTGTCCGCGTAGCTCAGTTGGGAAAGCGACTTACTCCGGAGAGAGGGGACCCGGATTCGATTCCAGTCGGGGACAAACTTGTGTTTTCACATAGTTTTCAGGCAGGTGTTGATGAGGTAGGGAGTGATCATCCCTGTATCCGGAGAAAAGCACTTCCAACAAACCGTTCATAAACATCGTTGTAGCAAATGGTTTTGTCGCACCAATGTCCACGTAGGAAGAGATTCGAACCCATGGCTTTTTCTTAATACTTTAGGTTTTAACGAGGAAATTATCAACAGGATGGTGTGACGTACCACTGAGGAGGCTGACGCAAGGGTCAAAACGGCAAGTTGTAGCGGTAAGCTTTGCTGGCGTAGTTCACTTGGAAGAACGTCCGGCTCTGGAGCAGACAGACGTGAGTTGGAATGTCATCTCCGGTAGAAAAGGGCTTTATTTTCACAACTGCGAAAGTTGCGGTAATGAAGTATTGAGTGACAGTTCAGATGGTCCGAGGAAAGGGATGAGGCAAAACAGCTAAGGGAGAAAAGGGTAGAAATGATTTGGCTGTCGAGGAAGAAGGTGTGAAGTAGACATGGTGATGTGCAAAGCGGAGAGATTTTACCAACGCCATCTCCGAATAGAATGGTGTTATGTGATGTTCAAGATGGGATACAGGGGAAAAAAATTGTTTGAATCGAGAAACTTGGCTGCTTTCATATAACATTAATTTAGAAATCAGGACAAGCAAATCCGTGATTTCTCCCTAATTGTATTGAACAAAACAAAGAGCACATTTTCAGAAGAGCTAGTTCTCATTTCAATAGTAATTCATCTATTTAATCACCGCGGATAAATATAGCTAAAACCTCGGAACTGCTTAATTACAGTACCTGTTAAACAAGAGCCTTTAAATGGACTGTATACTAGGACGGGTCAAAAAAATGAAATTTTTGAAAATGCTTGCTCCCTTTATGCCTTCTGACTCCTATATCAAATACATGAAAACCCCCAAAAATCTGAGTTAAATCGGTTAATATCTTGACCCTGCACCTTTCAAATAAATATTTTAGCCTTCGCGGAATGAGAAAATTGCCACTTAAAAACCCTTTAAGGTCAAATTTGAGTAATATTGCACATTACAAAATTATTTGTAGAATAATAAAAGATTTATTAAAGTATTTGTGGAATACAGCTTATTTCAGTCGAATACTTACGGAAATACCCGAGATATGCTCGTTTGTAACAAATTTGGGTAGGAAATAACTAACTGTAGCTACATTTTTGACAGAATAATACCCTTTTAAATGGAAAATGGAAACAATACACAGAAAAACCTCAACTTTTAAACTTCTGATACTCCTAGATTATTTACTGAGAATATAATCTTTCTTTGATTCAAGTTTTGGGAACTTAGCACAGTTTTCCATTGCAGCTTTTATCGTGCTATCACGACGTTTTTCACCAATCACTTTCTGTGATGCTTTAGTAACTTCTTTAACAGCTCGTTCCACCATTTGTGAGTGACACTTGAAGAGTGGTACATCCAACTTTACATTTTTAATCGATCTTAACTCATCATTGGGTTTAGCCCTTATGATTGGAGGCTCGTACACATCAGTCTCATTCCATTGAATCATATGTTGCCATTTTTTTGCATGGAAGTTCAAAGCAGGAACATGAAAGCTACGAACTGGAACACTACTGTATATGTTAAATCTAGAGCTAATAATTGTTTGTACTGCATCAACCCTATCTGACTTGAGAGGTTAGGCTAGCTGAGCAAGAAGTATGTTTTCAGGGTGAGGGAAGAATGCGTTCCTCTGTAGACAACGCTGAACTATCTTCTTTGCTTCTTCATTTTCCATTTCTGCACTTTTGTTAACGAGAAAAAAAGAAATTTTCTGGTCCTTTAATTGCCAACTCATGGTGTTTCAAAAGAAACCATATAGGAGCATAAATGTTTACAATATAAGATGTCAGGGTTATTAAAGTATCTGACGGTCCCGTAGTGCAAGCGTATAGACGGCATATACGACATGCTGTAGTTAGCCATCGGCTATGACTGCATGACCCAATAGTTAGGAGTTCCAGGTCTTTTTCAAATGTTCCTGAAACAAGTGCTGTGACAATCCTATACATGTATTTTTGATCAGTAGACAAATCCTTTCATATTGTTTCGGGGATCACATTCAGTGGTTTGGAATTAGCAAAGCGATTGTAGGAAATAACAGATAAACTTGTAACACTTGGCAAGAGACTACCAATTGTACCTGTGAATGTGTTTGCCCCTGACGTAGGCCCATCAAGCTCAATGATTAAATGGCGAAGGGGTAGTTCATTTGCATGAAGAAGGCAGATGAACCAGTGTAAAGAACGGCCAAGTCTCTTTTCAATTAAATGATTAATTCCACTTTCAGTCCCCACATTACTGTTCGTTCCATCACAAGCAAGAGCTTCAAGTTGGTTGAAAACGTTCTTTTCTTCCAGAAAATTTATAACGCAACCAGCAATTGTATCTGCTTTGCCATCGGTAGGTGTTACATGACCCATGAATTTGCTATCAGGAAATGATACAAGCGAAATATGTTCTTCTTATACCTTTGATTGATAAAGTTTCCCATCCATATTTTTATTTATCAAAGTAGTGTCTTTTCTACCATCATAGCACAGTCCACCCCCAAACATACACAGATTATTGTCCACTTCTTCAAATTTCTTCTTTACAGACCGACGGAGTTTTGATTTATCAACAATATCTGGTACGTGATAACTGCGTAAAGTTGCATTCACGATAGCAGCAGCAGCTCTATCAGAGACTTCATACCTTACCACAGCTTCAGCTGCAGGCTTCAAATCAGTACTGTGTTTACTGGCTTCAATAGTAATGTATTTAGGATCTGACTTTGACGTTGAAGGCATAGGTGGCTTATATGGTATGTCATCAGGCGTTTCGCATGAGTAGTCTTCAGCTTCAATAGAAGATTCCCGAGTCTCGGAAACAGTTGTTGTGTCTTCACCTGTGTTGTGTTCTTTCCGTTTCTTCTCAGCAAGGAATCTCTGCTCTTTCTTCATTACAGCTTATAACGAAGTAAATTTCTCCGTCATTTCTGTCCACGCCAGGATTCGAACCCGGATCCCCTCATTTCGGAATAAGTCACTCTACCAATTGAGCTACGCGGACGTTTGTTCTGACTACTATCTGCCTTTATGTCGTGTGCGTCCTGCTGACAGGTACGTCACAACTCCCCTCCCCCCGAAAGAGGGCCGGGGGCATGGCCCACAGGTCAGCCGTGACCATGAATCGTTGCAGGCAGCCATCCACTGTAGAACGTGCACTTGAGAACTCCCAGTCAATCTGGTGTGTGGAATGCAACGTCACACACATTTATTTTTCGAAGCGCTGGAGAAGGGATTCTCTGATTTTTCCTATCTCGTGGTGTGGAAATAACATCACACCATTGCGAGATTTTGAACGGTAGGGTCATCCGGATAGTTCGGGCGCCATTATAACGAAGTAAATTTCTCCGTCATTTCTGTCCACTCCAGGATTCGAACCCGGATCCCCTCATTCCGGAACAAGTCACTCTACCAATTGAGCTACGCGGACGTTTGTTCTGACTAATATCTGCCTTTATGTCGTGTGCGTCCTGCTGGCAGGTACGTCACAAGCTTCTTTCTTCTGTTTAAGTTTCCTTGTAGCATCTTTATTAATAGTTTCCACAATGACAATTTGTCTTGCATTACGTTGGTCGTCGAGAAACTCACGCTCGATTTTAGGCACATTTTTGTTATCAACCACTTCAAACAGTTGCGACACACTTTTCTGAAATTCTGCCAGCTTCTTAGTAAAGAAGTGAGAAGGTTCTTTCTCACAAGAACATGGGTTCTTGTAGCGTTTTCCCATAGAATATTTTTGGATGCTTAACCGTTTTTTGTAGACACCAAGAACTCTTTCTTTTATTTTATCCCTTCGAATAGTTGGAATACTTGCACGATTGTACTGGCTTATAACTTTATCAGCAACTATTTCTGCTACAGTGGCATTGTCCGGATTTTTTTGCATTGGTTTTCGATAACCCACTTCCTTTTCTCGAACAAAAGCCATTTAGCCACATCTAGTTCAGTCGGTAGAACATTTAAGGGCAACTCCGCAGGGTGGCCAAACAGGTGCTAGTCTGTGGACTCTTGTATCCATCATGAACAGATAATGCCTATTCATCTGGAAGTAACAGAATATATGCATTAGGTCAATGCGTTTTAAATGTTTATTACAATTAAATCGCCAGCAAAACATTTAGTGCTTGAACTAGTGAGTATTTTTTGTGTATATGTTAACCAAAAGTGCAATTTCTCTGTTAATTTTGAAGCTATTCCCTCAAAATAAAGCACAAAATAGTGGACATTTTAAATCTCAACTTTTATTATACTACAAATAATTTTGTAATGTGCAATATTACTCAAATTTGACCTTAAGGAGTTTAAAAGTGGCAATTTTCTCATTCCGCGAAGGCTAAAATATTGAATTGAAAAGTGCAGGGTCAAGATATTAACCGATTTAACTCAGATTTTCGGTTTTTTCATGTGTTTGATATAGGAGTCAGAAGGCATAAAGGGAGCGAGCATTTTCAAAAATTTCATTTTTTTGACCCGCCCTACTATATACGTTTAACGCTTTAATTTCGCTTAAATCTTCATTTAGTATTTAACTTAGCTTGGTGACTTAAATGGCACTTTCCCGGATTATTTCAAAATGTTCGCTGATATCTTAATTAAGCATGGGAATCTCCAAGTCAGCACTTCATGTAATCAGCCAGAGTAAGTTATTAGACACCTATGAAACGGTAAGATATAGAATTTGTCATTTTTTGGATGCCAGTACTGATGGCTGATGTTACATATCATAGAAGGCAAACCAAAACGTTTTTGTTTTGGAAATTTTGCCGAATCCATTTGTTTGAACTCCAGCATTTTCAGGCTCTTTTGTATGGCAGTCGTGGGGTGGCCTTTATAAGGAAGCCTTAAAGGAAATACAAATTCATTCTAATTTATTGATCAGTTCTTTTGCTTTCTAGCACGCCTATTTTTGAGGTGGGGGGGGGGGGGGTCGTGCTCGTTTTCCCATCTGCGCATCTATTAGCCCGATTTCAAAAATTCCTTTGCCCTGGGAAGGCCGAACTGTGAGAATGATGATCCTTGTCTTTTGGTCTTTTCCCGATACATAACCACCACTAGGGGTCGTAAATGCAGATGATATCGAATTGATAGCATATTTCATTCCATTTCATTACTTCTAAATATATATCCCACTAAAAAGATTCTTTCATTCATTCCATAGGTTTTAAAACGAGTCCTGTTTCTTTTTCAAATACACAATTTTCCCGCTTATAGGGACGTACATGTATATTGCATTTCTGATATCTCTCCTTCTAAAAGTCCAATTTGAAATATTCCTTTTGCATGGGATCGAGTTTGTATTCAAACATATAATTCTTATTTTTTCGCTGTGCTACTGGAGAGGGGGGGGGGTAGTGAGTGCAGATTTCTATTTCCGATATATCTGCCCTGTTAAAAACTGGATTTAAAAAAATCTTTCTGTCAGGCATCGCTCACGTACAAAAAATGTTCGCGTAGATTTCCTACATATAATTATGCAAAGCCTTTCCGCCAGGAGGCTAGGCGTATATCCTAGTGTGATCGATGTTCCTGCTTCTAACCGTGCAATGTGATTTTTTTTACCTGTCGGACAGCGTTCCTGGTCAGAAATATTTTACATATAATTTTTGATTTTTCTTGAAACATAATTTTGTCACTAGAGGGCGTAAGTGCGTTTAGATATATACTCTACGTCTAAAAACCCTGACAGAGAAAAACTCTTTCTCGGTCAGATATTGCTCATTACGAAAATGTGAGCGCATTTTCTGTCCCAAATGATAGGCAGTTTTCCGCTAGTGGGCGCAAGTGTATAATCTGTTTTTATTGATATCTGTGCCCAAAAGTCAGATTTGAAAAAATCTTTTAACAGCAGTTACCATTCTGTTTGTGGAACAATTCGCACGTACTTTTAGATTTTTCAGGGTGACTTCTGCTGCTAAATGGCGTTAGAATGTATTTCTGTTTACCCTTTATCTCGACTCCTAAAGATTCCATTGAAAAATCGTTTTGTTCTGCGTGGGTTTCGAACGGTAAAGATGGCGAACGTTGTCCTCTTAAAATAACGCACAGTTTGACCGTTGGAGGGGTAGGGGGTAGGGAGGGCATGTGCGTGTATGAAAAGTTTTTTTTTTTACTTCTGTCTCTGCTCCTAATAGTCACATTTAAAAAAAAAAAACAAGAACAAACTTTTTCCGTTGCATAGCTTTCGCAATAAACAATATTTTTGCATATTATTGACTTTTTTTTTATGATTTTCATTTCTGCCTCCAGGGGTATTAGCGTATGTTTCTATTTGAAAGAGTATTTTGGATTCTAAAATTACTTTGGAAATATCCTTTCTACATAGGCTACTTTCCCATATGAAGAATATTTTGAGCTTATTTTTCTCTTCAAATAAGTCACAACCTTCCCCGTTAGGGTACTGTTGCGTTTCCTTCCACGTCTCTTCCATACATTCCATTTAAAAAATTATTTTTGCCTCGAATATCTTCAGCTATGATCAACATTTTGTGCGCATTTTGTTATTTTTCGTAACTGACATTTCTGTCGCTAGTGGGCGCATATTTCTAAATGCACTGGCAAATCTTTTGCTTATTCTAGAAATCTGGTTGAAAAAATTCTTTTTGTAATTGCTCCTTTTCACTATGAAGAACACAATGCATGCAGCAACACTATGTAATTTAAATATTGCACCTGGAGGGTTTTAATGCATTTTCTTTTTCGCTGACTTTTTGTTTGTTCTAAAAAATGTGCTTTGAAAAATTCCTTTCTTGTCCAAAAGGATCTGAAGAAGTGCTAATACACCCAAGAATTCGATGTGATCTTTATCGTTTATTTCGAAATTCGTTACACAGTTCTACCTTTTTCTCGCGGAAATTCTGGCTGCATGATCGAGTAAAAGAATGATCTATTCTAGAGTTCTCTTCATATTAAAGCATAACATTATGCTTATTAATTGCAGCGAAAATTAATATTAATAACCATCTTTAATATCACCTCATAAAAAATCGTTTCCCATTTCGTCAGTGCTTTTGTGGATGCATTGAGATGGTCGCCATCACTAGTTCTCTGCAAGCCGTGATAATGAGGGAGTGGAGCTGACCACTCCCTCTGCGCCTTTGTGTTCCGATACAACACTTTTTGCTGGCGGCCGTTCCATCCAATCTGCTGTTCATGAGGTTCAATTTATACTACTTTTTTTGCGCTGTGAGTGAATGGTATAATGATTTTATAGCATCAGAGTTAATGCAGGGAAAGATTCGAGCATGTGTCTTTTTTTTTGAAACTTTAAATTTTAATAAAGGATTTTTCACGACGTGAGTCAAAGAATCGTTAAGGATAGCATTCAGCAACTGACCAGATGGTCCTAAAGAGGAGGCGATGCAATAAACGTTTTCCACTCTTTTCTGAAGGAAGGGAGGAGAAAACAACAACAAAAAAAAAATTATATAGATTTAGTATTTGATGTAGAAAGAGGTCTGAGGGCTTCTCCGTTCCACGGAGAGGGTTCTCGGCTTACCGAACAAAAAAAAAAGGGAACACGAGGAAAATAGAGATTTTAGAAGGTCCGATGTCGAGAGGAGATTTTTTTAAAGCAGCGTATTAACTGAGAATGACGCCTGTTAGAAACAGCATGGATAGATCAATGTGTAAAAATATAGGGGGTAATACAGAAATCAGAACAAACACAATTGCGACCTCCTTTCCCATATGAAATATTAAATAAAGAGTAAACTGCAAATGGACGATGTCATCGCTCTTTCCACGTTATTTTTTAAACAACGCATAGCGACTGAAAAATTGTATTCCGGCACTGCTGGGAACGAACCCCAGAACTCTCGATAACTAGCCGAGTGCGTTCGAATTTACGCTACAGCGCCAACAATTCTCAGCGCTATGCGTGGTTTATCAGTCAGCATCTGACTACACGAATACGTATTGATGGTCTCAGCAACTGAGATGTCGTCATCTGGTGGCATTTAACGCAACAGCTATTTTAATTGTAACTGATAAATTCAAAGGGCGATAGAAATGGTTAATATATATCAGTAAACTGCAGAAGAGCGAGTTTTCATTTTAAACTAAAACCTCGGAATTGTTTTATTCCCTTGCAAGGAAAGTGCCGACAAGCCCACGCGTCAGGGCACTGAAAGAAATGCAGTGAACAATCCTGCAACAGAAAACAATATGGCTGTGTTTCTCAATTTATTCTGATCACAGAGACTTTTTAAACTCCATAAGAAATTGCGGAGACCTTCAAGATAGTCCCATGCATAGAACTGTAAAAAATCTACCATAGGTAAGTGAAGATAAAGCAATAATAAAAAAAGAGGCTAAGGAAGATCACGAATTCAGCATGCTGCTTAAGTGAAGCACCACATATAAAACACAAGCTGCATACCATGTGGGCGGAAAATGAAACCTAACAACTAATAACGTCATCAATTTTCAATGCAAAGAATGTGCTTTCTTCTTTCCTTGGCAGATTATTTTTGTAGAACTGATTTCGATTCGCGTATGGATTTCTTCATTTAATCTATTTCTACGTTTACTTTACGGTTGGTTCTTAGTTCCAAATTTAGTTTTTGAAAGACGCACCAAACCTTACGTGTGCACCAAAACAAAACTCTTGAATATTCCGCTTGGAAAGTATTTTTTATTTCAACTAATTGTGTGAAGTGATTGCGATGGAGTTTTTATTGAAGTATAGGAAACCCAGCTGGCAGAATACTGTCAATGGATTTCGGAAGAAGCAGTTATATGTGAATGGAAAATAATTGGCAATGGGTGTGTACAAATTGCAAAAGTAATCTGCAGTCGCGTTGCGTATTTCTTCTTCGTGTTCGAATGCTTTTTCTTTAACAGAATCATTAAGAATATGGAAACAGTTCAAGTACTTTTGTCTCGAAGATGAGGCCCAGAACTGTAGCATTTGCGGCAATGATAAAATTTCAACTAAAAAGATTCATGTTCTGTCCTTTGCAAAAACAGGCTTGCTTTCTTTACGTGTGTGTCATTACAGACTTACACGGGGTCGACAAAATAATGAAAACACCTGTAATCAAAGCTATAGGTATACTTTATGAGGGTGTTGGGACACTTTTGGGTTTTATAACAACTTGAATTCAACGTGGAATAGATTTTGTAATAGCGGTAATTGTAAATAATCTTTAATAATAACTTGTAAAGAAAAAAGCTAGTGGAGAATAATGTAAATTTTATTGTGATGTAAATACTTTGAAATTTTTAGTTATTAATGCTTAGTTTTAATATGTAAATATATTGAGAGCCTTGAATTTTAAGAATGTTTTAAATGTTGAAATTGTGGGAGACTTTCGAAGAATATATTTTTTAGTTCTACTTGCGGAGCCAGAAAGTCTGCTAAAACAATTAGTACGTCGGCTAACTCCCGTGATAATGATATTGCATTGGACGCTGAGTTCCCGTACCTACAACGGCCATTCCATAAAAACTGAGAGTAAAATCACACAAAATGAAAAAATATCCCAGGTAGCACAACCTTGCAATTTGACGTAGGCTCAACACTGAGCCACCGTCTTCTATTTCTAGAAAACGGTAGCTCAGTGTTGGGCCTATACGTTAAATTGCAATGCAGTGCTGCCTGGGATAAGTACAGCAAAACATATGTTATTCTTTCTCAAAGTATCTTCTCTCGGATGATATGCAACGGTCCCATCGTTCAGTCAACTTTTCAAAGCATGTGGCGAAGGCATTTTGTGGAAGCTGCTTTAGAGACCCCTGTACAGCTTGAATAGCGTCAGCATTTATGTTGAATGTTGCGCCACGGAACTTCTCCTTCATTGTTGGAAACAACCAGAAATTGCACGGGGCGAGGTCAAGACTGTAGGCAGGCTGTAGCATGATCTCAATACTGCATTTCGTAAGAAATTGTTGAACACCAACAGCCACATATGGGCGGGCGTTATCATGGTGTAGGATCCACTTGCCCACCAGTTCCGGTCGCTTAATAGTAATTTGTGGAGGAACGGCATGCTGATAGACTACACCTTTATGATCAAAGAAATTCATCATCATCACCTTCCCAGCTGATTTGGTTTGGCGGACTTTTTTCGGAGGAGGCGAGCCTGTGTGTTTCCAGACACTCCTTGCGCCCTTCGTGAGGGGATCAAAATAGTGGACCCATGTTTCATCGGCAGTTATTACTGTGTTTAGAAAGTTCGGATCCTTTGCAATCATTTGTTTCCACTCATGACACACCTGAACTCTGGCTAACAATTGTTCTCTCGTCAAGTGATGAGGTACGCACCTGGAACACACACGATGCAGCAGTCATTTGACGCGTAGAACGCGGAATACCGACCTTTTGAAATGTTAGTTGACGTCGCTATGTCTTCACACGTCACTCGTCGATTTCTTTGCATGATTGCCCAAATAGTGTTAACAATACGCTCCGTAACAACACTTCCAGGTCGACCACGCCTAAGAGCGAGTTCTGCCGACAAACGCCCTTTTTTGAAATCATGATGCCATCTAAAAATCGTTGACTCACCCAAACATTTATCTTTGTAAGCTTTTTCATTAAATCAACTGTTTCTGGAGCCGTTTTACCCAAACGATAGCAAACTTTTATCGCACAACGCATTTCACTTCTTAACTCAGAATCACTCACCTCCACAGCTGTATAGCGAAATGTATGCGTGCCTTGAACAATTGCGCAACAACAAAACCAGAATCGTCTTCCACTGCTAATAACTGTTGCCATAGATACTTCCTTAATTCAGTTAGCCATCTGCGTGGTTATTTTTCCCTTTCGCACTGTTGCCAACTCAAAAGAAAAAAATACTCTCAGTTTTTATGGAACGGCCTTTGTACAACAGAATATTGATTTTTTACAAGGCCAGTATTTCCGTTCTTTAGTAAGTTGATCCTTCGGGCTAGTGCTGTTAGGCCATGAACAGTTTTGGAGGATGCGAAGAAAGAGTTCGGAAGTTGGTCGCGGGAGACATGTACTGTGAGGGGGTTTTTGAGGAGGAGGAAAATTACGCTTTTAGCAGAAAGTTGATGACGGAAAGAGCGAGCGCGAGCGAGAGAGAAGGTCCGCTAAACATCGGAAAGAGTGCGAGATCTCTACACACTAGCGGGCAATAGTGAAGGTAGCAGGCAGTTAACGGAGTCTGGGTTCAAGCCAGCCGAGAACTGACTTCGATAATCGCCGGTGATCCGCGATGAATTGAAATAGAATACCTTAATAAATAATTTCATATCAACCGCAAAATCGCTTTCATTCAATTATGACTTATTGATGTTTACGGTGCTCTTCGAGTCCTGAAATATTCTGATTCAATTAAAAAGCGGTACAAGAAGTAATTGGTCAAAACAGCATTGTGACCATTTAAATAAAATATATTTGGTCTTCGGAAGAATATTGGACCATTTCTCATGAAGAAAAGTTTCAAGCACCTTGAGTGATGACGTTGCGGGAAATCTGTTTTTCACTCACTTCCAGGGCCGGAGTAAGACCTTAGTGGGCCCCTAGGCTAAGGAACTTGAGTGGGGTCCCAAGGCTAAGATATCTGAGTGAGCCCTCAAAGAACTTATGACGGAGAACTATTATGAAGTCCGTTAAAACACGAAACTGTAACTACTAAATGACCTGCAGAGTTTTCATAATAAGTCACTGTATTTTTCATTGTTGTAACAAGAACATGAGATAAAAGTTTAAGATTCCTAGATTTTGTCGTAGATTTTCTACTGATTTACCATTGTATACCTTTCTTAGTTCATCTTTTTTTGTTAAATGCAATATGAAGCCAAAGGTAGCTTCGACAATTAACGGTTCTAAGTACAAATTGGGAGGTGTCGGTGTATAGTAGTGAAAAAGCTGAAACTGTCTCGCCGACTCCGCGCTGTCCACAGCGACATGAAACCCTTACCCTTACCCTTGGTGAGTCACTGTCTTGAAATCTCTTCGTTTTCCAGCTTCTGTTTCTTACCAAGTGGAAATCATACGAGACAAACGTAAAACTATTTTATAAACCTCTCTCTCTCTCTCTCTCTCTCTGTTACTTGCCAGGCATGCGTCCTGGGCCCTCGGTCATTGTGGGGCCCCAAGGCAATAGCCCCCATAAACCTCCCCTTTAATCCGGCCCTGCTCACTTCTTCAATTATTCCTGAAAGGGCTCAATAAAGCTTAAATCTGGTGATTATACTGGGCATGTAAGATGTTCAACTGCAGTTTCATCGTCCTAAAACAAGATTGGACACATCTGGCTGTGTTTACTTGAAATCTTCTTGAGAGATGATATCACTTTCGGGAAATAATGTTTTCACCACGGGACAAATCTAGAATATCTAAGTATGCAATGGTTCTGACTCACCCATTCAGGGTGTTGATAGGACCTTATACAATGTATGACGCATACTCTAAATTAACTTTCATTTTCAGTTGTCTTTCTCTGTGTAAATTTTGAGTTTGTTCTGGTTTAGCGTTTCAACCCGAACGTTATATTTTCTCAGTCAATGAACATTATCTGGCAGTAGTCTTGAGGTCAAGGGAGAATGACGTATGCATGGTTGTGACAAGCAAGATCGCTGCATGTATAATGTGTTAAGCTAGCAGCTGTGTGCGGTGCGTTAGCGGTAGCCATGGAAACGGTAAGCGGTATTGTGCATGCAGATAGCGCCTGTCGATTTGTGGTGTATATATGCATTTCTTATTAGTGTTATCAAATTTATCAAATTTCCATTGTGTTTATTATAATTCAAGTAAGTGAGTGTTATTGTGATTGGAATAATTACTTAAAAGTCTTCACTAGTGAAGTGCGGCTGAAGTCAGTTCTTTCTTGAACTTTATTTGAGTGTTTCCTGTTTCCCTTAAAGTAAGTGAATAAGAATAAACTTTACGTAGTGTTCCCAAAGCGTCATATACACGTTTCAAATAGTAAAGAACACTACCAATGCTTTTACAAGAACTGAAGATTTAGAATTCGATGGAGCAAATTTAGAAGTAACTGATACTTACATCTATCTTGAACAAAAGATGTCAAGTGAGGGCCACATCGAAGAAGAAATTAATAAGCACATATAACTTGAGTGGAGTGCATTTACAAGAAATGGTACAATTTTCATGAGCAGTTTATTATGTCTTAAAAGAAAAGGGTTTAATCACTGCATCATTTGTGACGCACTACAGAGGTGAATCAAAACGACAAATCTGCAGGGGTACATTCCGTCCATGTAGCACAATTGGGAGAGCAACTTACTCCGTAGTGAGGGGGCGCGGCTTTCCGTCACGGACAAATTTGTGTTGTCATGCCTTCCAGTTATTACTTATGAATCACAGGTATGGGGCTTAATAAGACTTACAGAGGCTGCAGACAACTCAAAAAAGAATGGAGAGAGATGTATGCTTGGTGTAACTAAGAAAGATAGGAAGAGGAATCGTGGATGAGGAAAATGAAAGAAGCTGATGACATCATAATCAAGTGAAGATCCTCAAGTGACAATGTGATGGACATATTTGCTAGAAGAACTGACCACATTTGGGCAACTGAAATAGCAGACTAGATAACAAGGACCGAGAAAAGACGCAGAAGACCACGTGGGAGATCAGTGGATGAAACTCGAAAGCATAACATTCCTCAAGACAGGAAGTTGTGGCTGGAACTAGGAAAGATTCAGCAGTGAACATACCTCTTTTTTTCTGGCCGGAACCACTGCTTCGCCTAAGGTAAGGTTCCGGGTCCAGTAGAACCGTGGCTTCATCCTGACAACCCATATCTTCACCAAAGACGAATGGAAAACGCCTTCAATAAAATACTAAAATGTTTAAATGCAAGTGCTGTTTTTATGCTTTTATCTTAAGGTAGTACAATGTAATTTTTTCGCAGAGCCCTATTTTTCATTTCACGAAACATTGGCATATGGCTGTGAAACACGTAAACTGGTGGGATGCCGCCCCGGAGGCCGAATGGACAGAGGCCTATGTTTCTGACCGGTCGTCTGAGCTGGGCCAGGGTTCGAGTCTTATATGAGGCATGGGGGGTGTGTTTGCTTAGGGCGCTGATTCTCTTCCTTCCCTGGAACTAGTGTCTCCAAATTAGGGAAGAGCCACTGCTTATAGCTAGGCTAGTAATTGTTTCGCGGCGCGAATTTCCGCGAATTTTAGGGAGTTTTCTGTAATTTCGCGAATATAAAATATATACACGAATTTCAGATTTTCCCTATTTTTGCCGAATTTCTAATGCCATTTTTAGGTTACTTTCCATATTTAAATTATTTCATTACTGCCCTCATTAGAATTTGCGCGAAAAATATACCGCAAAGTGGTCCTACTCCAAACCAGAACTTTAAACATTGAATTACCCCTCAAGATTGTTCGTTACGAAGAGACCCTTATTGAACAAGCTTGACAGGTAATTCCGGGTCACGTGCACTCTGTTGAAGAATGTACGCGTGGTCTTTCATGATTTCCACCCCACGCTACTGTTGAATGACCTGAGCGACTTACCGCACTGGTAAACAGTAAATCTGATGTTGTCAAGTGTATTAGTAGTTTTAGCTGGGAAAAGCAGCTCACAGAAAAGAGTGTTTGAGTTTCGCAGACGCTTAGCTTAGAAAATGTATGTGCTTTCATGTGAGTATTTATTTTATAAAGTTCCTAGATATTGTTTTTTAATTCTGAGAATGGGCCACGTGAGTTAAATTAGTGCATCTGAAAGATGCAAGCAGTACAGCAAGGGAACGTTTCATGTGAACAAAAGCTATTGTTCTGTTCATGTTGCAACATACCAGTGGATTTTTAAAGAATGGACAGTTGTGAAAAGCATTTAGCAAGCAAGCTGCATAAAAAATCTGTGTCTGAACAGTCAACTGAAAATAATGCAGAAATGTGTTTATGAATTAATTGAAAAAGAACTAAAGAAGAACAGCAACGCTCAACTGAACTTTCGAAATTAACTGGTGCCTTTTGTGTAGCTAACATCCCACTTTCCAAACTGGATAAACCTACATTAAAAAATTACTAGGAAGTGGATCACCCTACATTAAAAATTCGTTGGAAAATATTGGTGTTATTCCAAATGTAAATTGGATGCGGAAATGTTATTTGCCGAAAATATATGATATTCACAAGCAACAAGCGAAAGACTTTTTTAAAATCAGTCTCCGGTGTAAGCATCGTAGCAGACGAAAAAAACTGATTCAGAACATAGGTACATTTTGAATATTCTTCCCGTTCTCTCAGCTGAAACGAATATTGAAAGCTGTAATGCTGAAACCACTTTAAATGCAATCTTCCTCCAGTGCATCACTTCGGAATCCGTAAATTTTAAAGCACTCAGCCAGGCAATACTTCAGTGCGTTAAAAAGTATGAAATACCTTGTGAGAATATAACCACTTTCGTGACAGACAACGCATCTTTGAAATCCAAAGTGTGGGAAAAAAGCCTGAAAGCCGAATTTTTGAGGAAATGCGGTATTTCGCGAAATTTCAGAGTAAATACTGAAATTTCGTGAAAAGCCGCGATTTACACGGCGACCTCCCTGCGGCGAATTTTACCCCCTTTTTTTTTTTTTTTTTTTTTTTTTTTTGCCCGCGATAAAATTGTTACCCTACATGGGCGTCCTGATAGCCCCCGCAACTCCAGCAATGCGCGGGGGGGGGTCACAGCTAAGAGGACCTCTAGCTTCATCAGCATAAGAATTTTTCAAAAAGATTGCTGAAACTTCATATGAATATGAAACTGGTTAAAGAAGTAGCCAGGAAATTTCGGCGCCAGTTTTTGAACGAAGTATTAAAAAGAAAAGCATATTTTTTCAGTAAATAGGTAAAATCTAAAAGAAATTATTTTCGCTTTAGTTTATAAAGACTGGGTGACGACAAAACAGCTATTCTAGAGTACTTGCGGCTCCTTTTCACAGCCATAGCAATAATTCCTATGTATGTACATTAACAAGAGAAAGTAAGTGAAATATCAGTTGAATGAATGAAATTTTTATATCAATGAGAATAAGGCGTTATACCTAGGTTCAGGGTTGGTGCAAGGTGTTTGGCGCCCTAGGCAGGACATCAGCCTTGCACCTCCTGAAAATTGTTATTCTTTGTGTTCCCAAACATATTGCATTTATTCAATAATTATTTCAAGGTGCAAATATACAATGTAAACTAAATAAAAAGAAACTAGTGGGAACTACATTCATTTACTTACTGGTCAAATGAAAATGAAATCAAAATTTCATTTTGCCGCCCCGGTGGCGCAGTGGTCTAAGCGATGGCTTCTGATCATTCGCACGGAAGGGGTCCGGGTTCGAATCCCGGTGTGGCATGGATGTTGTGTTTGTCTTACGGCACTGGCTCTCTCCCTCCCCTGGAACCAGTGGCCCTAAATTAGGGACGGACGACTGCTTATAGCCCATTGAGTTGCTCACGGTGGTCGTTAAACCTCCAATCAAAAAAAAAAAAAAAAAAAATTCATTTTCCGTGCTCTGTGTTTTGCAAAATTACCAACAAGTGTCTTTAATTCTATGTCGCGTGCAATTTTTTATTCGATCAATATAAACCAACAAGATTCTTTCTTCCTGCATGGGGGGGGGAGATTAAATAATTCTAGCGGAATGAATATACAATAGTAGCAGAGCCTCTCTTACTCTTGCCCCTGTTATTACTAGAAAATAGTCTGATTGAGACAATTACTAAGCTTCCCGCCAGCCTCTCCAGTATCGCAGTGGTCTAAGCGCTGGCTTTTGACGATTTGTCCGAGATGGGTCCAGGGTCGAATCCCGATGATGGGGACTGCTTATAGCCATCGAGTTGCTCACGGTGGTCGTTAATCTCCCCCCCTCTCCGCTCCCAAAAAACTTTAGACGTTGAGCATTGCTACTATTTGTGACAGAAGTGGGCGGTCTAGATATTTCCATTGCAAGCCGGATAATACAGAATCCATTTTCTTAAATAAAAAATCTTGTGCCACCCTCAGGCGTTGCCTGACTTCCCTGCTGCATGGAGACGAGCTTGGTTTATGGCAGAGCTGAGACGGGCCGAGCCCGAGCCCGGTTCGGGCTCGGGCTGCATAATACTTACTGGAGTTCGGGCTCGGGCTAACTCGGTCTTTGAGAGAGGGAGAGAATTTTCTTCCTTTTTCTTTTAATGCGATTTTACATGATTTATCACACGAGACGTTTTTACACTTTCGAGTTGTTAAAGACAATTCTTCGGCAACAGAGTCTAGATGGGGAGTAGGAATTCGGCCGAGCTATCCATATCGGGCTTGGGTAACAAAATTCCATAGGCCTGGAATTACTGGATTTCTGCGAAGGAAAAGTTTCTATAAGAACTGTAGACAGTAGACATCAAGCTGACGAAAATTTGCTCCCTACCTCAAAGGGTCAGCTTCCTGCTAATTCTATTGAGTAACGTACGACGTAGATTGTTATGCCTCCCGATTTTTCCTGATTTCCTGATAACCCCTCCCCCAGAAACATTTCAGGAAGAAATGAATGGTCAAAAAAAACTATAGAAATAGATAGACATGCCTTTCCCACTCCTCAGTTGAGAAAGACATCAGTTAATTGCACGGGTAGCAGAAACTGGAAGTCTGGAAGAGAAGACTTTTATCTTTAAGTGCCTAAACAGGTTAATCATAGTTTTCGGGCTCGTTCGGGCCCGTGCTCTATCTTGCAATATAAAATTCGGGCTCGGGCTTTTAAAAGTGAGCCCGAACTCAGCTCTGGTTTATGGCAATTTTTCGACAGATGAGCGCTTTCATAGCGTGGTAAAAGGGGGGGGGAGGGAAAGTTACTACAAGCAGACAAAATCTGTAAGAACAGGTCTCCGTTTCTCTGGGAATAAGAGAGCCACCGATGGCTTAGTGGTTAGCTCGTCAGACTGTCGATACAAGGTCCCCAGGTTCGAGCCTGGGCTGATCTTTCAGAGATGGTGTGATTTACTGAATATCGGACGAGCACGTTAAGAGACGGCCCCCAGGCTGGACCCACTGGTTAAATGGGTATCCTTTCCTATGCCTCCCTGTAATTCTCTCACCCCTCTATGTGCAACATTGTACTTGTACGGTGGCGCCATCTACTGTACTCTAATCTCACTACAAACTGTTCTGTCAAAGTCGCTAGACTTGCTCTCATTGTTTCTGTATCCTGCCCAACAGGCGATCTCGCTGTAGGTGGCTGGGACCTAAACTCTGCTCACTGTGGACGGAAGTCCTACAAGAAAAAAAATGACCGTCTGTGAATAAGAATTCACAACTTATATCGAATGGACAACAGAAAGAGCAGAGTCTACAGGACCGTACGTAGTCTATAAGAACAGGTCTCCGTTTCTCAATGAGTAAGAATTCGCAAGTTACATCGAATAGACAGCAGAAAATAAAATTGTTGTTGTTTTAACTTTTTTTCTCATTTATTAATTCATTTGATTTTATCGACTCTAAAGCTTAGCACCCCTCAAATTTTGGCGCCCTAAGCAGCTGACTAGTTCGCCTAATGGTTGAACCAGCCCTGCCTAGGTAAATTACACTTATTTGCACATAATTACGCATCCTTCGGAATATGATGAGCTAAAAGGTGTTCTTCGCGGGAACGATAAAATAGAGACCTGTGCCATTTTTTTATAACAGAGTAAAAAGAAAAAGACTTTTACTATGTGCAAAGCATTGTGGCATTAAGTTAAGTCTGTTTTTTTATACTCAAGAGTAAACAATTTAAGTAATTTTGTTCTTTTTGTGCCACAGTTCGTAACTGTTACTTCTTTACTTACATATTTATGTTCTGTATTCTCGTATAAATCGGAAAAAGTCATTAGACACTGTCAACTGTTAGGTATTTTGTATGTGTGATCGTGAGGCATTTCAAAGAGGCTGGTGTTATTTCTCTAAAAGAATAAAATTTGCATAATATGATTAACTTTGGCGTAATTGTTTTGTAATACTTGTATTGGTATAAAACTAGGGCAGTCATTTTGATTATAACCTGTACCCTTGTGTTACACGCAATAAAGTGCAACAGTTCTGGTTTTACGAAAAATACCTATAGGTTCCAAAGAATTTGAAGTATTAAAACCCCGTAAAACCTACACCGACGAGCCATTACATTATGAACTCCCCAAACTAGAGAAATGAGCGCTCCTGGAGACCGAACGGTGGCTGCAGGTGAAGTTTACAGAGCACTACATATACAATACGAGGGCCGGTGTTCGGAGTTAGAATGGGGGAAGCTGCCGATTTATTGGAATTTGATAAAGGACAAATTGTGATGGCATGTTGCCTTGGAACTACGATCTCGGAAATGAAGTGGCTTGTTGGTTGTTCACATACCGCTGTAGTGAGTACTTATCAAAAGTGGTGCACAGATGGCCAAACGACGAACCGTTGTTCAGCCGTGTGTCATCCGCAGCTCATTGATGCCAAAGGGGAGCGAAGACTGCCGCGCATTGTTCACAGCGACCGCAGGGCCACAGTGCGACAAATCACCGGCAGCTACAACACTGGTGATCAGGGCAATGTGTCACAGAACACAGTTCGTCGCAGCCTTCTGCGCATGGACCTGCGTAGCCGAAAAGCCAGCCAGGTCCCCATGCTCACGGCACGTCGTCGCCAAGAACGCATGAAATGGGCCCAAGGCCATTGAGATTGGACCGTGGATGATTGGAAGAAAGTGGCTTGATCTGACGAATCAAGATTCCTGGTGCATCACGTAGATGGCCGAGCGCGGATATGCCGATTACCAACGGAGGCAATGGCACCTGGATACACAGTTGCGAGAAAACAGACTGGCGGCGGCGGTGATATGCTGTGGGCGATGTTTTCTTGGAACGCTTTAGGCCCCATTGTCCAATCCCTGACAGCTGTCAGGTATCTGAACATTGTTGCGGACCAAACTCACACATTCATGGCAGCTGTGTTCCCTGCTGCTGATGGCCATTATCAACAGGATATTGCGTAATTCCACACTGCCAGAATCGTCAAGAAGTGGTTCGAGGAACATGCTGGTGACATTCTGTTAACGCCCTGGCTTCTAAATTCACCTGACATGAACCCAATCGAACATTTGTGATTCGAATTGGAAAAGTGGGTTCGCGTTAAATCACCACCACCCCGAAGTGTACAAGAACGGGAGAACCTGCTGTTGACATTATGGTTAGCGATCAAAGATGCATTGGAAAAAATACGGGACCCTTACAACTGCGGGTGAAAGCTTAGTATGCGCATCCATCACATATGTCAGTCTTACAAAATTATTCTCACTATTCTTATTAATTAATATTCCTGTTAATCAATCAGTCTTGCTCACTCTTGCAATACGTTTCTGAAGAATGAATTTCACTTAACAGTTGTTTCTTTTTAAGAATCATGTCATCATGAAAAGCTATACACAATCCTCATTGAAGAATGATTTTACAGTTTTTACAGACAATTTGTTTTTCTCACCAGTCCACAGTGCATTCATGTGAGAAACTAATCTTTCGACACCCGCATTTGTTCCAGGGATACACATAACGAACTCCACTACTTTCTTTAAATTTGATAGGTCTCCTTCAACATTTTTGAAGAGATCCACTCAGACTTCATCTAACTATTTAAATTTCAACATGTCCTTCACTTCACTATCTATTTTGGACTTTAGAGCTGTTTTCACTACCATTACTTCATCAAACAAATTAGATTCAACAATGTTTGATATGGCAGCGGCCTGATTAATAGTTGGACTGTTTGAAAAAAAATTCCAAAGATAATCTGTTCTCAGTTTCACCCAAGACATACTGTCTAATTTCAGCATGTACTGTGACCATTCTTTTATGTATGACACAAATGTGCTGTAGAGATCAATTTTATGAGATTGGATTACTGACTGCATTCACCAGGTGTCGAGTCACGTGCCCTCCTGTCCTCCGATATCAATCTGCCACGGTTGTGCTTGCCTACGTAATGAGAGCATTTACCACAGAGTTAGACGTGGGAGATATCGTCACGCGACATAACAGTCAGCTTGGGGGAAGCTTGGCGTGCAGGTTAAAACATATGTTTGTAAAAGTATAGAAATTGTAACTCATCGATTTTATTTTTCAGTCTTGAACTCTAAAATACCGGACAGAAAGCTGTCCCGAAGAGTTTTCTCGGTACAACGGGACGCATAATCCAAAACGGGACGATCCCGTATTTTACGGGACATCTGGGATCCCTAATTATATGGTACTAGGTACCGCAAGATACCTATCGCCACCTCATCGAATGAATGCCTCGCTGAGGGGCCGCTGTTTTGCGGGCAAAAGAGGGTCCTACAGATTATGAGGTAGGTGGTCATAATGTAATGGTTCATTGGTGTAGTCAATAATATGGAATTTAAAAATTTCAATGATTGAAAACAAATAGGTTTTTGCAAAAGGGCCTCGAAAACATTTGTTGCAGGAGGGGGGTCAAGTACACCACTGCTACCCTACTTATAGCCTATAGCCTTTCGATTTGTAAGGTGGTCGTGAAACCCCGAAAGAAACAAACAATCTATGTGAGGCTGAGTAAAACTGCCAAATCAAAATAAGTGTAGTATTTAATAAAATACTCCGCTTGATGATTGCAATAACATAGGCCGTGTGCTGATATTGCAACACAGTATGCGATCTTCAGTTTGTGCAAGCCTATTTCATTCGTGTGGGTGTGGCGTCCATGGAAGCCATTTGAAAAGCGCAACCTTCGCACGTGCCTAACCTCGGAGCAGGACGACGTTGTTTGCGTCTGTAGTAGCTGTGTCACTATTGTGACACGTGCTGCCTGCTCCTTGAAGGGGAACTGACCTACAAATGCGAAACCTGCCATGCATCACCCGGCAACCAGTTTCTCATCACGAAGCAGCGATAGCCAGGATGCACAACTTCTCTCTCTCTCTCTCTCTTGAACGAAATACCTGTAGTTCGAACCTTTCCACCCTTTCCTAAACAACGCCATTCATTTTTCTTTTCTGAAATATTCTACAAAAATAAATGCCAAGTGAGCGCAACGTCTGACTATCCTGATATGTCACGTTCTTGCTCTTTTTATAATATTCTTTAACGAGAGACTTTGGTCTTTGTTGTGTAGCTAAATGTTACATAACGTTCCCATGGTTATATAAGAACCAGCCAGCTGTTCGGATTAATACGACTGCTCAAGAGTACGAACTCTTCACTCGTTAATATTTTTATTCACTTTCAAGTAAAATAAGAAATGCTTCTCTGAATTGGAACGGTGACTAAGAAACTCCATTACTGTTTACTCAGCTTTCCAAGACCAAGAGCCGTAGTGGCAGAAGGCTTCTGACCACTCGTCCTAAACGGGTCCGGGTTCGAATCCCGGTGAGGCATGGATGTTCTGTTTGTCTTACGGCACTGTTCCTTCCCTGGAACCAGCGGCCCTAAATTAGGGACGGGCGACTACTTATAGCCCATCGAGTTGCTCACGGTGGTCGTTAAACCGGATGGCGTAAACTTCAGCAACACAAAACTCCCACACCGGTAAACTCCCACACTTTCTTCTGTTGTTAGGAAAACTGCTACACGGCGGAAAGCTTCCACACCGGAAAAATCCTAAATCTTCTCATATAAAGGGATGTACATAAATTGCGTTTCGTTCGGATACTAAAGTGTGGAAGTTTTACTAGTTGACCGAAAAAAATGTACGAGTGTTCCTAGTGATGTTAATGTGTATGTGAGATCAAAATGACACAAGGCTTACGTGGAAGCTTTCCGACTAAATAAATCTTGAGTTATGATTTTAATATTTGGCATGTGATAACATCCAATAAAAGCTAATCAAAAGGGACTCAACGAATCGTTCTTCAGGGGCCGCGGGAATTTTTGGAAGATTTTAAGTTACAATCTTGATATCCGTAAATATTCTAACAAGTTACTAAAATCATGCAATGCATTGATTATGATAAGCTTTCCAACATACCAGAAATCATGATTCACGTTATGAGGATAATGGCTGCGGAATAAACCTCGCTCCTGTGTCCTGGCCTTTGACCCCATTTCGATTATATTAAACAGAATTGGTTTAGTATACCTCCGGAACAACATCCTAAAGTTTTGTCGCACTCGAAACATTTTTAGGTAAGTTAAGACGCATAAGGGCAATGGAATGGATCCTGCTCATATATCCTGACCATTGACCCCATTTCGTTCATTTTAAATAGGGTTCGTCCCCGATAGTCCCCTACCACGTACTAAAATTTTATCGAAATCGAACCAGTTTTACGCGAGTTCTGATACATAAGGGCAATGGAATGGATCCCATTTCGTCCATTTTCAATGGGGTTCGTCCCCAGGTGGTCCCCTACCACATACTAAAATTTTGTCGAAATCGAACCATTTTTACGCAAATTCTGATACATAAGGGCAATGGAATGGATCCCGCTCCTATGTCCTGACCTTTAACCCCATTTCGTCCCTTTTCAATAATGTTCCTTCCCAGGAAATCCCCTACGATAACATACAAAAATGTCATCGAAATCGAAGCATTTTTACGCGAGTTATCGTGCTGACAGACGGACAAAGCTTGAGCACATACGCTTCTTCAACCTACTGTTGGAAAGCGTAAAAAAGGCTCGCAGCCTAAGTGCCTTGTAAAGAGATGGGAAATGATCCATATTGAGTGCCTTTTACTAGTTTTTATAAAATGTTTAGAAATATAAAATATCTAGGTTGTAACTTAACCCCCCCCCCCCCGCGCCAAAAAATAATAATATGGCAGGGAGACGAAAATTTCGGCGGAAACTCGTGTAATTCTGCCTTATTACCGCGCCAAGCCCCGTTTGGAAACATAAATTTTGGTTACTGAATTTCGATCGACTAAGTGGCAACAATGACACTGGGTTTTCTAGTATAGGCGACCCAGTCTCATCGGGACCTGTAAGCGTTGTGTTTCATACGAGCCCGTACGAGGTTGTCTCAAGAACTCATATGCCGCAAAGAAATTAAGTTTAAAAACTAACATTTCAGTATCATGCTTGAAATCGTGGTATCTTCAAAGAAAAAACTGTTTACTTTAAGTTAAACCAAAAACCGACACTCGTACTCATTTGCAGAGCAGCGAGAAGAAAAACACGCTGTTTAAAGAAACAAATCTAGAATTTATTTTAGCATATTTCTTTTTTATGTACAAATTAATGGTGGGACGAGATTAAGTTATATTGAGACATCGCTACAGAAAAGTTACGGTTTAGCCTCAGATTTAGAGAAATAGAAACGTTCCCAGCAATCCAACTATGTAGTACTAGGTGAGCAATCATATTTCATTTCTAAGTTACAAAGACTACTCAGCTTACAAGGGACTGAAATATATGGATGATGTCTTACCCTAAAATCTTCTACTGTTCAACACAGATCCGAGGGTTGATGATGGAGCTTGTCTTCTTGCGTCCGCCATATTGGGGCTGGTATTCTCCACGGATAAAACGCAATCCGGGAGCCTTCGACAAATATCTTCCCTAGTCTCTATTTTTGATTTTTAGCACGTCTTTTGTAAAAAAAGATCGTGCTTCTGTTATCGGTTTGTCCGTCCGTCCATCCTTCTGTACCCACGATATCTCTGCAACTATTACTCCGATTTGAAAAATTCTTTTTGCATTGGAAAGCTTGAAATATGCAAATTATGATCCTTCATTTCGTTTTTTTTTTTACGATGTACAATTCCGCCGCTAGAGGGCGTAAATGCAGATGATGTCGAATTCAAAAATACGATTTATTCCACATATTTGCTTCTAAACATCCGATTGAAACAATTTTTTTATCTTTCGATTCCATTTATGTCGGAAAGTATTTTAGATATAGTTACTTTTCCAAATTACGCATAGATTTTCCGCTGGGGGGCGTAAAATTAAATTGCATTTTTCCCGATAACTCTTCTTCTAAAACTGCGATTTGAAATTTTTTTCTTCAGCGGATACATCTCCTGATGGAAAATCTTTTGCATATAATTTCAAATTTTTGGTAAAAAATACTTTGGCCACCAGGGGGCGTAAGTGTTAATTTTTGCTTCTGATGCATTTGCTGTAAAATCGGAGCTTCTAAAATATCGATTGAAAAAATTCTTTGAAATATTTTCTTTTTAAAATATTCCACAGTTTCTCCGCCAGGGGGCGTAGATGTACATCTTATTTTTGTCAATATCTTTACTTCTAGGAGTCCGATTTGAAAAATTCCTTCTTTGTTGGATAGTGTTTTCCGTGTGACATGTTTTTCATATAATTTCAAAATTTTCAAGTAATTCATAGACTTTCCGCTAGGGGGCGTAGCGGTAAATTGCGTTTCCTCCTAAATTTCTGCTTCTAAATCTCCGATTTGAAAAAATTCTTTCTGCACCGCATACAGCTCCTGATAGGAAATCGTTTGCACCTTGCACATAATTTCTAATATTTGTAAAAAAATAGTTTGGCCACCAGGGGGCGTAAATCTTAATTTCCGCTTCTGTTGTATTTGCAGCAAAATATGAGCTTTTAAATTCTCAATTGAAAAAAAAACGTCGTTTGTTGACCGATACTACTCATGTCAACAAACCTTTTAGAAACATTTTCTTCTTAAAATAGTGCATGGTTTCTACGCCAGGGGGCGTAGATATATATCATATTTTTGTCAATATCTCTACTTCTAGGAGTCCGATTTGAAAAATTTCTTCTTTGTTGGATAGTGTTTCTAGTGTGACATGTAGTTCATATATATATCGTTTCCCCCTATATCTCTGCTTCTATATCTCCGATTTGAAAAATTCTTTCTGCACCGCATACAGCTACTGATGGGAAATCGTTTGCACATAATTTCTAATTTTTGTAAGAAATAGTTTGGCCACCAGGTGGCGTAAGTCTTAATTTCCGCTTCTGTTGTATTTGCAGCAAAATAGGAGCTTCTGAAATCTCGATTGAAAAAAGTCGTTTGTTGACCTATACTACTCATGTCGACAAACCTTTTAGGAAAATTTTCTTCTTGAAAAAATGCGTGATTTCTACGCCAGGGGGCGTATATGTATATCTTATTTTTGTCAATATCTCTACTTCTAAGAGTACGATTTGAAAAATTCTGTCTTTGTTGGATAGTGTTTCCGATGCAAAATGTTTTTCCTATAAATTCAAAATTTTCAAGTAAATGATAGACTTTCCGCTAGGGGGCACAAAGGTAAATTGCGTTTTCTGCGTCATTTCTGCTCCTAAAACTCCGATTTGAAACATTCTTCTTGTATCGCATACAAGACCTGATGGAAAATATTTTTCACATAATTTCTAATGTTTGGTAAAGAATGGTTTAGCCACCAGGGGTCATAAGTAATCATTTCTGCTTCTGAAGTATTTGTTGTAAAATCTGGGCTCCTCCTTTTTTTTTTTCTTGGACCGATACCACTTATATGGATAAACCTTTTGAGAATACTTTTTCCTAAAATAATGCATGGTTTCCCACCAGGGGACGTAAAGTCACATCTTATTTTTGTCGATATCTGTGTTTCTAAGAGTTCGTAAGCTCACGATTCCGTTTACAGCAATATCTGAGGGATTAAAAACCCGATTGAAAATCTTCTTTCTTCCGTCAGATACTATTGTTTTCCATACCGGTTCGATTGACTTTGAATAGCTTTGATAAATTTGATTTGCGTCAGAACGGATTCAAAAGACGTGGTTATTACACCCGAAAATTCGGTGTCATTTTTCTTGTTTTCTACTACCTTCCTTGGGTACCTAACATCCTACCGGATTTGGGTCCGACTTCTTGACCCACGTACAGCAAAGCATTTCTTGCCAACCGACGGCAACGACAGCAACCGACCGACGACCGAATTCAATCGACTTCCGAATTCTCTCCACGACCCGTCCTGATTTCTCTAAGTTTTCCATTTTATTTTAGTTTCACTTTCCCTTACAGCCATGCTGCTAGGCGTGTCCCTCCCCCTGGATTCGTACCTCGCACCTCATTGGTTTCTAGTCCCCCCCCCCTTGTTCGTAAGTGGCCTGCCGTCCGGTGGATGTTGACCAGTGGCTATTTCGTGCAGATGTTCTCCTTTCCAGCAGACCATCTGCTGTGTTAAGCTATTTAAAAATTTATTTGGCCCTAACTGTCACCCTGTTTCGGAGTTCTATTATCAGACCATCCGAGAAAACCCTTTATAAATCTTTAAGCATGCTCGAAGGCACGTATGCCCGACTGAATTATGTTCCCCGACACAGAGCCTCGGTGACAGTTATTACCTAGACTTTCCTTCTTACCAGATTTAGGATTCTTATCTAGTTTTTCACCGTATAGTCACCACTGACTTATTGTTAGCTACGGTTGCATTATGAAATCGGCAGTGCTGTTGCTTCGCAAATGCCGGGAAATGAAAAATACCTTTCACTTCGTTTGCGGAATTTTGCACCTGGCCTAGCGTTGGTATTTCGATCTCCTTCCCACGCGAAGGGAAAGCAAGAAGAAAAAAAAAAAAAGAGAGAAAAGAAACCAGCGAATCCTTATGCGGCCTAGGTTGGGATAGTACTTCCTGCAATCAATTAGGAATTACTCTAATTAAGAAATAATTAATTAACATAATTAATATAATTAATTAGGTAATTAAATCCCGAATTTGGGTATTTCCTTACCAGAAACAATGTACCCGAAATTAGAAGAATTTTCGCGGTAACAGCCCGGTGGTCGAGTGGTCAGAATCGTAGGCTTCTGACTAATCGTTTCAGTTAGATCCTGGTTCGAGTTCCAGATGAGACAGGAGTGGTGTGCTTGCCATGCGTTTTCCGGTACTCGAACGTACGGAAAAGAGAGCTCGGTGGTGTTCTTCCTTCCTTGAAGCCAGTGGCCTCAAGTTACAGACGAGTCGCTGCTCATAGTCCTTACAGTTCGTTGCTCGTTCATGGTCGTCGTTAAACCGGGAAACAAAAAAAAAGTTCTGGACAAAGCCTTTTTCTGTTTTTTTTGGGATGGTAAGCGAACGTGCGAAGTTAGCTAAGGCAGAAGAGGAGAGGTAGTCTCAAAGCGGAGAAGAGAGTTTCCATTAACAACAGAAACAAGTCCTTTTACTTATATAATTTATAAATAACCCTTTCCTTGTCATAGCAAAAATGAAGTTTCGAAACTGAAAAGCTGCGTTGTGTAAAAACGTAGTTCCGCCCCCGTGGCGCAGTGGTTTAAGAGCTGGCTTATAACCATTCGTACGAGATGGGTCCGGGTTCAAATCCCGGTGAGACATGGATGCTGTGTTTGTCTTACGACACTGGCTCTCTCCTTTCCCTGGAACCAGTGGCCCTAAATTAAGGACGGACGACTGCTTATAGCTCATCAAGCTGTTCACGGTGGTCGTTAAAGCTTCACTAAAAAAAAAAAAGAAAAAAACTTGGTAAAATTAGCGTTATGGAAATTTCTTCGAAAGAACAAGAAGTTAGTGAGAACATACTGACGAGGTTTGGGCATGTGCACCGCATAGGTGATCTTCGAGAGATTCATATTCTGTGGTTCCAGGCCGCAGACAGGGGGTAGATCTAGAACAAGGGGGATTAAAGGTGCGAAATCTGACATTAGGGATCGAAGAATATATCTTGTAACAGACAGAAAGAGACAGGTTCAAACAGGGAATGCGAGGGTGGGTTGAAGCCCACTCTGAAGTTTTTCCTTCCCATCCAGTTTAAGATGTCCATTTTTTCATTTTTTTTAACTTCAAAATATAACTCGGACTTTGTCAAGTGTTTAATAAGCCCCTTGGTTTTCGTCGTGTAGCCTACGTATTTTCTCCTTTAGAAAAGGCGTTGTTTGTTTCTCCGTTTTCAAAACAGCATCCGCAGGGCCATGAAAATTCAGTTGATCTCCACTCTTCCAAATCCTTAGTTTAATTTTTTTTTCATGTAGGTCTGGCCAGGAGCGAATAAGGAGGATGGATAGGATTTCCTGGGGAAGGCATTACTAATTGCTCTGCCGTTCATTTGTGCTATTAAGTAGGGGATTCCAACACAGAAAGTGGGGTCTAAATAAGTAATATTTTAAGCAATGCAAGTGCTCTTAAGCCTGTTCCGGGGTAGTGAGGGGGCAGGACATGTCTGATGACTACTTTGGAAGAGATGAGTGCAAGGCAAGGTTGCTGACTTAAAGGAAAGGAGTTAAGGAGGGGAAAGGTATTGTGTCTGCGTGTCTTTATTTCTCCTCATCCCTAATCCACAAAAAACAAAACAAAAAACATTGCTTTTAGACCTTTTTCCTAGGCATAAAAGTTTCTTTTAATCAATGCGTAGTGCTGGGGACCAGTATGTAACTCTTCAGAGCTTAATAATTTTATTAAAAATGGATATGTGGCTTTGGATTATTTTTTATTCCAAAAAAGGCAACGACTTCAAGATGTTTCCAAACCGGGTGAGGGTGGTTGCATGAATTCGTGTGCAGCCTGTAGTAAAATGCGTGAAAATTGCTCTTTTAGTGTTTCGTTAATAAAGTTGCTATCAAACTTTCTCAGCAAAAATAATATTTTCCCACCCTGAATTTGATCCAGCTACATCCCTGCTCTCTCTTTCTCTCTCTCTCTCTCTCTCTCTCTCTTTTAATGATCTATGTTAGTAACAGGTCTGAGATGCATGAAAAATGAAGACAACTGGATATAAAAATGATCTGTATAGCTTTAAATTTCCCGCACATGTCATTCCCGTTAAATTTTGAGAGCTTCTTCTTCTCCTTTTTTTTTTTTTTTTTTTTTTTTAGTTGGGATCGTATCATGGTTCTGATTCCAAATAATGATTTTTCTTTCTAAGTATATAACTGTCTGATCTTTTAGCTGATGCAAAAATGTAGAAGCTGTACAAGAACAACGACTTTATGGAAAATATCTAGTGAATTGAGATATTTTCACTGTTAGTCACTGATCTGACTTTCTAACCAATGTTTCTTTCGATTTAGCTCTACTGCGATATTTAACTGAACGTCGTATTGAGGAAAAATTGAAAAACATTTCCGGCAAAGATCTTTTCGTGCGATAACTGCAGGATCGTTGAATTATTTCAAGCGGTTCCCCTTACTATCGTCACAGATTTTATCAGGAAACAGCCTTTCTTCCATGCAGCTGCAAACGAAAAGATTTACATCACGAGAATTATATAACTGTCAAGTTTTGACTGCGATGCTAAAGTCGTAGGAACTCTTACTGTTGTGTACTATCCATTCCAGACGTTTTATGAGGACAAACCCCATATGTATTTGAAGAAAAAGACGAAATATGCTTTTAAGTGTCCTTTTCTCTGTCGAATAACCCCAGCCACTGACAGCTTGTGGATTACGAAACCCTAAATTTTAACAAAATGTCAGACAGCGAGAACGATGAAATTTGGAATTGATCAATATTTGAAGCCAATTTTACCCACACACACATAGACGCGCGCGCTTCTATTGGATAAATGCGAAACATCTCACCGTTTGTATATATGAAAAACAAAACTTTTTATTTGTTTACTTACGCAATGTTTTATCTCATTCTATTGCATAGTCTTTATTACTAGTGATGACTTCGTTCCGTTGTTTGGTTACCCGTTTATTCCCCCAGTAGCGGCTTTGGAATTAGAAAACGTTGTTGGTTACCTGTTAAAAAACGTTGTTTGGTTACCTGTTTATTTCCCAGTAGCGGCTTTGGAATTAGAAAACGTTCGAATCGTCGTTTAGACCTGTTTCATGGTTTTCCAACCATATGATTTTGCAGTGGTCGGAACAAGTAAGAATCTATCGGTGCTAAGTTTAGTGAATACGGTGGACGACGCATACCTTCTCAACCAAGTTCCAACACTGCAAATTTGGAAGATGTGAATCCGTTTATTGGTATAAATATGACATCGATATTAAGTCAGATAATTTCCAAAAACTTTGAGTTTTCATCGTCCTCGAGCGGGAATCGAATCCGCGTCTTCCGGATAACGCCCGAGTATGCTAGCCACTACATTACCCAGAACGACCAAGTTTCAAGTTACCGTTCAATTTGAATATAACCTTCACAGGATTCGCTAGTCGAAGCAACTGGCATTCATGAATGCCGAAGCAACATTAGCGAATCCTGTGACGATTAGCGAATCCTGTGACGATTAGCGAATCCTGTGACGATTAGCGAATCCTGTGACGGTTGTATTCAAATTGAACGGAAACTTGAAACTTGGATTGGTTTGCATACTCCGGCGCTTTCCGGGAGACGCGGGTTCGATTTCCCCTCCAGGACAATGAAATTTTCAAGTTTTCGCATATTATCTGACTTAACATTCATTAAATTTACACAAATAAACGAATTCACATCTTCCAAATTTGTATTGTACAATTTAATTTCCTATAATGTACAAATGGTATATACTCGTACAATGGTGTAATCTCGTACTGCCGCTCCAGTGGCCCAGTGGTCTAAGCAATGGCTTCTGACCAGTGATGTATTCAGGCATCCTCTCGGGTGTGCTTAGCCCCCCCCCCTCGTAGGTTTTTGGGTGATCTCCCCTTATATTTAGTCTAATTGTGCTTGTTTATAACTGCATATTTAGAGAAATTAGTTTAAAAAATTAAGAAAGTGAGGGAAAATATTGTAATCATAAAAAAATCCACATGGACTTCAATCTGAAATTTCTATCATAATTCAACAAAACAATAAACAGTCCTCGCTGAAGAGGAATTTTTCAAGCACTGACAACTCGGACTACTTCCGCAATAAAAACCTAATTTTGCACAGTAACTGTAGAGATGTTTGCGCTGCAATACATCATCATATTTTGGAGGCTGGTATTCAGTTTTATTTCAGCCTTCTGGATGCCTACATTCGATGTATAAGGTTAAGTCTTAGTGTAGCTAACATGACGTTAGTGCTTCCAGTACAACAAAATATTTGCAACCTAATTTGTAACAATAGCAAATTATTAGAAATTGTTCCCATAATAAAGTATTTTTTTTGGCGTAGTGGTTTACACTCTGTGACCAAAAAAAAAAAAAAAAAAAAAATCAGGGCACCTCAAGCTGGCATCGAAACGGTTAGTTAGTTTTTGGTCTTATTACAACTCTTTGCTGATCTAAAGGGGCTGAAACCAAATGGCAGGGGAATGGCTTACACCATAAGTTTTCAGGTAACACTGTAATGGTTCCTTAATAATTATCAAAAACACGCTTGTAGTAAGGCGAGGACATTTTTACCACTCCTAATGTCTTGGGGGGATTTTTCTCCAGCACAGCCTTACCTTTTGTAGAGTCCTCAATATTTTGCACCACCACATGGTGAAATCCGTAGTCTATTACTGAATTAGAGCAAAGGCATAACATTTTTAATCACTTGTATGTGTGGATTTCTTGGAATCTGCATTTGCGATATAAGAGCATAAGAAATATACAAGCTAGAAGACTTCATGCAACAGAACTAAATAGGCTGTAATGGAATACCGTCTTAGCACGATTTATTTTAAAAGATGAAATACTATATACAGGTTAAAACATACATTAGTACTTTCGAAGTGACACTCACTTCGAAAGTACTTCTGAAGTGGGGATTGGGAACAACTTATTCATGTATTACGTGACGGATTGTTGTATCGAGTAGTATGTCATGTTTTAATTCTAATATAATCTCGTACTCATAAATCATCCTCATCATGATTTGCATACACATTTCACAACAATACGTCATGTCACGTGACCAAGTAGTAGGGTACCCATGGTGCACAAGTGTATATATATGATATTGAGAAGGCGTTTATATCAGTACATCTGAAGATGAAGTGAGTGTCACTTTGAAAGTACTAATGTATGTTTTAACCTGTATATAGTATTTCATCTTTTAAAATAAATCGTGCTAAGACGGTATTCCATTGCAGCCTATTTAGAGCATAAGAACATTTTTATACTCTATTTAAAATTTATGTAACAAAATTGTGATTATAAGTACATAATCTGTCAACAAGTTTTAGCCCCCTCCAAATTTGTAATTGCCCCCCCCCCCGGAAAAAACTCTCTGAATGCAACACTGCTTCTGACAATTTGTCCTAGATGGGTCTGGGTTCGAATCCCGGTGAGGTATGGATGTTGTGTATGTTTTATGGCACTGGCTCTCTCCCTTCCCTGGAACCAGTGGCCTTAAATTAGGGACGGGCGACTGCTTATAGCCCATTGAGTTGCTCATGGTGGTCGTTAAACCTCCAATAAAAAAAAATAAGAAAAAAAAATTCGTATTTCATTCATTGAAGTTCCAACAATTTGTGCTCTGTGGCCACAGTCACTGCAGTGCAGCGTTATCGTAATAGAAGACATCTTTACCATTCACCAAACTGGGACGCTTAGACTTCGAGGACTCATTAATATCATTATTTCAAGTTTCTGAGAGTAAAGTCTCGCAGTTATGATTTGGTTGCATGCCCACGTTCCGAGCCAAGTTCCTGAAATTTGTGCTCTGTGAACATTGCCACATGCAGTATATCGTTATGGTGGACACCTTTGCCTTTCACTAAACTGGGACACTTAGACTTCAAGGCCTCGTTTACGCTGTCAAGTTTCTGAGAGTTAAGACTCGCAGTGATCATTTGATTGCAGGCCCACGCTCCCAACCAAGTTCATGCATTTTGTGCTTTGTGGCTATTTCCACATGGAGTGTAGCGTTAACCGGATGAAATACACTTTTGTGATTCACCAAACTGGGACTATTAGATTTATAACGAAGTAAATATCTCCGTCATTTTTGTCCACGCCGGGCAAAGAACCCGAGTCCCCTTATTCCGGAGTAAGTCGCTCTACCAACTGAGCTACGCAGACGTTTGTTCTCGCTGCTATCTGCCTTTATCTCATGTGCGTCCTGCGGGGCAGGCACGTCACAGACTTTAAGACCTCGTTTACTCTATCGAATTTTTGAGAGTAAAGACTCGCAGTGATTATTTGGTTAGGTGCCAACAGCTCATCATGCATACTTGTTTCTCTTGAGATCCCACGAAATGTAGAGTAGAACTTGCTTTGTGTAGGGATCAGCTTTGGAGTCCTTTCTGAAGCTTGTCCGTTTCTACAAAAATATTTGGTGCGTTTTATATTCTTGTGTAGCACTCATTTTACATCTGCTGTCACCATTCGATCCAGGTGCAGATCAGTTTTGTACTGAGCTTGCTGAAATACACTTATTGTCATTCTGTCCATTAAGTTCTTAGCTGATAATTGATGCGGTACCCATTGACCCCGTGTTCGGACCGTTCCAATAGCTTGAATTCTCCTCATTACAGTTCGTGTATGAAATGCAAGTCTATTGACGATGTTCTCGTAGGTTTGATGAGAGTCAGACTCAATTATGGAGATATTTCTTCATCACACACTTCAGGAGGGAGTCCAGAACGGGCTTATCTTCAAGTCCTGTCACCCAAGAGATACTTGCTTTACCTGTCTTGGCATTACAGCGTCTGGCCTAATGCCCCTATATGCTTCTGCTCATGCATTTCCCCCTGAACGCAGGCAATAAACAGTGACGAATGTGCGCTTTATCAAAACTCGTGTAAACATCTCAAATGTTGCACACACTAAATGAATTGCAATTGCCATAGTCAATGAAACTCTAAACTACAAACTACACGGTGCTGATCTCTGCTATATAGGATTCTGAATGCTTATGGCCATACACAGAACCTTAGCAAGCTTTTCTTATGTGGGAGGGCGAGACTTGAAATCACGCTACTTCGAGTTCCACTCAACACGTGGTTTTTCTTTTCTCACACACTGCCGTTATAGGAAAGTATTATTATCGTTCAAAAATTGCACTTCAGGTTTTTGACATAATTTTATTAAAAATGAAAAAAATAGGTAAATATCCAAGAACGACAGGCGATAGATTCCAAGTAAAGCGTAAACGTTATGTAGAACGCCGACAACACAACACTCCACAGAAATGCAGAACGAAAAACAAACCAGCGTAGAACGAATGAGTATCGGATTGTGAACGTAACAATGGGAAGAAGCTTTAGGGGTAGGGCTTGGAAAAATTCCATTCAAAGTTAAACGCTCAGAGAACTTTCTGCGACAGAACATAATTGATTAATTAGCTCTTCATCCCAACGACATGTTCGGAAAAGTCATGGAGTTTAGGCATATTAGCATATTGTTTTCTATGCATCCATTCACGGTTTTGGAAAATTGCCTTCATGGTTATGAGATGTTCACACTTCATAGTGTAAGTTACTCTGTGTATACCCTGGTTAACTGCAAGGAATACTGTATGAGACTAACTAAAGTTTTTCAAAAGAAAATACTGAAGGGTGTAACTTTCTTTTATTAGTTACTATTTCTATTTTTTACATCCCTCAGAGCATGAATTTACGCCCCTGGAGTAACCATTCTGGGAGGGAAAACGCCCACCCAGCCATCCTGGTAGCTACGGTCCTGGCCGTACAAAATAAAAACGTGCTTCAAATGAAAAAAAAAAAGTATTTATTTAAAACTCAGTTACAAAATAATAAGAAAAAGTTTAACTATGGAAAATAATATTTTTTTAAAATATTATAATCACAGTTTTCTCTTATCAATAACATAGGTATATATATAGTTTTTGGTATTAAAAATATTTGATTATACTCTTCTCAGTGTTGTTTACAAAAAGAAGTAACTATCTGCTAATTAAATTAACTTGACTTTTCAAACATTGAATTTCACAGATTCGTCAACAACATCGTCAAAATGTGTTTCTATATACAGATCGTTTTGGTGACCATCCTGGATCCCCCCTACCATCAAGTCTTCAAGAGCTGGAGGGCGCAATTCATCGCATTGGGGCTAGTGTATACAAGCAGCATACCGACATTTAATAGAGGCCATACCAATATGAATTCAAGCAGTATTAAGGGCAAAAGATGGCCCAACAGCGTACTAACCAGGTGGTCATAATAATTTGGCCACTCAGTGTATCTCGTACTTCATAAAAAAATACTCTTCCTGCCTCCGATTAACCCCGCTGGTAGTAATTGCTTTTAACGTTTTTTCTAAAACATTTATACAAGTGTTTTAAATAATGTTGTGGTCACAGTGATAAATATATTAATAATAATTAATACTCTCTCTCGCTCGTCTCTTACACACCGGAAATCTAAATCTCTCTCAGAAGACACGCAATTAGATGTCCTTGTAATGCACGTTAACATTCGGTTTGAGCGGTTTGACTAGTTTTGTCGATTGCTTATTTGGCTGTAAGATCGTTCTTCATGAAATTAGAAATTATTCGTGAAGTGGCAATTTTTCTGTGGGTCTTCTTTTGTCATAAACAATAAAACTTTCTCCTTTTTTTTTTTTTTTTTTTTTTCAATTGTGAACCGATCGTTGAAAACCTTGCACAAAAGCACAATAATGTTTCTCGAAGATGAAAATACAAAACGGACAAATAAAAAGAAATTCTCCACCCTCCACATACAAAGAATCTTGCAGAGAAAATCCCGCATCGTCGGTGCTGCTGAGTTCAGCCCGTTGGATGCTGTTACTTTCTGTTCCGTTCGTGAATGGAGGGGAATTCCTGTACTAGGAAAATCCCAAGGCACTCTCTCTAGCTCTGTCACGCAATAAACAGCTCGCTGAACTTATACGTCATAATTCTCCTTTCTTCCGGGAATTTGAGGATATACAATTGACGTCAATCAGAAACTTCATTCGGTTCAAAGCTAAGCTGACTACAGGGAGGAAAGTACTGAACGTGTACTTCCGCTGCATAATATAGTTCCAGTTTAAAAGCTCGTATTCGATCTTAAATTGGGACTTAAAAAGTCCATAGTTGTTCTTAATGTTGTGCATACGTACATTTAAAAAATGAAGACCTCAGTTTCGGTCTCATTTCTAAACAAGTTAGTAAAATCATGCAGTGCATTGATTATGATACGCTTTTCAACATACCAGAAATCATTACTCAAGTTATGAGGAAATATGAAATGAAATAAATCTCGCTCCTGTGTCCTGACCTTTGACCCCATTTCGATTATATTACACAGAATTGGTTCGGTATACCTCCGGAACAACATACTAAAGTTTTGTTCCAATAGAAGCACTTTCAGTCAAGTTATGAGGATAATAGCTGCGATATAAATCTCGCTCCTGTCTCCTGACCTTTGAACCCATTTTGATGATATTCAACAGAACCGGTTCAGTATACTTCCGGAACAACATGATAAAGTTTTGTCGCAATCGAAACATTTTTACGTAAGTTATGATGCATAAAAACAATGAAATGGATCCCGCTCATATGTTCTGACCTTTGACCCCATTTCGCCCATTTTTAATAGGGCTCGCCCCCAGGTGGTCCCCTACCATATACTAAAATTTCATCGAATCGCAATCGAACCATTTTTATGCGTTATGATGCATAAGGGTAATGGAAGGGATCCCATTCCAATCTCCTGACCTTTGACTCCATTTCGCCGATTTTCAATAGGGATTGTTTCCAGGTGGTTCCCTACCACATACTAAAATTTCATCGAAAACGAACCATTTTTACGCAAGTTATGAGGCATAAGAGCAATGGAATGGATCCCGCTCCTATGCCCTGACCGTTGACCCCATTTCGTCCATTTTCAATAGGGTTTGTCTCTAGGTGGTTCCCTAATACATACTAAAATTTCATCGAGAACGAACCATTTTTACGCAAGTTATGAGGCATAAGAGCAATGGAATGGATCCCGCTCCTATGCCCTGACCGTTGACCCAATTTCGTCCATTTTCAATAGGGTTTGTCTCTAGGTGGTTCCCTACCACATACTAAAATTTCATCGAAAACGAACCATTTTTACGCAAGTTATGAGGCATAAGAGCAATGGAATGGATCCCGCTCCTATGCCCTGACCGTTGACCCAATTTCGTCCATTTTCAATAGGGTTTGTCTCTAGGTGGTTCCCTACCACATACTAAAATTTCATCGAAGACGAACCATTTATACGCAAGTTATGAGGCATAAGAGCAATGGAATGGATCCCGCTCCTATGCCCTGACCGTTGACCCAATTTCGTCCATTTTCAATAGGGTTTGTCTCTAGGTGGTTCCCTACCACATACTAAAATTTCATCGAAGACGAACCATTTATACGCAAGTTATGAGGCATAAGAGCAATGGAATGGATCCCGCTCCTATGCCCTGACCGTTGACCCCATTTCGTCCATTTTCAATAGGGTTTGTCTCTAGGTGGTTCCCTACCACATACTAAAATTTCATCGAAAACGAACCATTTATACGCAAGTTATGAGGCATAAGAGCAATGGAATGGATCCCGCTCCTATGCCCTGACCTTTTTTCCCCATTTCAGCCATTTTCAATAGGGTTCATCCCCAAATGGTCTCCTATCACATACTAACATTTTATTGAAATCGAACAATTTTTATGTGAGTTATCGTGCGGACGGACAGACAGACAGACGGACAAAGCTAAAGCATATACGTTTCGTACCTACGGTAGGAAAGCGTAGAAAACACACAGACGCTCGCATTATAGCGATGTCATCGTTAAAGCTGTTAGTCGGCATGGTTGCCCATAGCTTAGTTTTCAGGTGGTAGCAAACAGAAAGTGTGTGTGTGTATGCAGGGGCGTACTGATAGCTCCCGGAACCCCTGCAGTGCGGGGGGCTCATGGTTAAAAGGGCCTCTAGCCTGAGCAAAACGATTTTACAAAATTTTTTGTGGAAACTTCCTACGAAACTGGTTAAAGAAATAGCCAAGAATTAAGTCAACTTTGAATGAAGTATTAAGAAGAAAAGCATTTTTTTTTCAGAAAATACCTAACATTTTTAGAAATCACTTTCGTTGCTTTAGTTCATAAAAACTGGGCCACGGAAAAAGCAGCTATTCAAAAGAACTTGAGGCCCCATGTAGTAGCCCTTGCTGTTACAAAGGGCCTCAACTCACAGCCCTTGCAGTAGTTTCTATGTAGCGCAAGAGAATGTGAAAAAAATATCAGTTCAATGAGCGGAATTTTCATACCAATGAGGGTAAGGTGTTGTGTATTATAGTTGTTTGCACATAACTAGGCATCCTTACGAATGTAATGAGCTAAAAGGCGTTCTTTGCGGGATCAAAAAATCAGAGACCTGTGTCATGTTTTTTTATAACAGAGTCAAAATTTGTTTTACAATGTGCAAAACATTGTGGCATTATGTTAAGTATGTTTTTTATATTCCAGAGTAAATAATTTAAGTAGTTTTAGGTTTTCTGTGCCACAGTCCTTAATCGCTACTTAGTTATTTGCTTATTTATGTTGTGGCATTTTGTATAAATCGGAAAAGTCATTCGACACTATCACACGGTAGTTGCATGTTTTGTGTGTGCAATCGTGAAGCGTTTCAAAAAGCAGGCCTTTATTCTTTAAAATAATAAATTTTGCATAATATGATTAACTTTGACGTAAGTATTTCGTGCAGTAACTTATATTGGTAACCAGTGCAATCATTTTGATCATAACGTACACATTTGTGTTTCACACAACAAAGTGAAAAAAAATGTTGTTTTACGAAAACAACATTTGTTTTATGATTTATTAAAACACCAGTAAAGCCTAGTTATTAAATAATATGGAAGTTAAAATTTTGAGTAATTGGAAACCTAATGGATTTTCGCAAAAGGGCCTCGAAAACATTCTTTTGCGGGGAGAGGGGGATCGAGTTTTTCCGGCACGCCACTGTGTGTGTGTGTAAATAAAAATAAAATACACACACGTCATATACAAATTTCTACTGTTTTTTCGTGTTATCTAATGATTTTTACCAAACATTCAACACATAAATTCAACTGAAAACCGGAAGATCCCAGAATCAATGTAATTACCCAAGCTTGTTGGGGAAATAGAAAAAAGTTCTTTTTCTTCTAAACCTTACACCTTTTGACCACTTATATCCAAGGACGTCGCTAGCTTTGTAATCAGGGTGTGCGAGTATTATTTTTGCTGGGGGCGGGTTTATAGCACCTTAATAAACGAAACACTGAAAGGAAGAATTTTTAATACCTTTTATTACCGGCTACAAAGGAATTCGGCGCTTCCCCCCCACACCTGGATCTGACAAGTTATGCCACTGATGATAACCCAACAAGATAACATGACAATTACTAGTATGTTAGTAGTGTAACATATAAGATCTGGTGGAATGTCGCCTTCAACTTTTTTCTTGCTGTGAATGCATTGTCTTAATTGCTTCTCAAAATTTTGCAATTTTTCTTAAGAAAATAGCACTGTACTTTAACATTTTTTAAAAGAAAATGTTAGGTTTATTTATTTAAATCAGATTTTAGCGTCGTGACACGCAAACACAACACCTCCCCTTCCTTAACTCCCTCCCTTCAAATCAGAAAAGTTGCTTTTCACACTTCGCCTCCAAAGCAGTCGTCAGCCACGTCCCGATCCCTCACTGTCTCAGTACACTGGTTCAGCTTTAGACTCCACTTTCTGTGTTGAAATACCCTATGCTTACTAAAACAAACAGCAGAACAATTAGTAAATGACTTCTATCAGTGAATTCGTGATCACCCTCCTCATACGCTCGTAGCGATACTAACATGAAAAATATGCTTAAACTAATGATTTCGGAGAGTGCAGAACAATTTGGTTTTCCTGGCCCTGCCGATGCTAAATAGACCATGACATCGCTCTGTCCACGTTATTTTATAAACAACGCATAGCAACTGAAAAATTGTTCTTCCGACATCGAATCCCAGATCTCTAAATAACTAGTAGAGTGCGTTCGCTTTACGCTACGGTGTTAACAATTCGCAGCTGCTAGTTATCAAGAGATCTAAGGTTCGATCCCAGCGGTGTCGGTAGAGCAATTTTTCAGTTGCTATGCGTTGTTTATAAAATTACGTGGGCAGAGCGATGACATCGTCCATTTGCATTATCTCCATGTATTTGAAATACACTATATTGACAAAAGTCACAGGACACCTTGAAGAGAAACACAACATAGCATTTATTGACATTCATTAGTACGGTGTGGGTTCACCTTTGTCCTTAATGCATGTACTGACCCTTCGAGACAGGCTTTCGACAAGGTTTTGGAACACAGCGATAGGTATGCGCTTCTATTCAGTACATAATACTGACGCTTAGTAGTAGGCCTTGGTTACAAACTGTTGCTTAGTAGTAGGTCTTGGTTCCAAACTTTTTATGCGGCGCTCTAATTCATCCCATAGGTGCTCTATGGGATTAAAAATCAGGACTCTGTGCTAGCCAGTCCACACACGATACGGAATTATCGTTAAACCACGCCGTAACAGTCCTTGCTTTATGGCTCGGTGCATTATCCTGCTGGTACCAAAAAGGACCGGTTCCATAGTATTTCCACAGAGTTGGTAGGGGATAATTGTCCAGAATATCGAGATAGACGTGCTGGCTAACAAGTTTGTCCACGATAACCAATGGGAAGGGACCATACCTCGAAAACCAACCCCACACCAGTACACTACCAGCTCCAAACTTGATCGTAGGAACAGTACACTGTGGTAAATAGCGTTCCCCCAGTTGCCGCCATACCTACACACGACCATCAGACTGATGGATCGTGTATCTGGATTCATCAGTCCATAGACCCGTTTCCATTGATCTACGGTCTGTGATAAATGTTCTTTACACCATGCTAAACAAGGAGTAGTATTCCGAGTGGAGATTAAAGGCTTATGAGCGCAGCTGCACGACCACGATAACTCATGGAATGAAGTTCTCTAAGAATGGTACGTGTACATACCGAGGTTCCAGCATTTTTACTCACCTGTACACTGACGTCTTGTGCAGTACTCCGTCGATTAGGTGTAACGACTCTCCTGAGACTTCGACGTCCTCTGCCACTGATTTTCTTTGGTCTGCCGGTACGTTTTGCTGCTTAAGGCACGCCATGTGTCTTCCACTTATTCAGCACATCGAAAACGGTTGACTTGGGTATGTTTAAACGCCTCTCGGTTTCTCTTATGGACAACCCACTAATATAACACCCAACAATCTTTCCTTTCTCAAAGTCAGTTCTCTCCCGCCGCGACATTTTCACTCTACCTCAGAGTGCGATATGATCACGGTCAGCTGCAGTCTTGTTTTTATACCGTTTGCAACTGTACCGCGCATTTTAACAACGTAGCGGATCCGTTAATTTGCCATTTGCTTTTGAAGGTGTGTCCGGTGACTTTTTTCAATATAGTGTATATTCACCTGCCGATGCTATTTTGATAATTTTCGGCGGAGAAGTAAAGAACGCATTTTCTAGGGGAAAATACGTACCCGACAAAAAATACGAAACTCATTATTACTCGGCAAAGTCCAGATTATGTTTTAAAGCTAAGAAAATTGAAAAATGGCACGTCGTGAACTGGGTGGGCGTAGGGTGGGGAAGAAGAATTTCAGGGTAGGCAAGAAGAATTTCAGGGTGGGCGGTCCCCTTTGGCGACGTCCCTGGTTGTATTCCATGCGTCATAAGTTCCCAGCGATCACTTAGTCAGCCATCAAGAAGGAAAACAGAAAAAAGTTCTTTTAAAAACTTCCAGAGATCTTTGTCCAGAAATGACTGACTGCTGCAGAGGATGATACCATATTTTTTATTCTTTCGCCTTTCATACTTTTCCATATTGTACGTAAGCATTCTCTGCTCCAACATTCAATGCAAAAAAAATGATATTATTACTTTTTACCGTAAATTCCCAATGGTTTTCCAATTTTTACTATAATACATAACACGCGAACAGAAGTTCAACAGAAAATATCACTCTAATTCTTAGAATTAATGTTATCGATGAAATATTTGTAGCACCTTGCAAGAACAGATATGGCATATACAATGAAACCTCTCTTAGCGACTTGACGACCACCCCTCATTACAACCGTTTTTCTGTGGAACCGATTTCAAAACCATTCGTACTAACCATTCGTACCTATTGAAAGACCACTCATCCCCTCTTAACGACCATCTTTGCATAAGGACCACTGCACAAAAATTGCGTTGTCCGGATTATCATTCCCTCTGAAAATTTTCTCCATACCCTGGAACCATGAAACAATAAATTAAACAAATATGCATTAGTATGGAGGGGTCACTTCAAATGGCTAGGAAGTTTTCTCCTGCACCGGAGTGAGTTGGGGTGGGGTGAAGGAGTTCTCGGCAATGACAGGAATTCTTGCTAAAAGAGAGCATAAATGGCAAGGTTTTTGTTTTTTGTTTTTTTTAGACTACGGTAAAAATTGCATCCTCCCAAAAGATAATCATCATAGCACTGGTATACTGTGTTATCCATTTTCTTCCCCGGTACTCCTACAGAATCTCCGGAAGAAATTTCAGATGCGGAAATTGATACCATTCCAAAACTATCAACTCGAGAGACATTGAAGGAAGTTGATCGTTTAATGCGATCTTATGATTGTCCTGAAGGGAAAAAAATTAAGAAACTATTCTGTGAGTTGAAGCAAAACTTAAAAAAAAATCATTCTGAAAGAAAAGTCTGATAAACTTTAGCAGACGACATTACATTCGTTTTTAAAATGTTTTTTTTTTAGATTGCCACTATACGTATACCTTCTGAATGTGTAACTGTACTACATATACTGTAGTATATTTTTTTATTTATACACATACATACTGTACTGTAAATAAACTAAAATACATCATGTTTGGAATGTAGCAATTCAGAGCACGTAATTTATAAAAATTAAAGTAGTTTGCAAAGGTTTAATGTCAAAACTGTTCGTTGGATATGCCATTAAAACCTTTCCCTATTTAACGACCACCCCTCTGAACGACCGTTTTTTAAAAGAATCAGAAGTGGTCGCCCTTGGAGAGGTTTTACTGTAGTTGGATTTACAGAGAAGGGCAAGTTCCCCCGCTTGCCCCCTCTCCCAATATGGGAACCGTTCCAGTCGGCTATGTGTGTTACACGCAGAGTTGGGCAGGAATGCATTACAAAGTAATGGAAGTACAGATTACAATTAACGTGTAATGCATTAGGTAATCCCAAGTATGATTTGCACAAGGTAATGGAATTAATCTGTAATGCACTACAATGAAGAGGATATAATTCAATTATTTAATAATGCCATTCCAACGCAATGGAATTATTGGGTAATGAAATTACACAATTTAAACTAGGGATTAAGGAATAGGAAAATCCTAACTTGTTTTGCGACAAGCCACCTAGATATTCTACTTCTACTCAACAATGAGGATTTGTCATTTCTTTACATTGTGATTATCTAGTTGCTCATCCTTTCTGTTGTACACGTAGTTCACTTTGTAGTTGCCATATTTTATAGCAATCAGACCTTTCATTCCTTCCATTTCAAGTGATGTTTTGTCTCAGAGTGGTTTCCATTGGCGTTTAATGCACAATTTGTTACTTCCTGACTGTTTGTGTGTGTGTGTGTGTGCTTCAGTGAATTGTTCTTTACTGAAGACTAAGATCACATACAACTGCATTGACCTTTCTTTCATTTTTGTACTATTCCCTAACCGAAATAAACACCCTATTTGTACTTACTTCATGTGTATTATTTCCTTCAAATCACCTTACTTGCGGCGAAGACGGGACAACTGCTCATGTCATACATGTACAATCTCCAATACCTACATACACGCATTTCGCCGCGGTGCCGCCACACGCGGATCCGACCATCGTGATGTTGCAGGCAGAAGCGGGATTCGTCGGAAAATACAATGTCGTGCCATTCCGTAGTCCAGGTGCGGCGTTCAACGGCCCACTGACGCCGCACTCGCCGGTGGTGTAACGTCAATGTTTATCGGAGCAATGGGCGCGGTGCGACAAATTCTCGCTCCTGCAGTCGACGTCGTACGGTACGTGCTAACACAGTTTGTTGCGCAACACACCCTAATTCCTACGCTAACGTTCGTGATGTAGCGGTGCGAGCCGTCAATACCCGCCGCACAACATGCCGGTCCTCTCGTTCGGTGGTGTGCTGCAAATGCGGCAATCGCTCACGGTGGTCCGTCCGTCCCTCCTGCACCCGCTGAATCCATACTCGCCACACTGTGGCTGGATGTCGTCCTACACGGGCGCCGATGTCTCACTACGATAAACCGCTGTCGCAATAAGCCACTATTAGTCCTCTGTCGAACTCTGAAACGTGCTGGAATGACTGCCGTTTTCTGCGACGAGGCATTAGGAAGCTTCCCACGCACAGGTCCGGCAGCAAAACACACTTCCACTACTTACACCCCGCCTTCTGTGCACCCTTCTTATAGTGCTTCTCGGTGGCGTGCCGGGCGCACATGATTTGCATATGCCCTGCAATGCTAATTGTTTGCATGTCCTCTTGCGGGCGACGCATGCTGCGAATTTCAGGCCAATCGGATGCTTCCTTCTTGGTGTTGCATTTTGGGTGGCCAGCAGTGTACGAAATAAACACCCTAAAAAACTCGGGGCCCCCGCGAAAAAAAGTTAGTATACGAACGGTATCACGGAAAGGTTCCATAAAAATTCAGGATTTTTCTATAAAACCTCATAACAACGGCAGTTTTTAACAAGAGAAAAATTAAGAAGAATGTTTCTCTCAATTCAAGTTCGAAAAATCCGTGCACTTTAGTTTCTTTCCTGTCATTTCACGGATGAGGTTGAATATATATAGAATATACTTCGTTAATTTAATTCACGATAAAATAATTCACGAAAGTAATCACGGGAAATGCCTCGTGAATTTAAGAAAGTTTTTTTACAGTGCGGTGTTCCTCCCCGTTGGCATATTGCCGAAGCTTTACTTTTGTTCTGCTTTTAAGTTGTATCTGTTATGTAAGTCAGAAGTAATAAAAAATTTTTACAGCTAGGATTACCTAGCAGAAAGGCAAACTAAACTAACTAGGCGACACGAGGTCACCCTGTGTTAATGATTTTCTTTCAATTTAATTTTTTAAACGCTGAATTGCAGATCAAATATTGAAACCACCTGGACTGTGTAAAACAAAAATCATGACAAAGCACTTGAACATTTCCCGTTCTTATGTAACGCTCTAGGTAGAAGTGTCATCCATTATATAAGATATACGCAGCTGTAGCTTACGTAAGTCGCCACTTAGGCTGGCCTGTATTCATGTCCGAACTGAGAGATTCATTTCACACGACGGGAGCATTGTGTTCAGCTTCCGTCCTTCTCCGAAAACCAGTGTAAAGTTATTCGTGGATTTTCACCAATCTTGGTGCTATTGTTGCCTTTCCTAAACTCCCTTCTTTTCAGACAATGAGTTACGGCCTTCATTTATTTATTTATGTTTAAAGGACGGGAAGTAGGTCCCGTTTTTTCCTAAGACATTTTTGCTAGCGAAGCTAGACCTTTTTCCCTTAACATTTGTTTCTTACCTGTCTTTTTTGATGCGGGGGTATATTCTCAATGTCGAATTCTCACATAGCTAACATTAAGATTACAATACAATTCTTGTTACACGGTGCGTTTCGATGTATTTACAAATTAAGAAGAAACAAAAATGCCAGCGTATTAAGGGGATTCAACACTTACATTTTAATGACAGTGCGTGAATATGAGAATTACTGATGTACAGTATACAAGTCCAGGGCCTGTATAGGGGGAGGGAAGGGGGACAGAGAACTTTATATTTCGACTAATGATATTAATTTCAGTTTAATACATTTTTAAAACAACGTAGGGCCTATGTTATCATTACGTCCATCCGTCCGTTCGTTTGAGAACTGGGATGCCGCTCACCGTGAAGAACATATTGCGATGATTTCGTTCTCGAATATGCAGTTTTCCCGGTATGGGGCATAAATTTACGTTGCATTTTTCTCCATATCTCTGCTTCTAATTCTTCGATTTGCAAGATTCTTTTTGTTTCGGATATCATCCGATATGAGGAAGATTTTGAGTACAATTTGTAATTTTTTGGTAAAGTACATTTTTGTCGTTAGTGCAGTGGCATACCTGAAAAACTCGGGGCCCCCGCGAAAAAAAGTCTTCGAGGCCCTTTTGCGAAAATCTATTTGTTTTGAGTTACTGAGATTTTTAAATTCCATATTTTCACTAGGTTTTACGGGCGTTCTGTAAATCAAATTCTTTGGAACCTACAGGTATTTTTCGTAAAAACAAAATTGTTACGCTTGATTGGTTGTAACACAAATGTATACGTTGTAATTAAAATGATTGCCCTAGTTTTATACCAATACAAATTATTATAAAACACTTATGCCAAACTTAATGATATGATGCGAGTTTTATTCATTTAGAGAGGCCAGCCTCGTTGAAATGCTTCATGATCACACATACAAAAACATGTAACGGCGGTGTGACTATGTCTAATGACTTTCTTCGATTTATACCAAAATACAAAATATAAGTAGGCAAATAAAAAAGTGGCAATTAAGAATTGTGGCATACAAAGAGTAAAATTACTTAAATTATTTACTCTTGAATATAAAAAAATGCACCTAACATAACGTTACAATGTTTTGCACATAGTAAGTCTTTTCTTTTGTCTCTGTTATAAAAAAAAATGGCACAGGTTTCAGTTTTTAGCACGTCTTTTGTGAAAAAAGATCGTGCTTATGTTACCGGTTTGTCCGTTCGTCTGTACCCACGATATCCCTGCAACTATTAGTCCGATTTGAACAATTCTTTTTGCATTGGGAAGATTGAAATATGCGAATTATGATCCTACATTTCGTTTTTTTTACGATGTACAATTTCGCCGACCTTTCACCCATTTCGCCCATTTTCAATAGAGTTCGTCCCCAGGTGGTTCCCTACTACATACTAAAATTTCATCGAAATCAAATCATTTTTACGCACGTTGTGACGCATAAGGGCAATGGAATGCATACCGCTCCTATGTCGTGACTTTTGACCCCATTTCGTCCATTTTTAACAGGGTTCGTTCACAGCCCCTACCACTTTTTTCATCGAAATCGAACCATATTTACGCGAGCTATCGTGCGGGCAGACGGACGGACGGGCAGACATACGGGAAAAGCATATACGCTTCTTCAACCTACGGTTGGAAAGCGTAAAAAAGAAAGAAAATTCTTTCCCTCTCTCAGAGCCCGAACTCCAGTAAGTATTATGCAGCCCAAGCCCTGTTTGAGCCCGGCTCGACTTAGGGCTTTCGGGCTTGGGCTCGACCCGTCTCAGCACTGTTACAGGGCTGTTCACTATGTTTCCTGCAATGTCCTGTCGCGTGAGTTCACCAGGCCTTCGCTTGTGGAGCAATTAGGCACTTCAAGAGTTTTAATTATTTTTCTCCGATGGACGAATCATTAGCTAAATGAGAATTAGCAAGGTAACAGATTTGGTTGTCCCGACTTCTAAATTACTAATTTTTTACGCTTTCCAACCATAGGTTGAAAAGCATATATGCTCCAGCTTTGTCTGTCTGTCTGTCTGTCTGCACGATAACTCGCGTAAAAATGATTCGATTTCGATGAAATTTTAGCATGTGGTTGGGGACGAATCCTATTGAAAATTGGTGAAATGGGGTCAAAGGTCAGGACATAGGAGCCGGATCCATTCCATCGCCTTATGCGTCATAACTTACGTAAAAATGCTTCTATTGCGACAAAACTTTAGTATGTTGTTCCGGAGGAATACTGAACCAATTCTGTTTAATATCATCGAAATGGGGTCAAATGTCAGGGCACAGGAGCGCGATTTTTTCCACAGCCATTGTCCTCATAACTTGAGTAATGATTTCTGGTATGTTGGAAAGCAGTCATAACTCACCAAAACTGTCACCTCGTTCACGTCTCGGATGTCCCATTCCCAGGCCGAAGGATGCTTAGTGGACACGCCTCTCTTCCTCTCTCTCATGTCTCCCCAAAAGAGATTCTTTGCTCCACATTTTCAACATGGCGTCTTACCCCTGTCTTTTTTCGAAACTTACCTCTCCAACTCACTTTTAGAAGCGGGTTGCATTCCACTTCGCCACAATAGAAAACAAACAAAAAAACAAGGTACTCCCAGGCGCTCCAACACAGCGAAATCACAACGGGTGTCTGCGAGACAGGAGCATTTCTGATCGTGTTAGAGATCCTGAGAGAGTTTGAGCCACCAAGGTCTTCATGTTCTGTTTTCAATTTTTTTATTATTTTTGTTTGATTCTAATACTTTATTAGTTATGAAAAGACACAAGAAAGACTAAAATACTTTAGTATCTGCCGCCCTTTTTTGAAAACCATGTTTACGGAAGCCTCCTCCCAGCGAAAGATGCGAGTTAGATATGCGAATGTTTATTGTTTATCTTTCTGGCTAGTGAAAGCTGTTAAACGGAACTGAGTGAGACTAGTGTCGCAACACCGTAGTAAAAAAAGAAAAGAAAAAAGGAAGGTCAAGGGCCTTCCAAGCGCACGTGGCTTAATTACTGAATATATTTCCGGCAAGAAGTTACATGAAATATTTATCGAAAACTGTGTATCATCTTTAATGGGGCTTTCCCCTTTTGAGGATAAGAGGGGAAGGAGGGACGGGTGTTTATTAGCCAAAGCTTGCTGATTGCATGGTTTTTACACATGTTGATAACAAAAGTATTTTTTGTTTAGTTTTTTGTAGAGGAGTCTCCTTCTTTGATTACGAAATGGGTTTGTTTTGAAGATACGAAATGGGTTTGTTTTGAAGAAGATGGTTTAGCTCTTTGGGGGGGGGGGGGGTAGCGGAAACCATGAGCAACTTTCGTTATACGCCCCCTACGTGGGGCTATTAGTTCCAGCGAGGAGTAGAGCCAGCCCGATCAGACACACATACCAACCATCCCTCATCCGTGACCAACAAATAGTCTCAAACGAATGGTTAACAAATAGTCTCAGACGAATGGTTGGAAGCCAACGCCTCAGAGCATTCGGCTATCGATGAGGCTGGTGTTTCTTAGATGAAGACGATCTTTTATGCTATGCCGGAAATTATTCTTCCCATTGACTATGAAGTTTTGATGGGAGTTTTTTTTAAGCATCGAGACTTTTCTTTGCTGAAGATGAGAGTTGATTGAAAAAAATCGATTTGCCCTGAAGAGGAGAGATTTCTTCTTTAACTAATGCAGGTATAACGAAGTAAATTTCTCCGTCATTTTTGGTCCACGCCGGTTATCGAACCCAAGTCCACTTATTCCGGAACAAGTCGCTCTACCAACTGAGCTACGCTGACGTTAATTTTCGCTGCTATCTTCCTTTATGTCGTGTGCGTCCTGCGGGGCAGGCACGTCACACACACACACACACACACACACACCCCAAAAAAGAGGGCCGGAGCATGGCCCACGGGTCAGCCGTGACCATGAATCGTTTCAGGCAGCCATCGGCTGTAGAACGTGCACTTGAGAACTCCCAGTCAATCTGGTGTGTGGAACGCAACGTCACACACATTTATTTTTCGAAGCGCTGAAGAAGGGATTCTCTTATTTTTCTTGTCTCGCGGTGTGGAAAGAACATCATACCATTGCGAGATCTTTAACGGTCGGGTTATCCAGGAAGTTCGGGCGCCCATTATAACGAAATAAATTTCTCCGTCATTTTTGGTCCACGCCGGGATTGAATCCGAGTTCACTTATTCCGGAACAAATCGCTCTACCAGCTGAGCTAAGCAGACGTTCGTTCTCGCTGCTATCTTCCTTTATGTCGCGTGCGTCTTGCGGGGCAGGCACGTCACACAGGAATTTCACTTTTATCCATATGAGAGGCTTTTGTTTCTGAAAATGGTCTTCCTGGACAGCCCTGAAAACTTACTGAAGATGACGTTTACACCCTATTTTGAATAAATGGGTTATTCTCAGTTCAAGATCAGTGGTTATCTTCACTCAATTCGTTTTTTCATAAGTTTGTTTGTTTGTTTGTTTGTTTGTGTGTGTGTGTGTGTGTGTGTGTGTGTGTGTGTGTGTGTGTGTGTGTGTGTGTGTGTGTGTGTGTGTGTGTAGTTTTAGACCGTTTGCCAAAGTCTTTCAGGCTGAGATCTGTTGAAATTATATTATGCCTACGAAGGATCTATGTTACTGTGAATGTGAGATATTCTTCTACCCCCACACATTCCATCGCTGGACTGCTAATGCTCATTATGGAGTTTCACCCGTGACTCTTTCATTCTCATACACTCCTTAACGTCTGTATTGCATTGTTACAGGGCTTGGTGCTGAGTTCTATTACAGCGTCCTGTGTGGTGGGTTCGTTTGCTTCCTTTGCAGTAAGTTCAGTATCGGTGGTTTAATCCGTAATTCTCCCAACTGGAGCAGATAAATACAATACAAAGCATAGAAAATCGAATCGACTGAGGCTAAATTTTGCAGTGAGGAAAACGATTATTCAGATCTTACGGGGAATGTCATCAACCTTTTGTCCGTCATTTTCGTGCTTTCATTCTTTTAGTTCTCCCTCAGTATTCTACACCGCCGAAAATCCCTTTATCTCTTTCCGGCCATCCAAACTTCTTCCTACATCCGTTCCGACCAACCCCCGAGGTTTTTCTGAGCTTCCCAAAAATATACACCTCCTCTCTCGACTTTTTGCCACCAAGTCTCCCCTCTCATGCCCGGAGAGAGAAAACCCCACTGGTCCGTCTAATTCCAAGAAAGCGCAGCCACGCCTTCTCCCTCAAAACTCTTGTTCTTAATTGCTTAGCTTCCCTCTCTGCTGCGACGCGTGGGAAAGGAAAATACTTTGCCTTTCGTGCAAATGGAGGGAATGAAAGAAAATGACCACAATTCACTATCTCTAAAAATGGCTACAGAATCTCGCTTCTGATAAATATGGAAGCCCCGGTTACAGCATTGCTGTTAGGACTAACGGTCTAACCTTACTTTCCTCCTTTTCTATAAACCAACAGTACCCATAATATGCGCAGTCAAGAGCGGCAGTGTCTATATTAATATACAGAAGGTGAGTCGAAATTTTGCAATATTTGGATCCCTTTATGTCTTCATACGAACCTTTACGACGAAAGCTGACTAGCATTCAAAGTATAGGCCATCGTGTTGCACCGTCTTTAGCCGCCTGTCTGCCAGTTTTTCGATTCTACAGAGGGTGAGTCGAAAGTTGGCAATATTTGGATCACTTTATGTTTTATAACGAAGTAAATTTCTCCGTCTTTTTTTGGTCTACGCCGGGAATCGAACCCGAGTCCGCTTATTCCGGAACAAGTCGCTCTACCAACTGAGCTATGCAGACGTTCATTCTGATTGCTCTCTGCCTTTATGTCGTGTGCGTCCTGCTGGCAGGTACGTCACATCCCCCCCGAAAGAGTGCCGGGGGCATGGCCCATGGGTCAGCCGTGACTATGAATCGTTGCAGGCAGTCATCCGCTGAAGAGCGTGCACTTGCGAACTCCCAGTTAATCTGGTGTGTGGAATGCAACATCACACATTTTTATTTTTCGAAGCGCTGGAGAAGGGATTCTCTTATTTTTCCTATCTCGCGGTGTGGAAAGAACATCACACCATTGCGAGATTTTGAACTGCCGGGTCATCCGGAAAGTTCGGGCGCCATTATAACGAAGTAAATTTCTCCGTCATTTTTGGTCTACGCCGGGATTCGAACCCGAGTCCGCTTATTCCGGAACAAGTCGCTCTACGAACTGAGCTACGCGGACGTTCGTTCTGACTGCTATCTGCATTTATGTCGTGTGCGTCCTGCTGGCAGGTACGTCACAGTGTTCATACGTACCTTTACGACGAAAAGTAGTATAAAAGGGCGGGTCCGAGGGCAAGGAGCAGCTTTTTCTAGAGAAGGAGCAGGGTGCGTGGCATGGTGCCGAAGGATGGGGTGTGGCCTGGGTAGAAGGAATAGGTGGCGTGGCTGGGGACGTGGGGCGTGGCAGATGGCGCTAGTGTGTATGGTCGATGCTGATGTGCTGCCCCCTAGCGGTGCTTCTTGGAACTTTATTATTACGTTGAACCTTTGTTTTTGAGAGATGGCAAAGACCGAGTGGGGGAAAGTGGATGTGTACGCGATGTGTTGCCCCTAGCGGTGATTTTTCGAACTTTTCTAGGGAGATTTATTGGACTTTGATAAATTTTTGGGAAGTCTTTCCAATATGTTTTGTTTTATTAAACTTATATTTTTAGAACTTCCGTAAGGTGTTAGGAATTTTTATAGACGTTGCATTATTTATTTACTTTCTCGGGAGATTTATTAGACTTTGTCAAATTTTTGAAGGAAGTTTTTTTGTCGTTTCCATAATTTTTTTACTCGTATTTTTTTTTCTCTAATTTATTTTATTAAACTTATATTTTCAGAACTTCCGTGAGGTGTTAGGAATTTTTATAGACGTTGCATTATTTATTTATTTATTTATTTTTTCGGGAGATTTATTGGACTTTGACAAATTTTTGAAGGAAGTTTTTTCAATCGAAGCATTTCCTCGAATTTGTTTTATTAAACCTATATTTTTAGAACTTCCGTGAGGTGTTAGGAATTTTTACAGACGTTGCATTATTTATTTATTTTCATTTTCTTGGGAGATTTATTGGACTTTGCCAAATTTTTGAAGGAAGTTTTTTTGTCGTTTCCAATATTTTTTGTTTCCTCGATTTTTTTTTATTTATGGAAATTTCTAAGATACATTAAAAATGTTCCATGAAGCGAAAGGTATCTGGTGAAAAAGAAAATTGAATTCGATCTTTTGGAAGCAGAGATATCTAGAAGAACGGAGCATAAATTAGCGCACCCTAGCGAGGTATCTGTAAATACGTCTTAAACAATATGTATACTGTATGCACATACATTCTCTAGTAATAGAACTATGACCCATGAAAAATTATAGTTATATGCAAAGTGTTCTTCACATGAATGCTATCCTTTGATAAAAATAATTTCATAAATCGTGCTGTTAGAACCACAAATACCGGGGAAAACATGATATGCATATGACCCCCTAAGGGAAACACTGTGCATCCATCATTTTGAATAGGAAATGAAGGCAATATTTTTGATGTCGTAAATGGTATGTGATCCAAAGAACTTTTTCCTGTTGGGCTTTTAAAAGCATAGATACAGCTGAGTAAATGTTGCAAACAGAAATATGACCTAACTCTCTCTAACGGCAAAATTTTTTGTTGTGAAAAATTAGAAATTATGTGCAAAATATTTTTCATCATGAAGCCTATCCGACACAAAAAGAATTTTTCAAATCATAAATTCAGAAAAAGAGTAGACAAAAAATATAATCTACATTCACGCTCTCAAGTGGGAAAACTGTGTATTTTTGGTGATACAACTGTTCGCAAAATGGTGTTCGTTGTAAAAGGTATCGGAAGAAAAAATGTTTCAGTCAGATTTTTAGAAGCAATGATATGGAAAATAATATATTTTGAATTGAATAACATCAGCATTTACATCTCGCAGGGGTGAAGTTGTGCATAGGTAAAACACTACACCATCGTTCGCATAGTCCACGCTTTCCAATGCAAAAAGAATTTTTAAAATTGAATTAATAAATGCAGAAATATTATGTCCACATAAAGGATGAACAGTGATACTATAACCGCGCTCTTTTGTTTCTTTTTTTTTTTTTTTGAAAAGACGTGCTGAGAAGGAGAAATGCAAAAACGTTAAATACAGTACCCTCCTTCCTGGGTTCTTTACTGTATGGAATGTCTTCTTTCATTCCTGTCAGCGCATCTCTGCCTGAATGTATACCCATTATCACCTAAATTGCAAAATTATTGTTTGGTATACCTTTTCCTTTATATCTCAGAAAAATGCGAAAAAAATTCTTGCCGTGTTTTTTAGGTAATACATTTCCATATGCAATTGACTCGTATACTGGTGTGTAAAAAGTGTATCATATAAGTAAAACAGGTAAAGAAAACCTAAAGAATTGTGCAACATTAATTTGAAACATGCAGTGGAAAGAACATAAGTATAGAAGCAAGAGGTTTACATCGAAGTAAAGTGAAATTCAAGGGAAGGGCGCATTTTTCTGATATTCAGGTAGATCCAAAAAAAAAAAAAAAAAAAAAAAAAAAGAACTATATAAATACTTGCTGTAAATAAAACAATAAATAAATAGGAGAATATTTGAAAATGCATGCATTCCTTTCTGATTTAGGGTTTAACGACTACCACGCGGATCTCATAGAGCTACAGGCAGTCGCCCGTCTCTAATTTAGAGCCACCAGTTTTAGGCAAGGATACAATCTATCAGACAGGGTGGTTGCTGCAATCACGTCATCTATTCTTAAGGACGTGGGGATTATTTCGGAGGACAAAACTTGCCACGTAATAGATAAAAGCAAAATTAGAAGGGAGAGAACAAAAAGAAAAAAGAAGACAGAAACTAAAAAAATGAAGATATTTCAGCAGGTACCCCAACAATTGGAATTTTTTTCGACGGTCGGAAAGATAAAACCATTTGCCAGGTGGAGGAAGGCGGGAAGTGGTATATACCGCAAAACGGTAACAGAAGAATACATTTCTGTCTTACTGGAACCAGGATCGCAATATGTTTTGGATACTTGACTCTTTCATTTGGCTCAGCTCGCTCTATAGAGACTGCAATAATTAATTCACTAAAGGAGGAGGCGAACCTGCACTTAAACGACATTACGGCGGTTGGATGTGATGCAGCAGTGATAAACACAGACCGCAAGTCTGGTGTCAGACATCTAGCGGCAGAATTTCAAAGGCCTCTGCAGTGGTTAATATGCCTGTCAACGAATCTCCTTTTAGGCATCTCTTTGAACATATGGACGGAGGAACAACAGGTCCGAGGTCGTTATTCTGGATCAACCGGGAAAAGTCTTGAAAAATATCAGACATTACCTGTTGTTACATTCGAGAGGATTAACTGTGATCTGTCTGAAGTCCCGCCTAGCCATCTGAGCACTGATCAGAAGTACTGTCTAATACTAGCTGGAGATAACATACGCTGTGCAATCAGGCGAACGATCAAATGATTTGTCCAGATTTCGCAATCAAGATGCGTCACTTCAGCGAATAGAATTTTAACGCAATACGTGGGTACATCGAATCCTACTCCTGAACTGAAGACACTAATAGAGTACATCATGAAGGTTTACTCCAAGGCATGGTTCAGCATCAAATTGAAACCTTGCATCAATGGTGCGCTACACATTTGGAAGATATTACGCAACTCCAGATATCTTCCTGAAAACCTTAGGAAGATAGTTGATCGAGTTATTTCCCGTAATGCTTATTTTGCTCATCCGGAGAGCCTGCTATTGACCATGTTGGTTGACGGAAGACCTCAAATCAGGGAACTTGCAGTTCGAAGGATTCAGAAGGCTAGAGGACGTGGAAAAGATCAAGTTCGTGGTTCCAGTACTCAACTGAATCACACTCTTACAGTCTACAATTAAGTAATAGCAATGGAACATTTTTCCTGTGTAGTGTATACACTACAGAGGAAAAATGTTAAAACAACAAATTTAGCAGGAGGGACTTGTAAGTGAATTTTCCTGTTATTACCTACATACATTGGGTTTGATTATGTAATATAAAACTAATATAACTGCAAGTTATAAAGTTGCTGTTTTTAACAATTTTTGCCTTCATTTTGGAGCTCTTATGACAGCAGAAAAAAATGTGCGAATTGTAATTACATTTTTAACGTTTATTAATGATGTAAATGTTAAAAATTAAACTAGCACTATTTAAACGCTAAACTAGCACTATTACTACCTGACTGTATAATATTTAATGTTTTAAAAAAATTATAAAAAATGTCAATTTTGTGCCAAATTTCAGATTTCTGTGGCGACAGAAGATATAAAGTGATTGAGCTTAAATTTTATGCTGTTATTAAGGAAGAGCCCAGCAAGAGTATACCCACCCTACTGCGTATACTCTTGCTGGCGGTATTGTGAAAAGTTATAGGATAACAAAGTCTATAAGGGCAACACATCGTGAATTTCTGGAGAAGTTTGGGGAAGAAAAACACCAGACAAACGTTACATCGCCAGGTTGGCGAAGAAATTTAAAACCACGGGGTGTGTTTTGAACGAATACAGTGGCAGACGTCCCCTTTAGCGGAAGAAAACAATTAACAGGTGTCACTACGACGTTTGTTACAAGAAACTGGGAATTCTATTTCCACCTGCCAAAGAGCCACGAAGAAAGCAACGCTTTCTTCCCGGCTTTTGGCTCTCTCTTCAGTGACTACGTGATCTCCAAAGGACCGTAACCATCTCCTTCACTCGATTTGACTCTTCCCGATTTTTCGTATGGGGATATTTGAACTATGGTGCTCACAGCAATAAGCCTCGACGCTAGAAGACTTAGAAAACAACAACAGTGCACCAATCAGTACAATTGGTGAGAACAAGCAGTGAAGGACCTTCGACAATATGCAGCTTTGCGTTCAAGTGTGTTTGGATGTTGGTGGAGGACATTTCCAGCATTTATTCTGAATGGTGTTACATTCCCATTAACAAAGGTACGCTGTAAACCACATGTCATGTTTCTAAGTAGAGTGCGTTTGGATGTCCGTGGAGGACATTTTCAGCATTTATTGTGAATGATTTTACATTCCCATGAACTAAGGTACGCTGTAAACCACATGTCATGTTTCTAAGTAGAGTGTGTTTGGATGTCGGTGGAAGACATTTCCATCATTTATTGTGAATGGTGCTACATTCCCATTAAGTAAGGCACGTTGTAAGCCACATGTCATGTTTCTAAGTCGAGTGTGTTTGGATGTCGGTGGAGGACATTTGCAGCATTTATTGTGAAGGGGGCTACATTCCGATGAACTAACGCACGTTGTAAGCCACATGTCATGTTTCTAAGTAGAGTGTGTTTTGATGTTGGTGGAAGACATTTCCAGCATTTATTGTGAATGGTGCTACGTTCCCATGAACTAAAGTACGCTGTAAACCACATGTCATGTTTCTAAGTAGAGTGTGTTTGGATGTCGGTGGAGGATATTTTCAGCATTTATTGTGAATGATTTTACATTCCCATGAACTAAGGTACGCTGTAAACCACATGTCATGTTTCTAAGTAGAGTGTGTTTGGATGTCGGTGGAAGACATTTCCATCATTTATTGTGAATGGTGCTACATTCCCATTAAGTAAGGCACGTTGTAAGCCACATGTCATGTTTCTAAGTCGAGTGTGTTTGGATGTCGGTGGAGGACATTTGCAGCATTTATTGTGAAGGGGGCTACATTCCGATGAACTAACGCACGTTGTAAGCCACATGTCATGTTTCTAAGTAGAGTGTGTTTTGATGTTGGTGGAAGACATTTCCAGCATTTATTGTGAATGGTGCTACATTCCCATGAACTAAGGTACGTTGTAAGCCACATGTCATGTTTCTAAGTAGGGTGTGTTTTGATGTTGGTGGAAGACATTTCCAGCATTTATTGTGAATGGTGCTACATTCCCATGAACTAAGGTACGTTGTAAGCCACATGTCATGTTTCTAAGTAGGGTGTGTTTGGATGTCGGTGGAAGACATTTCCAGTATTTATTGTGAATGGTGCTACATTCCCATGAACTAAAGCACGTTATAAACCACATGTCATGTTTCTAAATAGAGTGTGTTTGGCTGTCGGTGGAGGACATTTCCAGCATTTATTGTGAATGGTGCTACATTCCCATGAACTAAGGTACGTTATAAACCACATGTCATGTTTCTAAGTAGAGTGTGTTTGGCTGTCGGTGGAGGACATTTCCAGTATTTATTGTGAATGGTGCTACATTCCTATGAACTAAGGTACGTTGTAAGCCACATGTCATGTTTCTAAGTAGAGTGTGTTTGGATGTCGGTGGAGGATATTTCCAGCATTTATTGTGAATAGTGCTACATTCCCATGAACTAAGGTACGTTATAAACCACATGTCATGTTTCTAAATAGAGTGTGTTTGGCTGTCGGTGGAGGACATTTCCAGTATTTATTGTGAATGGTGCTACATTCCCATGAACTAAGGTACGTTGTAAACCACATGTCATGTTTCTAAGTAGGGTGTGTTTGGATGTCGGTGGAGGACATTTCCAGCATTTATTGTGAATAGTGCTACATTCCCATGAACTAAGGTACGTTATAAACCACATGTCATGTTTCTAAGTAGAGTGTGTTTGGCTGTCGGTGGAGGACATTTCCAGTATTTATTGTGAATGGTGCTACATTCCCATGAACTAAGGTACGTTGTAAACCACATGTCATGTTTCTAAGTAGGGTGTGTTTGGATGTCGGTGGAGGACATTTCCAGCATTTATTGTGAATAGTGCTACATTCCCATGAACTAAGGTACGTTATAAACCACATGTCATGTTTCTAAGTAGAGTGTGTTTGGCTGTCGGTGGAGGACATTTCCAGTCTTTATTGTGAATGGTGCTACATTCCCATGAACTAAGGTACGTTATAAACCACATGTCATGTTTCTAAGTAGAGTGTGTTTGGCTGTCGGTGGAGGACATTTCCAGTATTTATTGTGAATGGTGCTACATTCCCATGAACTAAGGTACGTTGTAAGCCACATGTCATGTTTCTAAGTAGGGTGTGTTTTGATGTTGGTGGAAGACATTTCCAGCATTTATTGTGAATGGTGACTACATTCCCATGAACTAAAGCACGTTATAAACCACATGTCATGTTTCTAAGTAGAGTGTGTTTGGCTGTCGGTGGAGGACATTTTCAGCATTTATTGTGAATGGTGCTACATTCCCATGAACTAAGGTACGTTGTAAACCACATGTCATGTTTCTAAGTAGAGTGTGTTTGGATGTCGGTGGAGGACATTTCCAGCATTTATTGTGAAGGGGACTACATTCCTATGAACTAAATCACGTTATAAACCACATGTCATGTTTCTAAGTAGAGTGTGTTTGGATGTCGGTGGTGGACATTTTCCAGCATTTATTATGAATGGTGCTACATTCCCATGAACTAAGGTACGTTGTACATTCCCAGCATGAATGTAATGTCATGTTTCTAAGTAGAGTGTGTTTGGATGTCGGTGGTGGACATTTCCAGCATTTATTGTGACTACAATGAACTAAGGTACGTTGTAAACCACATGTCATGTTTCTAAGTAGAGTGTGTTTGGATGTCGGTGGAGGACATTTCCAGCATTTATTGTGAATGGTGCTACATTCCCATGAACTAAATCACGTTATAAACCACATGTCATGTTTCTAAGTAGAGTGTGTTTGGATGTCGGTGGTGGACATTTTCAGCATTTATTGTGAATGGTGCTACATTCCCATGAACTAAGGTACGTTGTAAACCACATGTCATGTTTCTAAGTAGAGTGTGTTTGGATGTCGGTGGAGGACATTTCCAGCATTTATTGTGAATGGTGCTACATTCCCATGAACTAAATCACGTTATAAACCACATGTCATGTTTCTAAGTAGAGTGTGTTTGGATGTCGGTGGAGGACATTTTCCAGCATTTATTGTGAATGGTGCTACATTCCCATGAACTAAGGTACGTTGTAAACCACATGACATGTTTTTAAGTAGAGTGTGTTTGGATGTCGGTGGAGGACATTTCCAGCATTTATTGTGAATGGTGACTACATTCCCATGAACTAAGGTCACGTTGTAAACCACATGTCATGTTTCTAAGTAGAGTGTGTTTGGATGTCGGTGGTGGACATTTTCAGCATTTATTATGAATGGTGCTACATTCCCATGAACTAAGGTACGTTGTAAACCACATGACATGTTTTTAAGTAGAGTGTGTTTGGATGTCGGTGGAGGACATTTCCAGCATTTATTGTGAATAGTGCTACATTCCCATGAACTAAGGTACGTTATAAACCACATGTCATGTTTCTAAGTAGAGTGTGTTTGGCTGTCGGTGGAGGACATTTCCAGTATTTATTGTGAATGGTGCTACATTCCCATGAACTAAGGTACGTTGTAAACCACATGTCATGTTTCTAAGTAGGGTGTGTTTGGATGTCGGTGGAGGACATTTCCAGCATTTATTGTGAATAGTGCTACATTCCCATGAACTAAGGTACGTTATAAACCACATGTCATGTTTCTAAGTAGAGTGTGTTTGGCTGTCGGTGGAGGACATTTCCAGTCTTTATTGTGAATGGTGCTACATTCCCATGAACTAAGGTACGTTATAAACCACATGTCATGTTTCTAAGTAGAGTGTGTTTGGCTGTCGGTGGAGGACATTTCCAGTATTTATTGTGAATGGTGCTACATTCCCATGAACTAAGGTACGTTGTAAGCCACATGTCATGTTTCTAAGTAGGGTGTGTTTTGATGTTGGTGGAAGACATTTCCAGCATTTATTGTGAATGGTGCTACATTCCCATGAACTAAAGCACGTTATAAACCACATGTCATGTTTCTAAATAGAGTGTGTTTGGCTGTCGGTGGAGGACATTTCCAGCATTTATTGTGAATGGTGCTACATTCCCATGAACTAAGGTACGTTATAAACCACATGTCATGTTTCTAAGTAGAGTGTGTTTGGCTGTCGGTGGAGGACATTTCCAGTATTTATTGTGAATGGTGCTACATTCCCATGAACTAAGGTACGTTGTAAACCACATGTCATGTTTCTAAGTAGGGTGTGTTTGGATGTCGGTGGAGGACATTTCCAGCATTTATTGTGAATAGTGCTACATTCCCATGAACTAAGGTACGTTGTAAGCCACATGTCATGTTTCTAAGTAGGGTGTGTTTTGATGTTGGTGGAAGACATTTCCAGCATTTATTGTGAATGGTGCTACATTCCCATGAACTAAGGTACGTTATAAACCACATGTCATGTTTCTAAGTAGAGTGTGTTTGGCTGTCGGTGGAGGACATTTCCAGTATTTATTGTGAATGGTGCTACATTCCCATGAACTAAGGTACGTTGTAAGCCACATGTCATGTTTCTAAGTAGAGTGTGTTTGGATGTCGGTGGAAGACATTTCCATCATTTATTGTGAATGGTGCTACATTCCCATTAAGTAAGGCACGTTGTAAGCCACATGTCATGTTTCTAAGTCGAGTGTGTTTGGATGTCGGTGGAGGACATTTCCAGTATTTATTGTGAATGGTGCTACATTCCCATGAACTAAGTTACATTGTAAGCCACATGTCATGTTTCTAAGTCGAGTGTGTTTGGATGTCGGTGGAGGACATTTCCAGTATTTATTGTGAATGGTGCTACATTCCCATGAACTAAGGTACGTTGTAAGCCACATGTCATGTTTCTAAGTAGAGTGTGTTTGGATGTCGGTGGAGGATATTTCCAGTATTTATTGTGAATGGTGCTACATTCCCATGAACTAAGGTACGTTGTAAGCCACATGTCATGTTTCTAAGTAGAGTGTGTTTGGATGTCGGTGGAGGATATTTCCAGTATTTATTGTGAATGGTGCTACATTCCCATGAACTAAGGTACGTTGTAAACCACATGTCATGTTTCTAAGTAGAGTGTGTTTGGATGTCGGTGGAGGACATTTCCAGTATTGTGAATGGTGCTACATTCCCATGAACTAAGGTACGTTGTAAGCCACATGTCATGTTTCTAAGTAGAGTGTGTTTGGATGTCGGTGGAGGATATTTCCAGTATTTATTGTGAATGGTGCTACATTCCCATGAACTAAGGTACGTTGTAAGCCACATGTCATGTTTCTAAGTCGAGTGTGTTTGGATGTCGGTGGAGGACATTTCCAGTATTTATTGTGAATGGTGCTACATTCCCATGAACTAAGGTACGTTGTAAGCCACATGTCATGTTTCTAAGTAGAGTGTGTTTGGCTGTCGGTGGAGGACATTTCCAGTATTTATTGTGAATGGTGCTACATTCCCATGAACTAAGGTACGTTGTAAGCCACATGTCATGTTTCTAAGTAGAGTGTGTTTGGATGTCGGTGGAGGACATTTCCAGTATTTATTGTGAATGGTGCTACATTCCCATGAACTAAGGTACGTTGTAAGCCACATGTCATGTTTCTAAGTAGAGTGTGTTTGGATGTCGGTGGAGGATATTTCCAGTATTTATTGTGAATGGTGCTACATTCCCATGAACTAAGGTACGTTGTAAGCCACATGTCATGTTTCTAAGTAGAGTGTGTTTGGATGTCGGTGGAGGATATTTCCAGTATTTATTGTGAATGGTGCTACATTCCCATGAACTAAGGTACGTTGTAAGCCACATGTCATGTTTCTAAGTAGAGTGTGTTTGGATGTCGGTGGAGGACATTTCCAGCATTTATTGTGAATAGTGCTACATTCCCATGAACTAAGGTACGTTGTAAGCCACATGTCATGTTTCTAAGTAGAGTGTGTTTGGATGTCGGTGGAGGACATTTCCAGTATTTATTGTGAATGGTGCTACATTCCCATGAACTAAGGTACGTTGTAAGCCACATGTCATGTTTCTAAGTAGAGTGTGTTTGGATGTCGGTGGAGGACATTTCCAGCATTTATTGTGAATGGTGCTACATTCCCATGAACTAAGGTCACGTTGTAAACCACATGTCATGTTTCTAAGTAGAGTGTGTTTGGATGTCGGTGGAGGACATTTCCAGCATTTATTGTGAATGGTGCTACATTCCCATGAACTAAGGTACGTTGTAAACCACATGTCATGTTTCTAAGTAGAGTGTGTTTGGATGTCGGTGGAGGACATTTCCAGTATTTATTGTGAATGGTGCTACATTCCCATGAACTAAGGTACGTTGTAAGCCACATGTCATGTTTCTAAGTAGAGTGTGTTTGGATGTCGGTGGAGGACATTTCCAGTATTTATTGTGAATGGTGCTACATTCCCATGAACTAAGGTACGTTGTAAACCACATGTCATGTTTCTAAGTAGAGTGTGTTTGGATGTCGGTGGAGGATATTTCCAGTATTTATTGTGAATGGTGCTACATTCCCATGAACTAAGGTACGTTGTAAACCACATGTCATGTTTCTAAGTAGAGTGTGTTTGGATGTCGGTGGAGGACATTTCCAGCATTTATTGTGAATGGTGCTACATTCCCATGAACTAAGGTACGTTGTAAACCACATGTCATGTTTCTAAGTAGAGTGTGTTTGGATGTCGGTGGAGGACATTTCCAGTATTTATTGTGAATGGTGCTACATTCCCATGAACTAAGGTACGTTGTAAACCACATGTCATGTTTCTAAGTAGAGTGTGTTTGGATGTCGGTGGAGGACATTTCCAGCATTTATTGTGAATAGTGCTACATTCCCATGAACTAAGGTACGTTGTAAACCACATGTCATGTTTCTAAGTAGAGTGTGTTTGGATGTCGGTGGAGGACATTTCCAGCATTTATTGTGAATGGTGCTACATTCCCATGAACTAAGGTACGTTGTAAACCACATGTCATGTTTCTAAGTAGAGTGTGTTTGGATGTCGGTGGAGGACATTTCCAGTATTTATTGTGAATGGTGCTACATTCCCATGAACTAAGGTACGTTGTAAACCACATGTCATGTTTCTAAGTAGAGTGTGTTTGGATGTCGGTGGAGGACATTTCCAGTATTTATTGTGAATGGGACTACATTCCCATGAACTAAGGTCACGTTATAAACCACATGTCATGTTTCTAAGTAGAGTGTGTTTGGATGTCGGTGGAGGACATTTCCAGTATTTATTGTGAATGGTGCTACATTCCCATGAACTAAGGTACGTTGTAAACCACATGTCATGTTTCTAAGTAGAGTGTGTTTGGATGTCGGTGGAGGACATTTCCAGCATTTATTGTGAATGGTGCTACATTCCCATGAACTAAGGTACGTTGTAAACCACATGTCATGTTTCTAAGTAGAGTGTGTTTGGATGTCGGTGGAGGACATTTCCAGCATTTATTGTGAATGGTGCTACATTCCCATGAACTAAGGTACGTTGTAAACCACATGTCATGTTTCTAAGTAGAGTGTGTTTGGATGTCGGTGGAGGACATTTCCAGCATTTATTGTGAATGGTGCTACATTCCCATGAACTAAGGTACGTTGTAAACCACATGTCATGTTTCTAAGTAGAGTGTGTTTGGATGTCGGTGGAGGACATTTCCAGTATTTATTGTGAATGGTGCTACATTCCCATGAACTAAGGTACGTTGTAAGCCACATGTCATGTTTCTAAGTAGAGTGTGTTTGGATGTCGGTGGAGGACATTTCCAGTATTTATTGTGAATGGTGCTACATTCCCATGAACTAAGGCACGTTGTAAACCACATGTCATGTTTCTAAGTAGAGTGTGTTTGGATGTCGGTGGAGGACATTTCCAGCATTTATTGTGAATAGGTGCTACATTCCCATGAACTAAGGTACGTTGTAAACCACATGTCATGTTTCTAAGTAGAGTGTGTTTGGATGTCGGTGGAGGACATTTCCAGCATTTATTGTGAATGGTGCTACATTCCCATGAACTAAGGTACGTTGTAAGCCACATGTCATGTTTCTAAGTAGAGTGTGTTTGGATGTCGGTGGAGGACATTTCCAGTATTTATTGTGAATGGTGCTACATTCCCATGAACTAAATCACGTTGTAAACCACATGTCATGTTTCTAAGTAGAGTGTGTTTGGATGTCGGTGGAGGACATTTCCAGCATTTATTGTGAATGGTGCTACATTCCCATGAACTAAGGTACGTTGTAAACCACATGTCATGTTTCTAAGTAGAGTGTGTTTGGATGTCGGTGGAGGACATTTCCAGCATTTATTGTGAATGGTGCTACATTCCCATGAACTAAGGTCACGTTGTAAACCACATGTCATGTTTCTAAGTAGAGTGTGTTTGGATGTCGGTGGAGGACATTTCCAGCATTTATTGTGAATGGTGCTACATTCCCATGAACTAAGGTACGTTGTAAACCACATGTCATGTTTCTAAGTAGAGTGTGTTTGGATGTCGGTGGAGGACATTTCCAGCATTTATTGTGAATGGTGCTACATTCCCATGAACTAAGGTACGTTATAAACCACATGTCATGTTTCTAAGTAGAGTGTGTTTGGATGTCGGTGGAGGACATTTTCCAGCATTTATTGTGAATGGTGCTACATTCCCATGAACTAAGGTACGTTGTAAGCCACATGTCATGTTTCTAAGTAGAGTGTGTTTGGATGTCGGTGGAGGACATTTCCAGCATTTATTGTGAATGGTGCTACATTCCCATGAACTAAGGCACGTTGTAAGCCACATGTCATGTTTCTAAGTAGAGTGTGTTTGGATGTCGGTGGAGGACATTTCCAGTATTTATTGTGAATGGTGCTACATTCCCATGAACTAAGGTACGTTGTAAGCCACATGTCATGTTTCTAAGTAGAGTGTGTTTGGATGTCGGTGGAGGACATTTCCAGTATTTATTGTGAATGGTGCTACATTCCCATGAACTAAGGTACGTTGTAAGCCACATGTCATGTTTCTAAGTAGAGTGTGTTTGGATGTCGGTGGAGGACATTTCCAGTATTTATTGTGAATGGTGCTACATTCCCATGAACTAAGGTACGTTGTAAACCACATGTCATGTTTCTAAGTAGAGTGTGTTTGGATGTCGGTGGAGGACATTTCCAGTATTTATTGTGAATGGTGCTACATTCCCATGAACTAAGGTACGTTGTAAACCACATGTCATGTTTCTAAGTAGAGTGTGTTTGGATGTCGGTGGAGGACATTTCCAGCATTTATTGTGAATGGTGCTACATTCCCATGAACTAAGGTACGTTGTAAACCACATGTCATGTTTCTAAGTAGAGTGTGTTTGGATGTCGGTGGAGGACATTTCCAGTATTTATTGTGAATGGTGCTACATTCCCATGAACTAAGGTACGTTGTAAACCACATGTCATGTTTCTAAGTAGAGTGTGTTTGGATGTCGGTGGAGGACATTTCCAGTATTTATTGTGAATGGTGCTACATTCCCATGAACTAAGGTACGTTGTAAGCCACATGTCATGTTTCTAAGTAGAGTGTGTTTGGATGTCGGTGGAGGACATTTCCAGTATTTATTGTGAATGGTGCTACATTCCCATGAACTAAGGTACGTTGTAAACCACATGTCATGTTTCTAAGTAGAGTGTGTTTGGATGTCGGTGGAGGACATTTCCAGTATTTATTGTGAATGGTGCTACATTCCCATGAACTAAGGTACGTTGTAAACCACATGTCATGTTTCTAAGTAGAGTGTGTTTGGATGTCGGTGGAGGACATTTCCAGCATTTATTGTGAATGGTGCTACATTCCCATGAACTAAGGCACGTTGTAAACCACATGTCATGTTTCTAAGTAGAGTGTGTTTGGATGTCGGTGGAGGATATTTCCAGTATTTATTGTGAATGGTGCTACATTCCCATGAACTAAGGTACGTTGTAAACCACATGTCATGTTTCTAAGTAGAGTGTGTTTGGATGTCGGTGGAGGACATTTCCAGCATTTATTGTGAATAGTGCTACATTCCCATGAACTAAGGTCACGTTGTAAGCCACATGTCATGTTTCTAAGTAGAGTGTGTTTGGATGTCGGTGGAGGACATTTTCCAGTATTTATTGTGAATGGTGCTACATTCCCATGAACTAAGGTACGTTGTAAACCACATGTCATGTTTCTAAGTAGAGTGTGTTTGGATGTCGGTGGAGGACATTTCCAGCATTTATTGTGAATGGTGCTACATTCCCATGAACTAAGGTACGTTGTAAGCCACATGTCATGTTTCTAAGTAGAGTGTGTTTGGATGTCGGTGGAGGACATTTCCAGTATTTATTGTGAATGGTGCTACATTCCCATGAACTAAGGTACGTTGTAAGCCACATGTCATGTTTCTAAGTAGAGTGTGTTTGGATGTCGGTGGAGGACATTTCCAGTATTTATTGTGAATGGTGCTACATTCCCATGAACTAAGGTACGTTGTAAACCACATGTCATGTTTCTAAGTAGAGTGTGTTTGGATGTCGGTGGAGGACATTTCCAGTATTTATTGTGAATGGTGCTACATTCCCATGAACTAAGGTACGTTGTAAGCCACATGTCATGTTTCTAAGTAGAGTGTGTTTGGATGTCGGTGGAGGATATTTCCAGTATTTATTGTGAATGGTGCTACATTCCCATGAACTAAATCACGTTATAAACCACATGTCATGTTTCTAAGTAGAGTGTGTTTGGATGTCGGTGGAGGACATTTCCAGTATTTATTGTGAATGGTGCTACATTCCCATGAACTAAGGTACGTTGTAAACCACATGTCATGTTTCTAAGTAGAGTGTGTTTGGATGTCGGTGGAGGACATTTCCAGCATTTATTGTGAATGGTGCTACATTCCCATGAACTAAGGTCACGTTGTAAACCACATGTCATGTTTCTAAGTAGAGTGTGTTTGGATGTCGGTGGAGGACATTTTCAGCATTTATTGTGAATGGTGCTACATTCCCATGAACTAAGGTACGTTGTAAACCACATGTCATGTTTCTAAGTCGAGTGTGTTTGGATGTCGGTGGAGGACATTTCCAGCATTTATTGTGAATAGTGCTACATTCCCATGAACTAAATCACGTTGTAAACCACATGTCATGTTTCTAAGTAGAGTGTGTTTGGATGTCGGTGGAGGACATTTCCAGCATTTATTGTGAATGGTGCTACATTCCCATGAACTAAGGTACGTTGTAAACCACATGTCATGTTTCTAAGTAGAGTGTGTTTGGATGTCGGTGGAGGACATTTCCAGTATTTATTGTGAATGGGACTACATTCCCATGAACTAAATCACGTTATAAACCACATGTCATGTTTCTAAGTAGAGTGTGTTTGGATGTCGGTGGAGGACATTTCCAGTATTTATTGTGAATGGTGCTACATTCCCATGAACTAAGGTACGTTGTAAACCACATGTCATGTTTCTAAGTAGAGTGTGTTTGGATGTCGGTGGAGGACATTTCCAGTATTTATTGTGAATGGTGCTACATTCCCATGAACTAAGGTACGTTGTAAACCACATGTCATGTTTCTAAGTAGAGTGTGTTTGGATGTCGGTGGAGGACATTTCCAGTATTTATTGTGAATGGTGCTACATTCCCATGAACTAAGGTACGTTGTAAACCACATGTCATGTTTCTAAGTAGAGTGTGTTTGGATGTCGGTGGAGGACATTTCCAGCATTTATTGTGAATAGTGCTACATTCCCATGAACTAAGGTACGTTGTAAGCCACATGTCATGTTTCTAAGTAGAGTGTGTTTGGATGTCGGTGGAGGACATTTCCAGTATTTATTGTGAATGGTGCTACATTCCCATGAACTAAGGTACGTTGTAAACCACATGTCATGTTTCTAAGTAGAGTGTGTTTGGATGTCGGTGGAGGACATTTCCAGCATTTATTGTGAATGGTGCTACATTCCCATGAACTAAGGCACGCTGTAAACCACATGTCATGTTTCTAAGTAGAGTGTGTTTGGATGTCGGTGGAGGACATTTCCAGCATTTATTGTGAATGGTGCTACATTCCCATGAACTAAGGTACGTTGTAAGCCACATGTCATGTTTCTAAGTAGAGTGTGTTTGGATGTCGGTGGAGGACATTTCCAGCATTTATTGTGAATGGTGCTACATTCCCATGAACTAAGGTACGTTGTAAACCACATGTCATGTTTCTAAGTAGAGTGTGTTTGGATGTCGGTGGAGGACATTTCCAGCATTTATTGTGAATGGTGCTACATTCCCATGAACTAAGGTACGTTGTAAACCACATGTCATGTTTCTAAGTAGAGTGTGTTTGGATGTCGGTGGAGGACATTTCCAGTATTTATTGTGAATGGTGCTACATTCCCATGAACTAAATCACGTTATAAACCACATGTCATGTTTCTAAGTAGAGTGTGTTTGGATGTCGGTGGAGGACATTTTCCAGTATTTATTGTGAATGGTGCTACATTCCCATGAACTAAGGTACGTTGTAAACCACATGTCATGTTTCTAAGTAGAGTGTGTTTGGATGTCGGTGGAGGACATTTCCAGTATTTATTGTGAATGGTGCTACATTCCCATGAACTAAGGTCACGTTGTAAACCACATGTCATGTTTCTAAGTAGAGTGTGTTTGGATGTCGGTGGAGGACATTTCCAGTATTTATTGTGAATGGTGCTACATTCCCATGAACTAAGGTACGTTGTAAACCACATGTCATGTTTCTAAGTAGAGTGTGTTTGGATGTCGGTGGAGGACATTTCCAGTATTTATTGTGAATGGTGCTACATTCCCATGAACTAAGGTACGTTGTAAACCACATGTCATGTTTCTAAGTAGAGTGTGTTTGGATGTCGGTGGAGGACATTTCCAGTATTTATTGTGAATGGTGCTACATTCCCATGAACTAAGGTACGTTGTAAACCACATGTCATGTTTCTAAGTAGAGTGTGTTTGGATGTCGGTGGAGGATATTTCCAGTATTTATTGTGAATGGTGCTACATTCCCATGAACTAAGGTCACGTTGTAAACCACATGTCATGTTTCTAAGTAGAGTGTGTTTGGATGTCGGTGGAGGATATTTTCCAGTATTTATTGTGAATGGTGCTACATTCCCATGAACTAAGGTACGTTGTAAGCCACATGTCATGTTTCTAAGTAGAGTGTGTTTGGATGTCGGTGGAGGACATTTCCAGTATTTATTGTGAATGGTGCTACATTCCCATGAACTAAGGTACGTTGTAAGCCACATGTCATGTTTCTAAGTCGAGTGTGTTTGGATGTCGGTGGAGGACATTTCCAGTATTTATTGTGAATGGTGCTACATTCCCATGAACTAAGGTACGTTGTAAACCACATGTCATGTTTCTAAGTCGAGTGTGTTTGGATGTCGGTGGAGGACATTTCCAGCATTTATTGTGAATAGTGCTACATTCCCATGAACTAAGGTACGTTGTAAACCACATGTCATGTTTCTAAGTAGAGTGTGTTTGGATGTCGGTGGAGGACATTTCCAGCATTTATTGTGAATAGTGCTACATTCCCATGAACTAAGGTACGTTGTAAACCACATGTCATGTTTCTAAGTAGAGTGTGTTTGGCTGTCGGTGGAGGACATTTCCAGTATTTATTGTGAATGGTGCTACATTCCCATGAACTAAGGTACGTTGTAAACCACATGTCATGTTTCTAAGTAGAGTGTGTTTGGCTGTCGGTGGAGGACATTTCCAGCATTTATTGTGAATGGTGCTACATTCCCATGAACTAAAGCACGTTATAAACCACATCTCATGTTTCTAAGTAGAGTGTGTTTGGATGTCGGTGGAGGACATTTCCAGTATTTATTGTGAATGGTGCTACATTCCCATGAACTAAGGTACGTTGTAAGCCACATGTCATGTTTCTAAGTAGAGTGTGTTTGGATGTCGGTGGAGGACATTTTCCAGTATTTATTGTGAATGGTGCTACATTCCCATGAACTAAGGTACGTTGTAAACCACATGTCATGTTTCTAAGTAGAGTGTGTTTGGATGTCGGTGGAGGACATTTCCAGTATTTATTGTGAATGGTGCTACATTCCCATGAACTAAGGCACGCTGTAAACCACATGTCATGTTTCTAAGTAGAGTGTGTTTGGATGTCGGTGGAGGACATTTCCAGCATTTATTGTGAATAGTGCTACATTCCCATGAACTAAGGTACGTTGTAAACCACATGTCATGTTTCTAAGTAGAGTGTGTTTGGATGTCGGTGGAGGACATTTCCAGTATTTATTGTGAATGGTGCTACATTCCCATGAACTAAGGTACGTTGTAAACCACATGTCATGTTTCTAAGTAGAGTGTGTTTGGATGTCGGTGGAGGATATTTCCAGCATTTATTGTGAATGGTGCTACATTCCCATGAACTAAGGTACGTTGTAAACCACATGTCATGTTTCTAAGTAGAGTGTGTTTGGATGTCGGTGGAGGACATTTCCAGCATTTATTGTGAATAGTGCTACATTCCCATGAACTAAGGTACGTTGTAAACCACATGTCATGTTTCTAAGTAGAGTGTGTTTGGATGTCGGTGGAGGACATTTCCAGTATTTATTGTGAATGGTGCTACATTCCCATGAACTAAGGTACGTTGTAAGCCACATGTCATGTTTCTAAGTAGAGTGTGTTTGGATGTCGGTGGAGGATATTTCCAGTATTTATTGTGAATGGTGCTACATTCCCATGAACTAAGGCACGCTGTAAACCACATGTCATGTTTCTAAGTAGAGTGTGTTTGGATGTCGGTGGAGGACATTTCCAGTATTTATTGTGAATGGTGCTACATTCCCATGAACTAAGGTACGTTGTAAGCCACATGTCATGTTTCTAAGTAGAGTGTGTTTGGATGTCGGTGGAGGACATTTCCAGTATTTATTGTGAATGGTGCTACATTCCCATGAACTAAGGTACGTTGTAAGCCACATGTCATGTTTCTAAGTAGAGTGTGTTTGGATGTCGGTGGAGGATATTTCCAGTATTTATTGTGAATGGTGCTACATTCCCATGAACTAAGGCACGCTGTAAACCACATGTCATGTTTCTAAGTAGAGTGTGTTTGGATGTCGGTGGAGGACATTTCCAGTATTTATTGTGAATGGTGCTACATTCCCATGAACTAAGGTACGTTGTAAGCCACATGTCATGTTTCTAAGTAGAGTGTGTTTGGATGTCGGTGGAGGACATTTCCAGTATTTATTGTGAATGGTGCTACATTCCCATGAACTAAGGTACGTTGTAAACCACATGTCATGTTTCTAAGTACAGAGTGTTTCGAAATATGACTGATTCTTTGGGGGGACTACATAGTAAAACACCCTGCAGTTTTCGAAATGTTTCGACAAACGAATACTCAGTTCATTGGCGCACCCACGGAGGGGGCTTTGGGTGCTTAAGCCTCCACCAAAGAGATTAAGAATGACGTACGTTACGAATTAAACATTCAGAAATATTGTTTTACATGTTCAAAAAATTATATAGTGTTTGACATAGTGTGTTCTATTACACGGTGTCTTCTTCCAAAAGATATTAAGAGCGACGTACGTCCCAAATTAAACATTGAAAAATATTGTTTTACATGTTCAAAAAAATTACATAGTGTCTGACATAGTGTCTTGTATTACACGGTGTCTTCTTCCCAAAGAGATTAAGAGCGAGGTACGTCACAAATTAAACATTCAAAATTATTATTTTACATGTTCAAAAAATTACATAGTGTCTTCTTCCCAAAAAGATTAAGAGCGACGTACTTCACAAATTAAACATTCAAAATTATTATTTTACATGTTCAAAAAATTATATAGTATCTGACATAGTGTCTTCTATTACATGGTGTCTTCTTTCCAAATCCCCAAAGAGATTAAGAGCAACGTACGTCACACATTGTGTGCGTATACTATATCATCATCATCATCATTGTCAACCATTATCAATCCACTGCTGGACGAAGGTCTCCCCAAGTTTCCTCCACAACGGTCTGTCTTGTGCCAGTCTCCTCCATGTCACCCCTGCATACTTTCGAATTTCATCCACCCATCTCCCATGTGGTCGTCTTCTGGGTCTTTTCCTGTCCCTTGGAATCCAATCTAAAATTTATATACTATATATATATATATATATATATATATATAGCCCCCTCCAACAGGAATTCCTGGGTGCGCCACTGGTTCAGTTATTAATCTCAGAGGAGAAAACTATTTCACAAAAATATCATGTTCTTCTAATGTTTCTTCCGATTTGCGGAGGAGTACCTAAATGTACATGTAACCATTTCTCAAGTATAGAGTCGTGATGTAAAATGCTGTTACGTGACCCAGCAACACGAGACATCTGAGTCAGACAGTGAACAGAAGGCAGGCTTATCGCGTCTCCTGCACTTGTTTCGGAATTTAAAGTTGAAAGTACAGAAGATACACAAGGCGCACGACTTTCTCGTTATCGTAAATCGGAATGCGTAATCGATAAAGACGTTGGATCTGACCCTGAGACGATAACTTTGTTGCAAGAAATCTGCTCTTGCACAGGGATGTTTCGCCAAGCGTAAGTCAGAGACACGAGAAATGAATAACTGCACCGTTGACTCGCACACATAGGTAAGCGGGATAGCCACTTCTTATCACAAAGGAACTGAAATTTAGGTGATTCTATTGAAAAGAGATATCATGGCAAAAAATAATCGAGCACCCCCTTTTCCCAATACACTACACGTTGCAACCGCCTAGGCCATCCCCGTGGTCGAGCTGTTAGAGGCGCGTCTTCTTGACATTCGTCCACGCTGGACTCGGGTCCGATTGTCTCCCACTTCCGTTCGTGCTATTTCCGTACAAAAGGAATTTTGTCCCATTTTCGTTCATAGCAGATCGGTTAGTGACATTTCCGTACAATTTCACTGCTCCTGGTATCAGACGTGGGTAATGCTAAGGGAAAAGTAAAATATATTAATAATGAAACGCATATAGCGTATTGAATCCGTTTATTTTCGTGGTGTAGTCAGCACAAAGTTTCGCCAAGCTTTCGCACTCCACTGGGAGGCTTTTTCAAGGCAATGGTAGACACAAAAATGCAGAGAAATTGGAACATGTAAAGAACGAAGATGATTTTTGAAAATAACGCGGGTAACATCAGGAGCATATTATATGCATTTTTTTCACGTAATTATACAGTGCGCCGTGATGTGGTTCCATCTTTTAATAACGCATGCCAAACCATTGGTAATTCAGTAGAGACTATATCATTGCATACCACTTTGCTGGATAGAATTTCCACTGTTTTCCTGATGGCAGTCTCTTTGAAATTCATGTAAGGTGCAATTCTTCTAATATTATTCCATACAGGAGCGGCCGAGCAATGCATGACTTCTCTGGCGAGGACTGTATTTTGCATGTCCTGGTTCACACTTCATACGTGTTCTTTAGTGTCCAAGGAGCGCTTTGTCATTCCGATATATATATCTTTTCCGTGTTGTCAGGATATACCAACGGTATAGCGTACACACCCGCCTTTTCTTTCTCACACTGTCTCTCCTTGCAACTTGATATTATATGTGATAACGAGGTCGGAGACTTCATTGCTATTAATATGTTGTATTTGCGTAATAAATTATTTAACCAATATGCAAAGCCTGGGATATACGTGATGGATCCTGCGTATCTCATTGTCCTATTAGGCGATTTTGCTATTGCTGATATTATACGATTTCTCACAGTCTTATGTACTCTGTCTATATCATCCTTCTTATATCCAGCCTTTAAACCTTTGCTATAGATATTCTCAACTTCTTTATTATTCAGATAGTCGGGTTTGCATACGTTGTACGCTCTATGGAACCACGCTCTAAATGCGGAAAGTTTGTACTCCTTTGGGCAGTGCGAATCAGGAGGGACAAGGTTAGGTACTGCGGTCGGTTTATAATAAACGTTAAATTCGAAGCTGGATGTTCTATTTCTTCTGAGCGCGACGTCAATATACACAGTGCGTCAAAGAATTTTTAAGACTGGCACTAGATTTCAGCCTACGGTGTCGCCACCAGTGTAATCACGAATTCGTTATAAACGGCGACCATCTGCTTGCTTTCTGCCAAAAGTACTGCGCAATTGTTAAAGTAACTCAAACAAAACGGCCGTTCATTAGAGAAGTAAATTTGTTTTCATGTTGAATTATTAATATGGAACAAAGGGCTGTTATTAAATTTAACGCAAAACTTGGTAAAAGTGCCTCGGAAACGTACCAAATGATGAAACAAGTTTACAGTGAGTTTTGTTTAAGTAGATCAAATGTTTTCCTGTGGCACAAACGTTTTTCGGATGGAAGAGACACGCTAGAAGATGATAAGCATACCGGAAGACAAAGTTCATCTAAGACACCCGAGATTATTGAAAAAGTGCGTGATTTCGTGGCAAACAATCGATGTGCGTCACTAAGAATGATGGAAAGAGTCTTTAAATATCAACAAAGAAACGATTCGAACCATCCTGCATGAAGATTTGGGCAAAACAAAAGTATGTGCTAAATTTGTTCCACACACGTTAACCAATGAACAAAAATCAAGGAGAAGTGCACATTGCAGAGACATCATTTCAGCCGCTGAAAATGATCCAAACTTCTTAAAATCGATCGTTACAGGTGATGAAACATGGTGTTTTCAATATGATCCTAAAACAAAGCGACAAAGTGCGGAATGGAAATCAAAAAATTCACCACAAGCCAAAAAAAAAAAAAAAACAAGAAAAGTTCCATCGAAAATCAAAACAATGCTCATTACATTCTTCGATAGTAAGGGTATTATCCACAAAGAATTTGTTCCAAGTGGACAAACAATTATTGATGAGTTTTATTTAGATGTTTTGAGGCGTTTGGTGGGCAGAACTCGTTGCATTCGTCCAGAATATCGGGATGAAAACAGTTGATGTTTGTTGCACGATAATGCACCCAGTCACACCTCACTTCTTGTTCGTAGATTTTTGGCGAAAAATAACGTCTGTGTGTTGAATCATCAACCGTATTCGCCTGATTTAGCACCCTGCGACTTTTCTTTATTCCCAAAACTTAAAATGACCTTACGAGGGTGTTATTTAGATGATATTTCGACCGTACAAACAGCTTCGACGCGTGCTTTGGAGGCAATTCCACAAAGTGAACTGAAACAGGCATTCGAATCATTATTAAATCGCTGTAACAAGTGTATTGAAGCCGAAGGGACTTATTTTGAATAACAAACCGAAGCAAATGATAATTTCTTGTTTCTATTTCATTTTACAGACCCAGTCTTAAAAATTCTTTGCCACACTGTGCAATTCAACGACCCGTCTTTTTCAAACTCCATGGTGAACTTTATTATAGTGTGTAAGTTGTTTATCTTGCGCATGAAATCATTTAATTCGTCTACTCCATGTTCCCATATGAACAATATGTCGTTAGCATAGCGGATCCAAACTCGGGGTTTCTTGATCTTCTAGCGGTCTAAGTACTGCTTCCGCAAGGACTGATGATAGAGGTGAACCCATCGGTGCTCCTTTAGTTTGTTTGTAGATATTTCCTTCTAATTTGAAATAGTGGTGGTGAGTAATCAGATTTTAGGCGCCAATAATTTTCTTTGTTTGGGTTTATGTGAATTCACGGGAAGTGACGATTATTTCTTCAAGGTTTGCGACAGCCTCTGGTTTAGGTATAGATGGATATAAAGACACTATGTCGAAACTTCCCATTATGTCATTATCAAATATATTTAAACCTTCCTGCGCGTTCCACAAATTCTTTTGTTGACTTGATTACGTAATCAGAGTTTTTTAAACGTTCAGAGAAGAATTTAGCTACGGATTTTTGTAATATGTACGTAGGAGCTTTGTTTTTTGCAACTGTAGGTCTAAGGGTAGATCCAGGTTTACGATTCTTTAGTAGTCCAAATAGTGGTGGAATTTTAGGGCCCGGTGGAAGCTTCGCTAACATTCTAATAATTCCCGGTAGATCTTTGTCCCTGGCCAGAGCTTGAACTTTCCGTATTATGCTGTTTAGAGGACTCGTCGACTGCAGAATTGAATCCGATTGATCAGCAAATTCCTTAAGTTTTCTAATATAATAAGACCTGGGTGATCGATATTCTAGGGTCATTGCGTAGGTTCTCTAAAACGTTCTTAATCTGCCTGTTACTTTCCTTAAAGCTCCTTTTTTCAATATTCCTCCTGTTAAAATTCAATACACTGCTTCTTAATTTTGATACTGCTAAACATCTGGTCATATCATGATCTTCTGCTGGAACTTGGTAGATTATACTTTCTACTTCTGACATTAACTGCTTTATTTTAGGCTTCGATGGAGGGCAATATTTTGGCCCATGCTCCAAAACTTTTACTTGTTCATCCGTCATAGTTACTGTTGATTCATTTATGAAGGGGATTCTGTAATTATTAGTTCGAATCTGAGTTGATCGAAGAATCTCTAGTTTTTACGATGCTTCTTATTCAGGACCTCTTCATCTCTTGACATGGCTGCTTTAGGAGGTTTTCACAGGAATGATGGGTTCTTAAGAGAGTCCCGATTGGCTGTGTAAGAAAGTGCAATTGTTCCTACTCTGATGTATGACAGTGAAACCTGGGTACTACAGAAAAAACATAGAAATAGTTTGCGTGTTGGAGAAATGCGTTATTTACGGGGGGTTTGTGGTACAACACGTTATGATTGTATTGTGTGAGGAATGAAGATGTGTTGCAATTGTGTAATGTGGAGCAAAATGTTGTTAGCACTAATATGCTTCGGTGGTTTGGCCATGTTGAAAGAATGAGTAATGAGATGCTTTCTAAGAAAATATTTTTAGCCCAAGTGGCAGGAAGGAAAAGCAGAGGAAGGCCAAGGAAGTCATGGGAGAATTAGATTAAGGAGTCTGAATGAGAAAAAGATTATGGGTATGAAGTATAGAATATCTTATGTCCAGCGTGTAATGGATCTCAGTGAAGCCCGAGTTTTATGTCAAAATAGCTGTAAATGGAGAAGTTTGATACGGCTACAGTAAGTAAAAATTATCTGGTAGTTTGTATTTCTTTGGAATGGAGGCTGCCCTCTCGAGATCTTCAGCTTTTCCTCCTATTTGCTCAGTCAAAGTGCCTATTGCTCCCGACTTTTGTATTCCGTTTGTGCATAAGGGTATGTGCCATCTTTCCTGCTACTTTTCTGAATCGGAAATAATATATATTTACTTCCACTTTTATAATAATTTTACCTACCGACCACGCCCTACTGCGTTCTGCTGAGTGTGCCCAACTCCACGTTTCAGTGCCTGCTGTTCCTTACCTGTGCACTTCGTTCTAGTAATAAGCTGCCGGCATTTGTCCTAGCTGCTTTTAAACACCAGTAAGTGACTTTTATACCGATATTTCTTCATTTTTCATCTCGGCGGGTATGTTTTCCATATGCCCATCGTGACTCGCCTTGACTGTCTTCTGTGTTCTCATCAGCGTTCCTTTCCGTTGCCTGCCATGCTCGTCTTCCTGCGCTCTTCTACCCGTCTTCCGTTTTACGTATTCCTCCATTAGTGGTCCTTGGGTGACGTCATTTGCTCCTGGTTGTGCCATCACTCTAACGGATCTCCGTGTGACGTCCTTTTTCGTCATTTCACCTTCGTTCACCTGTGCACTGTGCTTGACCCACATTCACCGTTCATCTTCTACGTGTTTGTGCTCTCTTTCGTCGCTCATGGCCTGTGCCTGCCGCCCCGGTGGCGCAGTGGTCTAAGGCGCTGGCCTCTGATCATTCGTCCGTAAAGGGTCTGGGTTCGAATCCCGGTCAGGCATGGATGTTGTGTTTGTCTTACGGCACTGGCTCTCTCCCTTCCCTGGAATCAGTGACCCTAAATTAGGGACGGGCGACTGCTTATAGCCCATTGAGTTGCTCACGGTGGTCGTTAAACCTCCAATCAAAAAAAAAAAAAAAAAAAAAATGGCCTGTGCCGTATCAACAGAATACCTTCCGCCTCTGACGTCTCCACCTGACGTATTGCTTCAAGACAAATCTCAGCTATCTTCACTGCCTTCACCGCCACACAGTCCCCGCCCTTGCCATCTTGCCTGTATTTTCTTGTTACTCGTCAGGATTCCGAGCTTACTCTTCATCTTCCAGAATCTTCATCCAGAGGTAAGTCTTTACTTGCCTCCTTAGATTTAGGGGTGAAATATGTTGCCCTCCCCAATACCAAACTTAGTGTGCACATATCAGCTCTTCATGAAATTGTTTCTACGGTTGCCATTACCCATGTGGCCCGCAAGCCAAGATCTGTGCTTTTTTATTTTATTTTTCTCCCGCTCAAGTTGAGTGTATTTTGTCTTCTCCTATTAGTGTTGGTGATCGAAGTCTGTTCGCCGTTCCTCTCGCACAGTGCCCTATCCTAATCAGCATGTCTCCGGTTTCACCGGAGATTTCTGATGATGTTCTCCTTAGTCTTCTTTCTCGCTGTGGCAACGTTGCCGGTCCAATCCGCACGTTCCCTGCTGCGATGGACGAGCAAGGCGCTCGTTTCTACCTAAGTTTTCGCCGGCAAGCTCTCGTAGTATTTCCCGATGAGACTTTTATTCTAAACTGTCCGACCAGATTCAAAGTAGTCTGTGGAAGACACATTTGCACCATACATGTTTATACTGCTCTACACTGCTTCAACTGTAAATCGCCTACTCACTTTAGTGCTGCGTGTCCAGCGAAGGATGCTGTCTCAATGCCTGTATCTACTAGCCCTTTGACTTCTACTACATCATCCATACAACCATTTCAGTCTGCCCCACAGTCGATTTTTCCATCTGTTAATACTCCATCCTTCATGCCGGGTGGGCTGTTTCCACCTCCTGTTTCACTTCCTCCTCCTATTTCTGCTTCAGTTCCCTGCTCATCGCTGGGTTCCTTTTCTTTACCTGCATTGTTCTGCGCTTCTTCATTAGCTCGACACTAGTTTGTGTTCAGCTACCTATTCTGCAGAAGCCTCCCGTACGGAGGTTCCAGTTTCCCTTGTCACACCACTTTCGCAGCCTTGGCCCCTTTCTTCCTCGTTAAGTTGCCTGCCTTCTCAGACGGGTCCTCATGTTTTGCTCCCAGCCTCTTCTGGATTGCTTGGTTCTTCCACTGTTGCCACCTGTTCTACTGCATTTATTGAGGACTCCACAGTTTTATTTCTGCATACACTCCTTGCCACGTCCTCCTCTGGGGAGAGCACGCCTGTGTGTTCACCCCCACAGAGCCCGGCGCCAGCCTCGGGTTCTTCACCTCTCGTTTCCGCTTTAACGGGCGGCACACCTGTGTGCTCCCCTCCCCAACTGGCTCCTGGTGTCACTCGTTCTGCTCAATTTTCCTCCATTGTGCTCTCCGGTTCCTCCTCAGACTCTTCTACAGCGTCATACTCCAGCTCTGCTCGTACAGTGTTCTCGGATGCTCCTTTGCCTCCTGACTACCTTTCACCTCTCTCTCCCTCTGAGCGTCAAGTTGCCGCCCCGGTGGCGCAGTGGTCTAAGCGATGGCCTCTGATCATTCGTCCGAACGGGGTCCGGGTTCGAATCCCGGTGAGGCATGGATGTTGTGTTTGTCTTACGGCACTGGCTCTCTCCCTTCCCTGGAACCAGTGACCCTAAATTAGGGACGGGCGACTGCTTATAGCCCATTGAGTTGCTCACGGTGGTCGTTAAAAATCCAAAAAAAGAAAGAAAGGAAGAAGAAAGCGTCAACTTCTTCATGATACAGCTACCCATTCGACTCATCCCGCTTCGGTTAAACAAGTTTAGCGTTACCTTGACATACAAAAGATTCCTTCACCTCTCCTTGAAAATTATAGCTGTACAGCCGCCTATACCTATGCTCTTGATTACTGGGCAGATGCCCGAAGGTACTTCCGTCCCCCGTATAAGACTGCTCTTAAATCGTCGCTGGCTAAGCGTTTTGATCATCGGCGTTCGTCCAAGTCCTTGCCATCTGCCACGTCTTCGTCGACTGTTGCTGCTACGCTGTCCGTGCCTGTCTCTGTTCTACCATCTCCTCAGTCTCTTGTTTCTCCAGTTGTGTCTACTGTTGTAACAAATCCTTCATCCTCGCTCATCTCGTCGTCACCCCAGTCGTCTGGACTACCTGCCTGTGCTCAATCTTCTGTGTCTGCTATCACCTGCTAAACTACTTCCATCGAGATTTCTTCAGTGCAAAATCCGCAACCGGTCCTTCACCAGTCGCCTACGCCCTACTGTTCCACCTCCTCTTTCTGCGAACTTATTGGGAGCCATTCCAAAGAAACTTGCTCGCCGCTCCTCTCGGCGTGCACGGAAACTTCGTGCTAAAAACAATGATCCCTCTGCAGCTCCTGTTCTGTCTCTTTCATGCTGTCCACTTCCACCACAGCCACGCCCACAAGACTTTGCCGATAAAGCTGACTTTATGTATGCCTTCACTATTTGGGAAGAACTTCACTCCTCCGGTCTTTCTTATTAAGTGAACTCTGCTCCTGACACTTGACCTCTTTGTGTATTATATACTTCATGCTCATTATCCCAAGATTTGTACCACCCCTGTTTTATGAGTGTGGCCTGCGTACTCCACCGCTCTTGTGTCCTTGTTTATTATGCACTTGTGGTTATCTACAGCCCCGCTCTTTGCGTGCGGCTTGCGTGCCCACGGCTTTTATGCATTGTCCATACATGACGTTATTCCATGTGATTACCTGTTAAGCCCTGCGATAATATGTGTTCTGTAAGATTTCACGATTTCACCCATGTCTTTCGTTTCACTTTACAGTTGTGTCAAACTTCCATGCATTTTTGTTATGTGCTGAGATTTCTAGTGTAGTGTCACGTTGTTCTTTATGTATGTGCCCAATTTTTTTATGTTATTCTTGTTGTCACCCTGTTTCTATGTATCAATATAAACAACACTTGCCGTTTTTACACGATATTATAAAAGTCGGAACGGATCACAAACGACTGATTTAGCAAGAGCAGTTAACAGTGGTAAGTTTTTTCCAGATTGAGACAATTTGTCAATTCTGGCATCTCCGTTATGTAAACCAAATTTGTTATTTACTGAAAGTTTATTTATACTTAAGAACTTTGACTCTTGTTGCAATGATGATTTACCTAATTACATTCCGAGGGTTTGGAAGAACCTTATTTTGAACAAACAGTACCCCCTACCACAAGACGTTGACTCTCGTGCACATACTTTTTGATTGACTACGTCACATATGTGTTTTACTTCTCAAGTTTTAAGTTGAAATCTGGCATTGTTCTTGATATAACCATATGTAATCTCAGAGTTCGATTAATTCAAATCTGAAGATGGGTCTATAGTAGACCCGAAAGTATTAATGTATTACAACCTTTTGATTAAAGTTTTATAGTCAGCATCGTCGACTTTTATAATATCGTGTAAAACGGCAAGTGTTGTTTATATTGATTCATACACGAATTAAGCTTTAAAACGTTCTATGTACCATTTTGTATTTTTTTCTATGCACCTTTTTCCTGTTTTGCCCTCGTAACTTGCGTGCGGCATGAGAGTCCCCGTTCGCTATGTCTGGTCTTCTTTTCCCCAGCATGTTTCTCCTGTATTTACATGTAATTGTCCATGCTTGATGTAGTATTTGCTCTAGTGATCCTGCATTTGGGCTCATGAATTCCTTCAATGTTTTACTTTGTAAGTGCCCATGCTTTCAACTGATTGTTTGTACTCTTCATGTTTGCTCCTTGTAAAGTCCACGCTGTCTTTGTCCAGTGCTCATGTTTTTCTGCCCTGATTTATTGTACATTCCTAGATACAATAAAGCGATTTTGAAATTGTATTTCTTTTTGGAGCTAACCTCTGAATCTCAGAGAACAGCTTAGTGATATGTGTGTGTATGTATTTATGAAGAAATGTATTTTAACAAAACACAAGAAGAACAATTTCAACTCTCATGTTTCTGCTAGAGCCGACCCATTGCCAGAAAATAGCATTCTAGTCATTTGTCAAACAGTAGCATAATACTGTGTATTGGAGTGGTTGTTACTTTCTACCTGGATACTTATACTACACAAAGGGATGAATGGCTCAGGAAGAAACCCCAAGGGAGACGGGTAATAGACTGGCTTTTTACCCTCTGGTACAAAAACTGGTAATAAACCAGAAACTCGATCGGGACTAAAGACGTAACGTGACTATACACTCAAATGCGCGGAAAACAAAACAAAACAAGTAGGCTCAGTTCTGATTGAGCCATCAGTTTGGAACGTAGGACTACGATGGGTGTGTTGTATTTTTGTTTGGCGGTGACTACTATTAGGTGTTCTTGATAGTTCGTTGGGCTGCAGTCTTCTTGGGCTTCTTACATTCCATATCACTTGCTCTTGCCTCTCGTTTTGATTTCCCCCACTTTTGCTCGCGTTCATTTTGCGAATTCCGCTGCATTGTCGAAAATGTTAACCCGTTCACACGAAAACAGTATTTAAAATTTTTAGTTGAAACCACTGCGACATGTTCTTTATAGATTTGAATAGATCTCGTCGAGAACTTTAAAACAATGCCACGCACAGTCGTTTTGCACTCACGGTTGTCCAGATAAACCGCAATATTGTCAAGGGAGTTCACCAGTTCACAAGAAAACAATTTTTAAAATGTTCAGTTCAAACCACAGCGAAATGTTCTTCATATATTTGAATAGATCTCGTTGGAAGCTTTAAAACAATACCACGCACAGTCATTTTGTACTCACAGTTGCCCATGTAAACCACGATATTTTCAAAAGTGTTCACCGGTTCACAAGAAAACAATTTTTAAAATGTTCAGTTCAAACCACTGCGAAATGTTCTTCATATATTTGAATAGATCTCGTTGGAAGCTTTAAAATGATACCACGCACAGTCATTTTGTACTCACAGTTGCCCATGTAAACCACGATATTTTCAAAAGTGTTCACCGGTTCACAAGAAAACAATTTTTAAAATGTTCAGTTCAAACCACTGCGAAATGCTCTTCATATATTTGAATAGATCTCGTTGGAAGATTTAAAACAATACCACGCACAATCGTTTTGCACTCACGGTTGCCCAGGTAAACCGCGATATTGTCAAAAGTGTTCACCGGTTCACAAGAAAACAATTTTTAAAATGTTCAGTTCAAACCACTGCGAAATGCTCTTCATATATTTAAATAGATCTCGTTGGAAGATTTAAAACAATACCACGCACAATCGTTTTGCACTCACGGTTGCCCAGGTAAACCGCGATATTGTCAAAAGTGTTCACCGGTTCACAAGAAAACAATTTTTAAAATGTTCAGTTCAAACCACTGCGAAATGCTCTTCATATATTTAAATAGATCTCGTTGGAAGATTTAAAACAATACCACGCACAGTCGTTTTGCACTCACGGTTGTCCAGATAAACCACGATATTGTCAAGAGAGTTCACCGGTTCACAAGAAAACAATTTGTAAAATGTTCAGTTCAAACCACTGCGAAATGCTCTTCATATATTTGAATAGATCTCGTCGAGAGCTTGAAAATGATATCACGTATAGTCGTTTCGCACTTACTGTGGCCGATTTAGACTGAGTCAAATATGGCGGCACACCCAGAAATATTGCATCATCTCCTCGGCGCACAGCAAGCGAGGGGAGCGTCGCGCGCACGATATATTTCGCAGTAAGCGAATTGGACTCCATGCTGTTTACGATTATGCTAACACGATTAGTGTGCAGCACGTATTTTGAACGCTATAATGATTTCAATTGGGACCTATTTTTGTCACAAGCGGTCGGTCGTAAGTCGCGCAATACTATCCGCGGAGTTAGACATAGTCCAACGTCAAAAGTGGCAGGAGTTTTTGTGACGTCCTGTGAGAATTCTATATTGGTAGGGCTGACCTAATCTATTCCTTTAAAAGTTTTTCGTTTTGTTTGTGAAAAAGTTGAGCTCTCTGGTGTAACAAATGCCTGGCAAAACAATATACGAATAATGTACCTCAGCAACATTGTTGTAGAGATCGAGATGTCATTCCTCTTGGACTTCATTCACATTTGTAAATTTTGGAGAGTAAATGAAATTAAAGTGTAAATTAAAAATTTAATTTTTGTTTTTTAGAGTGAGAGCCATACAGTCCCTTTATGGGACAAAGAAAATATGGAACAGGATGTTGGTAAGATATTTTCGCTTAGTTTATGTTTTTGGATGGTACACTCTCAAAATAGAATTTATATTTTAAGTAGCCAGCCAATAAAAAAGTTAAATTATTACTGTTGATAGCGAATAATTTTAAATAAGAGCCTTGCTCACTAGTAACTACCGGAAATCGGAGTTTTAAATAGTGTGAAGGTAAAAGAAAAGGGGAGTGAATAAGAACCTTTTCTATATATCAGACGGTAGCCACAAATCAGCTTAAAAATTCCGTACGAAAAGAGACTTGCTGATATTTTATCATATATATTTTCAAAAATAAAAAGTCGACATTCGGGAGAAGAACGAAATTGTCACAAACTTTTTTATAAGTGAATATCTCCGTTCAGTTCTTAGAGCGATGTAAATAAATTCCAAGCGGTTCTTGGTACTTAATAAAATTAGGCTTTTTTTAGAAGATTTGCTCACAGAGAAGTATGAAAACAATGTGATACGCCTTAGATTTTTTTATCGAAGGAATCTTAACATTCGCCAAAAAAACAACAAAATATTCTTTGCCGCTAATTTAGCTCTGCGGCGTAAATTCGGCTAAATTGTAAAATGAGCCATATTTGTCAACCAGATGTACAATATGTAAAGTTCTGTATGTAAGAGTATATTCACCTTCACGGCATAGGTTTTGGATTTAAACAAACATTAGGCACTTAGTGGTTTGGGAGCGTATTTTGAGTTCCTGACTACTCCACGTAACAGCAGGTTTCCTGTTAGCAGAGATTCAGAGGTGTCAAAACTATTTTCTGACATGAAAGGCCAAGGTACGGCTTCTCATGTTTTATGATCGGAACAAAAAATGCGGCAAATATATGGCCCACATTTTTTGTTCCGATGATAAAACGTATTGCACCGTTGTAAAACGAGACGTGATGACGTCATTATGACAAGCTGAACATTAAACGATTATATCGATAAAATCAAAATCAATATAAAACTTGAGTTTTATATCTATTTTACAGAATTTTTCGATGTAAAACGTTTTACTCAGATTATAAACGATGTTAAACTATACTGATTCGGGCACCTCATTTGAATAAATTCGACAAGAACCGTAGCACCTACGTTGCACGTCAAACAACATGCGTATAGAGATATATCTCATTCCTTTCTCTAACGAAAGACTGATTTTGTTAGATTTAAATGAAACAGAAAACGTTATTGCTTTTTTATGAAAACACAATAGCTTTCAGGAATTAGTTGGTTGGAACTTCGTGAAACTTTTCCTTCTCTCATACTGGACACGCTAGGGGTGGGAGAATTTAACCCAGGCCTCAAAAATGGCTTTAAAAGATTCAGAGTTCTAGATAGTTATTAATCAAAATAGAAAACAATACAGTAGATTCAGTTTAATTCGACCACTGGTTAACCGGGGAAGCCGTTCATTTGGGACAATTCTTGAAGAACATCCTAAATTAGCTCTTTGGAACGAAGCTTCCCATAATTAGGGCTGGTACTTAGTTTTATCAGAAAGAATTTCAAATGGCAGGAAATAACAAAATCTAAATATTTTTTTCATTTTCGGATTACAGACGTAATTAAAACGGAAGAAAAGTGAGGGAGCAAATATGATGGTTTGCCCTTGCACGCAGATGTATACGGGACAGCCCAGTCTGCCCACGCGGTTCCGACGCCATTGCCGAGATTTTATAAGTCTTAAACCGATTCTCTTATTTATTACATTTATAAACTTTTCTAAAGCCTAACGACTTTCTAGTTTATTATCCGCCGTGCCTGAAAACAAGGCGAGACGAAAGGCAAGAAGGATCACTCAATGGTTTTAGTAACACAATCGTCATTTGCCGCCGTTTGCAATCTGTATAGGCTTTCCTCAATCAGCCTCTAGGACACATACCAGGAATTTTTCTATTTTTTGTTTTGTTTGGGGATTTGTCGACCACCACGAGCAACTCTACAGGCTGCAAAGCAGTCGCCCGTCCCTAATTTAGGGTTACAGGTTCCAGAATGGGGACAGAGTCAGCGCTATCTGCTCTAGGGCGTCTTTATTTAGTATTCGATTATTTGAAAAAAGAAACAAAGGGAATGGAAGATAAAACTGTAACAATAGACGGATTTAACAATAGAATTCAGCTATACGTCGCCCTGCACTCGAGTGCTTCAGGGCGCCGACTTCTCGTGCCTCTGGTTCTGGGTTCGAATCTCGGAGCATGACGTCGATGTTGCGTTTGTTCTTCCGCTGATCGTTTCCTCTCTGTCTGTGGCTTCAAATCATGGCTAGGCTACTCTTTCCAGCCTTATACGTAATTCATGAGTTAGCATTATACACCTACAAAGGTATTAGCGTCACAGTAAGTGTACAATCAGAATTCAACAGTACCAGGGTGAATCAGAAGTTCATTCCGTTTGAAACTAAAATGTGTAATGATGTAGGAAAGCCATACACGCTCATATCACTCTGCAGAGTACAGGCGTTTTTTTCTATTGACCTTTGCCAACGTTGCAACACAGCCACGATCTCACGGCGGTACTACTCGTCAGGATTCGAGGAAAGAAACTCTCTGATGCCAGATTCGACATCTACAATTGAAAAGAAATGTCGTACTTGTGGGGAATGGGCCGAAATAGGTGGTAATCGGATAGTGTAGGGTCGAGACTGTGTGGAGGATGGAGTGCGATCTCAACCCCTTCCAGTTTTTGGCTGACTACTCTGGAAGTGTGACTATTATAACGTAACACTTTTTTACGTTACTTAAGATTTGTCATGTTAAAGTTCCAAATGTCCTGCTCAATAGATGTTGAATTTAGGGCAAATGTGAGGCACTCATTGTACCGGATAACTCACTTTAAATTAAGGCTTTTAGGGCCAGACGGAACATAAACAGAAAGTCAATTCACTTACGTAAGCTTTTTATTGGTACAGCAACTTTAGATGACGTCACAAACATATCACGGCGAGGAACACACACAACTTCACATACGTTATTTAGCTGTCATACAATTAAACTCAGCAACGATCTAGCATCTCCACCCTCCACCCTCAATACAACTGCGTCGCAAAATATATATACCTTCTCGTTCTTATCACCATACATACGTCACTTACGTACTGACCTCAAGGGTTTTGCTAAACCTCATTTATGTGAGAGAGAAGATATTACATTAAGTTTGGAAAGTTCAAAAGAGAACACAATACATAGGAAAAGGAACTAAAAATCAAAGTTAAAACAGAATATACGTCTCGCTATCTACTTGCAGCAACTCCCGCTTCCTATTGATTAGCGCTGAGTAGCGTTGGTGCAGAGCATCATGAACTTGCTGCAGTTGTTGAGCATAGAGGTTCGTTCCCCTCCACAGATTGACCATTCAGCGCGAGATCCCAGTGCACAAAACCCTTATAATTCCACCAAATGCACAGCATGACTCTCCTTCGCTACTAGTCTCTTTGCGCCACTGGCTGTGGTTCCTGGCGCGGCCACAACCACTGGTTCCTAGTGGTACAGTAACGTAGGAATATCCACTTTTCATCACTTGTGACGATACGACGCCATAATCTACCATACTGCGAATTTGACAGCAATCTGCGACAGGTTGTACCGCCTTTTGGGGATTCAATTCATGAAGAACCATTTGATGGCACCTGGAGGAGAAACCAAACTGATGCAGCTGGCGAAAAATGGTGGATTGGGAAGACCCCTCCTGAACTGCCATTTGGCGTGTACTAGTATCGGGGTTTGCTGTCATAGCTTCGACTAGTGTGCGAGTGTTAGTGGTCGTTGGACGGATTGAACTCGGTTAGTTTTAGAGACTGGTGTCTCCAGCATTGAAACGCCGGAATCATTTTTGTGCAGTGCTCTGCTGGTCACTATTTCTCGCCTCCAACTGCTGCAGAAACTTCTCCCGCTGCTGCTGCCGCGTTTAACCATCTTTTTCTAAATTATGGCATGAGAGCACCCAAACAGCACGTTTACCAACCTTCATCCCCTTTTCACCTGATAACGCAATGTGTCTCCGTGCGAAATGTACGTCATTAGACTCGTGTGTTGCGCGTCATCACGGTATCGAATCGACACCGGCGACTTTCGCACGGGAATGGAGGCCCAAAGCTACGCATGTGACTCAAAACGGGCCCAACTTTTAACTCACCCTGGTATATTTAAATGAAACGTTTTTCCTTTATCTGTGGTTTTACCTTTTTGCATGTGGATGACCTATATTACTCACTCTGCCATTAACATTCAGTCAATCAATCATTTTCTGCAGAAAATCTGAAGAAATTTGGCACACGGAAAAATTGATAAACTCAAAAATACATTGGATAATATTGAAAAAAAATTGCCTAATGGAAATTTTATAAAATTTATGAAATACAGTCAAAACTGCACTGTTTTCCAAACTACTCCAAAAGTAAAGCAAATATTTCTGAATGAAAGTATTTCAATATCTAAATTAAATTTGCAGTGTCTCCTCAGCGACTTTAACGTTATGTCAACCGACCCTGAATAATTTCTAGAGTTACCTAAATACAAGAGAACTTCTACTGCTTCCTTGAATACTCCCCAAGTACTGGTGTGCTAAGTTCTGGCCTCTTGGTCTGGAATACAGCTCATTTCAATTCACTCCTTTATTAGTTTGAGCATCTGTGCATTCGCTTTTTTAAGTATTACCGGCCTTACGCATCCTGCTGCAACATATTACTTTTATTACAGGCACGTAACCAGATGAGATAACAAGGAATATTTAATAATTCGAACCATGAACATACCCCACCCAGTATCTCTTTTTGTTATCCCTTTATAACGTAACCATTTTTCGTGTGCGAGATCGGTGTTACGCTATGTCTAAAACCATGACTAAGGAAATGTTGAACTAAAGGAGACTACGATGCGTTTACACTGATCGAACATCTCCACACACACACACACACACACATACACTAAGCAACTGCTGTATCGTCCTTTTTTATCTATCGTTTTTATCACATTCATACGTCACACACTCTCTCTCTCTCTCTCTGACCTCAAAAGTGTTGCCAACCTCATTCATGCGAGAAAGAAGATAGCACGTTAAGTTTGGAAAGTGTAAAAGAGAACAAACTCAAATTTACATGGGAAAATGAACAAAAAATGAAAGTTAAATTAGAATATGCGTCACACCCTATTATCTCTTCTCTCATTATATTTCTGGCGGCAGTTTAAGCCAACTGAGAACAAGATCTAAAAAAATTATTGCCCTAAGAACACTAAGACAAATTGCCATAATATTTTTTGCCATCTCAATCTTTGCTATTTAGCGCTGCCTACTTTCACCTAATCACCCACTCTCTATTCAAAAGCACTCTATTTTTACGTGCTGGTGCCATCATCCATGGAACCAACTACCAAGACATACGTGCACACGGGGCTTCATCTAACAATTCCCCCATTCTTCTAACTAGTCTAAGCATTACCATAATAGCTCTAACAGGCCTCCCCTTCCTATCCGGTTTCTTCTCCAAAGACGCCATTGCAGAACACCTCTTATCTAAAACTCTAAATTCTTTCGTAATTTTTATTATCCTCTTCTCCATTAGACTCACCGCCGCCTATTCGTCTCGAATATTCTACATCTGAACAAAATTTATAGTAAAGAATCAGCCGGACAAACTTTTCCACTTAGACAACCCCACATTCTTTGCAATCTACTCAATAACACCACTCACTATTATCATAGGGACCCTTCTAATCTGAATAATCTCCCCACTTCAGATCTTTATTCTCCCCCTTTCTCTAAACTTCAGTATTTCTTTTCTTCAAATTTCTTTTCTCTGACTTCAGTATTTCTAGAGGTAGTTTCTGGAAAAAAAACTGTCTCCCTTATCAATAATGAGTATCACTCATCCTTCGGAAGGAACCATTAATTTCTCCTGCTGTTTTGCTTGTTGTGCTAATTGTTCCTTACCTTTCCTTACAAGCAGTTCCGAAAGAATTCGTTGCTGGAATCATGCCGTAGACTCCAACCAGAATTATTATCTACGAGAGGATGCTGATAAGTTCTAGGCCTCACCAGGGAAGCAAATAGACTAGAGCCATGAAACTTACATACTATTCCAAGTAACACTCCTGTGACGTACTACATAGGTGAAAACGTGTGTCAAGACGACAAATCTGCAGCGAAACATTCTGTCAGCGTAGCTCAGTTGGGAGAGCGACTTACTCCGGAGTGAGGGGACATGGTTTCGATGTCCGTCGTGGAGAAACTTGTGTTTTCACACCCCCGAAGTTCAACACACTTGGCAGGGCGTTTCTGGAGTATCTTCAACCCTTCCAAAATAAATTCTGAAATCTGATCGCTCAAATACTGCTCTGCTGCTGATATCACCTTCGAATCATTCGAACAATGTTTCCCTTTCAAACATTTTTTAAGGTTTGGGAACAGGAAATAGTCTGATGGAGTAAGGTCTGGTGAGTAGGGTGAGTGGTCTATGCACTTAAACCCCAGATCCCTCAAAACATCCATTGTTTTGCCAACCTTGTAAGCCTGCGCATTGTCCTGCAAAAAAAAAAAAAAAAAAAAAAAAAAAGACACCTTTCCGCAGTTTTCCTCGCCTTTTTTACTTCAACGCCTCCTTTCATCGGCACAGCAAGTTGGAATAGTATTCAGCATTTATTGTTTGGCCATTCGGGAGATAGTCAATAAGGAAAACGCCTTCCGAATCCCTAAAAACCGTTGCCATGATCTTTCCTGCAGACCTTTTGAGTCTTGAATTTCTTTGGCCTTCGAGAACCCAAGTGCCTCCACTGAAGGGACTGTTGTTTCGTCTCTGGATCGTAGAAATGTAACAACGTTTCATCAACAGTGACAAGTCGCTGCAAAAAAAATTATCACCAGATCGCTCAAAATGCTGCAAAACAGATTTGGAAGTGTCCACTCGTTTTCGTTTCTCATCGGCGTTCAAACATTTGGGCACCCACTTCGCTGACATCTTCTGCATATCCAAGTGCTCATGAATTATGAACCCAACACGATCTTTGGATATCTCCAGTGTTTCAGCTATTGTTTTAGCCGAGATTCGCCAATCTGACAAAATCAAGTCATGAACACGATCAACAAAAAATTTCGGGTGTTGTCACTGTTGAAGGAATCCCAGATCTTGCTGCATCTTATGTCTCAAAATCTCCAAGCTGAAAATTGGCTCACCATTTCTTCACAGTGGTATATGGAGGGCACTTGTCACTTAATGTTTGCATAATACACTCACAGATTTCGTTTGCAGTTTTCTTCTGGAGGAACAGAAATTTCATGACAGCCCGGAGTTCCACATTCGAAAATTCAACTCTTTGCATTGACATGGTTCAGTTCAGGATGTCAAACATCTGCAACAAAAGAGCTATTAGTCTGAACATTGACATTTTACAATTCAAAAGAACAGTCTTTCGAGCTGCAGTGACAAAATAATGCTACGAGAATGAGAGAGAGAGAGAGAGAGAGAGATGGGGGAGAAATGTGGTCAGTAGAAATTCTTGATTCTTGATGTATTTGATCGTTCACCGAAATTGTTCATTTGTCCTACGTATTTTCTTATTTACAAGTACATACATATCACTATGCAATTCTCGGAGATTCAGAAGCTAGCTCCTCAAAGAGAACTTATCTGACAGATTAAATCTTAGAACTGATGATACACTGCTGGCCACCCAAAATGCAACAGCAAGAAGGACACGAGATAGCAAAGCCAGATTTTCTGGTCACGTAACAACAGATACAAAGATGAAACGATTGAGCTTACAGGCCCGTGCGACTTGCGGAACACGCAGACATCAATAGTTCGTGTGGCCCCCATGGCTGGCAATAACGGTCACTACACGCCGCGGCATCGAACGAAAGAGGCTTTGGATGTGGGCTTGGGGTATGTCTGTCCAGGCTGCTTCCACACGTTGCCACAGTTCATCAGGCGTAGCCGCGGGTGGTGCATGCCGGACCACTCGGTTGCCTATCAGCGACCAGACGTGTTCGATGGGCGACATATCGGAAGAACAGGCGAGCCACGGCAGCAGTGACACCTGGTGGGCCGTAAAGAATTGTTGTACGATGCGTGCCACGTGCAGGCGCGCATTGTCCTGTTGAAACGTGGCCGCTGGCAGATCCTGCAGGTAAGGGAGGACTACAGGGTCCAAAACGTCGGAGATGTAGCGGTGGCTGTTGAGTGTACCATCGATTTGTACCAGAGAGGTGCGGGTGTCATATCCAATTGCGCCCCAAACCATAACTCCAGGCGACAGACCAGTATGGCGATGCATAATGCAGGCGTCATACAGTCTCTCGCCGCGGTGCCACCACTCACGGATCCGACCAACGTGGTGTTGCAGGCAGAAGCGGGATTTGTCGGAGAAGACATTGTCGTGCCATTCCGTAGTCCAGGTGCGGCGTTCAACGGCCCACTGCCGCCGTACTCGCCGGTGGTGTAACTTCATTAGTAATCGGAGCAATGGATGCCGTGCGACAAGTCCCCGCTCCTGCAGACGACGTCGAACGGTACATGCTGACACAGGTTGTTAAGCAACACACCCTAATTCCTGCGCTAACGTTCGTGATGTGGCGGTGCGAGACGTCAATGCCCGCCGCACAACATGCCGTTCCTCTCGTTCGGTGGTGTGCCGCGGCTGCGGCAATCGCTCACGTCGGTCCGTACGTCCCTCCTGCACCCACCGAATCCATACTCGCCTCACTGTGGCTGGATGTCGTCCCACACGGGCGCCGATGTCTCTGTACGATAAACCGCTGTCGCGATAAGCCACTATTCGTCCTCTGTCGAACTCCGAAACGTGCTGGAATGACTGCCGTATTCTGCGACGAGGCATCAGGAAGCTTCCCACGCACAGTTCCGGCAGCACAACACACTTCCACTGCTTATACCCTGCTTTCTGTGCACCCTTCTTATAGTGCTTCTCGGTGGCATGCTGGGCGCATATGATTTGCATATGCCCTGCAATGCTAATCGTTTGCATGTCCTCTCGCGGGCGACGCATGCTGCGAATTTCAGGCCAATCGGATGCTTCCTTCTTGGTGTTGCATTTTGGGCGGCCAGCAGTGTAGATTTTACTGAGTGTTGATGTATCAAACGTCTCCATTTACAGCGATCTCGGCACACAACTTGAGCTTCACTGACGTCCATCACACATCTCACACAAGACCTTTTGTACTTCATACTCATTATGTTTTCCTCTTGAAGACATTCCTGAATATGCTCCTCTGATGATTTCCCTGGCCAGCCTCTACCTTTCTTTCCTACCACTCGGGCTGATTCTCTTAGTAAGCATCTCATTATTCATTCGTTCAACATTTACAAACCACCTAAAAATGTTTGTCTCCACCTTGCCAACAATACTTTTGCTTCACATTACACATGCGTAACACATTTCATTCCTTGCATGATCAGAACGTGTCTCGCAAACCCCCTTCCCCTGTAAGTAACGCATCTCTCCAGCACACAAACTACTCCCATGTCCCTTCTGCAGCATCCAGGCTTCACTGCCATACATAAGAGTAGGAACAATAATACTTTCATACACAGCCATTCGGGACCTTTTAGAGAACCCATCATTCTTATGAAATCTTCCTAAGGCAGCTATGACTTTTAGAAATGAATCCAGTACTCGTCTACTAATTTCACCAACCAATCTGTTTTCTCTGTCAAACATGCTTTCTAAATATGCAAATCCATTCACCTTATATATTTCTGTACCATTTAGATTTATCTTTCATTCAGTACTAACTGTTCCTAGCTCAAAAACCATAACTTTGATTTTTCCCTTATTTATACTCAGTTTGAATTTCATACAAATTTCGTACATCCGGGACAACATACTCTGTAACTCACTTTTGCTCCCCGTCAACAACAGGAGTGTGTCATTAGTATGTATAAAGCAATTTGAGCACACGGATATTATCAGAACATAAACAGTATTGTCTATTTTTGGCATCACGTATACATGCATCCATAAATATATTAAACATCCATAGCGACATTGCGCAACCTGGCCTGACTCGTTCGCACTAATGAGACTGTATTACCATTCTACCATTCATTCGTACACATGCTCTGCTGCTAGCATACATAGCTTTCGCACTTTTAAGCAGATTCCCAGTTATACCGTAGTTATTCAAGACCAACAAACCAACAAATATGGAAGACTCGTGTGACATTAGTCACTGAAACGATTATAGTTTTCCATCTAAATCGTGCTAAAGACAGAAAACTATCATCGTTTCAGTTATTCAAGACCTTCCACAGAAGTATCCTGTTTACTTAGTCATGAGCTTTCTCTAGATATGTAAAGGCCGAGAATACTTTCTTACCAACAGACAGATACTTTTGAATCATCATACGTAATGGAAAAATTATCCTTGTTTTAGTGCATTTTTTAGTTAGGGTTTCCGTTTGTAGTAGGACATGTTTATTACAACTTAGAGCATCACCATGTGACATAACTACAAAGTATAGTTTTTACCACCCCTTAAGTTTACTGTTCTATCCAATTTCGTTTTCTCTGTCCCTATCAGTCCTGCTTTTTCTTCTTTTTTTGCACTGACAACTTCTTCAAACACCGGCAGCGAATGTTTATTGCACCCTACATTCTTTAGTCAAAGCAAAAGTGATTTCGTGATTTCACAAGGTTCAGATCCTTTTCACTTGTGTCTACTCTAGCGCTTTCACCACTTTATTGTATCTTACTTCCTCCTCTTAATTACTGACATACACTACTCGTGAAAATGTTGCCCACTCCAGAAAGAAATGAATTATCAAACTTTCAGCCTGTTCAGTGAGGAAGGAATATTAAGGTAACGCCACTGGGAGGAATGACTACGATTCGCGGTATAATACAAGCATTTTAATACGATTACGAAATTAGACAGAATATCGTAGACAGATCTAGGGACCTGTAAGCCACGGTAGCATTGTAACGGCTCCTTAACCGGGCTTTCCCAAAACATTAACCTTTCATTCAAGTTTATGCGGACTTCAAAAAACTCCGCTTCGATGCCTGTGTAATACACCTATGTTGATAATCTCTATTCGTAAAATTTATGTAATACCAACAAATTTTCAAAATCTTAACTCCCACAATGTCGTATGTAATTTGATTACAGGTTCTGTTAAAGCAAAGGTAAGTACCGAAGGACTCTCTGGGTCGGGTAAGTTGAAATACGTTTAACTGTGCATTTCCTTTTAATCCATCTGTTTTAGTTAAGAACAGTGCGTAGCATTACTAGTTAGGAAAATACACCAAACGAGCTCAATTTTTCCCCATCGGAAAAGATCGCTTAGCTCTGTAGGAATATCGTACATATGTTACAATGCGACTTGCCAAAAGTAGCAGTGTTAGCAACAAATGATCACATAGCAACCCTCTTAGTGGGGACACATGAGTATTAGGCAAGCATGAGAACGAGGGGTTACCACGTTTTGCGGTAATAGAACCACTATTACCATTAGCAAGTGAGTAAAAAAGGGGCTTATTATTGTCCTGTTGTATGGTTCTCTAGATTTTTTACACGTGCTCCTGAAGATCTGTCACCCCATCACTTGAAGGCAATTCTGTTATCCAGAATCATTTCATGACATCCCAGATGTGCTGAATTGGGGATATTTCCTCGCCTGACTTTCCTGTTTCGAAAACTTTACTTACTCAGTTATACCAACTTAGTCTTTTATTCTTTCAATAATCATGCTGTTCCCCCCTTCGCTCAGTACTTGCCGCTTCCGTATTATTCCATTCGTGGCGTCTTTTCTTTTAGAAAATTTCTCTTAAGCTCCTGGAGTGATTCAGTTCAGGAACCCAATCATTCAAACTTCCACTTTCACTTTTCCTGTGGTCACGCTACTCTTGCTGCATCCCATCTCTGCCTATGTGAACGCTCTTTTTTATTTCCACATTCTGTGTGAACGCTATTCCCTAACCCTGTCTTATTTTCCCTTCCCTGTTACTCCACCTCTGTTTTCTTTCTTTTACGAAAAATTTCTTCTTTTCGTTTTTCGAAACTTTTCCTTCTTTCTTTTTCGAAACGTATTCCCGCTCAGTCAGTTCGCTTACTTCTGTTCTTCCTGCAGTCATGTTCTCCTCTTCTTCTCTGCCTCTTTTTCTCTTCCTTTGCTCACGCTCTTTTCCTACCTAGCCTCAATTACTTTTACCTTTGATCCTCCTATAACTTATTTCATTTCTAGTGGCTTTCATTCTTTCTTTTTAAAAACATTTCTGCGTCTTTTGCTCTTCCAATCATGTCAACTCGTATTTTTGCTTTTCTTGTAACCTGAGTTTTCGCTGCAACCTTTTCTCTCCTTGTGATACCTTTCTTCGATTTCGTTACCTCCTTTCCTCTTCCTGTAGTCACTCTCTTCTCCCCCCCCCGTGGCATTTACTTTTACTGTGGTCACGGTGCTTTCTATCGCTACCTGCAGTCCTCGTTCTGTGTTGATGCTCTTCTCCCTTTCTTTTTTTCCTGACACCTCTCCTCTGACTTCTGTCTTTTTGGAAAAATTCTCTTTCACTACTTCCTTTCAATTTCCGAATTACTCATAACGTGACTACATAACTGGCAATGAAGGGAAGTTAACATGCTGCGGCTGAACTGATTTAGTTCAGAATCACACTGAATCATTTCAGATTGATTTTCTTATATCCCTATCTTTACGATCACTTATATCGCTACAACCTTCCTCTTTCCCTATTAGTTCACACATGAATGTTTTCCTTTTGAGAAAAGTTCATTAGTTTTTAGGAAGCCGCTGGTTCATTTTAGCTTGTTCTTGTACTATTCCTGTTAACACACTCTTCTCCTTACCTGCATTCTTTTGCTCTTCCTGTGGTCGTATACTTTTCCCTACGCCGCCCCCGATCCTCTGTGTTCAAGTTCTTCTCATACGTATTCTTTTCCTTTCCAGTGTTCACGCTTTTCGTCCCAGCATCTTTCTTTTTCATCTCTGTTACTCCTCCTCTTACTGCATTCTTTCTCGAAAACTATTCCTACATTCATGCCTTGTTCCTTCTCTTCCACCTTTCCCCTTCCGGTGTTCACGTTATTTGCATTACGCGATTCCTTTTCTCTTCCTTTGTTTACGCTCTTTTCAGACCGTGTCTCCGTTCGTCTTTCCTGTTACTCTTCTTTCGACTCCTTTCTTTTCTATAGCTTTCCTTCTTTCTTTTCCAAAATAATTCCAAACTCAGTCATGTCCACGTGTACCTTTGCTTCTCCTGTAGTCATGCTGTTTCTTTCTGCTGCCTTGTTTCCTCTCTTTGTGATCACTTTCTTCTCTTTTACTGCCTTATTTCCTCTCCTTGTGACCACTTTCTCTTCCTTCACTGCCTTGTTTCCTCTCCTTGTGATCACTTTCTTCTTCTTCATTCTTTTTTTCGTCTTCCTGTGTACACGCTCTGCTCCATCGCTGCCTTCTCTTTTCCTTAATGTTATTCCGTATCTGGCTAAGTTTTCAAAACGTTTCCGCGCTCAATCATTTAAACTTGTACTTTTATTCTTCCGGTGGTCACTCTGTTCCCCTTCTCTGCTTACTTTCCGCTTCCCTATTACTCCATTTGTGACATCTCTCCTTTTCGAAAATTTACCTTATGCAGCTAAAGTGATTCAATTAAGGAACCTGTTTAATCACTTAAATTTTCACTTCCGCAAACTGTGTTCAATTTCTCCTACTTTGCGCTTTTTTCCTTTCCGTGAAGTCACGTTCTTTTCCTTTGCTATTTCCTTTCCTCTTCTTGTGTTGACGTTATTATACTTAATTCTTTCACTTTATTTCCTGTTTTCGCTCAAATTGCTAATTTCTTTTTCGGAAACTTTTCCCATTGAATTTCTACAGCATATACTTTTATTCTAATTGCGGTCTCGCTCTTCTCTTTCTCTGCCTATTTTTCTCGCCCTTTGTCCACGCTCTTTTCTACCTAGCATCAGTTATATCCCACTGTTAATTCTCCTCTAAATTCTTTCCCTTCCAGTGACTTTCATTCTTTCTTTTTCAAAAACGTTCACAGATAACTCATGACAGCCTATACTTTTGCTTTCTTTGTAGTAGTCACACTTTTCCCTTTCGATGCATTCTTTCCCCATATTGTGACCACTTTCTCCTCCTTCATTGTCTCTTCTCCTCTTCTTGTGTCTACTCACTCACTCTCTCTAGCTCTCACATAGGCCACGCTCTTTCTCTTCGCTAACGCTCTGTGCCTTCGCTGTTTCCTCTCCTCTTCCTGGATAAAAGCTCTTCTGTATCCCGGCCACATTTCTTCTTCCCTGTTTCTCCACATCTTTCTTTTTAGAAATATATTTTTGCCCAATTACTTCCGCATTACTCTTGCTTTTCGTGCACTCTCACTCTTCTCATGTCTTTCATCGTTTTGTTTCACTGGGCTCACACTTCTCTACTTTTCTGTTTGCTTTCTTCTACTCTGTTTCCCAATCTCTGATTTCTTTCTTCAAAAAATTCCTTTTTCAATTTCCGAAACCATACACGGCTCAATGATTTTTGAATGATCCCCCCCCCTGCAATCACGCGCGCTCTTTCGCCTCCTCATTTTGACTTCCTGTGTTCAAGCTCTCTTCTTTACATAATTCTTTTTCTTTTACGTTTTCACCCTCATTTCCATCTTTGTCTCCGTTCAACTTGGACTCCTACTCTGATTCCTTTTCTTTCCAAAAGCTTTCCTTCTTTTGCTCAAACAATTTTGATCTGAATCGTGTCAGCGTCTACTGTTATTTCTTCTGTAGTCACGCTCTTTCCTATCGCTGTTTTCTGTCCTGTTCCTCCGATCACTTTGTTCTCTTTGATTGCATTTTTTCTGTGTTCACAGACTTCTCTCTCCTTGCTTCCTTTCATCCTCACTGTCACTCCCCGTCTGACTTCTTTCTCTTTCAAAAATCTTCTCAGCTTAATCATTTGAGCATGTGCTTTAACTCTTCAGAGATTACGCCCTTCCCTATTGCAGTCTACTTTTCTCTTCCATATTACACCACCAGAGATACATTTTCTTTGAGAATATTTACCATGCTACTGAAGTGATCAATTTCAGGAACACCCTGCGTCAATTAAACATACTTTTTCACTTTTCCTGTAGTTACCTTCGCTCTTTCGCCAATCACAATCTTCTTTTCCCTATTGTAATGATATTCTTCTGCTTTGGCGCATTTTTCTTCTTCCGATGGTCACGCTCGTCTTCTTCCATGCGACCTCTACCCATGAGGTCATGTACTCCACCTAACGCTGCCGCCTTTCCCCTTTTTGTGTTGAAACTCTAGTTCTCAGATTCGTTTATCTTCCCTGTTACATCTTTTCACTTTTCGAAAATTTCATTTTCGGTACGTTCTTTCTTTCTCTGTATTACTCTAGGCGTGACTGCATAAATTTTAGAAATCCTCCTTGCGCCGCTGAAGTGACTCAAATCAGGAACTATCTGAATAATTTCAGATTATAATTCTAATCTCACTCTGGTCACGATCTTCATCTTCGCTATCTCTTTTGCCTTTCCCTATTAGTTCACACATTCTTTCCTTTTTTTTTTGGAAAAGTTCATATGTCGAGAAAATTGATTTATATTTAGAACAAGCAGAAACATTTTCGAGTGTTTTTGTGCTACCTCTGTTCACGCTTGATTTTGGCTTTGCTGCATCTTCTGCTCTTCCTGTAGTCACGTACTTTATCTTCGCTACTTACTTTACTCTGTGTTCACGTTTTTCACCCCAGCTTCTTTCTTTTCCTTCCTTGTTACTTTTCCTTTAACTCCTTTCTATTTCCAAAACTTGCCATGCTTAATTTTTTCACCATGACATTTGGCGCTTCCTGTAGTTATGCTCTGCATCTTCGCTGCCTCCTTTCCTTTTCGTATGTTTTCCGCTCTCTTATTCACCTGATTCCTTTTCATTTCCTTTGTTCACGCTTTTTTTCAGACCTTGCCTCTGTTCCTCTTTCCTCTGTCTCATATTCATTTCAACAGATTTCCTACTTCCTTTTTCAAAGTTTTTCCTAGCTCAATCATGTGGGCGTGTATACTTTTATTCTTCCTCTAGTCACGCCCTTCACTTTCGCTGCCTTATTTTCTCTTTTTGCGACCACTTCCTTTTTAACTTCTTCCTTTCGTTCTATGCTAACTCTCTTCTACCTCGCTGCTTGCTGTCCAACTTCCTGCTACTATTTTTCCTAATTGAATTTCGAAAAATGTCCTAATCATTCAAACTTATACTTTTATTCCTCCAATCATGCTGTTCACCTTGGCTGCATAATTTTCACTTCCATATTGTTCCACTCTAACACCTTCCTTTTTCGAAAATTTACTTTACTCCGCTGAAGCAATTCATTTCATCTCATACCTGAATCCCTTGAACTCAACCTTTCACTTTTCCTATGTACATGTTTTTCTGTTCCGGTACCTTGGTACTTAAAGTCGTCAAATTCTTCTACTTTGCTACCTCCTTTCGTCTTCCTGTGACCTGTGGTCACGTTCCTTTTTTTTTTTTTCGTTATCTCGTTTCCTCTTCCTATGCTGACGCATTTCTTTCAGCTTCTTCCTCTTTCTTTCCCGTTTGTCTTTCTCTTTCGAGTTTCTTCTTCGAAAGCTTTCCCGCTCAAGCGCTTCAGCATGTGCTTTTGCTCTTCCTCATTCATGCCATGCACTTTTTCTCTTCCTGTTCCCCCGCTCCTTTCTGTCCCTGCATCTATTACACTTTCCTGTTACTGCTCCTGTAACTTCTTTTCCATCCAATAGCTTTCCTTCTTGCACTTTCAAAAACTTTCTCAGCTCAATCATTTCAGTTTGTACTTTCGCTTTTCCTGTGTTCACGATCTGCTTTTTCCTTGCTTTCTGTCCTCTTGCTCTGTTCTGCTCTTCTCTGAGCGGCTTCCTCTCTTTTTCTGGTTACATCTCGTCTAACGTCTTTCTTTTTGGAAAAATTTAGCCTCTCAGCCGTTTCAGGGTATACTTTTAGTTTTCCAATTATCACTCCTTTCCGATTCGCTACCTATATTTTTCCTTCCCAATCTATCCATCCCTGACATTTTTGCTTTTCGAAGATTTAACTTAAGCCGCTGAAGTGATTCAGTTCAGGAACCCGTAGAATTGCTCAAACTTGCTCAGTCTCTTTCCTGAGGTCACGCTCCTTTCTTTCGATACCTGGTTTGCCTTCTCTGTATCATGCTTTTCACCTTTGCTTCGTTTCTTTTTCCATGGGTAATATGTCTTCTCTTTCCCTGTTACCCTACTGTTGACTTATTTCTTTTTTGAAAACGTTACTCTTTTCTTCAACGATAATTTTCTTTCCTTGTTTTCGAAAACCTTTCCTGTTAAGTTTTCTCCTGCTGCACACACAGTTTTCTCCTGCGCAGATTCTTTTTCTCCTACTGGGCTCACGCTCTTTTCTCCTGTCTCCTTTCTTCTGTTTTGCTCAACCTCTAACTACTTATTCGAAACTTTTTCTTCTTTCATTTTCGAAAACTTTCCCCGTTCAAACTTTTTCGTATTGTATTTGTTCTTCCTATAGTCACGCTTTACTCTTTTGCTACCTCCCTTCCTGTTCCTGTATTTACGCTTTCTTCATTACCTCATTACTTTCGTCTTCCTTTGTTCACAATCTTTTCCTTTTATGTGCCCATTCTTCTTTCCTCTGACTCCTGTCCCTTTCCTTTCCAGTAGATTTCTTTGTTTCTGTTAAAAAGAAATTTCCCATGTCAGTCACATCTGCGTCTATTTTTCCTTTAGCTGTATTCAGTCTTCTTTTTCGGTGCCTTTTTCTTTCTTCCGGCGTTAGCGGCCTTATTTGTGCGTCCTTTGCTTTTCCTGGGTATACACTCTTCTCACTCCCTGCTTCCTTTCCTATGCATTGTTACTCCTAGTCTGATTTCTTTGTTTTTCAAACACTTTCACCGCTCAATATTTTTAGCTTACAGTGTTACTTGTCGAATGGTCGCGCCCTTCGCTTTCGCAACCTACTCTTTACTTTCCTGTTATTAATATGGTGCTGCCTTTACTTTTCAAAAATTTCCCTTATGATGCTCAAGTGATCCAGCTCAGGAACCCGACCAATAATTTAAGTATAAAATGTTTCTTTTTCGTACATCTCTTTCTCTCCCGCAGTCACATTCTGCATCTTTTCCTTTTTCCATGTTCACAATCTCTTCATTATGTGGTTTCTTTTACCTTCCTCGTTCATGCTCTCTTCATTAACTGGTTTCTTTTACCTTCCTCGTTTATGCTCTCTTCATTACATGGTTAATTTTCTCTTCCTTTGTTCACGCTATTTTATGACCCTCCTCCGTTCTCCTTTCTCTTATTCCTCGTCTTCCTTTTTCTTCCCTGTTACTCCTCCACTTGCACATTTCTGTTTAAAAAAGATTCGATGCTTATTTTTTTCAGCATGTACTTTTCTCCTTCCTGTAATCACGCTTTGCTCCTTTATGATGTACCACAGAGGTGAAGAAAGTGTTCAGACGATAAATCTGCATCGATACATTCCTTCGGCGTGATTTAATTGGTTACAGCAACTGGTTCTGAAGCGAGATGGGGCCGTGTCGATCCCATCCCCGACAGATTTGTGAATTTCACATCTTCGCTGCCTCCTTTCCTCTTCCTGCGTCCATGCTCTCTTCTTTACCTGATTCCTTTCTTCTTCCTCTCTTCACGTTTTTTCAGACCTTGGCTCTGTTTCTCTTTCCTCTGACTCGTTTTTTTTGCAATAGCTTCTCTTTATCGTTTTTCACAAACTTTCCGAGCTCAAATAGTCCCAGCCTGAAATGTTGCTTCTCCTGTTGTCACGCTCTATCCTTTCGTTTCCTTCTTTCCTCTTCTTGTGACTCCTTCCTTCTTCACTTCTTCCTTTCTTTCTGTGTTTACGCTCTTCTTTATCGCTGCGTATTTCCCTAGTTTCTGTCACTCATTATCTGACTTCACTTTCGAGAATTTTGTGGCTCAATCATTCAAACTTATAATTTTACTCTTGTAATGACCACGGTGTTCTCCTTCCTTACTTCCTTTCATCTTCCTGTAATCACGCTCTCTGTCTGTGTCCCCTTTCCTTTCCCGTGGTCACGTTCGTTTTCTTCGCTCTCTCGTTTCCTCTTCCTGTGCTGACGCTTTTCTTTCTTTCGTGATGCCCTTTACCTTCCTAATGTTTTCTACGAAAACTTTCCCCTTCAAGGTCTTCAGCATATACTTTTTCTCTTCCTGATAGCATGCCCCTTTTCTCTTCCTTTACTCACGCTCTGTTCCGTTCCTGCCTGTATTTTTATTTCCTGTTACTCCCCATGAAACTTCTTGTCTGTCCAATAGCTTTCCGTTTTCTTTCAAAACCTTTCTCAGGTCAATCATTTCAGTTTGTACCTTTGCTTTTCCTAGGTTCACGCTCTGCACTTTTGATGTCTTCTTTTCCCTTGCTGTTGTTCATGGTCTAATTCTTGTTTTTTTTTCCTGTTTCACTGTACACGCCTTTTTCTATCCCGCATACTTTCTTTTTCCTTAGTACATATTGTATGATTTCTTTCTTTTTCGAAAGATTTACCCGCTCAGGCGTTTCAACGTACGCATTTCGTCTTCCACAATGGTCACTCCTTTCAAATTCGCTACCTACTTTTCGCTTTCCAATACTCCTTACGTGACTTTTTTACTTTTCGAAAATGTATCTTACGTCGATGAAGTAATTCAGTTCAGAAATCCTCTGAATCACAGAAACATCCACTTCCACTTTTCCTCTTCTCTATTATTCAACTTATGACTTTCTTAGAAAAATTTCATTCCTTCATTTTCGAAAGTTTTCAGCTCAATTATTTTTCTACTATTTCATTCTTCCTGCATCCACCCGCTGCTCTTTCGCTGCCTCCTTTTACCTTCCTGCGTTCAAGCTCCTTTCGTTACCTAACTCTTGTTCTCTTCCATTTTTCACTCTATTCTGGTTTTCTTTCCGTATATCTTTCCTGTTACTCCTGCTCTGTCTTATTTTCTTTCCAAAAGCTTTCCTTCTTTCTGTTTAAAAAATTCTTATCTGTCTGCCTTTACACTCCTCGTAGTCACACTGCTTCTTTCCTCTTCCTGCAATAACTTTTTTCTCTTTCAGTACATCCATTCATCTTCCTGTATTCACGCTATTCTTTTCTAGTTCGTCACACATTATCTGACTTCATGTTTGAAAATTTTCTGGCTTAATCTTTCAATCTTATAATTTTATTCTTCTAAGGATAACCGCGATCCCCCTTCCTACTTCCTTTCATCTTCCTGTGATCATGCTCTCTGTCTATGCACCCTTTCCTTTCCCGTGGTCACGTTCTTTTCCTTCGCTCTGTCGTTTCTTCTTCGTGTACTGACGCTTTTCTTCTTAGCTTTTTTCTTTCTTGTTGCTTTCAAAGACTTCCCCTTCAAGTTCTTCAGCATGTACTTTTGCTCTTCCTGATGGCATGCTCTTTTTCTCTTCGTTTGTTCACGCTCTCTTCCGTTTCTGCCTCTATTTTCCTTACCTGTTACTCCTTCTGAAACTTCTTTTTTATCTAATAGCTTTCCTTCTTTTTCTTTCAAAACATTTTTCAGCTCAATTCATTTAAGTTTGTACTTTTGCTTTTCCTGTGTCCGCGCTCTCTTTTTCTGATGTCTATTTTTCCTTTTCCTGTGTTCATGGCCTTCTCCTTGTCCTTCTTGTTTCCTGTTCCCCTGTCCACGCTCTTCTCTTTCCCGCATGCTATTTTTCCCTTGGTACATCTAAGTCTGACTTCTTTCTTTTTCGAAAGATTTACCCGCTCATGCGCTTCAGCGTACAATTTTAATCTTCCACAATGGTAACTCCTTTCCGCTACGCTACCTACTTTCCACTTCAAACAGAAGTCATCGCTCTTTCCACGTTTATAACTGAGTCACGGAAAAATTCTCATTGGCCGCCACCGGGAATCGAACCCAGGGTCTTCCAGTTACGCGCTGGATATGCTTCCACTGCATCACAGCGGCCTCGAACTCCACCAGACTCACATACACTAACTGCCAAGCCAATTGGTAGATTGTTTCTTGGACACCCGCACAATGCTGGGCATTCTCCAAAGATGGTGAGCAGCAACTGAACAAATAATTTGAAGGCGAATGAATAATTAATACAGACACTTGACGTGGAATAGGAACATAAAACATAAGTCATCGCTCTTTCCGTGTTTATTATTATCTAATTATTTGTTCAGTTATTATCTTTATTGCTCATTTATTTGATTGTTATTATCACTATTTGTTCGTTTCTTATCTTCTAATTATTTGTTCAGTTGCTGCTTACCATCTTTGGTGAAACCCCAGCATTGTGCGGGGCTCCAAAAAGCAACCTGCCAAATTGGCTTGGCAGTTAGTGTGTGTGAGTCTGGAGGAATTCGAGGCCGCTGTGGTGCAGTGGAAGCATATCCTGCGCGTAACTGGAAAACCCTGGGTTCGATTCCCGGTGGCGGCCAATGACAGTTTCTCCGTGACTCACTTATCCTTTCCTTTTTCTGTGTTTTACGATCTCTTCTTCACCTGATTCCTTTTCATTTCCTTTGTTCATGCTTCTTTTCACCTCTTGCCTCTGTTCCTCTTTCCTCTGTCTCGTATTCATTTCAACATATTTCCTACTTTCTTTTTCAAAACCTTTCCTAGCTCACTCATGTGGGCGTGTATACTTTTATTCTTCCTCTAGTCACGCTCTTCACTTCCGCTGCCTCCTTTTCTCTTTTTGCAACCACTTCCTTTTTAACTTCTTCTTTACGTCCTACGCCTAACTTTCTTCTGCCTCGCTGCCTTCTCTCCAACTTTCTGCTACTCCTTGTCCTAATTCATTTTAGAAAAATTTCCTGCTTAATCATTCAAACTTATACTTTTATTCCTCCAATCTTCATGCTGTTCACCTTCGTTGCCTAATTTTTACTTCCCCTTTGTTCCACTCTAGCACCTGCCTTTTTCGAACATTTACTTTACTCCGCTGAAGCAATTCATTTCATCTCATAGCTGAATCCCTTGAACTCAACCTTTCACCTTTCCTATGTCGACGTTTCTCTTTTTCGGTACCTTGGTTCTTAGAGTCGTCAAATTCTTCTACTTTGCTTCCTCCTTTCGTCTTCCTGTGATCACGTTCTTGCCTGTCAGTGCCCCTTTCCTTTTCCTGTGGTCACGTATGTTTTTTTCGCTATCTCGTTTCCTCTTCCTATGCTGACGCATTTCCACTTAGCTTCTTCCTCTTTCTTTCCTGTATTTCTTTCTTATTCGAGTTTCTTCTTCGACAGCTTTCCCGCTCAAGCGCTTCAGCATGTGCTTTTGCTCTTCCTCATTCATACCATGCAATTTTTCTCTTCCTTATCCCCCACTCCCTTCTGTCCCTGCATCTATTACACTTTCCTGTTACTGCTCCTGTAACTTCTTTTCCATCCAATAGCTTTACTTCTTGCACTTTCAAAAACTTTCTCAGCTCAATCATTTCAGTTTGTACTTTCGCTTTTCCTGTGTTCACGATCTGCTTTTTCCTTGCTTTCTGTCCTCTTCCTCTGTTCTGCTCTTCTCTGAGCCGCGTCCTCTCTTTTTCCGTGTTACATCTCCTGTAACTTTACTCTTTTTGGAAAAATTTAGCCTCTCAGCCGTTTCAGCGTATACTTTTAGTTTTCCAATGGGCACTCCTTACCGCTTTGCTAAGTACTTTTTTTCTTCTCAATCACTCCATCCGTGACATTTTTTCTTTTCGAAGATTTAACTTAGGCCGCTGAAGTGATTCGGTTCAGAAACCCGTAGAATTGCTCAAACTGGCTCAGTCTCTTTCCTAAGGTCACGCTCCTATCTTTCAATACCTGGTTTTCCTTCTCTGTATTCGCGCTTTTCACCTTTGCTTCGTTTCTTTTTCCATGGGTAATATGTCTTCTCTTTCCCTATTACCCTACTGCTGACTTCTTTGTTTTTTGAGAACGCTACTCTTTTCTTTTACGATAATTTTCTTTCTTTGTTTTCGAAAACCTTTCCTGTTAAGCTTTCTCTTGCTGCACTCACAGTTTCCTCCTGCGCAGATTCTTTTTCTTCTACTGGGCTCACGCTCTTTTCTCCTGTCTCCTTTCTTCTGTTTTGCTCAACCTCTGACTACTTATTCGAAACTTTTTCTTCTTTCATTTTCGAAAACCTTCCCCGTTCAAACTTTTTCGCATTATATTTGTTCTTCCTGTAGCCAAGCTTTACTCTTTTGCTACCTCTCTTCCTGTTCCTGTGTTCACGCTTTCTTCATTACCTCATTACTTTCGTCTTTGTTTGTTCACAATCTTTTCATTTTGTGTGCCCGTTCTTCTTTCCTCTGACTCCTTCTTCCTTTCCATTCCAGTAGCTTTCTTTGTTTCTGTTAAAAAGAAATTTCCCATGTCAGTCACATCTGCGTCTGTTTTTCCTTTAGCTGTATTCAGTCTTCTTTTTCTGTGCCTTTTTCTTTCTTCCGGCGTTAGCGGCCTTATTTGTGCGTCCTTTGCTTTTCCTGAGTTTACAATTTTCTCAGTCCCTGCTTCCTTTCCTATCCACTGTTACTCCTAGTCGGATTTCTTTGTTTTTCAAAAACTTTCGCCGCTCAGTAATTTTAGCTTATAGTTTTACTTGTCGAATGGTCGCGCCCTTGGCTTTCGCAACCTACTCTTTACTTTCCTGTTATTACAATGGTGCTGTCTTTACTTTTCGAAAATTTCCTTTATGCTGCTCAAGTGATCCAGCTCAGGAACCCGCCCAATAATTTAAGCATGAAATCTTTCTTTTTGGTACCGCCATGCTCATCTCTTTCTCTCCCGTAGTCACATTCTGAATCTTTTCCTTTTTCCATGTTCACAATCTCTTCAATATGTGGTTTTTTTAATAGTTTCAATGTGTTTTCCGTGTGAGAGGGGTCATTGAACAAAGGATTGACTTCCCTCGTAAAGATGAGTTCCTCAGTGTATGTACTTAGTTGTGCATGTACTTATTAGTTTGAATAAAGGGCAGTCGCCCCAAACAGTTCGCTCTAGCGATCGATTCTCCCATACAGGGGTCGAGATATTTTCTGGCCCCTGCCCAAATGGCACGCACATACGGGTCATGATGGAGAGGTGAGAAGTGCCGGCCCATGAGGGAAGCAGGAAGCTGCGGATCCACGGACAGATCCTGTCCGGGTGGAGGACTGTCGGATCCTCGCAGGATTACTCGCAACGCCGTCACTTTTAAGATTGAGAGAGAGTTTGTTTAACCCTGTGGAGTCCGCAATTGGACGGTACAGGTAAATGGTCATCAGGTAGTCTTTTTACCTTTCTCGTTCATGCTCTCTTCATTACCTGGTTCCTCTTACCTTCCTCGCTCATGCTCTCTTCATTACACGGTTACTTTTCTCTTCCTTTGTTCACGCTATTTTATGACCCTCCTCCGTTCTGCTTTTTCTTATTCTTCGTCTTCCTTTTTCTTCCCTGTTACTCCTCCACTTACATATTTCTCTTTAAAAAAGATTTGATCCTTATTTTCTTCAGTATGTACTTTTCTCCTTCCTGTAATCACGCTTTGCTCCTTTATGATGTACCACAGAGGTGAAGAAAGTGTTAAGACGATAAATCTGCATCGATACATTCCTTCGGCGTGATTTAATTGGTTACAACAACTGGTTCTTTAGCGAGATGGCGCCGTGTCGATCCCCATCCCCGACAGAATTGCGAATTTCACATCTTCGCTGCCTCCTTTTCCTCTTCCTGCGTCCATGCTCTCTTCTTTACCTGATTCCTTTCTTCTTCCTCTCTTCACGTTTTTTCAGACCATGGCTCTGTTCCTCTTTCCTCTGACTCGTTTTTCTTTCAATAGCTTCTCTTTATCGTTTTTCACAAACTTTCCGAGCTCAATAGTCTCAGCCTGAAATGTTGCTTTTCCTGTAGTCACGCTCTATCCTTTCGCTTCCTTCTTTCCTCTTCCTGTGACTCCTTCCGTCTTCACGTCTTCCTTTCTTTCTGTGTTTACGCTCTTCTTTATCGCTGAGTATTTCCATAGTTTCTGTCACTCATTATCTGACTTCATTTTCGAAAATGTTTTTCTGGCTCAATCATTCAAACTTATAATTTTACTCTTCTAATGACCATGGTGTTCTCCTTCCTTACTTCCTTTCATCTTCCTGTGATCACGCTCTCTGTCTGTGTCCCCTTTCTTTTCCCGTGGTTACGTTCTTTTCCTTCGCTCTCTCGTTTCCTCTTCCTGTGCTGACGCTTTTCTTTCTTTCGTGTTGCTCTTTACCTTCCAAATTTCTTTACGAAAACTTTCCCCTTCAAGTTCTTCAGCATAGACGTTTGCTCTTCTAGATGGCATGCCCTTTTTCTCTAACTATGCTCACGCTCTTTTCCTTTCTTTCTGTGTTTACTCTCTTCTTTATCCCTGCGTTCTTCCCTAGATTCTGTCATTCATTATCTGACTTCATTTTCGAAAATGTTCTGGCTCAATCATTCAAACTTATAATTTTACTCTTCTAATGACCACGGTGTTCTCCTTCCCTACTTCCTGTACCCTTTCCTTTCCCGTGGTCACGTTCTTTTCCTTCGCTTCTTCGTTTCCTCTTCCTGTGCTGACGCTTTTCTTTCTTTCGTGTTGCTGTTTACCTTCCTAATTTCTTCTACGAAAACTTTTCCCTTAAAGTTCTTCAGCATATACTTTTGCTCTTCCTGATAGCATCTCCTTTTCCTCTTCCTTTGCTCAAGCTCTCTTCCGTTTCTGCCTGTATTTTTCTTTCCTGCTACTCCCCATGAAACTTCCTTTCTGTCCGAACAGGTTTTCTTTTCCTTTAGAAAATATCTCAGATCAATCATTTCAGTTTGTACCTTTGCTTTTCCTAGGTTCACGCTCTGCTCTTTTGATGTCTTCTTTTCTCTTCCTGTGTTTATGGTCTTATCCTTGTCTTTCTTTTTGTCCTATTTAACTGTTAACGCCTTTTTCTATCCCGCATACTTTCTTTTTCCTTAGTACATATTGCATGACTTCCTTTCTTTTTCGAAAAATTTACCCGCTCAGGCGTTTCAACGTACACATTTCGTCTTCCACAATGGTCACTCCTTTCGACTTCGCTACCTACTTTTCCCTTTCCAATACACCTTTCGTGACTTTTTTACTTTTCGAAAATTTATCTTAAGTCGATCAAGTAATTCAGTTCAGAAATCCTCTGAATCACAGAAACATCCACTTCCACTTTTCCTCTTCTCTATTACTCAACCTCTGACTTCTTTCTTAGAAAAATTTCCTTCCTTCATTTTCGGAACTTTCCCAGCTCAATCATTTTTCTACTATTTCATTCTTCCTGCATCCACCCGCTGCTCTTTCGCTGCCTCCTTTTACCTTCCTGCGTTCAAGCTCCTTTCGTTACCTAACTCTTGTTCTCTTCCATTTTTCACTCTATTCTGGTTTTCTTTCCGTATATCTTTCCTGTTACTCCTGCTCTGTCTTATTTTCTTACCAAAAGCTTTCCTTCTTTCTGTTTAAAAAATTCACATCTGTCTGCCTTTACACACTCCCGTAGTCATACTGCTTCTTTTCGCTGCCTTCTTTCCTCTTGCTACGATAACTTTTTTCTCTTTCAGTACATCCTTTCATCTTCCTGTATTCACGCTCTTCTCACCCCCTGTTTCCCTTTATGATCATTGTCATTCGCCGTTTGACTTCTTTCTCTTTCTAAAACATTCGCCGCTGAATCATTTCAGCTTTTACTTATACATTTCGATGGTCACGCTCTTCCCTTTCGAAAAATCTATTTTTCTCCTCCCTATGAGGAAAGAGAAAAGAATATCATTCCCTTTCAAACATTTCCTTATGCTTCTGACGCGATCGACTTCAGGACACGCTGAAACCCTTTTCCTATCGTCACACTCTTATCTCTTTTCCCACCTCCTGTTCTTCTGCTTTGCTGCAAGTTTTCCCCTTCTTGTGGTCACGCTCTTCTTCTTCCCCGTAGCTTCTACACTTCCTGTGGTGATGTCTTTTACCTTTGCTGTCTCGTCTTCCTTTCATGTGTTGAAACTTTTGTCCTTAGCTCATCGTTTGTCTGCCCTCATACATCTACGCTTTTTAAAAATTTCATTTTCGCTACATTCTTTCTTTTTCCATATTACTCTACGCGTGACTGCATAAATTTTAGATGTCATCCTTGCGCCGCTGAAGTGACTCAAATCAGGAACCGGCTGAATCATTACAGATTATAATTCTAATCTCCGTCTGGTCACGATCTTCTTCTTCTCAACCTCTTTTGCCGTTCCCTATTAATTTACACATGCATTTTGTTTTGGAGAAGTTCATATGTTGACAAAAGTGATTCATTTTAAGAACGTGCAGAAATATTTACCCTTATTATTGTACTCTTCCTGTCCTCACTTGATTTTTCCTTCGGTGCACCTTTTGCTCTTTCTGTAGTCACGTACTTTAGCTTCGCAGCCTCCTTTCCTCTCTGTTAGCGTTCTTCACCCTAGCTTCTTTCTTTTCCTTCCCTGTTACTCCTCCTTAAACTCCGTTCTTTGTTCAAAACTTGCCATACTTAATCTCTTCACCGTGAGATATTGCACTCCCTGTAGTCATTCTGTGCAGATTCACTGCCTCCTTTCCTTCCTGTGTTTTCCGCTGTCTTCTTCAACTCATTCTTTTTCACTTTCTTTGTTCACGCTTGTTTTCAGACCTTGGCTCTGTTTCTCGTTCCTTTGACTCTTTTTCCTTTCAATAGCTGTCCTTCATCCTTTTTCACAAACTTTCCGAACTCAATAGTCTCAGCCTGAACTTTTTCTTTTTCTTTAGTCACGCTCTTTTTTTCGCTACCTTCTTTCCTTTTCTCGTGAACCCTTTCTTCTTCACTTCTTCCTTTCTTTTTGTGTTTATACTCTTCTCTATCGCTGCCTCTTTTCCTAGTTCGTCACTCATTATCTGACTTCATTTTTGAAAATTTTCCGGCTCAATCTTTCAATCTTATAATTTTATTCTTCTAAGGATCACCGTGATCCCCTTCCTACTTCCTTTCATCTTCCTGTGATAACGCTCTCTGTCTATGCAGCTTTCATTTCCCATGGTCACGTTCTTTTCCTTCGCTCTTTCGTTCCTTCTTCGTGTGCTGACGCTTTTCTTCTTAGCTTTTTTCTTTCGTGTTGCTTTCAAAGACTTCCCCTTCAAGTTCTTCAGCATGTACGTTTGCTCTTCCTGATGGCATGCTCTTTTTCTCTTCGTTTGTTCACGCTCTCTTCCGTTTCTGCCTCTATTTTTCTTACCTGTTACTCCTTCTGAAACTTCTTTTCTGTCTAATAGCTTTCCTTCTTTTTCTTTCAAAACATTTTTCAGCTCAATCATTTGAGTTTGTATTTTTGCTTTTCCTGTGTCCGCGCTCTCTTTTTTCGATGTCTATTTTTCCTTTTCCTGTGTTCATGGCCTTCTTGTCTTTCTTGTTTTCCTGTTCCCCTGTCCACGCTCTTCTCTTTCCCGCATACTATTTTTCCCTTGGTACATCTAAGTCTGACTTCTTTCTTTTTCGAAAGATTTACCCGCTCATGCGCTTCAGCGTACAATTTTAATCTTCCACAATGGTAACTCCTTTCCGCTACGCTACCTACTTTTCACTTCAAACAGAAGTCATCGCTCTTTCCACGTTTATAACTGAGTCACGGAAAAATTCTCATTGGTCGCCACCGGGAATCGAACATAGGGTCTTCCAGTTACGCGCTGGATATGCTTCCACTGCATCACAGCGGCCTCGAACTCCTTTAGACTCACATACACTAACTGCCAAGCCAATTGGCAGATTGCTTCTTGGACACCCGCACAATGCTGGGCATTCACCAAAGATGGTGAGCAGCAACTGAACAAATAATTTGAAGGCGAATGAATAATTAATACAGACACTTGACGTGGAATAGGAACATAAAACATAAGTCATCGCTCTTTCCACGTTTATTATTATCTAATTATTTGTTCAGTTATTATCTTTATTGCTCATTTATTTGATTGTTATTATCACTATTTGTTCGTTTCTTATCTTCTAATTATTTGTTCAGTTGCTGCTTACCATCTTTGGTGAATCCCCAGCATTGTGCGGGGCTCCAAAAAGCAACCTGCCAAATTGGCTTGGCAGTTAGTGTGTGTGAGTCTGGAGGAATTCGAGGCCGCTGTGGTGCAGTGGAAGCACATCCTGCGCGTAACTGGAAGACCCTGGGTTCGATTCCCGGTGGCGGCCAATGACAGTTTTTCCGTGACTCACTTATCCTTTCCTTTTCCTGTGTTTTACGATCTCTTCTTCACCTGATTCCTTTTCATTTCCTTTGTTCATGCTTTTTTTCACCTCTTACCTCTGTTCCTCTTTCCTCTGTCTCGTATTCATTTCAACATATTTCCTACTTTCTTTTTCAAAACCTTTCCTAGCTCAATCATGTGGGCGTGTATACTTTTATTCTTCCTCTAGTCACGCTATTCACTTCCGCTGCCTCCTTTACTCTTTTTGCAAACCACTTCCTTTTTAACTTCTTCCTTACGTCCTACGCCTAACTCTCTTCTGCCTCGCTGCCTTCTCTCCAACTTTCTGCTACTCCTTGTCCTAATTCATTTTCGAAAAATTTCCTGCTTAATCATTCAAACTTATACTTTTATTCCTCCAATCTTCATGCTGTTCACCTTCGTTGCCTAATTTTTACTTCCCCTTTGTTCCACTCTAGCACCTGCCTTTTTCGAACATTTACTTTACTCCGCTGAAGCAATTCATTTCATCTCATAGCTGAATCCCTTGAACTCAACCTTTCACCTTTCCTATGTCGACGTTTCTCTTTTTCGGTACCTTGGTTCTTAGAGTCGTCAAATTCTTCTACTTTGCTTCCTCCTTTCGTCTTCCTGTGATCACGTTCTTGCCCGTCAGTGCACCTTTCCTTTTCCTGTGGTCAGGTACCTTTTTTTCGCTATCTCGTTTCCTCTTCCTATGCTGACGCATTTCCACTTAGCTTCTTCCTCTTTCTTTTCTGTTTGTCTTTCTCTTTCGAGTTTCTTCTTCGAAAGCTTTCCCGCTCAAGCGCTTCAGCATGTGCTTTTGCTCTTCCTCATTCATGCCATGCACTTTTTCTCTTCCTTTTCCCCCGCTCCCTTCTGTCCCTGCATCTATTACAATTTCCTGTTACTGCTCCTGTAACTTCTTTTCCATCCAATAGCTTTCCATCTTGCACTTTCAAAAACTTTCTCAGCTCAATCATTTCAGTTTGTACTTTTGCTTTTCCTGTGTTCACGATCTGCTTTTTCCTTGCTTTCTGTCCTCTTCCTCTGTTCTGCGCTTCTCTGAGCCGCGTCCTCTCTTTTTCCTTGTTACATCTCCTGTAACTTCATTCTTTGGAAAAATTTAGCCTCTCAGCCGTTTCAGCGTAAACGTTTAGTTTTCCAGTGGGCACTCCTTACCGCTTCGCTAAGTACTTTTTTTCTTCTCAATCACTCCATCCGTGACATTTTTTCTTTTCGAAGATTTAACTTAGGCCGCTGAAGTGATTCGGTTCAGGAACCCGTAGAGTTGCTCAAACTGGCTCAGTCTCTTTCCTGAGGTCACGCTGCTATCTTTCAATACCTGGTTTGCCTTCTCTGTATTCGCGCTTTTCATATTTGCTTCGTTTCTTATTCCATGGGTAATATGTCTTCTCTTTCCCTGTTACCCTACTGCTGACTTCTTTCTTTTTTGAAAACGTTACTCTTTTCTTTAACGATAATTTCCTTTCTTTGTTTTCGAAAACCTTTCCTGTTAAGCTTTCTCTTGCTGCACTCACAGTTTCCTCCTGCGCAGATTCTTTTTCTTCTACTGGGCTCACGCTCTTTTCTCCTGTCTCCTTTCTTCTGTTTTGCTCAACCTCTGACTACTTATTCGAAACTTTTTCTTCTTTCATTTTCCAAAAACCTTCCCCGTTTAAACTTTTTCGCATCATATTTATTCTTCCTTTAGTCACGCTTTTAACTCTTTTGCTACCTCTCTTCCTGTTCCTGTATTCATATTTTCTTCATTACCTAATTACTTTCGTCTTCCTTTGTTCACAATCTTTTCATTTTGTGTGCCCGTTCTTCTTTCCTCTGACTCCTTTCCTTTCCTTTCCAGTAGCTTTCTTTGTTTCTGTTAAAAAGAAATTTCCCATGTCAGTCACATCTGCGTCTGTTTTTCCTTTAGCTGTATTCAGTCTTCTTTTTCGGTGCCTTTTTCTTTCTTTCGGCGTTAGCGGCCTTATTTGTGCGTCCTTTGCTTTTCCTGAGTTTACTCTCCTCAGTCCCTGCTTCCTTTCCTATCCACTGTTACTCCTAGTCGGATTTCTTTGTTTTTCAAAAACTTTCGCCGCTCAGTAATTTTAGCTTATAGTTTTACTTGTCGAATGGTCGCGCCCTTGGCGTTCGCAACCAACTCTTTACTTTCCTGTTATTACACTGGTGCTGTCTTTACTTTTCGAAAATTTCCTTTATGCTGCTCAAGTGATCCAGCTCAGGAACCCGCCCAATAATTTAAGCATGAAATCTTTCTTTTTGGTACCGCCATGCTCATCTCTTTCTCTCCCGTAGTCACATTCTGAATCTTTTCCTTTTTCCATGTTCACAATCTCTTCAATATGTGGTTTTTTTAATAGTTTCAATGTGTTTTCCGTGTGAGAGGGGTCATTGAACAAAGGATTGACTTCCCTCGTAAAGATGAGTTCCTCAGTGTATGTACTTAGTTGTGCATGAACGTATTAGTTTGAATAAAGGGCAGTCGCCCCAAACAGTTCGCTCTAGCGATCGATTCTCCCATACAGGGGTAGAGATATTTTCTGGCCCCTGCCCAAATGGCAAGCACATACGGGTCATGATGGAGAGGTGAGAAGTGCCGGCCCACGGGGGAAGCAGGAAGCTCCGGATCCACGGACAGATCCTGTCCGGGTGGAGAACTGTCGGATCCTCGCAGGATTACTCGCAACGCCGTCACTTTTAAGATTGAGAGAGAGTTTGTTTAACCCTGTGGAGTCCGCAATTGGACGGTACAGGTAAATGGTCATCAGGTAGTCCTTTTACCTTTCTCGTTCATGCTCTCTTCATTACCTGGTTCCTCTTACCTTCCTCGTTCATGCTCTCTTCATTACACGGTTACTTTTCTCTTCCTTTGTTCACGCTATTTTATGACCCTCCTTCGTTCTGCTTTTTCTTATTCTTCGTCTTCCTTTTTCTTCCCTGTTACTTCTTCACTTACATATTTCTCTTTCAAAAAGATTTGATCCTTATTTTCTTCAGTATGTACTTTTCTCCTTCCTGTAATCACGCTTTGCTCCTTTATGATGTACCACAGAGGTGAAAAAATTGTTCAGACGATAAATCTGCATCGATACATTCCTTCGGCGTGATTTAATTGGTTATAACAACAGGTTCTTTAGCGAGATGGCACCGTGTCGATCCCAATCCCCGACAGATTTGTGAATTTCACATCTTCGCTGCCTCCTTTTCCTCTTCCTGCGTCCATGCTCTCTTCTTTACCTGATTCCTTTCTTCTTCCTCTCTTCACGTTTTTTCAGACCTTGGCTCTGTTCCTCTTTCCTCTGACTCATTTTTCTTTCAATAGCTTCTCTTTATCGTTTTTCACAAACTTTCCGAGCTCAATAGTCTCTGCCTGAAATGTTGCTTTTCCTGTAGTCACGCTCTATCCTTTCTCTTCCTTCTTTCCTCTTCCTGTGACTCCTTCCGTCTTCACGTCTTCCTTTCTTTCTGTGTTTACGCTCTTCTTTATCGCTGCGTATTTCCATAGTTTCTGTCACTCATTATCTGACTTCATTTTCGAACATTTTCTGGCTCAATCATTCAAACTTATAATTTTACTCTTCTAATGACCACGGTGTTCTCCTTCCTTACTTCCTTTCATCTTCCTGTGATCACGCTCTCTGTCTGTGTCCCCTTTCCTTTCCCATGGTCACGTTCTTTTCCTTCGCTCTCTCGTTTCCTCTTCCTGTGCTGACGCTTTTCTTTCTTTCGTGTTGCTCTTTAGCTTCCTGATTTCTTTACGAAAACGTTTCCCTTTAAGTTCTTCAGCATGGACGTTTGCTCTTCTAGGTGGCATGCTCTTTTTCTCTAACTTTGTTTACGCTCTCTTCCTTTCTTTCTGTGTTTACTCTCTTCTTTATTGCTGCGTTCTTCCCTAGTTTCTGTCACTCATTATCTGAGTTCATTTTCGAAAATGTTCTGGCTCAATCATTCAAACTTATAATTTTACTCTTCTAGTGAATACGGTGTTCTCCTTCCCTACTTCCTGTACCCTTTCCTTTCCCGTGGTCACGTTCTTTTCCTTCGCTCCTTCGTTTCCTCTTAATGTGCTGACGCTTTTCTTTCTTTCGTGTTGCACTTTACCTTCCTAATTTCTTCTACGAAAACTTTTCCCTTAAAGTTCTTCAGCATATACTTTTGCTCTTCTTGATAGCATGTCCTTTTCCTCTTCCTTTGCTCAAGCTCTCTTCCGTTTCTGCCTGTATTTTTCTTTCCTGCTACTCCCATGAAACTTCTTTTCTGTCCGACAGGTTTTCTTTTTCTTTTAAAACATATCTCAGCTCAATCATTTCAGTTTGTACCTTTGCTTTTCCTAGGTTCACGCTCTGCTCTTTTGATGTCTTCTTTTCTCTTCCTGTGTTTATGGTCTTATCCTTGTCTTTCTTTTTGTCCTATTTAACTGTTCACGCCTTTTTCTATCGCGCATACTTTCTTTTTCCTTAGTACATATTGCATGACTTCTTTCTTTTTCGAAAGATTTACCCGCTCAGGCGTTTCAACGTACACATTTCGTCTTCCACAATGGTCACTCCTTTCGACTTCGCTACCTACTTATCCCTTTCCAATACTATTTTCGTGACTTTTTTACTTTTCGAAAATTTATCTTAAGTCGATGAAGTAATTCAGTTCAGAAATCCTCTGAATCACAGAAACATCCACTTCCACTTTTCCTCTTCTCTATTACTCAACCTCTGACTTCTTTCTTAGAAAAATTTCCTTCCTTCATTTTCGGAACTTTCCCAGCTCAATCATTTTTCTACTATTTCATTCTTCCTGCATCCACCCGCTGCTCTTTCGCTGCCTCCTTTTACCTTCCTGCGTTCAAGCTCCTTTCGTTACTTAACTCTTGTTCTCTTCCATTTTTCACTCTATTCTGGTTTTCTTTCCGTATATCTTTCCTGTTACTCCTGCTCTGTCATATTTTCTTTCCAAAAGCTTTCCTTCTTTCTGTTTAAAAAATTCACATCTGTCTGCCTTTACACACTCTCGTTGTCACACTGCTTCTTTTTGCTGCCTTCTTTCCTCTTCCTGCGATAACTTTCTTCTCTTTCAGTACATCCTTTCATCTTCCTGTATTCACGCTCTTCTCAGCCCCTGTTTCCCTTTATGATCATTGTCATTCGCCGTTTGACTTCTTTCTCTTTCTAAAACATTCGCCGCTGAATCATTTCAGCTTTTACTTATACATTTCGATGGTCACGCTCTTCCCTTTCGAAAAACCTATTTTTCTCCTCCCTATGAGGAAAGAGAAAAGAAGATCATTCCCTTTCAAACATTTCCTTATGCTTCTGACGCGATCGTCTTCAGGACACGCTGAAACCCTTTTCCTATCGTCACACTCTTATCTCTTTTCCCACCTCCTGTTCTTCTGCTTTGCTGCTAGTTTTCCCCTTCTTGTGGTCACGCTCTTCTTCTTCCCTGTAGCTTCTACACTTCCTGTGGTGATGTCTTTTACCTTCGCTGTTTGATCTTCCTTTCATGTGTTGAAACTTTTGTCCTTAGCTCATCGTTTGTCTGCCCTCATACATCTACACTTTTTAAAAATTTCATTTTCGCTACATTCTTTCTTTTTCCATATTACTCTACGCGTGACTGCATAAATTTTAGATGTCATCCTTGCGCCGCTGAAGTGACTCAAATCAGGAACCGGCTGAATCATTACAGATTATAATTCTAATCTCCCTCTGGTCACGATCTTCTTCTTCTCAACCTCTTTTGCCGTTCCCTATTAATTTACACATGCATTTTGTTTTGGAGAAGTTCATATGTTGACAAAAGTGATTCATTTTAAGAACGTGCAGAAATATTTACCCTTATTATTGTACTCTTCCTGTCCTCACTTGATTTTTCCTTCGGTGCATCTTTTGCTCTTTCTGTAGTCACGTACTTTAGCTTCGCTGCCTCCTTTCCTCTCTGTTAGCGTTCTTCACCCTAGCTTCTTTCTTTTCCTTCCCTGTTACTCCTCCTTACACTCATTTTTTTTCAAAACTTGCCATATTTAATCTCTTCACTGTGAGATATTGCACTCCCTGTAGTCATTCTGTGCAGCTTCACTGCCTCCTTTCCTTCCTGTGTTTTCCGCTGTCTTCTTCAACTCATTCTTTTTCACTTTCTTTGTTCACGCTTGTTTTCAGACCTTGGCTCTGTTTCTCGTTCCTTTGACTCCTTTTCCTTTCAATAGCTGTCCTTCATCCTTTTTCACAAACTTTCCGAACTCAATAGTCTCAGCCTGAACTTTTTCTTTTTCTTTAGTCACGCTCTTTTTTTTTCGCTACCTTCTTTCATTTTCTCGTGAGCACTTTCTTCTTCACTTCTTCCTTCCTTTTTGTGTTTATGCTCTTCTCTATCGCTGCCTCTTTTCCTAGTTCGTCACTCATTATATGACTTCATTTTTGAAAATTTTCCGGCTCAATCTTTCAATCTTATAATTTTATTCTTCTAAGGATCACCGTGATCCCCTTCCTACTTCCTTTCATCTTCCTGTGATAACGCTCTCTGTCTATGCAGCTTTCATTTCCCATGGTCACGTTCTTTTCCTTCGCTCTCTCGTTCCTTCTTCGTGTGCTGACGCTTTTCTTCTTAGCTTTTTTCTTTCTTGTTGCTTTCAAAGACTTCCCCTTCAAGTTCTTCAGCATGTACTTTTGCTCTTCCTGATGGCATGCTCTTTTTCTCCTTCGTTTGTTCATGCTCTCTTCCATTTCTGCCTCTATTTTTCTTACCTGTTACTCCTTCTGAAACTTCTTTTCTGTCTAATAGCTTTCCTTCTTTCTCTTTCAAAATATTTCTCAGCTCATTCATTTGAGTTTGTATTTTTGCTTTTCCTGTGTCCGCGCTCTCTTTTTTCGATGTCTATTTTTCCTTTTCCTGTGTTCATGGCCTTCTCCTTGTCTTTCTAGTTTCCTGTTCCTCTGTCCACGCTCTTCTCTTTCCCGCATGCTATTTTTCCCTTGGTACATCTAAGTCTGACTTCTTCCTTTTTCGAAAGATTTACACGCTCATGAGCTTCATCGTACACTTTTAATCTTCCACAATGGTAACTCCTTTCCGCTACGCTACCTACTTTTCACTTCAAACAGAAGTCATCGCTCTTTCCACGTTTATAACTGAGTCACGAGAAAATTCTCATTGGCCGCCACCGGGAATCGAACATAGGGTCTTCCAGTTACGCGCTGGATATGCTTCCACTGCATCACAGCGGCCTCGAACTCCTTTAGACTCACATACACTAACTGCCAAGCCAGTTGGCAGATTGCTTCTTGGACACCCGCACAATGCTGGGCATTCACCAAAGATGGTGAGCAGCAACTGAACAAATAATTTGAAGGCGAATGAATAATTAATACAGACACTTGACGTGGAATAGGAACATTAAACAGAAGTCATCGCTCTTTCCACGTTTATTATTATCTAATTATTTGTTCAGTTATAATCTTTATTGCTTATTTATTTGATTGTTATTATCACTATTTGTTCGTTTCTTATCTTCTAATTATTTGTTCAGTTGCTGCTTACCATCTTTGGTGAATCCCCAGCATTGTGCGGGGCTCCAAAAAGCAACCTGCCAAATTGGCTTGGCAGTTAGTGTGTGTGAGTCTGGAGGAATTCGAGGCCGCTGTGGTGCAGTGGAAGCATATCCTGCGCGCAACTGGAAGACCCTGGGTTCGATTCCCGGTGGCGGCCAATGACAGTTTTTCCGTGACTCACTTATCCTTTCCTTTTCCTGTGTTTTACGATCTCTTCTTCACCTGATTCCTTTTCATTTCCTTTGTTCATGCTTTTTTTCAGCTCTTACCTCTGTTCCTCTTTCCTCTGTCTCGTATTCATTTCAACATATTTCCTACTTTCTTTTTCAAAACCTTTCCTAGCTCAATCATGTGGGCGTGTATACTTTTATTCTTCCTCTAGTCACGCTCTTCACTTCCGCTGCCTCCTTTACTCTTTTTGCAAACACTTCCTTTTTAACTTCTTCCTTACGTCCTACGCCTAACTCTCTTCTGCCTTGCTGCCTTCTCTCCAACTTCCTGCTACTCTTTGTCCTAATTCATTTTCGAAAAATTTCCTGCTTAATCATTCAAACTTATACTTTTATTCCTCCAATCTTCATGCTGTTCACCTTCGTTGTCTAATTTTTACTTCCGCTTTGTTCCACTCTAGCACCTGCCTTTTTCGAACATTTACTTTACTCCGCTGAAGCAATTCATTTCAACTCATAGCTGAATCCCTTGAACTCAACCTTTCACCTTTCCTATGTCGACGTTTCTCTTTTTCGGTACCTTGGTTCTTAGAGTCGTCAAATTCTTCTACTTTGCTTCCTCCTTTCGTCTTCCTGTGATCACGTTCTTGCCCGTCAGTGCCCCTTTCCTTTTCCTGTGGTCAGGTACCTTTTTTCGCTATCTCGTTTCCTCTTCCTATGCTGACGCATTTCCACTTAGCTTCTTCCTCTTTCTTTCCTGTTTGTCTTTCTCTTTCGAGTTTCTTCTTCGAAAGCTTTCCCGCTCAAGCGCTTCAGCATGTGCTTTTGCTCTTCCTCATTCATGCCATGCACTTTTTCTCTTCCTTTTCCCCCGCTCCCTTCTGTCCCTGCATCTATTACACTTTCCTGTTACTGCTCCTGTAACTTCGTTTCCATCCAATAGCTTTCCATCTTGCACTTTCAAAAACTTTCTCAGCTCAATCATTTCAGTTTGTACTTTCGCTTTTCCTGTGTTCACGATCTGCTTTTTCCTTGCTTTCTGTCCTCTTCCTCTGTTCTGCTCTTCTCTGAGCCGCGTCCTCTCTTTTTTCCTTGTTACATCTCCTGTAACTTCATTCTTTTGGAAAAATTTAGCCTCTTAGCCGTTTCAGCGTAAACTTTGAGTTTTCCAGTGGGCACTCCTTACCGCTTCGCTAAGTACTTTTTTTTTCTTCTCAATCACTCCATTCGTGACATTTTTTCTTTTCGAAGATTTAACTTAGGCCGCTGAAGTGATTCGGTTCAGGAACCCGTAGAATTGCTCAAACTGGCTCAGTCTCTTTCCTGAGGTCACGCTCCTATCTTTCAATACCTGGTTTGCCTTCTCTGTATTCGTGCTTTTCATCTTTGCTTCGTTTCCTTTTTCCATGGGTAATATGTCTTCTCTTTCCCTGTTACCCTACTGCTGACTTATTTCTTTTTTGAAAAGGTTACTCTTTTCTTTAACGATAATTTTCTTTCTTTGTTTTCGAAAACCTTTCCTGTTAAGCTTTCTCTTGCTGCACTCACAGTTTCCTCCTGCGCAGATTCTTTTTCTTCTACTGGGCTCACGCTCTTTTCTCCTGTCTCCTTTCTTCTGTTTTGCTCAACCTCTGACTACTTATTCGAAACTTTTTCTTCTTTCAATTTCGAAAACCTTCCCCGTTCAAACTTTTTCGCATCATATTTGTTCTTCCTGTAGTCAAGCTTTACTCTTTTGCTACCTCTCTTCCTGTTCCTGTATTCACGTTTTCTTCATTACCTAATTACTTTCGTCTTTGTTTGTTCACAATCTTTTCATTTTGTGTGCCCGTTCTTCTTTCCTCTGACTCCTTTCCTTTCCTTTCCAGTAGCTTTCTTTCTTTCTGTTAAAAAGAAATTTCCCATGTCAGTCACATCTGCATCTGTTTTTCCTTTAGCTGTATTCAGTCTTCTTTTTCGGTGCCTTTTTCTTTCTTCCGGCGTTAGCGGCCTTATTAGTGCTTCCTTTGCTTTTCCTGGGTTTACACTCTTCTCACTCCCTGCTTCCTTTCCTATGCACTGTTACTCCTAGTCTGATTTCTTTGTTTTTCAAAAACTTTCGCCGCTCAGTAATTTTAGCTTATAGTTTTACTTGTCGAATGGTCGCGCCCTTGGCTTTCGCAACCTACTCTTTACTTTCCTGTTATTACAAAGGTGCTGTCTTTACTTTTCGAAAATTTCCTTTATGCTGCTCAAGTGATCCAGCTCAGGAACCCGCCCAATAATTTAAGCATGAAATCTTTCTTTTTGGTACGGCCATGCTCATCTCTTTCTCTCCCGTAGTCACATTCTGAATCTTTTCCTTTTTCCATGTTCACAATCTCTTCAATATGTGGTTTTTTTAATAGTTTCAATGTGTTTTCCGTGTGAGAGGGGTCATTGAACAAAGGATTGACTTCCCTCGTAAAGATGAGTTCCTCAGTGTATGTACTTAGTTGTGCATGAACGTATTAGTTTGAATAAAGGGCACTCGCCCCAAACAGTTCGCTCTAGCGATCGATTCTCCCATACAGGGGTAGAGATATTTTCTGGCCCCTGCCCAAATGGCAAGCACATACGGGTCATGATGGAGAGGTGAGAAGTGCCGGCCCACGGGGGAAGCAGGAAGCTCCGGATCCACGGACAGATCCTGTCCGGGTGGAGGACTGTCGGATCCTCGCAGGATTACTCGCAACGCCGTCACTTTTAAGATTGAGAGAGAGTTTGTTTAACCCTGTGGAGTCCGCAATTGGACAGTACAGGTAAATTGGTCATCAGGTAGTCCTTTTTACCTTTCTCGTTCATGCTCTCTTCATTACCTGGTTCCTCTTACCTTCCTCGTTCATGCTCTCTTCATTACATGGTTACTTTTCTCTTCCTTTGTTCACGCTATTTTATGACCCTCTTCCGTTCTGCTTTTTCTTATTCTTCGTCTTCCTTTTTCTTCCCTGTTACTCCTTCACTTACATATTTCTCTTTCAAAAAGATTTGATCCTTATTTTATTCAGTATGTACTTTTCTCCTTCCTGTAATCACGCTTTGCTCCTTTATGATGTACCACAGAGGTGAAAAAATTGTTCAGACGATAAATCTGCATCGATACATTCCTTCGGCGTGATTTAATTGGTTACAACAACTGGTTCTTTAGCGAGATGGCGCCGTGTCGATCCCCATCCCCGACAGAATTTGTGAATTTCACATCTTCGCTGCCTCCTTTTCCTCTTCCTGCGTCCATGCTCTCTTCTTTACCTGATTCCTTTCTTCTTCCTCTCTTCACGTTTTTTCAGACCTTGGCTCTGTTCCTCTTTCCTCTGACTCGTTTTTCTTTCAATAGCTTCTCTTTATCGTTTTTCACAAACTTTCCGAGCTCAATAGTCTCAGCCTGAAATGTTGCTTTTCCTGTAGTCACCCTCTATCCTTTCTCTTCCTTCTTTCCTCTTCCTGTGACTCCTTCCGTCTTCACGTCTTCCTTTCTTTCTGTGTTTACGCTCTTCTTTATCGCAGCGTATTTCCCTAGTTTCTGTCACTCATTATCTGACTTCATTTTCGAAAATTTTCTGGCTCAATCATTCAAACTTATAATTTTACTCTTCTAATGACCACGGTGTTCTCCTTCCTTACTTCCTTTCATCTTCCTGTGATCACGCTCTCTGTCTGTGTCCCCTTTCCTTTCCCGTGGTCACGTTCTTTTCCTTCGCTCTCTCGTTTCCTCTTCCTGTGCTGACGCTTTTCTTTCTTTCGTGTTGCTCTTTATATTCCTAATTTCTTTACGAAAACTTTCCCCTTCAAGTTCTTCCGCTTACAACGTTTGCTCTTCTAGGTGACATGCTCTTTTTCTCTAACTTTGTTTACGCTCTCTTCCTTTCTTTCTGTGTTTACTCTCTTCTTTATTGCTGCGTTCTTCCTAAGTTTCTGTCACTCATTATCTGACTTCATTTTCGAAAATGTTCTGGCTCAATCATTCAAACTTATAATTTTACTCTTCTAGTGACCACGGTGTTCTCCTTCCTTACTTCCTGTACCCTTTCCTTTCCCGTGGTCACGTTCTTTTCCTTCGCTTCCTCGTTTCCTCTTCCTGTGCTGACGCTTTTCTTTCTTTCGTGTTGCTCTTTACCTTCCTAATTTCTTCTACGAAAACTTTTCCCTTAAAGTTCTTCAGCATATACTTTTGCTCTTCTTGATAGCATGTCCTTTTTCTCTTCCTTTGCTCACGCTCTCTTCCGTTTCTGCCTGTATGTTTCTTTCCTGCTACTCCCCATGAAACTTCTTTTCTGCCCAACAGGTTTTCTTTTTCTTTCAAAAAATTTCTCAGCTCAATCATTTCAGTTTGTACCTTTGCTTTTCCTAGGTTCACGCTCTGCTCTTTTGATGTCTTCTTTTCTCTTCCTGTGTTTATGGTCTTATCCTTGTCTTTCTTTTTGTCCTATTTAACTGTTCACGCCTTTTTCTATCCCGCATACTTTCTTTTTCCTTAGTACATTTTGCATGACTTCTTTCTTTTTCGAAAAATTTACCCGCTCAGGCTCTTCAACGTACACATTTCGTCTTCCACAATGGTCACTCCTTTCGACTTCGCTACCTACTTTTCCCTTTCCAATACTCTTTTCGTGACCTTTTTACTTTTCGAAAATTTATCTTAGGTCGATGAAGTAATTCAGTTCAGAAATCCTCTGAATCACAGAAACATCCACTTCCACTTTTCCTCTTCTCTATTACTCAACCTCTGACTTCTTTCTTAGAAAAATTTCCTTCCTTCATTTTCGGAACTTTCCCAGCTCAATCATTTTTCTACTATTTCATTCTTCCTGCATCCACCCGCTGCTCTTTCGCTGCCTCCTTTTACCTTCCTGCGTTCAAGCTCCTTTCGTTACCTAACTCTTGTTCTCTTCCATTTTTCACTCTATTCTGGTTTTCTTTCCGTATATCTTTCCTGTTACTCCTGCTCTGTCTTATTTTCTTTCCAAAAGCTTTCCTTCTTTCTGTTTAAAAAATTCACATCTGTCTGCCTTTACACACTCCCGTAGTCATACTGCTTCTTTTCGCTGCCTTCTTTCCTCTTGCTACGATAACTTTTTTCTCTTTCAGTACATCCTTTCATCTTCCTGTATTCACGCTCTTCTCACCCCTGTTTCCCTTTATGATCATTGTCATTCGCCGTTTGACTTCTTTCTCTTTCTAAAACATTCGCCGCTGAATCATTTCAGCTTTTACTTATACATTTCGATGGTCACGCTCTTCCCTTTCGAAAAATCTACTTTTTCTCCTCCCTATGAGGAAAGAGAAAAGAAGATCATTCCCTTTCAAACATTTCCTTATGCTTCTGACGCGATCGACTTCAGGACACGCTGAAACCCTTTTCCTATCGTCACACTCTTATCTCTTTTCCCACCTCCTGTTCTTCTGCTTTGCTGCTAGTTTTCCCCTTCTTTGTGGTCACGCTTTTCTTCTTCCCCGTAGCTTCTACACTTCCTGTGGTGATGTCTTTTACCTTCGCTGTCTCGTCTTCCTTTCATGTGTTGAAACGTTTTGTCCTTAGCTCATCGTTTGTCTGCCCTCATACATCTACCCTTTTTAAAAATTTCATTTTCGCTACATTCTTTCTTTTTCCATATTACTCTACGCGTGACTGCATAAATTTTAGATGTCATCCTTGCGCCGCTGAAGTGACTCAAATCAGGAACCGGCTGAATCATTACAGATTATAATTCTAATCTCCCTCTGGTCACGATCTTCTTCTTCTCAACCTCTTTTGCCGTTCCCTATTAATTCACACATGCATTTTGTTTTGGAGAAGTTCATATGTTGACAAAAATGATTCATTTTAAGAACGTGCAGAAACATTTACGCTTATTATTGTACTCTCCTGTCCTCACTTGATTTTTCCTTCGGTGCATCTTTTGCTCTTTCTGTAGTCACGTACTTTAGCTTCGCTGCCTCCTTTCCTCTCTGTTAGCGTTCTTCACCCTAGCTTCTTTCTTTTCCTTCCCTGTTACTCTTCCTTAAACTCCTTTCTTTTTCAAAACTTGCCATACTTAATCTCTTCACTGTGAGATATTGCACTCCCTGTAGTCATTCTGTGCAGCTTCACTGCCTCCTTTCCTTCCTGTGTTTTCCGCTGTCTTCTTCAACTCATTCTTTTTCACTTTCTTTGTTCACGCTTGTTTTCAGACCTTGGCTCTATTTCTCGTTCCGTTGACTCCTTTTCCTTTTAATAGCTGTCCTTCATCCTTTTTCACAAACTTTCCGAACTCAATAGTCTTAGCCTGAACTTTTTCTTTTTCTTTAGTTACGCTCTTTTTTTTTCGCTACCTTCTTTCCTTTTCTCGTGAGCCCTTTCTTCTTCACTTCTTCCTTTCTTTTTGTGTTTATGCTCTTCTCTATCGCTGCCTCTTTTCCTAGTTCGTCACTCATTATCTGACTTCATTTTTGAAAATTTTCCGGCTCAATCTTTCAATCTTATAATTTTATTCTTCTAAGGATCACTGTGATCCCCTTCCTTACTTCCTTTCATCTTCCTGTGATAACGCTCTCTGTCTATTCAGCTTTCATTTCCCATGGTCACGTTCTTTTCCTTCGCTCTCTCGTTTCTTCTTCGTGTGCTGACGCTTTTCTTCTTAGCTTTTTTCTTTCGTGTTGCTTTTAAAGACTTCCCCTTCAAGTTCTTCAGCATGTACTTTTGCTCTTCCTGATGGCATGCTCTTTTTCTCTTCGTTTGTTCATGCTCTCTTCCGTTTCTGCCTCTATTTTCCTTACCTGTTACTCCTTCTGAAACTTCTTTTCTGTCTAATAGCTTTCCTTCTTTCTCTTTCAAAACATTTCTCAGCTCATTCATTTGAGTTTGTAATTTTGCTTTTCCTGTGTCCGCGCTCTCTTTTTTCGATGTCTATTTTTCCTTTTCCTGTGTTCATGGCCTTCTCCTTGTCTTTCTTGTTTCCTGTTCCCCTGTCCACGCTCTTCTCTTTCCCGCATGCTATTTTCCCCTTGGTACATCTAAGTCTGACTTCTTTGTTTTTCGAAAGATTTACCCGCTCATGCGCTTCAGCGTACACTTTTAATCTTCCACAATGGTAACTCCTTTCCGCTACGCTACCTACTTTTCACTTTAAACAGAAGTCATCGCTCTTTCCACGTTTATAACTGAGTCACGGAAAAATTCTCATTGGCCGCCTCCGGGAATCGAACATAGGGTCTTCCAGTTACGCGCTGGATATGCTTCCACTGCATCACAGCGGCCTCGAACTCCTTTAGACTCACATACACTAACTGCCAAGCCAGTTGGCAGATTGCTTCTTGGACACCCGCACAATGCTGGGCATTCACCAAAGATGGTGAGCAGCAACTGAACAAATAATTTGAAGGCGAATGAATATTTAATACAGACACTTGACGTGGAATAGGAACATTAAACAGAAGTCATCGCTCTTTCCACGTTTATTAATAATCTAATTATTTGTTCAGTTATTATCTTTATTGCTCATTTATTTGATTGTTATTATCACTATTTGTTCGTTTCTTATCTTCTAATTATTTGTTCAGTTGCTGCTTACCATCTTTGGTGAATCCCCAGCATTGTGCGGGGCTCCAAAAAGCAACCTGCCAAATTGGCTTGGCAGTTAGTGTGTGTGAGTCTGGAGGAATTCGAGGCCGCTGTGGTGCAGTGGAAGCATATCCTGCGCGTAACTGGAAGACCCTGGGTTCGATTCCCGGTGGCGGCCAATGACAGTTTTTCCGTGACTCACTTATCCTTTCCTTTTCCTGTGTTTTACGATCTCTTCTTCACCTGATTCCTTTTCATTTCCTTTGTTCATGCTTTTTTTCAGCTCTTGCCTCTGTTCCTCTTTCCTCTGTCTCGTATTCATTTCAACATATTTCCTACTTTCTTTTTCAAAACCTTTCCTAGCTCAATCATATGGGCGTGTATACTTTTATTCTTCCTCTAGTCACGCTCTTCACTTCCTCTGCCTCCTTTTCTCTTTTTGCAACCACTTCCTTTTTAACTTCTTTCCTTACGTCCTACGCCTAACTCTCTTCTGCCTCGCTGCCTTCTCTCCAACTTCCTGCTACTCCTTGTCCTAGATCATTTTCGAAAAATTTCCTGCTTAATCATTCAAGCTTATACTTTTATTCCTCCAATCTTCATGCTATTCACCTTCGTTGCCTAATTTTTACTTCCCCTTTGTTCCACTCTAGCACCTGCCTTTTTCGAACATTTACTTTACTCCGCTGAAGCAATTCATTTCATCTCATAGCTGAATCCCTTGAACTCAACCTTTCACCTTTCCTATGTCGACCTTTCTCTTTTTCGGTACCTTGGTTCTTAGAGTCGTCAAATTCTTCTACTTTGCTTCCTCCTTTCGTCTTCCTGTGATCACGTTCTTGCCCGTCAGTGCCCCTTTCCTTTTCCTGTGGTCAGGTACCTTTTTTTTCGCTATCTCGTTTCCTCTTCCTATGCTGACGTATTTCCACTTAGCTTCTTCCTCTTTCTTTTCTGTTTGTCTTTCTCTTTCGAGTTTCTTCTTCGAAAGCTTTCCCGCTCAAGCGCTTCAGCATGTGCTTTTGCTCTTCCTCATTCATGCCATGCACTTTTTCTCTTCCTTTTCCCCCGCTCCCTTCTGTCCCTGCATCTATTACACTTTCCTGTTACTGCTCCTGTAACTTCTTTTCCATCCAATAGCTTTCCTTCTTGCACTTTCAAAAACTTTCTCGGCTCAATCATTTCAGTTTGTACTTTCGCTTTTCCTGTGTTCACGATCTGCTTTTTCCTTGCTTTCTGTCCTCTTATTCTGTTCTGCTCTTATCTGAGCCGTGTCCTCTCTTTTTCCGTGTTACATCTCCTGTAACTCTACTCTTTTTGGAAAAATTTAGCCTCTCAGCCGTTTCAGCGTATACTTTTAGTTTTCCAGTGGGCACTCCTTACCGCTTCGCTAAGTACATTTTTTTCTTCTCAATCACTCCATCCGTGACATTTTTGCTTTTCGAAGATTTAACATAGGCCGCTGAAGTCATTCGGTTCAGGAACCCGTAGAGTTGCTCAAACTGGCTCAGTCTCTTTCCTGAGGTCACGCTCCTATCTTTCAATACCTGGTTTGCCTTCTCTGTATTCGCGCTTTTTACATTTGCTTCGTTTCTTTTTCCATGGGTAATATGTCTTCTCTTTCCCTGTTACCCTACTGCTGACTTCTTTCTTTTTTGAAAACGTTACTCTTTTCTTTAACGATAATTTTCTTTCTTTGTTTTCGAAAACCTTTCCTGTTAAGCTTTCTCTTGCTGCACTCACAGTTTCCTCCTGCGCAGATTCTTTTTCTTCTACTGGGCTCACGCTCTTTTCTCCTGTCTCCTTTCTTCTGTTTTGCTCAACCTCTGACTACTTATTCGAAACTTTTTCTTCTTTCATTTTCGAAAACCTTCCCCGTTCAAACTTTTTCGCATCATATTTGCTCTTCCTGTAGTCAAGTTTTACTCTTTTGCTACCTCTCTTCCTGTTCCTGTATTCACGTTTTCTTCATTACCTAATTACTTTCGTCTTTGTTTGTTCACAATCTTTTCATTTTGTGTGCCCGTTCTTCTTTCCTCTGACTCCTTTCCTTTCCTTTCCAGTAGCTTTCTTTGTTTCTGTTAAAAAGAAATTTCCCATGTCAGTCACATCTGCGTCTGTTTTTCCTTTAGCTGTATTCAGTCTTCTTTTTCGGTGCCTTTTTTCTTTCTTCTGGCGTTAGCGGCCTTATTAGTGCTTCCTTTGCTTTTCCTGGGTTTACACTCTTCTCACTCCCTGCTTCCTTTAATATCCACTGTTACTCCTAGTCGGATTTCTTTGTTTTTCAAAAACTTTCGCCGCTCAGTAATTTTAGCTTATAGTTTTACTTGTCGAATGGTCGCGCCCTTGGCTTTCGCAACCTACTCTTTACTTTCCTGTTATTACACTGGTGCTGTCTTTACTTTTCGAAAATTTCCTTTATGCTGCTCAAGTGATCCAGCTCAGGAACCCGCCCAATAATTTAAGCATGAAATCTTTCTTTTTTGGTACGGCCATGCTCATCTCTTTCTCTCCCGTAGTCACATTCTGAATCTTTTCCTTTTTCCATGTTCACAATCTCTTCAATATGTGGTTTTTTTAATAGTTTCAATGTGTTTTCCGTGTGAGAGGGGTCATTGAACAAAGGATTGACTTCCTCGTAAAGATGAGTTCCTCAGTGTATGTACTTAGTTGTGCATGAACGTATTAGTTTGAATAAAGGGCACTCGCCCCAAACAGTTCGCTCTAGCGATCGATTCTCCCATACAGGGGTCAAGATATTTTCTGGCCCCTGCCCAAATGGCAAGCACATACGGGTCATGATGGAGAGGTGAGAAGTGCCGGCCCACGGGGGAAGCAGGAAGCTGCGGATCCACGGACAGATCCTGTCCGGGTGGAGGACTGTCGGATCCTCGCAGGATTACTCGCAACGCCGTCACTTTTAAGATTGAGAGAGAGTTTGTTTAACCCTGTGGAGTCCGCAATTGGACAGTACAGGTAAATGGTCATCAGGTAGTCTTTTTACCTTTCTCGTTCATGCTCTCTTCATTACCTGGTTCCTCTTACCTTCCTCGTTCATGCTCTCTTCATTACATGGTTACTTTTCTCTTCCTTTGTTCACGCTATTTTATGACCCTCTTCCGTTCTGCTTTTTCTTATTCTTCGTCTTCCTTTTTCTTCCCTGTTACTCCTTCACTTACATATTTCTCTTTCAAAAAGATTTGATCCTTATTTTATTCAGTATGTACTTTTCTCCTTCCTGTAATCACGCTTTGCTCCTTTATGATGTACCACAGAGGTGAAAAAATTGTTCAGACGATAAATCTGCATCGATACATTCCTTCGGCGTGATTTAATTGGTTACAACAACTGGTTCTTTAGCGAGATGTCGCCGTGTCGATCCCCATCCCCGACAGATTTGTGAATTTCACATCTTCGCTGCCTCCTTTTCCTCTTCCTGCGTCCATGCTCTCTTCTTTACCTGATTCCTTTCTTCTTCCTCTCTTCACGCTTTTTCAGACCTTGGCTCTGTTCCTCTTTCCTCTGACTCGTTTTTCTTTCAACAGCTTCTCTTTGTCGTTTTTCACAAACTTTCCGAGCTCAATAGTCTCTGCCTGAAATGTTGCTTTTCCTGTAGTCACGCTCTATCCTTTCGCTTCCTTCTTTCCTCTTCCTGTGACTCCTTCCCTTCTTCACGTCTTCCTTTCTTTCTGTGTTTAGGCTCTTTTTATCGCTGCGTATTTCCTTAGTTTCTGTCACTCATTATCTGACTTCATTTTCGAAAAATTTCTTGGCTCAATCATTCAAACTTATAATTTTACTCTTCTAATGACCACGGTGTTCTCCTTCCTTACTTCCTTTCTTCTTCCTGTGATCACGCTCTCTGTCTGTGTCCCCTTTCCTTTCCCGTGGTCACGTTCTTTTCCTTCGCTCTCTCGTTTCCTCTTCCTGTGCTGACGCTTTTCTTTCTTTCGTGTTGCTCTTTACCTTCCTAATTTCTTTACGAAATCTTTCCCCTTCAAGTTCTTCCGCACAGACGTTTGCTCTTCTAGGTGGCATGCTCTTTTTCTCTAACTTTGTTTACGCTCTTTTCCTTTCTTTCTGTGTTTACTCTCTTCTTTATTGCTGCGTTCTTCCCTAGTGTCTGTCACTCATTATCTGACTTCATTTTCGAAAATGTTCTGGCTCAATCATTCAAACTTATAATTTTACTCTTCTAGTGACCACGGTGTTCTCCTTCCCTACTTCCTGTACCCTTTCCTTTCCCGTGGTCACGTTCTTTTCCTTCGCTCCTTCGTTTCCTCTTCCTGTGCTGACGCTTTTCTTTCTTTCGTGTTGCTCTTTACCTTTCCTAATTTCTTCTACGAAAACTTTTCCCTTAAAGTTCTTCAGCATATACTTTTGCTCTTCTTGATAGCATGTCCTTTTTCTCTTTCCTTTGCTCAAGCTCTCTTCCGTTTCTGCCTGTATTTTTCTTTCCTGCTACTCCCCATGAAACTTCTTTGCTGTCCAACAGGTTTTCTTTTTCTTTCAAAAAATTTCTCAGCTCAATCATTTCAGTTTGTACCTTTGCTTTTCCTAGGTTCACGCTCTGCTCTTTTGATGTCTTCTTTTCTCTTCCTGTGTTTATGGTCTTATCCTTGTCTTTCTTTTTGTCCTATTTAACTGTTCACGCCTTTTTCTATCCCGCATACTTTCTTTTTCCTTAGTACATATTGCATGACTTCCTTCTTTTTCGAAAGATTTACCCGCTCAGGCGCTTTCAACGTACACATTTCGTCTTCCACAATGGTCACTCCTTTCGACTTCGCTACCTACTTTTCCCTTTCCAATACTCCTTTTCGTGACCTTTTAACTTTTCGAAAATTTATCTTAGGTCGATGAAGTAATTCAGTTCAGAAATCCTCTGAATCACAGAAACATCCACTTCCACTTTTCCTCTTCTCTATTACTCAACCTCTGACTTCTTTCTTAGAAAAATTTCCTTCCTTCATTTTCGGAACTTTCCCAGCTCAATCATTTTTCTACTATTTCATTCTTCCTGCATCCACCCGCTGCTCTTTCGCTGCCTCCTTTTACCTTCCTGCGTTCAAGCTCCTTTCGTTACCTAACTCTTGTTCTCTTCCATTTTTCACTCTATTCTGGTTTTCTTTCCGTATATCTTTCCTGTTACTCCTGCTCTGTCTTATTTTCTTTCCAAAAGCTTTCCTTCTTTCTGTTTAAAAAATTCACATCTGTCTGCCTTTACACACTCCCGTAGTCATACTGCTTCTTTTCGCTGCCTTCTTTCCTCTTGCTACGATAACTTTTTTCTCTTTCAGTACATCCTTTCATCTTCCTGTATTCACGCTCTTCTCACCCCCTGTTTCCCTTTATGATCATTGTCATTCGCCGTTTGACTTCTTTCTCTTTCTAAAACATTCGCCGCTGAATCATTTCAGCTTTTACTTATACATTTCGATGGTCACGCTCTTCCCTTTCGAAAAATCTATTTTTCTCCTCCCTATGAGGAAAGAGAAAAGAAGATCATTCCCTTTCAAACATTTCCTTATGCTTCTGACGCGATCGTCTTCAGGACACGCTGAAACCCTTTTCCTATCGTCACACTCTTATCTCTTTTCCCACCTCCTGTTCTTCTGCTTTGCTGCTAGTTTTCCCCTTCTTGTGGTCACGCTCTTCTTCTTCCCCGTAGCTTCTACACTTCCTGTGGTGATGTCTTTTACCTTCGCTGTCTCGTCTTCCTTTCATGTGTTGAAACTTTTGTCCTTAGCTCATCGTTTGTCTGCCCTCATGCATCTACCCTTTTTAAAAATTTCATTTTCGCTACATTCTTTCTTTTTCCATATTACTCTACGCGTGACTGCATAAATTTTAGATGTCATCCTTGCGCCGCTGAAGTGACTCAAATCAGGAACCGGCTGAATCATTACAGATTATAATTCTAATCTCCCTCTTGGTCACGATCTTCTTCTTCTCAACCTCTTTTGCCGTTCCCTATTAGTTCACACATGCATTTTGTTTTGGAGAAGTTCATATGTTGACAAAAGTGATTCATTTTAAGAACGTGCAGAAACATTTACGCTTATTATTGTACTCTTCCCTGTCCTCACTTGATTTTTCCTTCGGTGCATCTTTTGCTCTTTCTGTAGTCACGTACTTTAGCTTCGCTGCCTCCTTTCCTCTCTGTTAGCGTTCTTCACCCTAGCTTCTTTCTTTTCCTTTCCTGTTACTCTTCCTTAAACTCCTTTTTTTCAAAACTTGCCATACTTAATCTCTTCACTGTGAGATATTGCACTCCCTGTAGTCATTCTGTGCAGCTTCACTGCCTCCTTTCCTTCCTGTGTTTTCCGCTGTCTTCTTCAACTCATTCTTTTTCACTTTCTTTGTTCACGCTTGTTTTCAGACCTTGGCTCTGTTTCTCGTTCCTTTGACTCCTTTTCCTTTCAATAGCTGTCCTTCATCCTTTTTCACAAACTTTCCGAACTCAATAGTCTTAGCCTGAACTTTTTCTTTTTCTTTAGTTACGCTCTTTTTTTTCACTACCTTCTTTCCTTTTCTCGTGAGCCCTTTCTTCTTCACTTCTTCCTTTCTTTTTGTGTTTATGCTCTTCTCTATCGCTGCCTCTTTTCCTAGTTCGTCACTCATTATCTGACTTCATTTTTGAAAATTTTCCGGCTCAATCTTTCAATCTTATAATTTTATTCTTCTAAGGATCACTGTGATCCCCTTCCCTACTTCCTTTCATCTTCCTGTGATAACGCTCTCTGTCTATGCAGCTTTCATTTCCCATGGTCACGTTCCTTTTCCTTCGCTCTCTCGTTTCTTCTTCGTGTGCTGACGCTTTTCTTCTTAGCTTTTGTCTTTCGTGTTGCTTTCAAAGACTTCCCCCTCAAGTTCTTCAGCATGTACTTTTGCTCTTCCTGATGGCATGCTCTTTTTCTCTTCGTTTGTTCATGCTCTCTTCCGTTTCTGCCTCTATTTTCCTTACCTGTTACTCCTTCTGAAACTTCTTTTCTGTCTAATAGCTTTCCTTCTTTCTCTTTCAAAACATTTCTCAGCTCATTCATTTCAGTTTGTACTTTTGATTTTTCTGTGTCCGCGCTCTCTTTTTTCGATGTCTATTTTTCCTTTTTCCTGTGTTCATGGCCTTCTCCTTGTCTTTCTTGTTTCCTGTTCCCCTGTCCACGCTCTTCTCTTACCCGCATACTTTGTTTTCCCTTGGTACATCTAAATCTGACTTCTTTCTTTTTCAAAAGATTTACCCTTTCATGCGTTTCAGCGTGCATTTTTAATCTACCACAATGGTCACTCCATTCCTCTTTGCATCTTACTTTTCTCTTCTCAATTACTCCGTTGGTGACATATTTACTTTTCGAAAACTTATCTTAGGACCATGAAGTAATTCAGTTCAGGAACCCTCTGGATCACAGAAACTTGCACTTCCCCTTTTTTCAGTCACGTTTTTCTGCTTCGATACCTGGTTAGTCCTTCCTGTGTTCACGCACGTTTATCTTCGTTTCCTGTTCCTGCGTTAAACCTTTGCTTATTTCCTGTTACTACACTTCGGATTGATCTTTTGTCTAAAAATTTCGTTTTGTTTTTTCGATAATTTTCAGTTCTATTTCGAAAACTTTTACCGTTCAGTCATTTCCGCTTTACTTTTCCCCTTGCTGCACTTACGGCCTTTTCCTGCGCTGATTCGTTTTCTCTTACTGTGTTGTTCACTCTCTTCCCATGTGTCTCTTCTTCTTTTTTCTGTTACTCAAATGTCGACTAGTTGTTCAGGAAATTTTCCTTTGATTTTCGAAAATATTTGACAGGCTTAATAATTTTCTAATGTCTTTTGTTCTCTTTGCGGTCACGCTCTGCCCTTTTCTATCACATTTCCTGTTCTCATGTTCAGGTTATCTTCATTAGCTGATTCCTTTCCTCTTCCTTTGTTCAGAATGTTTTCCTACTGCGCCTCAGTTCTCTTTCCTGTGATTCCTCCTGAGACACCTTTCCTTCTTTCTGTTGAAATAAAGGTTCCCGTCCCAACCATATGTAGGTCTTCCTTTGCGTTTGTTGTATTCACGGCCTTCTCTTTCGATGCCTTCTTTTCTCTTCTCCTGTTCAAGGCCTTCTCTGCTTCCTTTCCTTTTCGTGTATTCAGCTCTTCTTTCTCGCTGCTGCCTTTCCTTTTCACTGTTACTCCTAGTCTGATTTCATTCTTTTTCGAAACTTTCCCCGCTCAGTCCTTTGAGCTTATACTTTTACTCTTCGAAATGTTGTTTCGTCCTTTTCGCCACGTAGTTTTCCTTTACCTATGGTGCTGCGTTTCCATTTCAAAAATTTCCCATTTGTTGTTGAAGTCTCTATAACATCATTTCGTGCAATGCGTAACGTATAAAAATAGACCTAAGTCATTGCACGATCCAATTTCATGTAAAAATATCCTCAAGTACTATACTGAATTATATTTATTTACATGAGGTTAAAAGCTATAAACAATAGATTAAAAACACAACATCTTTAGCAGTAGCAGCTACCGCATCATCGGGTGACACATAGCATATGGAACGAGAGTTCTTAAATAGTTTTAGGATCATGGTATTGAAGATACTATAAAGCGCCGCCTGACGGTACAGTAATGACATACATCACTGAAATACATTCGTAACGCCCTCTGCAAAAATAAACTCAGAATAGTAATTATAAAGGTAATGGTAGTCCATTTAACAAGTTCTTCCAGGCCCGAGGAATCTATAGCTTCTAACCTCATGTAAATCCTCAATCTATAGCTTTTAACCTTATGTAAATAAATATAGTTCAGTACAGTTCTTGAGGATATTTTTACATGAAATTGTATCGTGCAATGACTTAGGTCTATGTTTTTATACATGTTGTTGAAATGATCCAGCTCAGGAAGCCGCTCAATCTCGTAAACATTCACTTCCACTTTTCCTATTGTCACGCTCGTATGTTTTGCTCCTTCCTTTAACTTCTTGTATACTCGTTCTTATACTTCACTTCCTCTTTTCCTGTTTGTGTGGTCACGCTCTACTCCTTCTTTGCTGCTTTCTTTCTTTTTTGGTCACATTGTTTTCCTTAGTTTCCTCCTATCCCCTTTCTGTTTTGACAATTTTATTCTTAGATTTTTCAATTATCTTTTCTATCACCCCTCATCTGACCACTCTCTTTTTGAAAGCCTTTTGTTTAACATTCCTCTTTCTCTTACTCCTCATGTAGCGCTCTTGCTCTTCGTGCACTCTGACTATTATTCTCTGCTTCTTTTTGTCTCACTATGCCTACACTCTTCTATTTTTGTGTGAAACCTTTCCACTTCTCAATTACTCAACCTCTGACTTCTTCCTCAGAAAATTTTCTTGCTTTTATTTTGGAAACCTTTCCCAGCTCAATCATTTCCGCATTATTTCTTTCTTCCTGTAGCAACGCGCTGGTCTTTTCGCTGCCTCCGTTTGCCTTCCTGTGTTCAAGCTCCTTTCTTTACCTAATTCTTATTCTGTTCCATTTTTCACTCTCTTCTGTTTCTCATTCCGTTTATCTTTCCTGGTACTCCTGCTCTGTCTTCTTTTCCTTCCAAAAGCTTTCCTTCTTTCTGTTTAAAAACTTTCCATCTGAATTATGTCAGCGTCTACAATTACACTTCCCACAGTCACGCTCCTTCCTTTTGCTGGCTTCTTCCTTCTTCCTGCGATAACTTTGTTCGCTTTCTGTACATCCTTTCACCATTCCGTATACACGCTCATCTCACTCTTCCTGCCTCCTTTTATTATCACTGTTACTCCTCGTTTGACTTCTTTCTCTTTCTAAAACGTTCTTTATTTTTCCGTATTACTCTTCACGAGACTGCATAAATTTTAGAAATCCTTCTTGCGCCGCTGAAGTGTCTCGATTCAGGAACTGGCTGAATCATTACAAATTATAATTCTAATCTCCCTCTGGTCACGATCTTCTTCTTCGCAACCACTTTTACCTTTCCCTATTAATTCACACATGCATTTTTTGGAGAAATTCATATGTCGACAAAAGTGATTTATTTTAAGAACGTGCAGAAACATTTTCGCTTGTTATTGTACTCTCCCTATCCTCACTTGATTTTTCCTTCCATGCATCTTTTGCTCTTTCTGTAGTCACATACCTCCTCTTCGCTGCTTCCTTTCCTCTGTGTTCACATTTTTCACATTAGCTTCCTTCTTTTCCTTCCCTGTTACTCTTCCTTTAACTGCTTTCTTTTTCCAAAGCTTGGAATGTTTAATCTCTTCACCGTGACATATTGCACTTCCTGTAGTCATTCTGTGCATCTTCACTGCCTCCTTTCCTTTTCCTGTGTTTTCCGTTCTCTTCTTCAGCTCATTCCTTTCACTTCCTTTGCTCACGTTTTTTTTCAGACCTGGCTTTGTTCCTCGTTCCTCTGATTCCTATTAATTTCAACAGATTTCCTACTTCCTTTTTCAAAACCTTTTCCTAGCTCAATCATGTGGGCGTGTACTTTTACTCTTCCTGTAGTCACGCTCTTCACGTTCGCTGCCTCCTTTTCTTTTTTTGCACAACTTCTTCCTTTCGTTCTGTGCTAATTCTCTTCTTCTCGCTGCCTGCTCTCCAACTTCCTGCTACTCCTTGTCCTAATCCAAATTTCGAAAAATTCCCTGCTTAATCATTCAAACGTACACTTTTATTCCTCCAATGGTCATGCTGTTACTCTTCGCTGCCTGATTTTCACTTCCATATGGTTCTATTCTACACCTTCCTTTTTCGAAAATTTACTTTTCTCCGCTGAAGTAATTCATTTCATCTCATAGCTGAATACCTTGAACTCAACCTTTCACTTTTCCTATGTCGAAGTTCCTTTGTTTCGTACCTTTGCTTTTCCAGTCGTCACATCCTGCTACTTTGCTTCCTCCTTTCGTCTTCCTGTGATCACGTTCTTCTCTGTCAGTGCACCCTTTCCTTTTCCTGTGGTCACGTTTCTTTTTTTCTTTTTTTTTTTTCGCTATTTCGTTTTCTCTTCCTGTGCTGATGCATTCCTCTTAGCTTCTTCCTCTTTCATCCCTGTTCGTCTTTCCCTTCCGAGTTTCTTCTTCGAAAGCGCTCCCGCTCAAGCATGTGCTTTTGCTCTTCCTCATGTCATGCACTTTTTCTCTTCCTTTGTTTCCGCTCTTTTCCATCCCTGCCTTTATTACACCTTCCTGTTACTGCTCCTGCAACTGCTTTCCACCCAATAGCTTTCCTTCTTTCACTTTCAAAAACTTTCTCAGCTCAATCATTTCAGTTTGTACTTTCGCTTTTCCTGTGTTCACGCTCTGCTTTTTTGCTGCTTTCTGTCATCTTCCTCTGTTCTGCTCTTCCCTCATGCGCGTCCTATCCTTTTCCTTGTTACATCTCGTCTGACTTCTTTCTTTTTCAAAATGTTCAACCTCTCCGTCGTTTTAGCCTATGCTGTTAGTTTTCCAATGGTCACTCATTTCCGTTTCGCTACCAGTTTTTTTGCTTCCTAATCACTCCATCCGTGACGATTTCGCTTTTCGAAGATTTACCTTAGGCCTCTGAAGTGATCTGTTCAGGAACCCGCAAAATCGCTTAAATTTGCTCAGTCTCTTTCGTGCTGTCACGCTCCTCTCTTTCGATACCTGGTTTGCCTTTTCTGTATTCACGCTCTTCATCTTTGCTTTCTTTCTTCTTCAGTGGTAAAAGCTCTTCTCTTTCCCTGTAGCCGCACTGCTGACTTCTTTCTTTTTCAAAAACTTTTCTCTTTTTTTTTTACGATAATTTTCTTTCTTTGTTTTCGAAAACTTTCCCTGTTAAGTAATTTCCGCATTACGTTTCTCTTGCTGCTCTCACAGTCCTCTCTTGCGCGGATTTTTTTCTTTTACTGTGCTCACTCATTTCTCCTGTTTCCTTTTTTTCTTCTCTTTTGCTCATCCTCTGACTACTTATTTGAAATTTTTTCTTCTTACATTTTCGAAAACTTTCCCCGCTCAAACTTTTTCGCATTATATTTGTTCTTCCTGTAGTCACGCTTTACTTTTTTGCTACCTCCTTTCCTATTCCTGTATTCACGCTTTCTTCATTAACTCGTTATTTTCGTGCCGCCCCGGTGGCGCAGTGGTCTAAGGCGCTGGCCTCCGATCTTTCGTCCGTAAGGGGTCCGGGTTCGAATCCCGGTCAGGCATGGATGTTGTGTTTGTCTTACGGCACTGGCTCTCTCCCTTCCCTGGAACCAGTGACCCTAAATTAGGGACGGGCGACTGCTTATAGCCCATTGAGTTGCTCACGGTGGTCGTTAAACCTCCAATCAAAAAAAAAAAATATTTTCGTCTTCTTTTGTTCACAATCTTTTCCTTTTGTGTGCCTGTTCTTCTTTCCTGTGACCCTTTATCGTACTGTTTTACTTTTCAATAGCTTTCCTTGTTTCTGTTTAAAAAGATTTCCCATGTCAGTCATATCTGTGTCTGTTTTTCCTTTAGCTGAATTCACGGTCTTCTCTTTCGGCGCCATTTTCTCTCTTCCAGTGTTCATGGCCTTATTTGTGCGCCCTTTCCTTTTCCTGAATTTACACTCTTCTTAGGCTCTCGTTAATGTGGGTTGAAGTTGAGAAGATAACATTGAGTTGAATAAGATATCAGAATTTCTTGTCCGCTGTTAGCTCTTACAAAAAATGTTAATTTGACATGTGAGCAGATGATCCTCATATTGTTGCAGATGATATCAGTGTTTCTAAGGTTAAGGAAATGCATTTGTGAAGTTTATCTATTTTTGAATTTGAATAAGCGCGTTTAATTTGGCTCGAAAAAGAAAACCTTAACTTGTTCTGTCGTTTTTAAAGTAAAAAGCACATGCTTGGAGGGAAAAAATGGATTTTAGTTTGGAGACGTTCTTTAGAGGGAAATGTTTTTGGGAACATACCCTTTGTTCAAATTAAAAAAAAGTATGCGATTTTGTAGACAATTGAAATTTCACGATAGAGAAGCATAAGCTGCAAAGCTTTGTGGCTTAGGTGAGCTTTTAATTTTCTCTTTGACTGCACTATTTTAAGCTTACGTGTTCCGCGTCAAGGAAGGAACTAAAACAGATAAAGAAACACAACATTCCAGACTAGTTTTGCTCTATACGTTAAAGGAAATAGGCCTCGTGGCACGGAAGACTTTTCATTTTTCTTTTGGTGTTAACGAAATTTAGAAAGATTAGAATTACAAATGCCGAACACACAATTACAGATTTTTTTTTATTTATTAGGGTTGTTCAAATGAAAGTTAGAATTGCACTTAGAAGAACGTTAAGTGGTTTTTATTAACAAAAATTCCCTTTAAAAGATTCAGACATTTATCCCGTACGTATCAGAAGACTGGTACCGTTCTGGCTAATGTGTAAAGCAGTCTGTGACAATGTCCTTTACCTTGTCTCGTCCGACGCAAATCTTCGTTTGGGGAACGACTGGGGTGATCACCACCCTAAAAAAGTCTTTCCTTTTTAAATAACCAATGTCTAAATTTTCGTACCTACCTGGGATTGAACACGAGGTCTTCTCCGTGGCAGTCACGAACGTTTACCACTGGGCCACCCCGGAGCACACACTGTTGGGAGCCCCGCGGCGTCAACCCCGGTTATCGATAATGAAGCCATGGACCACGGTGATCAATAAATTTCCGAAGCATATGAGTCCTCCTTCGCCGAAACCTGATTTGTAACCTATTTGCATACTGCACTACAAATGTCAAACCAGAATTCGAAATGAAGTGGATTTTAATATAAATTAGAGAATGTCTCACCCTCCACCCTCTCGAAAAATAAAGGTAAACCTAATAAAAAATCCCATAAAAATGATAAATTTTTAAATGCTATAAAATGCGGGTTCTAGAAAGGCGGAGTCGCATAAGAGTCCTTTCCCCTGAGGGATGAGCTCAGCATGTCTCAAATGAATTAAGTGGTAAACTCCAGCAAAAGCCTTAAAAAAGGCGGAAATTCTAACAAGTTATGACCTAGCAAATTTTAATCTTAAAAAAAAAAAAAACTTTACCACATGCTGACGTCAGAAAAGGAGAGCGAGTCATCAGGTGAAGAGGACGATTAATTCCTTAAGACGTGCAGTAGGTTTTTAAGTTTCCTGGTAGTAGCAGGATCTAAATTCTCATTACGAGGAAAGGAAGCGTTCCTAGAACTTCTAGAAGTGTCCCAAGAAATACAGGATAAAGAAGTGGCTATGGAAGGAAGCTCGCAGTACAGGTGTGCTCCCAAACTGCTTTTACGAATCGCAGAACAGTTACTGAGTATATCAGGAGTTCGCAGATTTGTGGATCCTCTGGGAAATTAATATGAAGCATGAAAAACCCCATGAGGTTCCGGCTAACCGAATCCAGTGCTCTAATTGAATAGATTCATTTCTGATCGATGACCGATGGAAGAAGATGCCCTCTGAGGAGAAATTTGTAGAATTTCTATAATGCCTAGGAAGGTCCAGGAATAGATTCCATTAATGATTTGGACAGCTTCGTGGTTAAGGAGGTAGGTGGAGGAATGGCTTTTATTCGTACTTCAGGAGAAGCTAAAGACCCCCTTAGAAAAAAAACTTGTCTTATGCTATGGCGTTTTAGAAGTAGAAGAAGTCCGTAAGTTTGGATGATGACGATGAAATAGTATCTGAAGACGTTCTCGCAGATTTGTCGGTAGGAGGGGTGGCAGCCGGAACGGAAGAGGCAGCTGAAGTAGGAGCTACTGCCGCATATGAACGAACCTGAGTAAACTCAGGTTGAAATGCGTTGCTTCCCTGAATGTGTCAGGGGTTGAGATTGCCTGGAATTGTTCCTTAACTTTGGTAGAAAAGTTGGCCTCCATGTTCTGTTGCCACACAATGGAAATTTGAATGGCATTCATGGCCATCCTGATGACGTTCCTGTTAGCATGAATTTGAGTTTGGAGCAAAGCAACTTATTGGTCCAAAGAACTTGCATCTTCTATTTGCGTGTTCAAATGAAGAAGGTTGAATTCATATGTGTGCAAAACCATTAATAATTTGTTTCATGCCTGAGAAAGTGGAATCTCCTAAATTCCTGAATGGGAGCTTCCTCAGGGGAAGGAGTCTTTGGATAAGATGATCTTCTCCAGAGACTCCCACCCCTGTGAAAGGGGAAGGAGTCCTAACAATCCTCTTCCATTTTTTCGTCAATATGAAATTACAGGTCCTCTGGTCCTGGGGCTAACAAGAGTGTCTGACCGTGAGGTTTTGCTTGTTTTCATATCTCCTTCACACTCGGACGATAAAGGGTGAACTCATCAGCGCGCCAAACCGTTCGCTGGCAATTTTCTCACTTTCATTTGAACAATTGTTATAGAAAGGTGAACGAGCTTTCTCTTCATTCATTTCAATCTTAAGGCCTTTTACTTTCAGGTTTAGTAAAAGCTTATAAAAAAATAGCAAAAAAATTATATCATTCTTTTTGCATTTGTTAAAATCGTTTTCCCCCCTTTCCCTGCCACGGGGGAACACCGCCTTGCTAATAAATTGGTAAAAGCAAAAAGGGTGTAACGCGCCGAATATGGTACCTCAGAGGTGGTGTGGAAACCCATACAACAAATTCATAGTTACCGTTCCACAAATAGTACGTACTCAAACATAAGTTGTTGCTTTCTTCTTGTTTAACAGCCACGCTATGATTATCATAGGCAGAGGGAAGTTGCCTGTCTTTGAGGCTACTTGTTTCAAGGAAGGATAAAAGTCAATGCTGCGTACGATTAAACGTAACACGCGTCTTACCCGCAATTCGAAGCCAGCAACAACGTTACTCAAATGGTTGCAACTTCGATTTTTTCACGTGACGTAACACCGACGGAAGATACGAGCCTCGTCGGCTGAAGAGTGAAGGAAAAACAATATTTACAAAGTAAGCACAAGTAGAGTAACGTCAAGAATAAAATAATTAAATGGCTTATATATATGAATTTATCATTACTGTGAATAGAATAATAGAATTATGGACAGCAGTTGAGTGATATTTCCTGTTCCTTTTCATTTGTTTACAAAATTCTCTGATATAACACCACACAAACTCTGTTACTGGAACATTTTTTGTTAGGACTATCTCTCTGTCTGTCTCTCTCTCTCTCTCTCTCTCTCTCTCTCTCTCTCTCTGTCTTCCCGTTTTTCTCGGTGTATCGATATTTTCTTTAGGATTCCGTTTCTTTCATTATTTCAGCATATTTGTGTGGAACCCATCCTTCGCCAAAAAACTGCCTCACTCGGAAGGCATAAAGTTGCCTTATGCAAATGAATTCCATAAGTTGTAGGAAAAGTTGTCATTAGGGAAAAGTGGGCAATACAGATTAAAGAAACCACAAATCATCTGTAAAACCGGTAACCATTGAATTATGATACCGTCTGCACGTCGTAAACGGATGTATAACCAATTCAACTAATTTGAGAGAGGTCGTATCATAGGTCTATGTGAGGCAGGATGACCTTTCTACGTGATGAAGTGCAGCTCATTTGGGAGGTGATGAGCGAATAGTTCGCATATTCTGGGAAGGTGTTTCACGTCGCCATTCGGAATTCAGTTGTCCTCGAGTGATTAACAATCGGAATAATCGGCAGTTTTGCCGGATAGTGCCATAAACAAGACTAGCCGATAGATATCCAGTGCCAGAACGACTGACAGGGAACCGCAGCACCTATGAGTACCTTTCACCGACGCCTGTACAAAGCTGGTACGCTTGGGAGGCGCTGCTTTCGTCTCTTAAATGCTCCCACTCGAAGCCACAAGCATGCCGTATTACCGCAGTGGAACGAACGAGCTGACTGGCGTGACAAATGGCGAAATATCGTCTTCGGGGATGAGACTCGAATCTGCCTGTGGCACAACGATGGCCGTACTTGCATTTGATGACGTGCCGACAAAAATGCTTCCACATCATGTACTTTTGCAAACAGTAGCCGCGCAAGCAGCTCAGAACTGGATGGCAATTAGGGGGGGGGGGGCTAAGTATCATCGGGGAAGGGAATTTTTTTTTCGCCAAAAAAAAATTCCGCTCATCTACATTTTACCCAACGCTGATAATGTTTTCCCCAGTAAAAATAAAGTTTTCAGATTCTATAGTACTGTTTTCAGGTATTGTATGTAGTGTTTATGTTCAATTTACACTATATTGGCAAAAGTTACCAGACACCTAGAAGAGAAACACAACATAGCATTTATTGACGTACATTAGTACCACCGTGTCGGTCCACCTTCGGACTTAATGCATGCATTGACCCTTCGAGACATGCTTTCGACAAGGTTTTGAAACACAGCGATATGTATGCGTTTCCATTCAGTACGTATTGCTGTCGCTAACTGTTTCTTAGTAGTAAGCCTTGGTTCCAAACTTCTTATGCGGCACTCTAATTCATCTCATAGGTGCTCTATGGGATTAAGATCAGTGCTCTGTGCTGGCCACTCCACACACGATACGGAATTATCGTCAAACCACGCCATAACAGTCTTTGCTTTATGGCTCGGTGCATTATTCTGCTGGTACCAACAAGGCTCGGTTCCATAGTATTGCCACAGAGTCGGTAGGGCATAATTGTCCACAATATTGAAGTAGACGTGCTGGTTAAAAGGTTTGCCCACGATAACCAATGGGCAGGGACCATACCACGCAAAACACCTCTACACCAGTACACTACAAGCTCCAAACTTGACACTACAAGCTCCAAACGCGGCACTACAAGCTCCAAACGTGACACTACAAACTCCAAACGTGACACTACAAGCTCCAACAGTACACTGTGGTAAATAGCGTTCCTCCGGCTGCCGCCATACCCACACACGGCCATCAGACTGATGGATCGTGTAGCTGGATTCATCAGTCCATAAGACCCGTTTCCATTGATCTACAGTCCACGATAAATGTTCTTTACACCATGCTAAACGACGAGTAGCCTTCCTAGAGGAGATGAAAGGCTTATGAGCAGCCGCACGACCACGGTAATCCATGGAATGAAGTTCTCTGCGAATGGTACGTTTACATACCGAGGTTCCAGCATTTTTACTCACCTGTACACTGAATTCTTGTGTAGCACTCCGTCGATTAGCTGTAACGACTCTCCTGAGGCTTCGACGTCCTCTATCACTGAGTTTCTTTGTTCTCCCGGTATGTTTTGCTCCTTCAGTGACGCCATGTGTCTTCCACTTATTCAGTTCATCCAAAACAGTTGACTTGGGTATGTTTAAATGTTTCTCGGTTTCTCTTATGGACGACCAACTAATATAACACCCAACAATCTTTCCTTTCTCAACTGAATTTGAGAAAGGAAAGATTGTACATTTTCAGTCAACCTCACAGTGTGATATGACCATGGCGAGCTGCAGGCTTGTTTTTATACCGTTTTCAGCTATGCCGCGCATCTTAACAACTCAACGGATCCGTTCATTTGCTTCTGAAGGGGTGTCCGGTGACTTTTGTCTACATAGTGTATGTAGTACTGGGAACCATGGATACGAATACCTCCATAGCTTTTAAAAATTTAGTAATTCTTCTCAATTTCAGATTACTTGCATCAGTTTTCAATTCTTTTTAATATTTGCCATCAAAAGGCTGTGTGATGTGCCTGCCCCACAGGAAGCACATGAGATAAAGGCAGATAGCGTGTAGCTCAGTTGGGAGAGCGACTTACTCCGGAGTGAGGGGACCCGATTTCGATGCCCGGCGCAGAAAAACTTGTACGTTATAGCTGTTTATGAATTTTATTTTGTAACGTGACAAGAAATCTTTCTTTCATCTTTTTTACGCTTTCCAACCGTAGGTTGAAGAAGCGTATGTGCTCCAGCTTAGTCCGTCCGCACGATAACTCACGTGAAAATGGTTCGATTTCGACGAAATTTTAGTATGTGGTAGGGGATCACCTGGGGACGAACCCTATTGAAAATGGGCGAAGCAGGGTCAAAGGTCAGGACATAGGAGCGTGATCCATTCCATTGCTCTTATGCGTCATAACATGCGTCGAAATTGTTCGATTTCGATATAATTTTAGTATGTGGTAAGGAACCCCTGGGCACGAGCCCTATTGAAAATGGATGAAATTGGGTCAAAGGTCAGGGCATAGGAGCTGGATCCATTCCATTGCCTTTATGCGTCATAACTTGCGTACAAAATGGTTCGATTTCGATGAAATTTTAGTATGTGGTAGGGAACCACCTGGGCACGAATCCTATTGAAAATGGGCGAAATGGGGTCAAAGGTCAGGACATAAAAGCGGGATCCATTCCATTTCCTTTATGCGTCATAATTTGCGTAAAAATGGTTCGATTTCGATGAAATTTTAGTATGTGGTAGGGAGCCCCTGGGGACGAACCCTATTGAAATTGGGCGAAATGGGGTCAAAGGTCAGGACACTGGACTGGGATCCATTCCATTGCCCTTGTGCATCATAACTTACCTAAAATGCTTGGATTGCGACAAAATTTTATCATGCTGTTCCGGAGGTATAGTGAACCGGTTCTGTTGAATATCAACGAAATGGGGTCAAAGGTCATTGCACAAAAGCCAGATTTATTCCACAGCCATTATTCTCAAAACTTGCGTAAAACTGCTTCTATTGCAACAAAACTTTATCATGTTGTTCCGGGGTATAGTGGACCGGTTCTGATGAATATAATCGAAATGGGGTCAAAGGTCAGGACACAGGTGCGAGATTTATTCCACAGCCATTATCCACATAACTTGAGTAATAATTTCTGGTATATTGGAAAGCGTATCATAATCAATGCATTGCATGATTTTACAAACTTGCTAAACTAAAATTGCGAAAATAGTGTCTCTCTACTGCTCTCTAAAGCATTCACTCAAAGGAGTTTTTCCATTTCACAGAATAACACTAAATTTTGCAAAAAAATCATTTTGTAAAACGAAATCTCCGTGAACTCGAAAAATTCACATACGTTTATCGAAGATCTTTAAAATCTTTGAACTAGCCATGTGTTCTAATTGCTTAAATATTTTAGAGGCTAAAGGGTGGGCTAAAAGTTCACCATAGCCCACTCTTAGAGTCGTGCCTGGTTGATACAGCACCCACTGCTGAGATTCTGGGATGAGATGCCATTTCTTATGACAGCTAATCATCTCTGATAGTCATCCACGGAAATTTCACCACCAAATGGCATGTGGGCAAGAGCAGGCGATTTTTTTTTATTTTTATTTTTTTTATCGAAAACGACTTCATTGATGGCAAAATCATCAAAAGTGAATTCATCGAATGCAAAGTCATCGAAACCAAATTAATCGGATGAATTTGGTTTTAATGACTTGCATTCGATGATACCGAAAGACGACTTTTTCGAAAATTATGAATCGAATTTGTCGAAATAATAATTTTTTTGATGAATTCGCTAATAGTATACAGAGTGTACATAAATGAAGTACACTGAAGTGCCAGAAAAACTGGTACACCAGTCTAATACTTAGTAGGTCCCCCACGGGAGCGCAGGACTGCAGAAATACGACGGCGCATGGACCACTAGCTTCTGGTAATATGCTGTAGGCAATGCACACCATACTTCCTGCAGAGAGTTCCACAAATCGGGTGTATTCTGAGGTCTCCGATTCCTGTGTTCGATAGCGCGTTGCGTGGCATCCCAAATGTGTTATACCACGTTTAGATCTGGAGACTTGGGTGGGAATAGCAACACCCTAAACTTAGATGAATGCTCCTCTAACCATAATATAGCGTCCCGACACTTGTGTGGAGGTGTATTGTCCTGTTGGAACAGGCCCAACCCATCAGCATGAATGCAGGACATGAACGGGTGTACCTCGTCAGAAAGGATGCGCACATAGCGTTGGCCGGTCACAGACGTTTGTAGACGTACCAGGGGTCCCAGTGAAGTCCAGTTAAACACACCCCATGCCATTACGGACCCCCCCCCTACCAGCCGGTACAGTTCCCTGTTGACAGGCGGGATCTATGGCTTCATGGGGTTTGCGCCGCACACGAATCCTTCCATCTGCCCGATACAGTTGGAAATGCGACTCGTCAGACCAGGCTACTTGTTTCCAGTCATCAAGTGTCCAGTGGCAGTGTTGCCGTGCCCAAGCGAGGCGCATAGCTCTGTGTGACGTGCACCCATCAAGGGGTGCACGACACAGAGCTATGCGCCTCATCATCCCGACGTCCAATCCAATGCCCTGGAAAATGGTGGTCTACAGATCTTCGTACATCCAAAGACCAGTGCTGGGGCACTCCATCTTGATGGAAAATTATGTCTTGAAAATCCTGAAGTTGTGGATTTGTGAAATGTTCTAACATGTCCAGGTATACGTTATGTCAGTAACGGTTGGTTCAGCGAAGAAAAAGAGCCCTATCACTCTGTCTTCCATTAATCCAGCTCAGACATTAACCTTCGGGTTGTTTCTCTCGTGTGCCCCAGGTTCGGCAGTGATGTTTAGTCACTCTGTCAGAAACATGGAATATCGACTCATCGCTGAAACAGATCCGTGAAAGGAGTGTGGGGTCTTCGTCAATGCGATTAAGCACGTCTACCGCAAAAGCTTTTCGATGTGGTTGATCATTTGATCGAAGTTTTTGCACTAACTGCATTTTATATGCATATAGGCGTAGACGTTTATGCAGAACCTTGGGCATTGTTGCTCGCGGTATTTCGAGTTCACGACTGGCGACGCCTACGGACTTCTTCGGGCTCCTTAGATAAGCCTTACGCACGTCTTCCACCTTTTCGTTCAAAATGGAAGGTCTCCCGGTGCTTTTGCCTTTCAAGACACTTCCTGTTGCTTTGAATTTATCTACCCATTGTTCGACGATCATTTGTGTCGGCGGCTGTCTCTTGTACTACGTTCTGAACTTACGCTGAACAGTTGTTAGAGATTTTGACTCTGCAAAGCAAAACACACTCGTTGCTATCTCCACTGGGGAAGCCATGTTTCTTGTATTCCGCGTTTGACGCGATTTTTCATTACATGAGACACTTGGCGCCATCTATCATCTGACTTAACAAACTTTAACACTTGCCCTCTCTTGACGTTTAAAGTATTTTTTTCTATCGTTGGTCTAAACTCTTTTCTATATCAGGATAAAGAACACAATTTTTCGTTGGTATAAATGTTTAATGGAATTTTTTCACTTGTGAATGATCTAATTTTGTTATTGGAATAAGACATATTTTACTGCTAAGAGGTCTTTTTCAAAATCATTTTAAAATGGTGCAAACTCTTTAGAATTTTTTAGTGAATTTTCAAGTGGTCTAGAAGTCTTTAAAATAACTTACAAGTAACAGAAGTGGGTTCTATGAACGCCTTTGATCCTTCTTTACTATTGTAATTATAGTATTTATGGCAATTAATATAGTGATTTGGATTAACATTTCAGAGAACGTGTTCGCTCTTAAAAAACCTTTTACAGCGCATTTAATTTCTTAATCTAATCTCTCATTTGGAGTCTAAAAAGTATAAATTGTTTTTTAATTTATGCTTTTACCTTGCATGTCAAAGACATTCAATTTTATTAAATTAGTTAAAAGAAATTCAAGATTGCTGCCCTGTAAAAAAATCGAAGAAAATGGTATGCTCAAAAAATCCGGCGAATCATATATTCTGTGTTATAGGATATCACCATCATTTATTAATTTCTAAAGTGAAACGATGGGCATCAGGCTTGATTTCTAGTGAAGAACGATCGATGTTACCCCGAATTATCAACAAAATTAATTTTCTGTTAAAAAAAATACAGCATTATACCACTTTAGAAAATTAGCAAATTTGGTAGCTGAAATGCATTTCGTTCACGGAGAGCAAACACTTCGTTGATAAATAAAAAGTGATGTAATACCAAGGAATAGTTCAAATTAGCGTCCAGGGAGTCCGACCATCCCCCGTTCCCTAAAGCTTGTAGTCTCAGATTGCTTTTAAATAGTCAGTTCATGTTAGGATCTTTAATGCTTTTCAGTACAACTCCACGAACTGTGGAGTGTTTTTCTCCTCTAGCTCGTAGAGTTAATAAACTTTTGTTGTTATTTTAAAAACGAATTTAAATATGAATTATGTTGCACGTTCGCCCTATTTTCTTAGATCATTCTGTTTTTTACTACTGTGATCGACAGCAAAAGTGGTATCACATTTACGCAGGGACATCGCCAAGGGTGGTTAGCCATCCCTGTTCAAGATGTCCATTTTTCAATTTTTTGTTAATTTTAAAATATAATCTGGACTTTGCTAAGTAATAACGAGTCTAGTGTTTTTCGTCGGGTAGCCCTACGTATTTCCCCCTAGCAAGTGCGTTGTTTACTTCTCCGTAGAAAAGTTATCAAAATAGCATCAGAGCTGGAAACATCCGAACCCGACCCAGACCTGACCCAGAAAACTCTGCTTTGAACTATATATTCGAATATACACTGACGGAAAAAAATCCCAACACCAAGAAGGGGTTGTGTTAGATAAACGACAGTTGGTAGACGGTGAGAGTACATCTGTAAGATGACGTCTATGCAAATTTCGCGCTCGGCGCATACGTGTGGCGCTAGTAGCGCCCCTCGGAACATGCAAAGCACGTTTGCTGTAAATACGCGCTGTAACGTTCGTGAGCGTTAGTTATCGTTGAGATTCGACGTAGGGTGTTGATGTTAGTCAAGAATGCCTTTAAGAAGACGAAGAAGCCATTATCAACAGCTCACGGAGTTTGAACGAGGTCGTGTAATAGGGCTACGAGAAGGTGGATTTTCTTTCCGCAATATTGCAGAACGACTTGGCAGGAATGTAGCCACTGTGCACGATTGTTGGCAGCGGTGGTCAAGGGAAGGTAATGCCTCAAGAAGACCGGGTTCCGGCCAGCCACGTGGCACTCCTGAGAGGGAAGACCGCCGTGTACGGCGTATGGCCGTGGCGCATTGTACCGCGTCTGAGGCAGCAATTCGAGCTGCAGTTGCCACCACAGTGACACAACGAACTGTTACAAATCGGTTACTTGAAGGACAGCTCCTAGCCAGACGCCCTGTAGCGTGCATTCCACTTACTTCTAAACCGCTGCCGTTTGCGACGTCAGTGGTGTCAAGCTAGAGCTCATTAGAGGACGGAGTGGAGATCTGTTGTGTTTTCTGATGAAAGCTGGTTCTGCCTAGGTGCCAGTGATGGCCGTGTGTTGGTTAGAAGGAAGCCAGGTGAGCGCCTGCAACCAATCTGTCTGCGACCGAGACACACTGGACCTACACCTGGAGTTATGGTTGGGGAGCAATTTCCTATGACAGCAGGAGCACTCTCGTGGTTATCCCACGCACCCTGACGGCACAGTTGTACGTCGGTCTGGTGATTCAACCTGTTGTGCTGCCATTCATGAACAACATTCCAGGGGGTTGTTTTCCAACAGGATAACGCTTGCCCGCATACCGCTGTTGTAACCCAACATGCTCTACAGAGTATCGACATGTTGCCGTGGCCTGCTAAATCACCAGATCTTTCACCAATCGAGCACGTATGGGACATCATTGGACGACAACTCCAGCGTCTCCCCTAACCAGCATTATCCGTCCCTGTATTGACCGACCAAGTGCAACAGGCATGGAACTCCATCCCACAAACTGACATCCAGCACCTGTACGACACAATGCATGAACGTTTGCGTGCTTGCACTCAACATTCTGGCGGTTACACCGGTTATTAATGTACCAGCATTTCACATTTAAAATGGCTCTTCTCGCGCTTACAATAAGCTGTGATCTTGAAACCTTAATCGATTAAATATGTTACCTATACAAATGTATTGCCGCCATTTCATTCCTCTACAACTATTTTTTCGTGGTGTTGGGATTTTTTTCCGTCAGTGTATAATCATCAACATAATCGCCGTCAATCATTATCAATCCACTGCTGGATGAAGGCCTCCGCAAGTTTTTTCAACAATGGACTGTCTTGGGCCAGTCTCCTCCATCCACTCATCTCCCACGTAGTCTTTTGGGTCCTTTTCTGTCCCTTGAAATCCAGTATGAAATTTCGATTCTTTATCAGTGGTCGTTCTTCTGGCAAATGCCCAACACATTGCCATTTTAGGGTTTTTACGCTGATCATGATGTCTTTCACTCTTATCATTTTTATTATCCACCAGTGTGTCTTTTTATCTTTCTTGGTTACACTAAGTATGCATCTCTCCATGCCTCTTTCAGTTGTCTGCAGTCTTTATATGTCTTAAGAAACGCATATAGCGTATTAAATCCGCTTATTTCTTATGGTGTAATAATCACAGAGATTCGCCAAGCTTTCGCACTCCACTGGGAGGCTTTTTCAAGGCAATAGTAGACATAAAAATGCAGAAAATTGGAACAGATAAAGAACAAAGATGATTTTTGAAAATAACGTGGGTGACATCACGAGCATATTTCGTGAAATTTTTTAGCACGTAATTACACGGCGCGCGGAGACGTGTTCCCGTCTTTAAATATACGCATGCCAAACCATTGGCAGTTCAGTAGAGATCATGTCATTACATGCTACTTTGCTGGAGAGGATTTCGACAGTTTCCCTGATGGCAGTCTCTTTAAAGTTCGTGTCAGGGACAATTCTTCTGATATTATTCCATACTGGAGTGGCCGATGAATATATATTAGAAGAATTTCCAGTAAGGAATAATATTAGAAGAATTGTCCCTTACACGAACTTTAAAGAGACTGTTATCAGGAAAACTGTCGAAATCCTCTCCAGCAAAGTAGCATGTAATGACATGATCTCTACTGAACTGCCAATGGTTTGGCATGCGTATATTTAAAGACGGGAACACGTCTCCGCGCGCCGTGTAATTACGTGCTAAAAAATTTCACGAAATATGCTCGTGATGCCACCCACGTTATTTTCAAAAATGCTCCTTATGTGTTCCAATTCCCTGCATTTTTATGTCTATCATTGCCTTGAAAAAGCCTCCCAGTGCAGTACGAAAGCTTGGCGAATCGCTATGACTATTACACCATACGAAATAAACGGATTTAGTACGCTATATGTTTTTCTTGAGTATTCATATTGTGGTGTATTGAAAACAACGTTTTATGTGTCTCTTTTACTTAAGGTGCACGACTCTGCACCGTACGTAAGCACTGGAAGGATGCATTTGATTAAACACTTTTCTTTTAAGACATGATGGCATATTGCTCTTAAAAATTGTATACTGTTACTCCCAAAAACGCCAATTAATTTCTTCATTATTGTGACCCTCGCTTGATATCTGCTGTCCAAGGTAAATGTAGGAATTGGTAATCCCCAGCTTTTCTTCATCAATTGATAAATCTGCATTCTTTGAAGCACTGTACATCAGTTTTTTTTTTGTTTTTTTTGATTGGAGGTTTAACGACCACCGTGAACAACTCAATGGGCTATAAGCAGTCGCCCGTCCCTAATTTAGGGTCATTGGCTCCAGGGGAGGGAAAGAGCCAGTGCCGTAAGACAAACACAGCATCCATGCCTCACTGGGATTCGAACCCGGACTCCTTTCGGACGAATGGTCAGAGGCCATCGCTTAAACCAGGGGTGCACAACCCACGGCCCGCGGGCCGCTTGCGGCCCTCAAAGTCAGTTTATGCGGCCCGCGGATAAATATTTTATACTATTGAAAACGTGAATATATATATTGTGAATGATGAGATTTTTTCCCATTATTGTAGGCCCTAGTTGAAATAAGAAAATTATAAAAATGTTTCGTTAACTAGCAAATTTTCCAACAATGAAAAGTTTTGTTGAAAGTTCTGAATTCCATGTAAATGTGGCTAAATATGCATCTCTTGTAGTGGACCTTCACAATGAGTTTAAAAGACGATTTGAAGATATAAGAAAATTTGAGGTTTTGTTTGATATGTTTTCTCTACCATTCACTACTGACGTTGCGTCAGTGCCACTGGATTTCCAGATGGAATTAATTGATCTTCAGTGTAACAATGAGTTAAAAACAAAATACTCTGAAGTTTCTCTCCTAGAATTTTACAAAAATTACTTACCGAAAGAAATGAAATTTCTCAAAGATCATGCTTTAAAAACGGCAACGTTGTTTGGAAGTACCTACTTATGCGAGCAATCGTTTTCTTTGATGAAACAAATAAAGTCAAAGTGTCGTTCCCGTTTAAGTGATACATTATTGGAGGGAAACTTGCGCATTACTATCTCTAACATTGAACCTGATATTGACAGACTATTGAAAAATAAACAATGCCAAGCATCTCATTAGGAGCATTAGGCTACTACTTGATTTGATGGTCAGTTTGACGATATACTGATTTTAATTTTTTATATACTTTGATGTTAAGAATTCTGTTTTTTGTAAAAATAAAAATTTTACAACCTTGTGATAGTATTATTTTATTTTATATACCCCTAAACCTTTTCCAATTAGGAGTAAGTTGATTGTAAATCTGTAATTTGATAACTTAATAACGCAATTTGCCAAAAAACTTCAAAAATGGATTTAAACCATTTAGAGGACACAAAAATGGTATTGAAACACATTTTTTGTCTGCTGGTAAAATAGGTTATTCGGATAATAGTAAAATTAGCTTTAGCGGTAGGGTTTGGCAAGTGCCTATGTGAAAAGGTAACTTGCGGCCCGCCACTTATTATGTAAAAATAAACTTGGCCCCCACTTATAAAAAGGTTGTGCACCCCTGGCTTAGACCAATGCGCCACCGGGGCAGCTACATCAGTTTAGTCTTCTGAAATTTCATTTTTAATCCCATTTCTTTCCCCTTCTTAGCAAGTTCTTGTATCATACTCTGCAGCTCTGAAGTATTATTTCGAAGACCTCGGAAGGATTCTTTAAAATATTTTTTTCTTTTCAAAAATTAAACGGAAATAAAAACCGGGTCGAAATCGGGTCAGGAACACCTTGACCCGACCCGGTGAAGCAACGGGTTGACCCGCTGTCCCGGACCCGTTTCCTTCTCCGAATAGCATCGGCAGCACCAGGAAAATGTAACTGTTCTCCACTCCGCGACATCCTTAGTTAAATTCTTTTTTTCATGTCAAGGGCAAATGAGGAGGGTGAATCGGAATTCACTGAGAAGGTTCATTAATAATTGCTCTGCTGTTTGTTCTGCTAAGAAGGGGAATTTCAACACGGAAAGTGGAGTCTAAAGCTGTACCAGCGCTCTTAAGTCTTTACCATTCAGGCACTGAAGGAGTGGGACGTGGCTGACGGCTGCTTTGGAGGTGAGAAGAGCAAAACAAGGTAGCTGACTTGGAGAAAGGGAGCTAAGGAGGGGACAGATGTCGTTAAAATTTGATTTAAGTAGATAAAAAAACATTTTTCTTTAAAGAAATACAATACTATTTCTTAAGAAAAATGCGAAATTTTGAAAAGCAATTACGGGAATGCATTCGCAGCAAGAAAAAAGCTGAAGGCGACATTCTAAATACCAACACATCTTACTCCACTAGTCATTGTCATGTTATTTTGTCGCTTTACTAGTGGCATAGCGTGCCAGATCCAGGTGCATGTTTATCGGGAAAAGGGAGTTGCGTCGAATTCCTTTGTAGCCGGTAGTAAGAAGCATAATTTATTTCTCTGTGTTTCGTAAATAAAGTTGCTATCAAACTGCCCCAGCCAAAATATGCTAAGCCTCCCTGATTTCAAAGTCTGGCAACGTTTCTGTGCTTAAGATGCAATCTGCATATTCTGAGTTTTACAGCGTGAACGACTGTAGTGTGAGTACCATCTCCTGAACCACACCTGACCATACAAAACTTCGTTTTTCATGCACTCTATGCATGCAAATCTTGTGAGCAGTGCGGTTATAATACATCTGAAATACATGAATTTTGTTAAAATCTCAGTTATGAGTTCGTAACACCTCTTCATAAACTACTTTAATTGTTTTTCCATTGGGTGACAAAATTCTTGTTTTCCTTTCATTTCGCTTCTTGTGTTTTCATAGATCTAATTGCACCCATGAATTTCCTTTTTCGCTATAGGAATGAACTGAAAATGAGTTTGACAAACACATCCTGAATAATTCTTTATGAACTGTAAGCAAAATCGTTTATCCAAGAGCGGTTGTGAAGCACTGCATACATCGGAAGAGTTGCGCAAAATATCTTCCACGCAGTAATCATTTTAAATTAAAATTCCGAAATCGCTAATTAATTTTCATAAATCGAAAATCAATTACATGCAAAAATAATAATATTATAAATAAATAAAATTCGGTCTCCCAGAAGTCAAAACAACACTTTTCTTAAATGCCGTTCGCCTCCTTCTAAGTTCGTCTCATTGTCCTCTTCAATCTCAAAGGCTTCTTGCAAAGTAGCCTCGTGCGAGCAGCAGTGGCATAACTACCGCTTCCGCTGCTGCGGGGGGCGCAGGTTACCAAGGTACGTACTGGAGCTTCCAGTTATAGTTTTTTGAAAAACTCGAACACGCACGAAGACAAACAAACAATTAACCCAAAGGTTAATATTTTATTTTAAGGTACATTTAGCTTTGCCTAAATAAATGTCAAGTTTCACTTTTAAGGTGGACGCCAAGTAATTTTGCTTCCTATACTTCCAATGGAAAAACGTTTGTACACATTTCCTTCACAATTAGTGTGTTCCCAAGGATGAAAATTTGGACATCGATTAAAATAACTTCATATTATAACTTGGAATACTTAATATTTTCTAAAACATAACTATAATTATATAAAAAATCAATAACTTTTCCTTTGGTGGTGTTGAAACCAGAAAAAAGATGGCGCGACCTGTACTTTGATGACGTCAGTAGACAAACAAATGTTGGATTACATAATTACGGTTATGTTTCAGAAAATATTAAGTATTTCAAGTTATAAAATGAAGCTATTTTAATCAATATTCAAATTTTCATCCTTGGGAACGCATTAATTGTAAAGAAAATGTGTACAGAAGTTTTTCCATTGGAAGTATAGGAAGCAAAATTACTTGACGTCCACCTTAAAGCACTGGATATCCTACGGATTGAAGTTATTCGGCCTTTTGGCTCCAGGTTGTCATACGATCGCTCTCCAATCGCCCTCTCTCTGCGCTGCTGAAGAGAAACCCAAGGCCACATGGGGATTCCCCGTGGAGTATGCGTAAAGAAACAGTCAGTCAGTCACCTAGGATTATGTACACGACAGGCGCCAACGTTTATTCACAGCAGTCGCAGATCTGCAATGTACAAGAGGGTGATTTCTTCAAGTGATTTATTTTAGTTTTGTACGGAACAATTACCTGTATTGTTAAACGTATTACTTAAAAAGTAAAAACTATAGAGCTCTAGGTACCAGCATTACTTTTCCAGACACTCTCTCTGACTTCCTGACCCCCGCCCCCTCCCATCCCCCCACGCACACGCCGCGAAAAACGCATCCTCCCTCGTGCTTGAAATCCTGGAAAAATTACTGCTCCTAGGGACGCTGAAGTAAATTTTGCGGCCTGGCACATTCTGCTAGTTACGCCACTGGCGAGCAGATAGTGAACGCAAGAATGCATATTAGTTATTTTCCCACTCCGAGAAAGTGGCAGATATTGAGTCTTTTCTCAAAATAACACATCAGCGCCAGTCAATCACAGACCGTGACCAAGTTAATTACTAACTAATGCACCCATGCTAGTTGGCGCCGAAAAGGCATTCCAGTCAATTAAATTGTAAGCCGCTGGTAAAAGGGTTTTGCTCAAAACTTTGTCAGATAATAAGGCAGATCTCTTCCAACATCAAAGACGCTGAAAGACGCCTTGTGTTTGAGTTCAAGTTCGTTTTTGTGCCGCATTTTTGTTTCTTATTCTCCTTGGTGTTTTGATATGGAAAGAAACTGTGTATTATGCGTAAACATGCTTTTCCTAATCTCCAGTGTTTTTATTCCAGAAGTAAGTTTGAGCTTCTCACTTTTTATAAAATAAAAATTTTAATTAATGAAATGTTTTCTTGTATTTTTTAAATTTAAATTATAAAAAATAAGAGTTCAAATCCACGTTCCAACTGCTGCTGCATTAGTAAGATAAGCTAAAGAAATAATTTTTTTTTGCCCAAGTGGTTTTGATGCCTGCCCAGCTCATTGGGTTGGGGAACGCATTGCCCATGGCCGCTTACAGGGAATATTGGAGTTAGTTCTACAGATGTTGAAGCACGTGTCAAGACGACAAATCTGCAGCGATCCATTTCGTCGGTGTAGTTTAGTAGGTTAGAACAACTGGCTACGGAGCTATATGTTCCAGCATGTGGAACTGTTCAACCTGACTGCATTTAAGTTGTTACACACCCACGCATCAATATACACGTTACATATCACTGAAAGCTTATATATCGAATCCTTTGGGGACAACTGCTGTAACGAACAACTCCCCAGTTGACTTACCCGGGATTTGGAAACGACGTATTACAGCTATGAACTTAAATAACAATATTATTGTTCACATGTGAAATTTGACAAATACTCATAATCTGTATAATATGCAATCTGTTTAACATATTTTCACTTGGGTTTAATTTAATCTGTAATTTAGCTATGACGCGATGGCAACAGTACAATACCCTTGCGATGCTGCTCTGCACTCACACGTCATCACACTCTGCTGTATATATTGGAGTACACAAGCAGCAATTACTCACGAGCCGCGGATGGCTTAGTGGTTAGTGTTTCAGACTATCGATGCTGGGTCCCCAGGTTCTAGCCTGGGCTGATCTTTCAGAGATGGTGTGATTTACTAACAATCGCTGAATATCCGCCGTGCATCGGACGAGCACGTAAAGTGACGGCCCCCAGGCTGAACCCACTGGTTAAATGGGTATCCTTTCCTATGTCCTCCCTGAAATTCTCTCACCCATCTATGTGCAATATCGTACTTGTACGGTGGCGCCATCTACTGTACTCTAATCTCACTACAAACTGTTCTGTCAAAAGTCGCTAGGCTTGCTCTCATTCCTTCCGTTTCTGTGTCCTGCCCAAAAGGCGATCTCGCTGTAGGTGGCTGGGACCTAAACTCTACTTCCTGTGGACGGAAGTCCTACATGAAAACGACAAACTTGCCTCGGCGCTTTAAAAAAGCAATTACTCACTTCCATCTGAAGAAGGGTGCGACTGTCGACCCGAAAGTGCTTATAGGGTTTTAGTCTTTTTAACTTTGCAAATATCTGTCATCTTTTAAAAATTAAATTATCGTGCAAAGACGGTGCAAGTTTCAATCTCTTTGGGTGTGTTTTCTTTCCAAAATAATACACAATTTCGCAGTTAGGGGTTGGAAATGTTTAATCTGTTTTTTTTTTTTTCAGTATCTCTGCTTCTAAATGTGCTATTTAAAAAATTATTTTAACACCGAATACCATTTACCTTATTTAACACTTCAGGTGTGAATTTGAGGAGTTTTGTAGTTCACAGTTCGATCGCTAGGTGATGTTTGTGTACTTCTGTTAGCAGTTGTATCTCGGCCTATTGAGAAATTTCTTTTTCTACTGTATGCCATTCGCTAAAATTAAGACGGGGAGCATTATTCTCTTTAAATAATGCACAGCTTTCCCGCTAGGGGACGTAAAGGTGAAAACATTTTTCTCGCTATCTCTGCTTCCGGGAGGGGGAGACGTATATGGAAAGTCCTTGTTTTTCTTGCATAGCTTTTGCCATGAATAAATACTTTTCATTTACTTTCAACTTTCTATTATGCAAAATTCTTCCGCTAGAAGGAGTACAGTTACATTATGTTTCCTTCTATAATTCTTCTTTTAACTGTTCGATTTTAAAATCTCTTTGCCTCTGATATGCTAGGAGAAACTTTTTGTGCGCCATTTGTTAATTTTTCTGACATACTTTTTAGCCGCTGGTGAAAGTAAGTACTGTTTCTATTTTTGGATGTTTTATCGATTGCAGAAATCCGTCTTTTGGGGTTTTTTTTTTTTTTTTCTAACTGGTTCCATTGACTTCGAATAACTTTGATAAATTTTATTTTCGTCGGAAAGGATTAAAAAGACGTGCTAATTACAACCGAAAATTCGGTGTCATGTTTCTTGTTTATTATAGATGCACGCATACACATAAATAATTTACGGCCTTGGCCGTTTAAAAAGAAAAGCCTGTTTTACGGAGAGAAGGGCGTATCGATCACCCAGTGGCACCTGCCGGATCCGCTATTGCTTGCAAGATAAGGGGATAAAGATTAATGGAGATTATTTAACCCACCTTCGTTTTGCTGATGCCATAGTCATTTTTACAAGTACTCACTCAGAGCTTCAGAGTATGATCCAATAATTTGCTGAAAAGAGTAAAAAATTGAGTTTAAAAATGAATAAAAAAAAGTTTAAAATGAATTAAAAAAAAAGAATTTTCAAAAGAAACAAATCAGTTTTACAAGTACTTCCTCAGAGCTTCAGCGTATGATCCAAGAACTTGCTGCAAGAGTAAAGAATTGAGTTTAAAAATGAATTTGCAAAAGAAACAAACCATTTTTACAAGTACTCACTCAAAGCTTCAGAGTATGATCCAGAAACTTGCTGACAAGGGTAAAGAATTGGGTTTAAAAATGAATTTACAAGAAAACAAATCAGTTTTACAAGTACTCACTCAGAGCTTCAGAGTATGATCCAGGAACTTGCTGAAAAGAATGAAGAAATGGGTCTAAAAATCAACTTACAAAAAACAATACATTTTAACAAGTACTCACTCAGAGCTTCAGAGTATGATCCAGGAACTCTCTGACAAGAGCAAAGAAGTGGATTTAAAAATGAATTTACAGAAAACAAACTTGATGTACAATGCTTTTACAAGAACTGAAGATTTAGTAGTTGGTGGGGCAAATGTAGAAGAACCCGGTGCCTACATTTACCTTGGACGACAAAAATTTAGCGAGGGCCACATTCAAGAAGAAATTAATAAGCGTGTGAAACTTGGTTAGGGAGTCTTTGAAAGAAACAGTACAATTTTCAAAAGCAATTCAACATTGTGTGTTAAAAGAAAAATGTTTAGTCAATGCGTCTTTCCAGTTCTTACTTATGCATCAGAATCATGGACCTTAAGTAAAAAGGCATGCAGAGGCTGGGAACAACTCAAAGAAGTATGGAGATGCATACTTGGTGTAACCAGGAAAGATAGGAAAAGGAACTCATGGATCAGGAAAATGACAAGAGTTAGTGATATCATGATCAAAATAAAAACCCTCAAGTGGCAATGGGCTGGATATATTAGCAGAAAAACGAACTACCGATGGACAGCCGAAATTTTGACTGGGTACCAAAGGACAGGGAAAGACCCAGAAGAAGACCACGCGGGAGATGGGTGGATGAAATCCGAAAGCATCTCTGAGAGTGACATGAAGGAGACTAGCTCAAGACAGAAAGTTGTGGAAGAAACTTGGGAAGACCTTCATCCATCCAGCAGTGGATTGATAATGGTTGATGTTGATGATATACGCCAAAACGATGTGTAGTACATGTATATACGTATCATCATCATCATCATCATCATTGTCAACCATTATCAAATCACTGCTGGACGAAGGTCTCCCCAAGTTTCCTCCACAACGGTCTGTCTTGTGCCAGTCTCCTCCATGTCACTCCCGCATGCTTTCGAATTTCATCCACCCATCTCTCATGTGGTTTTCTTCTGGGTTTTTTCCTGTCCCTTGGAATCTTTTTATTTCACAACTGGCGAGTCTGGTGATCGACAGCGTGATATTTGTAAGTATATACGTATATAATAATTTTATATACGTATATACTTACAAATATCACGCTGTCGATCACCAGACTCGCCAGTTGTGAAATAAAAAAATAAAATAAAAAAAAATAAGGGTTCGTGACTTTTTTTTCATTTGAGGAATATTAAAAGCTACGCAAGATTAAAAGCAGCTATAAAAACTTAAAAAATGGCTAACGAAGTCGCCGAATTGAAAAAAATTCACACACGTCATACTGAGAAAGAGAGAGGGGACTGACACCTCGAACTCCTGCGAAATGGAATCCTGGTTACATCCCTTTACCTACCTATTTAAGCAAAGTTGGTTTTCTTTCACGTTCAAGATTGTATAGAGTGCAGCAAATCAGATACTGCAGCTCTTTTTCAAGTTATGGGTTTTCAGCTTTAAGTTCTGATAAGGGAAAGGAAAACCTTAAATTATCCCTGTACCAGCGGGAAGTCGGCGTGCCTACACGCTTTGTTTACCATGTAATATTTTCCTTTCATTCACTGGTGAAGCACTGCAATCATTTGAGGGAGCAACTTTGCATCATCGATGGAAATGAGAAAGGTCCTTGGAAAACAGGAAGTGACGATGATTTCAACATCGCGTATGAGCACGAAAACTTCCCTAACGTTAGACACTGTTTGGAAAATCACCTTGTTAAAAGACATAAATAAATGTCCCACAGAAATAAAGATTTTGTCCACAAGGATATGGCATTTTCACGCACATTTACATTTACCCCTCCCCCTCGCCACCACCCCCTCCCCCAGCATTTTTTTTCGTAGCAAAAAGGAAGAAAATAGGTGTTATTCCACATTACACTTAGTGACCAATTTATTAAACCTAACTACCTGGTATTGGGCGCCCATATCTTCATTTTCAGGTGGGGGCAAACAAAATTGTGACTACAGATTGCATACACGAACACCATATGCAACTTTCCACTGTGTGTGCCGTCTTGTTATCAACCTTTTTTTTTTTTTATTGAAGGTTTAATGACCACCGTGAGCAACTTAAGGGGCTAGAAGCAGTCGCCCGTCCCTAATTATTTAGGGCCACTGACTCCAAGGAAGGGAAACAGCTAGTGCCGTAAGGCAAACACAACATCCATACCTCACCGGGATTCGAACCCGGACCCTTCTTGGACGAATGGTCATAAGCCAGCGCTTAGACCAATGCTCCACCGGGGCGGCTATTTTTGCCGCGAAAAGAACACATAAATTTAATGAAACCCAGAAGACCCAAATAGTACATAAAAGTGATGAATAAATGAAAAGGAAATTACTTTGTTGTTACCTTGCACCTTTTGGCCATTTGGGTCTTATGCTCCACGATTCTCCAACGATCGCCCAATGAGTTATAAAAAAGGAAAACATATCCTCAAGACAACATTCTTGAAAAACATTCGGGAGATTTTGAGCGGCAGTGAATGACTGTTGCAATGGGGGATACCATGGTTTTCATTTCTTTGCTTTTCATGTTTCTCCATATTGTCCGTATGTACGCTGTTCTCTAACGTTCAATGCGAAAATTCAATATTGTTACTTTTTACTGCAAATTCTCAATTTTTTCCTATTTTTATTGCATTCTCACACATTGCATCCAGATTCGACAGAAAAATTAGTATTCAGAATCTGTGTTATTGCAAAAATCTTTGTGGTACACCCCAAGTATTGATATGGTGTCAGATTTCCAGGAGAGAGAAAATTCCCCATCTTACTCCCCCTCTCCATATGGACGCCTATGCCCAGTAAAGTGTTAGATCGCCTTCGGAAGAACAGTATGCCTATCCAGATATTATCCTACAAATGCTGAACGGGACTGATGCTACCAACAAAACAGGGAAGGTTTCCATCGTGCTCCAGAAACCCCTTCGAGACAATATAGGCCAGTGGCGCACTCAGTGGGGTGCCCAGGCGCCTGGGCGCTCCCCATGCGGTATCACTTGGTTCAGCTGCTTATTTTTAAATATTTTTGTACATGTTTTTGAATACATATTTATCGATCATTGCAAACACACTTTAATATGGCAGAGATATTTTTTTATCGCTTCCCAATATTTCAGATGTTTTCTTCAGGTTATTTTTGTTTGCGCTTCAATATTTTGGGCCACGCCCCATAAAGAAATTATCGGTGCGCCATTGATGTGGACATCGTAGCTTGGTGCACTGTATTGCTAAAGGGATTCATTGTAAGCGAACATGATTGGCCATGGCAAAATTCAGTCAGCAACAATGTTTAAATACTCTTGGGGATTCAAGCATGGACATTCGAATCAAGGCTCCACACCATTAAATTCTCTCCGCCAGCCTTGACAGTCATTACCATGCAAGATGGAACCACATGCCCTCACACTGTCGTTTCTATATTCTCACTCTCCTATTAGCATGGAAAAATTGACAAAAGTGGTTCGTCAGCAGTTCAGAACGGGGGAAGGGGGGCGTCATAGAAGCTAAGTGCGGTACCTGGGGGCGAGAATAAATTTTGAAGTGCTCGACAGAATTTTTTCCAAAAAACGTTCATGCAGATTTTATCCCACGCTGATGTCATCCCCATTTGGAAAAAATGTTTTCAGGTACATACTATGTGAAGTATGTATTCAGTGTATAGTCCTGCGAGCTTACCGAAGAAATTCTTCTGATACTACCAAACCAACAATTTTTTACCACGTAGATATACTCAGCTGTGGGTGTAGAACTAGGTAAGACGATCTTTCCCCCACTCACAAGGCCACATCTGCCAAACAAAGTGCATCCATATCTTTGCCCCCACCCATGACCATGAATTAATTATCTGTTCCTACACTCTCGAAGAAACGTTTGCGCACCCTAAGGAAACGGTGAACGTTTCTCTCTCACAGAGCGTGGACACTTTCGACATTTTTTTTTCTAGGTCCTTGTGGTGTGGTTGTTATTATTTGTGTTGATATCGCCTTGGTGCGTAGCATTGCAATTAGGCAATTACTGAAATTTCAGATTTCGTTCCCTAGTTATTGCTGCCACCAGCCAAACCTTTCTTGGTCTGACAAAACTTATCTTTAACCTACCCTTTTTAGGTATTTAGGCTAGATCCACGAAAGAAGGTCACTCAGCGCCGGATTAAAGGGCAGGAGAGTTTATAGGGGCTATAACCTTGGGGCCCACCATGACTAAGGGCCCAGGAGGCATGCCTGGGCAAATAATAGACAGATAGGTAGAGAGAGAGAGAGAGAGAGAGAGAGAGATTTGTAAAATAGTTTTAGTTTTGTCTCGTATGATTTCCACTTGGTCAGAAACAGGGGCTGGTAGACGAACAGATTTCAAGGCAATGACTTACAAAGGGTAAAGGTTTCATGTCGCTGCGAACAGCGGCGTCGGCGAGACAATTTCAGCTTTTTCACTACCATCCACCCACACCTCCAAATTTGCACCTAGAACCGTTAATGATCGAAGTCCCCTGTGGCTTCACATTGTATAACAAAAAAGATGCACCAAGAAAAGCATACAGTGATAAACCGTAAGAAAAAAGTTCAAGACAAAATCTAGGAATCTTAAGCTTTTAACTCATTGTCTTATGAGAACAATAGAAAATACAGTGACTTACAAAAACTCTGCAGATAATTTATTCGTCTGAAGGATGCATCATCATCATCATCATTGTCAACCATTATCAATCCACTGCTGGACGAAGGTCTCCCCAAGTTTCCTCCACAACGGTCTGTCTTGTGCCAGTCTCCTCCATGTCACCCCTGCATACTTTCGAATTTCATCCACCCATCTCCTATGTGGTCTTCTTCTGGGTCTTTTCCTGTCCCTTGGAATCCAATCTAAAATTTCGGCTGTCCATCGATGATCTGTCCTTCTGGCAGTATGTCCAGCCCATTGCCATTTCAGGGATTTAACTCTGATCATGATGTCTTCCACTCTTGTCATTTTTCGGATCCACGAGTTCCTCTTCTTATCTCTCCTGGTTACACCAAGCATGCACCTCTCCATGCTACTTTGAGTTGTCTGCAGCCTTTGTATGTCTCTTTTAGTTAAGGTCCACGTCTCTGCACCATATGTAAGCACTGGAAGGATGCATTGATCAAACACTTTTCTTTTCTTCCACTACGTATTAATTATCACAAGCATATTGCTACAGTTTCGTGTTTTAACGGATTTCATAATGATTCCCCGCCATAATTCTTTGATGTCATAGCCTCGGGGTCCACTCAAATATCTTAGCCTAGAGGCCCACCAAGTCCTTAATCCTGCCCTGGTCATTCACTGATTCTATTTACAGGTTCTTATTTACGTACCCTAATTGCATAGGGATGTAATATGTACACAAAATCCGATCCACTTCAGTTGTTCCACTATAAATCATTCACTATATGCCAATAAGTGAATTCAGTCGAGTCCAACAGATGGTCAGTTCATCACCGAGTCCCATAGGATGAGGTAACGTTCCTCTCATGCAAGAACTTTTTGAGCATTAATGTACCAGGCGCCGTGTTGAAGCAACTTCACAGAACCAATTATCTGGTGTTTATCTGTACCGTAGTATACAGGGTGATCCTACTATGTACGAAGATATTTTTTGAATGACCCTCGGCAACTCAAAAATCCCAACAGTCTGATGACCGCTGCCATCAGGGAAATGCCTTCAGCATCCTTCCCTTTGCAGCAAAATCAAGAGATCATGATCATATGTAGAGGATTTTAGGAAGGGAGTGTCTGAAACCAGGTCTTAAACAACCCTTAGAAATAAGAAGCTAGGAGATTTGGGCTAGAGTGCCCGATAGGAAAGTCACACGGAAGCGAAGTAGAAAGGGGAAGGAAGACGCCCTTATTTATTACCGGGGGGAGGCAGTACCCGGGGTCCGACGGCTTAACGTACCCATCCGACGCACGGCTGATATTTAGTGGATCGAGCGTTACGTACCTGCCTGGGATCGAACCTGAGGTCCTTTCCGCGGCAGTCACGAGCGTTGCTTATTAGGCTACCCACGGCCCGCCAAACCAAGAGAGTGACCGCCAAATTTCTGGGTCCCTGGTCTGAAATGCGGTTTTACCCAGCTTCATTGCTATCAGCCAATCCCGTCAGTGCATTTTCTGCAGGATGCATACTCCGGTGGTCTCATAACTCACCGAAACTGTCACCTGTTTCAAGACGTCTCGTTCCTGGGCAAGCTGGATGGATGCTTCGTAGACACGCCTCTCTTCCTCTCTCCTGTTTCCCGAAAGAGATTCCTTGCTCCACATTATTTAACATGGCGTCTCACCTCTGTCTTTTTCGAAACTGACCTCCCAAACTAACTTTTAGACGCGGGTTGCATTCCACTTCGCCACAGTCTTTATGTCAGTTTGTTACATTAAGACTAAAAGTGCCAAAAAATCATGGAACGATTCCATCACTCTAAAGTATGGTTATTTGCAGTGGCGTAGCCAGAAATTTCTTAAAGGGGTGCGAGCGGGTTGTCCAACGGATTTGCTTCGCCGGTGAAAGTCTCATATATATGCATACAGGTATACTGCTTTAAATTCGTACTCAATCCACCCACAAGGGTGGTATCCGGATCCGAGGACCCATCCCCCTTAGCTACTACGCCTCTGGTCTTTTGGTCTCACTGCAGTGCTTTACTTGCATTTTGACCGGCTTCTCTGACATTAATTCTGATATTTAAAGATCAATGTAATATTCAAGGAACTTCTATTACAAAAAAAAAAAAAAAAAAAAAAAAAAAAGGATATAGGTGGGAACTTTCAACATCTATGTTGGTAAATTGATTAAATTCTTCTTTTGAGGCTCACATATTTTAGTGGCCCAGGGTACCCCGTGGGGTCCTTCTGGGTACCCGTGGGGTCCTTCTGTAAATCAGGGTCAGCGCACACATGCCAACATTCGATACATAGACGCAAGAGTGTGCCATGCTAGTTCTAAATGAGCTGAGTAGAATAGTTAGCATTCAGTGGATAAAAAGCTAGCTTCCAGTCGAGAGGGCCTGATGTCGAGTATCCTGAGAAAAAAAACGGGGTGGGGGGCTATATATGTACACAACCGCAGCAGTTTACGTAGAATTCCGTCGGGTTAGAGAAGTGAAAATGTTTTAAATTGTTTAAAAAATGAAACATTTATTGAAAGCGTGTAATAGGTTTACAAAACTTTTACAATGTAATATAATATATAACTAAAGATATATTTAAGAATTGTTTTCTTCTTTTTTTTTTTTTTTTTGTAAAATTTTAAACTTAGCTATATGATTGGAAAAGTAGGTAGCATAATTGCGTTTTAAAATTTTTGTAAGTATCTATGAAACACAACGTCGATGCGGCTGTTAGAGCAGAGCATGGAGGGCTCTGTTAAATATTCGTTTGAAAATGCAAGTCCAAATTGTTCTTGTAGGAAGGTGATGAATGATTCGTTTTCGGCTGTAGACAAATCAGTATTTAAATCGCCACCTAACAAGATCAGTAACTTATCTAAATTCAGACAACGGAGTAAACCGAAAGATTCAGACACTTTAGGTGTATAAGCTAACAGTTGTAATATAAAACGTTTAGCATCGTCTAACTTAGTTCCTGTGGTAATATATCCACACACTAACAACACTTTATCGGTTTCGTTATCACCAGTAAAGATATCAGCTGCACAAATATCCCCGAACTTGCCTTTAACACTTGCAATGTAATAAATTTCATCAGCGTAACATGTTTCAAGTATATGTCGTACGATGGAAATTAGAGAATCGTTCTTCTTGTATATAGCAACACCACCTGCTCGCTGAGATGGCCGCATATATTGCGAAATACAACTGTATCCCTCGATCGGAATGGTATTGTCGTCGTGCATCCAATTTTCACTGAGAGCCATAACATCGGATCGGTTTATAACATCGTCGACTAGTAAATCTCCATAATGTAAGCATGTAAGCTTTTTTTTTTTTTTTTGATTGGAGGTTTAACGACCACCGTGAGGAACTCAATGGGCTATAAGCAGTCGCCCGTCCCTAATTTAGGGCCACTGGTTCCAGTGAAGGGAGAGAGCTAGTGCCGTAAGACAAACACAACATCCATGCCTGACCGGGATTCGAACCCGGACCCCTTACGGACGAATGATCAGAGGCCAGCGCCTTAGACCATTGCGCCACTGGGGCGGCAGGACCCCTTTCGAACGAATGATCAGAGGCCATCGCTTAGACCAATGCGCCACCGGGGGCAGGCTAAGCTTTGTACGTTGAATGATAAAACACGTACAACTGTTAATGGAGAAGAATCGAAAAATCTTTTTTGTCGTGTTGTACATGTTTGAGTAGTTTATTTTCCTCTTATTTTGAAAATCCCCTCCCCCTCTTGTAGACATTTTTTTTTTTTTTTTTTGAGGTTTAACGACCACCGTGAGCAACTCAATGGGCTATAAGCAGTCGCCCGTCCCTAATTTAGGGTCACTGGTTCCAGGGAAGGGAGAGAGCCAGTGCCGTAAGACAAACACAACATCCATGCCTGACCGGGATTCGAACCCGGACCCCTTACGGACGAATGATCAGAGGCCAGCGCCTTAGACCACTGCGCCACCGGGGCGGCGTAGACATTTGGGGCTCCGTATCAGTGGAGGTGGATGGCTGAGTACACTGCGCCTCCTCTTGCGCGCGTTCCTTCTTCCGCTGTCTGTACAATTTCATCTTCTCAGATGGGGTCAAAGCAATTTTTTCGAACTCCCTGGCCTTCGCTCGTCCCCTGCTTTACGTTTTCTATGGGTTTTTACACGTTCCGCAATAGTTTTTCTGGGCATCTTTAATTTCTGAAAATGTTTAAAAATTAAAAGTTAATTTCTGAATTTTTTTAAAAATTAAAAGAATGTGGGCTCTTCTTACAGAGTTTTGAAAGCTCTATCCGCAGATATTTTAGTTTTTATTGTACGATAAAGAGTTTTCGAGATATTCACCTTTTAATGCTGACACAACGTGAAAATCGACGTTTAAATTTCCAAGGTCATAACTTTTAATCTAACTAACGTATTTTAACAAATAAAGCATTTTTAGGTTCCGAAGTCCTTTAGCTGTTAAACACTTTTGATCCGATGTGAAGCGGTTGAACGGTTGCGGTGTACTGAGCGCGAACCTGCGTTACAGCATTTTATTAACGCTCCCACGGCTAACATGACACCCCGCTCAATGAGATTATGGGTTGTGTTTGCTCTACCTAAGGTGAAAGGATACGCTTCTACGTTTAATATTCATATTACACTAAAAAATTAAAAAAAAACTTTCTCCGATATTTAATAAAAATAAACTATTTCTGTTCATACTCTCTCCGATATTTAATACAAGTAAACTATTTCTGTTTCTGTTTTGTTCTGTGTGGGAGACAACAAAAGTCTGGTCGCCTCTCAATGAGCACAGCCAAGATGAAGAATTCATAAACGGATACATCGCTCTTGAATAAAATTGTCAACCCAAATTTTTTTAGCTTCGAAAGCTCAAGCAGTTATAGAACAGTAACACTGCATATAACTTCAATGAGAAATTTTAATTCATTTACGCCGCAACGGAAAAAAGAAAAACAGTCCGACGCTAAGAGAGATAAAAGCGCCGGTGATGCTTTATGCAGAAAAAGGGTTTGAAAAAAACAAGCCGAAGGAGACGAGGCAAAGCAGAAAAGGCCAATAAACCTTGACTTGACGGCCGGAGCCGCAGAGAACACGTGAGATAGAACGGCACGTGGAGGTGACGTCACAAGTGACGTTTTCTGTTATGTAAGCAGCTTGTAGAATACTGACACAGGGAATGAGGACGCTAGCGGAACTGTCATATACGAACGGAGGTGTGCTGGAGCGATTGGAGGTGGTGGGAAAAGATGGGAATTCAGCGCTCGATGTTATTACCTGTTTTGAGTGTTTTCCGTGAAAACCTAGCAGATCGCTGTGTCCTATGTCGTTGATCTGTATGTCAGCAACCTAACGATGTCACCTACCGAATTTTTATGTGTCCCGATTATCGTAGTGTATTTGTGATTTTTCCGAAGTATGTGAAACTTTTGTTTTTTTTTACGTTTTTGAAACGATGGGCGAAGCTGCTCGTCAAGCTCTGGTAAGCGGGAATTACGAGAAGGCTGCTGAGTTGTATGAGCGTACCATTAAAGATATGGGGGCTAATGTTGACCTATTGTTGGGTTTGGCCGATTCCCAGGCCAAAGCTAAAAGTGCACGAGGCTCTAAACACTTACATTAGAGCCTATTCTCACGGCTTACCCAAGCCCGAGCGTCTAGAAGCTCTGGTCGATTGCATGGTCAGCATCGCCCGACAGAACCTCTCCAAAAAGGGAGTTAAAGCGAAAAATCCGGTTGATTTCACCTCCTGTGGACTATGCGTTGGTATTTTGGTGGACCCTGTTACACTGAACTGTGGACATTCCTTCTGCAAGAGATGCGTCCACGGCGACCCACAGTTCGGTACCTGTAAACTTTGTGGCAGACCCTACAATACCACCTTCAGTTCGCAGCTGAAAACGAACGTTTTAATTGTGACTGTTCTGGAAAAGCTATGGAGAAAAGAACTGGAATCTGCCAAACTTACAGTTGAAGCAAATGAAATGTTTCAAGAAAGACATACGGATGCTGCGTTAAAGAATTATACCGTGGCTTTAGAACTTGGTAAGTAAAACACACGCTTTGTATTTTAACTGCACTTTTATGTAGAAGCTGTTTCAGATCTGCCCATTGTGTGAAACTTCAGAACCAGCAGTACTACATTCTAGCTCAGTGATTTCCATGAGCATCATAGACTGTTATATAGAGCTGTTGGCTCTAGGGAAAGTAAGGAAGCAAAACTGGAGATCTAATACAGCATCCGTGTGTCTTGAGAATGAGGTGATTTAAGTGCAGCAGCTGTGCTAAAAGCTATAACCTTTTGTTTATGGGTTCCTTCCGAATCACTCCTATACCCTTTTTAGATTGAAATTTGGCCGTTTTGGCTTGAATTGAGATATTTTGCACGCAGTGTGAAGAGTGTGGTTTCATGCATGAAATCTGTATCCTATAATTGGGGGTGAAGAATGTGTCAGCTGCCCCGGTGATGCAGTGGTCTAAGTGCTGGCTCCTGATCATTTGTTCGAGATGGATCTGGGTTTGAATCCTGGTGAGGCATGGATGTTGTGTTTTGTCTTATGGCACTGGTTCTCTCCTTTCCTTAGAACCAGTAGCCCTAAATTAGGAATGGGCGACTGCTTTATAGCCCTTCAAGTTGCTCATGGTGGTTATTAAACCCAGTATAATAAAAAATAAGTGTCACCCCAAAATATGCCATGGGGTTCAAAATATGTTGAGCAAATAAACTTGCATACACTGTGCCTCATTTTTTTTTTTTCTTGTATAGAAAATCGTGATGTATTTGGAAACTTCCCTAAAACTTCACTGAAGTGTTATTTGTATAATTGGCATGAGTACACACTTTATGCAAGTCAAATAACATTAATTTTACTTGCAGCAGAACTAATCTGTGGTAAACAAAGCATATATTATGGAAAAATGAAATTTTTATTAATTGAACAAATTCTCTGAGTATCAGGAGTAGAAAGCATTACTCATTCTTTATTTATGGTTACTAGATCTAGGGAAGAGAAAGAACCAGAAAAGGAGAAACAACTGTGTATCAGCTAGGGCTCCTGAGATTGTGGAGCCATTGAAAAACTCAACACATAAATTAATAATGGAATGTTAAGAAACTCGTGCACATTTGCGACTGAAGCGATGCCTGTTGTCTTTCATTCCCATTTGTATTGCTGTATTTGTTTCTTTTGTAATAAATATGCTTTGTGTGATAAGTTCAAGTATCATAAAATATAACTTTAGAACTGCTAGGATGACTCATTTTGTTTGATTTTTGGATTGCACACCAACCTGTCATCCGCACTGGCTTGAGAGTATGCATAGGTTCATTCTAATAATGCCCATAAAACTAAAGTTAAATTTTAAAATATTTTGACAGTAGGATTTGCTTTGACTTCATGTATACATAACTGCAGGTAATTACAGATGCAGGCTTCTATCATCATGTGCTACTGGTCCCTGCTTCAGATTGTGAATAAGACATGAATGTTGTTCTTGATTCTCTCGCTTCCCAGGAATCTGCCTCAAGATAAATGCCACTCCTGACTGTTGATGTTCTTAGGATGATTAAAATGTTCAAAAGATAATGCCAGTGATAAAACTTTTATGTCAAGATTTTTCCTTTATTGTTAATGTAAATCAATAATCATTCTATTTATTGTTGTATGGTCTCTTTAATGGTTCTAAGTAGAGTAATTACCTTCCATGTTGCAACATGCTTCTTAATATGTTCACAGCCATTTTTAGGCATGTGATATCCACTTAAGCATTTCTGTTGTGCTACATTTGTCTGTATTCTCATCATGTGGCCACCCACCACTTTCCTACTTGTACCTCAATGCTGATGATATTGGCAAATTCCATAATGTTCCTGGCTTCAAGAGTTCATTTCCATGTTGTTATTTATTCTGGTTATGTATTTTTCACCCTTTTTCTTTCCCTACATGTATGTGCTACATCTGATAAATTGCTGTTTCTGATGCATTTTCCTTCAGTGTGGATGAACCTCAGTGATGGGTTCTGTTATTTACTGTATATACTTCTATATCTGAACATTCTGTAGGAATAAGAATATCACTGAAATTTAAGGGGAGAAGGAGGGAAATGAAAAAATATGCAAGAATGTATGTGTAAAGCATGTACATAATATGTGCAAACAGCTAATGAAAACTGTATAGTAATCAGCCAACCATGAGTCTGTGATAACAAACCGCTTTAATAAGCTGTTCCATTTATTACATAAATGTCTATGTCCTTCACTGAGTTAAAAAAGTAGCAAAATCTAATGTTAGGTGAATTCGAAAAAAATTTCAGTTCTCCATGTTGGTATGCTGAAATGAGTGTTAGCTGGTAAGTAATAAGAGATACCGTGAGTCCGAGCATGGAAAAAAGATTGAGAGAGACCATCCTCTTCATTTAGAAAAATTTAAATAAAGCAATATCCAGTCAGTCTCTCTCTCTCTCTCTCTCTCTCTCTCGCAAGAAGCAGGTAGAAATATTTTGTTTTACTTTCCATCAGTCAGTTTTCTCAGGAAATTGTTTTGAGCAGTTTCAGTTTGTCTCATATGCACTTATATACTTAGCGTGAGGAGCTGGTCACCTTTTCAAACCTCTTTTTAAAATTAGTCACCTTTTCAAACTTTTTTTGACCATATTGGGGGAAAATGTACAATTTAACAATATAGTTTGAAAAGAAGTTGCTAGAAGTTGAAAGATTATTATTGTAAGTATGCCTACAACTACAGGGTGTTTCACTCGCTACTTTACCCGGCATTTTTGCAATAACTGTAAGAGGAATGAAGATATCGTAATGGAAATTTGAACTGAAATTACCTTAGGCTGTGAGAAAGCAAACGGAAGCAATGTGTAGTTGCACTGACGTCGTGGGCGTGGGCGTGGGCGTGGTCAGAGAGAAGTGGCTGCGCTAGCCCAAAATTCCTGTTTTGGGGCAACTGACAATCCCCACGCAACATACGAAGAACCCCTATATCCAGCAAAGATCGGTGTTTCGTGTGCGATGTCACAGCAGCGCATTATTAAGCCTATCTTCTTCGAAACAACCATCTTGACAGCAGCTTACGTGGAAAATTTTTAAGACCATGAATCAGTTGGACGATGAGGAATTATCCGTTGGATATTTCCAGCAGGATGGAGCAACATGCTATACTTCCGGTGCCAGCATGGCCGTAATTGAGTCATTTTTTTGAGGACAAAGTAATTTTGAAGGGACTTTGGCCTCCGCGATCGCCAGATTTGATGTCGCTCGATTACTTTCTGTTGGGCTATCTTAGAGGTAGAGCTTATGGCAATAAACCACAATCCACGGCCACATTAAAATCCAACATCATTCAAGAAATTCAGGCAATTCCTGGTGACATGCTGACCCGAAACTTCCAAAATAACAAGCGTCGCGTTCAGCTCTGTCTGGACGCAAATGGTGACCATTTCCAACGCATGTTATGATGCCATCTCCTTTCTCACAGCCTAAAGTAAGTCCAGTTCAAATTTCGTTACAATATCTTCATTCCTCTTCCAGTTATTACAAAAATCCCGGGTAAAGTAGCGAGTGAAACCCGGGTAAAGTAGTATGTGAATGTAGTTACGTAGTACAACTATGTGAATGTTGTTATTTCTGTACTCTTATACCTCCCCTTATGATTGTAGGAAGGCCTCATAATTAACACGTTCGTAGGCAAGGCAGCATATGCCATTGCACATCCAGTGACATGACGTTATATGCCGTCCAACTTTACTTCACGCCGTAAGTACAAAGCTGTAAATGCCGTCAAAATTATATGGGGGTTCCAGTTACTTTAAGTTTACTGTCCTGCTGTAAACATGAATTTTCCATAAATGTCTGCATTTTTTTTACTGTCTGCGAATGTGTTAAGCCCCAATGATGAATGAAGATGAGCTGAGGGGCATCTTAAGCCAATAACATATTATCCTTTCATCCTCTGAGAAACTGTTTATAAGTGAAATCTTGCGGGCTGTCATCAAAATATTTTCTTCTGTGTGACAGAATTATTGAAAGCAGTCACTGTTTTTTATTGTATTCATTGGGTGCATGCTTCTTGGTATAAAAAAAAAAGAGGTGGGGGGGGGATTGATAGGAACTTTAATGTTACTGATATTATTTACATGGATTTTTTTATCTAAACATAAAGGAAGCCACCCACTGTGCAAAATAAAAAGCATTTTATAAATCCTCCCCCCGGGATTACTCGTCCCCTAAACATCCATAGTATCAATAGAAATTTTAGATGTTTCAATATTTTTTATAAGCTAAAGAATTCGTACTTTTCCATTTGCAGCAGTAAATGGGCACATCGGTGGGTAAAATCTTTGCTCAATATGATGGTAATTACTCACCAATCAAAATCAAGTAACCAATAATATTTGTGAAAACACTCAATGAATCGGTGGAAACCTCGATGTTTTTTCAATATATCGGTCCCGTAGTACCGAGGAAAAGAACTCTACTTTGCCGATGAAACGAAACATTGGCGACCAAACATCCAATTGATGGCATAAAAAAATTATATTCCCTTCCTCTATACAAGAATGCAAATAAAAGAAATTCATTTACTTTACATAGAAAATATTCTTTACCAGTTTCAAACAAGGCTCATGAAGCCTTGATGTATCGGATTCAGCAACATCGAGGTTTAAACACCGATTATTGGTGGCAAAACTTCAGTGTTAAAAAACATCGAGGTTTTTTGCCCATCCTTAGTTAGGACTGCTTTCGTGTCCTTTTACTTCTGAATTATAGCAATTTGTAAATTGGCACTAAAAATGACAAATGGCCAAACTGGCGACCACTGAAATAAATTTAATCGCCAAAGTTGTCAGTTAATTGCCATCTGGTGAGTGTTAATTTACACCTACAGTCATCAGCCATTGTCATTTCTATAATCCATGTATTCCTCTTCCTTTCTTTCCCGTTTACACCACATCTGCATATATCCATGTTTCTCTGGGTTGTTCACAACTTGCTATATGTCTTTTTTAGTTGAATCTCCGGTCCATAAGTAAGAACTGAAAGGATGCATTTATTGAACACTTTTCTTTAAGACATAAATTGCTCTTGAAAATTTCTTCAAACACTTTCCAACCAAGTTTTGTCAGAGACTCCTATTAATTTCTTCTTCAGTGTGACCCGGACTTGCTTCATACATGTTATCCAAGGTAAATATAGGCATTGGTTATTTCTAGATTTACTCCATCAATTGCTAAATCTTCAGTTCCTGCAAAAGCATTGTACATCAATTTTGTTGTCTGTAAGTTCATTATCAACCCACTTCTTTGCTGTGTCAGAAGTTCCTGGATCATACGTTGTAGCTCTGAAGGGCTACTTGCAAAAATGGCTGTGTCATCAGTAGAGCACAGGTGGAATTGAATAATCTTCATAAGTCTTCATTTTGTTGTGTTCCCAGTTCATTGGTTGAAAGACATTCTGCAGTGTGGCATTGGAAGGTTTTGGGAGCTATAATGTTGCAATGTGTATCACTTCCTTTCCAATTTTTATGAATTGGTGTTTCCTCGAACAGTCAAACCTTTGTGCTTGCATTTTTATATATCTTATTGGTAATATTGTTGTAAGCATCTTCAGTACTGCAGAGCATCTAATGACATTAAAACTGATGTTGGTTTCACAGAATCAAAGGCCTTTTTCATAATCAATGAAAGCCATACTTAATAGGATTTCATATTCATTCATCCTTTCACGTAGTTTTCTCAGCAGATGAATGTGATCTGTAGTGTTATAATAGTCACTCCTAACTGCATCTTGGTTGATCCAAATCCAATATCTCTCTTAAGTAATGTGACAGTACCATTGTGTAAATGTTTGTAAGCAACTCATGGGCATGTAGATCTTGAAGTCTTCAAGGTTCTCATTTAGTGTTCTCCCTAGAGCCTTTTTATTGGGCAGCCTGCCCAGCTAAATTTCCTTTAATGAAGGTTTTCACAACATACATAATACAGGGTGTCCCATTCGCTACCGAACCCGGCATTTCTTTAATAATATTAATACCAATGAAGGTATTGCAACGAAATTTGAAGTGGACTTACCTCATTTCGTGCAAAATGTGATGACATCACAACATGTGCTGGAAATGGCCACCATTTGCGTCCAGGCAGCGATGAACCTGGTGCTGTCCTCCAGCCAGCCGGAGTACTCCTTAGTGGCAGACACATTCCTAAGTGTGGGGCCACTGAGGAGCAGTCCGCCAGCTAGCCGGACGCGCCTCCGTGCTGCTTTGTTATGCCATTTCGCTGAGCGTGTCTACATAATACGGTTGTTGATAGTGAGTGCTCGTGCTCGTGGCTGTTCGCGTATGCATGAAAATGTATCGGTATACTCTGGAGGAGCAAGTATTTATTGTTCACACTTATTAGAAAACAGAATCGATAAAGTCTTGTCAACGGCAATTCCTGGAGAGGTTTGCAGGCAGACATCCGTCAAGCAAGTCAACCATTTGGGTATTGTCAAAGAAATTGGAAACCAAGGGGACCTTATTAGACGACCATGCAAGAGGTTGTCCACAAATGTCTGAGGAAATGATCCAGAATGTAAAGGGCCGACTACTTGCATCTCCCAGGAAGTTACTTCGCCGACTGTCGCAGGAAACAGAATTGTCCGAAAGCGCTTGTCAATGTGCTGTGAAAAAAGTGAAGTGAAGTTTCATGCGTACCATAGCTCTGTGGTCCATGAACTGAAAGAGCCAGATCACGTGCAACGAATAACACACTGTCGATGGTTTCAGACATTTCTTCAGGAAAATCCGGGCATTCTGGTCTACACATGGTTCTCGGATGAGACGTGGTTTCACCTGTCCGGATACTTCAATTCTCAAAATTCCTGTATTTGGTCCAGTAAAAATCCCAACGTGATACACGAAGAACCCCTTCATTTACAGAAAATTGGTGTTTGGTGTGGGATGACCCGGCACCGCATAATTGGTCCCATCTTCTTCGATACAACCATCGCAACAGCTGCATATCTGGAAATCTTCAACACCTTTGTAAATCAATTGGTCGATGAAGAACTCTCCATTGGATATTACCAGCATGATGGAGCGACATCACACACCAGTATGGCTGAAATTCAGTCTTTTTTCGGCGATTGCGTCATTTCGAAGGGTCTATGGCCACAGCGCTTGTACGATCTGACGCCTCCTAATTACTTTTTATGGGGATATCTAAAAGGAAGAGTTTGCCAAAAGAAACCAGGGACCATTGATCCCTTGATAGCAAACGTCACTGAAGAAATTCAGGCAGTGATGGCTGACGTACTGGCAAGGACTTTCCACAATATTGTGCACCGGATTCAATGCTGTCTGGACTCAAATGGTGGCCACTTCCAGCACTTGTTGTGATGTGATCACATTTCACATGGAATGAGGTAAGTCCACTTCGAATTTCGTTGCAATATCTTCATTGGTGTTAATATTATTAAAGAAATGCCGGGTTCGGTAGCGAGTGGGACACCCTGTAGTAAGAGTGGAAAACTTATTTCCACTTACACCATAAATATTGATGAAAACCGGCTGAAATCTGTGTTGAATATGTTTTATTAGTAAGTACTTGTCTTTTATTACTTATGTAAAATTTTCTAATGTTGTTTATCATGTTATGTTACATTAATGCGTACCATACCGCTAAAGGTGTTTAATAAGCAGCATTCACATTGCCCAGTGGACCGCTGGCCATTGGCCAGTAAAACTTCTGTCAAACCACTGAACTGTTGATTTTACTGGCCCGGAAGGCCAGTAAATTTTTTTCTTTCTAATTTGTTTCAACTTAAAAAAGGAATTTCTATTTCCTTTACCTAGCTGTATGGTTTTCTTTGTAGGCTGCAAACCAGTGATAGGTTCATGAAATGTTATTGGATAACACAGCTATTTATTTTATCTCTCGTGATTTATAAAGAGTGGAAGAAACAAATACAGAAAGGCAGTTCTTGTCTTGTAATGGCAACAGCCATTTTTGTTACCTTCATCCCCATCATTCGTAATGAGCAGAATTAAGGAAACTAAATGTCCTACTCTTCCTTGGATTCACCCTCCCTAGTGAATGCAGCAGATACTCACACCCGATGCAAACCAGCTTTTGTTTCTGCACCAAGAAAGCATACTAGCAAAGGAGGTCAATTAGGTAATTTTTGCAAAAGAGCAATTCACATGAAAGTGATGAAGCAGTTTTCAATGGGGGACTAAAACTAACTTCATGGGGAAAATAGGAGGGATGAGCAATAAGACTAAAATACTGAAAAGGAAGCTGAACAATAAACATAAAAAAACGCTGCTAATGTATGTAAATTTTTTTGTACCCTTGGAGTCTCTTCATTTCCTTCTTACTTAAAAACAGATTGGGAATGCACTCTTACTATGCTATATCGCCAATCCATCGGAATCTTATTCTGGAAACATCCTTTGTCCTGTGAGTTAGATGTTCTAAAAACAAATATTGGAGATAATTCCATTGAAATATGTTATTTTCTACATATATTGTAAGATGTCCAAGTTTTTTTTAGTTTTTTTAGTTTTTTTTACGAACCAGTGGCTTGCAAATTCTAGTGGTCTGCTGGGCCAGTAAAACATTTATTTCTAATTCTAACACTGATAAGTATAATAATGTTAAGCAAAATATTCTTTTTTTTTTTTCTTGAAGGGGTCATGAAAAGTACCATCCAGCTAAAATTTCTTGCCACCCAGCTGTAAAAAAAAAAAAAAAAAAAAACAAGGGAGAACACTACTCATTCTTATGTATCAGGATAATGGTGGCATTGCTCCATTCATCAGGAATCTTCCTTTGATTGAGACATTTAGTGAAAACTTGGGTGAGTGTAGTTTGTTTCTCCAGCGGCCTGCTGTACAATGCCCGTAGTAATTCCTTCTTCCCTGTATCTCTTCCCCAGTTTTCAGGTTCCTAATTGCATGGGAAAATTCTGCTGGTAGGACTGGAGGGACTTTGATGCCTGTAATAGATGTATCAATCCTTTCATGTAGTTTTGTGTAGGTCTTAAACTCTCTTCAAAATTTCACTTCTATTGTTATAATCTGGTTTTTTTTGTTTGTTTGTTTTTTTCATTACTGAGGTGACCCTCTGTTTCTTCTGGTTTTGTGTGTGTTTGTTGTACACTGGTGTCTAAAATTAAGGTGACAAGCATAAAATTGTGAATAACACGAAACTGACATGGCAGAGCTTAATGACAGTTGGCATGCACATACATCATACATACATCGATAATACAGTAATACACAACAGGAAAAGAATGCCATCACTACATGAGGAGGCAGCAAGTAGTGTGTATTTTTAGGGTGCTAATAAAGGGTGTGATTACACTGAACAGCGATACACTTGCACAATACACTTTGAACAGTGATACACTTGCACAAACGAGCCCTCGTGTTGTTGACAAGATTGTGATTGAGAGTTTGGGACAATAAGTGCCACCCCTGCATTAAGGCATAGCAGAGGCAGCTATTGGCTTGCAATTGCTCTTCCTAGGGCATCCCAGACATGTTCTATGGGTGTTTGGGTTCGGAGATCTTGTGCAGCTTTCCATCCTGAGAATTTCCTCACTCTACTAGGTATACATCAACTAGCCGAGTCTTGTGGAGACTGGTGTTACCATTCATAAAAAGGAACTGGGGGCCAACAGCTCTCCTAAAAAGTCATACGTAGGGCTTAAGAATATTGTCCCTATAACGTGCAGTAGTCAGGGTCCTCCTGGGAACACATGCAGTGGCATGCATCCATCCAACATAATGACAGTCCAAACTAGGAGTCCTCCACCCCTGTAATGGCCAATTTCTCTAATGTTGAAGCAAAGATTTTGGCTCCCTGCCTCTCCCCAAATGTGCACATCTTGAGAAGCAGTATTTAGGCTGTACTATGACTCATCACTGAAGAGAACACAAGCCCATTGATCAGGCCAGGAGTGGCGATGTCAGGCCCAATTAAGATGGACTGTTCTGTGAAATGAGATACAGACCATTGTTCTTCTTGCATTGAGACCTCTCTCGCAGAGTCTTCTGTAAAGAGCTCCTATGAGAATTGCCTGGCTGTTCACTCCCTATGGTGGCAACCCGTTAAAGTCAAATACGAGTTATTTTGACTTCTTCTGGCTCATGGGTGTCCTTTTCCTGTCCTTCTGGCTATTGCACCAATTTCCTGGAACTGTCCTTCAGAGATTGGTGACCACTTGCCTCTACACATTCAGCCATCTTGCTACCTCTGCATATATTTCTCTTCTTCCAATTTACCAATCTCTCTCCACCATAATGAGTCTTCTAACTGATGGTGAGGTGCCGTTCTTTGACTGACAGTCCAACTTAAGCTCCAATTGCCACACCCTGCTCGGAACAAAGTTTATCAAGATCTCAGAAGTTATGGTTTTTGGGAGAGGAACTGGTAGTACTGAATGTAATATAAGTCTAAATGGCACAGTGATTGACTAGGTAAATGAGATTATGTATTTAGGATGCATGTTTGACAGAAAGAACAAATTGGATAGTGAAATTAGTAGGTGAGTGAATTCTTCGTCGAAAGTCATGGCTACTTTGGGTTCACAAGAATGATGGGACCTCAAGAGAGTCCCGCATGGCTGTGTATGAAAGTGTAATTGATCCTACTCCGATGTATGGCAGTGAAGCCTGGGTACTGCAGCTAAGAAACATAGGAGTCGTTTGTGTGCGGGGGAGATGAGTTACAATACTTACGGGAGGTTTGTAATAAGACACGTGCTGATCATGTGAGGAATGGAGATGTGTTGCAGTTGTGTAATGTGAAACAAAATGTTGTTCGCAAGGTGGAGACTGATATGTTTCGGTGGTTTGGCCATGTTGAAAGAATGAGTGATGAGATGCTTACTAAGAAAATCTTTTTAGCCCAAGTGGCAGGAAGGAAAGGCAGAGGAAGGCCAAGGAAGTCATGGGAGGATCAGATTCAGGGAGTCTGCATGAGGAAAAGATTATGAGTATGAAGTATAGAAGATCTTGTGTATGGGGTGTGATGTATGTCAGTGAAACACGAGTTGTATGTCAAGATCACTGTAAATGGAGAAGTATGATATGGTAACCATAAGTAAAAATTATTTGGTGTATTTCTTTGTAGAGCTAACCTTTGAATCTCAAGAGAACAGTTTAGTGATGCTGAGTTTGAGCATACCTGGCAGCTCGATGAACTATAGTCATAATTTGCGTATTCACATAAGAGCTAGCACAACGATGCTTATTTATATTAACCTAGCATTTCCCCTTGCACATTGCTTCGGAAGAACTTTAAAATTGATTGTCTTGTTTTGTAGATATTCTTGAATTTATGTGTCATGTTAATTTTGGACACCAGTATGTATTGTATATGCATACATAAATACAGGCATGGAGATATGCATGATTGATATAAACAGTAAAGATAGGAAGAGAAATATATGGATTAGAGAAATTACAAGAGTTGATATTGTGATTAAAACGAAGACCCTCAAGTAGCAATGGGCTGGACATATTGCTAGAAGAACTGACCATCGTTGGACAACTGCAGTACTTGCTTGTATACCGAGGGACAGGAGAAGACCCAGAAGAAAACCACTGGACTTCTGAAATGTTATTTGCGTACTTTCACTCCAGTTGCAGGAGTTTGTTTGCATTTTAGACCCCAGTTTTCTGGTGGTCCTTCCATCAGCTAATGGAGTATGTACTCACCAGTAGGAGACTTTGATTTCATGTCGAAGAAGAAAATTATGATTTTGGAAATTTTTGGCATTCCATTTGATGTGTATTTACTTGTTTCATTAAAATTATAGCTGTGTATGTGAAAATATCTGACCCTATTTTGCATTTCATTGTGGAACTATTTGTCATGTAGTGGCACATGGAATGCAGCAGTCTCAAATGTAAACAAATCCACATGCAACTGCCACATGGAGATTACATAATACTTCAGAAGTTCTTCCAGGAGACCACATGAGAGTTTGGTGAAGGAAATTCGAAAGCATGCTGGAGTGTCTTTAAAAAAACTGGCTGAAGATAATAAATTGTTTGGAAAATACATGAGAAGGCCATCTAGTAGTGCATTGGTAAAGGTAGTTGATGATAATCAGAGGCGTAGCAGGTGGAGATCCTAGAGTTCGACCCCCCCCGCCTTGAGGAAGTATTGAGTACGGATTTAAAGCAATATATATGTACATATGAGCCTTTTACCAATGAACTAAATCCATGGTATGACCACCTACCTAATAAGCTGTAGGACCACCTTTAGCCCGAAAAACAGTGCCCACTCGGTGAGGCATTGATTCAGGGAGGTGGTGATAAGTATCCTGGGGTATCTGGTACCATAATGTCAACGGCAAGTCCTCCAGTTCCCGTACATTTTGGGGTAATGGTGATTTAGGGCAAACCCTCTTTTTCCAAGTCGAACCATAAATGTTCGATTGTGTTCATGTCAGGTGAATTTGGAGGACAGGGTATTAACAGAAAGTCGCCAGCATGTTCCTCGAACCACTCTCTGACAATTCTGGCATGGCGCATTATCCTGTTGATAATTGCCATCACCAGCAGGTAACACAGTTGCCATGAATGGGTGAACTTGATCCGCAACGATGTTCAGATACCCGACAGCTGTTAAGGATTGTGCTATTGGGATAATGGAGCCTAAAGTGTCCCAAGAAAACGTCGCCCACAGCATAACACTGCCGCCGACGGCCTGCTTCCACCTAACAGTGCATCCAGGTGTCATAGCTTCCGTTGGTAATCTGCGTATCCGTGCTCGGCTGTCTACGTGATGCACCAGGAATCTTGATTCGTCAGACCAGACCACTTTCTTCCAATCATCCACGGTCTAATTTCTATGATCTTGGGCCCATTTCATGCGTTGTTGGCGATGACGTGCAGTGAGCTTGAGGACCTGGTTGGGTCTTCGGCTATGCAGGTCCTTGCGCAGAAGGCTGCGATGAACTGTGTGCTGTGACACATTGCCCTGATCACCACTGTTGTAGCTGGGGGTGATTTTTCGCACTGTGGCCCTGCGATCGCTGTGAACAATGCGCGACAGTCTCTGCTCCTCTCTGGCATCAATGAGCTACTGACTACACACGGCTGGACAATGTTTCGTCGTTTGGCCATCTGTGCACCATTTTTGATACGTACTCACTACAGTGGCATGTGAATAACCCACGTTCCGCATTGCTTCCAAGATCGTAGTTCCGAAGCGCAGTGCCATCACAATTTGTCCTTTATCAAACTCCAATAAATCGACAGCTTTTTCCATTCTGACTCCGAACACTCTACAACCAAAAGCCGATCCTTGGGTTATACAGTATATACATACTGCTCTGTGAACTTCACCTGCACCACCGTTTGGTCTCCAGGCAATCACATTTCTCTAGGCTGGGAATGGTCATAATGTAATGACTCATTGGTGTGTATGCAGTGCTTTGTTTCTGGAGAAAAAGATGCCAGAACGCTTAAACATAAGATGTTCAAAAAGCGGGGGAGAATTAACCTAATAAAAAGCAGCTGAATTTCTTCTTGAACTTTGTTTATTGTTTTTTAAGCCTTATCATTGGTGTACGGTACAAACTGCAAAACCATAATTTACATGCTCGTATGATATATTGGGATGTAAGGTCAGGTGATGCGTAACATCACAGCCTCTCCTTGACAAATGTCAACCCCGCCTTCTCGTGGTGCATCCTGTTCCCACTAAAGGGGCTCTGACGACCGCCCATAGCGGTATAACTATACCATCGGGATTAGAGGAAATTCTATCCCACACTCACCAACCCGCTTGGCCAGCGTGGTGAGTTATGGCCAAACCCCTCCAAAATGATTCCACAACTTAAATCTTGGCCCTCAGTCTCCGGCAGCTGGAATGTACCTGGCCAAGGCAGCGGCCAGTGCGACATGAAGGCAGAGAGTGCTAAGAATCCCCGCAGGACCGGACTAGGCTGCCATCTGATGCTGACCTTGGCTACTTACAATGGACGCTCCCTATCTTCTGATTCAAGGCTTCTTGAATTGGAAGAGTAACTACAAAGGATCAAGTGGGACATCGTGGGGCTAAGTGAGGTAAGGAGAAAAGGAGAAGATCTCATCGAACTGAAAAGTGGACATCTCTTCTACTATCGTGGGACAGATACTGGCAGAACTAGTGGTGTTGGATTTATAATAAACAAGAAACTGAAGGATAAAGTTGTAGAAGTTGAAAGTTCCTCTGACAGAGCTGCATGACTTGTTATCCAACTCTCGAAAAGATACCAGGCTCAGATTATTCAAACTTATGCACCCAACACAAGTCATCCTGAAGAAGAAATTGAAGAATTTTATGAGGAAATTTGTCATCTAAATAATAAAGGTAAGCAGCACTTGAAAATAATTATGGGAGATTTCAATGCAAAAAATAGGGCAACGGCAACAGAATGAAACTTCAGTAGGTAAATTCGGTCATGGCAACAGAAACCAGCGTGGAAATACTCTCGTTGAGTTTGCAGAGGCAAAAGGGTTTTTCATCTTGAACTCCTTCTTCAAGAAAAAGCCACACAGGAAATGGACATGGAGATATCCAAATGGGACGACAAGTGAAATTGATTTTATTATGTGTAACAAAAAATTCATCATAGAAGACTGCAGTGTGCTAAACAAGTTCAGCACAGGTAGTGACCATAGATTGGTGAGATGTAAGATGCACCTCAACACTAAACTTGAACGTGGCAAGCTCATAAGAGAAACAAAATCTATTGACATAACCAACCTTAAAAAACACCATAATACCTTCAAGTTAGAACTGAAGAACAGGTTCTCTGCTTTAGAAGGCCTAACATCGGAAGAAGTGGACATCTCTGAAGTTAACAGAAAAGTAACCAAAGCTCTTATGGAAACAGCAACAAAATTAGCTGGGTCTAAGAACAAGTTGCATGTGAACAAATTATCAGGAAAAACCAAAATGTTGATGCAAAAAAGAAGAGAGATGAGGACAACTAAAGAAGATGTGACTTCCAAAGTGAAATATATAGAGCTATGCAAGACAGTAAGAAAAAGTATCACTGAAGACGTAAGGAAATTCAACTGTGAACTAGTGAGGAAAGCAATTGAAAACAACCAAAGCCTAAAGATAGCAAAGGGACATCTCAGTAAGGGAAGAAAACAGATTATGGCACTGAGAAAAGAAGATGGTTCTGTAACAAGAAATAGAGGCGAAATTTTGACAAGAGTGAAAGATTTCTACTCCAAATTATATGAAAGGGATGATATATGCACTCCAGACATCATGAAAGATACCAGTACCAGAGTTCCTCCAGTCCTTTCAGCAGAAGTTGCACATGCAATCAAGAACATGAAGCAAGGAAAAGCTCCAGGAGAAGATGGAATTACTGTAGACATCATACAAGAAGCAAGTGGAGAAATCGAAACAGTACTCGCCCAAATTTTCACTCGATGCCTTAATGAAGGAAAGATTCCTGAGGATTGGAACACCGCTACAATGATCCTGCTACATAAGAAAGGTGACATTGAGGATCTCGGAAACTACAGACCTATCAGCCTCCTATCAGTAGTTTATAAAATCTTCACTAAAGTTCTTTCACACCGCTTGAAGGTAACACTGGACATGGCTCAACCGAGAGAACAAGCTGGATTCAGGAGTGGCTACAGCACAATAGATCATATCCACGTGCTGAGAGAACTAATTGAAAGAGCGAGGGAATATGAACTTCCATTGTGCATGGCTTTTATCGATTATGAAAAAGCCTTTGATTCGGTGAAACCATCAGCAGTTACAATGGCTCTGAAAACCTGCGGTATTGAAGATGCATACATTAATATTATTAATAACATCTATGAAAATGCAAGTGCAAAGATTAGGCTGTTTGAAAATACAACACACATAAAAATTGGAAAGGGAGTGAGACAAGGTGACACCATATCTCCGAAGCTCTTTAATGCCACATTGGAGGGTGTTTTTCAGTCGCTGAGCTGGGAAAACAAGGGGATAAAGATTAATGGAGATTATCTAACCCACCTTCGTTTTGCTGATGACGTAGTCATTTTGCGACTACCCCAGCAGAGCTGCAGAGTATGATCCAGGAACTTGCTGACAAGAGTAAAGAAGTGGGATTAAAAATGAACTTTCAGAAGACAAAAGTGATGTTCAATGCTTTTACAAGAAATGAAGATTTATCGATTGATGGAGAAAAGCTGGAGATAACAGACACGTACGTTTATCTTGGACAGCAGATATCAAGTGAGGGTCACATTGATGAAGAAATTAATCGGCGTACAAAACTTGCCTGGAGAGCTTTTGGAAGAAACAGCATAATTTTCAAGAGCAATATGCCATTATGTCTTAAAAGAAAAGTGTTTGATCAATGCATCCTTCCAGTGCTTACGTATGGTGCAGAGACGTGGACCTTAACTAAAAGAGACATACAAAGGCTGCAGACAACTCAAAGTAGCATGGAGAGGTGCATGCTTGGTGTAACCAGGAGAGATAAGAAGAGGAACTCGTGGATCCGAAAAATGACAAGAGTGGAAGACATCATGATCAGAGTTAAATCCCTGAAATGGCAATGGGCTGGACATACTGCCAGAAGGACAGATCATCGATGGGCAGCCGAAATTTTTGATTGGATTCCAAGGGACAGGAAAAGACCCAGAAGAAGACCACATGGGAGATGGGTGGATGAAATTCGAAAGTATGCAGGGGTGACATGGAGGAGACTGGCACAAGACAGACCGTTGTGGAGGAAACTTTGGGAGACCTTCGTCCAGCAGTGGATTGATAATGGTTGACAATGATGATGATGATGATATATTACATTATTATATTAAAAATAGCTAGGAATCTCTAGTTTTATGGTACTTAGCAAATATTATGTTATTATGACTACATTATTGTATTTAAATAATTATTCCAAAATTCAAAACCAAAAATTTTGTGTTAAAAGAAGATGCCAGAATGTTGTTCTGGTGTATTCTGCCAGAAAAACAACAACAAAAAAAGAACAAAAAAACATGTATATATATATATGTGTGTGTGTGTGTGTGTGTGTGTGTGTGTGTGTGTGTGTGTAAAAGTATGCTGGAGTGACTTGGAAGATAGTGCCTCTAGACCAAAAGTTGGGGAGTCCTTCATCCACTGGTATAATAATGGTTGTTGATGATGATTTAGAACTCGGAGACAATATTTTGTTGACCCACCACCTCGCCAAAATCCTGGATGCAACCCTGGGCTAAATCATATGGTGCTAATGAATGTTAACATTTTTATTGTGTTCTGCTGCAGCATGGAGGTCATTTTGTACTGGGGATGAAGGCAACTGTATGGGTTTTCCATCTTACAAAATCCAGTTTCTGAGGGATTGTTTAAATATGCAAGAGAACATAAATTATATAAATGTTATGTCATTTCTCACTTGAACTAAATGTTAGCTGGAATAGTCTCTGGTGGTCTCTCCTGGTATTAATAATGTAAACACCCAGATCCGTATCTCTGAACACTTGATGTCACACCAATGTCTGCATTGTTGCGTCATCACTTATCGAACAATTCATGTGTGCTCTCACGATGACAAAATGATTAACTGCTATATAATAGCACGAGGTCACATTGAGATGTCCTGATCGCATGCTAATTTAAAAACACTGGATTATCAATGACTCAAGTTCTATTTATCCAATTTACAAAATTCGAATTGAATTCTCAATATCACGACAAGGTGCATTTGTATATTGATTTAATTTAGCACAATTTGAATATTCATTTGTACACATGAATTATTTTTTATTGTTTAACTAATTTTCCGAGTTTAGTGCTGATAATACTATACAGCTTGCAAAACATCGATCTGTCTAAATGCTCTAACCTACAATAAAAACTGAAATCTTGAGATGTCAAAGTGAGCAAGATTTCATCAAAAAGCAGATGTCGCCCCAATAACACATTGTCGAGAATTTAGATAGTTGTGATTTGTAATACCAAGTATTGCATTATTTTGTAGAAAATGCTTCGGTATGAAGCTTCAAACTAAACTTCGGATAGGACAATCTAAAACAAGCAGTTAGCGGAATAACGTGTGCCGGAAAAAAGTAAATTAATGTGAAAAATTAAAGAAAAAGTTAAGGTAAGTTTACACAAAAACAACTGGACTACAAGGAAAATTGTTAAACAACAACAAATATTTCATGCTGAATATTTATCGCAAGGTCTTTTGAAAAACTGAAATAAATAGCATATAATTTTCAGTTCTAACTTGATTGAGTTCTTACTATATAAGTTTTTACTATATATATTTCCTTACAAAAAAGCCAGCGTCTATTTGATTTGTTTTTAATCTGCTTCAATTAAAAATTTCACTCCGTCATAGGACGGGAAACATCCCCTGAATATTAATATTTATTTAAAGCTTAAAAACGCCGCCCCGGTGGCGCAGTGGTCTAAGGCGTTGGCCTCTGATCATTCGTCGGAAGGGGTCCGGGTTCGAATCCCGGTGAGGCATGGATGTTGTGTTTGTCTTACGGCACTGGCTCTCTCCCTTCCCTGGAACCAGTGACTCTAAATTAGGGACGGGCGACTGCTTATAGCCCATTGAGTTGCTCACGGTGGTCGTTAAATCTCAAAAAAAAAAAAAAAAAAAAAAAAAAAAAAAAAAAAGCTTAAAAACAATCGTCTTAGGATGGGCTATAGGCTAGTGGATTAATATTTGCTCAGTTTCTTAACCTTTTGCCGTAATCAGTATGTTCTAACTAACAAAACAGGACAATTACTAATTCCGAAACATAATGCCATCACCAATAGAAGCTCATGTTAAGTTTCCACTTGAAAATTAGAGGTGTTTAAAGGAAAACTGCAACAATTATAAATTATATTATAAAATTTTATCTCTTCTCCATTGCAGTTAATCTAGTTCACAGATTTGTTGATTACAGCACTCTTTGTGCATCATGTTGTAGCATCATCTCTTCCCTAAAGCAAAATACTGAGGATTATTTGTTTTGTGTGTGTGTGTGTGGGGGGGGGGGCTCTTTATGAAGTTGAACTCTTAAGAAACTCAGTTCATTGTAAGCAGCAGAAACTAAAATTTTCCTTTTTTTAAATTAAAATTACCATCAAAATTGTAGCTGTTTTGAAACAGTCTCCATGTTACCTGGTGTTTTCATGTGCTGTTTTGAGTATGCTATTTCTATCTGTTGTTGAAGGCAGGGATAGACTAAATCCAAGGCGCCCAGTTTCCGCAGCGACTAAAAGTTTTCACCTGGCACCTGAGTTTCCAAATTTCGTTCTGAAAATGTTATTTCAAATTCCATTATCAAAATTTGAATTTCTATTATGAAGCATATCTTTAATAAAACAACAAATACAGTATACAGATTTTTTATGTTTGTGCTTTTATTATACACTAATTACCGTACAATCACAATGATGAAGTTGTTAACATAAATTTTTGGTACCACTGCCAGCAGAGTTATGCATTCTCCAGAGATCTTGTCAATAGTGATTCAGGTCGAAGTTCCGTAGTGCAGTCCAAGAGAGGTGCCTGCACTAATTTTTAGAGTGCATCAGAATGTTCTTAAGGTGCGCACACACACACACAACACACACACACACACACACACACACACACACTCCTGAGTGTCATGTTTGAATGTCATGCCAGCAATATGGGAAGTGTGACGTGGAGTGAAGCAGGAGTGAAGCTCTTCATCGCCTGCCTGAAATCTTTACCTTGGGAGGGACAGAACTGTAGTCCTGAGGTTTTTCTATCCATTTTGAGCTTTTCACTTATCAAAATAGTCCTAGATAAAACTTTACGGGTTTTGTTTTTTTTCATAAGGAAAAAGGCATTTTTCACTCTTTAAAGAATATATGCGCAAATAGATGTGTTCACAAAAGTGTCCCGCGACTGTCTGTGGTCAAAACAGAGGCCCCAGGTGGTCAGCACTTAATCTCCTTGCCTTGGCGTGACACTAAAGAATGTGTGTGTGTGTGTGTGGGGGGGGGGCACTTTTAGCCATTGCACTGATTTCATATGAAGTGCTTATGAGTGTATTTATTCATTAGTGCTCTTATTGAATGTGGGTACACCAGAAGGTAAAGCTAAATTTTTTGCAATAAAAACCTATTTTGAAGTGCAACTTTTTTTTTTTTTTTTTTTGAGGTTTAACAACCATTGTGAACAACACAATGGGCCATAAACAGTTGCCCGTCCCTGATTTAGGGTCACTGGCTCCTGGGAAGGGAGAGAGCCAGTGCCGTAAGACAAACACAACATCAGTGCCTCACGAGATTTGAACCTAGATCCTTTATGGACGAATGATTAGAAGCCACCGCTTAGATCACTGCGCCACCGGGGCAGCACTTTTAATTCAAGTACATAATATGTTCCCTAGTTTAAGTTGCAGATTTTGCACTGAATTGTTTGAACAATATGTAAGAAGTATATTAATTTGGACTGATGAAAGTCACAATTCTGAATGTGTCGTTTTATTTAGATCGTGCGTGGTTTTCTCCTTGTATCTCTTTAAAAAAATTCAATTGGCTCTTGAAAAAATGGAGCTGGCACCTGAAAATTTTGGGTTTTTGGCCTACCCCTGGTTGAAGGGTATGTTTACATATCATTGCTACTTCTGTTTTTGGCCTACCCCTGGTTGAAGGGTATGTTTACATATCATTGCTACTTCTGTTTTTGGCTCTGTCTCTGTTGAAAGAATCCAGTATGATTGGATGCCTTGGTATGGTTGAAGTATTATGCGAGTTAGGTGCTGTATACCCATTCTGTTTAATAGTTTAGTGTTAGTTGTATTCTTAACAGTTAGGATAGAAAGTGAATGGAATGGTGAGTGCGTGATCTGGAGTGTTGAATGATGCAATAGGACAAGGTGGTGTTGGTGTGATTTTAGCTGAAAAGATGAATAACTTGATTCACTATAGCTACATAAGTGAGAGAATTCTTTGGATTCATTTGAAAGTGAAACTTCAGAGAACAGTGATTTTTGAAGTGTATGCTCTCCTTGTAACACATAACCTTCTGATAGGAAGGGTGATTTCCGGGATGAGTTGAAAGCTGTTCTGAGCAGTTCGATGCTAAAGATAGTTATTTTAGCAGAAGATTTCATTTCTAGAGTAGGCACTCAGAATGAGATTTCTGAGGATGTTCTGGGTCAGTTTAATGATTCTGGTTTGAATGATAGTAGTGAAAGATTAAATTTGGGCTAAAAATCAGTTATGTGTATCTAATGTTTTTCAACCACATTTATATCCACATGTATACATAGTATAATCACACTCTAAGCAGAAAAATGTGATAGCTTTTGTTGTTTACTATCAGCATCTGCACCCTTCATTGAGTGATGAAAGGTGCAGATGTTGGTTCTAATCATTACCTATTCAGCAGTTGCTTTGGCTTTTTTCAAAGTTTTTGCCAGATTCAATTTTGTTTCCTGGAGTGTTATAATAGTACAAAAAGGTAATCACCAAAACTTTTTTCCCTATCTCCAAAATGATTTTTTTTTTTTTCACAAATTGCGAAGAATTCCATCAGCAGTACGACCCCTTCCCTGTTAGTTTCACAAGTGAAACTGAATGCTGGTTGGAGACAGAGGGATAGGAAGGTGCCTGTGATGAAAAGGATAAAGGTTGAAAGGCTTCCTAAAGAACATGAGTATTACTCTGAATTATTCAGTGAATGACTGAATGAGTTGAAGATATGTGAAAGGTATGTAAAAAAGAAGTGAACATGTTTAAGAACTGTATTGTTACTGTTGCTGAAGGGGCTTATGGTACTGCAATAGTGCATAGCAGTAAATGTTATGCTTGGTGGAACAATGAGATTAAAGAAACAGTTTATGAGCAAGAAGGAAACATTTGCTATGGTTACAAAGTAGAATTTCTGAGAATGAATGTTGCTGTGAAAAAGCATGAAGCAGAAAAGCTGGTTCATCAGAGTAAGGCAAAAGATAGTAAAGCTAAAGGTGGAAGGCTGTGAACTGGCTTTTTAGAAAGGTAGGAAAACTTTCTGGAAATATGCAAGACTTAAAAAATAACAGGGTAATAAAGTTATAAGTTGCGTGAAGAATAGGATCAGAGAAATGATATGGGAACCTAATGAGTAAAGTGAAAGGATGGGGTGAGAATACTTCTATCGGTTATTAAAACATGAAAGTAAAGATTATTTTGAGGCAGAAGCAAATGATGCCCCAGAGAGAGCAGGGATCTCAAAGGAAGAGTTCTGTAAAGCTATGTAAAATCTCTTTGAAATGGCAGGGCTTCGGGAGTAGGTGATATAGCTGTCGAGATGTTAAAATAGGGTGGTGACTCGGCAGTGGGCTGATAAACTGAAATTTGACAGTTGTGCTGGGAGTTAGAAATGGTCCATCACCTCAGGATTGGGGAGTTATAATTTTCCTTTGAGTCTGATAACCTTTAACCTTATACAATGTGAGAACCTATCGTAGTATCAGCCTGCTGAGTATGCAAGGAAAAGTGTCTGGAAAAGGTCATTATTGATAAGGTATGAGCAGACAGAGTTGCAGAATGTAGACATACACGCGTACGTTATACGCGGGTACTTCCCAAGTTATTAGCAGATTTTGCAGATAGTTTTTGTTTGTAGAATTAAAAAAAATAGAAATGTTTCTTGTCTACACAATTAAAACACTTACGCAAGGCTTTACTCAGATTGATATACTTCATTCTATTTTAACTTAAAGAACTTTCACTTATTTTCCACATTTTCAAAGTTCCTTTGTTTTTACCAAGTTTTTGGCTCTAGATTTTATCATGATCTGTTGTTCTCAGTGTATTGGAACTGTATCAAAAATTTCGTTCACACAAAAAGAATTTAAATTTTATTATTGCCAGATATTAAATTAAAATATTTTTCTTATGTGTTTTGTAAGTCTTCTATTTTTGAATTAAGTTGCTGAAAATGCAATTTAAATTTTTTAAAGGTTCATTAGTGGATATAAAAGCTTTCTTTAATTAGTCTCTTGTTTTTATGAGGTTCATAGTCCAATACTTTAATATTTTGCCATAAAGGTCCATTTCACACACATTGTTGCGCATTCAATTGCAATGTGCTTATTTTGTCCTCAACACAAAACATTTCATGCCATGAGTCACATAGAAATATTCAGCTGTCTATGCACGATAAACACAAACATTTTTAATTTGTGATACAACGTTAATTTTTGTTTATCACACATAGGCGGCTGGATATTAATATATATTTTATCCTCATTGGAATCTGTAATGTTCTAATAATTATTTATTGTTTTATTAATTGATCTTTAAATTATCTTATTCTGTTATATTCATCGTTCGCGCTTCGTGGGTTTGCAGCAAGTTTTCTGTTTCTATGGTTGTGTACGCAGATACATTTTATTTTTATACAACTCTGGGTATGAGGTCTTACATCAGAAATGGTGTGGGATAGGCTGAACTAACCAAATTTTTGCATTACATATGATGAGTGGTAAGAAGGTTTTTGCTGCTTTTGTAGATTTGGAGAAAGCTTATGACAGAGTAAATAGGATTCTTCTGTGGAAGGTCTTGAATAATTATGGCAAAACTGGAATTTGCTTAAAATTGTGAAAGCTATGTATGCCAGTAACAGATGAAGAGCATGGGTCGGGCCATGAAGGTTATGGATGCAAGCGAAATTGTTAACTAGAGCTAGGTCATACAACTCTGTGGAGGTCATGACATATATATATTTTTTAAAACAATTTTTGGTGGGCTTGTTACTTGCATCTATGGCCTTGCAGAAACCCATTTCCAACTAGGTCTTTGTGGAAGTGAGAAAATGCAGAGTTTTTGCTGGTCCTTGATAAAGCCAAGGCTCAGTATTCTCGACACTTTCTACATTCAGTTGTTTTATTTTATTTTTTTATCTTTTCTCCTTTTACTCACACCGGTAGATACATAACCTTTTCTATGTTGTACTTGGTATGAGTCAAAAATATATATATTTTTTTGCTTAGGTCTCTTCTTAATAGAACCAAAAGTAAGGCATGTATACGAAAAAATGGTTCTATTGGTGCAGGAGTCAGACAAGGTTGTGTAATATCACCATGGCTTTCAAAATATTTATGGATGCATATGTGATGTCAAAATAGACAGTACTGGTTTATGTCTTGATAATTAGTGTGTGTGTGTGTGTGCATGCATGCAAGTTACAGGAAAAAATATTCCTTTTAGGTTGTTACATACGATGCTCCTGTGGGCACCTACAGAAATTTTGGAAAGTTGGCATCTGCAGTTATGGCTTTCATCAATAATATGAAAGTCAAAATCTAGTAGACTTAAATCTGGAGATTTACCAGCATGAGATTTTTTGAGACCACCTCATTTACCCCCCCTCCCCAAATAAATAAACAAAAACAAAAAAACTACTTTTACCTCATATTTGCATTTTACATGTAATGTGTTGCTACATCATGTTCAAAACAGCCAGTAGTCAGGTCCTCATCAGCCAGCCAATTACAAATTCATTGTATATAAAAACATCTCTGTGGTAACAATGAGTCCAATGGGCTGAAATAATACAGCTCCATGAAATGGCATGTCAGCACCATTTTTCTCAGAATGCAGGGATTCCTAGTGTGTTCCTCGTGCAAAATTTCTCCTAGACCTATGCAATGGCTTTAGGACTTCACGTAACCATTTAATTAAAATCCAGCTTCATCTCTAAACAAAGAAAGCCCAAAATGGTAGAATTTCACACCAAAATTGGCTTTAGCCATGGAAAAAAAAGTGAATACATCTTTTGTGGTCCAAAACAGGCAATAATTCTTCAGCAAGCATTTTTACTATTAATAGGTACTGTTTCCAAACTTTTAACACTTTCTGAATGCAGCAATCCAATGACACCTTTGTTCTGAAATGCCTTCTGTGACTTTGACTTTTAATGACTCAATATTTTTGAATGGGGAATACATGCTCTTCATGTATATGTGTGTGTGTGTGTGTGTGTGTGTGTGTACCACAAAGTGACAGATGAGACTCTAAGTTCAGTACAACCAGGAGTGTAGAGGTAGTTTGACCACTGCTTAGGTTTGTACTTGCAAAGTTTCAATGGTGTTTGTGTGCAAGTTATTTTTTATTGTTATTCACACCATCACTGTGGCATGCTGGTTGTGGACACAACCTCTCCTTGTAAATTGGGGTGGTAACATGAAATATCAAGAAGGCAATTTCTAACAGTACAGCACTACATCCTGTTTCACTGTGGACATTTTGTTACAGGCAAAACTTCAAAGAAAGTGATTTCTGAGAAACTGTTGCCACCATGATAATTGGATGTGCCTTTGCTCGACTAATTTAGGTGGGATATTTGAAGTAGGGGTTTATGTGAGTTACCCACTCCACCTCACCTCACCTCTCCTTTTAAGAACTGCAGGAACCCAGTATCATGAAAGTCATTAGCATTTCAAAAAAAAAAAAAAAAAAAAACATACCAAGGTTTGTTTCCTTGAGTTTATGTTAACGGAAGGTTGCTTTTGAACCTTTTTGGTAAAATCTGTGTTGGTACCTTTGCCATAGAAATAAATTTGTGTGTGTGTGTGACTTGTTCAAAAGTTGCAAAACATTCTGTAGGTACGAATACTTTATCAATTCTCTCTTTCTACATACAAACACATACATTGCCCTGTCATTAATATCTGGACCTGCATTTTTACAAACAGTCTTTATTTACAGAAAATTTAATATGTGCTGAAACCTTTGGCCCCTATGATGGCCTCTAGTCTTCACAGAATACTATTCACCAGTTTTTGTAAATGTTTGCCAATATGTTCTGATATGTTCTACCATTCAACCTTCAGAACAATGACAAATTCATTTGTGTTTGTTGGTGATCTCTTCTTTGACGCACCTGACGAACTAATTCATCCCAGAGATTCTCCATAGGGTTCAGGTCAGGATCTCAAACTTGTTATCATTTGATATTTATATACACATACATTAATACATATTTTATATACATTAATACATATAACAATATTTTAATAGAGTATAAAACTTTTCTTATGCTCGTATATCGCAAGTGCAAATTCCAAGAAATCTTTAGATAGAAGTGAATAAAAATGTTATACCTTTATTTAAATTCAGTAATGTACCACGGATTTCACCATGGGGTGGCATAAAATATTAAGGATGCTAATAAGATATAGCTGTGCTGTAGAAAATCCCCCCCCCAAAACAATAACATTAGGAGTGGCAAAAATATCTTCTTCGTCTTACTACAAGCATGTTTCTGATTATTAAGGAATTGTTATGGTGTTACCTGAAAACGTATGTTGTAAACCATTCCCCTGCCACTTGGTTTCAGCCACTTTAGATTATTTAGATTAGCACATAGTAGAAAAAAAAAAATAATAATTGTTTGAAATTCTTGGATTTCTTTTGTCACAGAGTGTAAACCACATACCGCCAGGGAAAGAAACCCAACTTTTTTTGTTAATAATTTGCTGTCGTTAAATAATAGGTAGCACAAATATTTTGTTGTATTGGAAGCCCTAACATCACGTTAGCTGCACTTAGGCTTAACCGTATACATGGGAACTCGGCATCCAGAAGATTGAAATACAGCTGAATGCCAGCTTCCAAAATATGATGATGTATTGCAGTGCAAACAGCATGCCGTTGGTGATTACAAATCCACAGTAAACTTAACTACCAAATAAAATATGCTTTAAAAAATTTACAGAATTCTGAAACAATACTTGGTTTTCTTGTTTGTCCCTCTTGCATATATGATCAAGATGAGCTGGTCTTCTTCTACCCTCCTGATTTTTATACAGAGAAAGTATTAAGTAATTTTGGTAACACTTCATAATAGATTTTTAACATGAACAATTGTTCCATTTAATAAACAAATTTACAAAAACATTCTCATCTAGAGGAACAAATTTTGCTCTAGAGTATATATATTTTCATAACTACTTTGATTTCAGAGCTACATTTAAAAAAAAATTATTTAAAGTGTTAACACTTTGTGCGAAGTCATTTATGGCTCAAATTAACAACGGAAATTTTAGTTTTTATTTTTGTTATTTTGTCGAGTACTGTGTACATTATTGGCTCCATTGACTCGTCGGTTTTAGAAAAAGTAAATATACATGCAGATGGCAGTTTTAGTGTATAAAACAAAGAAATTAAAACTTAAAATAATCTTAATGCTATATATAATTTATGACTTACAAAACTTGTGGTTTTGAGATAAAATAAAAATGCCAACGTTTACCACAATCAAAGGTTTATTATATATCGACTATAGTTTTGCAGAGCTATTGGCCCTGCATCATCAGGACAAGTAGACATTTTCCTTACAATTAATGCATTCCCAAAAATGAAAATTTGCACATAAAAAAACAAAAACTTTAAATTATAGCCTAGTATACTTAATATTTTCTAAAACTTAACCATAGAAGATGATGCCGAGCCAATAGCTCTGAAAAACTATAGTCAATAAATATATAATAAACCTTTGATTGTGGTAAATGTTGGTATTTTTATTTAATCTTAATGCTACTCAGACAAGGTACTAAAAATGCATCTACATACATAAAGTCCATGTTGATGCATTTTTTAAATAATATTTTCTTAAATTTTTAAATTAATTTTTCCAAATATTAATGTATAAACAAAAGTAATTACTCAAAATATAAGGGGTGATCATCCAAAAACCTTGGGGGGAGGCCAAGCACTCCCGAAAAGATGCCTGAATGCATCACTGGGTAGATACACCAGAAACGACAAGAAAAACGCTAACAAGAAAATATCCTCTAGTTTACGTGCAGTATAGCCTCTCTGAAGCAAAACAGAAGTGACAATGACACTGCCGGAATGCTAATATTTGTATTTTTAAGAAACGCGACCGAAACTGGGACCTTCATTTATTTTTTTTTTAATGTGCGTACGTCCGACATTTAGAACATCTATATATCCATGTGCTTTCTTAGTTCTCAGTTCAAGCTTTAACACGACTTTTAAAGTGGAACTACACTGCTGGCCACCCAAAATGCAGCACGAAGAAGGACACGAGATAGCAAAGCCAGATTTACTGGACACACAGCAACAGATACAAAGATGAAACGATTGAGCTTACAGGCCCGTGCGACTTGCGGAACACGCAGACATCAATAGTTCGTGTTCCCCCGTGGCTGGCAATAACGGCCACACGCCGCGGCGTCGAACGAAAGAGGCTTTGGATGTGCGCTTGGGATATGTCGGTTCAGACTGCTTCCACACGTTGCCACAGTTCATCAGGTGTAGCCGCGGGTGGTGCTTACCTGGCCACTCGGCTGCCGATCAGCGACCAGACGTGTTCGATGGGCGACATATCGGGAGAACAGGCGGGCCACGGCAGCAGTGACACCTGGTGGGCCGTAAAGAATTGTTGCACGATGCGTGCCACGTGCGGGCGCGCATTGTCCTGTTGAAACGTTGTCGCAGGCAGGTCCTGCAGGTAAGGGACTACAGGCTCCAAAACGTCGGAGATGTAGCGGTGGCTGTTGAGTGTACCGGCGGTGCGTACCAGAGGGGTGCGGGTGTCATATCCAATTGCGCCCCAAACCATAACGCCAGGCGATGGACCGGTATGGCGATGCATAATGCAGGCGTCATACAGTCTCTCGCCGCGGTGCTGCCACACGCGGATCCGACTATTGTGGTGTTGCAGGCAGAAGCAGGATTCGTCGGAGAACACAATGTCGGGCCATTCCGTTGTCCAGGTGCGGCGTTCAACGGCCCACTGTTGCCGGTGGTGTAACGTCAATGGTAATCGGAGCAATGGGCACCGTGCGACAAGTTCCCGCTCCTGCAGACGACATCGAACGGTACGTGCTGACACAGGTTGTTGCGCAACACATCCTAATTCCTGCGCTAACGTTCGTGATGTGGCGGTGCGAACCGTCAATGCCCGCCGCACAACATGCCGGTCATCTCGTTCGGTGGTGTGCCGCGGCTGCGGCAATCGCTCACGTCGGTCCGTCCATCCCTCCTGCACCCACCGAATCCATACTCGCCTCACTGTTGCTGGATGTCGTCCCACACGGGCGCCGATGTCTCGGTACGATAAACCGCTGTCGCGATAAGCCACTATTCGTCCTCTGTCGAACTCCGAAACGTGCTGGAATGACTGCCGTATTGTGCGACGAGGCATCAGGAAGCTTCCCACGCACAGGTCCGGCAGCACAACGCACTTCCACTACTTACACCCCGCCTTCTGTGCACCCTTCTTATACTGCTTCTCGGTGGCGTGCTGGGCGCACATGATTTGCATATGCCCTGCAATGCTAATCGTTTGCATGTCCTCTCGCAGGCGACGCATGCTGCGAATTTCAGGCCAATCGGATGCTTCCTTCGTGGTGTTGCATTTTGGGTGGCCAGCAGTTTATATTATGCAGAGAAAGTACACACTCCGTAACTTAAACTCCATAGTCAGGTTAGTCTTGCCCCGAGTATAGATGGCCGGCAGGACCGGGATTCGAACACCCGTCAGAAACGTTCGCCTCTCGCACAGTGCATAGCGACTTAACTAACTGCGCTATGCCGGTGGTGTGCAAAACTAGCAAGATGAAATTTCTATTATTTAAGAAAAGCAGTGCTTCCATTATGACTTTAAAGACTAATTGCGTGTTAGACAGGGTACGTTGTTTTGTTTATAAGAATACAACCGACAGACAAAATTCCTGTGTACTTTTAATTTTTAGTTATGCAGTTTACGAACGGGCTGGGGTATATCTCAGCTGTGTAAATTCAAGACAGTGGCATTCACCATCGAAACATAAATTCTACTGCGCAGTGAGAGGTAGGGAAATGTTTCAAGAGGGTTAAGCGTCTTGGCCGTCGTTCAGTTTTGCGCATACCTTTCGGCACTTCTCAAATGCAATCACCCTTATCACTTGCAACATCAGGAATACCTTTGCGTTAACAGGAGCTGTCTTGATACCTATTGATAAGAATTTTCGAGAAGACGTGGTTTCACAACGTCGAATCCAGGCGACTATCCTTCGGTGAAAACATGTGGACAATGTCGTTAATAAAAATGCTGTCATGTCCTGGTCAGTTTTTTCCTTTGGTACAATGTGCACAAATCAAAGAAATCTTGAAAAAGTGTGAATTGGATTTTTTTGTGTTTAGTTTTATTTTAACAGGAAACTTTTATTTAAAAAATTATGACGTATTGTAATTTGTGCAACATCAATGACGCGCAATATGTCTAAAATGTGTACACGTGTGTGTGAACTATGTACCGAAGAAGAAATTGTACATAATGAATAAAAGTTACGAACCACAAAGGACGTCAACATGTGATAGGTGACCCTATTTTCTATTCGCGTGTGTGTAAAAGTAGAATTTTCCATGGCAGTTCACTACAATTTTCAACTCGCAAGATTTTGTCACTATGCTCTTCGTAGTGCCTGTTGCTTAAAAATGATAATTTTTTTCATAAAAGCGGGCGAATTTTTCAATTTGTTTATGTTCGTCCCAGGGACATATTTAAAGGGGGCCCAAGGAGCGTTGCCTTCCCCCCCCCCCCTCCAAGTGGATTTATTTGTAGATAAAAGCACAATATGTCATACAAAACAAATACCACCGTGTATGTACGATGTTTAATAAAAGATGAAAGCTATTTACAAATTAAAACCTCCACTAGCACTTTCGAGCTAAAATTTACCCCATCTTCAGGTGGAACAGAGAGGTAATGCTGATCAGCTGATCATAGGTACAGGATTTTAGGAAGGGAGTGTCTGACCCCAGGTCTTAAACAACCCTTAGAAATAGGAAGCTAGGAGATTTGGGCTAGAGTGCCCGATAGGAAAGTGACACGGAAGCGAAGTAGAAAGGGGGAGGAAGACGCCCTTATTTATTACCGACGGCTTAACTTGCCCATCCGACGCACGACGGGTATTTAGTGGATCGAGCGTTCGTTCCTGCCTGGGATCAAACCTGAGGTCTTTTCCGTGGCAGTCACGAACGTTGACCACTTGGCCAGAAAGGTAATGCAGTACTCGCGTAGACTTTTATAGGAGCGCAGCAATGCACCATGGTATAGTTCTCAAGCGTCACAAGGTTAAGGTGTTGCCATCGCAGCTGAGCAGTACATACAATTTCCGACTTTAGTTACACATAATACTGTATAAACTGTGTTGCACTGTTAAAATTGTCAAATTCACATGTTATTGTTTTATTAAATTTATTTTATAATTATAATTTAAAGTTCAAATCGACGACGTGGTTTTTCCAAACTTTTGGTATGTCCACTGGCGTATTATCAATTTTTTTTTTTGATTGGAGGTTTAACGACCACCGTGAGCAACTCAATGGGCTATAAGCAGTCGCCTGTCCCTAATTTAAGGTCACTGGTTCCAGGGAAGGGAGAGCGCCATTGCCGTAAGACAAACACAACATCCATGCCTGACCGGGATTCGAACCCGGACCCCTTACGGACGAATGATCAGAGGCCAGCGCCTTAGACCACTGCGCCACCGGTGCGGCATCTTATCAATTAAGCCTGTACATTGAAGTCTTGGGGGACAGGTGCTGTAATGATAAGACGCCAGTGGACATACCAAAAGTTTGGAAAAACCACGTCGTCGATTTGAACTTTAAATTATAATTATAAAATAAATTTAATAAAACAATAACATGTGAATTTGACAATTTTAACAGTGCAACACAGTTTGTATTATCATGTGTAACTAAAGTCGGAAATTGTATGTATTGCTCGGCTGCGATGGCAACACCTTAACCTTGTGACGCTTGAGAACTATACCATGGTGCATTGCTGAGCTTCTATAAAAGTCTACGCGAGTACTGCATTACCTCTCTGGCCAAGTGGTCGACGTTCGTGACTGCCACGGAAAAGACCTCAGGTTCGATCCCAGGCAGGAACGAACGCTCGATCCACTAAATACCCGCCGTGCGTCGGATGGGCAAGTTAAGCCGTCGGTAATAAATAAAGGCGTCTTCCTCCCCTTTCTACTTCGCTTCCGTGTCACTTTCCTATCGGGCACTCTAGCCCAAATCTCCTAGCTTCCTATTTCTAAGGGTTGTTTAAGACCTGGGGTCAGACACTACCTTCCTAAAATCCTCTACAATAAATCAATCAATCATTACCTCTCTGTTCCACCTGAAGATGGGGTAAATTTTAGCTCGAAAGTGCTAGTGGAGGTTTTAATTTGTAAATAGCTTTCATCTTTTATTAAATATCGTACATAGACGGTGGTATTTGCTTTTTATGTGTTTTTATTATTTTGTTAAAATGTGACTTATATTAGAAAAAAAATGCTTTAATTTAATTTTTAAAAGATGCATCAACTTACATTATAAAATGTTTTAGTTTTTTCTCATATTTTTCATTAACTTTTATTTTGTCCTGATGCATTTAAAAAACTCCCCCCCCCCCATCGAAAAAATTCTTTATTTGCCCCCTAGTGGTTAGAACACATGTTTTGCACGGACATTTTAAATCTCGAATACGATGTTAGCATCACTATTCTCCCGCCAGCTGTACATACACTATCTAGTAAAAAGTATGTGGACAGTTGCCTATCCACAAACTCCCTGTAATAGGAAAATAATTCATACGAGGTCCAATAAAAAAGTTCCGAGACTAGGCAAATATACAATAAAGTGCTTACGTTACCTAAGTCTGGCTATGATCTCCCTCAAAGTAGTCTCCTTGGGCAGCGATATACTGCTGCCAGCGTTTTTACCACTGTTTGAACGCTCCCTGGAAGATTCGCGAATCGTGTCAAGCACCGTCTGTAATTCGCGCTGGATCTCGTCCACAGTTTCGAAACGGCGACCCTTGAGCTTCATCTTCGGGAACAGAAAGAAGTCGCAGGGGGCCAGATCCGGCGGGTGAGTAAGGGTAGTCATGCTGTTGCGGCTGCAAAACTGGCGTGTTGTTAACTCTCTGTGAGCTGCTGCATTGTCGTCATGGAGCAGGAATTCGCCCCTGCGCCACATTTCAGGTCGTTTGCCGCGAATGTTCTCCCTAAGATGCTGCAGGACATCGCAGTAAAAAAGGGCTGGGACGGTCTTACCCTGGGGGACGAATTCACGGTGCAGAACCCCACGAATGTCGAAGAACACGATGAGCATGTTTTTGGTTGCGCTTCGGACCTGTCGGTCTTTCTTCGGTCGTGGAGATGCCGAGCTCTTCCACTGTGATAACTGTTGTTTGGGCTCCGGGTCGTAACCGTAGACCCAAGTCTCGTTCCAGTGACGACCTGCGACAGGGGTCGTTGGTTCATTCACCACCTGCTGACGAAGATCTTGACAGAGTTCGACACGGAGCGCCTTCTGTTCGGGGCTCAGAATCTTTGGTACAAACTTTGCAGCAATGCGGTGCATGTTCAAAACCGACGTCAGAATTTCGTGCACTGTTCCGTATTACAATTGACGATGGTTCTCCGACGATTCTCATGCACCAGTTCCCTAATTTTGTCCACATTTTCGGGGGCTTTGCTCGTGGACGGTCGACCTGACCTCTCGTCGTCTTTCAGTGCTGTTCTGCCGCTCTTGAAGCGCTAGTGCCACTCAAAACACCTCGCATGACACATTGCTTCATTGCCATAAGCCTGCAGCAACATTTCACGCGCCTTCGTTCCCGATTTGCCGAGTTTGATGCAGAATTTGATGTTCGCTCTCTGCTCTAGTTTGCAGTCCATACTGAAATCGCAACTGTGTTTTGCACGTGGTCACCGAATTTCGTGTAGCACAGCTCCCGATGTTTACAGAACGACGCCTCTTGGCACAATGACTCAAGAAGGTCCCTGCCCTCGACCGCTGCTCGCGCATCTGCGTGCTGCCATCTGTTGGCGCGCTACATACCTATAGTGTCGAAACTTTTTGATCGCACTACGTATCTAATTCATCCACCATTTGCTGCCGTCACGGCCTCCGCTCTCCTGGGAAGGCTTTCCATTAGATTTTAGTCTGCCATAGATGCATTGGTCAGCTCAGTTACCGACGTCGGGCCGTTCTGCCTGGCTGGCAGTCGCTGTTCCAATTCAAACCAAAGCATTCCATAAGGTTGAGATCGGGGCTTCGTGCTGGGCAGTCAAGTTCATCCACACTCATCTCATCAAATCATTCCTGCAGGGACCTCGCTTTATGGAAGGAGACATTGTGCTGTTGATAAAGGAAAGGGCATTCGTCGAGCTGTTAACAGGCTAACCTGACAATGGAGTTAAAGTTACGCAGTATGTACTTCCACTGCATAATATAGTTCTATTAATAGTTTAAAAACTCGTGTTCGAGCTTTAGGTGAGGCCTAAAACAGCTCATAAATATATAGATGTTCTAAATGACGTACGTACATTTAAACAAGTTAGTAAAATCATGCAATGCATTGATTATGATACGCTTTCCAACATGCCAGAAATCATTACTCAAGTTATGAGGATAATGGCTGTGGAATAAATCTCGGTCTTGTGCCCTGAACTTTGATCCCATTTCGATGATATTCTACAGAACCGGTTCAGTATACCTCCGAAATAACATGATAAAGTTTTGTCGGAATTGAAGCGTTTTTACGTAAGTTATGATGCATAAGGGCTATGGAATAGATTCCGCTTCTGTGTCCTAACCTTTGACCCCATTTCGCCCATTTAATAGGCAGGCCCCTACAACATACTAACATTTCATCCAGATCGAGTAATTTTTACGTAAGTTATGATTTTTGTTATGACGCATAATGGCGATGGAAGTGATTCCGCTCCTATGTCCTGACCTTTAACCCCATTTCGCCCATTTTCAATAGGGTTTGTCCCCAGGTGGTCCCCTACCATATACTAAAATTTAATCGAAATCGAACCTTTTTTACGTTATTTATGACTCATAAGAGCAGTGGAATGGATCCTGCTCCTATGTGCTAACCTTTGACCCCATTTCGTTCACGTTCAATAGGGTTCCTCTCCAGGTGATCCCCTTCCACATACTAAAAGTTCATCGAAATCGAACGATTTTTACGCGAGTTATCGTGCGGATGAACATGCACACCCAAAGCGTGACGTAATAAGGCAGATGGGAATTGCGACCATCTGCTCGCAAGAGTGTTACGTCATAAAACTTTAATAGGATCCACACACAACGCGTGACGTAATGAGACAGATGGCGTAACTGCGCGCCAACATATCAAGCGCGAGATTGTGACGTCATAAGATCGTCCCCAGGTGGTCCCCTGCCACATAAAATTTCATCGAAATCGAACCATTTTTAAGCACGTTGTGACGCATAAAGGCAATGGAATGCATCCCGCTCCTATGTCCTGACCTTTGACCCCACTTCACCCATTTTCAATAGGGGTCATTCCCCGGTGGTCCCCTACAATATGCTAAAATTTCATCGACATCGAACCATATTTACGCAAGTTATGACGCATAAGGGCAATGGAATGGATCTCGCTCCTATGCCTTTGACCCCATTTCGTCCATTTTCAATAGGGTTCGTCCCCAGGTGGTCCCCTACCACATACTAAAATTTCATCGAAATCGAACCATTTTTACGCGAGTTATCGTGCCGACAGACGGACAAAGCTGGGGCATATACGCTTCTTCAACCTACGGTTGGAAAGCTTAAAAAATGAAGATCTTAGTTGCGGTCGGGTTTCTAAAAAACACAAATATTCGCATTTTGCCGACGTCATTGTCACTTTTGTTTCGCATCAGAGAGGCTATATAGTGTACACGGAGAATATTTACTACAAATGGAAAGGAAGAATTGTTAGTCGAAGGGTAAGCGAGGAGGTAATGGCTTGGCGGTTACTAAGCTTGCTCCTTTCTTCGTGGTTTGCTGTTTTAAAATACTCATTCAGAAATCGTTTGTCTGGTGATCGGCGAGATTGAGAAAGTGTGGGGGTGAAGCGGGACATCGTTATTGAACGCCGGAAGTTTCCTTTTGTCTCGCCTTCAGTCACCCATAGGGGTAAGGGTCCGCGACACATGACACCCCATTAGTGCGCGTAGAAATACTGATGAACAAGAGATTTCATGTACTTGAATCGGTTTCACAACCTTAACAGGATAACCAGGTTATCTTTGCCCCGAGGCGGACCAGCTAAAGCTATGGAAAACAACCCCAGAGCATGACACCTCCTCCACCAAACTTTACAGCTGGCACAACACAGTTGGACAGGTGGCATCCTCCATACAGACTCATCCGTCGGGCTGTCAAATGGGGAAGCGTGATTCACGACTCCAGAGAACGCGTTTTCACTGCTCCAAGAGTTCATTGGCGCCGAGCTTTACAAACCTCTCCAACGGACGCTTGGCGTTGATCTTGCTGATGTTAGGCCTGTGAACTATTGGTCGGCCATGAAAACCCATTCCTTTCAGCTGTTGACGAATCGTTATAATACTGGTATTGTTTCTAGAGACATGTTGGAAGTTGGCGAGTGTTGTATCCGAAGACAGGCAACTTTTGTCGCACCACGCCTTCAGCACTCGGCGGACCCTCTTTGTCATGCTACTTTCTCTACCAGGTCGTGACTGCGCAGTTGTTGCTCCTAGGCGTTTCCACTTTACAATAACATCACTTACAGTTGATCGGGGCAGCTGCAGAACTGACTTGTTGCTAAGATGGCATCCTATGACCGTGCCACGTTGAAAGTCGCTGTGCCGTACGGCCCATTCTACTAGTAGTTCATGCTTGTTTATGTTGTTTTCCAGGCCACGTAACTCTTTTCTATACGATTTCCAGCCGTAGGTTGAAGAAGCGTATATGCTCCAGCTTTGTCCGTCCGCACGATAACTCGCGTAAAATGGTTCGATTTCGATGAAATTTTAGTATGTGGTAGGGGACAGCCTGGGAAGGAACCCTATAGGAAATGGGGTCAAAGGTCAGAACATAGGAGGGGATCCATTCCATCGCTCTTATGCGTCATAAGTTACGTAAAAATGCTTCGATTGCGACAAAACTTTAGTATGTTGTTCCAGAGGTATACCGAACCAATTCTGTTTAATATAATTGAAATGGGGTCAAAAGTCAGGGCACAGGAGCGAGATTTAATCCACAGCCATTATCCTCATAACTTGACTAAAAATGCTTCCATTGCGGCAAAACTTAGTATGTTGTTCCGGAGGTATACTGAACCGATTCTGTTTAATATCATCGAAATCAGTTCAAAGGTCAGTGTACAGGAGCGGGATTTATTCCACAGCCATTATCCTCATAACTTGAGTAATGATTTCTGTTATGTTGGAAAGCGTATCATAATCAGTGCATTGCATTATTTTACTAATTTGTTATACCTGTATGAGCTGTGGCCGTGACGTATATGCCTATATGGGCAAATCCACTACTCAGAAGGGGTGTCCGGATACTTTTGATTATATAGTGTATTTGTCTCGCGTATTCTGCTATACTTGTACAGCACTGGTATAGGTCAAACAGCCAAAGGTCAAATATGACGACATATTCCTGATCATGTGATGAGATGTACTGACTCGGGCAGGTGTCAAGAAAGTATTTTCACTTAGACCGCGTTCAAATGGCCGTTCGGACGTTGTTCAGGAACTCCTAATTTCTTTCGACCTTACATCTGATCAAATGCGTCCAATAATTTCCGATATACCATTGTTTAGATCCTTAACGAGAAGTTATCTGAAACGATATAATGCATACTCATATTAAGAGCTTGTCACTTTCACCGACCCAATTTCGCAAGTGAAATAAGATCTTAAGTGAAACTGAAACACACTGTCTCAAGTAGTTAGTGTTTCTTCATTGGTGAAAAAAAAATTCGTAATGCATGTATATGCGGACGAAGAAGATAAAAGACCGGGGTAGGGGATTTCTGATTTTAGCATGAACTGTTCGTTTCAAAGGTTCGAACTGAAGAATTCGTCATACAAGTTTTCACTGATGAAACGGGAATTAATCTTATTCGCGTGCGGAAATGAAAGCGCATTTAACTTGAAACAACTGTTTTAAATCACCAACTCATGAACTTTCCTTTTGATGCGTGGGGAGAGTGTATAGTTTTTAGAAGTACAGGTGTTTATCAAAATAATGGAAACGCTGTTCGTGGAGAACTTTTTTATTAATAAGTTGTAGGCCCACCACGGGTTTTCACACAGAAGCAACTCTACTTGGAATACACTTATACAAGTCATGCACATACGATAATGAAATTTGGCACTGGGCTTCATGTAAAATATGTCTTAACTATGCCAGTGATGTTGGAGGTGTTAGCTGTGATCCGACCTTTCGCTCCACATATCCCCATAAATGTTTAATAACATCCTCATGCTCTGCAAACCACAACTTGACACGTTTCGCACAATACACGGGGTCTGCTTAAAATCAGGGACGGGAACAATGCCTGCAACATTGAGTGCAGGTGGTTCCCAAGAATGGATTCGTACGTTGCAGATGTAACTCGACCCTGCAGAATAACCAGTATCCCCTCCCCCCTCCAAATGCCATGCGGTAGCACCCCACAGCGAGGTGGTCCCCAAGAATGGAATTCGTACGTTGCAGATGTGACTGGACCCCGCAGAATAACCAGTGGCTCTAAATAAAAAATGCAATGCGTAGCACCCCACAGCGAGGTAGTCACCAAGTATGGATTCGTACGTTGCAGATGTTACTCGACCCTGCAGAATAACCAGTGGCCCTAAAAAAAGTGGCCCTCCAAGCATCAGAAGCCGAAACACAGTCGGGGTGGTACGCTTCGGCAAGTTTCCGCCAGAGGTACTCTGTACCAGTGGTGGGGAACAATGTGAAGCACGATTCATTAGACCAGATGGCACATTTCCAGTCTTTAGCATCCCAGTTTTTATATGCTCTGTACCATCTTTCACGTTTAGTTTGCATTGATGTTGGTAATCAGAGGTTTCTGGATTGCAGCATGGCCATAAATACCGGCACATGGGAGTTCCCGACAAGCTGTTATGACGGAAACGGGATTATTTCGATTGGTGTTCATCTCTGGTGCTATTTGCGGGGACATGGTCTTGTGCATATGTTCTACAATCCATGCCAACGTTCACCTATCCCTATCTGGCATCTTCGTAATGCGTCCACAGTTTGCACGCTCGGAGGCAACACCGTCTCCCTTTTGGTAGGTAGTCATGTTCTTGGATACAGTTCCTCGTGTTACACACATACCATTTCTGCCGTTATATTTACTAAAGCTCCTGCAAGACACGCACTAATGCTCATACATTTTTGAGGTCACTGACAGTGTCAACAATTACTCCACAACAACTGCACTCGTTGTCATAAAAATCCGCGCACCAAGAAAAAAAACCCCGTGCGATTGACGCGAAACTCTGCGAATATCTACGGGGAGGGCAGACATGCAAACGATTAAAGTTTCGTGCAATTCCGCATGCCTGCGCGTCCAAGAACTGCACTGTAATCGCGATTCGTGGCGCTTATAAAGCGCAGCGCATGGGGACTCACCTGACTCTTATCGTGCCGAAGTGCACGGTAAGAGTCAGGTGAGATCCCTGAGCGATAGACATGCCCAGGAGCCGCCGTAGATGTGCGTACGGGCAACTGATGGAGTTTGAACGAGACCGTATCGTCGGGATGAAAGAGGCAGGGTGGCCAGCGTACCGAATTGGCCGCCATTTAAGCCGGTGGGACAGTACGGTGCGATTATGTTGGGAGCAATGGACACGGGAAGGCACCCAGATACGGCGGACTGACTCTGCACGACCCAGACACCACCAGCAGAGAGGACCGTGGGATCGTGAAAGCGCCACGCACAGATGCGACGACGTCCTTGTCCAATATCCAGAGACGTGACGGCTGTTCAAGGGACTCCTATGTCTTCCAGAACCATTTCCAGATGCCTGGCAGGGGCGAATCTGCACTCTCGTCGGTCCTTACGCTTTCTGCCATTCACACCTGACCATCGTCGACGTCAAATGCAGTGGTGTCAGCAGCGACGTGGAATGCTACGGACTGGCGACGTATAGTGTTCAGCGATTAATCTCGCTTCTGTATGGGGTCGGGCGACCACCGTGTCAGAGTGTAGAGGACCGCAGGTGAGCACTACAATCCTAAACTCACTGTACAGCGGCACACGTCCCGAACTGCAGGCGTGATGGTCTGGGGGTATGACAGCCGGACTTCCCTCGCAGTGATTCCAGGGACGTTGACAGCCCAGCGTGTTACGTACAGGAGATCCTGCGGCCCCATGTGCTGGCTTTCCTGGCGGGGAGGCAAGGAGCCATTTTCCAACAAGGTAACGCCCGTCCGCACACGGCTCGGGTTTCCCAGGACTCTACGTCGTGCTTCGACGGTTCCGTGGCCTGCCAGATCGCCTGATCTCTCGCCCATCGAGCACGTGTGGGACCAAATGGGGTGCCAACTTTCTCCATGTCCCAGTGTTCGTGATTTAGAGCGTCAGTTGCAAGAAGTGTGGGCTAATCTGTCCCAGGATAACATACGGCGTCTCTTTGACTCCATTCCGAACCGTATCACCGCATGTATCCGAGCATAAGGCAGGCCGACGCAGTACTAACGCTGACCGGAATGTGTACCGTATGTCCATGGGAAATAGTCCTGCTGCTGTGATATTGTAATATTCTGTCCTTGGTATGTACCATCTCACTACTAAAATGTTATCCTTTTTGGTGCGCGGATTTTTATGACAATGAGTGTATTTCCCCTGTGACTGTGGCACTGCTGCGTGATAGCTGACATCGTAATGCACCCCTTTATATATTTCACGTCGCGAGTGACGTCATCCCTGTATTTTTCATATGCGGCGCATTGCGTATACTCCAGTAGCATCGATGTTTCCATTATTTTGATGAACCCCTGTATTTTGCAGTAGCGTTTCGTCATCTAAAGTTGCGGTGTACAAAAAAATTATGATCAAGGGAGACAAAATAGTCGACGGGATGTATTTGGGCAGTTTGTGCTTTCAAGGTCACGCGGCTGGAGAATTATTGGGCGCATTTTTCGTCATGTCAGCGGACAGGGTTTTGTTTTGTCTTTACTTACGTGAACTATTAATAACTCCACATCGTGTAAATTTTATTGTGTACTTCCAAAAGAGAAATTTCATTTACGTGAGCATGAAAGTGCTTCCTGCAATCGCAAATTTGTCCTGATGGATTGATTGTATTTTTTTTTCTCTTAATTGACATTGTGCTTGCTGTACTTATAAACAGTGTTTCATTGAGCTTTCTGATTTTTTCTTCCTTATTTTTTGTGAATGTTGATTTCTGATTTGCGGCACGAGGTGTAAAGGCTTACAGAAAATTTGATTTCACGCCACTTTTTAAACTTCGCTTTTCTTTTTTTTTAACGTTTGTCTGCGTTACGTCACAGCGGTACCGTAGCACTTTTAAGCTCCTGTAGATTGCAGCATGTTCTAAAGAAAGTTTGGAAGTCCCCCCCCCTTTCTTCTCCCCCGACCCCGATTTTTTTGTTTGCTTGTTTCTTCGTCTGCCCTACATTACTATCGTAGTTCCTACTTCATTCCCAGCGAACTTTGTAAAATCTTTTCGTTTCGACCCCCAGAGACGAAAAGCACTCAGCGTTAAAGTGCAGTTTGCCTCTGAGGACCGTGATTTCAAAGTTGAAACACTGGATGTGGAAATAGCGCTTTAAAACTTGGCGTCATGCGTTTTACCGAATATGTGTCGGTGTATGTTCGAGTCAGTTGACAAATCTGCTTTGAACTATAAATTCGAAACTCAATTTATATATATATATATATACATTGCGTGCCATTATGTCTTAAAAGAAAAGTGTTTTATCAATGCATCCTTCCAGTGCTTACGTATGGTGCAGAGACGTGGACCTTAGCTAAAAGAGACATACAAAGGCTGCAGACAACTCAAAGAAGCATGGAGAGGTGCATGCTTGGTGTAACCAGGAGAGATAAGAAGAGGAACCCGTGGATCCGAAAAATGACAAGAGTGGAAGACATCATGATCAGAGTTAAATCCCTGAAATGGCAATGGGCTGGACATACTGCCAGAAGAACAGACCATCGATGGACAGCCGGAATTTTAGATTGGATTCCAAGGGACAGGAAAAGACCGAGAAGAAGACCACATGGGAGATGGGTGGATGAAATTCGAAAGTATGCAGGGGTGACATGGAGGAGACTGGCAGAAGACAGACCGTTGTGGAGGAAACTTGGGGAGACCTTCGTCCAGCAGTGGATTGATAATGGTTACCAATGATGATGATGATGATATACATTACGTATATATATATATATATATATATATATATATATATATATATATATATATATATATACATACACACACACACTATCTACCAACAAGTAATTGGACACCTGTGATAGCAAAGGAAAACGAAGTTTATTCGCCTTCAATAGTTGGTGGAGCCTCCACGAGCGGCGATTACAGCTGCGACCCTCCGGGGCATACTCTCAACCAGGCGTTGTACGACGGCTAGCGGTATTTTCTTCCACTCGGCTTGGAGAAGACAAGTCAGTTCCTTCACCGATTTCGGACGGTGGGGGCACCCCTTAAGTCGACGCTCCAACTCGTCCCAGAGGTGCTCGATAGGGTTAAGGTCCGGGCTCTGCGCAGGCCAGTCCATTCGATTAACCCCATTGTCACCATACCAAGCCATGGTGGACCTCGCAACATGACAGGTGGCATTGTCATCCTGAAAGTAACATGGGTCCACCCCGTAAAACTGCCACAACGTAGGAAGCGCATGGTCATCCAAAATGGTGCAGTGCGTCTCGGCGTTAAGTCTACCAGGAATTGTGACCAAGGGTCCCGTGCCATACCAGGAGAAACTCTCCCATTGCATAATTCCACCGCTGCCGAACTTCACAGTTGACACAATACATTCCGGCAGGAGGCGTTCTCCAGGCAGACGCCAAACCCAGACCCTGCCATCCGAACGGTAGAGGGTGAACATTGATTCGTCGCTCCAGAGAACCTGTTTCCACTGTTCAACGGTCCACTGTCGACGTTCTTTGCACCACGTTAGCCGAGCAGCGCTATTGGATTTGGTCATCAAAGGCTTGTGGGCTGCAGCACGTCCATGATAACCGAGCAGATGGGATTCCTTACGGATGGTATTCATCGAAAGAACACTCCCGGATGCCTGTTGAAATTCCTCGCGGATGTGGCCCATCGATTTGGTGCGGTTCTTCCGAATTTCACTGGCCAGCACACGTCGGTCTCTAACTCCCAGTTTTGTGGGCCTGCCGGGTCGGGGCACATTCCGACAGTCACCTCTCATCTTCCACTTGCCAATCACGTAGGCCACTGACGATTTTGAGTACTTCAACTTGCTGGATATGTCACGTATGGATCGGCCATTTCTGTGATACCCGAAGATTACACCTTTCTCGAAATCAGAGAGCTCCGAACTCCGTAGCATCTTGCATGCGACTGGTTGCGTTGTTGTTTCCCACACGATATTTAACGGCAGCGGCCGTGACGTGTATCAGGAACGCAGATATCGTCGATTGCAGGGGTGTCCAATTACTTGTTGGTAGATAGTGTATACGTATCATCATCATCATCATTGTCAACCATTATCAATCCACTGCTGGATGAAGGTCTCCCTAAGTTTCCTCCACAACGGTCTGTCTTGTGCCAGTCTCCTCCATGTCACTCCCGCATACTTTCGAATTTCATCCACCCATCTCCCATGTGGTCTTCTTCTGGGTCTTTTCCTGTCCCTTGGAATCCAATCTAAAATTTCGGCTGTCCATCGATGATCTGTCCTTCTGGCAGTATGTCCAGCCCATTGCCATTTCAGGGATTTAACTCTGATCATGATGTCTTCCACTCTTGTCATTTTTCGGATCCACGAGTTCCTCTTCTTATCTCTCCTGGTTACACCAAGCATGCACCTCTCCATGCCTCTTTGAGTTGCCTGCAGCCTTTGTATGTCTCTTTTAGCTAAGGTCCACGTCTCTGCACCATACGTAAGCACTGGAAGGATGCATTGATCAAACACTTTTCTTTTAAGACATAATGGCATATTGCTCTTGAAAATTATGCTGTTTCTTCCAAAAGCTCTCCAGGCAAGTTTTGTACGCCGATTAATTTCTTCACCAATGTGACCCTCACTTGATATCTGCTGTCCAAGATAAACGCACGTGTCTGTTATCTCCAGCTTTTCTCCATCAATCGATAAATCTTCATTTCTTGTAAAAGCATTGAACATCACTTTTGTCTTCTGAAAGTTCATTTTTAATCCCACTTCTTTACTCTTGTCAGCAAGTTCCTGGATCATACTCTGCAGCTCTGATGGGGTAGTTGCAAAAATGACTGTCATCAGCAAAACGAAGGTGGGTTAGATAATCTCCATTAATCTTTATCCCTTTGTTTTCCCAGTTCAGTGATTGAAAGACATTTTCCAATGTCGCATTAAAGAGCTTCGGAGATATGGTGTCACCTTGTATCACTCCTTTTCCAATTTTTATGTGTGTTGTATTTTCAAACAGCCGAATCTTTGCACTTGCATTTTCATAGATGTTATTAATAATATTAATGTATGCATCTTCAATACCGCAGGATTTCAGAGCCATTGCAACTGCTGATGGTTTCACCGAATCAAAGGCTTTTTCATAATCGATAAAAGCCATGCACAATGTAAGTTCATATTTCCTCGCTTTTTCAATTAGTTCTCTCAGTACGTGGATATGATCTATTGTGCTGTAGCCACTCCTGAATCCAGCTTGTTCTCTCGGTTGAGCCATGTCCAGTGTCACCTTCAAGCGGTGTGAAAGAACTTTAGTGAAGATTTTATAAACTACTGATAGGAGGCTGATAGGTCTGTAGTTCCTGAGATCCTCAATGTCACCTTTTTTATGTAGCAAGATCATTGTAGCGTTGTTCCAATCCTCAGGAATTTTCCCTTCATTAAGGCATCGAGTGAAAATTTGGGCGAGTACTGTTTCGATTTCTCCACCTGCTTCTTGTATGATGTCTACAGTAATTCCATCTTCTCCTGGAGCTTTTCCCCGCTTCATGTTCTTGATTGCATGTGCAACTTCTGTTGGAACGACTGGAAGAACTCTGGTACTGGTACCTTTCATGATGTCTGGAGTACATGTATCATCCCTTTCATATAATTTGGAGTAGAAATCTTTCACTCTTGTCAAAATTTCGCCTCTATTTCTTGTTACAGAACCATCTTCTTTTCTCAGTGCCATAATCTGTTTTTTTCCCTTACTGAGATGTCCCTTTGCTATCTTTAGGCTTTGGTTGTTTTCAATTGTTTTCCTTACTAGTTCACAGTTGAATTTCCTTACGTCTTCAGTGATACTTTTTCGTACTGTCTTGCATAGCTCTATATATTCCACTTTGGAAGTCACATCTTCTTTAGTTGTCCTCATCAGTCTTCTTTTTTGCATCAACATTTTGGTTTTTCCTGATAATTTGTTCACATGCAATTTGTTCTTAGACCCAGCTAATTTTGTTGCTGTTTCCATAAGAGCTTTGGTTACTTTTCTGTTAACTTCAGAAATATCCACTTCTTCCGATGTTAGGCCTTCTAAAGCAGAGAATCTGTTCTTCAGTTCCAATTTGAAGGTATTATGGTGTTTTTTAAGGTTGGTTATGTCAATACATTTTGTTTGTCTTATGAGCTTGCTACGTTCGAGTTTAGTGTTGAGTTGCATCTTAGATCTCACCAATCTATGGTCACTGCCTGTGTTGCACTTGTTTAGCACACTGCAGTCTTCTATGACGAATTTTTTGTTACACATAATAAAATCAATTTCACTTGTCGTCCCATTTGGATGTCTCCATGTCCATTTCCTGTGTGGCTTTTTCTTGAAAAAGGAGTTCAAGATGAAAAACCTTTCTGCCTCTGCAAACTCTACGAGAGTATTTTCACGCTGGTTTCTGTTGCCGTGACCGAATTTACCTACTGAAGTTTCATTCTGTTGCCGTTGCCCTATTTTTGCATTGAAATCTCCCATAATTATCTTCAAGTGCTGCTTACCTTTGTTATTCAGATCACGAATTTCCTCATAAAATTCTTCAATTTCTTCTTCAGCATGACTTGTGGTGAGTGAATAAGTTTGAATAATCTGAGCCTGGTATCTTCTCGAGAGTTGGATAACGAGTCGTGCAGCTCTGTCAGAGGAACTTTCAACTTCTACAACTTTATCCTTTAGTTTCTTGTTTATTATAAATCCAACACCACTAGTTCTGCCAGTATCTGTCCCACGATAGTAGAAGAGATGTCCACTTTTCAGTTCAATGAGATCTTCTCCTTTTCTACTTACCTCACTTAGCCCGACGATGTCCCACTTGATCCTTTGTAGTTCCTCTTCCAATTCAAGAAGCCTTGAATCAGAAGATAGGGAGCGTCCGTTGTACGTAGCCAAGGTCAGCATCAGATGGCAGCCTAGTCCGGTCCTCCGGGGATTCTTAGCACCCTCTGCCTTCATGTCGTACTGGCCGCTGCCTTGGCCAGGTACATTCCAGCTGCCGGAGACTGAGGGCCAAGATTTAAGTTGTGGAGTCATTTTGGAGGGGTTTGGCCATAACTCACCACGCTGGCCAAGCGGGTTGGTGAGTGTGGGATAGCATTTCCTCTAATCCCGATGGTATAGTTATACCGCTATTGGCGGTCGTCAGAGCCCCTTTAGTGGGAACAGGATGTATCAGGAGAAGGTGGGGTTGACATTTGTCAAGGAGAGGCTGTGATGTTACCCATCACCTGACCTTACATCCCATATATATATATATATATATATATATATATATATATATATATATATATATATTGCAACTTTCGTTTTAAATTCTAAAGTTTTTCTTATGTTTTAGGCTTTGCTCTTTAGTATATATATATATATATCCATCGGGATTAGAGGAAATTCTATCCCACACTCACCAACCCGCTTGGCCAGCGTGGTGAGTTATGGCCAAACCCCTCCAAAATGATTCCACAACTCAAATCTTGGCCCTCAGTCTCCGGCAGCTGGAATGTACCTGGCCAAGGCAGCGGCCAGTGCGACATGAAGGCAGAGGGTGCTAAGAATGCCCGGAGGACCGGACTAGGCTGCCATCTGATGCTGACCTTGGCTACGTATAATATCTTCTGATTCAAGGCTTCTTGAATTGGAAGAGGAACTACAAAGGATCAAGTGGGATATCGTGGGGCTAAGTGAGGTAAGGAGAAAAGGAGAAGATCTCATCGAACTGAAAAGTGGACATCTCTTCTACTATCGTGGGTCAGATACTGGCAGAACTAGTGGTGTTGGATTTATAATAAACAAGAAACTGAAGGATAAAGTTGTAGAACTTGAAAGTTCCTCTGACAGAGCTGCACGTCTTGTTATCCAACTCTCGAAAAGATACCAGGCTCAGATTATTCAAACTTATGCACCCACCACAAGTCATCCTGAAGAAGAAATTGAAGAATTTTATGAGGAAATTTGTCATCTAAATAATAAAGGTAAACAGCACTTGAAAGTAATTATGGGAGATTTCAATGCAAAAATAGGGCAACGGCAACAGAATGAAACTTCAGTAGGTAAATTCGGTCACGGCAACAGAAACCAGCGTGGAAATACTCTCGTTGAGTTTGCAGAGGCAGAAGGGTTTTTTTATCTTGAACTCCTTCTTCAAGAAAAAGCCACACAGGAAATGGACATGGAGACATCCAAATGGGACAACAAGTGAAATTGATTTTATTATGTGTAACAAAAAATTCATCATAGAAGACTGCAGTGTGCTAAACAAGTTCAACACAGGTAGTGACCATAGATTGTTGAGATGTAAGATGCACCTCAACACTAAACTTGAACGTGGCAAGTTCATAAGACAAACAAAATCTATTGACATAACCAACCTTAAAAAACACCATAATACCTTCAAGTTGGAACTGAAGAACAGGTTCTCTGCTTTAGAAGGCCTAACATCGGAAGAAGTGGACATCTCTGAAGTTAACAGAAAAGTAACCAAAGCTCTTATGGAAACAGCAACAAAATTAGCTGGGTCTAAGAACAAGTTGCATGTAAACAAATTATCAGGAAAAACGAAAATGTTGATGCAAAAAAGAAGAGAGATGAGGACAACTAAAGAAGATGTGACTTCCAAAGTGGAATATATAGAGCTATGCAAGACAGTAAGAAAAAGTATCACTGAAGACGTAAGAAAATTCAACTGTGAACTAGTGAGGAAAGCAATTGAAAACAACCAAAGCCTAAAGATAGCAAAGGGACATCTCAGTAAGGGAAGAAAACAGATTATGGCACTGAGAAAAGAAGATGGTTCTGTAACAAGAAATAGAGGCGAAATTTTGACAAGAGTGAAAGATTTCTACTCCAAATTATATGAAAGGGATGATACATGCACTCCAGACATCATGAAAGATACCAGTACCAGAGTTCCTCCAGTCCTTCCAGCAGAAGTTGCACATGCAATCAACTACATGAAGTGGGGAAAGCTCCAGGAGAAGATGGAATTACTGTAGACATCATACAAGAAGCAAGTGGAGAAATCGAAACAGTACTCGCCCAAATTTTCACTCGATGCCTTAATGAAGGAAAGATTCCTGAGGATTGGAACACCGCTACAATGATCCTGCTATATAAGAAAGGTGACATTGAGGATCTCGGAAACTACAGACCTATCAGCCTCCTATCAGTAGTTTATAAAATCTTCACTAAAGTTCTTTCACACCGCTCGGAGGTAACACTGGACATGGCTCAACCGAGAGAACAAGCTGGATTCAGGAGTGCCTACAGCACAATAGATCATATCCACGTACTGAGAGAACTAATTGAAAGAGCGAGAGAATATGAACTTCCATTGTGCATGGCTTTTATCGATTATGAAAAAGCGTTTGATTCGGTGAAACCATCAGCAGTTACAATGGCTTTGAAAACCTGCGGTATTGAAGATGCATACATTAATATTATTAATAACATCTATGAAAATGCAAGTGCAAAGATTCGGCTGTTTGAAAATACAACACACGTAAAAATTGGAAAGGGAGTGAGACAAGGTGACACCATATCTCCGAAGCTCTTTAATGCCACATTGGAGGGTGTTTTTCAGTCGCTGAGCTGGGAAAACAAGGGGATAAAGATTAATGGAGATTATCTAACCCACCTTCGTTTTGCTGATGACGTAGTCATTTTTGCAACTACCCCATCTGAGCTGCAGAGTATGATCCAGGAACTTGCTGACAAGAGTAAAGAAGTGGAATTAAAAATGAACTTTCAGAAGACAAAAGTGATGTTCAATGCTTTTACAAGAAATGAAGATTTATCGATTGATGGAGAAAAGCTGGAGATAACAGACACGTACGTTTATCTTGGACAGCAGATATCAAGTGAGGGTCACATTGATGAAGAAATTAATCGGCGTACAAAACTTGCCTGGAGAGCTTTCGGAAGAAACAGCATAATTTTCAAGAGCAATATGCCATTATGTCTTAAAAGAAAAGTGTTTGATCAATGCATCCTTCCAGTGCTTACGTATGGTGCAGAGACGTGGACCTTAACTAAAAGAGACATACAAAGGCTGCAGGCAACTCAAAGAAGCATGGAGAGGTGCATACTTGGTGTAACCAGCAGAGATAAGAAGAGGAACTCGTGGATCCGTAAGATGACAAGAGTGAAAGACATCATGATCAGAGTTAAATCCATGATCAGAGTTAAATCCCTGAAATGGCAATGGGCTGGACATACTGCCAGAAGGACAGATCATCGATGGACAGCCGAAATTTTAGATTGGATTCCAAGGGACAGGAAAAGACCCTGAAGAAGACCACATGGGAGATGGGTGGATGAAATTCGAAAGTATGCAGGGGTGACATGGAGGAGACTGACACAAGACAGACCGTTGTGGAGGAAACTTGGGGAGACCTTCGTCCAGCAGTGGATTGATAATGGTTGACAATGATGATGATGATATATATATATATATATATATATATACACACACACACACACACACACATACATACATATACACATACATACATAGATATATATATATATATATATAAATGTTGTTCTTTGTATGAGTCAAAAAATTTTTTTGCTTCAGTCTCTTCTTAATAGAATGTACATTCCATATATATATACATATATTATTCCATATATATATATATATATACATACATGTATATGTATATAAAATGTGTGGAAGAAACTTGGGGAGACCTTCATCCAGCAGTGGACTGATAATGGTTGATGATGATATATATATATATAAACAAACGTAATATTATATTTATTCATCCCAATAACTGCTTGATATTTAATAACTGAAATCCTTTTTTAATAATAAAATTTGGTTACTTGCTAAATTTTAGTGCCACTAAAATTTTGCGTAATGCAGAAGTAATGGCTGACTATGACTGTGACTATGGAGTATATTACAAATGGTAATCATTATTTACGTTTACACAAATACATTTTGTTAAATGTATTTAGATTGTTCACTCTTTCCACGCTTTGATGGAGGTGTGCATACTTTCATATGGCCCGTTAGATTTTTGGTTCCATAATCTTTTATTACACCGAAGACATCTTTCTTTGTAATTATACACTTTCCACATTTTGAACAACAAGCAGACCAAAATGAGACGAAACGGTTCCTTAATGAGACGAAACAATTTCCAGCTTTCACTCTTCTCCTTGTGGTTTTGAACAAGCACGTATTTGTTGACCTCGACGTCTTTCTCAACCTCCTTAATATTAAATCCATCCATATTAACAAATAAGGTGTTAATTTCGACATGACATGTCATAGGGACGCGATGTTAGCACATCAATCGAAAACCTCTGAATGTTCGATGTAAAAGATGCGATGTGAAAAGTAACTCTTAGACATACAGTGAACTTCGCACGGTGAGAGTGAATCAGCTGAGAAGCAGGCGAATGGCGTTTGTCTGTACCTTGGCCTGAACAATCGCACTGTAAAAGAACGCAAAGGAAGTATCTTTTTACGATATGGTGTTCGTATGTCTGACGTCGGTCGGGGGAAATCTTCGTTGCTTTGAGAAAGAGAGAATATTTTTGCATGGAAAATCATTATTCATTCCGTGGGCACCAGTATCGACTACAGAATTTCACAACGCGCATTTTTCTTTGGAATATATGTTTCTCTTTTCAAAAATAAAACTGGAATAAAACCGGGTCAAAATCTAGTCAGGAACACCTTGATCCGACCCGTTCGACCTGCAAGAAATTGTCGACCCGTTAACCGTTTCCATCTCTGGAAGTGAATGGTCTGGCAAACTGGTTGGTCACACAAAATGGCTGTCTGGTGCAGGTTCCTGCTGTGCGGCGAAAACCGCCTAGTAGTGGGCGCCAGCATCAACGTGTGACTTCTTGTAGTGCTGGATTGTGGTTCGAATTCCGGTGGAAATAGTGGCTCTATAAGTGTGGAATGTTCGAATTCTAAAATACCTAGTGGGGATCATTAAACCCTGACATTACGAGAGAGATAGAGAGAGAGGTGTCTGTAAGCATAGCTCGGTATTTTACCACACATATCCTCAGGTGAATAAATATTGTTGCACATTGTTTATGCACATGCTAATTTTTTCTTTTAAGGTGGATTTCAAGTAATTTTGCTTGCTATACTTCCAATGGAAATACTTCTGTACACATTTTCTTCACAATTAATACGTTCCCAAGGATGAAAATTTGAACATCGATTAAAATAGCTTCATTTTATAACTTGGAATACTTAATATTTTCTAAAACATAACCATAATTATTCAGTCCAACATTTGTTTGCCTACCGACGTCATCAAACTACAGGTCCCGCCATCTTTTTTCTGGTTTCAACACCGCCAAAGGAAAAGTTGATTTTTAATAAAATTTGGTTTTGTTTTAAAAAATATAAGTATTCCAAGTTATAATATGAAGTTATTTTAATCGATGTTCAAATTTTCATCCTTGGGAACGCATTAATTGTGAAGAAAATGCGTACAGAAGTTTTTCCATTGGAAGTATAGGAAGCAAAATTACTTGACGTCCACCTTAAGAGTAGAATTGAATGCTTTTCAAGAATGATTTTCATCAAAGTAAATAAATCAAAACCTAAAGTAATTCGCAACGCTATGTGCTGTCTCGCAGTGAACTAATACCACATTTCGTCTTCTATTTGACATTGTATCCTGTAGTGGATTTTCCATCTTGTTCTACGAAAAGTCATATGTGCGCAGCGGTGGCCCCCGAGGTCTTCAGCCCCCCCCCCCCCTCCAAATAAAAAACTAGTAAATAAAAAGAATATTGGCGAAGTATGTATTCCGTTTCATACAATCGAAGTAAAAGCTTGCTAAGCAAACGCAGCTCCAAGATAAGTCTTCTCCCCCCTAATCCTGTCATATATAGAAGTTACTGCGCACCCACTTGCAGCCTCTTCTGAAAATCGCATAAATTCCAGCGCATTTATGTATAATTCTGAATTAAGTTTTATAATATACTTAACATAAATTTGAACTTGCGTGATTTTAGCCCCACCCCTGTAACAAACACATGGTTAAAGGTCTAGTTATATTTTACGAAACTTCGCCATTTTCCCCAAAAGGTTTGCAACATCGCAGTGGCGGATGCAACCGTCGAGATGTGATTTGTTTGAAATTTCATGCTGACGGCATGATACCCCGGCACGTGGGCCTGTGCTCTGAAAGAACTTCCCGGAAGGTGGTGGCATTCTTGAGTTCCCCGTAGAATTTTCACTTGCAAATTCGAGGAACACGACCGTCGACGGAAAGGAAGGGGGTTATGTAAGCTCTGAGGTAGAGAGGGCAGTGTTGGCAGGCGAACTTTTTGCCTCGTGCCGTTCTGTGGCAGCGGGGAGGGGTACTTCATGGCGGGTTCATTTTTCATGGCGACGATGCGTCATGTATTCACTCAGCCGCTTATATAACCACCCTTGTTCCACTTTGTTTCTGAGTTTCCGAAACTTGCCTGCCTGCTTGCCTTTGCTGGGTGCGTTCGTCGCGTTGAGAAAAGAACCTGGTTAACTAGCATGGCACGTGCGTTATATAAACTCTTAGGCTCTGTTGTTACTTGGCTGGTGGAGTGGGCGATAACGACAAAATAACTGCTGCAGACGTATTTCGGGGGTAAAACGCTCTGGCCCCGCCGACCAGTCATTTAATTTTTATTTTCTTTTAATTTTCAATGCCAGCCGTCTGCCATAATAGAACAATAAGATTCCGTGACCACTACACCACAGCCGGGCGTGGTCTTACTCGGTTTTACTCTCCAGACAGCTATTAGACTTGAGTGAAAGTCTGAAAGTCATTTGACGTCATTAATTCATTGTGCTATGTGATGGCAGAATTTTTTTTTTGTTTTTCAATACTCTCATGAGATTTTTTGCATGATACCATGCATACTGTATGTTTTTGTTTTGATTTTTCTTCGCAGCATCCACACTGTAGCTAGAAATATTACTCCGTCTTCCGACTGTTTTATTTTGTCTCTTGAATCTATTATCGGGTAGGGTGGGACACGGAAAAATTAGGGAATTCAAATGTACCTGATCGCATAAAACCTAAATTGCACTGTAAGAATTGCACAAACGATTAAAAATAAAATCGAGTGAATAAATTATTTTGAAAGTAAACGTGCAAATGGGCTTCCAACTGACGTGACACATGCATTTCTCGAAACTCAAATGTGCGCACCTGAGACAAATGTTTTCTTGAAGTTGCATAAAAGTGAGGAGTTCCGTATTTCAAGAACTCACAATTGTGAAACCAGACTTATTTGAAAATAACACTTTTTTAACGTCTTTTCTAATAAAAGTACATGCTTGTTGTTATCACTTCGTTCGTCTGTTGACATAATATCACTGCAGCTATTAGTCCAATTTAAAAAAATTATTTTTGCGTTGGGAAGCCTGAAATATGAGAACGATGATCCTTGGGTTCCGGTTTTCTTCCGATGAATAAAATTCGTTGCTAGGGGTCGCATATGCTATCCAATTCAAAGCGCATTTTATTTCATATCATTTTGCATCTAAATTTCCGATTAAAAAAAAAATTCTTTCCTTCGATAACATTTACAACTAAGACTGTTTTGGGTACAGTTTCTTTTTCAAGTAGTGCCCAGTTTTTCTTTTAACGTAACGTTTAATAGCGATTTCCTCGATATCTGTGCTTCTAAAAGTCCTTTTTGAAAAATTCTGATTGCATCGGCGATAGAGCTCTTGGTGGGCAATGTTATGCATACAATTTCAAAATTTTGGGCAAAGAACGATTTTGCCACTAGAGGACGTAAATGTATATATTTCTACTTCTGGTGTATTTACAGCATTATTTGCACTTCTGAAAACTCGATTGAAAAAATTCGTTTGTGATCAGATACTGCTCACAAGAAAATAAATGCCTTTTGAGAATACCTTCTGCTTAAAATAATGCTGCCTAGTTTTTGCACCACAAGGCGTAGTGGTATATCTTATTTTTCTCGATGTCTGTGCTTCTAATTGTCCGATTCGAAAAATTCTTTCCTTGTCGGAGAGCGTTTCTAGATTTTTTTTATTTCAGATTTTTCGCCGCCCCGGTGGCGTCTAAGTGATTCCTTCTGACCATTCGTTTGAAATAACTCCGGGTTTGAATCAGTGAGTCCGGGTTCGTCTCTCTCCCTTCCCTGAAACTAGTGGCCGTAAATTGAAAAAATTCATACTGAGTTGCTCACGTTGGTCGTTACCCCCCCCCCCCCAAAAAAAAACATTCAGATTTTTATAATTTTTCTTAACGCACAACTTTGCCACTAGATATTACGTTTTAATTCATCATCATTGTCAACCATTATCAATCCACTGCTGGACGAAGGTCTCCCCAAATTTCCTCCACAACGGTCTGTCTTGTGCCAGTCTCCTCCATGTCACTCTCGCATACTTTCGAATTTCATCCACCCATCTCCCATGTGGTCTTCTTCTGGGTTTTTTCCTGTCCCTTGGAATCCAATCTAAAATTTCGGCTGTCCTTCTGGCAGTATGTCCAGCCCATTGCCATTTCAGGGATTTTACTCTGATCATGATGTCTTCCACTCTTGTCATTTTTCGAATCCACGAGTTCCTCTTCTTATCTCTCCTGGTTACACCAAGCATGCACCTCTCCATGCTTTTTTGAGTTGTCTGCAGCCTTTGTATGCCCCTTTTAGTTAAGGTCCACGTCTCTGCACCATACGTAGGCACTGGAAGGATGCATTGATCACTTTTCTTTTAAGACATAATGACATATTGCTCTTGAAAATTATGCTGTTTCTTCCAAAAGCTCTCCAGGCAAGTTTTGTACGCCGATTAATTTCTTCATCAATGTGACCCTCACTTGATATCTGCTGTTCAAGATAAACGTACGTGTCTGTTATCTCCAGCTTTTCTCCATCAATCAATAAATCTTCATTTCTTGATTCCCACAGTAAGATAGCCCAGGCTAGACCCACATGTGATTAAAGGTACGACCTGCTCTATACGCGAAATGACGCCGAAAAAGCGTCCCGTTTTTCTGTTTGAGTTACGACAGAAGTGACCGCATGGTGGCTCTAGTTACACACACAAATTTCACAATTCACGCCCTCGCAGTATTGAGGTTTTTTTTGGAATTTGCCGTTGAAACTTACCTTTCGGAAGTCTAAAATGTTGAACCAAGTAATGCATAAGTAATATTTTCATTGAAATACGCTAGCGTCATCTTTTAACCACTTTTTATTGTATGAATGACATGGGAAATATTTATTCTTGTTGGTGATGCCCAGAAGCTTGTTCTATCAACTTTCCATATTTACAGATTGTCTGGTATCAATATCAAAGTATTTAATAAGGAAATTACGTAGAATTTAAAATAAATAGCTAAACTGACTATCAGTCAGTTTGAAGAATCGTACTCGTGAAGAAAAGAAATTAGCAGGGGTCGTAGTAGTACGGTATGCTGTACAAACATAAATGCAGTGTATTTAGATCTTAGTGGAAGATATAAAGACATTAAATATGTGACTAGTAGAATAACAGGAGTACGAGTACTTAACACATGAGAATGGTGCACAGCATACCATGATGCAAAAACAAAAATCACAAATTTAGATTTTTAAGTTGCAGAGATATTCACATTTCAGAACACACAACAGTAATGCAAAATTCATGTAGACCGCCGTGAGTTGTGCGGGTAGTAAGAGACCCCTGGTGAGACGCTTGTGCGTAAACATTTGAAATGAGGATGTAGCACGTGACGTCATCGAGAAGTTTCAGTTAAGTGGCAACAGTCATTGCAGGTTCCTGAAGGACAAACACAGCTGGCTGTCCTGCAGTTATTGTGTAAAATGCGATCATTAGCGATCAATGTTAACAAAGATATTGAAGAGTTAGACTCTTCAAAGGTAAAAAAATCTTTTAAAGGTTAGTTTTATCTATGAGTCAGTGATTTCTGGTACGGCTGGGAACCTATCTTTTACTTGTTCAAATACTGTTGGCGTGCAATGCTTGTACTTATTGGGCCAGTCGTTTCACTTGTTGATTCGAAGTTTTCAAGTTGAATTTAAAAGGGGTCGGCTTTTGTTTTGTGTAGGTTTTATTGCTACTGACTATTTTCTGATAGAACACCCTTCAGAGTTAGTTTCTTAGTCAAAAAAATTCCTAAATCAACGCTTCGGTATCCAATCTGCACTTCTGTGCGCTTGGGTTTTTCACCTTCAGGGATTTCTATTCAGAAGGTTCCTGACTGATCAAAGAGGTGTTGAAGCTTTTTATAGAGCTGAAAGTTAATTTGTTAGCCAATCTGACTGTTAGTCAGAATCAAATCTCTTCGGCTGTTCTGGATTTTTTAGGAGAGCTTGACCCACTTTTTTGCGAATTCTGGGCTTTTCACTTAGTATTTTCACTTTTAAGATTATTTGGCTCTCAGTGTTGGGAGATTTTTGTATTTTACTTTAATATTTCGTTCTATATATTTCCTACCCAAACCACCGTTGATTTTATTTTTAGTAACCTGGATTTTTAACTGGAGCTGAAGTACACTTTTGTGGAAAAATGCTAATAATGGATAAAATTATTTCCAAATGAATTTTTTTTGTGACTAATTCTGTTTACAGACTGGAATTATAAGGTAGGGCGCAAATCAAAATTACTTTTCTTTTTTCACCACAATTTTGCGTGGAGAAACAGATTTTGCTCAAAATATTTCTAAGTCTTGGAAAACGTATCCCAGAACTAAGAGAAACACTTTTTATTGAAGAGTTCCTAATTACTCACTAATTAGTGATCACACTAAATTACCATGTAAAAGAATATCCACGATAATAAAATGTTATTTGCTTCAAGACCTTTATATGCCTCGAGCTGTTGTATGGTAAAGGCGTTTAGACCAAAACAAAGTAATAGAAAATATTTACTATTTGTGCTTTCGGAAAACTTTTTGCGTCACCTTCGAAGATACTTTCATTCAGCACATACAGATATTTTCCTTCAATCTCTTAAATTTTTTCCAAATACCGCATTTTGTACTCGGAAGTTAAACTTTCAAAGTAGGACGCCATTATTTCAACAGGGACTGATTGTCCTTCACTTACGTTACTCAGGCTCGTTGCCATGCTAAAGTCACGTGTCTGCTACAACCTCATAATGAGACGCTACAGTTTGCCATTTGGCTAGGTCTTTCTCTAATCATATGTAGACCTAGGCCCAAGTCTCGGACCCAAGATACGCCCCTGCTTTCCCTCTATATTTCGTCTACTAACAGGTCGATTTGAAAACCCGCTTGTCTCTGATATCCTCCTTCCACTATGCGAAACTTTTTGTGCACAATCTGTTAATTTTCGTAACCTACTTTTTCGCCGCTAGTGAGTTTAAGGTCTTATTTCTTGTGTTTCTGGATGTTTTATCGATTGTAGAAATGTGGTTGGCTTTTTTTTTTAACTGATTCCATTGACCATGAATAACCCTGCTCACATTACGTATTTTAAATTATGCGCAGTTTTTCCCTGGGTGGTGTAATCGTGTTTTCGTTTTTGCTGAATTTTTAGATTTTCTGAAAGTCTGCTTTGATATATACACTCTTGAAAGAGAGAGAGAGAACGAAGCATCCAGAAGGAATCATCCACTCGAGATGAAAACTGGTGTGTGCAATGTGTACATGTATAGGAAAGGAAATGATTACAATTCCAGGGCAGTTGTGCTATTTGTTCGGATGAAACAGCTACACGTGTGGAACAAGTCAGTACGTTGTAGCCCCACCTGTGGCTCGGATACAAGCGGTTATCCCGGCTTGGCATAGACGCATACAGTTCACGGATACTGTCCTGAGCATAGGCGCCGACTATAGGGTGGCAAGGTGAATCTCGCTGCTTCAATAATTTTACTTGGGAAAGGGGAAGTGCCTGCCCACCCAATATTTTTGTGTCCTGTTTAATTAAATAATCGCTTTATCCTCATAAGGTGGACCAAGCTCCATCTTATGAGACCAAAGCGATTTATTTTCATAAAATTAATAAATAACAATAAATGAAAACTTTTTTCCCATACTCAGCATTGCTCATTGGATAAGAAACTGGACTGCCAGCCCCGTATTATTTGACATGTTCTCGTGATATGTGGTAAATGTTTAAAACAATTATCAAAAATAAAATAAAAATACAGAAACGTATAATCTCTAGGGTTTTTATTTATCTACGTGTATTTATTTTTTGCGCTTCTTGTTCTTCGTTTGAGTAACCCAGATTTCTCATATTTTTTTTATGAATGCTTGGAAATAAAATCTCTGAGGATGTTTTTATAAAATTGTTGGCCAAATTTAATTTTTGAAAATATTAATATTCAGCTAAAGAATATTTCGGTTTCCTTGTTCATTTGCTGATGAGCAATTACAATTGCGTTTTAAAATATATGTCGAATCTCGTAGTTTATTTTTGCCCCCCCTTTTTTTTTTTATTCACCTCCTAACAATGGAAAAGACTTGCCTCTCCCACGTCTGATCTCTTCACGCCTGCCCCCCCCCCCTCCCCCAATAATTTGGTGAAGTCGGCGCCCCAGGCCCTGAAGTATAGTGCATTCCAGATGGTGTCCAAATTGCGGGCCAGTTCGCCGACATTCGAGGTAGGCATGGGCTCCCATATATAGGAGGCGGTGGGGACAGGAGGGGCGCCCCCCCCTTCCTTCGGAAATGTAGAAGGTATTGTAGAGGTTTTCGCGATAATGCTAATTCTGACTGCTAATTTTTCTGCAGAATTTTTGGATGCCCGTGTGTGTGCAATAAAAATAGAAAAAAGGTTAGAAATTTCCAGTAGAAAATAATGAAATTTCCCATTGCGTGTTGGAGAACAGGTGTACATACTTGTATGGAAAAGTATGAATGGCAAAGAAATGGAAAATACATCATTCTCTGCAGCAGCTGTTCACTGCTCAGCAAAGATCTCTCGAATTTTCCGCAAAAATTTGTTTCGAGTGTATTTTTTTCATTCGTTGTGACCAACTGAGTGATCTCTGGAGTTTCCTGGCGCTTGTGACACAGTTGACCAAAAGGAACAAAAGAACGACAAAGAAATTTTCTTATTGTCCTAACAGTTCATCTAATTTCATTTGTCCATCTTTTTAAAGTATAGTTTTTGTGTCTTCTGGTTTCCAATTAAATTTATGTGTCGAGAGTGTGGTAAAAAAGGTTGGATAACAAGAAGACTCAGTGGAAATTCGCATATGATGTTTGTATATGTTATTCGTACTTACAATTTCTGTTTGTCCCGGCCTCCTAGAAAATTTAGCCATGGGCGTAGGTGGCGTCCGAGCATGTCCCAAACATGTTCGGCTGGTGAGAGGTCGGGCGATCAGGCTGGCCTGTTTGGTTAGAGGTCGGGCGATCAGACTGGCCCGTTTGGTGAGAGGTCGGGCGATCAGGCTGGCCCGTTTCGTGAGAGGTCGGGCGATCAGGCTGGCCCGTTTCGTGAGAGGTCGGGCGATCAGGCTGTCCCGTTTGGTGAGAGGTCGGGCGATCAAGCTGGCCCGTTTGGTGAGAGGTCGGGCGACCAAGCTGGCCCGTTTGGTGAGAGGTCGGGCGATCAGGCCGGCCATGGAAGGGTGTCGACCGTACAGATGCAGGCCTGGGAGAGCCGTGCCGTGTGTGTCCGGACACAATCCTGTTAAAAAAATTTCGCTGCGACAGAAATAACAACACAACAGGTCGTAGAATGCCATCAACGTACCGTTCAGCCATGAAGGTGATACGGAGGACTACTAAGGGTGTCCGGCTTTCGTAGGAATTGACTCCCCAGACAGTCACTCCAGGTGTGCGCGCCGTATGCCGTTCTACGGTAACGGCAGGATCCATGCGCTGGTCATCTGCGCCAAGTGCAAACAGTGACTCATCACTGAGGACAATACGCCACACGACACTATCCCACGTTGATCGAGCCCAACACCACTGCAACTGATGCCGGCGATGCTTGCTGGTCACTGGTTGCCGGCGGAGTGGTCTCATAGAATGTAGTCCCTTTACCGCAAGTCGTCTGGCAGCTGTCCGGATGGCCTCTTCCGTATCTGTAGACGACGCAACATGGTCGCGAATGTTTGATAGCGACGAACTTGATTCTGTTCGTGCGTCTGATCGCTCGATCCTCGTGTTCTTGCGTTGCCCTCGGCCGTCCACTGCCCGCGTGCCTCTGGGTTGAGTCTACCTCAACCCATTGGCGGCAGCATCTTCCGATTGCGTCGCTGCGATCCAAATGCCTGGCAATCCGACGACTTGACCAACCGACCTCCCTCGGCCCAATCATACGTCCTCTCTCTCACACTCGCTCAACTGGTAGTGTGCACGGATCTGACGTCGAGGCATCCTCACAGTCCGTGAAGGTTAACGCAACCGCAATCCGCTATCATAATTGTCCCTGCGTGCGAGCTTTGCTCTTGATATACCCTCCTGGATGCGCGGTTCGTATGCGTTGTGGCGGGCCACTGTTTTGGCATTGGTCATTATTTTTAATCATTTGCATATTCGTTCGACCCTGTGGTACTTGCATGCTGCATTTCATCAGGATTTAACGACTTCCTTGGGGTGCTTCGTTTTTTATTCATTTATATTTTATTTTATTTATTTATTTATTTTTTTGGCAAAGAGTGTATCAACGCGGTGGTCGAATTGTTGCCCAAACACACGTTAACATATCTCCATCAACTCCAGCAGTAGTTGTTGTGATACGTTGGTACAGATTAGACAAATTAACAAGGACGGGAGGGACGCAGACCTTATTTTTTGATATAGCCCCATAAAAAAATTCACAATGTATTATTAGATACTGACTTTGTGGTGGCCAACAGGTGAGTGACATGTTTTCTACTATTGCACGGCCAATCCAGCGCTGTGGAAGATTTTCATTGAGGTAATTTCTGACTTCCTGATGCCAATAGGGTGGAGCTCCATCATACTGGAAAATGAAGCTGTCACTGTTTTTGTGCAGTTAAGGCATCAATCAGATGATTAGCATATAGGGATAAGAACTTCCCGTTACAGTGATTTCTTGGAAAATGAGCCATACACTATTTTACAGGATATAGCACAGAACACATTAACCTTTGGGAAATCCTGCACTTGCTCCACTGTTGCTGTAGGATTTTCAGTCCCCCATATGCAAATATTATCAAACAGAGGTCATCGCTCTTTTCACGTTTATAAGTGAGTCACGGAAAAATTCTCATTGGCCGCCGCCGGGAATCGAACCCAGGGTCTTCCAGTTACGCGCCGGATATGCTTCCACTGCACACAGCGGCCGGCGCGTAACTGGAAGACCCTGGGTTCGATTCCCGGCGGCGGCCAATGAGAATTTTTCCGTGACTCACTTATAAACGTGGAAAGAGCGATGACCTCTGTTTTTGATGTTCCTGGTCCACGTCAAATGTCTGTATTAATGCGAATATTATATTTGTTAAATTTCCCATTTATGTGGAATGTCGATTCGTCGCTGAAAATTAGACGCTCACTAAAATCATCTTCAAAACGCTCCTCTATTTCTGTACAGAAATGGCGACGTGCGGTTCTGTCATAGACTTTGTAAATAGCTGCAGTTCGTATGGAGTCATTTTTCGCCGTTTCTCTTCCAATTAGTCGGTTGTGGAATTTGTTACTCCTGATCCGCCATTGCTGTAGATTTCCTTGGACTGCGTTTGTAAATACACGCCCCACTTTCATTAGATACACGTAGTCTCTTCGGAATTTTTACCTTTACCCAAACATCATGTGGTTTCAAATTTCTTGTGGCAGTCGCAGATAGGTTGTCTATTCGGCGGTGATTTCCTGAAACGTGTTCTAGACACCATTGCAAAACAGTAACAGAATTTGTCTTACTTAATTCAAGCACACACAACACCTTTTCCACAGCATTTGCGGGCATCTTGCCTGATTTGTTACATGACGGTGAAAACGTACAATCTTTTAGTGACGCCATCTAAAACAATGTAATTTCCTTTGCTTGAACGTTTATCCCACTTTATTGGCGCAGTGGAAACTACCAGTCGACACAGCACACGCGTGTACCACTTCACTTCGTTGTCATAGCAGAAAAAACCTATTTCCCACAACTGCTGTTATGACATGACGTCAGAGGTGCGTTACGTCACACGATGAAAATCGTTTCAGCAACTCTTTAGAAACACGCAAACGTTACGTCAGGAATTTTGGTTCTACTTTGTCGTTCATAAACGACATACAGAATTTTTCACTTAGAATCCTGCCGTATGAAATTTACTTTTAAGATTACCCTTGCGAACCTAAAATGATTATATTAGATTATCAAACCAGTTTCTTTTCTCATTTAAGTCTAAAAATCGAGAATTCCAATACATTAGGTAACAGCGTGCTATTATTATTTCATGCGTATGCTGAAGAAAAATGTGATTTGGGGACTTTCTTTTTCTTTGAACTACGAAATTCTTAGAATATAACAATTTCTTTCGCAGAGTATAACCAGCTATTCCTTTATTTATATTTGTAGAAGAAATGAAAGAGCAGAATACTGTTCGTGCTTCTGCGCAAGAACCACCATAACATTTTAACATTTACAGCTGCGCGATTCTAAGGTTCTGAAAAGGCTTTTACCATTTTAATACTTCTGATATCTGACAACAGCAGGAACAAATGAACGTAGTTGCTTGCCGCCATCTGCGTGATTTTTTTCACAGTTGAAACAATGCGCTTTTAAGGGCCAATTATGCATTTTTTTAAGGGGTTTTGAAGGACAGGAATCATCGACAAGGCTTGCTTTCTAACTATTTCATGAAAAATGAAACATTGCCGAGAAATATTGCGACCAGCTGCTGTTGTTTGTTTTCGATATCACGATGCCATAGAGAAATTGGCGCTAAATTTAGCAGACCTGATCTATTTGTGACCATGACATGCAATCCGAATTGGCCAGAGATTCAGAACAACTCGCTGCTAAAAGAACAGTCTTCCGATTGTCCAAATTTAGTATAATAGCACGCGTATTCAGCATGAAGCTTAAAGCTCTCCTCGCCGTACGCCCTGCTGTTGCAGAGGTCTAAGCGCTGGCTTGTGACCATTCATCCGAGATGGGTCCGGGTTCGAATCCAGTGAGGCATGGATGTTGTGTTTGTCTTAAGACACTTGCCCTCTCTCCCTTCCCTGGAACCAGTGGCCCTAAATTAGGGACGGTCGGCTACTTATAGCCCACTGAGTCGCTCATGTTAGTCGTTAAACCCTCAGTCAAATAAAAATAATAATAATAATGAATAAATAAAATAAAATTAAAAAATAAGAGCTCTCCTCGAAGACATCAATAAGAACGGTGCTTTTGGACGCCTGAAAGCTTTTGTGTACACGATCTAGTTTCAAACGCAAGAACTGCCTAATGCACACCTCTTGATCATTCTTGGAGATGACGTTAAAATTGGCATTGCAGAAAAAAGTCGATCGATACGTTTGGACTGAGATTCCCGTACATCGAGTAGAGCCGGAACTCCGCGAAATCGTCATTCGAACAATGATTTGTGGCCCTTTGAATCCAAATGCACCGTGCATGGACAACAAGGAATGAACAGAGAAGTTTCTGAAGCAATTCACTTTGACACGATCACTGATGTCAATGGCTTTCCACTGTATAGACGTCGCGGAAGCCTTCAAGTTAAAATCCGGAATTTTACTGCCGACAATCGCTTTGTTGTGCCTTACAACAAATTTCTGATGGAGAAATTCAATTATCATGACTGTAGAATCATGCTAGTCAAAGCCATTAAGTACATTTACAAAGGCTGCGATAAAGCTTCAGTTGAATTCCATATTGGTGGAGTGCAGGCTGATGTAATTCACAAGATTCGCCAGTATCTCGATGCGAGATGTGTGTCTGCTCCTGAGGCGATGTAGAGATCGCTGGAGAACCCAATGCACGATCAGTCCCATGCAGTTTATCGTCTTGCCATTCATCTTCCAGACGAACAATCAGTTTACTTCCAAGAAAGTCCGGAAGCAGATGCACCTCTGCGAGCAGACGGCAGAAAAACACATCTGACAGCTTGGTTACAGTTTAACGCTGCTGATGAAGCTACCAGACATCTTTACTACTCAGAGATGCCATATCACTATGTTTACGATCAGAAGTTGACTGCCAGGAAAAAGAGGCATCGTGGAGGTGATAAGGTTGTGTCTCGAATGCACAGCGTAGCCCTAAGGACCAAGAACGGTTTCATTTGCGGCTGCTTCTTCAGCACGTTCAAGGTGCAGTGAGCCTCAGTTACTGGAAGACCGTCACCAGAATTCTTCATGAGAGCTTCAAAGCAGCAGCAATCGCGCATGACTTGGTTGATGACGACACTGAATGGATTCGTTGCTTAGAGGAAGCATCAACATTCAGCATGCCACGACAATTCCGACAGACTTTAGCTCTGATTTACGTCTTCAATTCGCCAAAAGATCCACTTAATCTCTATCAGCTGTTTCTCGAGTTCATTGTTGAAGACTTTATATGAGACTTTGATGGCCAAATTGCTGAAAGCAAAGTACTTCAAGAAATCGAAGCCGTTTTACGAATTCACGGCACGAAGTGCACGGGTTTTGGACTTCCAGAAGCAGTCATTGTCACCCATATTGAACACATCTTCAACTTGGACGATGAAGCAGCAGAAGCTAAGCGTTTTGTCCCGACACTCAATACAAAGCAGCGCAAAATGTTCCATGGAATTATCGCTGCTCTGAACGACGACCAAGCAGCGAACCGATTTTTTTTTTCATCGACGGTGCTGGTGGATCCAGCAAGACTTACCTGTTCAACAAAATGATGAGTTTTTGCGCGGACCAGGCAAACGTGTTTTAGCTTTTGCGACGACGGGAATCGCTGCCGATTTGCTGAAGGGAGGTCAAACGGCGCATAATGGATTCAGAACTCCAATTTTAGCTGTCGAAACTTCTGTCTCCATCATGAAAGTGCCATCAAATGATTCGTCTAAGTTGAGAGAAGCTTCGCTAATCGTTATTAGTGACGCATCATTGTTGTCGTCACATTAATTGGGAATCATCGATTTGTTGCTGCGACAAATGATAAATGATGTACATCCATTCGGTGGAAAAACTTTAGTGCTGAGTGATTTCCACGAAACAACCAACATCGTTCCACGTGTCAGCGTTACAAACATTTTAGAAGAAGTATGTGCCAAAAATTCTTCACTTTGGAATTTTATCAAGCAGCGCAGTTTGACTATCAACATGAAAACTGCCGAGCAGGACGATTTCAATGATTGATTCTCGCGATTGGGCAACTGCAATCTTTCAACTGGGGATTGATGGCCGTGACACTGACCTCATCATGCTTCCTAATGAGTTTGTTGAATATCAGCGCATTATCACCTCAATCTTCGGTAATCAAATTCGCACACAAACAGATCAAGACATTGCTGACATAGCACAGTTATTCTGACGACCAAAACTTCAACTACAACAGAGCTTAATTGCGAAATTCTCAAGCTGCTGCCCGGCGATGAAAAGAGTTGTTCAAGCGTCGATACGCATCATTGATGAAGGCCTAGAATATGCCATCTTATTTCTGGTCGAGTTTATCAATCAGCTATGCCCATCAGGTATGCCACCACACGTGTTGAAAATCAAAGTTAGCTCATTGTGATGTTATTGCGAAATCTGGATCCAAAGAAGGAACTTTTGAATGGCATTCAAATTTTCGTACAAGCTCTTCATGCAAATATTATCGGTGCAGCGATCATCACATGCGACAGTAAAGGCGAACGAGCACTGATCCCGGCTCGCATCATTTTGCAGCCAAGTATAAGGCCAGCCATTCGTCATGCTACGTCGTCAATTCCCAATGATTTTAGCTTTTTCAATGACAATCAACAAATCACATGGGGGCAATCATTTGATCACGTTGACGTCTATCTTAAGGAACCTGTTTTTGGACACGGCCGGTATACGTCGCACTTACAAGAGGCCGGGCGAAATCATGAGACTCTTCGCGTGTATTTTTGTGACACTCCATATCAAGGTAAGATTCTCTGTGATGAACGAACGTCCACGAAAGATGTGATCAAAGAAATACTCAATAAATACAGTCATTTGCAAGACTTTAAGGCCACCTGTCAATTTACTGAAAATTAAGATTTAAAAAAAAAAAAAAAACTACTAATTACTGGTCAGAGATATTTGAAAAAATTATACTACAAATGAATACTTACGTCTTTAGAACACAAAGACTTGTGTGGTCACCTTTGTTTTTTATAACAGACAGAATACGATGTGGCATACTCTCAATGAGGGATTTACAATAGTCACTTGAAATGTCTTTGCACTAGACGTACTTTTTCGTGTCAATCATAGCTTGGGAATTTCATGGTTGTTGTTTTGCTACCTTGTCTTTTAAAATGCTCCACAAATTTTCGATGGGGTTGAGGTCGGGACTGTTACCGGAGCAGTCGAGCTCAGTTATGTTTTTCCTCTGCAGATAGTATTTTACTGTCTTTGATCTGTGGCATAGAGCACCATCATGCATAAAGAGTGTGCACTTGCATATGAGTTGACAGCTTCGCACGTAACATTTTCACATAAAAAAGACCAGTCATGGTGTCGGCAAAAAGGATAATGAAGCAGCACCGGATGCTGACATAGCGCCCCATATCATCTGACTTGGCGGATGTCTCACGGTGCTAACGGTGTATTTTTCATCAAACTTTTTGGTCGTCCAACATGTGATTCAAACTGACGCACAGTTGATTCATCGGAAAACAGAACTTGGCTCCAATTTTCAGCAGTCCACGATTAATGAAGTTTCGCGAACTGGTCTCTTCTTTTTCATGACAGAGATTAGTCTAGGTTTATGTACAGGCTTATAAGACTTTAATCTAAAATCTTTGCTAAGACGTCGAGAAACAGTTCTGATATTAATATCAGACACTTGAATGTAGAAAGGCCTTGATTTTCTTGCACGAACTCCTCGGAGAACGCATAACTATTCACCTTATGGTATTGTCATCGCGTGGGGTTGTTTTCCTTGGACGTCCACTTCTCTTTTAGTCTCTAAATTCACCTGCATCTCGATATTTCATGATCGTATTATGAATAGCAGTCTTGCTCACATTGACCTTTCTGCTTATGTCAAGTTCGGATTATCCTTCATGATATCAAGTCACTATTTGTGCCCTCTCAGTAACACTTAATGACACTTATATTTGCCCAATATTCGCTATATAGGAAATACGTACAAAACCTCTGAGGATGAAAACCAGAAGCAAACTGACGCTCGCACGCTTCCCCCAACTCTATCGGCAGCTGCCGTTGTAGGATGATGCAACACCGACAGGAAGTTGAGTAATATAGACAGTAGCGGACGCAATCGGTAGAAATCTTATACCAACAAGTGGTCTTAAACTTTTGCAAATGACTGTAAATAATTTATATATCTTATTTCCCCCGTCATTATTGACGGGCTTTCATCTTGTCTATATATAATAAAATCGTTACTGCTGGTGATAGAATGGTACATTACGAGTGTCAGTATCTTACATAGTTTTGGTTTTATAAAATGCTGAAACTGTCTATTTTATTTGTAGTAACTGTATATAATATATTTTTTTTAATTTTTAAGTATCTGTCCTTCCAGTTACATTTACATGAATTCCTCAGCTTTACCTTGAAGTATGTTTTATCAAAATGCGATATTTTTTTTAATTTGAAGTTTATATATAAAGCAGTATTATGTTTCATTTTTGTTTTTCTTGTTTAACGTATGTTTTAAGATAGTCTTTCCAACCCACAAAACGTGTGTGTACGTATATCTCATTTTAGTCTGCTATAAATTTCGCTGATATCGATATCTACTGTTTCGACAACCTGTGTAAATGCTTCTTTGAAGAAGCATCTCGACATGAGAGATGAAAAATAAAATAAAAAACAGCGCAAAAGCAAAATAACCGTGTGTAGTTTTGGAAAAACGATGTTTCCGAGTTTTTGCCATTTTTAACTATAAAAAATTCCAATAGTTCTCCATTTTTTGAAGAGTTTATATATTTATTTTCAGCCGTTGAAAATTTTACTTTGATCTCCGAATTTAAGCATACTCCCAGTTTGAAGTTCCTGCTGGATCTGGCCCGGTGTCTGTGGTCTAAGCTCTGGCTTTTGACGATTCGTTCGAGATGGGTCAGGGTTCGAATCCCGGTTAGGCATTGATGTTTTGTTTGTCTTAAGGACTGCTTATAGTTATGGACGGGTGATTGCTTATAGCCCATCAAGTTGCTAAGGGTGGTCGTTAACCCCCCTCTCACCCCAAAGAGAAAAAAAAGTTCTGGATAAACCCCTAGAACAGGCTTGTGAGTTTGATGATTATTCTAGGAAACATTCAGTAGGATGTCAACGAACGTAGTAAGTACCCAAACAGGCGTTTCGTAGACATATACTTACCTGTCATTTAATTTAATTTTGTTGTGATGAACGTGTGATTAAATAGCTATGGTTAATTCGCAGATTATGCTGAAATACGCAGATACAGGTATTTTCCTTAAGAGTCGTGCGTGAAGACGTCATTAATCATGTTTTAGCCTGTGCATGTTTTCCCCTTTTAGTTTTTGCTATTACTTTGTGTCATATCTTCTGAATTATTCAGTAGGATCCCATTAAACCTGTTACGGCTTATGAAAGGTAAGAATTCTCTGAATTGTTCCTTTCATGTGCAGATTTTGTGTGCGGAAAATGCTTCGCTGTCGTAACGAACGGGGAAGTCTTCGATGTTTGCAAGTAGTCAGCGATGCGTGGCGTTTTCAAACTGTACATAACGATCAACGTGTGCCCCCTGCTATCTGGTTTACCCATTGGGATTGCACACACAAAAATGCCTTTCTAACTTTTCTCTCTCTCTCTCTCTGTCTCTATACATAATTTTTCCCCTTCCGCGGAGTTGTTTGCATGAATTCAACCCAGTAGCGGATCCAGAATCTTACTTTAAGGGGAGGGGGGATGGGCGTTGCTCTGGTCTAAACAAAAACAAAAATTAGGGGACGGCTGCTCTGGTCTGAAGAAAACTTAAGTAGGGAAGTTGCCGCGGTATTTATTTACAGTAGCCCACTCAGGATTTTGACAAGGGGGTGGGAAGGGGGTCCAGAAAATATCTTCTCGTAGAAAAAGATGTGTGTGTGTGTGTGTGTGTGTGTGTGTGTGTGTGTGTGTGTGTGTGTCGACCTCGTATAGATAAATACTATAAAAAATCACATTTAAAAAAAAATCATGGATTGGACACTTACCTAATACTTCGCTGAACCTGCTTGATCGGAGACTTGAAATTTGCAGGACGACTTTTAAGGTCAGAAAGCAATTCTTACACCTAACACAACGTTAACACATTTTGTCCGTCTGTCTGTACGCCTGCCTGTTTTTGATAAATATCTTGCAAACCGTTGGAGATAGATTCGAAATTTTGTGGATAGTTTTTACGGACTGCACATAACTGTCACACTATGTGTTTGCACTTTGTGTGTCTGCTCGTCCGTTTGTTCTATCCTATGTTTTCGATGAATATCTAGGGAGCAGTTTGATATGAAAACAAGAAAATTTCTGGATAGTTATTAGGATAGGAACCTGAAGTAACTCTGTCCGAAGGATCAGAGGTCACCGCTGCCTTCAGCAAGGTCACAGGCTCTTTTACCGAGCAGATGCCAGAGCTGAGTTCGGGCTCAATTTTAACAGCCCGAGCCCGAATTTTATATTGCAAAATAGAGCCCGGGCCCGAATACTATGATTAACCTGTTTAGGCATTGGAAAAAATCTCCTCTTCCAGACTTCCACTCTTTCCTCCCCGTACAAATTATCGATGTCTTTCTCAACTGCGGAGCCAGGGAAGGTATGTCTATTTCTATAGTTTCTTTGACCATTCATTTCTTCTTGAAATGATTTCGGGGGGGGGCATCTGGAAAAATCGGAAGGCACAACAATCTACGTCGTACGTTCCTCAATCGAAATTAGCAGGGAGCTGCCCCTTTGAGGTAGGGAGCAAAAATTCGTCAGCCTGCTATCTACTATCTATAATTCTTAAAGAAATTTTTCTTCGCAGAAATTCAGTAATTCACGGCCAATGGTATTTATTACTCAAGCCTGGAATGAAAAGCCTGCCAAGTTCCCACTCCCTATCTAGACCCAGTTGCCAAAGAATTATATTTAACAACTAGAAATTGTAAAAAGTATCGTGTGCTAAATCACACAAAATCACATTAAAAAAAAAAAAAAAAAAAAGGAAGAAAATTCTCTCCCTCTCTCAGAGGCGTGCCCGAGCTCAACTCCAGATAGTATTATGCAGCCCAAGCCCGGTTCGGACCCGGGCTCGACTTCGGGCTTTCGGGCTCGGGCTCAGCCCGTCTCAGCACTGGCAGATGTATTAACAGTGTTACACATCCCCTACCGCCTACACCCCCGACCGATTAAAGCAACAGCATAACGGAGATACGGCAAAAGTCACTAGCTCACACCTCCCCGTAGACTTACAACAAACACTCAGATCCTAGCTGAAGCTCATGTTTTCCCAGGAGGAACCCCTCACAAGAACTGAAAGAATACACATGCTTTAACTATTTTTTCTTAATTTAAAAAACATATCTTGCGTATGCATGCAGTATAGTATGCATGAATTAACTATGTATTATTTTTGTAATAGCACAGTGTTAGGGTCGTTACTATCATTTTTAAGGGAGGAAGGGGTCCGGACCCGTTGGATCCCCACCGTCGGTGCGCCACTGTTTATATATATATCATCATCATCATCATTGTCAACCATTACCAATCCACTGCTGGACGAAGGTCTCCCCAAGTTTCCTCCACAACGGTCTGTCTTGTGCCAGTCTCCTCCATGTCACCCCTGCATACTTTCGAATTTCATCCACCCATCTCCCATGTGGTCTTCTTCTGGGTCTTTTCCTGTCCCTTGGAATCCAATCTAAAATTTCGGCTGTCCATCGATGATCTGTCCTTCTGGCAGTATGTCCAGCCCATTGCCATTTCAGGGATTTAACTCTGATCATGATGTCTTCCACTCTTGTCATTTTTCGGATCCACGAGTTCCTCTTCTTATCTCTCCTGGTTACACCAAGTATGCACCTCTCCATGCTGCTTTGAGTTGTCTGCAGCCTTTGTATGTCTCTTTTAGTTAAGGTCCACGTCTCTGCACCATACGTAAGCACTGGAAGGATGCATTGATCAAACACTTTTCTTTTAAGACATAATGGCATATTGCTCTTGAAAATTATGCTGTTTCTTCCAAAAGCTCTCCAGGCAAGTTTTGTACGCCGATTAATTTCTTCATCAATGTGACCCTCACTTGATATCTGCTGTCCAAGATAAACGTACGTATCTGTTATCTCCAGCTTTTCTCCATCAATCGATAAATCTTCATTTCTTGTAAAAGCATTGAACATCACTTTTGTCTTCTGAAAGTTCATTTTTAATCCCACTTCTTTACTCTTGTCAGCAAGTTCCTGGATCATACTCTGCAGCTCTGATGGGCTAGTTGCAAAAATGACTACGTCATCAGCAAAACGAAGGTGGGTTAGATAATCTCCATTAATCTTTATCCCTTTGTTTTCCCAGCTCAGTGACTGAAAAACACCCTCCAATGTGTCATTAAAGAGCTTCGGAGATATGGTGTCACCTTGTCTCACTCCCTTTCCAATTTTTATGTGTGTTGTATTTTCAAACAGCCTAATCTTTGCACTTGCATTTTCATAGATGTTATTAATAATATTAATGTATGCATCTTCAATACCGCAGGTTTTCAGAGCCATTGTAACTGCTGATGGTTTCACCGAATCAAAGAGCTTTTTCATAATCGATAAAAGCCATGCACAATGGAAGTTCATATTCCCTCGCTCTTTCAATTAGTTCTCTCAGCACATGGATATGATCTATTGTGCTGTAGCCACTTCTGAATCCAGCTTGTTCTCTCGGTTGAGCCATGTCCAGTGTTACCTTCAAGCGGTGTGAAAGAACTTTAGTGAAGATTTTATAAACTACTGATAGGAGGCTGATAGGTCTGTAGTTTCCGAGATCCTTAATGTCACCTTTCTTATGTAGCAGGATCATTGTAGCGGTGTTCCAATCCTCAGGAATCTTTCCTTCATTAAGGCATCGAGTGAAAATTTGGGCGAGTACTGTTTCGATTTCTCCACTTGCTTCTTGTATGATGTCTACAGTAATTCCATCTTCTCCTGGAGCTATTCCCCGCTTCATGTTCTTGATTGCATGTGCAACTTCTGCTGGAAGGACTGGAGGAACTCTGGTACTGGTATCTTTCATGATGTCTGGAGTGCATGTATCATCCCTTTCATATAATTTGGAGTAGAAATCTTTTACTCTTGTCAAAATTTCGCCTCTATTTCTTGTTACAGAACCATCTTCTTTTCTCAGTGCCATAATCTGTTTTCTTCCCTTACTGAGATGTCCCTTTGCTATCTTTAGGCTTTGGTTGTTTTCAATTGCTTTCCTCACTAGTTCACAGTTGAATTTTCTTACGTCTTCAGTGATACTTTTTCGTATTGTCTTGCATAGCTCTATATATTCCACTTTGGAAGTCACATCTTCTTTAGTCGTCCTCATCTCTCTTCTTTTTTGCATCAACATTTTCGTTTTTCCTGATAATTTATTTACATGCAACTTGTTCTTAGACCCAGCTAATTTTGTTGCTGTTTCCATAAGAGCTTTAGTTACTTTTCTGTTAACTTCAGAGATGTCCACTTCTTCCGATGTTAGGCCTTCTAAAGCAGAGAACCTGTTCTTCAGTTCCAACTTGAAGGTATTATGGTGTTTTTTAAGGTTGGTTATGTCAATAGATTTTGTTTGTCTTATGAGCTTGCCACGTTCAAGTTTAGTGTTGAGGTGCATCTTACATCTCACCAATCTATGGTCACTACCTGTGTTGAACTTGTTTAGCACACTGCAGTCTTCTATGACGAATTTTTTGTTACACATAATAAAATCAATTTCACTTGTCGTCCCATTTGGATGTCTCCATGTCCATTTCCTGTGTGGCTTTTTCTTGAAGAAGGAGTTCAAGATGAAAAACCCTTCTGCCTCTGCAAACTCAACGAGAGTATTTCCACGCTGGTTTCTGTTGCCGTGACCGAATTTACCTACTGAAGTTTCATTCTGTTGCCGTTGCCCTATTTTTGCATTGAAATCTCCCATAATTATTTTCAAGTGCTGCTTACCTTTATTATTTAGATGACAAATTTCCTCATAAAATTCTTCAATTTCTTCTTCAGGATGACTTGTGGTGGGTGCATAAGTTTGAATAATCTGAGCCTGGTATCTTCTCGAGAGTTGGATAACGAGTCGTGCAGCTCTGTCAGAGGAACTTTCAACTTCTACCACTTTATCCTTCAGTTTCTTGTTTATTATAAATCCAACACCACTAGTTCTGCCAGTATCTGTCCCACGATAGTAGAAGAGATGTCCACTTTTCAGTTCGATGAGATCTTCTCCTTTTCTCCTTACCTCACTTAGCCCCACGATGACCCACTTGATCCTTTGTAGTTCCTCTTCCAATTCAAGAAGCCTTGAATCAGAAGATAGGGAGCGTCCATTGTACGTTGCCAAGGTCATATTCTATTAAGAAGAGACCTAAACAAAAAAAAGAAATATATATTTTTGACTCATACCAAGTACAACATAGAAAAGGTTATGTATCTACCGGTGTGAGTAAAAAGAGAAAAAATAAAATAAAACAACTGAATGTAGAAAGTGTCGAGAATACTGAGACTTGGCTTTATCAAGGACCAGCAAAAACTCTGCATTTTCTCACTTCCACAAAGACCTAGTTGGAAATGGGTTTCTGCAAAGCCATAGATGCAAGTAATAAGCCCAACAAAAAATTTTTTTTTAAAAATATATATATATGTTGTATGACCTAGCTTTAGTTAACAATTTAGCTTGCATCCATAACTTTCATGGCCCGACCCATGCTCTTCATCTGTTACTATTAAACAGAAAGAAGAAGATTAAAGAAAACTCAAGTTGTGAGAGTGACATAATAATTAGAAATAATGTTCAGCAATAACGAAATGCCAAGTTCGCCTGAGAGAGAATTTAAACCTGAATAGCAAAGCAAAAGTATTCCAAATTCTTACATTGCAATTAAAAAGGAAATATTATTTATTTAAAACTCAGATTCTTGAAAGAAAACTTGATTCTAAACCCCTACTCCACAACTTCTGACAACACAAAAACGAGAATAAATTAAAGACAATAATTAACTAAAGAAATGCTTTGTGAAGGTTATATAACATAAACAATTAGTTGCAATATGTACAAAGTATTTCAGCAGTGCTTTTAAGTGCATAATTAAGTAGTTATTAAGAACTTAACTACTTTGAAAACACAGCGCAAAGTAAAAGAACTATGATAGGCCAGCTGCTTGGCCTAAGTTTCCTAAAAAACGCGCAAAGTTACCAAGAAAAGAAAGAGTTAAAACCCGCAAAAAAGTTAACAGACTTGCCAGTGCCTAAATGCTAAAAAGCAAAAAAAAAAAAAAAAAAAAAATACAAGAAGTACAAACATTGAACTTGGAAAACCTAAAACCCAAAGACAATGAAGAGAGCTTACCTCTTATGCAACTGAACTTTCTCCACACAAGAGGAAACATGGCCGACCTTTTCCCCAAACTTCCAAACTCCTCTGCCACTCCCTAGTCGCTGGGGGGCAGTGTGGTGGGCTGAAGGCCTCCACACGCTGAAAGAATCCAACTCGCGGAGATTTTAACCAGAGAAAAAAATATATATATATACTTAAGACTGTGGACCTGTATGATCAGAAAGAGCAGAATTAACTCTCCAGAATACATGAGAAATATTATAAAATACACAAGTGGTGTATTTAATAATCTTTGCATGTATTTAATCACCTTAGTGAGCTTCTATAGATTATTCAGAATCCTATTAATTTTAATGTTAGTTTTACTATTTTTAGTATAGCTATTCTAGTGAGTGAATAACTAGTTTTCTTTTTTATTTGTTTTTATTTTCTTTTATAAACAGATTTTTAAGCTTTTTTGTGATTTTGTCTATATTATTTAATTTTTTATTTTAATAGGACCTTCATATCCATAGCACTAAGGTTCCTTTTAGTAGTTAATAGGCATCCTCTAGCCAACTTCCAAACGGCTTTCATTGGTCAGAATCATATTATTAACTGTGTAGAAAATTAAAGCAGATCTGCCAACCTTACTCTATTATTCAGAATTATTTTTCTTAAAGTTCTTTTGATGAAAGAAGAAGGAATTTCGTTCTCTAGAAAACTGTCTAATAGTATATTAATGTGGTAATTGAAGTCCAAATTGTTGCTGCAAATTCTTGAAATTCTTAGGACCTGAGAAATTAGTACATTCTCAATTACTTTGGTTGATATGTTATTATTCCAGTGTAGATATTTAATTACCTTGAAAGGAAAATTAACTCTTTTATCAAAGAGGCTAATAGATGGGTTACCTCTGTTAAGCTTAATGCTTAAGTCTAGGAACTCAAGTTCCTGATTACTGTGGTTGGTTTTACATAAGTTAAGAGAGCTAGGATAGATATTATTAAAATCAGAATTTCAAGAATTTGCAGCAACAATTTGGACTTCAATTACCACATTAATATACTATTAGACAGTTTTCTAGAGAACGAAATTCCTTCTTCTTTCATCAAAAGAACTTTAAGAAAAATAATTCTGAATAATAGAGTAAGGTTGGCAGATCTGCTTTAATTTTCTACACAGTTAATAATATGATTCTGACCAATGAAAGCCGTTTGGAAGTTGGCTAGAGGATGCCTATTAACTACTAAAAGGAACCTTAGTGCTATGGATATGAAGGTCCTATTAAAATAAAAAATTAAATAATATAGACAAAATCACAAAAAAAGCTTAAAAATCTGTTTATAAAAGAAAATAAAAACAAATAAAAAAGAAAACTAGTTATTCACTCACTAGAATAGCTATACTAAAAATAGTAAAACTAACATTAAAATTAATAGGATTCTGAATAATCTATAGAAGCTCACTAAGGTGATTAAATACATGCAAAGATTATTAAATACACCACTTGTGTATTTTATAATATTTCTCATGTATTCTGGAGAGTTAATTCTGCTCTTTCTGATCATACAGGTCCACAGTCTTAAGTATATATATATATTTTTTTTTCTCTGGTTAAAATCTCCGCGAGTTGGATTCTTTCAGCGTGTGGAGGCCTTCAGCCCCACCCACACTGCCCCCCAGCGACTAGGGAGTGGCAGAGGAGTTTGGAAGTTTGGGGAAAAGGTCGGCCATGTTTCCTCTTGTGTGGAGAAAGTTCAGTTGCATAAGAGGTAAGCTCTCTTCATTGTCTTTGGGTTTTAGGTTTTCCAAGTTCAATGTTTGTACTTCTTGTATTTTTTTTTTTTATTTTGCTTTTTAGCATTTAGGCACTGGCAAGTCTGTTAACTTTTTTGCGGGTTTTAACTCTTTCTTTTCTTGGTAACTTTGCGCGTTTTTTAGGAAACTTAGGCCAAGCAGCTGGCCTATCATAGTTCTTTTACTTTGCGCTGTGTTTTCAAAGTAGTTAAGTTCTTAATAACTACTTAATTATGCACTTAAAGCACTGCTGAAATACTTTGTACATATTGCAACTAATTGCTTATGTCATATAACCTTCACAAAGCATTTCTTTAGTTAATTATTGTCTTTAATTTATTCTCGTTTTTGTGTTGTCAGAAGTTGTGGAGTAGGGGGTTTTAGAATCAAGTTTTCTTTCAAGAATCTGAGTTTTAAATAATTAATATTTCCTTTTTTAATTGCAATGTAAGAATTTGGAATACTTTTGCATTGCTATTCAGGTTTAAATTCTTTCTCAGGCGAACTTGGCATTTCGTTATTGCTGAACATTATTTCTAATTATTATGTCACTCTCACAACTTGAGTTTTCTTTAATCTTCTTCTTTCTGTTTAATAGTAACAGATGAAGAGCATGGGTCGGGCCATGAAAGTTATGGATGCAAGCTAAATTGTTAACTAAAGCTAGGTCATACAACTCTGCGGAGGTCATGACACATATATATATATTTTAAAAAAATTTTTTTGGTGGGCTTGTTACTTGCATCTATGGCTTTGCAGAAACTCATTTCCAACTAGGTCTTTGTGGAAGTGAGAAAATGCAGAGTTTTTGCTGGTCCTTGATAAAGCCAAGGCTCAGTATTCTCGACATTTTCTACATTCAGTTGTTTTATTTTATTTTTTATTTTTCTCTTTTTACTCACACCGGTAGATACATAACCTTTTCTATGTTGTACTTGGTATGAGTCAAAAATATATATTTCTTTTTTTGTTTAGGTCTCTTCTTAATAGAATGTGAATTCTGAATTTTCATAACTGCTGCGTTGCGCGTTTTGATCTTCAGATTATTTTGCAACTTTCGTTTTAAATTCAAGTTTTTCCTTAGTTTTCAGCTTTGCTCTTCAGTATATATATATCATCATCATCATCATCATTGTCAACCATTATCAATCCACTGCTGGACGAAGGTCTCCCCAAGTTTCCTCCACAACGGTCTGTCTTGTGCCAGTCTCCTCCATGTCACCCCTGCATACTTTCGAATTTCATCCACCCATCTCCCATGTGGTCTTCTTCTGGGTCTTTTCCTGTCCCTTGGAATCCAATCTAAAATTTCGGCTGTCCATCGATGATCTGTCCTTCTGGCAGTATGTCCAGCCCATTGCCATTTCAGGGATTTAACTCTGATCATGATGTCTTCCACTCTTGTCATTTTTCGGATCCACGAGTTCCTCTTCTTATCTCTCCTGGTTACACCAAGTATGCACCTCTCCATGCTGCTTTGAGTTGTCTGCAGCCTTTGTATGTCTCTTTTAGTTAAGGTCCACGTCTCTGCACCATACGTAAGCACTGGAAGGATGCATTGATCAAACACTTTTCTTTTAAGACATAATGGCATATTGCTCTTGAAAATTATGCTGTTTCTTCCAAAAGCTCTCCAGGCAAGTTTTGTACGCCGATTAATTTCTTCATCAATGTGACCCTCACTTGATATCTGCTGTCCAAGATAAACGTACGTGTCTGTTATCTCCAGCTTTTCTCCATCAATCGATAAATCTTCATTTCTTGTAAAAGCATTGAACATCACTTTTGTCTTCTGAAAGTTTATTTTTAATTCCACTTCTTTACTCATGTCAGCAAGTTCCTGGATCATACTCTGCAGCTCTGATGGGGTAGTTGCAAAAATGACTACGTCATCAGCAAAACGAAGGTGGGTTAGATAATCTCCATTAATCTTTATCCCCTTGTTTTCCCAGCTCAGCGACTGAAAAACACCCTCCAATGTGGCATTAAAGAGCTTCGGAGATATGGTGTCACCTTGTCTCACTCCCTTTCCAATTTTTACGTGTGTTGTATTTTCAAACAGCCTAATCTTTGCACTTGCATTTTCATAGATGTTATTAATAATATTAATGTATGCATCTTCAATACCGCAGGTTTTCAGAGCCATTGTAACTGCTGATGGTTTCACCGAATCAAAGGCTTTTTCATAATCGATAAAAGCCATGCACAATGGAAGTTCATATTTCCTCGCTCTTTCAATTAGTTCTCTCAGCACGTGGATATGATCTATTGTGCTGTAGCCACTCCTGAATCCAGCTTGTTCTCTCGGTTGAGCCATGTCCAGTGTTACCTTCAAGCGGTGTGAAAGAACTTTAGTGAAGATTTTATAAACTACTGATAGGAGGCTGATAGGTCTGTAGTTTCCGAGATCCTCAAAGTCACCTTTCTTATGTAGCAGGATCATTGTAGCGGTGTTCCAATCCTCAGGAATCTTTCCTTCATTAAGGCATCGAGTGAAAATTTGGGCGAGTACTGTTTCGATTTCTCCACTTGCTTCTTGTATGATGTCTACAGTAATTCCATCTTCTCCTGGAGCTTTTCCCCGCTTCATGTTCTTGATTGCATGTGCAACTTCTGCTGGAAGGACTGGAGGAACTCTGGTACTGGTATCTTTCATGATGTCTGGAGTGAATGTATCATCCCTTTCATATAATTTGGAGTAGAAATCTTTCACGCTTGTCAAAATTTCGCCTCTATTTCTTGTTACAGAACTATCTTCTTTTCTCAGTGCCATAATCTGTTTTCTTCCCTTACTGAGATGTCCTTTTGCTATCTTTAGGCTTTGGTTGTTTTCAATTGCTTTCCTCACTAGTTCACAGTTTAATTTTCTTACGTCTTCAGTGATTGACCACTGCGCCACCGGGGCGGCAGATCATTCTTTGCGAAAGGGCCGAACAGAAATTTTTTTATTCCAAACGCTAGGCATGCCTCTAAATACCAAAAAAAAAATTAAAAATTAGACGGCATTTCTATATATATATATATATATATATATATATATTTAGAAATGCCGTCTAATTTTATTTTTTTTTTTTTTTTGTATTTAGAGGCATGCCTAGCGTTTGGAATAAAAATTTCTGTTCGGCCCTTTCGCAAAGAATGATCTGCCGCCCCGGTGGCGCAGTGGTCTAAGCGATGGCATCTGATCATTCGTCCAAAAGGGGTCCGGGTTCGAATTCCGGTGAGGCATGGATGTTGTGTTTGTCTTACGGCATTGGTTCTCTCCCTTCCCTGGAACCAGTGACCCTAAATTAGGGACGGGCGACTGTTTATGGCCCATTGAGTTGCTCATGGTGGTCGTTAAACCTCCATTCAAAAAAAAAAAAAAAAGGATGCGCTAAGTAACCAAAAGAAACCAACAAAGCTGACACTCGTAGATCAAATTGTTTGACTTACGCGGGGTAAAACGGGAAGGGGTGAAAAATCCCGAAAAAACCCATCGAGACAGAACGGAAAACAGTGTAGTTCGAAACATCGTTACGGGTTTTTGATTATGGCCCAAACGAGATAAGTACTTCGCCTTTGTCACTCACACGGCGGCAATTGCGCTTTATATGCAATGATAAGCGGCTAGCGAAGGCATTTTTTTCTCGCTCTGTCAGTCTCTATTGTATAGCTCAACTGAATTAAAATAAACTATCGCTACCCATTATTATGCTTATCTTAATTTATTTCTTGTTTCGAATTTAAATCTAAAGATCTTTTGGTTTCTGATTTTAATTGGACTCTGTGAGAAAAAGCAGCGAACGATAACTCACGCTGTCACTCTGATTTGACACACTTGTGTAATCTTAGTTTTTAAGGGTGTGTGTGTTTTTTTTACCTTTGCGCGGCGGACTTTTCTGCTGGTAGGTCGCAGGGAAGGGATGCGGGTAGCGTCAGTTCGTAAATAAAAAACTTACGAAATTCCATTTTTTACTAAAAAGAAAAATACGGAAGCCACTTCATTTTCTCTTCTTTTTAATATTTACTGAAACATTAAAAATATAGTTACAGAATTTCGGAACACTAACAGTATTTGTTCTAGCCTTGACTTACACTGAAAGGACAAATTATTACGTACACCCACCTTTTTGCACGCAGGACAGCATCCAAACGTCGTGGTACGGACGCAGTGAAGTTCCGAAACACACACTCAGGTATCGCTGGCCAACAGTCTAAGATCGCTTGGCGTAGAGCAGGCAGAGATGTAGGTGGGGATGGTTGATCACGAACAGCTCGTTCCAATATGTCTCATGAATTATTTATGGGGTTGATGTGCGGTAAGCGAGGGGGCCATGCAAGTGTGGTAAGCTCATTGTTTTGCTCCTGGAACCAGTAGGTCGGTAGCCGGGACCGATGGGGTGGAGCGTTGCCCTGTTGAAAAATCGGAGCTTGGTTCGGACAGAGGCACGTAATGAAAGGGTAGAGATGGTTGACCAGGAACTGCACATAGCTGGAACCAGTGACTGAAAACTCAGAGGTACCAAGGGTCCCAGGTCGGACCACGTGAAAGCTGCCCAAACAGTTACATCGGCCTGTAGTACCCTCAATTTGGCATGCGGGGTCCATAGCATCGTGTGGTTTACGTCACACACCCTGCCTACCATCTGCGCGATACAGTGTGAAACGGGATTCGTCCGATCGTATGACGAGTTTCCATGCTTCAGTTTCGATGGGCCTTCGCAAACTGCAGCCGAATCGTGCGGTGAACATCGTGACACGATGTGGTCGTCGATTGCCCCATCCGACTTTGTGCCATGCGTCAACGGATTGTCTTTGAGCATAGGCTTGTGGTTGCTGCTTCGTTAAATTGGGTCGTGATTTGCTGCAAATAAGCCTTCCCATCGGTCTGTACGATGCGGGCCAATCGTCCGCGCCCTCGATCATCCAGTGCACTTTAACGGCCACATTTATCCGACTGTTAGCGGTTTTGCCGGATTTCACGTACTCCTAGTACACACTTCCTAGGGTTTGTCGCCGAATTCCTAACAGTTTCGCCATTTCGCTGATTGAACGTCCGGCCTTCCTGGATCGCACGACTTGACCTCAATCAAACTCACTTAAGTCTCATCCTCGACCCATGACGGAATGTATTCCCCACTTTATTTATTGCCCCAACCGGGTTTTTCTGCACGGCGCGGTTTCCTGCTGTCCTGCTGCTTTGCGTATTTTCACCGGGATGTACGCAATAATTTGTCCTTTCAGTGTATATACTCAGGATTGATTTATCTATGTGTAACGAAATTGAGAAATTTAACCCATTCGACTTATATACTCCATATCGACTTATAAGCCGAAAAATAGGATTATATTTGCTGTCGATCCTTATATACTCTAGTCGTTTCGATCGCGTTAAGTAAGGGAGCACTAAGGAGTATTTTGCCTGAGTATATTTACTGTCGATCTGCGTATACTCAACTCGTTGCGGTCGCTTTAAGCAAGGGAGTACTAAGGACTATTTTTTGCTTAAGGGCTGTGGGTAACCTAGTGGTTAGAGCAGTTCACTCTCAACCTGAGGATTGCGTGTTCGAAACCGACTGTTGCAGTAGTGAGTCTGTGTCTCTGAGAGCTTGTAGAGCCTCCTTAAAAAATAAGGTCATAACCCCCCCCTCCTCCCCCCTTTCCATTTGCTGTTCTCTAATTTGTCAGGGTGTCCTAACCTCCATCACTTCTGCTCTCATACCTGACCCAGAAGTCTCTCCAGACTAAGAAAGTCACATTGAAACCTTGCCTTGGGAGGAATCTGTACAAGAAAATGAGTCTTTCCGAAATGTTTCGCATATACCCAAATTCCCGGGATCTAAATTTGTAGTTGACAAACGATTATCTTTTATTTCAGACTGAGTTTAAATTTCTGTAAAAGAAAAAAAAGTCCAGAATTCGATTATTTTTTTTTTTAATCATCTGTATATGTTATAAAGTGTTTATATATGCCTAATAATGTTGAAATTGGGAAGGAATACCCCAGAGAATATCCTTTTATTATCAAACGTTGTCCACTGTTGTTTATTCCTGTCACATGTGGTGTACCATTGTTTTGCAATGATATTGATTCGATAGTGACTTGGTTCTTGTTCTTCAAAACATAAATGAACATATTCTTAATTGTAAATATAAAGATTAAGAAAATGTAACTGAGTTGAGTAATAATAGAAAATTATGTAAATAATCTATTAAGCTCAAGAGACTTGCTTCATATGGTTAAGAAAAACTTCCAACAAGTGTTCATTGCTGGTCTTCAGATTCATGTTCATTGTTGGTCTTCAGATTCATGTTCATTGTTGGTCTTTAGATTAGAGTGTATGTAAAGGTACTTCTAAGTGTATAATGGGTAGTTCTTAATAATATACTAGATGCCATGTGTATATACTTGGCTGTGCTCCCTGATGTCTCGTGCAAAAAGAAAATTTTCAATCTTATTTGTAATATCAGAGATATTGTGCTAAATGCAAATATACATGCATGTCAGTGAGTGGAAAATGCTTGGGAAATTTGGATGATGTTTAAAGCTGTCGAATGGGAATACAATTTTACCAGTCCTATGACAGATGCCAAGGTACAAGTGCCTAATATATATAAACATAAATTTATGTCATGTAGCAATATCCATTCTTGGACAGTCTCAGTTATTTATTTGCAAAATAACTTTGGAATCAGACTTGTAGCAGAGATGTAGTTCTAAATACAAATATATTGTTTATCTGCATAGTGTTTTTTGAAGAAAAGTTGATATTTTTGTAGATTATATTAACCACAGTGTTTACTATCAACTCAAAATAGAATTTTTTTAATGGTACTTTTAGAAGTGTTGATATTGTACCAAATATAAATAGCTCCTAATTGATAAAATAGGGTATCTTTATTTTGCAATTGATAAAATAGGATTTCTTTTATTTTCTGTAATGTCTTTTCAGAAACATTCTAAAAATGTGTGAACATCATCTGTAATAGTGGGATCTTGGAAGAAATTGATGAGGCATAAGAGTCAATAATAAATTCTTAGGATGAGGTCAGATGATGAAAATATCAACATATCTTAACCAATGCAGACATTTGACGTGGACTAGGAACATCAAACAGAGAGAGAGAGAGAGGCGATGACCTCTGTTTGATGTTCCTAGTCCACGTCAAATGTCAGTTTTAATTATTCATTCGCCTTCTAATTATTTGTTCAGTTGCTGCTTAACATCTTTGGTAATCCCCAGCATTGTGCGGGGCTCCAAGAAGCAACCTGACAAATTGACTTGGCAGTTGTGTGTGTGAGTCTGGAGGAATTCAAGGCCGCTGTGGTGCAGTGGAAGCATGTCCGGCGCGTAACTGGAAGACCCTAGGTTCGATTCCCGGTGGCAGCCAATGAGAATTTTTCCGTGACTCACTTAAAAACGTGGAAAGAGTGATGACCTCTGTTTGATATCTTAACCAGATGGTAAGTTGAAAGGGAGAGGGCAAAAGAAATGAGTTTTCTAAATGCTGCGCATAGATCTCGGCTAATAAGGGAAAGAGTGGAGAGCCTATTGGTACCCCTTAATTCTGCTTGTAAAAGCAGCCATTGAAGATGAAACATTTGTAGTTCTGAAGATTTTCAAAGCAGTAATATGGATCCTTGATAAGTTCTCCTTGGAGATCTTGATATCAGTTCCATGAACTTCTTTATCAGGAGCATGTATGCTTCAAGTAGAGCACAGAGAGCAAGAGAGATACAACATCAAAGGTAAAAATACCTTGGTGGCTGATGGAAGAGGAAACATCATCAATGACCAGAGAAGTTGGTCACTGCCAACTTGGCAGAAGTGGCTACTTCTTTGACAGTGGTCCTATGACAGGTTGGTATACAAATCTAGGATGTAACAAGTGGGGTGAAATCAGTGCCCCCCCCCCCCACCAGCTAACAGAAAATTATTACATCGAAGTTTGAAACAAAAGGTCACGATACACGATCTACATATACTTCTTCATCATGTACTGTATAATTATCACATGCAACAATTATAAGGGAGTAGAAAAATCTAACCAGGAAAATAATTTTATCTACTGTTTCTTCTAATCATTTAACTTTCTTGTTCTGTAACATTACTATTAACTAGATGAGAACAAATATAAAAAAGTCAACCTCCTCCTTAATTGTTATAGTACCTGACTATTTTTCTAAATTTAGGAGGGTCACCCCCACCTTGGGAAAATTCTGTGTGCCACGGCCCACAGGTGCCTACCCACCCCCTGGGAAATTTCTGGGTGTGCTACTGGGTGCAACACTTCTATTTCTTACAGCAGTGAAATATTTTTGGTTGAATTAACTCATTTTACTGGTTGTACTGCAGTTTCTCTATGAATAGTGAATTGTTTGTTGCAGCAAATTGTAATTTGTTGTTGTGGCACTAAAAGATTGTTTTATTTTTCCTTTCTATAGATGCATGTAATCATATAGCTGCCAGCAATAGATCACATGCCTTCCTCACAGCTGGTCAAGCAGGATCAGCATTACAAGATGCAGAATTGGTGATTCGGCTCCACCCTTCTTTGCCAGAGGTATTTAAGACAGCTTTTGCATGTGGATAAAAATTTGAAAAAATATATTCATTTGTAGAGAGTATCTTCCTTTCAGTCACTGCGAATTCCTCTGTCATTTTGTATTTTTGCTTTTTGTTATTTTTAGAACTAGAAATTGCACTTAAATGCTTGATTGGTCAGAGCCCAATATCACATTTGGTGTTAAGTTCTGAAAATATTTGGCTTGGGGAAAAGAAGTGGGGGAAGGGAGTGCAGTAAAAATCCAAACATGTGAAACTGAAAATATCTGCTATTGCCAAAAAGTATGGGTAATTGTTTTGTTCATTATTCAATGATGTTGGAAACAAATGCAAATCCAAGCTGTAGAAATGCCACAGCTATGTAGCATTTTTTTATGCACCATTTAATGTGATTGTGGCTGGTGTGACTCTGAATTTGGAATTTAGTACTCCCGTTTTTCCTTGAACTTTTCAACCTTCATATAAACAGAAGACACAAAGTACTTCTGAGAGAAGAAAATAATTATGCTTAAAAAAATGTATTTAACAGTCTTTGAGCAGTTTTTACAATATGAGCAAAAGATAGCCAAATTCATGTATGCTAATTTCTTAGTACTTTTCTTTTACCATGAAGAGCTTCTTGTTTTCATAAACATTACATAGCATGTAACAGCTTCTTTTCAGAAGAGAGGAATGTGTGTTTTATTATGAGTGCATCTTTCTTTCTTTTTTTCTTTTTTTTTTGAAGGCACACCAGAATTCTTGTATAAATACTATACATGCCTTCAGGATTTTGAAAGGGCACAAAATATTTTAAACTATGATACTGCATTAACAAAATTTGGAAGTATGGTGGAAATTCTGAGTTCCCTTGAAAACAAACTAGAGTAAAAATAAAAAAGCAAAAATTTGGCATTTTTTATTTCATAGTAATCAGTTTTTGTGAATGCAAAAAATTGAGATCTTGGTTTTGAGTAATGGTTGAAATTGTCTTCCATTGTTCATAGTTTTGTGTGGTGAAAATGCTTATTTTTCAATGTTCCTAATTCTGAGCAGTGGGAGATAATTTCTTTTGTACTGTTAAGAATCAAATGGTTAAGTTCTTCTGCTTTACATATAAACCAATTTAAAAAAAAAAAAAAAAAGAAATGCTGCCTTCAAAGTGTGTGTGATGGGGGGGGGGGGAGTCGCCTTACGTGTAGGTCAGTAAATGATAGAAAAAAATTATAGAATATTTTTTCACCTGGAGTATGATTCTTGCAGGATTAGGTGCTGCTAATATGATAAATGCAAAATCTAATCCCATTTTAAATTGTGACTGGAATTTCTTGCTTCCAAATATGAAGGAATCCCCTCATTATTTCCCCTGTGGGACTCTATCACCCCATCTTTGGAATTAGATCCACAGTGAATCAGAAACAGATAAATCATTTGGCTGTTGTGAGGAGGTGAATGATCAATCAGGTATAACCTTTTCTGGGTTTTCACAGCAAGCATAGGAACTTCAGTACCTTGCTCCCACTGTTTGTGTTAGCACTAAGAGCAAAGACAGTGTTTTGATTTAGCTTCCGGGTTTTTTTTTTTTTTTTTTTTTTTGATACCCTGACTTATGGTAAGTTGTTAAAAAAAGTGGTTAAAGCAAAAAGGATAGGAGGTTGTCTTATGATGTAGCATTTAAATTAAAAGCTATATGCAGAAGAAAAAAATAATTGTGTTGCTGCTCTTAATTTCTGTGTGAAAGAGAAGCAAGTTCGAGAATGGAGGAAAAATAAATCTGCATTGGAACACATGCCAAGAATAAAAAAGGTCTCAAAAGGAGGATTTGCCTTCTTTCTGCAACTAGAAAATGCTTAAATAATTGGGTATTCGAATGCCGACAAAATGGTCTCATAGTAAAACAAAAAGTATTTGTCTTCAAGCCATACACTTGTCAAAAGAACAAAAATTCAAGTCTGTGAAACCAACATTTTTAGCATCAGCTGGTTGGTGTGCAAGATTTACGAAGAGATTTGTACTTAGCCTATGTCAGTGAACAAAAATTGCGCAGAAACTGCCAAAACAGGTGGAATGGAAGATTGAATATTTTCAAAAGTACATTATTGCACTTTGAAAAAAAAAATACAATTTTGACCTGTCTCAGATTGGAAATATGGCTGAAACATCAGTAACTTTTGACCTTCCGAGTAAAAAACCATCAGTAAAATGGAGGAAGAAGCATCGTAATTAAAACTAATACTGCAGAGATGATTTGATTTGATGCAGATGAAGAAAACAACAAGCTTGATGACGAATTTGGTAAATATTTTTATATTGACAATGCAAGTGCAATAAAACAGGAGTTAATTAGAAACTCTGATAGTGGATTGGACTTTGAAGGTTTTTACAGAAAGTAATCTTAGAAATCTGCATAATTCATTTCAATAAATGTGTTTCCCAAAATCTCGAAATTTAAGGTTAGCTTATGTATGGGTCAAGGTTTTCACCAATTTTTAGCTATTGAAGTAGGGAGATTGGCTCTTTTACAAGTATATGCCAGCACCTTGTAAAAGCTGAAGAATCATTATGAGACGGATAAAATTGGCCTGTTGATTTTGAAGAGCCCTTTTCACAAGAAACTTGCAGAACAGCTTCAATAATACTTCTACCAGATTAGCAAATCATACCATGTATTATCAATCACATTATGGGTAATCAGTTTTACTCTGCGGGCCTTAAAAAATTAATTAACATCCTGCTGAGGCACATTCTCCACTTCAAATTAAATCAGTGAGGTAGTGCTACATTCTAGCGAGAGTGCATTGTAGTTCTCACATTTTATTGATGTGCTGCATTCCAGCTTTTCATGGTACCTCTTTTGAGAATAGACCCACAACTCTCATTTTGCAGTGCACACTTTTCTGATCTTTACTGTATGAGTAACCTTACTATTTTTACTTCCCAGTTCCTAGTTAATCACTGAATCTTCCTTGGAGGTGGAGTTGTTTTAACTCGTGCTGATTTGAACCTTCAAAAAGAAGATTGAAAATGTGTGCTGTGTGTCTTCTTCTAGATTTTGCAATATATATAATATTCTGGATCTTTGCTTTTTTATCTTAAACTTCATCCTAATTTTAAAAATGAATGTCGCACGAAAGGCTTTCTGTATGTAGACAAGTATAAAATCTACTAAAATCATGTTTTAGCAGGATGCGATTTAGCTCCTAATGATAGAAATGACTTGGGAAATATAACACACAAACACACGCATGCACCAGTAATAACAGCTTCATAAAAGTGACAAAAAAAAATTGTGTTGTGTGAAAGCACCTATGGAATATTTTTCAAGAAAGCTTGCTAGAGGCAATTGTACTCTCATACGGGAGAAACTTGATGCCATAATCTGATTGTGAAAATATCTTTGTATCAAGCTGTCATTAAAGACCTATCTGCATGAGCCTTAACATGCAGTCTTGTGCAGTGTGTATGGGTTGTTTCTGTGCAAGGTCTGTGTCAAAAAAATATTCAAGTGTATTGTGTTTAGTATTTGTATAAAGTGAATCCACTTGAATGTAAGATATTAATAGTATATGTGTTTTATGTTCAAGTGCATGCTTCTGTTGTTATCTTTGCTATTTGTAAATGTTATCTTGTTATAATGCTTTTTGTTTCTAGGAGTGATGTAAATAAAACTGTTTTTCTTCTTGTTCAGGGGTACTTTCGTAAAGGAGCATCTCTAGTCAGTTTAGGTCGTTATGAAGAAGCAGCTATTGCATATTTATACTGCGTGGTGTTGGATGCCCATGCTGGATCTGCAAGAAATGAAGCCAAAAAGGTGTTTATCAAGTTTTGTGCATTCTGTATCAGAACTATGTTACATTCCTGTATCAAGCAGCATTGTATAACTTTCTAGGTTAACTGTTTTGAAATGTTGTGCATTCTAACTCATTACTTTTGGATACCTTTTAACGTGGATTGTACAGCATCTAATAATAAAAAAGATGAGATAATTTTAAGATAACCAAAGTGATTCTTTGGGTGTAATCTGAATTCTCTGGTTCGATTGAACATGTAGCTCACAGTTCAATTAGTCACATGTACTCTGTAATACATGTGTGAATTTAGTTTTTTTTTTTTTTTGGTAATAGCAAACATTTTATTAAAGTAGTACCTTGACACCATTTTTTGTTCTTACAAAGTCGGCCACAAGTTTGTTAGAGCAGAAACATTTCATTTTAATTGGAGCAAGTTTTAGAAGTGCTTAAAGCACTTGTGAAATGCTATTATATCTTCTGCTTCATAATTTCAAGTAAAGTTTCAGAAAGAGAGGTAAAATTTGAAGATTGATGGCTGATCCAGCCATTTTCAAGAACTGTTTTTTTAAGGGTGGAAAAAATGTCTCGTGGGGAGAGAGGTTTTCACAATTCACGAACAACTTGGGATGCATTAGGTGAACTACATATGAGTATCATTGTTGAAATGTAGATACAGCACATTTTGCCATTTCCCATGCAGCCGTCCTTCAGAAAACTTGAAAATTACATTGCCCTCAAATGGGAATCAAACCATCATATCCCCAATTTATATTCAAGCATGCTACCATTACCCACCCAGGACAAAGTTTCAAGCAACTGAAGCTAAGCAGATGTAGCTTAGGAATTGAAACAACTTTCCAGATGTGCACTACAGGATTATTATGGTAAATGCAGAAAATTTATTTATGCAATAAAATAATTACTGTATTTCCCACTGTCATGGACGCTTTTTTTTTTTCCTGAAATAAGTCTCAAAAATTTACTGTGCATCTTGGAGGCTGAATGTTACGTTTTTCATTGGCCTATGCTAACCCCAGAGGAAGGTTAAAAAACCATTCCTGCTTGTGTGGAACCAGTTTTGTGCCGACAAAACAAAACACTCCTAAAGAAAGTGTGCAGAGACTGAAGATGAAAATAGCAGTGATCCCTGGTGGTTTAACAAGCAAATTATAACCACTGGACATATCTACCAACAAGCCTTTTAAGGCATTTATGAAAAAAGAGTGGAATCAGTGAATGCGGGCCACAGACCACGACCTAACCCTAACAGGTTGTTTGAAAAAGCCAATTACACCCGCCGCTCGACATATCCATCAACAAGCCTTTTAAAGCATTTATGAAAGAAGAGTGGAATCAGTGGATGTGGGCCACAGACCACAACCTAACCCTAACTGGTGGTTTGAAAAAGCCAATTACAACCACCAGACATATCCATCAACAAGCCTTTTAAGGCATTTATGAAAGAAGAGTGGATGCGGGCCACAGACCACAACCTAACCCTAACAGGTGGTTTGAAAAAGCCAATTACAACCACCAGACATATCCATCAACAAGCCTTTTATGAAAGAAGAGTGGATGAGGGCCACAGACCACAACCTAACCCTAACAGGTGGTTTGAAAAAGCCAATTACAACCACCAGACATATCCATCAACAAGCCTTTTAAGGCATTTATGAAAGAAGAGTGGAATCCATGGATGCGGGCCACAAACCACAACCTAACCCTAACAGGTGGTTTGAAAAAGCCAACAATTGCTCAGGTGTGCGAGTGGGTCCTAAAATCATGGAATGCTGTGAAGACTGAAATACTAGTAAAATCTTTAAAAAAAATGTGGCTTCAGTAATGCTTTAAATGGCACAGAAGATAACATTGTGTTTGAAGATAGTGACACTTTGGACAATATTGACGACCCTGATTATGACAATGATGCCAGTGATATGGATAACACTAGTGAATTTTTCTGGATATGGATGACTGAAATGTTTTTTCTTTTTTGTAGAAGTAAAATTTGTATTGCTTTTAATCTGTATGAAAGTGTAGACACCTTATTTCTTTTGTTTATTATTTTTTCTCAAAATTTTGAATTTTAAAATCAGGGTGCATTCTTGACGCTGGAAAATACGGTAATTGAATCCTGAATAAATGTTTAATTGAAGCAAAATCTTCTACAGTAGTTGATGCACAGACACACTTCGTAATTATTTAATGAACCCACTGTTGGTGGTGATGACAGCCTCAATCTTTGAGCAGAATCGGTCACAGGCCTTGACGACCTAAGCCTTTTTCTTGTGGGTCATGAAGTTGGTGATGGCATGCCTGATGGAGTCAAGGGTGTTATGGGGATGCTTGTTGGTCTCTTTCTCAGCTATGCTCCACATATAGTACTTCAAGTCGGGGCAGCTGGAAGGGGTGGTGGCAAACAATTGGAGATCAGTGGTAGGGTACATTCTCTTGAAGCCGTTTCTGAGTTACTTTGGCCTTGTGGGCTGGTGCAGAGTCCTGTTAGAAGATGTAAGGCCTCCTGTCAGCAATGGCATCCATCTATGGCTTACCTTAATGTACATGTCTGCATTGACCCTTAAACACTTTACAAAGAAGTGAAGAGGCATGACATCTCCCTCGCTGGATATGACCCTGTGACCATGATGGTGGCAGGAAATTTTGTGTACATGACCCTGAACACATCATCAGGGCTCTTGTACAACCACCTTTCAAAGGACAAAGAAAATTTGTGGAACTCTGCAATCTCCTTTGGGGGTCTCTCGATGCTGAGAGCTGACAACACAGATGCTCTTTTCATTTCTTTTGTGACAGCGATGTTCTTGGCAATGTTATCGAAGATTTACCTGAGAAGATAATAAACTGAGCTTTCAAATAATGGCTTCTTAACTTTTCCAGGTTAAGTAGGCTTAAAGATATAAGCATCTAAAATAATTCCACATTTACTGTGATAAATGTAGTCGAAGCAAACCTACTTCATTGTAGCATTGACTACCATTTCTCATCCATGTACGAATGAAGAGCAGTATATCTCCAGTGTTACAGATCATACAGTTCAAATATATACTGTATATGAGTAGGAAAACTGTGAAGTTTATTGTAATCAAAGTCTGAAATGAAGGAAGAGCCTGTACAGAGATGATGACTTAAGTCATGGCAATTTTTCACTCTTGTAGTGATTGTATATTATGCTGCAATTTTAGGTTATAGAACATATCATTGTTGGACATCCACCGTGTTGAGCTGAGCTTTCCCATGTGATTTTTTTCGTGGTCCTAAATTTTAAACACTTTTTAAAAGGATATCATTTTAAATATGTTAATACTGAATGCAGCATTATTTCTTCTAACATTGCTTCCAAAAGATCTGAAAGTGTGTTAGAGTGGCCATATTCACTAAAGGTTGGCAATGAACAAATATTGAACCTAATGTTATCTGTTACTTGATTGTTAAATTTCATTCATCAGCACTATGTAAATGTCTTTGGTGTCCCTGAGACATGGTATTTGAGAAGTTAATTTCCATGCTGTTACAATTAAATAATAGTTACTGAAATGTCTGTGTGTATTTTGTATCAATATCAGTAATGAAAGTTTTAGCAAACTCATTTTTGCTTCATCTTCTAGTAGAGAAATTAGGCATTTGAAAGCTATCAGTTTAGTTGCACCCATTAGACAACATCTAGAAATGTATATTTGCAGGAAATTAACTTTTGAGTATAAATTAAATTTTACTTTTTCTTTTACAAAAGCAAATTTGGTTTCATTTTATTTTTTAATTTAAATCAGTAGTATGGGAAGGTAATATGAAGAAAAACTCATTATGTCATAAGTCAGCCTTTACTTTGCCAAGAAACGTGGTTTTTTCTTTAATAAAGCATCAAAATGCTAAATCCTCTAGCCTAGCCCTTCCTGACCCAAGCCTGAATTTTCCTCTTGTAAATGACAAAAAAGAAAGACCAGAGTCTGCAGGTCAGAACGTGCCCATGCAAACCTTTAATACTGACTACTGTTGTGGGAAGAGTTCTTGAAACATAGTCAGCTGTGTTTGCCATATCACATGCTCTGGGAATTTTCTCAAAGTCATCATGCTATGATAAACTGTGATGTTTATTGTAATCAAAGTCTGAAATGAAGGAAGAGCCTGTACAAAAATGATGGCTTAAGTCATGGCAATTCGCCACTGAAGCATTGAGCAGACTGTGTGCCACATTTTTGTGTTGTGTCTACTGCACATTCAGCATGACCAAATCTTAAATTCTAATTTGTGCAGCCAGTTTTATTCAGTCATCTTTTTCACAAAGAGATGCTAATTTCTGCATCAAAATCCTATATGTTTAACTTATCTGGATCTTCATTACAGAAAGGCAAACAATGTAATTCCAATAGCTCATTAATGTAATCCTATGTAGAAGCCTGCTTTTCTAGTTGTCTCTCCTATTTTGTCAGGAACACTTGATATATTAGTGAAGTATGAAAAGTAATTCATTGTAGCAGGATGCAATAAATACATTCAGTGCAACACTTTTTGTGCAAGTATTCATTACCAAAAAGTCTCCTGCTAAGGCACAGCTTTCTGATTTCTCATACTGTGGCATTTTGATTAAAATCCCGGGGCAAGACATGGATGTTATGTATTTTGTTCCTTAGATACACATTAATGTTGGAATCATTAGGAATAAAGATCCTCTGAAGGTTGTACCGTAACCTTCAGATGATCTTTATTTCTTATGATGTTTGATTTTTGATATTGTGAATAGTTCATTCAACAAGTTGTGACTTCATTTTGAAGTAGAACCAGTTAAAAAGAAAAATGAAGAAACAGAAATAAAAGGTCCAATATATATATATCATCATCATCATCATTGTCAACCATTATCAATCCACTGCTGGACGAAGGTCTCCCCAAGTTTCCTCCACAACAGTCTGTCTTGTGCCAGTCTCCTCCATGTCACCCCTGCATACTTTCGAATTTCATCCACCCATCTCCCATGTGGTCTTCTTCTGGGTCTTTTCCTGTCCCTTGGAATCCAATCTAAAATTTCGGCTGTCCATCGATGATCTGTCCTTCTGGCAGTATGTCCAGCCCATTGCCATTTCAGGGATTTAACTCTGATCATGATGTCTTCCACTCTTGTCATTTTTCGGATCCACGAGTTCCTCTTCTTATCTCTCCTGGTTACACCAAGTATGCACCTCTCCATGCTGCTTTGAGTTGTCTGCAGCCTTTGTATGTCTCTTTTAGTTAAGGTCCACGTCTCTGCACCATACGTAAGCACTGGAAGGATGCATTGATCAAACACTTTTCTTTTAAGACATAATGGCATATTGCTCTTGAAAATTATGCTGTTTCTTCCAAAAGCTCTCCAGGCAAGTTTTGTACGCCGATTAATTTCTTCATCAATGTGACCCTCACTAGATATCTGCTGTCCAAGATAAACGTACGTGTCTGTTATCTCCAGCTTTTCTCCATCAATCGATAAATCTTCATTTCTTGTAAAAGCATTGAACATCACTTTTGTCTTCTGAAAGTTCATTTTTAATCCCACTTCTTTACTCTTGTCAGCAAGTTCCTGGATCATACTCTGCAGCTCTGATGGGGTAGTTGCAAAAATGACTACGTCATCAGCAAAACGAAGGTGGGTTAGATAATCTCCATTAATCTTTATCCCCTTGTTTTCCCAGCTCAGCGACTGAAAAACACCCTCCAATGTGGCATTAAAGAGCTTCGGAGATATGGTGTCACCTTGTCTCACTCCCTTTCCAATTTTTACGTGTGTTGTATTTTCAAACAGCCTAATCTTTGCACTTGCATTTTCATAGATGTTATTAATGATATTAATGTATGCATCTTCAATACCGCAGGTTTTCAGAGCCATTGTAACTGCTGATGGTTTCACCGAATCAAAGGCTTTTTCATAATCGATAAAAGCCATGCACAATGGAAGTTCATATTCCCTCGCTCTTTCAATTAGTTCTCTCAGTACGTGGATATGATCTATTGTGCTGTAGCCACTCCTGAATCCAGCTTGTTCTCTCGGTTGAGCCATGTCCAGTGTTACCTTCAAGCGGTGTGAAAGAACTTTAGTGAAGATTTTATAAACTACTGATAGGAGGCTGATAGGTCTGTAGTTTCCGAGATCCTCAATGTCACCTTTCTTATGTAGCAGGATCATTGTAGCGGTGTTCCAATCCTCAGGAATCTTTCCTTCATTAAGGCATCGAGTGAAAATTTGGGCGAGTACTGTTTCGATTTCTCCACTTGCTTCTTGTATGATGTCTACAGTAATTCCATCTTCTCCTGGAGCTTTTCCCCGCTTCATGTTCTTGATTGCAACTTTTGAATTTCAAATCAATGCTTTTCCCCCGCTTCATGTTCTTGATTGATATATATATATATATATATATATATATATATAAAAAAGAAATCTGAATTCGTGCACTGTAGGTTTTTGTTGCTATCAGTGTCGTCAATTAACTTGTGGAGCATATTTCTCAAGTAATATGTATTAAAGTTACAATAAAATCTTGGTTCATAGGCTGCAAACAGAGATGTCCTCAGTGGCATGAAGACAACTTTTGCTTCAGGGCATACTCCTGAGAATCAAGGTGAGATTCACTAGTTTTATAATCTCATTATGGCTATTATTGGACCAACAACTATAAGCATTATGTGGTACTATAATTTTATTTGAACAATAGGTTATTGTTGCTATTACTACTGTTTCACATGTTGTATACCATAATGTTTTTTTTGTTTTTTTTTTTGGTGCTGGATGCCATGCAAAACCTCAAACATAATATTATTGCCAATCACAGTATCAAACTAAAAAGCATTAAAAATAGAGCAAACTCACCCCAGTGCTGTCTAAGGTTGTTATCTCTTATTCGTCGAACAGTGCTCATATTCCCGCCCTTGGTCTATCTATTTGGTACCTTTTCTCGTCATTTCTACAAAATGGCTGAATGTTGGTACCTTCCTATTTGGTGCTTTAACGGCATCTCTTGATGAGCCAATGTTAAAACTTTTGAATTTCAAATCAATTCTTCACAACCAAAGGTTCAAATGAGTGGCCGTTAGTTCAAATCAATTTTCGCTTTGAACTAACGGCTGCTCTTTCGAACCTTTGGTCGTGAAGAATTTATTTGAAATTCAAAAGTTTTAACATTGGCTCGTCAAGCTCATCAAGAGATGCCGTTAAAGTACCAAATAGGATGGCACCAACATTCAGCCATTTTGTAGAAATGACGGGAAAAGGTACCGAATAGATAGACCAAGGGCGTGAATGCGAGTACTGTTCGGCGAATAAGAGATAACAACCTTAGACAGCACTGGGGTGAGTTTGCTCTGTTTTTAACGTTTTTTAGTTTGATACTGTGATTGATAATAATATTATGTTCGATGTTTAATTGCATGGCATCCAGCACCAAAGAACATTATTGAATGCAATGTGTGAAACAGCAGTAATAGCAACAATAACCTATTGTTCAAATAAAATTCACTAGTTTTATCTAGTATGAACAGATTCTTAAATAAGAATAAATTATCAACGTTTATTCAAATTAAAAGCTTTATTAGCATCGACTGTAGTTTCACAGAGAAGCTCTGCGAAACTATTAGTCGATGCTAATAAAGCTTTAAATTGTGAATAAACGTTGATAATTTATTCTTAATCAATATCACAAGCATGTAGTCTTAAATTATATACATTATAGAATCTTAAATGTTAAATTGTTGTCCCTACAGTATTCCTTTTCCTGTTTTTCTTTTTCATTTTAGCTGTGTAATAATCAAACTACTCAACAGAAAATTGACCTTGTTATCTAAGCCTTACATTGGAATTCTAAATCACAGCAAAAGGAGTTTTATGGCCCTCATAAGTGCTTGTGGATATTTGTGACAATAAAACAATGGATTAAATTTCTCATTGTTTATTAGTCTTGTTTTCTAAAAGAAAATTCTTCTCCAGAGAAAAAAATGCATGTATAGGAAGCAATAATTTCCAAAAATAGGTTAGTCTTGTCAGTGTTAAAAACCTGTTTTTCCATTTTCCCGTTTTCTTTAATGAATTGAATAAGTTTATAAAGAACTGTTTCTTCGGGCGATGCTGTTTCTGAAATTTCTGGTCGTGGGCAGTTATGAGTGGTCCTTCATTTACACATTCTCCTTCCAACTTCTTTTTTTAAATTTCTTATAAATGATCAAAACCATTTCTTGTAGGGGAACTCAGCTAAATCCTTGCATCTTCGTAGTGAAGATCCATAATGTCAGCAGCTGTTTCATATTCATGATTTCACTTCTTTGTCTTTTTATATTTGTTTTCCCATTTTCTTTAATGAATTGAATAGGTTTATAAAGAATTATCTCTTCAGACGATGCTGTTTCTGAATTTCTGGTCATGAGTGGTCCTTCATTTACACATTCTCCTCTCAAATTCTTTTTTAAATTTCTTATAAATGATCAAGACCTTTTCATTTAGGGGAACTCTGCTAAATCCTTGCATCTTCATACTGAAGATCCGTAATGTCAGCAGCTGCATACCTGCAACTACCACAGAATGTCCGTAGTTTCTACGGATTTGGTTGTCTGACTACGGAACTCAAAACTATGGATTCTATGAATTTTCATTTTATTTTAATTTTTTTTATTTTTTTATTATTTTATTATACACATGATATTCTTAAGCGGATTTGCGGAATTCAACCTTTTTGTCACCATTTAAATCATTCTCAAGATCGATGCAAAACTGAAGAGAAATGGTGGGGGGGGGGGGTGTCGTTTTCCGTCTGAAGATGGTATTTCGCGTTTCAAAACTTTCGAAAACGGTAGTTAAACAGAGTATAAATTCTTGCTGTAATTGTAATTTTTTTTCTCTCCCGATGTTGCCTTTGTGTCCAATATTCTTGTTAAATATCATTTTATTGTATAAATGTTTGTATTTTAGCTTGAAACTGTAGCAACAATTTGTGAAAACGGAAGTTAGACGCCGCGAAAAGTTTCCTGTAATCTTCAGGCATAAGATTCTTCCTCGAATTCGAGGAATTCTGCCTATTTCATTATTGTTTTGGTCATTCACGAGATCAATGTACAAGTGAACAGAAATTTTTGGGGGTCGGTCGTGACGGGGCGAGGGATGTTCATTAGAGGATGGAATTCCATCTTTACAGAACTTTCGAAAACGGAAGGTCGATGGAGTTCAGATTTTTTCCGTAATCGTAATTTCTTTCTTCTCGCGTTACCTCTGTCCAGTATTATTGTTGCATAACATTTTACTGCATAAGTATTTGTATTTCAGCTTGGAAACGGGGGGAAAATTCCAAAACCGGAAGTCGGACGGAGCAAAGACTTCTCCTGTAACCCCCCCCCCTTCTCCCGCGATGTTCACACTCTCCTGCATATGCCGTGCAATAATACTAGTTACTACTGACAAGGCTCTTGCCAATGTTGGCAGATATGCAGCTGTTTCATATTCACGATTTCACTTCTTTGTCTTCTTATATTTATCTCCAAATGCTTTAAGAAATGCACAACATAGTGGCACTTTCTATTTTGCAGCATTTTCTACTATCATGTAGACATTAGTAAGAAGCAAATTAAGTGTACAGTGGATGCCAACATTACATTCACCTTTTCTTTTTTTATTGTGATTTATAGCATCCAAATTAGTGCTTAATGCAATAGTATTTTATTGTTAAATGTTAACAGATGACAAAAATGTTAGTCTTGATGGGAAAACAACATGAATTGAATCACACTAGTTACAACATAGGGAAACAGTGTGAGATGGTGAAGCATAGATGATAGTGACTGGTACAAAATGTTGGCAGAGCATGTGCAATTGAAGCAACTCAGCTGATCACATAGTTGTAATAAATCAGCTTTGACAGTATCTGTAATGGTACAAATAACACACCAGGGAGTAAAAGTGATGCACTTATCCTAAGGAGAACACTTTTCAGAACAAGCATTTATGCTAGGTTGAAGTATCTTCTTTTAAAATGTTTTACTTTAAAAGCAGAAGATGCGCAAATATGTATCCTATATCTATAGTTTGTTTCCAGGAAGAAACAAACATTAGATGTTATAGCGAGCTGTAAGATATGAAAATTAGGTTTGTATGGGGTAAACAATTATGGTGTACAGTTATTACATGGTTCACTTTGGGCTTGTTGACGTAGTCCATCATTGTGAAGAATGCATGCATCCTTTATTCTTTATCCTTCTTACAGTGTTGCAATAAATATGTTGTTGCTGGATATCTGTGGTGCCTTTTGAGAGAGGGAGATTAACTATTTGAATGTTCACTCATTGCACAGAATTTTCCTTATATGATATGTATTTGCACATTTTAACCTTGAAAATAGGAGTGGAATAACAGATATTTTTCAATCTTGGCATGTGTGACATCCATTAGGGTTTCTTTTAAACTCCTCGTTCTTTAAATTCTGTTTCTGCTGTTGCATAATGTTGCCCTCTAGTGATAAGTATTATTTTTATTCTCCCACCAGAAGATGTTTTACTTATTTTAGATTCATGGTTTGATGCATTTCAAGGCATGACACCTGCATTGGTGTATTATTACTATTATAGTACTAAGTGAAAGCTCATCAATAGTGATGGGGGGGATAAGATGTACAGTAATTTTTTAATAACCAGGTATTCTTTTTTGTGGTATCCAAATGTGAAAGGATATTTCATGAACATTACAAGAATGAACATTGCAACAATAAAAAAAAGTATCTTGTTTGAGGCAGAGATTTGATGATTAAAACAGGAAAGCGCTCTTTTCACTGTGTCCCCAAAGTGGGGTGAATGTTCAGACAAAGGAAATTATATTACTAATCAAAAACTACTATTATGGAATTCTCACTAGGAAATTTTTTATTTAATTGCCTATTTTTGGAGAAAACCCTTCTCCTTCTTCAGGCTGTCTTTTGCTGTCACTTATTTTCGTCAAGTGACAACAAAAGACAGTTTGAAGAAGGAGAAGAGTTTTCTCCGAAAATTTGCAACTAAATAAGAAAAATTCCTGGTAAGAATTTCCATAATAGTAGTTTTGGATTAGTAATTGAATTAAGAAACTAAGAAGCCAATTCTCAACATGAGCTTTATTAAGAGAAAATTATAGTGTTTGTGATTTTAGATTCATGATTTAATGCATGTTTCCAGCCATAAGAAACCAGTATTGGTGTATTATTATTATTATTATTATTAGTTTTTGTGGGATGTTATTCTATGGTTATACATGATCTCTGCTTGAATGAATGAATGATGTTGGTGAGAATTTTAGGAAGGGAGGATCTGACCACAGGTCCTAAACAGCCTTTAGAAGAATGAGAAGCTGGGTGATTTGGGTTATGGTACTCCTTTAGGAAGGACACGTGAAAGTGGGCTTGAGAAAGCTAAGAACAAAAGTCCTTATTTGTAATGGGGGTCCATTACCCCTGGAACACCATTAATTTGCTCTCTGAGGCATGGTAGATATTTAGTTCTTAGGCAGTTGAGCTGGGATTGAACCTCTAATCCTCTGCATATTGCATGCCATTAACTATATTGTGTTTAACAATATGTTTCCAGTGGGGTTACAACAACAGTTGTAATACAATATTCAACCAAAGCAGTTTTTTTTTTTTAACTTCTGCTTCACAGTGAACCCCGAAGTAACTCCACAAAGGACTGAAGGTAGATAAACTCATTATATCACTATTATATGTCAGATGAGCAGACAGCCATGCTAGTATTATATGACCCTGTGTGGGAACCAACATTCTCTATGAAAGTCAGGATTCTAGTTATGTTTTCTGTTTAGTCAAAGGTAATTGTTCTGTACGTAGTAAAATAAAACTTCAAGAAAACTTTGTCTTTAATTTAATGATATAAACATGGATTATATTAGAGCGACATGAACTGTTAAGGCATTATGGAAACAAGATAATATAAATTGTTCTCCAAATACGTAGTTAAAGTGTGTATTCCATAGAATTTTCAGTGGCTGTTTAAACAGTGTATGTTTTTTATGATGTGTAATGTTATTTTTATTCATTAATTTTGAAATTCATGATTTCCCCCTGCAAAGTGCTACATAAAATTCAAAAATAATCGTTTCTATATGTTTCAGCTTATTCATAATTTATTATTAAGACATCCATTGGTCAATCGTAATCACTCATTGGGCAGTGTCATATCCAACTCCTTCTGTGGTAATTTCCTAGAACAGCAGAGGCATTTGACTGGAAGTGAAAGTAGTCTTTGCAGTGCAGATAATGACAGTGAATCTTGTTCCAGTGAAGATGAATGTTTTAAGGTTGGTACATGCATTTCTCCCTAGCAATATTTTTAACGATGTTTTTCCTTTGGGGAAAACAATTTATTTTTTAATTTTTCCTCATTAAGAACTTTCGTAGGTGTAATATCTTCCCTGTGAGTTCTTTTCTTCTTGGGATGAAGATATTTCATTCTATTCCAAGTCACTTCTCCTGTCCTTCTGACTGGCTCTGTAAATCATATGTTTTTCTGATGTGCAGTGTTTATTTTTAAATCACAGTTTTTGTGGTGAGTGTATGTATGTAGATTTAAGGGTGAAATCTTTCTGTCCTACAAAAATATAAGTGATTTCAAAAATTTCTCCTGTAATCATATTTTTTTTTTCCAATGTCCCCTCTATCTTGTATTTTTTACAGAAGCAAAGGTCTAAAAGTTTAAACTTTTCTTCTGTAAATGTTATATTTGAGCTTGAAAAGTAAGGTAAATTGAAAGATTTTATTTTGCATTTAGAATTTTAAAAGAATACCAACAAACACATGTTCTGTGCTTGGCTACAGTAACAGTGATGTTGATCCTCATGAAGTGTGGCAGAATTGACTGACCTTGACTCCTATAGGATGAAGTGAAACACACAATATAATGAATACATTCAGAGGGAAAGCATGTTAAAATTTGATGATGTTGAGAAACCTCCAAATATTTTTTGATTGGATCACAATTTTGATAATTTGAATTGGTCATCAATGAAAGAAGAAATATTCTTAATGCATGGGAAATCAATAGAATAATTAAAGCAAACAGAATATCAAATTTACTTGTAACGCTTACTGGTCATCCATGTAACACCTCTCAGAAATATATTCATACAGCATTGCAAATGTCAAGTGTCACCTAGCTGCTTAATTATTCACATGCTATTTAGACATAATCTACATTTTGAGGTTACTCACCTTTATTCTAAAAATCTTTTAGGAGGTTTTCATCTCTACACATTTCCAACATGTACGTGTAGGGTCGAAAACCTCCTAAAAGATTTTTAGAATAAAGGTGAGTAACCTCAAAATGTAGATTACCTCTCAGAAAGCTTGAAAAATTCATTGCAGTGGAGTGGGAATCGAACCCGCATCTCCCGATTTCCATTCGAGTATGCTAACTGCTACACCACCCAGGACAGTGAAGTTCCAGGTAACTAAGTAAACTTAACTTAGGAATCTGAACATTTTCAGATTTTTTTAATCTGAGTTAATCTGGGATTTTTTAAACTGAACATTCTGAACATCCTCAGATTTTTTGAAAGATTCAGAGGTCTAAAAGATTCTAAAAGATTTCAAGATTCTAAAAGATTTTCTAAAGATTTTAAAATATTCTAAAAGATTCTAAATTTTCTAAAATATTCTAAAATTTCTAAAATATTCTAAAATTTCTAAAATATTCTAAAATTTCTAAAATATTCTAAAAGATTTTCTAAAGATTCTGAAAGATTCTAAAAGATTTTTGAAAGATTCAAGGGAACATTCTGAACATCCTCAGATTTTCACTATGATGAAGCATTGTTGCTTCATCATAGTGTTTTGTACCAACTCCCATCTGGAAACGGATGTAGGTCAGAAATCACCAGTACCACAGAAAATCACCAGATGGGGGTTCGATTCCCATTCCAGGGCAATGAAATTTTAAAATTTTTTGAGAGATGTTACATGGATGGCCAAGTAAGTGTTACAGGCAAATTCACAATGTATATTCTGTTTCATTTGAATATGGATAGGTTATAATGGGGAACGAATTTAAGGGTAAGACCTAAAAATTTAAAAAAAAAAAAAAAAAAAAAAATTCATACAACCGGGACAACCTTGGGGCCAGTCGATTCAAACATAGCCCTCCATGCAAGAGTAGCCTGCAGCTTCTTTCTGCTGTTGAGTCAGTTTATGGGATACCCATTTGGCACAGATCTTATGGAACTTTAAATGTTGATAGATAATTATTTCTATACTTTCAATCGATCCACTAACATATAAACTTATTACCTGAAAGGTTATGTATAGGTTTTCCTTAATGAGCTGATGAATAATAATGATGGTTCTGTCATTTGCTGCCAACAGTCTTCCTGCATGAGTGAGTTCTTTGAAGCTCTGCCATCCTTCTCTGAATTTTTGTATCCACCCTGTAACAGTGCCATACGAACAGGCACCCATATTCCTGTGATAGATTACCATGGATTTTTCCCATGGTGTCCCCAAACTGCATGCTTACAAAAATATGAAATCTTTCCCTGTCTTTAGTGGGCTCTATAGAGAAAACATACTGCCAGTGTGAAGAGTAATGATGTTACTGCCTTTTTTTTTTAGCATGTAATGGCAAGTTTAGTCAAGCTTTTAAACAAGGCATAGCTGGTTAACTTTGGAGGTGTATTTGTGCAAATTTACAGACCAGTGGCGTATTTTCGAGGCTAGCTGCGAAGCCCAGAGAATGAACAAATAAAAGTCAATTAGATATACACAAAATATCAGCGGCATTAAGCTATGTCGATATTTTGCTGTGAACAAAAACGTGCAGATTCGCTTCTTTTGACTAAGAGAATCAGTCTGGTAATCAAAGACCAACGGGCGTCCTAGTAGAGGGATGATGTCATCGTGATGCAACCAGCCGCTCTACCAGTCTTTGCCTGCGGTCTTCGCTGTGTGATTAGAAGACTTTGGATACATTCGCTGGCTAGCGTTTGCATGACAATAGGAAGGAGCAGGTGAAGTGTGATTGAGCCATTACTTTAGGCAATGGTTCGCTCAGAAAAGAGAAGAATTAGGTTACCTTAGTCACTCGCATGCTTCCGCCCGTAAAAGCCTGTGTTTCATGAGAGTTGTTTCAGTTGTGTGAAGTGTCAATGAATTAAAATTAGTGATATTATATCTTAAATATGTGGCTTTGTTGATTCGCATTGTTTTGAACAAAATTTGTGAAAGCTTTCTTGATCATCTACTGTCAGAACTTAAAGAACCCTATGCTTCAAATTTTGACACAGTTCGACTCAAAAATGAACTGAAGGTGTTTATTATTCCCTTCATGAATACAAAAAGAAATTAGTGAGAGACGTTACTAGTTGCATGAAATTGAATAAATTGGACATTGTGTTTATTGAGGTGTAAAAATTAACAGACTTAATATTAAAGTTTCCATCAACAATTGCAACCGCTGAAAGAAGTTTTTCTGCATTAAAAAAAATCAAGACATACTGTATCTTAAGGCCACACAAGGGCATGTACATTTGAGCAAATTGGCTGTTTTGTCAATAAAGAAAAACGTTATTTTTAAACGTGATAAAGTACTTGGAAGAAACTTTTTGTGGAAACATAACACTCAACTTCACCAAAAGAAAATAAAAATGGAGTGCATGTACAAATAAAGTGTACAGAAGAAGAATGGAGTTCTTATATTTATACAAATAAGTGTTCAAATTGTAATCTTCATAATTTATTTGGTATAATGTTAGCAATAGCATGTACCTAAAATTAAGAAGAAAAAAAAATACTTCTATTACTTTAATAACTGAAAAATAAACTTCACAATTTTTAAAAATGCAATACTGGGTGTGGGTGAGATAACCCAGGTCTTTGGACCCAAGATACACCACTGTTACAGACATGTCAAAAACATTTTGAATGCCTATGTAATGATCATAACAGCATTAACATATTAAGGTTACCCTCATTTCAAGAACAGCATGGCTACAGGAGGGAAAAGGTTGATCCTATTAGTTATAAACTGTGTGAAAGAACAATGAAATAGATTTGCAAGATTGGTTTGTGAAACAAAAAAAAAAAAAAAAAAACAGGAAAAAAAGGTTAAAAAAAAAAGAGCAGATGAACTGGAGAAAGCATCAGAGGTTGAGCATATAATCTCCATCACTAAGCCACAGATTAGTGAAAACTTAGCAGAGAAAAAAATGTGATGGTAAATGGGAAGAATTCAGGTAAAAAATGTTTCTACCAAAATGACCACCACACCAGTGAAGTTGGGTGATTATCAAGAGACTGGGAGATCCAGTTTTGGAGAAATGGCAGTTTATTTATTTATTTTTTTATGAAGGAATCCCTTTTCAATGCGCACCACTTTTGTACAAAAAAAAAAAAGACAACAGATTACAAATTGTAACTTTGCAGATTTGTTATAAATGAACTTATTTTGAATAGGACGAAAATCGGTAACTTGTGGAAGAAATTCAACATCTAATGTAGAATCTGCTGAGACTGGATATATTAAGGGTCTGACATGAACACATAAACCACAGACTATGAAGAGGCACCCAGTGCAGTATTCTGACCTACGTTGACTATGCTTTCTGGCTAAAAACCAGGTGACAATGATCATGCATCACACCTACTTGCCAAATCTAGCCCAGAAGATTTTTCTGATCCCAAAACGCAAAGCACCCAATGAAGGGAAGACTATATGGGTCCATTTCAGACATTCAAAGAACAGTGACAACATCCCAGAAAATGACTTCCCCACGCCATTTGAGAGACTTCTGAAATGATCCAAGCTGTGTAGCAAAAGAAGGGACCGTTGAAAATTAAATCATAAAAATTGCTACAGATAAGATAGTTTTTTTTCACTAAATTATTCCTGGAACTTTCTGGACCAACTGTGTATGTCAATAAATAAAGAAATTATGATATTGTATGAGAATTGAAGTAATTTTGAGTTTTTGCAGATTTTGTGCTGCTCTTGCTGAAACTGAAGATTGATGCACTGTTTGAAGGCAGTGACCTTAGAGATTGGTTCCCATGACGATTTTTGTGTTGGATATTCAATTCTTAAAGAACTAGCTGTTCCCCCGCAGAGCATCTGCGCTCTAGTGTCTTTATTCCGAAATATGTCTTAGGAACTTATCAGACATATCGTTATGTTCACATTTGTGAATCAAATATAATTGGTTAAACAAATCATAAAATTGGTGAAAATGTGTTTTAACCTACCGCTTGGCCCCATTTTGAAAATCGCCAATTTGGTGTGTTTCTGCGGGAGAGTCTTCTTGAGAACTCCACTCTTCTCATTTAGAGATGCAAGAGTAAATTTCACAAAATGAAGTTCAAAGATTTGTATTTTAGAAATTAGCAAGATGTTTTTACAAAATATAACATTCATCAACCACTGTTTGTGTGTCTATTCAGAACACTTTATTATTATTATTATTATTATTATTGATCAAAAACTTCTTTATACACACAATTGAAAATTTCTGAATTTGGGGACACCATAGTGACCGAGTCAAATGATCTTACTCTGTATAGACCTACGTACAATTGTCCATGGCTAAAAACTGGTTTTGATAAAGCTAGACAGATTTTTTAAAAAGTTTGGCCTTGTGATTTGTTTATAGTCATTGAAAAAGCCAAGGGAATGGGGAACTGTTTATGTTTAAACTTGAAAGGCATATTTGTGTCTGAAGGAATGAGTGGTATTCAAAGTATGAGAAAAGTTTCAGTAGTATGGGAATCAATCTGTCTTGATTCAATAATATTATGCTGCAAATTGGTTACTATAAGCCTTGTACCATTGCACAGACATTTAGATGGTACTAAATTTCTAAGCAACATGATAACAGTGCCTGGTTTTGATTTCAGTTTGTGAGGGGGCATTCCAGTTGGTGTCAAAGTATTTCAAAATTCCTCAGTATATGCAAGTTGATCTTGAGGATCTTCACTTACGATACTATCTGTGCTTTCATAAATTACCTCCTTTCCTGGCATACACTCCAGGACACTGTTATCGAGTTCAATGGAAAAATGAGAATGGCTCGCCCTTTAAGTTGTTGAGGTGGGACTGGTGAAATCTATGTCAATGTATAGTTGTTGAACTGGATCTTGTATTTGTGGATAGCATATAGGAGGTAACTTAACTGTTTCACCACTCTGGCAATCACCAACATCTAAAACCCAATTTGCAAACTCTCTCTCGGCATCAAGAGCACGCATATTTTCTGTAAGGCTCATAATGTGAAATTCAGACCAAAGACTGTTTCTTTAAACAGCTGGCAACTGTCAGTGATTGTGAACCTTTCAAGATTACAGGCAATACTTGAAGGAAATATCCACCAAGTAAGATTATTATTCCACTAAATGGTTCAGAACATATTGTAACATTTTTGAGAAGTCTATCAACAGCTAAAAAGGCATGCACATGCATCATTGGCACCTCATCCCAAAGAATAAGTTTTGTATCCAACACAAATTTTGTTCCTGGTGTATTTGGTTTTAAATTACAGGCTGAAGTCGCATTCAAAATGAGAGGTATTTTGAAAGCTCAGTGAACGGTCGTTTCTCCTCTTAACAAAGTAGCTGCTATCCCAGTTGAGGCCACAGGAGTAGCTTGATCTTCTCTTCCTCTGATTGTATGCAATAAGGTTGAGTATACAAAACTTTTCCCTGTTCCTGCGGGACCATCTTAGAAAATATGTTTCAGTGTCTCTTTTTTATTTCCATATATTGCATCTAGTACTGTTTCAACAACTAATCGCTGTTCAGTATTAAGCTTTTCAGTGTTTATGCGGGCTTTGGTTTGCTCTTCTAAAACATCAAAGGAAGACATAGATATGATCTGTTGGTAAATCTAAAACTGGCAGTTTGCATTTTTTCAGGTTCAAACCATAAGGTTTGAGTAGGTCATTAATTTCTGCAAGTGCATACTGTGGTCCTGTCTCTTTGGAATAGCTGTGTACCAAGTCCTCACAAATAGCATCTTTATGCTGAGCCCAAAGTTCAGGAATGTTTTCTACTTCTCCAAATCCACAAGTTATTGCAAATAGTATTCGTAGATAGCTTGGCATTCCTATTTGGGCTGCTTCGCGTAGTGTATCATGCCAGTGTTGATCTCCTTCAAGAAGTCCAACCTCTCTGCATGCTTGTTGGAAAGTGCTACCTACTATCCCAATAACAGTCTTTAGATCATCGAAAGTGAGTGCACCCAATTTTTGCACCAACAACATTTGCAGGTAGTATCTTTCACTGTCCTGGATACTAATCACTGGCATTCTCCCAATCAATTGCTGTCCTGCCCATTGTCGTATTTCCATGTTGTTCTGCACTTATCAAAAACATAGTACTGTGGGATATCGATGTAATTGTAAATATAGGCTTGTTCATAAATTTTATTGAGTTCGAACCATGCCGTCAATGTTGTATATTTTATAGAAGCCCGTGCAAATAGCTTGATCTTCTTGACCATCTTGATAAACAATTTGCTGTTATTCTGGCAAAAGAACTGCTAATCTTAGTATAAAATGAGATTTTTCAGACATGCTGAACTCATTCATTTGCCACATTGCTTCAGGAGCACTAACATATCTGCCATCAAGGAAAGTTAATATCTCATCATGATCTACAGCACTATTTCCCTTTTGAAGCCTAACAGATGCAGCATCATGTCCTTTATATACGTATTTATATAGGTATTTATCACTCTTTACAGATGCACAAACTTCAACATTGATATGAGCGTTGAATTTCTTTAATAGCCAGGGATTATATGGCACAACCCATCGATTATCAACGTCATGCTGACCTACTTTCACAGGATCCATGGATCATCTTCTACAGATAGGGTATTCATTTACATTTTCTTCTGTTGCTTCCCTGAACTCCTTTGGAAATTGTTTGCAACATATTCCATCTTTCATGCATGGTGAATTTTGATTTAAAGCACCATGGATCATGCATTTTGCAACAATTTCAAATAGCCTTGGATTGACATCAATACTTGGTAATTCTGCACTTACATATTTGTCAATATCATCTTTTGTATGTATCTTTGTACTTGAATCTAATGTTAATAAAATGTGAGCATGAGGTAAACCTCGTTTTTGAAATTCAATTACATAAATATATGCAATGACAAACCAAATATATTGCGCTTTGAAATATCAACTAATAACTCTGATAATTTCATTTTAAAAATTCCGACAATAATGTCTGGTCTATTTTCAGGTCTTTGAGGGCATTGCATTGCATTCAGAATTTCAGGCCATGCAGGATTGCAAGTAAATGTAATAAACCTATCTGGTCATCCAAATTTCCTGATAATTTTGCTGCATGTATCGTAGGCTTTCTTGAAAAGTAGAGGGCGATTTTATTAGCTTTCCTGCTCGTAAATTTTCATTTTGTTCATGGTACTCTATCGCATTTAAAAGTCCTTCGCACAGCTCAATTCTTAAGTCTTTTGATTCATCTGTATGTAGTTCAGCCGGGATCCTTCTGTTTTAACATACGCATCAACAATATATTGTTGAAACAATTTTCCGCTGCTGTGCAAAAGGCTAAAACCACTGCACTCTGAAAGACGGTATGCATAATACTGCAGCTGGGTTACCAGCACTTGCTTGGCTGATTGGCGTTCAACATGCTCCATGCCATCGAACCAACCACATTCTCCTCTAGGAAAAAGCAGAGGATAAACCATTTGGTCACAGCATTGATTTAATGGTGATATAGTTTTGCAACTATCACCAATTGGATAGATGCAAATATCTCGATTTGCAGGTGGTTCTCCATCATCCCCGACAAATATTGCTGCAACTTCTGTCTTTGAAGTAGGTGCATTGTACCTTCGCAAATCTAAGTTAGGCTGCTCCATAAATATAATTTTTACGTCCATTTTGCAGGATTGGATTGGATTAATTGATGCATCTTTTAGATATGAATCGGCAAAAGGATTTATATTTCTCATTAACAAATCCAATGTCTCCATCACAGTCCGTAAACAGCCTTGGTTTTTCTCCATACCTATGTTGCTTGCTTCTCCGGAATCAAAGATATATAATTGTCCATAGCCAGGTTTGTTTTGCCCCCTGGTATATAGGGGAGAAATCTTGTGATATATTTGTCCATGTATACGGAAGCAGTATGGTCCAATCCCAGGCGGTGTCTTTATTTCAGCACCCATCGAAGCAAAAGCTAAAGCTGCATTGTATTCACGGATATGCTGATGATAGTTTTTTGCTTCATCAGAATTATCACTTAACAGATCTTTCAATAGATCACGAGTTTCAGTCAAGTTCTGTAACGAAACTTTACCATCATGACAGCATTTTGTATATTTTTTACTGGAATTGAGTTCACTTTTCCAATAAAGTGCATTACAAAAATTACATGTCTCTATCATGTTTCCACAATTATGCTCTTCGACGACTTAAATTTTCGAATAGCTTGTCCATTCACATGTCCGGAAACGCTTTGCATTTCTTTGGCTTAATCAATTTCTGAGATTTTCAGAACTTTCCTCGCTCGACGAAGCCTATCTGCTTCATTTCTTAATAATCTTCTTTTATTAGTCTCTTCTGGTGTTTCATTGGCAAACTGTGCTCTTCTTCTTGCATTATAAGAAATAATGCTAACTTCACGTCGTACAGACTTTTCGAATAAACAAAATTCTTATATAGATTAGAAGAATAAGGACAAACTATCTAAATCTAAGATTCTCTAAACGGTTTCTCTCTCGAATAAATTTGAAGAATAACTAAAAACTAACTAAAATTCTCTAAATGATTTCTCAGTAATGTATCCAGAGGCAGCTGTGTTTGTTTATGCTCTGTGTGTTGCCATTCTGCAACACATTTGTGAAATCATAAAATTTACGATTTTCGAATAACTAAAAATTATGAAGAAATGCTAAATGTATTTATAATTACATATAACTTCATAATATGAAGGGTTCACACCTTTCCTGAAAAAAAAAAAAAGTGTTTACTTACTTCGATCTGCAGGCCGACGTCACTGTCGATACTTACTTCTGATGTCACGATCTAAACTGGACAGCAATCCTGAATGTTTTCCATATGTCTGTTGCTAATAAATTATGAACGGTGATACGATAATGAAGTCTTGACCGAAATTTGGCAATGTGGAAATGCAATTAAGCCTTTTGGCAATTATAAATTTAAGAATGTGGAAATGCAATTAACCCTAACAGGCGATAATTGAGGCAGTCATGTTTGTTTATGCCCTATTCGTTGCCATTCGGCAAATGATAAATTAGGCTTCTTTTCTGTGCGACGTACATCAGCAAAATTCTTACATAGATTGCAGGACTTTGAAAATTTTGGCATACCAAGTGTTATGCTGCTATGTTGTATTTACTTTTTTTTTTTTTTGTTGTTACTGTCAAAGACTTCTGCGATGTTAATATGCTGTATTTGAGAAACTGGTTAGTTTTATGCACTATATGTAGAAAGTTCTGTTTTTATATACTGTATGTTTTGCATGTATTTAGAAAATTCTGTATTTTCTACAGCTGCACAAATTTGATATTTTCCATGGAAAGCTTATTAAGTTGATCTACTAAATCATCACTGAAGATTTATTCCGTTTATTGAGATTTACTGTAATGTATTCCGCATTAGTGGAAGTAAGCATGAAATACATACATATTTAAGAAACAGTTTTTCCTAAATATATTCTGTTGAAACAGAAATGCATGTAATATGTAAAACATAATAATACTGTTCACTTTTACATGGGATGATACACTAAAAGAAAAATTTATAGTGCACACCCATTTGAAAGCATGCCAACCTACCTTTTGCCTTCACAACAGCAGCAACATGTTGAAGCATGCTTTACTGGGTTTGAGAAATATCTGGATGGTATTGTGACCCATCATCTAGGTCATCCATCCATAAAGAGCTGAGAGTTGCAGGTGATGGGTTTCAGGCTCATATGAATTGCTCACTTTGTCTCACAGATGCTCAATTGGATTCAGATCTGAGAGTAAGAGGACCATTTGATGGTTGAAAACTCACTGAAATTCTTCTCCAACTGGCCCTCACATCCTGCTGTGGGAAATGTATAGCTATGAGCAGGTGTAGGTGGTCAGCAAGCACACCAACATAGCCTTGTGGGGTGATGGACTCATTAGGTACAAGAAGCCAGAGGCGGCCCTTGTAAATACACCCCAGAACATCATACCACCTCTATTGGCCTGTAATACCCCAACTTATTAGTTGATGTCCATGGTTTCATGTGGACTGTATTACCCACTCTCCCTCCTTTCATCATCTTGTGATCGGAACCTTAATTTGTCAGACCTAGCTACCCATTTCTAGTCTTCAGTGGGTTAATGACAATGCTGCTTCACCCATTGCAACCTTATAGCTTGGTGACATGCTGTTAATATGGGTACTTGATGTGGGTGTCTTCTGCCAAACCTCAGTCATGCCATTGTACATTGAGTAGTCTTTGCACAAATCTTCATAGGTGCCATTTTTTTATTACCAATATTATGCTCTCCTCTGTAGTCAGTCCTCCATTCCTATGTTACAATATCAGAGAGGTAGCACTCGCCTTGAACATCAATGGCTGATATCGGCCATTAATGTTCAAGGTGAGAGCGATATTTGTCCCATTGGCTACCAGTTTTTATGTGGTCTAGCTATGAGTACGTGTCAATTGCTTGCGGAAACCCCAGATGTTCTGCAGCCATGGAGACAGAGCACCCCATCTTCATTTCTGTGACTATCTGCCCATGATTGAACTCACTTGAGTTACTGTGTTTATCTGTCACACAGTCACAGTTGTACAGCAGGTAGGCATGGCAGATTTGTGACCCCCATCCTGTACAGCAGGATGGGGTATGGCAGATTTGTGACTCAATTTGGCGTGTATAATGAACTGTGCTTTTGATGTACTTGTACACGTCTTCTTTGAAGTCAATTAGTTGTTTTTTATGCAATAATTTTGTATTTTTCCACCAAACCATTTCAACAGTTTTTTTTTTTTTTTTTGCTATTTTCCTGACAAGACTTTTTTTGAGAAGGGGAAATTATTATTTGTTACACACGTGGTTATTCCATAACTGTCTTTTGGACAAAAATATGTGATAAATTTCTTTTTTCCTCTTTATGTCCCCCTAATGAAAAGGATAAATAAATTAATAAATAATTTTGCGATTGTTAAACAACTATTTCTTTAAAATATACATAATATCTAAGGTATTTTTACCTGATATTGTCAAAGTAGTTCGCACGTTGTTTGCTCTGTGAGGCACGTGCTCCCGGCCCGAGAGGTCCCTTCGATACGGACCTTTGGTTAGTTATAAAAAAATTTTCAGAAATAAAACAGTTAGGTTATATATTTTCAGTTCCACATTCATTCATTCGCACAATTAAACGTTTGGAATTTACTATTAATTAAAAGATTTTAGTAGAAAGAGTTATACTCATGGGGTCAGGAGACGTCTCACAAGGGGTTCGTTGTTACGGCGAGCGCTTTCAGCGGTGCACAACCGCCATCTTCTCTCCTGACCCGATGAGTATAACTCTTTCTACAAAAATCTTTTAATTATTAGTAAATTTCAAACGTTTAATTGTGCAAATGAATGAATGTGGAACTGAAAATATATAACCTAACTGTTTTATTTCTGCAAAAAATGTTTATAACTAACCAAAGGTCTGTGAACGAAGGGACCTCTCGGGGCCGGGAGCACGTGCCTCACAGAGCAAACAACGTGCGAAATACTTTGACAATATCAGGTAAAGTACCTTAGATATTATTTATATTTTAAGCAAAAGCATGTTTATAACATAAGACAACCCATAAGGTTGCATCATGAATTGCAATTTTCGTAACTATTTCTTTGTTTTCATTTTGAGAGTTATTTTAAATGTACTGTTCATCATAAAAGCAAATTGCAAATTTTTATTTTTAAGAACTGGAATTCAGCAGAAAGACGAAACACTGGTGTAGAACATGCACAAGTTCACAGAATGCTGGAGAGATTCTTCAGTGAAATTGAGTGCCAGAAAGGTATTAATTTCTCTTTATTACTGTTTCTCTTTTATTTGTGTCTGTAGTGATGTTTTATTTCTATTGCTGTCAAACTGAATTTCTTTAAGTCGCATGTGAAATCTAGTGTGCCTCTCTGGTGAATGAGTGGCCAGAGGCACAAGCTTCTGACCAATCATCTGAGTTAGACCTGTGTTCAAGTCCTGGATGAAATATGATTGGTTTATTTGTATGATGGCACTGGCTCTGGTTTTTTTTCGTGGATCTAGTAGCTCTAACTTAGGAACTGGCAACTCCTCATAGCCCTAGATGTTCTTGGTAGTTATTAAACTCCAAAACAAAATATAATAATAGTAATAAAAGATTTGTGTGTGTGTGTGTGGCCAGAGAAAAAGAGTGGGTGGAGTGCACATGCTTTTTGAAGAATTGGTTATTTGAAAAAGAAAATTAATGCTGAACTTCATCTTAATAACCGTTGCAGTTGTTGGTAGTTTTCCATAATCAAGCCATCCCAGTAGTTTCCCAGAATCTCAGGAGAGGAGGATGAATAAATTGCATTCAAGATCATTGCAGCTGTGCATATCGTGGTGTTCAAAGCCACTGTCTACACTTAGCCTGCCATTTGGCTTGATAATTTTTCATTAGTCAAAGTAGCATATGTGTGTAATAAAATAGAAGTGACTCACTTAAAAATTACCTTGTTGAGAGATTAAAAGCAAAGATATGTATATACATACACCTCCATCTGTGATGGTAATTATGCTAATTCACTGTCAGATGCCAAACAATATATTAGCACCAGTTGTCTGTCTGTAAAAAAAAAGCTTACCATTATGCACTTCATCACATCTGTATGTACTTCGCTGTTGAACCAGCAACGTCTTGTGAAATTTACCCATTTTGTTTTTGGATATTTATTTACATCTTTGTCGTGCAAAAAAAAAGTAACTAATTAAAGTAATGTTAATGGAAGTGAACAGTTGTGAAAGAGAGATGTGGTGATGATGACGTCAGTAGGGAAAAAAGTTTAGGTAACTCAGTGCATTAATATGTTAATTGATGTGAAAGACTGACAGTGCAAATGAGGGCAAATGTGCAAAGTATCCCATGTGATGGTACTTTGTGCACTTACCAGCATGTGGTAGAAGTCATAAGCCAGAAGAACGTTCTTTTTGGTCAGTATTATTCAAAAATGTAAGAAAAAAAAACACCTTTAGCCTTTATGTGACTACTTTTGTTCTTTTGAAAGTGCCAAGTGATCTAGTGATGAGAGACTGGCAGACATTTTAATGCTAGCAAAAGTGCATGTATCCAGGGACTGACTTAGACAGTTTGGGGCCCTTGGCAGAGGCTTTCAGGGGCCCCTCCTTGCATTACAGAGCGACAGTGATTGGTTGCACCCTATGTTCTAATGCTGAGACAGTTTACATAGCTATTATTGGCAGATTAAGAGACTAATTTGCCAATTATATGGTGTTCTATTTATTTGTGGAAATTATAATTGTCATTTCCATGTGTTTCAGTGTACAGTTGTGAAATTACCATTTTAACTTTTATCAGTGGATGAACATTATGGATCAGTTCTTTGAATAAAGCTCATGTTGAGAATTGGCTTCCTAGTTTCTTAATTCAGTTACTAATCCAAAAACTACTATTATGAGAATTTTTACTAGGAATTTTTTTAATTTTAATTGCAAATTTTTGGAGGAAACTCTTCTCTTTCTTCAGGCTGTCTTTTTGTTGTCACTTATTCCTGTCACTATCAAGGTTATGGTTGTTTTTCATCAAATCCTTCCAGGTGTTAGGCAGGGAAAATCCTCTGCAGTAATTGATGATGGAATTTTGATTTTTCTCAATCTCTATTCCTTCATTTTAGCTTTCTTTTTGAAAATTGCTTTGGAAACTGATGATTTTAAGGGAATTCCAATCCGTGCTGTGACTAGTTTCTCTAGCATGCCTATCTGAACTAGTCTTGTTGAAGCAATTTTTTATAGCAGCTTTATGCTCTGCTATACGAGTTTCTAGTCTGCGACGTGTTTCACCTATGTAAGATAGTCCACAACTACATTTTACTTCAGAGACTACACCTTGCATTTTAAAAATATTTTCTTCTCTTTGAACTATTTTAGGGAAAAATTTCTTAACCTTGTTCTCCAAACTTGGAGCTAGCCTAATATTGTACTTCTTACTGATTCTCTTTACAGACTCAAATATGAAGTAAAATGTAGTTGTGGACTATCTTACATAGGTGAAACAGGTTACAGACTAGAAACTCGTATAGCAGAGCATAAAGCTGCAATAAAAAATAGCTCCAACAAGACTGGTTTAGATAGGCATGTTAGAGAAACTAGTCACAGCATGGATTGGAATTCCCTTAAAGTCATCAGTTTCCAAAGCAATTTTCAAAAAGAAAGCTAAAAGAAGGAATAGAGATTGAGAAAAATCAAAATTCCATCATCAATGATTGCAGAGGATTTCTCCTGCCTAACATCTGCCAGGATTTGACGAAAAATAACTGTAACCGCGATAGTGACGGGAATTAGTGACAGAAGAAGACAGCCTGAAGGAGAAGAGTTTTCTCCAAATATTTGCAATTTAAATAAAATAAAAAATTCCTAGTAAAAATTCCCATAATAGTTTTTGATTAGTAATTATGAATCAGTTTGATGCAAAACAAGTAATATATAACTAGATGTTGTGGGGCTCCTCAAAGGTCGCGGCCTTGGGCACATTCCCCGAATGCCCTCACATAAATCAGGTCCTGCATATATAATTCATTTCTAACTATTTCATAACTTGTTGTAGAACTCAAGTTTGCAAAAATAAACAAAAGTAAGGAATAACTCCAATTTTTTTTTTTTTTACTGCCATGTCTTTTCATTAATGGTAAAGAAAATCCTTTTTTGGTCGATTGACACTTAATTTCTTGTGTTGGGAACACAGAAATCAGTTGGCACTGAATTGCTGAAGTTATGTAGTTAATATTTCATTTTTGTTGAAGGCAGATCTTGTGAAACATAACTGCAATTATTTGCCATGGAAGAAATAAATTGATTCATGTTTATTAGTCTTCTATGTGCACTGAGTTACTCTTTCAGATGAATATTTAAAAAAATTGTATAAAAAGAGATGAATATACAGAAATATTGCATCGTGGTGTTAATCGGCTTGTTATAAGAAATTCCTGAAAATTCTGTTTGTTTAATGTGTACAAGGCACTGAAATAAAAATTGGCTGACTGCTTGTATATACCTGCAGTTTACTGCACTTTGCAGTGGTTTCAGGTACAGAAGAAATGTATTTGTCACTAGTTATCAGCACAAAAAGATTCGATTATGTGTAAATCCCAAAGAAACCCCTCTTGGAAACTCTCAAAGTTGAACCACATACAGCAACAGTTATCTTGTAGTAGGAGAGTGACTGTAATTATCCAGTGTTTTTTTGCAGTGTTTCAAGGAGGTATGTTGTTATGTAATGAGTAGGATAGGTACTCAGGTACAGAATTTCACAGGGAACATATATAATTTATCTATTCATCATACCGTTATCTTGAGAATGAACACTAGCAGGTCTTGCTTGCATTCTGCTACAAGAAAAATTACTGCTGCAGTGATTAGCTTTGGAATGAAGAGAAGACAGGCAAGTGACAGTGGTACAGTGATTGCTACTTTGTAAGCCTTGTTATAAAACTCAGGCACTTATGATGCTTAAAACTTGAAATTCCAGTACAAATTCAGCTTCTACTTGTCACAGTTGCCACTTATAAGGCTTAACACATAGATTTGGCTTTTCTACCATTTCCCCATCTAGCCATTCTCCAGAAATGAAATATCCATGATATGACGAAGTTTTGAATTTGCTTTAACTAGTGCACATCCGGAACATTGTTTAGATTTGTGAGCTTCAGGTAATGATATTTGTATATGCCTTTAGCATGTGCGTATAATTGCAAAGGATTTGCTTCCTATTGATATTTCTTCCTTGCATACATTTTACAGCTTTTAGGATTTCTAAGCAGGTAGTACATTTTCAACACATTCAATGAGTTTTGCCTAAAGATAAGTTTTTTTTTTTTTCTCTTTAGAAAATACATTTATCCCATTTAGGAAGTTCAGTACTGGGGACACCCATGTTTATAGCCTTGGGTTACTTTTTTGTTACCTTCTCACTTATCTTTCTTTTGTGAGACCAGCTGTCAATCATTCTGAACTTAAAGAAAAGGAAAGAGGATATGTGCAGCAGTAGTGGGTGGTACATGCACACTGATTGTGTGTGTGTGTGTGTGTGTGTGTGTGTGTGTGTGTGTGTGTGTGTGTGTGTGTGTGTGTGTGTGTGTGTGTGATAAAGTTAAAATTCCTGAAGTGGCAATAGGGTTGACAAATTACTAGAACTAAGTATTGTTGGACAACTGAAATACTTGACTGAATTCCAAGGGAAAGGAGAAAAGACCCAGAAAAGAAGTCTCCTCCACGTCAGAGTGACATGGAGGAGACTCGCTCAAGACATATATATGCATTTGTAAAATGAATGAATGTTAGCATAGGTCAATGCTGATGTGCACACAGGTTTGAAAAAACTTTGTATATTTATCATAGGACTGTAAGATGTACAGAAAAATAATAATCACACATTATGAAAACCAGAAATGAGCCATACAGAAAAGTAATTGATCATAATAAAAATATTAAAATTATTAATAACATGTGCAGAAAGATTTTTTTTTAATTTAGCTGTAGTCAGAATAAGGCATTTTAAAAGAACATTTGTTTCCTCCATCTGAAGAAAGGACAAGGGCATTGGGAGAAGGGGGCATCCGGAATCAATAGACCCTGTCATGTGTGCACCATTGCTGTGCAGAGTGGCTCTCAGAGACTGAGTGGGTATGTGGGTGTGGTACAGAGTTCAGTGTTCACTGCATATTATTCTTCAAATGCATAATCCCTGCAAATAGAACTACATCTCATGATTCCTTTAAAACAGATTTAAGACATGTGGACCTAAGAGCATAAGGACCACACTTACTTTTACAGTTCAGTAAAACCAATTCACTTCAAGCACACTAAAAGTTTTGTCTATTGCCATTTAGAACCTCTGTCATACTAGTAGCAAGCAGGCATTTGAAGATGCCAAGGAAAGCCTTAAATTCTTGAGAGAATCAAAAGTTGCTGATTATGTACATAAGTTCTCTCTCTCTGTCTTTCTGTAAAGTGATGCTTTATTTACCTCCATAATTATTTGTTTACTTGTAACAAAAATAAAGTTGCACAACTAATTATCTAAAACATAAAAGTGTTAATTTTTGATTTCTTTATTTTCAGATGCTGAAGTTCCAATAGTTAGGAGAATTCTAGACCCATCAGCTGTTGATAAATATGACTTTGAATGTCCTTTATGTATGAGGTATGTACCATTTCTTGTGATATATTTGTACGTGAATTCTCCATTTGATAAAAATAAAAAATGTCATGATATTTAACTTGCAGTAAGATGTATTGAAGTTAAAAAAAAATCTGACATATGGGGAAAAAACTGGTTTGTTGCTGTATAGCACTTGTATGTGATGTTACTTAAGAGTTCTCTCTTCTTTTGATTTGTTTTCTTGTTCTTTACAACATGTTTTACCATATAAAATTAATTCATTGCTAACCTTTCTATTCATTACAAATCAGGATATTCTGGGAACCTGTTACTACTCCTTGTGGTCACACCTTTTGTCGAATGTGTTTGGATCGTTCTTTTGATCACCAACCCAGTTGCCCTCTTTGCAAATCCTGTTTGTCCAATGTGAGTATATTTCTAGCTAGCAATGAAATTTTATTAAAGTTTCAGCTATATGTGTTTAAAGTTCCTTCTGAGAGAGTTCACTAATAAAAATACTAAGTGGTAGAAATGGTTAATGTAAAACGTAGGAGAATCTTTTTCATGTTGTGTTTGTTAACAATAATACAGTATGTTTAGTATCTTACATATCTGTGGGAAACGAGCATCTCTGAAGAAATAAATAATTCTTCACATATACATGGAAAGCAATACAAATGCCCCTGTGGGCACAAATGTACCATATTTCACTGTTTCCATGTAACAAACTCTTCAGAAAACTTGAAAATTATATTGCTGTGGAGCAGAAATTGAACCCTTATTTCCCAATTTCTCTGAGTATATATACTATCCACTACATCACTCAGGACAATGAAGTTCCAAGCAAGTGAAGCTAAACAGATGTAGGAATAGCATGCTCAAATAAAAATTGGGAGCTGAGGGTTCGATTCCTGCTCCAGGTGATTTAATTTTCAAGTTTTCTGAAGAGGTGGTTACATGGAAACAGTGAAAATATGGCACATTTGTGCCAACAATGACACCTGTTTATTACATATTTTGATGGCTTAATTCCTCCTTGTTTTTCACTACCATTGAGAGAATATAAGGGCTGAAAAAAAAAAAGCTAAACTGAATATGCAATGCCATTAACAGAACTTCATATGGATGTACTTTGAGAATAAGTGGATGTCCAGTGCATTTCAGTTGTTTGCACAGTGCATTCCTGGTCTATGTGGTTACAAAATTTTAGTGTTTAATTACCTCATCCTTTTTAATGCACAAATGTATTTTAATCATATTAGTTGAGCACTTGGACTTCATTTTTAAAAATTCATGAGGTAGAAAGTTAGCAGAGAAATGGCTGAAATGGAAAAAGTGGCTGTAGGAAGAACAAAGAGGCACTACAAAGATATATCTTCAAAGAGGTGTGTGATGCTCTTAAGTGATGAATATTTTCACCCTTGCTGTAGAAGGGAGATATTTCATTGCAGTGAGAACATACAAAAATTAATTTCTTGAGCACCAGAGTACCCATAAAAGAAGATTAGTTAGTTAATATGTACACATAAATATACATGAGTTGTGGTGAGAAGTTCAACTGCTGGCCATTATAGTAAAAATTGACAGGCAAAATTCTTCATAAAACAGTAAAATTTAATCTTGTTGTTGGACACTTAACTCCAAATCTCTGTACTGTTGTTCTATTTTGAAATTAAAATTTTTTGAGAAATGTCACTTTCTCATCACAGAAAATTGAACGAATATGGAATCACCAAGGGGTGGTGTTAGGCTCACAAAATAATTTACTGTACCACTTCTTTTGCCACACCAAGATTCAAAGATTTTTTTAATTTTAGGGCATATTTCAACATACAATTTTTGCATTTTTCTTCCATGGTTGACTTTTTAGGAAATCAAAGATATATTTTATATTTCATTTAACTTCTAAATTTCCTGTCACTGAGGTGAATTGATACTTGTATTTGAACTGATTTTCTGCCCTTCTACTTTTCTTTTACACTAACTACCCTCCCACAACCTCTGACATCTAAGTGTAGCTACCTACATCACCGAATGAATATATACAAAATTTCTCAAGTCCAGTTTTGTGTGACATCCATGAACACTGATGAGGTGGTCCATGTTGGAGTAGATGGCTGCATGATACAGCTGTATTTCGTAATACAGTAGTCTGAATCTAGTTTATTTTATGGTAACAATAAAAGTGCCTTAATGAAGTCATTGGCCTTAGTTAAAAGCATGTACTAAATTACTATAAAACATAATCAACATCTAGTTCCTACTGGAACCAGACAGAAACACTGCAGAAGTTTATTTAATGCTGCAGCTGTATAGGTAATGGAGTGCTTACATACATGGCTTTTGTGAGTTAAGGAATTTCCAGAAGAAAGAAGTAAAGAAATAGCATTAAAAATGAGCATCCAGTAAGAAGCTGAACATGGGTTGAGAAAATGCTTAAATTGATTTGGTCAAACGTGTATGTGAGTATCAAAAAATTTCATTTCTAAATGGAGCTGAGAAATCATGACAGTGTACTCACTCTTCTACATAGTTGTTTCAGTAAATCAGTATTTGGCTGGAAAACAAATACCAGTGATAGAATATTTCCTCATGCTCACTTGTTCTTGTGCTCCTTGGGATTTTTTGTGTATTTTTTCAAACTCTTGAAAGTTTGAAATCCCTTTTTGAAATAATCAGTAATGAGATACAAAGAAAAAAATTTCAGAAAATTATTTTCTGCAGCATTTTCAAGACATGAATTGTGTAAGTAAATCGAAAGTAGAAAAAAATCCTCTAATTTATAATATTAAAATGCCTTGGAAATTGTAACAATGATCCAAACATGCTTTTATGTTTAATATATAAATATTTAAATGACATACATATATGGTGTCATATAAACTGCAGCACTTAACATCTGTATGCATTAATCATCATCATCATCATTGTCAACCATTATCAATCCACTGCTGGACGAAGGTCTCCCCAAGTTTCCTCCACAACGGTCTGTCTTGTGCCAGTCTCCTCCATGTCACCCCTGCATACTTTCGAATTTCATCCACCCATCTCCCATGTGGTCTTCTTCTGGGTCTTTTCCTGTCCCTTGGAATCCAATCTAAAATTTCGGCTGTCCATCGATGATCTGTCCTTCTGGCAGTATGTCCAGCCCATTGCCATTTCAGGGATTTAACTCTGATGATGATGTCTTCCACTCTTGTCATTTTTCGGATCCACGAGTTCCTCTTCTTATCTCTCCTGGTTACACCAAGCATGCACCTCTCCATGCTTCTTTGAGTTGTCTGCAGCCTTTGTATGTCTCTTTTAGTTAAGGTCCACGTCTCTGCACCATACGTAAGCACTGGAAGGATGCATTGATCAAACACTTTTCTTTTAAGACATAATGGCATATTGCTCTTGAAAACTATGCTGTTTCTTCCAAAAGCTCTCCAGGCAAGTTTTGTACGCTGATTAATTTCTTCATCAATGTGACCCTCACTTGATATCTGCTGTCTAAGATAAACGTACGTGTCTGTTATCTCCAGCTTTTCTCCATCAATCGATAAATCTTCATTTCTTGTAAAAGCATTGAACATCACTTTTGTCTTCTGAAAGTTCATTTTTAATCCCACTTCTTTACTCTTGTCAGCAAGTTCCTGGATCATACTCTGCAGCTCTGATGGGGTAGTTGCAAAAATGACTACGTCATCAGCAAAACGAAGGTGGGTTAGATAATCTCCATTAATCTTTATCCCCTTGTTTTCCCAGCTCAGCGACTGAAAAACACCCTCCAATGTGGCATTAAAGAGCTTCGGAGATATGGTGTCACCTTGTCTCACTCCCTTTCCAATTTTTACGTGTGTTGTATTTTCAAACAGCCTAATCTTTGCACTTGCATTTTCATAGATGTTATTAATAATATTAATGTATGCATCTTCAATACCGCAGGTTTTCAGAGCCATTGTAACTGCTGATGGTTTCACCAAATCAAAGGCTTTTTCATAATCGATAAAAGCCATGCACACTGGAAGTTCATATTCCCTCGCTCTTTCAATTAGTTCTCTCAGCACGTGGATATGATCTATTGTGCTGTAGCCACTCCTGAATCCAGCTTGTTCTCTCGGTTGAGCCATGTCCAGTGTTACCTTCAAGCGGTGTGAAAGAACTTTAGTGAAGATTTTATAAACTACTGATAGGAGGCTGATAGGTCTGTAGTTTCCGAGATCCTCAATGTCACCTTTCTTATGTAGCAGGATCATTGTAGCGGTGTTCCAATCCTCAGGAATCTTTCCTTCATTAAGGCATCGAGTGAAAATTTGGGCGAGTACTGTTTCGATTTCTCCACTTGCTTCTTGTATGATGTCTACAGTAATTCCATCTTCTCCTGGAGCTTTTCCTCGCTTCATGTTCTTGATTGCATGTGCAACTTCTGCTGGAAGGACTGGAGGAACTCTGGTACTGGTATCTTTCATGATGTCTGGAGTGCATATATCATCCCTTTCATATAATTTGGAGTAGAAATCTTTCACTCTTGTCAAAATTTCGCCTCTATTTCTTGTTACAGAACCATCTTCTTTTCTCAGTGCCATAATCTGTTTTCTTCCCTTACTGAGATGTCCCTTTGCTATCTTTAGGCTTTGGTTGTTTTCAATTGCTTTCCTCACTAGTTCACAGTTGAATTTCCTTACGTCTTCAGTGATACTTTTTCTTACTGTCTTGCATAGCTCTATATATTCCACTTTGGAAGTCACATCTTCTTTAGTTGTCCTCATCTCTCTTCTTTTTTGCATCAACATTTTGGTTTTTCCTGATAATTTGTTCACATGCAACTTGTTCTTAGACCCAGCTAATTTTGTTGCTGTTTCCATAAGAGCTTTGGTTACTTTTCTGTTAACTTCAGAGATGTCCACTTCTTCCGATGTTAGGCCTTCTAAAGCAGAGAACCTGTTCTTCAGTTCTAACTTGAAGGTATTATGGTGTTTTTTAAGGTTGGTTATGTCAATAGATTTTGTTTGTCTTATGAGCTTGCCACGTTCAAGTTTAGTGTTGAGGTGCATCTTACATCTCACCAATCTATGGTCACTACCTGTGTTGAACTTGTTTAGCACACTGCAGTCTTCTATGACGAATTTTTTGTTACACATAATAAAATCAATTTCACTTGTCGTCCCATTTGGATGTCTCCATGTCCATTTCCTGTGTGGCTTTTTCTTGAAGAAGGAGTTCAAGATGAAAAACCCTTCTGCCTCTGCAAACTCAACGAGAGTATTTCCACGCTGGTTTCTGTTGCCATGACCGAATTTACCTACTGAAGTTTCATTCTGTTGCTGTTGCCCTATTTTTGCATTGAAATCTCCCATAATTATTTTCAAGTGCTGCTTACCTTTATTATTTAGATGACAAATTTCCTCATAAAATTCTTCAATTTCTTCTTCAGGATGACTTGTGGTGGGTGCATAAGTTTGAATAATCTGAGCCTGGTATCTTTTCGAGAGTTGGATAACAAGTCGTGCAGCTCTGTCAGAGGAACTTTCAACTTCTACAACTTTATCCTTCAGTTTCTTGTTTATTATAAATCCAACACCACTAGTTCTGCCAGTATCTGTCCCACGATAGTAGAAGAGATGTCCACTTTTCAGTTCGATGAGATCTTCTCCTTTTCTCCTTACCTCACTTAACCCCACGATGTCCCACTTGATCCTTTGTAGTTCCTCTTCCAATTCAAGAAGCCTTGATTCAGAAGATAATGCATTAATAGGTTGCACTAATTTGGCTTGCAATTCTTACTCTAGTGCAATGTATAGGATTCATACTTATAAAACATAATTAAATACTACTATTATGAAACATAGCAGGATTAAGAATGAAAACTCATAAAAAATGGCATTCATGATTTTATGTGTGTGTGAGGGGGGGGGGGATTTTCATGATTTTTTCTATTACTTTCCAGTTTGTGCATTTCATGTTGTTCAACTGTCTATTCAGCTCTTCAGTAGTTTTTTTTTTAGAAGAAGAATCAGGTAGCCATTCTTTTTGTGTTGGTGCTTTTCTATAGTAGACACTTTTTTACTTCTAAAAATAAATCCTTTTATTCCTATTTCAACTATGTAAATTGTGTTTAAAAATCATGATGTGAAAAATATTTTTCTGCAAAATAATTGTGTGTTTCTTCAATGGCATTAATAATTTTAGTTAATAATTATTCAAGGTACCAGAGTGACCTGAAAGATATGTAATAACAAATTTTAAACAGTGATGTAAACATATTTATATTAGATTATCTGCCAAATCCCACCCACTGTATTTCATAAATTCTGGAGTGCAAATATTACATCACTCTGGAATAAATAGTTTGTTTCCTTGTATGTTTTGCAAATAACTATTTTTTCTAAATATGGCAGTTAGCATGACAATTTTGAAAATTTAGATGCTGTATTGTTAAACTTCTCATTTCATAATCATGAACTGGGAAATTTATATGGTTTACCAAAACATGTTTGCTAATCTTCTATCTCAAGAAGCTTTTGGATAAACTTTTCAAAAATTAATTATCTGACTGTTGCTTAGATCCACAAGATGAAGTCCTATTCATTGTCTTAGGTATTTCAGTAATTGCAGGTTAACTGATTCATTACATCATAGTAAATTTCTTATATATTGTAATACCTATTTGTATACAAGGGATTTGGTCAAAAGGTTTACAAATAAATATATATATATATGAATAAAGAAGCATGATTAGAACTTTCAGAAGACAAAAGTGATGTACAATGCTTTTACAAGAAATGAAGATTTATCAATTGATGGGGAAAAGCTGCAGATAACCGATACTTATATTTACTTTGGACAGCAGATATCAAGCGAGGGTCACATTGATGAGGAAATTAATCCGCATTTAAAACTTGGCTGGGGAGCTTTTGGAAGAAACAGTATAATTTTCAAGAGCAATATGCCATTATGTCTTAAAAGAAAAGTGTTTAATCTATGCACCCTTCCAGTCAGGGACGCGCGAAGGGCATTTGCCACCTGATTGTAAGAGAATATTTTCAATTTTTATTCATTTTTACATGAAATAAATATCTTCAATATTATTTTTTATTTTCGGTAAATTAGGAGTTTTCATAAAACACAATTATTTGCCTCATCTAACCCTGAAGGGGAAAAACAAATCTGTAAAACTAGTTCAGATGATGCTGCAAATAATGAATAATCTAAGAAGTCATCTTCCTCAGTGTGTGTGTGTGTGTGTGTGTGTGTGTGTGTGTGTGTGTGTGTGTGTGTGTGTGTGTGTGTGTTGTGTGTGTGACACCAAGAAAGATAAAAACAGGAACTCGTGTGGATAACGAAAATGACAAGAGTGGAAGACACATGATCAAAGTAAAATCCCTGAAATGCCAGGGCTGGACATACTATCAGGAGAATAGACAACTGAAATTTTTGGCTGGATTCCAAGGGCCAGGAAAAGACCCAGTAGAAGACCACGTGGGAGATGGGGAGATGAAATTTGAAAGCATGTGGGAATGAAATGGAGGAGACTTGTCCAAGACAGACCGTTATGGAAGAAACTTGAGACCTTCATCCAGCAGAGGATTGGTAATGGTTGACAATGATGTTACCCTTATTGCATCGATCCTTTTTTCTTGCCTTGTTTCCCAGCATGGTTTTACGGTCAACGCTAGAAGCTCTTTCTTTAAAATTTGCCAATGGTAAGGTAATTCAGAGAAGAAAGCATATATTTCTTAAACAGTGCTGCAAATGTTCACGATCTGTAGATATTTTTTCATCATTATTTACGGCCAGAGTTAAAGTATGAGCTGCTCAAAGTACATAAAATGCATACAGGTTTTAGGTCAAAAAATTATGTTTTCTGAAGTCCATTGTGTTTTTCTTCATATTGGTCCCATTGTCATAGTGCAGGCTATGCGTATCATGAATGCTGAGATCTTCAAGATTTAAACAAATTTTAGAAATTTTTTTTTTTAATCCTTTGCCCGCAGTATTCGTTACTGAATAAAAATTATTCTCTGATTTAAAGACGGTTTCTATTGAATTATACTGTATAATGAATTATTTTTACTAAAAAAATGAATGTGCCATGTAACATTACTATTTCTCACAGTAAAACGTTTTATGAACTTCTTCCATGTCACTGATATTAATTTATCAACCGTAAAACTTGATTGAGGCATCCTGCCGCCCCCAAAATCAGGCGCTCGGGTGCTTTGCACCTGTTGAATCCCTCTCTTGGTGCGTCCCTGCTTCCAGTTCTTATGTATGGAGCAGAGACGTGGACTTTAACTAAAAAAGACATACGAAGGCTGCAGACAAGTGAAAGCAGAACTGAGAGATGCATACTTGGTGTAACCAGGAAAGATAAGAAGAGGAACTCGTGGATAAGGAAAGTGACAAGAGTGGAAGGCTTCATGATCAGAGTAAAATACCTAAAATGGCAATGGGTGGGACATGTTGCCAGAAGAACAGACCACCAATGGACAACCGAAATTTTAGACTGGATTCCAAGGGACAGAAAAAGACCCAGATGAAGACGACATGGGAGATGGATGAAATTTGAAAGCATGCTGGAGTAGCATGGAGGAGAGTGGCTCAAGACATCATCATTATTGTCAACCATTATCAGTCCACTGCTGGATGAAGGTCTCTCCCAAGTTTCTTCCACAACGGTCTGTCTTGCACCAGTCTCCTCCATATCACTCCGGCATGCTTTCGAATTTCATCCACCCATCTTCCACGTAGTTTTCTTTTGGGACTTTTCCTGTCTCTTGGAATCCAGTCTAAAATATTGGTTGTCCATTGGTGATTCATCTCTGCTCCACATCTCTGCTTTGTATATAAGCACTGGAAAGATGTGCATTGATTAAACAGTTTTCTTTTAAGATACAATGGCATATTGCTCTTAAAAATTGTACTGTTTCTTCTAAAAGCTCTCCAACCAAGTTTTATGTGCCAATTAATTTCTTCATCAATGTGACCCTTGCTTGATATCTGCTGCCCAAGGTAAATGCTGGAATCAGTTATCTCCAGCTTTTTCCCATCAATTGATAAATCTTCATTTCTTGTAAAAGCATTGTTCATCAGTTTTGCCTTCTGAAAGTTCATTTTTAATCCCACTTCTTTACTGTTGTCAAAAAGTTCCTGGATCATAATCTGCAGCTCTGAAGGAGTAGTTGCAAAAATGATGTCATCAGCAAAATGAAGGTGAGTTAAATAATCTTCATTAATCTTTATTCCTCTGTTTTCCCAGTTCAATGATTGAAAGACATTTTGCAATTGGCATCAAAGAGTTTGGGAGATATGGTGTCATCTTGTCTCACTCCCTTTCCAATTTTTATTGGTGCTGTATCTTCAAATAGCCTAACCTTTGCACTGGCATTTTCATAGATGTTATTAATAATACTGATGTATGCATTTTCAATACCACAGGATTTCAAAGCCATTGTAACTTCTGATAGTTTTACAGAATCAAAGGCCTTTTCATAATCAATAAAAGCCATGTATAATGGGAATTCATATTCCCTCGTTCTTTCAATTAGTTCTCTCAATACATGAATATAATCTATGGTTCTGTAGCCAGTCCTGAATCCATCTTGTTCTCTCGGTTGTGCCATGTCCAGTGTTACCTCCAATACTATCTTAATGAAGAAGACTACATAGATCACTATTCTGCTGGCATTTATAGTGCCTGCAGAATAGTGGTCTATGCAGTTTGGTACAGTTTTATCTACATTTTATGGAAGAGAAATGTTCAGGTTTTTTATGGTGTAGAACTTTAATTCATGTTTTGGCAAATCAAGTCTAGGAAAGTTATGTCTATGGTTCCTTAGCTGCACTACAGAGAAGATTCTAGTGTGTACTAAGGATTTTAATTGTTGCAGTTATTTCTGTTGTGAAGTTTATTAGGTTCTCTATGTAACATTAGGTACCTTTTTTAATGTATGGTGATTTTCTTTTCATTTCTTCCCAGATCCGAAATGAAGCACAGTGTTCCGAAGTAAGTTAAGTAGTCAGTGGTGTATTATCGTTAGATTTTAAAAATAAACTGCCCAAAAATGTTAGGGATGTTACAGGAAAAAGAAGATTGACAGCATGTAAAGCAACCACATGCATTGAATTATGGCCAACATACGATACAGAGCATGAAATAGTCAGACGAAAAGTGTAAGGTGGTATTTTGTCATTCAAGCAGAACTCCTTGTATGCTTGTCACCCAGAAGGAATGACAAGCATACAAGGCTTACCTTGATTATTCAGTACATTGTGACATGTTCTCAGTTGATCACAACTTCTTGGAACCACCATGGCATACTGTAGATGAGATTATTTAGTTGGTTTGGGGGTGCTCCTCCCCTAGATGAGGCAAGTGGTCACAAAGTTCTGAAAGTGTCATAGGGGCTCTGTGCCTCCTGTCAGAATTCCTCTGTGTTTCGTCTCAGATTTGCTGATTGGGATTAATATTGAGGGAGCTTGAAGGTGGAATTTAAATGTGTGATCTTCAAATTTGTGAACCATGATGTGAGCTTGATGAGGTCATACATTATCATTTGCAAAGAGGAAATTATGACCTGTCGCACTGGGTGGTGAGGATGTCACAGAGCTCCTGATGATACACACTAGTGTTCATGTGACTTTGATGAACATAAAAATCCATGTGGCCAATGAAGCTTATCCCTCTGCGCACCATGACCAAGCTGCTAGCAGTGGAACGGATGCACAGGTAGGCATAAATGCTGACTGCTACATGTTCCTTAGGTTTTCCAGATGCAGTCACTAACTGTCGGAATGTAAGCCAAATCTGGACTCATTGAAGAATGGAACACTGTGCCCCCCCCTCTCTCTCTCTCTCTCTCTCTCACACACACACACACACACATAGGTGTTGTCACGTCCACTCGCATTTTGCTTGCTGGGCTTCTGCAGACAGTTGTATTCAGTACAGTGGACATCTTGACCATTGACTTTCCTGATGCAGTTAATTATGGGCCATTTGGCCACACTGCAACACCAATGGCACTGTAAATCGTGATACCAATAACAGCATCTTAGGTGTCACAATTAGACATTGTGGGTCTTCTGTGAGCTTCTGTTGTGAGGTTTAGTAGGCCATAGTCTTTGGATGACTACTCTGTTGTTTTGTGATATCTCCTTGCATTTGTTACTCTCCCAGCTATTGTTCTGACCCAACAACATTTGCATAAACACTCATTTGGGTTCTAAATCATAATATCAATAACTGTTTTTGAGCAGTTTGCTTTATTTTTTTCTCTTCATTAAAACAAGTGGTCCATATGATTGGATTGAAAGGAATTCACAAGCACTAGAAAATTTAGTCATTTGTTTCTAGTTCCATGTTAACAACCTGAGTACTCGCAAAGGCTGAACAAAAAAAGACAAAGCTTTCTGATAAATAGAATGGTATGGGAAAGTTCAAATGTATTGACATGTTACCATACGTTTGCACATACACAGAACTCTTCATTTCTTCAGGTGTTCATAATGGGTTCATTAAGTGCAGTACGAGACATGAGACTTACTCTGATTAAAAGATATGAAACTTGCATTTAATTTTGCAAGAAAATTTGAAAGTTCTAAACCTATCAGCTGGTTTCTTTAGTGGGGATCTTTTTCAAATGAGAACCAATTGTTCTTGTGGAAATCTAACCATGTATTATGACTTTTAAAAGTACAGTACTACTATTGAGGAGTACAGTGCTGAAAATCATTTAGTATCAATTTTTTTTTTTAATTCTCTGAAAGTCTTGAGATTGAATGCTGTGAGAAAATAGTGTTATTCAGTACATACATATCACTAAGCCATTCTCTGAGATTCAGAGGTTAGCTCCACAAAGAAATACACAAAACGAATGAATTTTTAACTGATTATTTACTTACTGTTGCCATATCAAACTTCTCCATTTACAGTGATCTTGACACACAACTCAGGCTTCACTGGCATCCATCACACAGCACAAGACCTTTTATACTTCATACTCATAATCTTTTTCTCATGCTGACACTTTTGAATCTGATCCTCCCATGACTTCCTTGGCCTTCCTCTGCCTTTCCTTCCTGCCACTTGGGCTAAAAAAATTTCTTATAGTAAGCATCTCGTCACTCATTCTTTCAACATGTCCAAACCACCGAAGCATATTAGTCTCCACCTTGCTAACAACATTTTGCTTCGCATCACACAACTGCAACACATCTTCATTCCTCACACAATCAGAATGTGTCTTGCCTCAAACCCTTCGTAAGTAATACATTTCACCAGCACACAAATGACTCCTTTGTTTCTTCTGTAGTACCCATGTTTCACTGCCATACATCAGAGTAGGAACAATTAATTTCATACACAGCCATGCAGGACTCTCTTGAGAACCCGTCATTCCTGTGAAAACCTCCCAGAGCAGCCATGACTTACAATGAAGATTTCACTCACCTACCCATTTCACCATCCAATTTGTTCTTTTTATCAAACATGCTTCCTAAATACAAATCCATTCACCTGGTCAATCACTGTGCCATCTAGACTTATATTACGTTCAGTGCCAACAGTTCCTCGCTCAAAAACCACAACTGGTAGAAAGCCAATTCATGCCTTTCTACCTTCTCCTTCCTATCTTTTGCTTTACTCTGGGGAACCAGCTTAGCTACTTCATGCTTCTTACAACAATATTCATCCACAGAAACTCTACTTTGCAACATCCCCAAATAGGCTTCCTTCTTTCTCTTTACTGCCTCTTCAATCTCACTATTCCTTCAAGCATCACCTCTGTTGTTACCCATTATTGTGGTGCCACAGACCTCTTCAGCAGCAGTGACAACACAGTTCTTAAAACATTACCATTTCTTTTCGACCTCCCTCTCACATGACTTCAGCTCCTTCAATCTTTCTCTGAGTAAGTGTTATTCAGTGAAAATAAAAATGTGTATTTAGTTAAACATTACTTCAATACAGTATTGTTTAAAATACTGCAGGGTAATTTTAGCAAATGCTTCTGATGTACAGATCCAGCAAAATCAGTGATTATTGTAAAAATCCCATTGCAGCGTAATAAGTTTTTGTCGCCATCTGGAATGTGAAGTGTAGTGTGCAATGTAATGACGTAGGATTGTGTGGCTTTTGTCAATTAAAAGCACATTTAACATGGAAAATGACATTGACAGAGTTAGCAAAATCCTCAGGCAGTTCACTGGAGGAAGGAGGGGTAGTTTTAGCAAGATAGTGCAGTGTCTGATACACCAAGACAAATACGTTCAAGCTATCCCTTTTGTTTGGAGTTTTAATAATTTTGAAATAGCTGTGATCACTGTAGGGGTGAGACATAGACTTTCGTGCTAAGTCCCGCCTTCTTTCAGATAGGCGTCCGTGAGTTAAGTTAACAACTTCCCCCCACAGCAAATAATCTGTGGTTCTCACTCTCGTAATTTATTAATAATAAATTTATCATCCAGGCCCCTCTTCCTCCGCCTTTCTGTGTAATTATCCGTGAATCAAGGAAGGGAGAGAATGGCTACTGTAAGGCACTTCGTCAACTTCAAAAAATACTTCGTGAATAAGAAAGATAATAAATTTAATGAATCAAAGTACTAGTGAGAGTCTGGTTCCGGTGCCAATGTCCGCGTCGACAAATTTGTGGCATGCGTCGTCCATCACGATGGGTTCAATCTCCAATCCGTTGCCCTAACGCCACTCTAATTATCCGAGTTGTTCCGACTCCAGTCTGTAATTCGAAACACTCGGTTTCACGCTAACAACCAGGAACTGCGTTCCTCGGAGCATAAAATCTTCACAGCCTATCCGTCTTCCAGACACTCGTTGCAAATCCTTTTCACTTTCTCTCGAAGCCTCTAGCTTCCCGCAAATAACAGGAACTGCGTTCCTCGGAGCGTAGACGCCGCACGTCTACCCGCCGTTCAAGCGCACCTCGCAATCTTTCTTCTCTCTCCCGAAGCACACGGCTTCACGCAAAAACCAGGAACCGCATTCCTCGGAGTCAAGCTCCCGACGTCTACTCGCCTTCCAAGCGGCTTCGCAATCTCCCTTCTCTCTCCCGAAGCTATCTCTTATCCCCCTCGCTCTAGAAGACCCCTCCTTTCTTTTTCGGCCCCCTCTACCACGAGGCGCTGACCTCTTACAAGGCGCTGACCTTGTCAGGTCCTGGAGCGAACCTGACCTTTGTCCGCAGGCACCCTTTCTTCGAATCTGCACCCCAGCCGCTCCTGCTTCTGGGGAAATCACTCTCCCTCACTTATTGTCTCCGTGCTCGACGACACACCACACATTCCACCTAACGGACTACTGTACGTGGAAACCAGACTCTATACAAACGGAACAAAACATACAACAATACTGACATTCTTTTACACAAAGGACGTATTCAGTCTTCCTAGACAGGCTGGCGCCCTTCTAACCTTGGGCATTGTATATGCACACAGTTAATGAAATAAAGTTATTTCCTTGTTTTCATGTACATAAATTAGCACTAGATCATATCTTAATTGATATGCATCTCATTATTACTTTTCGCCCTTACAATCACCATAAAAATTGAATGGGGATTTGTCACCATCAAATTCATGTGTGTGGAGCTACAATCTTGAGAAACTGAAAATGAGCTTACTTTATCTTACTAGGTGGTATTACTTTATCTTGCTAGATGGTATACTCAAAAGTGTGGGACACATTTTTAACATTTTTTGTAATCTGTATTGTTAAGATGTTTTTTAATGGTTTCAAGAGCTTTTGAGGTATATATAATTATTACAACTATAACACTGAGTTGCTATTGAAAAAACACTGGAATGTTGGGCTCTTGTTTAAAATAATCATCCTGTATTTTCAGAATCGTGTGCAAGAGCTTTTGTTGTTCTGTGGTACTTAAAGTAGACTGAAACATGCGTAAATGACAATCATTGCAGATGAGAGCCAACCTGTAGAAATTATGAATGAAAAAATATGAATGGACATTAAAAAAATTCAGAGAAAGGCAGGTCTCATTCACTCTCCCTACCCCTAAAAAGCCAAATCCTAAAAAAATCATGTAAAACATTATACAAAAATATGGAATAAAGCCTTAAAAATGTAAATAAAAAGACTAACAATTATAGTTGTAAATGCATTTATGGCACCTCTATTCATAGTGATTGTTTAATTTTTTTCGGGTCTTTTAGAGGTTATTTTTAATGAAAGTTGGTTGTCAAATTTTCGAACTAAAGCCTAGTTCGTCATCAGGACTATGTCACTGGAGTAGTTGCTGCCACTCAATTGGAAGAGACCATCCGCAATTATCGTTAATTGTGGTACTTCTTCTTCTTGCTACCACAATTAACGATAATTGCGGATGGTCTCTTCCAATTGAGTGGCAGCAACTACTCCAGTGACATAGTCCTGATGACGAACTAGGCTTTAGTTCGAAAATTTGACAACCACTTTCATTAAAAATAACCTCTAAAAGACCCGTAAAAAAAAAAATTAACAATCACTATGAATAGAGGTGCCATAAATGCATTTACAACTAGGATTAAAACCACATACGGGCTGGATATATGGCGAAACATCAGAAAGATAGAAAGGAGTAAGTGCAAAAGCGACAAATGTAAGTCACAACTGTATTTTCTTAAGAAATGTAAAAGAGCTAATTTTGTTCCACCTTCTTTGAGACTCACGAAAAACATCGCGGAAAATCTGTCAAGAAATTTTATTAGAAAAATAGAACTAAAAGCGGTGAATGGCGCGATTCGTAATAATAAATTCAAAACTATTGAGCAATGTGAACGAATAGAAGCTCGTATTTGGACCTCTTCATTAGGTGAAATTCCGGAAGCAGAAAAGAAAAATATTGATAATTGGTTAGCTAAAGCAGTGAGAGATAAAAACAAAAAGTTTAAGGAAAAATTGAAAATTAAAGAAAATAAATGGTTAAGTCCAAAGTTAATGTCTACAGCACCTGGCCCACAGTTAATACCATCCACCACTAACAAACATGTCATGGATCTGACGGAAGAAGGAGGTAGATGAAAACCTGATTAATCTCCTCAATAAGGGATATAATTACAACCTTTCCTCCGCAACACTTGATAAAAAACGCATATACTGATTGATTTAGAAAGCATCTGTAGTAAGGTAGAAAGAGAAGATGAAAATACAGCAGTTACTTTAAGGAAAGAATTCTCAGACTGCGTCTCAAAATTTGTAAAAAAGCCAGTAAAAGTTGATTACAATTTTAATAGAAGTGCCATTACTGACCTTAAAAAATTCAAAGCCAATGATAAAGTAGTAGCACTGAGAGCAGATAAGAGCAAAGTTTTGGTATTGGTAGAAAAAGAGAAGTATTACAATAAAATGGAAGCTGAATTGAGCAAGCCTTATTATGAAGAACTCAATGGTAATCCTATAGATCAAACTGTAAAAAATCTTAAGAAATTAATCAGCTCTTTAAGAAATAAAAAACAGCTTAATGAGCTCTTCAAAAACTTCTCCAAAATTCAGTCAAGAATTCCACAGATCTATGGTACGATAAAAGTTCACAAAGAAGGCCATCCAATAAGACCTATAATAGACACTAGAAATTCGCCACTCTCCAACATTAATTATTATTTGCTTGGTCACCTCAGAGATATTTTCCCTTCTCCTCCCTACCTACTAAAAATTCCATGCAGCTAAAAAGAAAACTGGACAACTTGCCAGAATTAATTCATCCAGTAATGGCAAGCCTGGATATAGTCTCTATGTATACCAACATTAACCTGGACCTCCTACTGGAATTCATTGCAGATGACCTTGCGGAAAAAATAGTATTCCATAATCACAATAGAGAAATACTACTTGGCATATATGAACTGCTCCTATTTTCCTTCAAGAATAATTTCTTCCAGTTTGGAAAGAAATATTACAGGCAAACTTCAGGACTTGCAATGGGTTCTCCACTAGCACCTCTGCTAGCAAATTATTATATAAGTAAACTAGAGGCAAAAATCCTTATACAACCCTCCTTGTTTGCTCTCTATGTAAGGTACATGGATGATGTCCTAATTATAGTAGATACTGTGGACCAATCTCTACCCTCTCAGATTCTGGAAGAATTTAACTTACTAGAGAATACCTTGAAGTACACCCTGGAACAGGAAAAAAGACCATAGCATCAATTACCTGGATTTAACCTTGACCTCAAGAGAAGGAAAATATTCACTCAGCTTTTAGAAAACCCACCAACACAGGGAAGATGTTAGACTTCTGCTCATTCCACCCTGATTATATTAAATCGAATACAGCAAGACAATTTTTGGAAAAAATTGAAATCCTGGTCTCTTCAGCTTCTCAAAAGATCTTCACAAAGAAGAATTAAAGGAAATGTTGGCAGAAAACAATTACCCCTCCCCATATGTTGAGAAAATATTTAAACAAGTGCCAAAAAAGAAGCAGGAAAACACCAACTTCAAATTCACCAGCAAAATTACGTACCACAAGGGACTTTTCGAGAAACTGAAAAGGATCGGAGCAAAATATAATATCAGGCTAGCTCCAGATCTTAATAACAAAATAAAGAAATTCCTGCCAGCTTTAAAGCAGAAAGAATTGGACATCCAATTGCAAGAAGGAGTAATTTACTGCATCGACTGTAACTGCGGACTCAGCTATATAGGAGAAACAGGGAGAAGTATTAAGGTCGAATGAAAGAACACCAAGCAGCTATTAGGAACATTGGGAACAAAACAGGGCTAGACAGACATGTACAAGCAAGTGGACACTCCATAAATTGGGACTCAGTGAAAATAATCGCCCACCAGTCAAACTTAGTAAAGAGAAAACTAGAAGAAGGGATCGAAATAGCAAGAAGAAGAAGTACCACAATTAACGATAATTGCGGATGGTCTCTTCCAATTGAGTGGCAGCAACTACTCCAGTGACATAGTCCTGATGACGAACTAGGCTTTAGTTCGAAAATTTGACAACCAACTTTCATTAAAAATAACCTCTAAAAGACCCGTAAAAAAAAAAAAAAAGTTATTCCACTAACAATTATGTTTAGAGAAAATAAATCACCCCACCTCAACTCAGGAAAAGCAAGGGAAACCATGTAAAGAGGAAGCAATGTTTCCTTTTGTGGCATAAGTTTTTAAGCTTCTTGATTGTTTTGAATCTAGGTCTTCCTCTTCTGATGATGAAGATTGGAGACATTTCCTAAAATGCCTAGGAACATCCAGAGAACTTGGGGAAGAAGAAGTAGGAGGGGTTCTCACTGCAAAGATATCCTCTCCCAAACTGATATGGAGTATCTGAGCAGTTCAGAGATTTGTAGAAACTCTGAGGAATTAACACATATCATGAAAAAATCCCATGAGGTTCCTGCCATTGAGATGATTGGAAGGCTTTGTTGTAGTACATCCCAGTGCTCTGAGAGAATTTAGACATTCCTGTTTGGAAACAAATGGAGGAAGCTCTCTGAGAAGAAATTGATAGAATATTTGAGATTGCTTTGCTGAACCAAGAACAGATTTCTACAGATGGTCTTTGCTGAGTCCTGTTGGTTTGGAAGGCTGAGGGTGGAATTGCTTTCACCAAGATAAAAGCTGAAGTTGATTTGGAGTGCATTTCTTTAACTGTGGAAGTAGTCTTATTCCTGGTTGAAGATAGTTTGAAACTTCCAGGAATTGCCTTGAGGGGAGGAGCCAAGATGGAGGAAGAAGAGGATGAGGCAGAAGTTACTGAGGCATAAGAGCGAAAATGTGGATTTTCGGGATGAGAAGAGATGAGACTCCTTACATAGTCAGGAATAAGAATTGCCTCAACTTGCTCTGAAACTTTGGGGTTAAAAGTGGCTTCATCTTCTGTTGCCACACTGTGGCAACAAATGGTGGCATTTATGGCTAATCTGATGGTCCTATTTGCCTGTGCTTGAGTTTAGAGCAAATCCACATTTTGCTCCAAAGTACTGGAAACTTCAACATGTGTACTTAAATGCAATCTGAAATTTGGTTTGATACCTGAGCAAAAGGAATATGTTATAATTTCTGAACTAAAGCTTTTGTAGTGGAAAAGAACGTGTGGAGATGAAGGGAAAACAAATTTTTAACAGTTGCCCCAATGCATAAATTACTGCAAAGCTGATAAAATGTTGAGCGTTCGTGAAGCAACTAATGAAATTAAAAATCTCCCCCTCCCCCAGATTTGAGAGTAATGTGCATCTCAGTGAAGTTCATTTCATTACTTCTGTCACTTTTATCAGAAAAGCAGCAAGAAAATTAATCAATTGTAAGTTATGACATACTGAAGGAAACTTACAAAGTGCCTTTATGAATAATGAAACACAGATATGTGCTGACCTTGCCATTACCTCAATGGAATTAAAAGAAATTACACCAAGTGAAAAACAAAGCTAAAGGTATACTGATCATTCTTCAATTTCAAGACTGATATGATAATTAACATTTTTATGCACACATTTTAAAACGTCTCTCTATGATGCTCTGCTCTGTAAATGGCTACTAAAGTAGGAATGCAACTAGTGGGAAGTTTAACATAACAGTTCCACTGCTGCCACATTTGTGTGGCAATTTTTGCACATGAGGTAGCATATTTATAATCAGACATGACTGCCAGTTATTTCTTCCATCATTTTAAAGTTACTAAAAAACTGAATAAAGCCAAAATACAGTATATGCGTTAATAAGATTTCCAGCAAAAATTGAATTCAAAATGCAGTTTTTGAATGCATTGGCTCAAAAGATTGGAGTAAGCATTTGTTGTGTTAATGCAGGACTTCTTTGAAGGGGATAAAAATTTTCTGTTCTTGTTAACATCATATACACTGACGAAAAAAAAAAAAAAAAACCCAACACCAAGAAGGGGTTGTGTTGGATAAACGACAGTTGGTAGGCGGTGAGAGTACATCTGTAAGATGACGTCTATGCAAATTTCGCGCTCGGCGCATACGTGTGGCGCTAGTAGCGCCCTCGGAACATGCATAGCAGGTTTGCTGTAAATACACGCTGTAACGTTCGTGAGCGTTAGTTATCATTGAGATTCGACGTAGTGTGTTGATGTTAGTCAAGAATGCCTTTAAGAAGACAAAGAAACCATTATCAACAGCTCGCGGAGTTTGAACGAGGTCATGTAATAGGGCTACGAGAAGGTGGATTTTCTTTCCGTAATATTGCAGAACGACTTGGCAGGAATGTAGCCACTGTGCATGATTGTTGGCAGCGGTGGTCAAGGGAAGGTACTGCCTCAAGAAGACCGGGTTCCGGCCAGCCACGTGTCACTACTGAGAGGGAAGACCGCTGTGTACGGCGTATGGCCGTGGTGCATTGTACCGCGTCTGCGGCAGCAATTGGAGCTGCAGTTGCAAGCACAGTGACACAACGAACTGTTACAAATCGGTTACTTGAAGGACAGCTCTGAGCCAGACACCCTGTAGCATGCATTCCACTTACCCCAAACCACTGCCATTTACGACGTCAGTGGTGTCAAGCTAGAGCTCATTGGATGACGGAGTGGAGATCTGTTGTGTTTTCTGATGAAAGCTGGTTCTGCCTAGGTGCCAGTGATGGCCGTGTGTTGGTTAGAAGGAGGCCAGGTGAGCGCCTGCAATCAACCTGTTTGCGTCCGAGACACACTGGACCTACACCTGGAGTTATGGTCTGGGGAGCAATTTCCTATGACAGCAGGAGCACTCTCGTGGTTATCCCACGCACCCTGACGGCACAGTTGTACGTCGGTCTGGTGATTCAACCTGTTGTGCTGCCATTCATGAACAGCATTCCAGGGGGTGTTTTCCAACAGGATAACGCTCGTCCGCATACCGCTGTTGTAACCCAACATGCTCTACAGAGTGTCGACATGTTGCAGTGGCCTGCTAGATCACCAATCGAGCACGTATGGGACATCACTGGATGACAACTCCAGCGTCACCCCCCAACCGGCATTTACCGTCCCTGTATTGACCGACCAAGTGCAACAGGCATGGAACTCCATCCCACAAACTGACATCCAGCACCTGTACAACACAATGCATGAACGTTTGCGTGCTTGCATTCGACATTCTGGCGGTTACACTGGTTATTAATGTACCAGCATTTCACATTTAAAATGGCTTTTCTCGCGCTTACAATAAGCTGTGGTCTTGAAACCTTAATCGATTAAATATGTTACCTATACAAATGTATTGCCGCCATTTCATTCCTCTACAGCACTACAAAAGAAGTGGCCACATTTCACTAAACACAATCCATCTATACTCATTCACGACCATGCTCATTGTCATGTTGCCCAAACAGTGCAGGAACTTTTGCGAAGATGGCATTGGGAAACCTTGAAGCACCCACTGTATTTCCCAGGCATGCGTCCCTGTGACTTTGATCTGTTTCCCAGATTGAAGGTACCCACATGAAAACAACCTTTTCGTGGTTCTCTTGAGGTACTCCATGCCATAGACTGAACTATTCCTGTGACTCTTCCCCCGGTTATCGGCTCTCTTCCAACTGTCGATGTTCCGTGTGTTCTGATGCCTACTGCTGTGGATCCTGTTCAGTATCCTTCGATATTGCAGCTATGAAGAGAAACGGATCTGCTGACGGCATCTCCCAAAGAAATGCCATCAGCAGATCTGTTAAAGATCTGGACTAAAGTTATTCATATGGCCGGGGATTACATTGAGGGACAGTGATGTTCCATTCATATCTAAATACAGTGTACTGTGTGTTAGATACCTGTTGCCACTACTTTTCACTCAACCCTTGTAGATATATGGTTTCTCACAGGTTTTGTAATCTTGGTATTTTTTTTATCAGCCATCCCATATGTGTACATACAACCACTATTCCATGTATATTTTGCAGCCCTTATTGTAGTTTTAAACTGGGAAGAAGTAGAAAGGATGGATCCACATGTTAATGCATTATATCAAGTAATTTTTGGTACACACTAAAACTTCATGGATTAAAAATCAAGAAGAATTATTTTAATTGGTAAAAATCCTGATATCTCATGTATGTATATATTTTTTAAAGTCTAGTGTCTTTGAAATTGTATGTCTGATTTTAAAGAACAAAAATTGCTGCTTAGATCATGTATGTTCCTTAATGACTTATGGTGTTTGGTGTAATTGTTTTTACACAGTTATTTTATTTTTAGAAAGCATTTCACACAAAAATGTTAACAATTTTATTAATTATGATAACAAAACAAATTGGAACACCGTAGGTACTTGTGACACCAGAGACATAATTTTGTTCTTAATATGTTGTAACACACAGTCAAGTCACATTATTATGACCACCTCCTACTTTTGACATCAACAGCATGCAGCCAATGAAAGAAGGCACGTGTCATGAGCTGGCTTGGATAGTATATAAGGTGTGCTGTCAGCAATCTGAAAATATATTGTTCATTGCTGTCATGGATAAAAGGAGCGATTTATCAGATTTGCAAAAAGGGATGATTATTGGCTTTCGGGCCATGGGTGGCAGTATTGAAACAGCGGTGTTTGTGAACTGTTCACATGCTGATGTATTTAAAGTGTATCGTGATTGGAGAAATGACACCATTGCGAATAAGCGATGTGGTAACTGCAGAACACCATGTGCCATTGATGCAAGAGGTGAACGTCTCCTTTGAAAGTGCTTGAGGGCCAATCGACACGCTACAGTGGAGCAACTTACTGGCCGAATGAACCAGGGGGCTACCGGAAGTGTGTCTAAAATGACAGTTCAGTGAACCCTGCTGTGTATGGGGCTTCGATGCAGACGGATGGTCATTGCACCTATGCTAACAAAGGTGCATCAGCAGAAAAGGCTTACATTTTCACGGCAGTATCAGAATTGGACCTCCGCTGATTGGCAAAGGATTGCCTTCTCCGACGAGTTGCGTTTTCTGCTTCATCAAACAAATGGACTTTGGCGTATAAGGCGAGAAACATCGGACAAGAAACACTCTTCAACCATTGCTGGGAGAACACAAGCTGTTAGGGGCAGTGTTATGGTCTGGGGAATGTTTTAGTGGCATTCTCTGGATCCACTCATACCTGTGGAAAGCACTGTGGACTAAATTCATTATGAATCCATCCTTGCAGACCACGTACACCCATACATGCTGATTGTCTTCCCTGGGGCAGATGGGATCTTCCAGCACGACAATGCAACGTGTCACACAGCTAGAAATGTCCAAGAGTGGTTGGAAGAGCACGGTGAAGACTTCAAAGTACTCCCCTGGCCCCCTAATTCCCCAGACTTAAACCCAATTGAGCATCTGTGGATCCTCCACCACACACCCTCCAGCAGCTGTCTGACGCACTGCAGTCAACATGGCTCCACATACCAGTGAACACCTTCAGCACCTTATTGAGTCACTCCCAGCTCATTTAGCTGCTGGCAGCGTTGCACACGGCGGTTACTCTGGATATTAGCTGGTGGTCACAATATGACTTGACCATGTATTACATATGATGAAATTAATCCAGAATTATGTGTATAAAATATATAACTTAAGCATAGTTGGGGAATAGGTGACATGTCAAAGTGGATTGGTTCCTGACGACTAGCAGAATTCAGCAATTGTGCCAAGATATAAAAAAGGGAACAACAATGATACTAATAACTGTGAGGGATTGCCTTGATAAGTGTTGCTTGAAGGTTTACTCGTGTATTTTATGCATCAGGCTTAAAATGATGGGAAATCAGTCAAATGGAAAACAGTGTTGCTTCAGGAGGGATATAGTGAGTGCCAGGATAATATTTTTGCATGTAGATAGCTTTCTGAAAAATTTCTTGATGTGAATGAGGATTTATATATTTTCTTCCTTGATTCTGAAGAGACTTTTGACAGAGGACCAAGGATCTCAAATTGTTCAATGTGCTAAGTTAATGGAGTAAAATGCAGACTAGTGAAATCCATCTCCAGTCTGTACAATTACGTTCCATGAAGTGTGTAGAAAAACAAGGTAATAAATATAAAATATATTCTTGTGACATGTGGTGTACAGTGTTTTTGTTAGTTGCTTGGGCACTGAATTAATCTTGCAAGCTTGAGCTTTTAAACTTCAGTGACCTCAGATGCCCAGCTCTATCAGGATAGGAGAAAGTACTGATAAGTGGTTTGAAATCAGTGGTTTAAGTAAGACTGGGATGCAAACTATGGTACTCTTTTATAGAATAAAGTTCACATCGTCTAGGCACATTAGAAATGTTTTATTTTTATATTTAGCACTTTGGTTTAGCGAAAAATAAAACATTTGTAACGTGCCTAGATGGTGTGAACTTTATTCTATAAACATAAACCGGTACGTAGTCAATCTCGCAGAGTGTCTGACTTCGAAAAATCATCGTATCTTACAGAGTGCATCACTTGGGGATATTTAATACTTCCAGAACCGCTAATTATCTTTGTTATATGTTACTCTTGTTTGTGAATGAGGGCAAATAAACTGCTTAGAGAAAGCAACTTAGTTTCACTTCATATGTGTCTTGAGAATTTACTGAGATGGTTTGGATATGAGTGCTAAATGAGTGATTGAAAGATTGCTTAGACAAGTGTTAAATTATGTTATACCAAGCTGCAGGCAACCTAGAACAAGACCAATTGAAGGTACGAAATCAGCCATTAGTGTTTCAAGGAAGCTACACTGTTGAAACAAAAAATTGTATGTTAAAAGAGATGGAAAAAGTTTTTTTGCAAAAATTACTGGTAAGAGTTTTATATTCAAAATAGTCATAACCACTTTTCAGGTAAATGAGTTTTTCTCAATTGTTTGAAAAGAAGTCTTTTGCTTGTTTCTGTGCTGTCGGACATTGATTCAAGGTTATATTTGTGTAATGTGTGTTGAGAAATTAATATATAAATATATCATCATCATCATCATAATTGTCAACCATTATCAATCCACTGCTGGACGAAGGTCTCCCCAAGTTTCCTCCACAACGGTCTGTCTTGTGCCAGTCTCCTCCATGTCACCCCTGCATACTTTCGAATTTCATCCACCCATCTCCCATGTGGTCTTCTTCTGGGTCTTTTCCTGTCCCTTGGAATCCAATCTAAAATTTCGGCTGTCCATCGATGATCTGTCCTTCTGGCAGTATGTCCAGCCCATTGCCATTTCAGGGATTTAACTCTGATCATGATGTCTTCCACTCCTGTCATTTTTCGGATCCACGAGTTCCTCTTCTTATCTCTCCTGGTTACACCAAGTATGCACCTCTCCATGCTTTTTTGAGTTGTCTGCAGCCTTTGTATGTCTCTTTTAGTTAAGGTCCACGTCTCTGCACCATACGTAAGCACTGGAAGGATGCATTGATCAAACACTTTTCTTTTAAGACATACTGGCATATTGCTCTTGAAAATTATGCTGTTTCTTCCAAAAGCCCTCCAGGCAAGTTTTGTACGCCGATTAATTTCTTCATCAATGTGACCCTCACTTGATATCTGCTGTCCAAGATAAACGTACGTGTCTGTTATCTCCAGCTTTTCTCCATCAATCGATAAATCTTCATTTCTTGTAAAAGCATTGAACATCACTTTTGTCTTCTGAAAGTTCATTTTTAATCCCACTTCTTTACTCTTGTCAGCAAGTTCCTGGATCATACTCTGCAGCTCTGATGGGGTAGTTGCAAAAATGACTACGTCATCAGCAAAACGAAGGTGGGTTAGATAATCTCCATTAATCTTTATCCCCTCGTTTTCCCAGTTCAGTGATTGAAAGACATTTTCCAATGTGGCATTAAAGAGCTTCGGAGATATGGTGTCACCTTGTCTCACTCCCTTTCCAATTTTTACGTGTGTTGTATTTTCAAACAGCCTAATCTTTGCACTTGCATTTTCATAGATGTTATTAATAATATTAATGTATGCATCTTCAATACCGCAGGTTTTCAGAGCCATTGTAACTGCTGATGGTTTCACCGAATCAAAGGCTTTTTCATAATCGATAAAAGCCATGCACAATGGAAGTTCATATTCCCTCGCTCTTTCAATTAGTTCTCTCAGCACGTGGATATGATCTATTGTGCTGTAGCCACTCCTGAATCCAGCTTGTTCTCTCGGTTGAGCCATGTCCAGTGTTACCTTCAAGCGGTGTGAAAGAACTTTAGTGAAGATTTTATAAACTACTGATAGGAGGCTGATAGGTCTGTAGTTTCCGAGATCCTCAATGTCACCTTTCTTATGTAGCAGGATCATTGTAGCGGTGTTCCAATCCTCAGGAATCTTTCCTTCATTAAGGCAACGAGTGAAAATTTGGGCGAGTACTGTTTCGATTTCTCCACTTGCTTCTTGTATGATGTCTACAGTAATTCCATCTTCTCCTGGAGCTTTTCCCCGCTTCATGTTCTTGATTGCATGTGCAACTTCTGCTGGAAGGACTGGAGGAACTCTGGTACTGGTATCTTTCATGATGTCTGGAGTGCATGTATCATCCCTTTCATATAATTTGGAGTAGAAATCTTTCACTCTTGTCAAAATTTCGCCTCTATTTCTTGTTACAGAACCATCTTCTTTTCTCAGTGCCATAATCTGTTTTTTTCCCTTACTGAGATGTCCCTTTGCTATCTTTAGGCTTTGGTTGTTTTCAATTGCTTTCCTCACTAGTTCACAGTTGAATTTCCTTACGTCTTCAGTGATACTTTTTCTTACTGTCTTGCATAGCTCTATATATTCCACTTTGGAAGTCACATCTTCTTTAGTTGTCCTCATCTCTCTTCTTTTTTGCATCAACATTTTCGTTTTTCCTGATAATTTATTTACATGCAACTTGTTTTTAGACCCAGCTAATTTTGTTGCTGTTTCCATAAGAGCTTTGGTTACTTTTCTGTTAACTTCAGAGATGTCCACTTCTTCCGATGTTAAGCCTTCTAAAGCAGAGAACCTGTTCTTCAGTTCCAACTTGAAGGTATTATGGTGTTTTTTAAGGTTGGTTATGTCAATAGATTTGGTTTGTCTTATGAGCTTGCCACGTTCAAGTTTAGTGTTGAGGTGCATCTTACATCTCACCAATCTATGGTCACTACCTGTGTTGAACTTGTTTAGCACACTGCAGTCTTCTATGACGAATTTTTTGTTACACATAATAAAATCAATTTCACTTGTCGTCCGATTTGGATGTCTCCATGTCCATTTCCTGTGTGGCTTTTTCTTGAAGAAGGAGTTCAAGATGAAAAACCCTTCTGCCTCTGCAAACTCAACGAGAGTATTTCCACGCTGGTTTCTGTTGCCGTGACCGAATTTACCTACTGAAGTTTCATTCTGTTGCCGTTGCCCTATTTTTGCATTGAAATCTCCCATAATTATTTTCAAGTGCTGCTTACCTTTATTATTTAGATGACAAATTTCCTCATAAAATTCTTCAATTTCTTCTTCAGGATGACTTGTGGTGGGTGCATAAGTTTGAATAATCTGAGCCTGGTATCTTTTCGAGAGTTGGATAACAAGTCGTGCCGCTCTGTCAGAGGAACTTTCAACTTCTACAACTTTATCCTTCAGTTTCTTGTTTATTATAAATCCAACACCACTAGTTCTGCCAGAGTATAAATATATACTCCTGTGATAATATCTGGATCAGTCTTTTTATTTGTTAGCTTCTACTTGGGCATAGTGGATTCCACTCTGCAAGCTCAAGTTATTAAGCTTCTGTTGGTTCAGACTGCCTTCTATAGTCACAGTATTTTTGTTTCTAGATGACAGATTAGAATGTCTTCTTTCTGGATCATGTTGAGGAACGCATGACAGAGAATTTTCCCATGATATTGAAGTAACATGCAGGGGCGTTTGAGAAAAGAAAATATTTTTCCTAACAATGAGGAATTCCACAGCAATTCTAGTGTTTCCAACATTAATGATTACAGAAAAAGATATTGTTTTTTTACTAGAGATTTTAAAATTATTTCACTTAAAAGACTTCAAGAGTATTTTTCATTTCAAAAATTAGTCTTAAATAATTTTCAAAACACTAGTAAATGCCCGTGTGAACTTTTGCTGTAATCATCAATAATATTTTTAGTATCTGGACACACTTTAATTACCTTGAAAATTTCTAGGTTTCTCTTGATTTTGTGAAATTTACATATCTCTTCCTCAAAATTTGGAAGAGAGTAAAACGTATTCGTCACATTTGGTACTTTGATGTTCATTTCATACATGAGATTCTTCCGTGGATTCGCGGAATTTCGTTTTTTGTCATCATTTGGGTCATTCTCGAGATCGATGCAGACTAAGAGAAATGGACAAGGGGTTGTTTTCTGTCTGGAGATGGTATTTCGTCTTTCAAAATTTTCAAAAACTGAAGTTAAACGGAGTGACGATTTTTCCTGTAATCGTAATATCTCTTTTCTCACGATGTTGCCTGTTCCCAATATTGTTATTAAATGTCACTTTATTGCATAAATGTTTGTATTTCAGCATGAAAGTGTGGGAAACGATTTCCAAAAACGGAAGTTAAGACTGCACGAAGATTTCCCTGTAGTCTTCAGGCAAAGATTCTTTCGTGGATTCGAAGAACTACGCCATTTCTGTTATCATTGTGGGCATTCTTGAGATCAATGCACAATTGAACAGAAATTTTGGGGGCTAATGGTGTGGGAGAGAGATTCGTTTTTAATTTGACATCGGGATTCAGTCTTAACGAAACTTTCGAAAGCGGAAGTTAGATGCAGCAAAGATTTCTCCCGTAATCTTATTTTTTTCTCTTGCGATGTTCCTTCTGATCAGTATTGTTCTTAAATATCCTTTTATTCCACAAATACTGCATTTCAACTTTAAAATGGAGGGGTTTCCAAAAACAAAAGTCTGTTGGAGCAAAGATTTCTCCCGAAATCGTTTTTTTTTTTTTTCTTCCTGCAATGTTATCACTATCCTGTGTTGTTGTTAAATGTTACTTTCCCCATAAATATCTGCACTTAAGCTTGATAAGGGAACAGAAATTTTCCAAAAACAGAAGTGACAGAGTTTGAAAATTTGTTAGAATTTATGCATGGTTGTTCAAAAGTATTCATATTCTGAAAGTCACACCATTTATCTAAAGTAGCAAAAGTTTTGATATGTGTTTGTGGTGCTCAGGCTGAAAGTTCTTTCAGCATGATGGATGAATGATTGTCATCTGAAAAAATAAAAGGGGAGGAGGAAAGAAAAGTGGTGAAGAAATAGGAAGGGAATTATATCAACAGAAAGAAAAACTAAGCAAAGATTTTTTTTTTGGTTGGATGTTTAACGACCACCATGAGCAACTCAATGGGCTATTGGTAACCTAAATGAACTGTATGGGATGCTGCGCAAATGTAAAAAAAAACTTCTTTTAGTACAGATAACGTTGCACGTGTTTCCGTAAAGTCACATGTAGGAATGGTTGGTTTAACACTCAATCCTTAAGATAATAAAATTTGTGGACGTTACAAAAAATTCACGATGCATCAAAGAAGGGGAAGTGATTCTTAATGCAGGTCGTATAATTTCATGTGGAATTAAGAAGGAAGATATGAAAGAAATCCATATAGTTTCGCATTGCATTCAATCCGCCACAATAACATCGTCGCCTCATTCAATCAATGGGGTTTTAGACAGAAATAATTGTGAAATTTCTGTAAAGTCTTTTGAGGGCTCATGTAAAGCAGGCAGAAGTGGAACGTGTAGGCACTGTGTAGTGGTAATGCTTTACTGTAACAGGTAATTTTTATTTTTACATTTTCAGATAAGTGATATATAGTAACATGGTTCATACGCTCCTTGAAAACCTAGAAAATTCCTTGAATAAAAAAGTTCATTTTCAAATCCTTGAAATACTTGAAAAAATTCAAGGCTCTGTAAATAGTACTTGATTTTTTTTTAATTAATGATATGAAAAAGCATGTGTTAAATAATAGTTTGTGCTAAAAAGATGTATAGGAGATTTCTGCGTAGTTGTAATAAAAACACCAAGCTGATCAACTAGCCCAGAACTTGCATTCAATCCAGGGGAGTCCGAGTGTGTGGACAGCTATGGTTCCTTGGCTATGATATCACTACAGAGTAAAGCATCAGCCATGTGTGTAAAATAAGGGGAATGATATATTCGCAAATTGTGATGGGCTTCTGTTTTTGGAGTTAGGGATGCATTCTTGCGGGAGGGTGGAACTTCTAGGAATTGCTCATGCTTCATGCATGGACCCTTTATCTCCTGGCTGCATCAAAAGGTGCATCAAAGTCATGCATCAAAAATAAAAAGCTAAAGCAAACAATAAGTGTCATACCAGCAGATGAATATGAAAATAATGTACTCTTTAAAAATATTCCACAAAATAAAATGATTTCGAAAAACACCAAAACAGAGGGGCAGTTCAAAGTTAATAAAATAAACCTACTGGGGCCAAGGGGTAACGGGCAGGTCATTGAAGATGTGCCCACTCCAGCTAAGATTAATGGTCTGAACTTACTAAATACCTACCTACTGATCAACCGACAGTAGGCTACATACATATGATGATTCGGGTTAAAAAAGGCCTTGAAAAGTGCTTGAATTTATTTTTCTTCGAAGAGTGCGAACCTTGAGTAATATCGACAGGGGTGTAGCAAGAATTATTGTAGGACACTGGAAAAGTCACATTTTGGTGCTCCCCTTCACCTGCCACACCACTAGTAGGTATACTGGCAGATTAGAGTTTTGTTGTTTTTCGTCTGTAAATTGAACAAAACAAATGGATCTGTGAAGTCAAAGTAACTGTCAACAGTGTTCCTTAATGGAGTTTGAATTTATATGGATAACAGCAATTACTTGTTTTCAAGAGCATGCAGAAATATGGAATTTTAAATTATTACTATGTAGTGGAACCATACTGTCTTGTTTATTATTCATTCAAACACGTTACTAGGTGAGTAGCATTTCACTGGAAGGATTTCAAATGCAAGGCACAAACGTTTATACTAACTTGTGAAAAACATAGCTGGAACTTTGGGAACGATACTGTAGGACAAAACAGTATGAATTGTTCTTCTTCACGGAATTCTCCATTATACTACTCTCTAATTCCAGAATGTATGCAAAAATACCCCAAAACAAGCCAACTGAACCTAAGCAACGATCTAACAACAGCTAAGAATTTTATCTGTACTATAGTAATTCTTCCTTTCGCCACTAAAGGAAGTGCGGACCGCTGAGATTACCAATAAGCAGTCGCCCGTCCCTAATTTAGGGTCACTGGTTCCAGGGAAGGGAGAGAGCCAGTGCCATAAGACAAACACAACATCCATGCCTCACCGGGATTCGAACCCGGAGCCCTTTCGGACGAATGATCAGAGGCCATCACATAGACCACTGCACCACCTGGACAGCAAACAAAGATTGCTGTGCAGCTGCAGTCAACAAAGGACAACTATAGCCATGGAACTTACTGAGAAGAAAGCAACACAAGAGGAAAATTGAGCTGATGTTCTAGCCAGTGCAAAAGAAAAAAAGGGAGAGATGTGTTTGAAGCAGTGTCTTTTAAAATCACTTTATTTTGTTTTGAATTCAGTAATTTTATATTGTGAATACAATGAACAATTCCATCTTGCTCGTGCTGCTTTATATTCACACTTGTCGTATGTTCTGTTTGTTTTTCGCTCAATTAAAAAGTTCAGGTTTTTTGTTCCTTGGTCAGTCTCATGTATGTTGAAAATTGTGACTGCATGCAATGGATATTAATAGTTTTCAAATCTTGTTGCAAATCATATCTTTTGTATTTTGAATTAGTGCAATATTACCATTCATACATATTTACATTAGCATCTGACTTTTACTATTAGAAAAAACTGTGTACCATATGGACAACATTAATCTGATTCTTTCAAAATTATAACCTAGAACTTAAACATATGCCAACAATAATATTTTGAGGATTGCTTTATCATACATGCCAAGTTCTCCAAATTTTGCTGTAGTCTTCCATTTTTCTAGATTTTGTCACATTTATGTATCTGAAAAAAAAAATTAAGAAAAAAATTACCAAGATTTGTTTTACTATTATTAGATTATTTTTAGAAAAGATTCTGATTACCTCAGGAGTTGGTTTTGAAAAGTACGCTAATCCTACATCTGAGACCTGAGATTTTCAAATTCAGACTAGGGTTTTTCTATTTTATTTGCCTGAACTACTATTGTCTATTCTTGCATAATTGTATTTCTAATGCAATTGTTGTTGTCTAGGCTGGATTTTCCTACAGGTTTTAGCAAGTGAGAGCAGAGGATATCTTCTTAATTTAATGCATATGCAGTTCAAAAAAATATAACAATTTGTACTGAATGTTTACAGATCAAAAGCAGTGCAGTGTTGTTGAATGTCCTTCAGCAAGTGAGCAAACAAGTGAGAGATGGGGGCCAGCAAAGCTTAGCCATCCCCTTTCTCTGTCACCATGAACAGTTATAAATCAAACTGAATCAGACTTTTTTATTGTTTGCTAGCTGCTTGTAACATCAGTTGTCTGCATCACATTCATAACTTAAAGCACCATACAGCTTTCAAAAAAAAAAAAAAAAAATATATTGTTGCTTGGAAAGGCCTTCATTCCATTTCCTTGCATGTAGTATTTATATGTGGCCTTACACCAGACAAGAAAAACTAAAAAATTATTTTCCATAATTAAAATAAAAAACAATCCATCAAATTTCTTACAGTTTCCAAAATTCATTGAATTTCTCAAAAATCTATTGAATCATTTCAGAAATACTGAAAAGCAATTTGGCACATGAGCAAACCTTATTAAAATGTTGCAAATATTTTAAATTAAATTATTAAATATTTTAAATTAAACTTTATTTTGATGTATTCAATACTTGTCATTTGATAAAAAAATTCATGGATGGAGAATGAATTATAATTTTTTTTTCAACAGTCTATATATTTCAGCATAGAGAGCTCTTAAGTTCCAGAAAGAGTGAGTGACTGATTGACAGGCAGTTTTTTGTTGACCCCAGTTTCCATGCTGTAGGGTGGTGCTGCTGTGCTGCAACCTCTATCAGGTATTCAAAAGTTTTCCAGTGATAGCCTTGCAAAGCAGGGATGAGGACCAAAACCAACAAAACTGAAGTGGCTAAAAAATACTGTAGTGTGGAAACAAAGAGTGCTGCAATAGTAAATAAAATTGTAAATGAGAAAAGGGGGAAATTATCTTGGATCTTCAAATTACTCCATTCTCAGTGGAAATTAAAAGTAGCAATGATGGCAATTCCAAAATGCATCATGTGCTTATTTATTGTTATTTATCAGAAAAAAGCTAAAAGCAAGTTGTATTTTTTCTTCATAACTTTTAAGTATTTAAACTTGGCTCATAGGTTGAGTTTTGCTCCATATTTTCTGGATTTTCAAAATATCTTTCAGATTTAAAAAATAGTTTTCCATATTTTTTGCATTTGTAAGTTGTAATGTCGTCTTTTGTTTTTATTTTAATTTTTGTGAAAACAAGTGAGAGATGTGTACTTGTGTATGTATGTGTGTGTTTGTTAAAAAAGTGGAAGACTTTAACTGGTAAAATTTGCCTCCAGGTTGTAAATTTAAATTATTATTATTGTTTTGTTCTCTAAAGGATCAAATAAACTTGATAAATATTAAGAATCTGAGGAACCTTAAAAATTAAAGATTACACTGAACAACAATGGTTTTGTATGTATTTAAGAGTGCTGAAACCAAATATGAAGTCACAATTGCTCCACTGGGCTCCAATTTCTTGTAATGGAACTCTCAATTGGGATGAATGATGTGTTACTTAAAGGAATTTCCCTATGTTTCTGAATGGAGACATCTGTCTGCAGTCAAGATAGCTGTGTCTCTGAGAGTATACTGGCACCATTACTTCCAGTTGTGCAATTCCTTCTAGGAAGGGGCAACAAAGCAAAATTTTTGTCATTCTAATGCATTTAATCAGTATTGAAGGACATGCATTTTCTCATGGTTTTGAAAAGTAGTGTGGATTGTGCAAAGTTTATGTTAAACAATGCCACATACTTGTGTGAACCATCCGAACAGTTTCTGCTACATTTGTGGACAATTTACTTTAAAGTGTCAAAGGAGACATTTCACACCCTTGATTAGAAAATCGTATGAACTTTATTTCCAGTGCAAAATGGGTGATGAAGATAAATCTTGGCCGCCCTGGTGGCGCAGTGGTCTAAGCGATGGCCTGTGATCATTCGTCCGAACGGGGTCCGGGTTCGAATCCCGGTGAGGCATGGATGTTGTGTTTGTCTTACGGCACTGGCTCTCTCCCTTCCCTGGAACCAGTGACCCTAAATTAGGGACGGGCGACTGCTTATAGCCCATTGAGTTGCTCACGGTGGTCGTTAAACCTGCAATCAAAAAAAAAAAAAAAAAAAAGAAGATAAATCTTGGGCACCTCACATTTGTTGTAATTCATGTGTAACTTTGTTGACTGGTTGGTTGAAGGGAGCACATCAAATTCCATTTGTAGTACTAATGGTTTGGAGAGAACCGAAAGACCGCTCAACGGACTGTTACTTCTGCATCACTAAGATATCTGGAATTATAGCTAAGACCAAAGACACTATTCAGTATCCCAGTGTTCCTTCGGCCCTAAGACCTGTTCCTCATGGTCCAGATCTTCCTGTTTCTGTACCTCCACAGTCATGGAGTTTAGATGATAGTGATACTGATAAAATAAATCCTTGCAGCGAAGAAGATATTGAAGTACAACAAGACCCTGATTTCTTGGAAGATTCTGTGCCTGATTTTGTAAGTCAGGAAGAATTAAATGATCTGGTTTGTGACCTTCATTTAGCAAAAAGTCAGGCCGAAATATTGGCTTCCAGATTGAAGGGATGGAATCTTTTACAACCAAGTACTTTACAATGATGTGTTGACAGCAAGAGTTTGAACACTTATTTTTGAAGAGTGATGATCTTGGGAACTGCAATGATATAGACTTATTGTTTGAAGCCTTAGGGCAGCAACACAAACCTGAAGATGGAGTCTTTTTATAGATTCCTCAAAAATAAGCTTAAAAGCTGCCCTTCATAACAGAAACATGTATGCATCAATACCTGTTGCATATGCTGCATACATGAAAAAAAACATAAGCGAATATGAAATAGTTGCTTCAAAGTATAGTATACAAAAAACACTCGTGGAGTACTTGTGGCAATGTTAAAGTGATAGCTTTACCCCTTGGTCTACAACTTGGATACACAAAATACTGCTGCTTCCTCTGTGAATGAAACAGTAGGGACAGAAATTCTCATTACATTAAAAAGACCAGGCATAAAAGAGAGTCCTTAATTCCAGGTAATAAAAATGTTGTTGCTGAGCCTTTAGCAAGTCCTCAGAACGTGTACTTACCACCGTTTCACATCAAACTAGGATTGATAAAAAAAAAAAATTGAAAAGGCATTGAATAAATTAAGATGGAGGAGCCTTTCGTTTTCTATAGAACAAGTTCCCCAAAATATCTGAAATCAAAATTAAACAAGGCATTTTTATTGGTCCACAAATAAGGGAACTTATGCATGATCTCGCATTTGAAGACACTTTGAATGAGACTGAGGCTTCTGCATGGAAGTCCTTTAAAGATGTGGTATTGAACTTTTTAGGTAACTGGAAGGCAGAAAATTATAAAGAACTTGTTACTGAGCTTCTAGAAAACTTTAAGGTCATGGGATGCAATATGTTTCTTAAAATACATTTCCTTCACTCGCATCTGGACTTTTTCCCACAGAACTTAGGAGCTGTAAGTGGTGAGCACGGAGAACATTTTCATCAGGACATATGTATCATACAAAACAGCTATAAAGGAAAATGGAGCTCAAAAATGCTAGCTGATTACTGTTGGACTCTAAAAAAGGATGTAGTACAACCGAAGTACAGAAGAAAATCTAAAGTAACTACTTTTTAAGGTAAGTGTAATTAATTGCTTGTAGCAAAATATACATGCCAAAATGAAGGCTTATTGTACACTGAAACAACAGGTTACTTGAGAACTATGCCCAGTAGCACAATTTAGCAAGCAGATTTGTAATCATCATGACAAATACTGTATGATTTGGCATATGCAGTCTTTGTAACAAACAAAATGTTTATTTTTGTTGTTCAGTGTTATTTATTATCTGTGGCTTGAAGTTCTTTTCAAAAGTACATCTACGTGGACATAATTGCAAGGATACTGTTTTGTATTTACTTACGTAAAAATGGTTTTTCACAATTGTACCTATGTGACCCTAAATTTTATGATTCCTTATTACATAGTTATTAAGAATAAGCAGAACATTTAGCAAACAGTGACTTCATTTTACAAGATTTCAGAATTCCCACTTTGTTTCGTGGGAATTTATGAATGCATTTAATTGTAAATGTACTTATCCCAACAAAATTTTCTTTCTAATCATTTTTAAGTATATAATTACTGTAGACCACTCACCTTTCATATTCATATCAAGGAGGCCTGCATTTTAGCGAACATTTATTACATGTGGTTATGGAATTTGGTCCGACTCCTGACTCAAGAATGTGTAAATATTATCGCTATTTCTTCTCAAAATGTATAAACACACAATCTATAATTTGAATCGTAAATAACTTTAAAAAAATTAACAGATATAAAATCTGAACAGCCGACTTGACAATTCTCAAATCTCACATTTACAACTTTCATCCCAAACACATCACAGCTAAAGTATTGGGTATATAAATAAGTTTCGAGCGATTTGAGGTGAACAAAACACGTTGTTGGAGAACAGAAACAATATTTTAATATTAATCGAAGTATGCTCCCTCTGAAGCTACAACTTTACCCCATCTTTCGGGCAGTGAATGTATGCCCCGAAGGAAAAATTCCAGTTCCTTGGAAGAGATCCAGTTGTCCAGCCAATTTTTGATGTCTTCATAAGAACTAAACCATTCTCCAGAAAGTGCTGACTGCATCGACTGGAACAAATGGGAATCCGATGGCGCAATATCTGGCGAATGTGGTGGGTTGGGGTAGAACTTCCCAGTTGGATCCTTCTAAGTACTTTTTCACAGGTCGAGAAACATGTGGTCTTGCGTTGCCGTGCTGTAAGATGACTTTGTTGTGTATATTCTCCCATTCCGGCCGTTTTTGCGTGAGAGCTCGTTTTAAACGCATTAATTGGGTTCAATACCGATCACCAGTAATTGACGGTTTTAGCAGTTCATAGTGGATCACACCCTTCTGATCCCACCAGATACACAGCATTATCTTTGAACCATGGATATTGCGTTTTGGCGTTGAAGGACCTGGCTCACCTGACTTCACCCATGCTTTCTGCTGTTTAGGGTTATCATACCATATCCATTTCTCGTCGGCTGTAATAATATGATGCAAAAAAAAAAAACTTTCTTTTTTGCCTTTGAAGTAGCAATTTGCAAATGGTTTTTTGACGTTCAAGGTCTCTCCGCAAAGCATGTGGAACCCGATTCCCTTCTTTTTGCACCATTCCCATGGCAGATAAACGTTGTGAAATGCATGGTTGACTAACATTTAATGCTGCTGCAAGTTATTTTTTGGGTCTGGCACGGATCCTCGTCGAGTAAAACTTCCAATTCGGCATCAGCAATTTTTTTGGGTGGTCCAGAACGTTCTTTATCACTGACATCGAAATCGTTCATTTTGAATCGTCTAAACCAATACTCACATGTTTTTATGGATGGGGAATGTTCACCATAGATTTCTGACATTAAGTGATAGCTGTCGGCAGCACTTTTCTTGACAAAGTAATGCACTAACACTTCCCGCAAATGCTGTTTCGTCGGGACGAAAGATGCCATTTTCCATCGAGTAAAACAAATACATCTTCTCACCTCAATTGAACGTTGTATACTGACTCTGACAGCTGGCATCTCGTACTGCGATATCGTAGTGTTGCCACCTTAAAATACATGCGAGCAGTAATAAGTACGACACCGAACGGAAATCCCTCAAAACTTATTTATATACGCAATACATATACTCGACTTTCAGTCAAAACACCATTTGCTATGAACACAGTTGCCCTTTTAAACAACATTTAAAAAAATTTAGTTTAAAAAAAAAATCAAATATAAAACTTTGTATCTGCTCACCTCAGTAGATGGGCACTTTCAAATGCTTTCGCACCATGCTGTGGGAATCGTCAGGAAGGAGGCCCCAGCTACAAAGTGAGCTTTAGGTCATCACGCTCCTTGACGTGAATGTGAAAGATGAGTTGCCTACAGTGAATATATTGGTATTGGCTTGCTCGTTTTATGCAGTGAGGAGGGAGGAGTGTGAACATTCTCCTGACATATCGTTATATAAAATTTTAGGAAGTTATCCTTTTATATTTTTTGTTAATAATTTGTAACTTTTTTCAGTATTTAGCTGAGAGAAGTCAGAATGTAACAGAATTAATTGAATCTGCAATTAAGAATCTTCTTCCTGGTGACTATGCAGAAAGAAAAACTATTTATCAAGAAGAAATGGAAGAATTGGCCAGGTACATCCTTTCAGTAACTTTTATTTGCATTTCCCTGTTACGTATATTTCTGATTAACTTGCAGGACTACAGTAGTAGCTATGTTTCTGGCTGTAAAGCTTCTCAGAAATTCATTGATAATTAATTTCTAATGAAAAACTCTGATTATTTTTACACTTGACACATGTACTGAACAGTATGTAGCATCAATCGAATGTGCTTTCATTATCAGGGTAGATTATCAGAAATTACCTTTTATGCTTGACATTGTCTTCAGTGATTCTGAAGACCTGAAAACCTCTCTTTCGAGGATTGGGAATGGTGCCGGTTGATGTATTTTAGCTGTCCAGAACTAGGTCAATGTATTTTGTGTCACATGCTTGCACAACAACAACAATCACACTAAGCTGTTCTCTGAGATTCAGATGTTAGCTCTGCAAAGAAAGAAAATCCACCAGATAGATGTTTGAGTATTTACTTACTGATGCCGTATCAAACTTCTCCATTTACAGCGATCTTGGCACAGAGTTCGAGCTTTACGGACAACCATCACATGACATACACAAGACCTTCTGTACTTTGTACTCATAATCATTTTCTCATGCAGAAACTCCTGCCTTCCTCTGCCTTTCTTTCCTGCCACTTGGGCTGAAATTTTTTTCTTAGTAAGCATCTCATCACATATTCTTTCAACATGACCAAACCACCTAAGAATATTATTCTCCACCTTACTGACAACAGTTTTCCTCACATTACACATCTGCAGCACATCTTCATTCATCAAATAATCAGAACGTGTCTTGCCACAAACCCCCATGAGTAACACATTTCTCCAGCACACAAACGACTCCTATGTCTCTTTTGCAGTAGCTAGGTTTCACTGCTGAGCATCAGAGTAGGAATAGTTACACTTTCGTACACAGCCATTTCGAGACTCTCTTGAGAACCCATCTTTCCTGTGAAGTCCTCCTAAAGCAGTTATGACTTTCAATGAAGAATTCACTCGCCTACTAATTTAGCCACCTAATTTGTTCTCTCTGTTGAACATACTTCCTGAATATACAAACTCACTCACCTCGTCTATCTCTCATAGCCTGATCTTGCATTCAATATTAACAATTCCCCGCCCAAAAAAACATAATTTTGGTTTTTACCTTATTTATACTTGGTTTGAATTTCATACAAACTTCATACATCTGGGACAGCATACTCTACAACTCACTTTTGCTCTCTGCCAAGAGGACTGTGTCATCAGCATATGGCAATCTGCACACATGAATATTTCCAAGATATAAACCAGTATTGTCCATCTTGGCATCTTGCATGCACATATCCATAAATATATTAAACAGCTATAGTGACATTGCACAACATTGGTGCAGGGGTCAGACATGGCTGTTTAATATATTTATTATGGATGCATGCATGCATGATGCCAAAATGGACAATGCTGGTTTGTCTTGGTAATATCCATATGTGCAGATTGCTGTAAGCCGATGAGAGACAATCCTGTTGGCAGAGATCAAAAGTGAGTTGCAGGGTATGTTGTCCCGGATGTACAAAGTTTGTATGAAATTCAAACTGAGTGTTAAATAAGGGAAAACCCAAAGTTACGGCTTTCTAGCGAGGAACTGTTTGTACTGAATGCAAGATAAGTCTAAATGGCACAGTGATTGACCAGGTGAATGAATTTGCGTAGTTATGAAGCATGTTTGACAGAGAGAACAAATTAGATGGTGAAATTAGTAGGCAAGTGAATTCTTCATTGAAAGACACGTGGTTGCATCTGGAATAAAATATGTCATCTTTCTTCTTCTACTGCTGTGACTATGTTTGAATGCTGGATAAGACAGGAAAGTTGTCTGTTGCCACAGAACTATGTCTCATCTGAAAACACAGATGCTACTTTAGAATGGATTACTTGTCTTAGTTTTAGATGTTAATAAAAAGTTACTAAACACACACATGCACAAATGCATTTTCAGGAAACTGAAGTATTTCAAGTTAATGCATCAATCAAAATTCACAGTTTCTATTTCTTTTTGTCAATTTTACTGTACTTTGCATTTTTGATGGGCTGTTATTGTGTGCAGCTTATAGTTACAACTAAATCAAAGTCAATGATTTCTGCGGCTGATATTGTCAGCTTTTGGATGCATGTGCTGCTCACATTATTTGTTTTTGATGGCAGATTCTCTCTAGGGTGATGAGTAAATTATTCTGGGAAATATCAACATTCTAGTTAAGCAAAAAGTATCATGTTTCACATTGATGCTTAAAAAAAGAATACTTTTTCATACTGTGATGCTGACATTTATAATTGCCCATCTTTGTGTATGAAACATGCCTCTTTAATGACAGATGCAAAGCAAAAATATGTGGTAGTGTTTTTAAGTGCAAAAAAGGAAACAGGGTATCTGAATACTGTGAGAAAATATGTACTATTGTCAGTTTTCTTTTGTAGTTTCTCTTGGCGTTCAATGCTTTGTCGCTATGCTTGACTGTTGTGCCATTGAAATCCTGCATTTAACTCATTTGTGCCAGTTTGTGAATGAAAGTTGTGAAATTCCGCATTTAACTCACTTGTGCCAGTTTGTTAATGAAAATTGTGAAATCCTGCATTTAACTCACTTGTGCCAGTTTGTGGTTGAAAGTTGTGAAATTCTGCTAGATTGAGAACTTAAGGCATAGATCTTGAAACTTTTGTCACTTGTTTGATCCAATGATGACAGCTATTCATGAACAAAAATTCTTTCAGAATGTTGCAAAGTGTCTTTGAGTAACAGGTGAGAACAGGTAATTATTGTGAAGAAGAACTACACTTAATATTTTTCTTTTTTCATCATCTGCCATGTTCTTGCCCACAGATAAAAGTTTTGGAATCTGCTTTTTTAATTTTTTCTGCTGTTCAGTCACAACTTTAATAAAGCTCCATGTGATATAAAGGTAAAGAAATACCTGTGCTAATTAATGATTAATGCAAATACAGTGAAATCTCTCTTAGCGACCACCCCTCATTATGACCGTTTTTCTGTGGAACCGATTTCAAAACCCATATCGCTAATGTTAACCGTCTCCCTATTAAAAGACTGCTCACCCCCTCTTAATGACCATCTTTGCGTAAGGACCACTGCACAAAAACTACATTGTGCAGATTACCATTTCCACTGAAAATTTTCTCTATACCCTGGAATCACGAAACAGTAAATTAAACAAAAAATGTGCATTAGTATGGAGGGGTCACTTTAGATGGCTATGAAGTTTCCACCTTCACAGAAGTGAGTGGGGAGGGGGAGGAGGAGTTCTCTGCGATGACAGGCAATTCTAATGGCTTGCGTAGTAACGTAAAGAAACGCACAGCCCAGTCCCCACACTTCCTGTAAAGACTGAAAAAGAGAGTGACAGTTAAAATTCATCTTTACTTCACTCCCCTTTTTGGCCAGACAGAGGACATTTAAGAGGGATGACTGTCTTTAAGGGGATAAAATTAAGAAACTATTCTGTGAGCTGAAAGAAAACTTAGAAAACATCATGCTGAAAGAAAAGTCTGATAAACTTAAGCAGATGACATTACATTAGTTTTTCAAATGATGTTTTTTAGAGTACCACTATAGGTACCTTCCAAATGTGTAACTGTACTACATATACTGTAGTATTTTTGTATTATTTTTACACATACATACATACTGTACTATAAATAAACTGGAATGCATCATGTTTGGAATGTAGCAATTCAGAGTACGTAATTTATAAAAATTATGAAATAGTTTACAGAGGTTTAATGTCAAAACTCTTCATTGGATATGCCATTGAAATCTTCCTCAATTTGGTGACCACCCCTCTAAATGACAGTTTTTTACAAGAACCAGCAGTGGTCTCCTTCAAGAGGTTTCACTGCAATTCCTAGTTCGGAGCATTTTTTTATTGTAATAATGATTCTGTACAGGGTACATCAATTTAACAATTTTTATTGAATTGTAATTATGCTGAATGTACTTTATATCACTTTGTTGCTCAGTCCTCTATGTGGCAGAAAGCAGTGGTGGGTGTCCAGAATTAGATATGAATAACTGATTATTAAAACTCAGTGGAGTTATATTAGAATTTGGTCTTAAAGGAATTTTATAAATTACATTCTTTTTTAACAACTTTGTTTGTTGTAATGGACCAACCTATTAGCTAATTTTGATATTTTATTTCTAGCTTTTGTTGTAATTCTGGTTTTAGTTCTCAAAAGTTTGCTTACATTGTTTTCCATAGTTGTCTAATGAAATATATTTCATAGGCTTTTCTTTTTTCTTTTTATATTCTGGTAATGTTTATTTTCTTAGTTTATTTGTTGTAAACTTTCTAATGATTCTCTTTGGAAAATTTGATCCATCAGCCTTTTTATCATGTTAATGATACTCTTTAATATTACAATATGTTGAGTAATATTAAAGAGTATCATTACTCTGTGTTGAAATTTTGGTGAAGAAAGTTGCTTAGCTGTTCTGATAAAGTTTCTAGCTGTGTTGATTTTTATGGACCTTGTGTGTGAAAACATAATTCTGAACAATATTGGTCTTTTTTAAAGCAGTGTTCAGATTCCTTGTTCTCAATGAATTTCCACAGTGTGTGAAAACATAATTCTGAACAATATTGGTCTTTTTTAAAGCAGTGTTCAGATTCCTTGTTCTCAATGAATTTCCACATTATGGTGATTCAATTAATCAACTTTCAAAAATTGTCTTTAAAAATTTTATTGTTTAAATTTTCTTTCAATTTAGAAAAAACAACAACAATGTACATAAAAATGTACACAAATGTAAGTACACATGTGCATTAAAATAAAAATAAAAAAAATGATTTTGAAACCAACTTGAAAAAAGTTTTATGGGATCTTTTTCAACATTAATATTCAGTAATATGTTCAGTGGTTTCACAAAAAACGCTCAGCACACTTTTCCATTGAAAAAAAAAAGGTATTTATTAAGTTATACACAGTCGAATCACATTATTATGACCACCTCCTACTTTTGACGTCAACAGCGCATTGCCAGTGAAAGAAGGCACATGTTTTGAGCTGGATTGGAGGCTGTATAAGGTATGCTGTAGGCATTCTGAAAACATATCACTTGCTGCTGTAATTGATAAAAGGAGTGATTTATCAGATTTTCAAGAAGGATGATTATCTGCTTTCGGGCCACGGGTGGCAGTATTTCTGAAACAGCACAGTTAGTGAACTGTTCGCGTGCTGCTGTGGTTAAAGTGTATTGTGATTGGAGAAATGACACCATTGCGAATAAGCGATGTGGAAACTGCGGAATACCACATGTCATTGATGTGAGAAGTGACATCGGCTGCGAAGGTACACGAGGGCCAATCGACACGCTACAGTGGAGCAACTCACTGGCTGAATGAACGAGGGGGCTACCGGAAGTGTGTCTAAAATGACAGTTCAGTGAACCCTGGTGCGTGTGGGGCTCCGATGCAGACAGATGGTCACTGCACCTATGCTAACGTAGTTGCATCGGCAGAAAAGACTTAACATTTGCACAGCAGTATCGAAATTAAACCTCCGCTGATTAGCAAAGTATTGCTTTCTCCGATGAATCACGTTTTCTACTTCATCAAACAGATAGGACGTTAGCGTATAAGGTGAGAAACATCGAAGAACAAACACTCTTCAACTATTGCTAGAAGAATACGAACTGGTGAGGGTAGCATTATGGTGTGGGGAATGTTTTAGTGGCATTCTATGGGTCCACTGATACCTGTGGAAGGCACTATAGCTGATTGTCTTCCCTGGGGTGGATGGGATCTTCCAGCATGACAATGCAACGTGTCACTCAGCTAGAAATGTCCGAGAGGGGTTGGAATAGCATGATGAAGACTTCAAAGTACTTCCCTGACCCCGTAATTCCCCAGACTTAAACTCAATTGAGCTTCTGTGGGACCATCTTGATCATGTTGTTTGCTCTATGGATCCTCCACCACGCACCCTCCAGCAGATGTTAGATGCACTGCAGTCAGCATGGCTCCACATACCTGTGAACACCTTCCAGCACCTTACTGAGTCACTCCCAGCCCATCTAGCTACTGCCCACGTTGCACACGGCGGTTACTCTGGATATTAGCTGGTGGTCACAGTAATGTGACTCTACCATGTATCTTTTACACAGTTATTGAGCATATTCTAGTGATTAATACTAGTCCTTTTTGGTCAAGTACTTGAAGTTATAAAGTAATAGAAGCTACTCGTACATTGTAGACAAGGTTACAGGTGGGTGGAACGTCTACAATCATTCTCCTGTTTACGCAAAATTTATTGCATAAAATATGGAATCAGTGGATATTTCAAAGAAGTTAGACCATTCATCTTCAAGAAAATCTGGGATGGTGATTTATTTCAAGAACTGTTTTCACTGAAATGCATTACACTAAGTGCTGCTGCTGCTTGCCTAACCACATTCTTCCTTTGTATCCATCTGAGCAATGTTGAAAGTAAGGCGTGCATTTCCAGATCTAGTGTGAGGGTTTCAAGCTCCATTTACATGTGGATTCTTCAATAACAAGGAGTCTCCAGTGAGTGGTAGTACTGTGGGGTGATTTTACACTTAGGTTTCAAAATCATATAGAAAATAAATTTTGAAAAAAAAAAAAAAAAAAAAAAAAAAAAATGAAGATTTAAATCACCCTACAAACCCTACCATATCCCTAAAAGCTCTGTGTTCTTATATAAATCTTCATGTTAACAGAACTGTTAACCCTCCATTAAACCACTAGATAGCAGCATATGCAACATTTCCAACATATGAAGGTGCGACGTGGCTGACCATGCAACAATAGCATATACAATGCATTTAGTGAAAACATCTCTTGGAAATAACATCATCCAAGGTCTTTCCTGTAAATGAGGATTGTGGTACATTTGAAATTTTCTCCAGTAAAAATGGGCCGCCCCGGTGGCGCAGTGGTCTAAGCGATGGCCTCTGATCATTCGTCCGACTCCGGGTTCGAATCCCGGTGAGGCATGGATGTTGTGTTTGTCTTACGGCACTGGCTCTCTCCCTTCCCTGGAACCAGTGACCCTAAATTAGGGACGGGCGACTGCTTATAGCCCATTGAGTTGCTCACGGTGGTCGTTATAAACCTCCAATCCCAAAAAAAAAAAAAAAAAAAAAAATGGATTGAACATAGGTGTGACTGAATAATATTTACCTTCCAAACGTTTTTAATATGCCCATTTTGAAAAGGAACTTAACTACAGTTTGTGTGTGCTTTTGATATTGGAAAGTAGTGTGTGAATAAGTTGTATGAATCTATTCACTCCAAATTTTGGCTGTTTCAAATGGATTGTTGCTAAAAAAAAAAAAAAATTAGTGTGGAGCAAAACTTTATAAATTACCTCTTGGAATTTTATGATACTGCTCAACCCTTCCTCCCCTTAAATTATTATTTTTTTCTCTTTTTAGTGCTGGCCGAGATCCTGAACATGTGATTCCTCTCTTTGTGTGTACAATAGCATACCCAACAGTGCCTTGTCCTCTTCACGTATTTGAACCACGTTACCGTCTAATGATAAGACAATGTATGGAATCTGGTACAAGGCAGTTTGGAATGTGTGCATATGTGCCAGACCAAGATCAAGGGTATTTATCCTTTAAAATTTTCCGAATCTTATTAAACTTTGTTACGTATTGTGACCAATGTGCTCCAAAGCTGTAACTTGTTATTATATGTTCTTTTTGATTTTTTTTTCTTTTTTCTTTATAGTATTGCAGAATTTGGAACAATGCTGGAAATCAGAGATGTCCAGTATTTTCCTGACGGAAGGTCTGTGGTTGACACAATTGGCGGCAAGCGCTTCAGGATTCTTCGTAAAGAAATGAGAGATGGCTACCATACTGGAGCAGTGGAATTTTTGAGGGATGAAATACTCCAAGGAATACAAATGGAAGGTATATTAAGTCACATTCAGTTGTTGTTTTTTCACCCAGTTTATATTTACATTCAGTGACACTTCTCTAAAATGCTGTACTTCTTAAACTAGCAACTTTCCTCTGTGCAGATGAAGAGTTTGAGAATTTTTGGCATATGAGATTTAAGACAAAAACTATTACTCAGAAGTAAAAAGAAATTTGAATATTGTGTATTAAAAAGAAAGAAAACTATAATGGAACAGTATCTTCTGTGTGATCATCAGATTTATTGATCTTGATGATTAGCATATCATAAATTCAAGGCTTTGAGGGAGATGTTAGAGAAATCTGGTGCCAGTTATGTCAGTTTAAACTTCAGTGATGAATTCTGAATGTACATTATGTTGCTGCAATTCATAGAAAATTGTCTCTAAAATAAAAGAAACCAATTTTAGGTAATTGATATCTGTATTATAAAAAATAAGCTTGCTTAATTTTTGGTCAAACTATTGGTCATTATTTTTATGTGCAGAGAAAAATTTAAGTAAAGCAACAAATAAGCCTAATTGGCTGTTGAAGAAATTTTGCATAAAGGAAAGCTCATGATACAACTACATTTGAACAGCAAAGTTGTTGAAATTAATAATTTTATACTTGGTTTAAATAACTGAAGGCTGTGGAAAAACCTTATACTGTATAGAAAAGTTTAAGGCTGCAGGAATGAATTAGTTTGGTGATAATTACTGTTGCTAAAAGCAGCTTATGCATTATAGATGACCATGTCCTTGTATCATGATGTAAAACTGCTGAAAATGTTACAGGCACTGACAGCTTTATAAAGTGCCGTTACTGCTAGAATCTGCAATGCACACATTTTTTCCAATGCCACCATGGGAGTGCAGGGTCGTTAATCAGGTAAATTTGCTTTTGTTCATGGCTTCAAGAAGTTAGGGCTGCTGCAGGTGCATTCACAATCCTCCAGAGTTGATAACTATGTGATTTTCATGAGGTAAAAAGATTTTCAGATGAAGCATGCTTGTAAATCTATGATTTTTAAGAAGATTTGTTGTCAGAAGAAGTTGATTATGCTGCAACAGGTTACGAAGAAATATCAAAACCAAACCTAAGTGCTATTCATAGAGCTCTAAGGATGGAACAGTTTTGTGGAACTATGTGTATGATTGTCCTCACCTGAAAGACAAATTTCCTAGTAAAAAAGACAGTGGAATTTAGTTTAATGCTACCGTTATGTGTGTAACTTAAACAGATTCAATAAATTGCATATTGATTTATTTGTTGCAGCTGCACTATGTAAGGATACGTTGTGAGCTGTGCCATCAATAGGGCACTGTGAGCAATTTGTATATTTGCTATAAGTTATTGTAAAAATTCATTTTTACTGGCTTAGGAACTAAAACAAACAAAAAATCCTTAAGACTAAGATATCCATCCAGAGGTGATGGAATCTCACAAAACAAAATTGTTGCACGCATTCTGTGTTGCAAGTATTTCTGTAGTCTATCTGATGGACATCTGAATTTGAGTAGTACAATATGTGAGGCCAAACATTTATAAGAGTCATTCAGAAAGTAACAAGACTGATTTTCCACCTTTCTTTCCACTTTTGGAAGGTATGTTCGAAAGTCCTTCTTCGACATGTGGTTCAGGATACCCATCACAGCATTGTTCAGTTCAGTATTTGATGCAAACCGATGCCACAAATTTGTTTTTTCCCCTTCAGGGAATAGGTGGAAGTCACATAGTGCCAGATCCGGTGAATGCAGAGGGTGCACCATCATTTTGATGCCTAGATCTTGGATAATATACTGGGTAAGCAAATCAGAATGTGCAGGGACATTATTTTGATTCAAAATCCAATCAGTTTCTGCATATTCTGGGCATTTTGAGAAAAAAATTTCTTTAGAAGACCTTTGAGAACTTCAAAATAATAGGCACCGGTAACAGTTTTCCCTTGGGGAACAACATGGTTATACACAATTCCCTTTGTGTCAGAGAAATCCAGGTGCATGTCTTTCCCTGAACTTGCTTGAACCTTTTGCTTTCATGGATCAGAAACTCTTGCATGAGACAAAGCATCTTCCTTATAGGCTGCTTTAATCATTTCATACGTTTCTGTGGCAGTTTTATTCAAATGCACGCAAACTTTTATAGATGTTCTTTGCTCCAGTTTTAAATCCTTACTTGGGTTACAGAAATGTGTGTGAATTCTACTCAGTCTACTACAAGAATGAATTAGCAGAGCGCTGTAACGATGCATCATCATGTGACTGACCTTGCAGGTGCTCTGATACAGGTAGCTGCAGTTTTCTGCATGGATTTGTTTTGGTACTGTGACACCAGTCTCATTACTTTTTGAACAGCGTATGTATTTCCTGCCCACTGAGGTATTGCATCATTGAGACTAACTTCTTTTGAAAGTGCTGTATTCAGGTCCATTTCTTAATTTTTTTTTTTTTTTTTTTTTTTTTTTGTGTTCTCAGAGCTACTCACGGCCCCTAATGACCTCTTAATAATTCTTTGAATAAAGCTTATTTTGAGAATTGGCTTCCTAGTTTCTTAATTCAATTACTAATCAAAAACAACTATTATGGGAATTTTACTAGGAATTTTTTTTATTTAAATTGCAAATTTTTGGAGAAAACTCTTCTTCTTCAGGCTGTCTTTTTGTTGTCACTTATTGCTGTCTCCAAAGCAATTTTCAAAAAAGAAAGCTAAAAGAAGGAATAGAGATTGAGAAAAATCAAAATTCCATCAATGACTGTAGAGGATTTTCTCTGCCTAACATCTAACAGGATTTGATGAAAAATAACTGTAACCTTCAAGGTTAATCGTAACCGCGATAGTGATGGGAATAAGTGACAACAAAAAGACAGCCTGAAGAAGGAGAAGAGTTTTCTCCAAAAATTTGCAATTTAAATAAAAAAATTCCTAGTAAAATTCCCATAATAGTTGTTTTTGATTAGTAATCTCTTAATAATTCCTATGTGCCATTTTAGCAATCCATCAGGGTATTCAAGCAGGAAGGAATAAATTCCTGCCTTCTGGTCTGTCAGTTTTCCTCCTGGGGGAAAGTTTGTTCATAACCAAGGTAGTTTTCTGAATGCTGATACCTAGAACTATCTTCTTTAAGATGTTTCTAAGAAGGAGATGTGAAGTTAGATATGTATGGCCAAATCCCATGAAATTTAAGTGGGAATTGCCAGTTTGAGTTCTTTCATTTTTGCAGCTTATAATTTTATCTAAGATGGAATTTATTGTCTGTTGAAGCCCACAGACTGTGCTGTTTTATAAGTATTTTGAATTTGTGTTTCCTTTTCTTAGGACATTAGCAATGCTCTTCTGAAACATGCTCAAATGTTGTATTCCACTGGTGAAAAATTATGAAATGAAATTCAGCACAGCCGAATGCTTACAGTAGACTCTCGTGACGTAATTTCGCATGTTCAGTTCTGGAGAGGAGGATGTCAAGATATGGGAGTTTGTTTTGTTTGCCTTTAATCCATTCAGTGTGTGAGGAGTGTATAGATACAGAACTCATTTCAGATGCCTCACAGGGAAAAAATGTGCAGATGACAAATCTCTTGATTGGAGAACACAAGCCCTGACAAATGAGTCTGTCACCAAAAACTCTTGCAAAAACTTTGTGGTTTCATTCGACCATGTTTATGGATCTCTAGGAGTGCAATGAACTGTATGATGATGTCTTGGTATGTATACCACACTATTCACCATCATCTCAAAGAAAATAGGTCCCACTACGCAATGATGTGATACCACACTCTGATTTTTTGAGAGTGCAATTGATGTTTATGAAGGACATGAATTTTCAGAGGACCAAATCTTATTGTTTTCATTAATCACGTATCCACTTAGATGGAAACTAGCTAAATCACTGCAAAAAATTATATATACCGTAATTTTCGCCGTATGACTTATCTAAGATGGAATAATGATTACCGTAATTTTCGCCGTATGATTTATCTAAGATGGTCTGTGGATTTCACATCATTTTTATTTTCCTTTGTATAATCCATGGACTGTGAAATTCAGAAAAAAAATCGCAGTATAATCTGCACATCATAGATGTTGAACTGCAAGTGGAATTTCCGACAGAAAAGTTGGTTGCATAATGACCCAGGAGTCCAAAGAAGTAAGAAAAAAAAAAAACAATTTTATTAAATGAAGAAATTCATATTTTTATCTCCAGACAGATAAAGCTCAGTGGCGTAGTATCCATAGTTCATGCCGATGCAGCTCCAGAGTATTGCATTACACCTTTCCAATGACAAAAGGCTGATACAGAACAAGTCATAGAATACCGTATGTACTCACGTATAAGTCAAAAGTTTTTGGAGGAAATCCTGCTTTCAGAGTTGGGGGATCGGGTTTTACATGGGCCAATAAAAAATAGGGCTAGACTTCCATGAATTCTCCCACGGAATTTACCGACGAATTTGTTTACGTTTTAGACCGCGACACAATGGATTTCCATGTGTTACTGTGCAATTGTTTTCTGACTTCAAAACTATTGTGTAGTGACATGATCATATCCTCAACTGTGCCTACCACTTTAAGTTTAAATTTGGCAGTGTAACTGAAACATTTTCTTTTCAAAAGACATCATGAATAACAATAAAGGAAAATATAAGCTGCAAAATGTTGGTCAAAACAGTGAAGAACGAACCAAAGACAAGGCACAACAGCTCACATGAGATCCAAAAGAAGGAACGCATGTGTGTACGTTTTCATTGGCTAGTTGATAAAAACGGAGATGGCGCAACAGTCAGAGTTGTCCTTCTCAACAAGACAAAATGACCCCCCGCCGTCCCTCCCTACAACTTTCTTGACCTTTCATTTCAACACCCCCTCCTCTCCACTCCATACAAACTTCTGAACTGAGGAATTTTTTTCCGAGGGAGTTCCTTTTCCAATTATACCCCCTCTTCTGTACAATTGCCCTGCACATTTTTTTTAAATCAAAGAGCTGTAAAAAACTTTTTTTTTTAATCGGTGTATTATGAACATTGGCGTATATATTTTAAACTTTTTTAGCAGATAATCTGTGGATTATACGATGAAAATTATGGTATATGTAATCATTGTTGACTATTATCAAGCCACTGCTGGATGAAGGTCTCCCCAAGTTTCTTCCACAGCAGTCTGTCTTGAGCCAGTTTGTTCTTCAACAAATGACCAAAGCTATCTACTGCAGACTACATGCTTTCCTTTAATCAGGTTCTTTCCTTTCTGGACTGAGTGAAAATGATATGGACGAGTCATTTAAAAGTGCAGGTGTCTCATCACAGCTTTCTGAACACTTCCATACAATATTCATGATCACACTGCAAGTTTCCTGAGGCTTTTTGTAGGGGACTGCTGCAGTGTTTTCTTGCATCATACAATTTAGTGTTGGTCAAAATAGAAGGTCTCCTGGACTGTATCTTGTCTATAATATCCAATTTCTCAAAGTGTTTCACTCATCTGGTGATTGTAGATTTCTGAGGAACTGCAGCTGAGCTAGATATTTCTTCCAAAACTCCTCAGCAACATGTGCATATAAATGACTTACAAAATAACGTTCCAAATTCAAAACAGGTAATGGCTGGGAAAAAGACGTTTCACTTCTATTAATGAAGCTGCACATGACTTTCTGTACCTGTTACACTGTATACAGCATTTCCAATAGTTTTCAACAGCCTTATGGAGCCATGCTGCAGCAGGGAGGCAATGAAAACTCTTTTGAAATAATTTATATAAATTTCAACTTTTTGGTTTTGCAACTTTTCAGTCACCCTACGTGAAAAAAAAAAGACAATGTATGTATGTAAATCAAAAAGTAAAGGCAATTTGAAAATTATGTAGTAACCACAGTGGATAGTAGCTGATGCAATACATGTTCACAATGTATTATGGGTACAATACATTGTCTTTTCTTTTCAACTAACTTCATCAATTACAGTGATTATGTTCTAAACCAAATCCAAATATCAGCACTAAATAAAGGCCTAAAATTCGCCTTCCCGAACTCCAGGATTAATAGGTTGAAACTTATTCCACAAGCAGAAGCCATCATTTCCCATCTACCGTTAAGAAAACAAAATGATGCAAGACATCGATTAATCAATTCGATTAGGAAATTTCATGTTCAAAGACACAACACGGATTTGACTCGTCTTACAGAAGAGAAAAAGCATTTTTTAGAATTACGCAACGATCCCAATATATCGATCATATCCGCTGATAAAACCTCGCAAATTAGTATTCTGAACAAAATAGACTATCGGAAGAAAATGCTAGACGCAATTGATACTATCTCGCATGTCACTCTTAGTTTGAACACTATTAATGCTACCATAGCGGCCATACATAAATTGAAGAAAATCTCAAACCTCCCAACAGCCGTTTCACAATCCAGGTGCACGAGTTCCTGAACTTTTTGGTAAACTAAAGACTCATAAACTCGGACACCCATTACGCCCGCTAGTATCTCGATTTGCAGCACCTACCAGACCTATAGAGAAGGCACTAACTAATTTCTTTAAACCACTAGTTAATAATTCACTCTACTCTGTTACAGGCACAGTACAAGCTATTAACAAGATCAAATCCTTTAATGCAAATAACTCAACCTTTATTATGCTTCTCTCGATGTCATTTCTTTGTTTGTTCCCTAATGTTCCGATCAAAACTGTACATGACATCATTCAGACAAAACTACTTGAACTAAAATACGAACCAGAAATGATCCAATCCATCATTACAGCCTTAAAACTAGTTCAAAACAGATCATATTTTCAATTCGACAACATTATTTATCGCCAAACTGAGGGCGTCCCAATGGGATCACCACTATCTCCGATTCTAGCGGAAATTCTACTACAGCACATAGAAAATAAAGTGCTACAAGAATATCAACAACCTTCATGCTTTTACATAAGCTATGTCGATGGTATACTTCTCTTCTGGGATCACAAACCAGCTGACCTACGAACTTTTGCTGAACACTTATCATCCCAAAGTCCGACCATAAAATTCTCCGTTGAACTGGAAAGTGAAGGTAAATTGCCATTCCTGGATTTTATGCTTGAACGAGATGCTGTCTCTTGCACCTTGCAACACTCTGTATATAGGAAACCCACTTCTGTACCTACATTGATCCCGGCTTCTTCAGCACATCCAAAAAGTTATAAACTCTCCTCAATCACTTTCCTTCTACGCAGAGCCATCACGCATTCATCTAGTTTCAGCAGATGTAAATGTGAAATTAACAAAATATTCAACATCACCCTCAACCATGGCTTTCCCACCTGTATCATAAGAAAAGCTCTTAAGAAGCTCCACCAAGAAAACTCAACTACTCTCCAGAGGGACCAACAACTTCGTAGATATATAGGTGCCATAGATTATTATTCAACCATAACACCTGTTCTCAAAGCCATTTGCAGAAACTTTCACCTGGAATTCGGAATACCTACTACAAACATTTTCCAGTTAATTAAAAAAGATCGAGACCAGGTAACAAAGCTAAACAAATTTGGTGTTTACAGCATCCCCTTAAAAAGTATTGATGCTGACACTCCCGATAGTAAATATATAGGATCTACAAAACGTACACTACCAACAAGACTGAATGAACATAAATACGCCATAAAGAATAGACTTAAAAATTCTGCATTGTCTCGACTCATGTGCGATGGCCTGTACTATCCAATTTGGAATGCCTCCATCATCGTAACACCTAGTGCTGTCTCTTCATTGCTGTTCACTGAGAACCTTGTAATTGCTACTCAGAGACATTTATGCTGTAATGACAATGTTCCAGTATCTATACCTACAAACTGGAAACTATTTACAGGTCTGAATACAAGGCAAACTGAGGACGAAATCACTTAATCTCAATTTCTGCTATAGTGCTCCTTGTTGTATCTCTAGATGAGAACAACACAATTAATTTAGTTACCTACTAACCTTCCTTTATTTTTACAATGCAGTATTTTATGTATACCTGTATTCCATTATTTTTATTTTCTTTATTTCATCATACATGCCACATTGTTTGACAATTTGATGCCATGTGACATTGTCATATTAATATCTGATATCTATATTATGTCATAACACTCTATTTAAACTTATTCCTTCTTCTGTATCTGATGATGGGTTCTAGGGAAACCCAAAAGTTCTTATATTTGTATATACAATAAAATCTTTAAATTCAGCCAACAAATTTAAATTTGTATTGTGAGTGTCTCTTGTTATTAAGATTGTTCATTGAAGGCAACTACCTCGATTACTTTGGACTATTTCTGCACGAATTTGAATTCTCCTAATATTATTATGGGTAGTTTGAACATGCACAGTTCATTGCCCTGCTGTTAGTCTAGTTGAAGCCAAGGTCAAATAAACTTGGACGCTTTGCTGTGGTATTGCACCTTTGTTAAGCAACGTGCCATAGTAAGATTTCTTTGGGAAGAGGAAGTGAAATCTGCTGAAACTCATCAAAGGTGCAAGTGAAAACATGATTCAACAAAAAGTTTGAATGGGTAGAAAAGTTTAACGCAGGAGAAACAAGTTTAACCAACGAAGCCTGGTCGGCCATTCACATCATGCACACAAGCCCAAATCGACAGGGTGAATGGCTTGATCAAAAAAGACCGACATATTTCATTGTCCACTGCTGCTGCACACTAGATGCCAGCTATGGATCTGCACATGCCAAAGCAGATGATTACATGGAGCACCATAAAGTTTGTGCCAGATGGGTATCCAAACAGCTTACTGATCTCAACAAACAACAGAGCATGGAGGTTACCACCCAATTCCTGTAACATTGAAGAAGATCCGAGTGTTTTGGGGTAGATTGTCACCGGCGATGAGACACGGGTTTATCACTGTGAACCAGAAAGCAAGAGACAAAGCATGCAGTGGAAATGCATGTCTTGAAAAATTTCAAACAACCACCCTCCACCAAGAAAATAATGCTGACCTTCTTTTGGGACATGAAGGGTTCTGCTCTGGTGCATTTTCAGGAACACAGACAAACAGTGACCTGTGCAGTGTACTGTGCTATGCTTAGAAAGAAACTGAAACAATTCACAGCAAAAGGAGAGGAATGCTGTCAAAAACAGTCTTGCTGCACTATGACGATGCATGTCCCCATGTAGCGGCCACAGTGGTGGAGGCAATGCAACAACTGCAGCTTGAACATCTTTTACATCCTCCTTACAGCCCTGATTTGGCACCACGCAATATCACATATTCAGCCCACTGAAAGAGGTACTACATGGTTGCAGGTTCACTTTTGATGTTGAGGTTAAGTAAGTGGTCCAGACCTGGATTCGAGAGCAGTCTAAAAGCTTCTCTCAAACAATGAAGAAGCTAGTGGAATGATACAAGAAGTGCTTGACTTGCAGGAAGACTATGTAGAGAAGTGAGATAACCATTATGTTTGTCTGCTCACAGTTATCTGTATTAAAAGGGTATGTTACCTTTACTTTTTGATTCTCCCTCCTGCTATAGTTAATTAAGCTTCTTCCAAGGAATAGGGAAGTTAGTGGAATGATACAAGAAGTGCTTGACTTGCAGGAAGACTATGTAGAGAAGTGAGATAACCATTATGTTTGTCTGCTCACAGTTATCTGTATTAAAAGGGTATGTTACCTTTACTTTTTGATTCTCCCTCCTGCTATAGTTAATTAAGCTTCTTCCAAGGAATAGGGAAGTTAGTGGAATGATACAAGAAGTGCTTGACTTGCAGGAAGACTATGTAGAGAAGTGAGATAACCATTATGTTTGTCTGCTCACAGTTATCTGTATTAAAAGGGTATGTTGCCTTTACTTTTTGATTCTCCCTCCTGCTATAGTTAATTAAGCTTCTTCCAAGGAATAGGGAAGTTAGTGGAATGATACAAGAAGTGCATTAACCTGCAGTGGGACTATATGAAGAAGTGAGATGATCATTATATTAATTTGCTCACAGTTACCAGCATTAAAGGGTATGTTGCCTTTAATTTTCATAGATGCCAACTAGTACGGATTTTCCGTAATTTTACGGATTTTTGGTTGCTGTTACGGAAGTACGGAAACACCGCTGAAATTACGGAAAATCGCCATTTGATTTAATTTTCTGGGAGAGAAAGCAAATTTACATCAACTTAAAAATTTTTGTTGGTTCTTCAAGTTTTTCTGGGGGAAAAAAATTAAATGCTACGTTCAGGGCTGCCAGACCTGCGCCAGCCCATGCCAAAACGTTGTTCTTGCGCCATTCTGCTAAAAAATCGCCATTTCGACGAAATCTGCGCCAATTTGCGCCAAAAGTTAAAATTTACCGGTCATCGATATTTTAGCGTTATCTTACGACATTCCAAATCGATTCAGCGGTGAATTCGTACGTGAGATTCTTCCGCGGAGTCCCCTCCGTTTTTGTTTTTTTGTTTTTTTTTTTTCCCGAGATCGATGCAAAAGTAAAGAAATTTTCGGAATATTAGTTGGGGGGGGGTAGTATTTCGTCTGGGGACGTTGTTTTGTCTTTTTAAACGTTCGGAAACGGAAGTTAAACGAAGTGCAGATTTTTCCCGTAATCGTATTTTTTTTTCTCTCGCGATGTTGCTTCTGTTCAGTACTGTTAAATATAATTTCATTGCATAATTTCAGCTTGAAATTGTAGACAACGATTTCCGAAAACGGAAGTTAGGCCGCCCGAAAATTTCCCCGTAATCTTCGGCGACGAGATTCTCACGCTGATTCGAGGAATTCCGTCTTTTTTTTGTTATCATTTGGACCATGTACGAAATCGATGCATAACTGAACTTAAATTTTGGAAGGATTGGTGGCGGCGGCTGCTGGGGGAGGGGGGTCGTTTTCTCCGTCGGAGGACGGAATTTCATCCTTCGAAAACGGAAAGTAGACGGAGATAAGATTTCTCTGGTAACCGTAATTTTTTTTCTCGCGATGTTTCCTCTACCCACTATTGTTAGATATCATTTTATTCCATAAATATTTGTATTTCAGCTTGAAAATGTTGGATAAATTTCCGAAAAGTAAAGTCAATTCAGCTTGAAAATGTTGGATAAATTTCCGAAAACTGAAGGCTTGAAAAACTGTTATTTCAAGCAATGTTTCCTGATTCAGCGATCGCAAAAAACTATTCTTGTGGAAGAACCAAGGCTACTGCACTAATTCAGCACATGGCCAGTGTTTCTACAAGTAATATTGCATCTGAAGTTTAAAAAATCCTTTTTCTCTATCTGTGGACGGAAGTAATGATGCTCAAGCAAATAAACTGTATCCCATTACAATAACATATTTTGACGAAAAAATAGGGAAAAATTTAACTGTTTCGTTATCATTGGTTGAATCAAGTAATAATACAGGTGAAGGAATATTCGACGTTTTGAACAATGAGTTTGTTAAAAAAAATCTTGTGGAGCAACTGTGTGTCATTTTCCTGTGACAATGCTAACACTATCATAGGTCAAGTAAAAGGTGTTGTTTCTCACATAAAGAAGGTTCAGCCTGCAATCATAGTGCAGCGATGTTCATGCCATTTAGTAAATTTAGCTGCACAGAAATCTGCTACTCAACTGAAAGGATTTAATGTTGAGCAGTTTCTGATATAGTTGTACTTTTTTTTTTTGAGAAAAGTTCAAAGAGGGAAACACAATCTAAAACTGAGTCAAGCTGTTTGTGGTACTAAACCACACAAAATTCTAAAGCATGTCAATACTCGCTGGTTATCACTTTTGGAATCCATTGACAGAATTTTAAAACAGTGAGAGGCTCTAGAACATTATTTTAGTGACAATGAAGAAGCTAATTCACAGTATAAGAACCTTGCAAGTATGATTGGATATGCTTCATCAAAACTTTGTCTTTTTTTATCTGCTACTCTTCCTTTGTTTACATCTGTTAACGTGTTCTTGCAGCAGGAAGCTCCGCTTGTGCATGTATTAAAAAGAAAACATCATAGTCTGTTATCTGAATTGCTTGTACGATTTATCAAGCCATCAGCATTTGATGTGACAGCAACATCTCTTGCAGATGGAAATTTTGAAAGAAGGAGAAATCAAAAGAAAACTGTGATCTCGTAATTGGGTCAAAAGCAAGATCTTATATAGGCACAACTGCAGATCTGAGTGAAGACACAGTGGCTACTTTTTATTCTGAGGTAAGGGAATTTTACAAGGCAGGCTGAAATTACATTTTAAGAAAATTTCCACTTAAATGATGAATTTCTGAGTCATGCTGAAATTGCAGATGTAGCATTAAGGCAAAGTGTTTCTTTTGCATCAGTCCAATATATGTGTTCCCTGTTTCCAGTTTTGAAACCAGAAGAATCTGACAAGGTGGAATCTGTATTTGCTCACTACCAGTTTGAAAATTTTAACTGTGCTGTTACTTCTGAGAGAATGGATGAAGTGTAGCACAGAATTTCTTTAATGAAAAATGAAAGTGGCCAGTTGAAGTATGAATCATTAAGCAAAATTATGAAAATGATTTTAATAGTCCCTCATAGCAATGCAAGTACAGAAAGAATTTTCAGTATTGTGAAAAAAAAACATGAATGATTCAGACCTAATTTAAGTAGTCATGTGCTGTCTTCTTTATTAGTAGAAAAAATAAAGAGCATTGCACGCAGTGAACTATGCTATCAGAAGAAGTTTTCGCAAATTGAACTAAGGAAGGCAAAAATGGCAAATACAGCCAGTTTATCATAATAATTTGGCAACATTCCAAGGAATAATTTTTCTTCATGTCTGGAGGTAATTTATTATATTTTTCTGGTAGACAGTATTTTAAATTTTCCCACTAGCAAATTATTTTTATTGTATTATTATTATTATTATTATTATTATTATTATTATTTTGTTAATAGTTCTGACAGATTAAAATTTGTTGCAGTGTCAATACCCAAATTTGCCACTGTAGACTGGATTACTGAAAATTACTGAAAAAAAAATTGTTACTGAAAATTACTGAAAAATGAACATGTTGGTTACTGAAAACTACTTTTAGAGGTTGGCATCTCTGAATTTTTAATTCTCCCTCGTACCAAAAATGAATTGTGAGTAACCGAATTTTTCCCTGCAGTGGGACTATGTGAAGAAGTGAGATGATCATTATATTAATTTGCTCACAGTTACCAGTATTAAAGGGTATGTTGCCTTTAATTTTTAATTCTCCCTGGTACCAAAAATGAATTGTGAGTAACCGAATTTTTCCCTGCAGTGGGACTATGTGAAGAAGTGAGATGATCATTATATTAATTTGCTCACAGTTACCAGTATTAAAGGGTATGTTGCCTTTAATTTTTAATTCTCCCTCGTACCAAAAATGAATTGTGAGTAACCGAATTTTTCCCTACAGTGGGACTATGTGAAGAAGTGAGATGATCATTATATTAATTTGCTCACAGTTACCAGTATTAAAGGGTATGTTGCCTTTAATTTTTAATTCTCCCTCGTACCAAAAATGAATTGTGAGTAACCGAATTTTTCCCTGCAGTGGGACTATGTGAAGAAGTGAGATGATCATTATATTAATTTGCTCACAGTTACCAGTATTAAAGGGTATGTTGCCTTTAATTTTTAATTCTCCCTGGTACCAAAAATGAATTGTGAGTAACCGAATTTTTCCCTACAGTGGGACTATGTGAAGAAGTGAGATGATCATTATATTAATTTGCTCACAGTTACCAGTATTAAAGGGTATGTTGCCTTTAATTTTTAATTCTCCCTCGTACCAAAAATGAATTGTGAGTAACCGAATTTTTCCCTGCAGTGGGACTATGTGAAGAAGTGAGATGATCATTATATTAATTTGCTCACAGTTACCAGTATTAAAGGGTATGTTGCCTTTAATTTTTAATTCTCCCTCGTACCAAAAATGAATTGTGAGTAACCGAATTTTTCCCTGCAGTGAGACTATGTGAAGAAGTGAGATGATCATTATATTAATTTGCTCACAGTTACCAGTATAAAAGGGTATGTTGCCTTTAATTTTTAATTCTCCCTCGTACCAAAAATGAATTGTGAGTAACCGAATTTTTCCCTACAGTGGGACTATGTGAAGAAGTGAGATGATCATTATATTAATTTGCTCACAGTTACCAGTATTAAAGGGTATGTTGCCTTTAATTTTTAATTCTCCCTCGTACCAAAAATGAATTGTGAGTAACCGAATTTTTCCCTGCAGTGGGACTATGTGAAGAAGTGAGATGATCATTATATTAATTTGCTCACAGTTACCAGTATTAAAGGGTATGTTGCCTTTAATTTTTAATTCTCCCTGGTACCAAAAATGAATTGTGAGTAACCGAATTTTTCCCTGCAGTGGGACTATGTGAAGAAGTGAGATGATCATTATATTAATTTGCTCACAGTTACCAGTATTAAAGGGTATGTTGCCTTTAATTTTTAATTCTCCCTCGTACCAAAAATGAATTGTGAGTAACCGAATTTTTCCCTGCAGTGGGACTATGTGAAGAAGTGAGATGATCATTATATTAATTTGCTCACAGTTACCAGTATTAAAGGGTATGTTGCCTTTAATTTTTAATTCTCCCTCGTACCAAAAATGAATTGTGAGTAACCGAATTTTTCCCTGCAGTGGGACTATGTGAAGAAGTGAGATGATCATTATATTAATTTGCTCACAGTTACCAGTATTAAAGGGTATGTTGCCTTTAATTTTTAATTCTCCCTCGTACCAAAAATGAATTGTGAGTAACCGAATTTTTCCCTGCAGTGGGACTATGTGAAGAAGTGAGATGATCATTATATTAATTTGCTCACAGTTACCAGTATTAAAGGGTATGTTGCCTTTAATTTTTAATTCTCCCTCGTACCAAAAATGAATTGTGAGTAACCGAATTTTTCCCTGCAGTGGGACTATGTGAAGAAGTGAGATGATCATTATATTAATTTGCTCACAGTTACCAGTATTAAAGGGTATGTTGCCTTTAATTTTTAATTCTCCCTCGTACCAAAAATGAATTGTGAGTAACCGAATTTTTCCCTGCAGTGGGACTATGTGAAGAAGTGAGATGATCATTATATTAATTTGCTCACAGTTACCAGTATTAAAGGGTATGTTGCCTTTAATTTTTAATTCTCCCTCGTACCAAAAATGAATTGTGAGTAACTGAATTTTTCTGAAATTATCTACATGTGCAGTTGAAAGGCCTATGATGAAACCCATTTTCTGTTTCTACTTTTAACATTTGGGCACCAGGTTTGTGTTTTATGACATACATTATTTGTTCTTTCTGTGAACCAGAAAGCAAGAGACAAAGCATGCAGTGGAAATGCATGTCTTGAAAAAATTCAAACAACCACCCTCCACCAAGAAAATCATGCTGACCTTCTTTTGGGACATGAAGGGTTCTGCTCTGGTGCATTTTCAGGAACACAGACAAACAGTGACCTGTGCAGTGTACTGTGCTATGCTTAGAAAGAAACTGAAACCTGCAGTTCACAGCAAAAGGAGAGGAATGCTGTCAAAAACAGTCTTGCTGCACTATGACGATGCATGTCCCCACGTAGCGGCCACAGTGGTGGAGGCAATGCAACAACTGCAGCTTGAACATCTTTTACATCCTCCTTACAGCTCTGATTTGGCACCATGCAATATCACATATTCAGCCCACTGAAAGAGGTACTACATGGTTGCAGGTTCACTTTTGATGTTGAGGTTAAGTAAGTGGTCCAGACCTGGATTCGAGAGCAGTCTAAAAGCTTCTCTCAAACAATGAAGAAGCTAGTGGAATGATACAAGAAGTGCTTGACTTGCAGGAAGACTATGTAGAGAAGTGAGATAACCATTATGTTTGTTTGCTCACAGTTATCTGTATTAAAAGGGTATGTTGCCTTTACTTTTTGATTCTCCCTCCTGCTATAGTTAATTAAGCTTCTTCCAAGGAATAGGGAAGTTAGTGGAATGATACAAGAAGTGCATTAACCTGCAGTGGGACTATATGAAGAAGTGAGATGATCATTATATTAATTTGCTCACAGTTACCAGTATTAAAGGGTATGTTGCCTTTAATTTTTAATTCTCCCTCGTACCAAAAATGAATTGTGAGTAACCGAATTTTTCCCTGCAGTGGGACTATGTGAAGAAGTGAGATGATCATTATATTAATTTGCTCACAGTTACCAGCATTAAAGGGTATGTTGCCTTTAATTTTTAATTCTCCCTCGTACCAAAAATGAATTGTGAGTAACCGAATTTTTCTGAAATTATCTGCATGTGCAGTTGAAAGGCCTATGATGAAACCCATTATCTATTTCTACTTTTAACATTTGGGCACCAGGTTTGTGTTTTATGACATACATTATTTGTTCTTTCTTTCCTTCCCAATATTGTTTGTTTTTCATTGAATGACCATTGTGAACATATTTAGTGTACACTTGCCCCAAGAAATGAAGACCAAATGTAAAACAGTGGCTGACATTTCCTGGTATTGAAAGTAATGGCCACAATGAAAATTGTATAAAAATTGTAATGTTTTTTCTGGATACATGCTATTTCAATACCATCATCAACATCAGATTGGTAGTCTTTTATTAGCATGTGATTCTACCATCTATCACACAAAAAATTAGTTACTTGCCACAGGTGCACAGCATTTCATTAACTTTTAAACATGTTTTTACCAAAGCCTTTGAACTCCTTGTAAGTTTCTAATGTATTTTTTTTTATTTGTTCTTAGAAACCAGAGAACTACACAACACCGTAAGAGAAGTTGCTGACTCATGGTTTGCCCATTTGCCAACCGATACCAAATCCCGAATATTGCAACATTTTGGACCCATGCCTCCAGTGGAAGCTGACTACTTAACTCATCCTAATGGACCAGCATGGACCTGGTGGTTGCTGGCAGTTCTTCCACTTGATACTCGAACACATTTAGCAGTGCTTTCAATGACATCTCTCCACCGTCGACTAGAGTCTCTTCATAGGGTGTTATCCTATCTTCAGTCAAACAATCCCATCTGACTAAGCCGTGTGGCCCACGCGCTTGTTGGTGTTAAACAGTTGTTAGATTTTTACTTTGGATTAAAGACATTCTGTGGTATTTTTGCTGTTATTGGTCTTGCCATCCTAGCTATCTGTTGGTAGGTCATCCAGTAACTTTTTTCAATACAGTGTATGCAATTCTTCAGTAGTACAAAAAAACCCGGCTATGTCATATCGTCTTTGCAATGGAATTTCAACTTTTAAAAGAAATTTATTAGATCCAAAGTTGGATGGTGTAATTTGCTAAGCTTTTTTTGGTGCTCATTTGGTGTTGTTCTTGAAGCCTGTAAATTGTCTTTTAGTGAGACGCCTGGAATTGTGAATTTCTTTGTTTACTCTGCACAAATATTGGAAGCAAAGAAGGCTACACTTGGTTCGTGCTATATCAAATATCACGCAGATTGTTTTTGTATAAACTGCAGAATCTTCTCAGCTGAGACCCACCATCAGAAATCTGGTATTAAGTGCTCTGTGTTGAATTTAAGTGTATTTTTAATGTACAGCCTTGTGTGTTTCATGTTTACCCTTGTAAAGTGTGTTTAATTTTTTTGTCGAGGGGGATAAGAGTTCAGAAAATGTGTGACTGATACATCTCAGTGATGCGGTGGAAGTGCACAGTGAAAGTCGCAGAAATCTACGTGCTTCCCAGGTGTCACAAAGGTGAGGTTATCCTTATACATATAATCTTTGCCAGATGATTTGACAACAGTTTTGATCTAAAGTATATTTTCATTATATTATTATTATTTAATGAGCATTTGTACATGTAAATGTTCTTTCAAAATATTTTAAGTGGTTAAGGAAGGAATCAGAAATAGGAAATAACCTGCAGCTTGTTTTATTAATTGTTCAAAATATGTAACAAAGTAATCCCAAAGAAAAATATGATGAATTTAAATTCTCCAAATTCTGAAAGAGATTTGCCCTAGATATTGATAGTGCTTTTGACCAGTTAGGATATCAAAATATTTGAGTCAATAATAAAAAAAATCTAATTAATTTTCATTGCTTTTTTTTTCTGTTTTTTCTCTTATTTTATGTATTCATTGTTTAAGATTTTGTATCTTTATATGTAAGAAAAGTTGTTTGTATATAGCTGCCAGAAAATGTCAGCAATATATATATATATATATATATATATATATATATCGAAACTTGTGATATCCTTGTATTTGAAATCATAAACAAATAAGTGCTTGATGAAGTGCAGAGTTTGACAAAAATGTTGTCAGCACGAAAATTCTAGTTTTTGTTTTATATAGTGTTTTGTGTTTCTACTGACAAATGTGGAGAACTCCTGGTTTAATGAATTAAATACCATTCATTATCACTGGGACTCTTCCTACTTTGAAAAATGAATCCGAAATTTTAGTCATGTTTTCCTGTTTTTAACTTTTCAAATTTTATGTTCATGATTGTTAAAAGGACACAAAACATTTAGAAATTAAAACAAGTACTCCTCTGTTCTCTGAGGGTGAAAATACATTGAGATGTCAGCTTATTAGGTACACCTGCCTGATAGTGTGTTACACCACCCTTGGGCTGCAGAACTGCCTGAATTCATTAGAGCATGGAATATACTAGATGCTGGAAGTGCTACGCTGGGTTGTTGTACTATTAGCAAATACATTAAGAGTATTGTTGAAGAAAATAACACATAAAGTTGCATACACAGGAGAAAATACATGAAAATTGGATATTTTGGTAGCAGCTACTTTTACCTTTGTCACCCATGTAGAGAATAAAGTGCTACAAGGAGTTAACAGCACTTGATGGATCAGCTGTTGCCAGACTTTAAAATTTATTTCCAAATACTAAGAAAATTCCTATACTGTCCTAATATCTAAGAGATTTTTTGTTGATAACTGCAGCAATTCAGTTAGTGTTTTTCAAATCAGGAACCACAGAAGTATCACTTATGGTCAATAACCAAAGCGAAGTAGATGGGCGACCTTTCTTGCCATGTGGGAATGATTGAGTTATGCAGTTGCTGCAAATTAGACAACCATATGACTAGAGCGATTGGCCAACTGCATGGAGCAGTCTTGCAGTGAACAGCCCATTGTGCTTGAAGAGAAACTGAGAACTTTTCTTTTCATGTATTTTTGTACACTTCACACAAACATGAAAGAATAAACCATAAATGAATTGCACTTTGCTGTTGCTCAAAATAGTTAAACTCACAGGAAGTCATAATGAAACCATTGCTATAATCAGTTATCTGCTAAGAGAAATACTAGCAGACAGGCAACTGTGAAAACAGAAAAAATATGCGGCTCTCAGGTTCAAAGGAGCTTGCTTCAAATGTGGAAGTATAACAGCTTAATAGTTGATGAGATGCACCATTGATTTTATTTTCACCATTCCATATTCCTTAAACTCTGTAGACACCCCACTTGTCAGCAGGACAACATTGTCTCTCAAAACCCCATAGTATTTCCTACCTTGAACCCATCATGTTCTTTGCATGGGATTAAGGACTGGATCACAAAATCTTCATTTTTTGCCATTAATATGTGCATGTATATACTAACCCAATTGTCCCCTGTGATATAGTTTGTCATTTGTGCCACTGGGCTTCCATAAAAGTGTAGGTCATCATTTGTGTGCAAAATTTCTGCCCGTCGTGTCTGTTTTCTAGATGCACTTTTTCTTTTCATGTAGTGTATTTTAAAGAAAAAAGTAAGAGTACATTCACATTTAAAAACTTTTCATGTGGTCTGTTCTCTTTTAATGTTTTCATCATCATTTTTTAAATTTTACCCTAGTAATTTTTCTCCAGTTATTTCTGAAACTGTAGGTTCTAATTCTTTAATTTTTGATATTTTTAGTTCCAGAAGTTTTTTTGTTTGTACTTTGAATATGTTTATTAAAATTATTACATCATTAAAAATTTTAGAAGGTAGCAGTTATGAAACCTAATCATTATTAAATAATTTTCTTCCAAAACAGAAGGGTGAGAAAGTTTTTTTATGTATTTATTGTGTTGTTGATGTGCTGTGTGTTTTTCTCAACATGTGCGCAAAGAGCAATAATAAAAAAAGTGGTTTTGTTTGTTTGCTATGCAAAGATTGATAATGTAAGATTGCACATGAGGCATGTCAACATTTCACACTTTTGCTTATATGCAAGAGCTTCTTGTATCCTCATTGCAGTGCTATATGAACTCAACAATTAATTCATTGTGGTACAAGAGGAATTTTCAGAACATTAATGCAGGCTTGTGTATTATTTGGCTGATTTGACATTATCATAGAACATTAATAATGAAAACTGAAAAATAAGCAAGTAAAATAAGTAAGAATAATTTTGGTCCACCCTATATATTTGTCTTTAAAGACTTAAATATATATCTTATTTTATGTATTTTTCACTAAAGCAAAAATAATGTCTGACATTGTTGTCACACTTTTTCAAACATTCCAACTCGAATAGACTGTTTTGATGTATCTGTTTATGCTTTCACAGGAATGCCTCTGTTTCACTATATTCAGTATATGCCTTTTGCATGCCTCAAAATCCCTCATAGAGTGAAATGTGTGTTGTTAAGAAGTGTGGAAGTACTTGCACATCAGCATGAATTGCTGATTCATTCAAAGTGTAAAATTCATGCTATAAGAGTACTTCAAGTGAACATAATGCTGAATACTTAAAAAAAAATTTCAATATCGAGCATTAAAATATGAATTAACGAGATGCCCCCCTGCTTTGTACCATGCAATCACAAAAGTTCATATGTCTCTCACAGGAGGTAATACGATTCCTTTAAAGAATCTGAAGCTATTTTGAGGCAAAAATATGCCAAAAAGAAGATATCAGGTATTTAAACTGTGAATAGCATTGATGTATAAACATTCTTAGAACTTTCAATTTGTCAAAAGTTTTGGTATGCCTTGAGCCTTTTTTCAACCAAGATGAAAGTGAGTTTTGCATGGTTGTCAGTTTAATTAGTTTGTATTTGATAGATTTTAGTATATTTTCCAAATTATTTATATGCCAAGACAGTAATCGAAGCTAAATTTTAGGAGGGGGTGGGGGATCCTGAAGGACTCCCTATGGTTCCACTTACAAAAAAAAAATAGTTCAGTTTACATGAAGACAAAAATGTTTCAGTTGCCTTGTTACTACCTCCCACTCCTCCTTCCCTACACGTTTGCCAAACATTCATGTGGGCAAATGCTGTCTTTTATCCCCTCCCCTCACCATTTTTCAATCACTTAATCTCTCTTTAGGAAATCTTAGAGTTCACTTTGTACCTAGAATCATCTTAACCACCGCATCAGAGGAAGTTGAAAAACATTTAAAACAGCTGTCATGATTAGCACAAAACAAGCAGGAGTTGGCTTATATATCTGATGCAACATGTAGCAGGTGAAATTTCAAGATTTCATCAATTACTTCAAGTTTTTGTTTCGTTAAATGTTTGCTTATTTCAGATCTCACTCATATTGTTTTGCTAGCTATAATTTTCAGTCAAGAAATATTATGTACCTTTGATTAAATAATAAATAGTTTCTTATTGACCAGTTTAAACTGACATAATGTAATATGCCAAAAACAGACCTTTCTTTAACTGTCCAGTCATAACTAAGTTCGCATATACCAAATGCTTTCAACTTCGTTATGTACTGGTTTGACTGTATATATAATATTGCACTGTGCGATGGTGATATAGAACAATAAAAATAAAAGGTGGTGTAGGCATGAATGTAAAATTATTGTTCATTGTATGACATTTAAGCTAGATGTTTTTTGTGATTTTGAGGAGATGGGAATGCATTTACAACAAGCAAATGTCCACAGAAGCTGTTGTACGCTAATTGATTATATTGCTGAGAACCTAATTTACATAACTGGTTCCACCTAAAATCGCTGCCTTATGTTTCCAATGGTAAAACTTCTTCACATATTTTCTTTGCAATCAATGTATTCCCAAGAATGAAAATTTGCACATCGATAAAACTAAGTTTAAGTTATAGCATGGGATACTTAATACTTGTTAAAACATAACCATAACTAAGGAATCCAACATTTGTTTGCATACTGACATCATCAATATACAGATTGGGCCATCTATTAACAGTTCTGAAGAATGCTCAAAGAAAAATGGTTGATTTTTAATAAAATTATGGTTATGTTTTAGTAAGTATTAAGTATCCCATGCTATAACTTAAAGTTAGTTTTAGCGATATGCAAATTTTCATTCTTGGGAATACATTTAATTGCGAAAAAAATATGTGAAGAAGTTTTATCATTGGAAATATAAGGCAGAGATTTTAGGTGGAACCACCTTAAGGAGAAGTGGAAGGTCAGAACAGCTCCAGCTTTTCTTATAATACCAGAATATTCTTATGTTATAAAAAGCCTTAACATATCTAGAGAAAATTCAGTTTGCCTTATTTTAAGAGTGTGAAGTGAAAAAGGAGCTAACTCATATTTTTGAATCTGAAATGAGTTAGCACTGGTGGAAATAAACTCTCTGTCCAGTCATGCTTCAGAGTCATTTACCAAGTGTTTCATTGCCACCATAAAATACGAGATGAAATGTGAAACATACTATAAAATACTTTTTTTTCCATACTGACTTCTGGAAACAGAAAGCATTTCAAGATTTGTTGGTAGGTAAATTTGAATTGAAATGAAAATTCTTATCAGGTCATTTGAAATGATCTGCTTCAGATGCATGCTAAGAATTTCCTCGATTGTGCATAGGACTAATGCATCAATATTGAGAGAGCTCGGCGTAGATGCGCACAAGCAACTTCTTCCAACAGTCCAACGACTTACACTAACCTTCTTCAGCCACACTATCTGCGCGAGCTGGTTTAGAAAAACTTTGTATTCAGGGGTATGTTGATGACAAAAGAATGAGAGGATGTCTCCCAGATAGGTTTATCGATCAAATAAAAACTCTTGCAAATCTGTCAGTTGCAGAAATCTTGAAAACTCTGGAGAATAGACAGGAATGGCTAACCTTCGCTGCCAACAGGATGTGAATTGGGTCACAGTGCTCGAACTGAGCAGTGAAGAGAGAAATTTGAATTGTCCAGAAAATATGTTCAAGTACTATTTTAATCAAAGGGATTTCTAAACTCTCATTCCATCTTAAAAAATGAATAAATCTTGCCCTGCAAGACTGTGTAGTGTACATCAAAGAGAGACTAAGAATTCTTGTAGTGCAAATTCCCATAACTTATCAACATTTTATGAATTTAACCTTGAAAATTAATGGGGGGGGGGGTAAAAATCCTTGGTCTCACCTGATGTAGTCATGCGATTTTCATTTAGTGATAGGTTAATCATAATACCGTCCGTCCTCTGGGGGGGGTAGTGTCAAATGCACAACCCAGTTCAAACTTATTTCCTCAATAATTGAATTGATGCCTGATTTAAGTCAGGTAGTTTTTAAAAGGGAGTTGCTAAATAAATGATGAATGAATTAATAAAAAATGTGAGGTGAAAACAGGAGTTAAAAAATTGAAGTGTTCAAAATGACAACAACAACAAAATCTAAGAAATTGTCATCCAGTGGTGTGTATTGAGCTTTGTGAATCTCTTTATCATTATTGTTAATGCATTTCAGTTTTTTTCTGTTATCTATCAGATTGTCACATTATTGAATTTTTTTGGCTGAGATGACTGTTGCATTTGATAATCAGTGAATTCAAAGCATATAATTTATTATTCATTATTTGTACTCATTAATTATCAATGAGACATTTGATACATCAGCAGTAAGTAGCAGGGTGAGTCAAAAGTCCATCCCATTTGCAGTTAGAAAGTTACACATGCTCGCCTCATTCTGCAAAGTACAAGTCAGCCATTGTTTTCTATGATCTTTTGTCGATGTTCTACCACAGCCACAATCCCCACAGTTGTACCACTTGTCAGGTCTCGAGTACAGAAATCCTCTAATGCCAGATTCCACATCCACCACTGAAGCAAAATGCCATCCTGGTAGGAAATCAAATGGGGCAAGGTGCGAATGGTATGGAGAGTGGGGTAAAATGCGAATGGTATGGGGTAGGATCCAATCCTTTCCAACTCTCATAGTTTTCTGCTTACCACTGTGGAGGTGTGACTTGAGACTTTATCCACTTGCAGCAACACCTACTTCCTATTGAGTGCTGGGTAGTGTTGGTACAGAACATCATGAACCGGCTGCAGTTGTTTGGCATAGAGGTTCCCACCCACAGCCTGACCACTTTTAAGAGTTTCCAATGCATAGGACCCTCACAATTCCATCAAATGCACAATATGACCTTCTTCTTGAACCTCACTCTTTGACCCACAGGCTGTGCTTCCTCACTTGGCCTCGGCCACCATTTTGCAATGGTAGGATAACATAGGAATATCGACTTTTAATTACCTGTGACCATAGGCGCCGACTTTGTGGGTTTGAGACACTTTTTGAACCCCCGATGATTTTGTTATGGGTTCCTTGAACCCCTAATATTTTTGCTCGTATTTCGTGGGAAAAATACACGAACGCATATATGATAAATTTTGTTTTTCGTTATCAATTCTTCAAGTTTTTTATTATTCATTCCCTGTTTACTATATATAGAAAGTGTGTATAGAAATTTACCCCTCAGACTGTTTATTGTGCTTCAAAAAAGAATTAGTGTTTGTTTGTGCTCATCGAATTTGACGTGACAGACAATACCACAAGTACCGTTGTTTAAGAGCATTTAAAACTGCCTCATTTATAAAAGCAAATTCTTCGGTTTGTCTGTGTTCCTACAAAATGCAAAAGTCTAGCTCTGCATACGGACACGAGAACCTATTGGAGGTCATAGTGATAAAGGCGGAAATATGTTGTACAGTCAGTTGACCCACCCTATCTTCGGACAGTCGGGAACCAAGGAGGTTAGAAGAGAGAGAGAGAAGATGGCATCGGTAATCACTGGTGAAGCCAATTCTGATCACCTGGTTTCTTGCGTCCTCTAGGTGGGGAGGATTTAGAGTGGGTTCGAGGGTTCTGGATGGTGAGGGTTTAGTGAGGGTTCAAGGGTTCTGGGTGGGGAGGGTTCAGTCACTTACTGAAGGCCTGTGCTGGAGCACAGGTTGATAGCAGCCATCTCTTACTCTCTGCAGCAATCCCTGAAGGTCAACAAGGCTCCCACAGCTTTAGCAAGGCCGTGATTGGTTAATACGCAATATGCACTTTCGCTCGACGAAGCATAATTTTGTTTAATGTTTTTAGAAAATACTAAATAGTATTTCTGTAACTTTTTGCAAATTTTTAGTTATGTGCATGTATATTTTGGTCTCTTTTTTTCCTGGCTGTACATGCTGCACAACTGCCTCTAAAACCTCTTCAAAGCCAACAATTTCTCCATAGAAAAGTACAGAAGCAGCCCAAGTTGGGCATACTGGACATACACAGCTGATACAAAGTGGAGCCCACGGAAAATGCAGGTCGTACGGCTAATGCCATGTCCTCTCCCTTCTAACCTCCTATTTTAGCTCAGAAATCATTTGAAGAAAAAAATTGTTGGCATTTTTAAAATTAGTAAAAAAAAAACCTTAAGATAAATTTAACATGTTTTTGTTTCTTTTATAAGACAATTGAGTTGGAACTTCACACAGTATCTGTGTATTGTATATAATAATGTCGCTCCTGCAAAAAATAAATAAATGAAATAAATAATTATCTAGAGAAAGAAATCTGTAATTAACTATAGTTTGCTTCATTTTAGCTTTTCAGAAGTCTTATTGTGCCAGATAATCTGACTGAATGAAATTTAAATTAGACTTAAATACTTTGAAAAATGCATGGGTAATTCGATCAAAAATTTCCGGAACCCCTAATAATTTTTCAAGTCGTCAGTCGTCGTCGTCTCTATGCCTGTGACAATGCGGGGGGAGGGGGATGATTGTCTTTTCTGTACATCACTGTAGCCACCAGTTAAGAACCACTAGACCAAGGATAGGCAAACTACGGCCTGCGGACCAAATACTGCATGTTGGTGTGTTCAGTCCAGCCCGTGGAATAAATAATTTGAAAGTGTTGCTTCTCTTAGGCATGACGCATCATTTAATCTAGAAAACATTTCTTGTCTGCTGCAACCTCTCTTTATTTAATCTCAAAAAAGACACCATCCTCACTGAACAAGAAGATGTCTACTGATGCCTGGGAGGATGCAGATTGCAGATGTTGAGACTCCAATATCACAACCGACTGACAGCAGTGAGGATATATGCACATGTAAAATATTTTTCTTTGTTGAGGCTTGTTAACTGTTTGAGGTGAGTGATCTTAGAAACTGACTTACAGATGAGCATCTGTCTTCTCTCTTGAGAATCACCTCCTCACAGTTTAACCCAGATTATGAAAAAATGCCGGAAACTCAGTCACAGTCTCGCTCATCTAACAATCCCTCTTATAAATCTCCTGAATAAACTTAAAAATGATTTAATAGGCATGTATGATTGTTTTGCATTTTCAATGTATTTAAACTTATTCGTGTCAGCCTGTTATGTGTGTTGAACATTTCTTTAAATGAATTTTGGAGAAAAATGAATGAAAAGTCTTTGGCCCACCATTTTTTTTTTCATTTGGCTCTCCTTATGAATAAGTTTGCCAATCCCTGCACTAGATCGATCTATATTTTTTCAGGGCATTCTCCAGTCATGAAGATTTTTTTTCAATATTTTTTTTAAACAGTACAAGTGTAGGAAAAAATTGTTTTGCTTTGAAGTGTAACTTCAATTCTTTTTCTTATATACAAGAAATTTATAAAGCTGTATTAAAACCTGGCAACTAAATATAATTATCTGGCAACCATGTGTATATAATGCATTATAATTTTGTTTGAAAAGGACTAAAGATGAATTTGTTTTTTATTTAGTTGTGTATGTGTTATGTTATTAATTCAACAGGTAGTGACAAAGAGAATCACTAAAGCTTTTAGTAAGAATAAGTGTTTGATAAATGTATTTATTTTGCATGTGTGTGTGTGTATTTCCTCAGTTTTAAAAGCATTGCAGTAATATGTCTCATGATGGGAATTCCTGTTTTCCATAGTGTGTCGTGAGTGTCTCGTAATGCATATTTTTATTACTTCACCTGCCACATAGTCTGCCTTGGGGCTCCCACGTTTCATTCAGGGTTCCATTATTTTGCATTTATAAAATTAAACTATGCAAAATAGCAGAAGTGTGAATGGAACAATTCAACAGGTTTAATACTATAACAAGCCCTCTAATCATTATTATTTACCTCATGTGTTAAACAAGACACCACAAACATCACATGTGCTGTTTGACTTTCCAAACTTGTGACATAAATTACTTAGAGATTCAGATGTGTCATTTTTCTGTGAGTTGATTATCAGAGATCTGTATGATTATCAGTATTTTGTCTAGAGAAGTAGTTTTATCAGCCACCAGCAACATTTCTTTTAATAGGTGATGTATTGTGAGTTAGTTTCAGTTGTCATCTGTTCTCTCAAATTCCTCCTTGCAAGTGATCGAAAACACTGGATTAAAAAAAAATGTCTAATCTTCAACATTTGTATGTAGCATGTAGACAATATCTAATCTTCAACCCAAACTTTGGGTGCAGTATGTTGAAATATTCTATTTGTCTACATGCCATTGACAACAACATTGCTATCTTACCAATTTTCTTTGAAGAAACCAGTCATGGGCAAATTTTTTGGATATTCTGATCACCAGAGTATATATAGTCAGATATGTGTGCCATCAGAAAACTAAAGGCATTCATGTACAAAAGCATTTGCTTTGGTAATATACATTTATTTCAAGCCATAATATCCTTTATCTGTCTCAAAGGCAAACAGCCTTATCTTTAATGGTAAAGAGTAGAGCATTTACACAACTGCTGCTAACCACCATTTTTACCAAAGACTTGTCATATTTCAGCTGTCAGGCTCTGTTCTCCAATTTGAATTTCCTTTTTGTGAGGACAACCCAAAAATTTAATGAACTGATTTTTAAAATGCTGGCCATAAAACAAGGTTTCTGAAAACTTAGTTATGTTGAGCGACAGTTAATGCTGGATTTCTGTGCCAAACATAATGTGCCTTTCTCCAAATGCATTTTACTTTGCTATCCAGCCTGCAGATTTGAAGTTTCAATAAATAATATTTGTAAAACGGGTGTCAGATGTTCTTCTCTTGAAATTGCTAGTAACAAATGTTATTTTTATTTGCAAAACATAAAAAAATGCAATAGGTGTCAGTGCTCAATCTTTGCTAATAAAAGTTGAAAATACCAACTTGTTTTTGTCATAAAAAAAGAAAAAATGAAAAGATATTGTTAGAGTAAAACCAAATATGGTAACATGCTTTTTGTCATGCATAATTTTATTGCACAAGCAGTTTAAGAAAAATGCATTAAAAAGTACTAGATTTCATAGCAAAAGTATAGAAAAGGTTCATATTTTTATTAATTTCTCATCCAGTGCCACACAGTGGACCCTTAATTAATGAGCACAGTCGAATGGTTCCCCTGAGGCACTCATTAACTAGAAAGCTCACTAATTGAATTTATTATTTCAGTGGTTTATTAGTCCCAACACACAAAATTCCATTTAAAAAAGCATGATATTCTTCTCCCTGATCCATGGGATTCTGGTTTTTTTATCACCACTTGAGTCATTCTTGAGATCAGTGCAAAACTGGAAAGGAATTTTGAACCATTATGTTTCATAAAAGTATGCTGACAATGTTACAATATCTTAGCATCCCCCTGCTCCCTTGTTCCACGTTATGAAAAGCTCTTACATGTTGTCAATTCCTGCGGTGGTAGTTTTTGCTTCTAGGACTACATCCAAGTTATATCAGGTACCATAGAGTTGTTTGTGTGTGACTCTAAATGTATCATACTTGCATAGCTGTTAAGGCTTATGAGAGCTCAGAATGCAATGTCAAAACCATAAAGTCACTTCTTTGCTTTGATGGAGAAAAGATTTTTGTACCCAAACCTTTCTTCTAAATTGTGTTTAGTTGATTTTAATTAATTTTCAGGTAGATGATCTCTCTGTTGAAGAGTGAACTTGAGTGAGTAGCAGTTGATATATGGACAGTGTGTTTGTTCAGCTGTTCTAGTGATCCCCCACCCCCTTTCTGAAACCCAAATATGTGGCAGAAAGACTCAAAAAAGAAAAAAACTGCCTACTTTTTAAATTTTAAGTATAATATTAGTTTTCATAAGAATAGGATTTTTTCACATGTCATATTTGAGGGCAGTAAATCTAACCAGCAAAAACAGTGTTTCTGGGGCAGCACTCGACCCAGCAGTGGCCCAGCACTATGTTGCCGCTGCCCAACCGTCAATAAAATGTCCCGGTGGCCACCACATGGGCCAGCAGCTGGCCAATAGTTGGCAGCCCATCAGTTGTCATATGCCAGAACAGGGCCATCAGTTATCCATCATATGCAGTGGCTGCCATAAGAGGCCCTTCAGTGGCCCTGCAAGCACATGTCGTAAATGATGGCTAGCCTAATGTGGTCCGCTAGTTTCCCGGCAGTGGCAGCCAGCAATCACATGACATAACTGATGGTTTGCCGAATCTTGTCTGCCAATTAGTAGTAGCTATATTAAAAAAAAAAAAAAGATGACCTAGGTTTTCCAAACAAAGCCACATCTACTTTTTTTTTCCCCCTTACAAAACTTCTGCATGACGGCACGGCACGGCACTAGGGAAATTTTCTCAGCAGGTCCTGAAAAACACCCATTTGGATCTGGCTGGAAACAAGCCAACGACAGTCTGCTTGCTAAGCAAGCGTTCTACCAACTACACTGGTTTACCACGCATGAGCTTTCGCTTGAAGCTGAGCCTCTTTCCAGTGCGATGTGAAACGAAAGGTTCTCTTTTTAATTTTACAATATTGTGAGGTGTTTTTCGTAAAAGTCAGTTTCATATAATTCATAAATTTATTTTTTCAACGTAACGATTGTTTTTATTTACCTTAAAGGAACTTTACTGATTTTCAATGAGTGTACCAACTTAAAGATGCTTTCCAAAGTTTTGTGCTGTCCTTGTGGTCTTCTTGAAAGGCGATTGTTTAATTAATATATTTACCCATTCATGTCACATTCTGTTACATTTTTAACATTGTATCTTTCCTTTCTGTCGTCTGAAGCTACATTTGTTCTAAAGAGGAAAAATATTTTATTTTACTTGCCGTTATTTTTAGCAGCAGTGAATTCCTCCAATCTCATGTATTCAACCCATGGATGAGTACATTATATTCACATACAGGTTATTTATTTTTTTCAAATAATTGATAAATTTTGTATGCATATAATTCTATTTTTTTTTCAACATAATGATTTTTTAATGTATTTGCAAGACTTTTGTTTGAAGCGGTTTAGTGTATGCTAAAATGAAATATTACACAAAAATTATTTCTTGTTATTCATGGGAATGGAGTAGGTGTATTTCATGCCTATCTGTATTCTCGATTCTTTGTGTGTTAGTGCAGGAATGATGCTACGAAATGAGTTTCTATAAATACATGAGAGTAATTGAGTATTTCTTTCAGTTCATAAATAATTATTTATATATTTTTCTTCCGACGGTAATCTTTGTCGTTCATTAGGAAATTAAATCGCCTCTACATATGGCTTTTTTTCTTAACATCCACTAAACTAACATGATGGTGATTGTGTCATCTTCAACTAACTGGTACCATGAGAGACACAGCACATGTTGCTTCTGCGCATGTGCAGTCCTGTTGCTTCCGCATCATGTTGAGGTTGCTTCGGTTGCCAGCTACGAGCCACTAGTGGCACTTGCTGCAATGCACGGCCATCAATGGCTACCAACGGATGGCGCTGCCACCAACTGACCGATACTGTGCTGTGAACGGAAGATTTCAGCCAGCAGCCCATCACTGCCAGCTGGCGGCCAGCAGTTATCCAACACTTGTGATTTTACTGGGTACCTATCTTCAGGGATAAAATCCAACTCTTGTGATCACTTAATGTTGTTGTCCTTAGTTATGCTCTTGTAGTAGTGAAGTGATTGTCTTTGTGCATCAGAGTTTTAATTACTTAATCATGGTTTGTAACTTTTTCTGCAGTGGTTTTCACAAGTTCAAAAGAGTTTCAGTTTGATCTTTCTATTGAAATTCAGGATGGATTTTGTATTAGTTTTCCTAGGAATTTAAGAAAGTGTTGGGTTAGTATGGCCACTACCACCAATCAGTTCTGTTTTTGTTTTGTTTTTTAGCCACTTTAGAAATTTTAGACATAGGAACCTTTTCACATGATTTTTCTGTATTTATTTTGTATTTTATATGCTTCTCATTCCTTACACTTGGATTCAAACATTTTATTTGAATACTTGACCTATATTAATTTGGCAGTAAAAGTGCTACATTCAAAAGTGAAGGTTGGAGTACTCGAATTACTTTATTTCAATATTTTAACTGTCATGAAAAATTATGCATTAGTTTTACAGTTTTGAAGAAACACGAAATCCTGTATATGTAGTCAAACTTCCATACATGACAAACTCACAAGATCATTCACTATATAGAATCAGTGTTTTATCTTTATTGTCTACCATAAACCAATGGAAAGTAATAAAAATCACACTAAATATAAATTACCAGGAAAAGAAACCATTTTTAACTTATGTGGTCATCAGATGAATGATGCATTCAATTTTTATTGAAACTGGTGAATTAGGCAGGTATTCTTTGTCTATTATTTGATTTAAAACAGATGTGTTTTTGTATAAAGTCTCACATGTGTGCAAACAATGGAGCATTAATTTCACACATCGGCTTGAAATTGCAACCCATGTTGAATTGTCTCAAACAACTTAATCATTTTAAGTCAGTCTCAGAAACCTAGAGTATTGATATGACAGGCTTTCTCTCTGGGGGCGATATGTTGAAGTTCCATTTGCATTATACACAAAGCAATGCTTTTAATCCTTTGTTGGTCAGTGCCTTTTTTGTATCCTTTCAGCCAGCTTCACTAGACCCACCTGTTGTTTGATGACTTCTTGTGTGTACCAAAAGAACAGGAGAGGGTTGTTCTAACTCGAGTGTTTTAGGAAAATCTGTATTTTTTTGTGCCGATTTGTACAATCTGAACAAAACATCCACGGATAAATAAACTTTCCACAAAGAGTGTGGTGAATTCCGTATTTGCAGTGGTGAGGACATGTTTGTACGATATTCAATAAGACATTATTTAAAACCACTGACTTATTGAAATCTTTAATTTACAATTAAAAGACATAATAATATCGTAGTTTAAAACCATAAGACCTTTCAAGCTCGCTGCAAGCTCATCCTCAGATGGGTGACTACAAACTAATGGAACAGGTGTTTAAATATCAAATTCTCCATCACACGATTGAAGAATGCGCAACAAATATGCGTGTAAACAATCAATGAAAACTGCAAAAATGTTCTAGTGTGAGTTGTCACTTGAGTTCAAATGGTCACTCTAGACAGCTGGTATCCACGAGTCTGGGATATAGCAAGGGGTTTCTTCATTACAACAGGACAGACCATATCCACGGATAAATAAACTTTCCGCAAAGAGTGTGGTGAATTCCGTATTTGCAGTGGTAAGGACACAAGAATCCTCCCAAATTGGTACACGAGTTCCTTTCAAAGTCAGTTTAGATAGTGCCGTAATGTCCCAATGTGCGTAATGTCGATCCTATGTAGACTTTGTCTTCTAGGGACGAATCTGCAGCCCTTAGAGGTATACGGTATACCCCAAATGTATGGTCCAATTTATGGAGAATTTGATATTTAAACACCTGTTCCATTAGTTTGTAGTCCCCCATCTAAGGATGAGCTTGAAAGGTCTTATGGTTTTAAACTATGACATTATTATGTCTTTTTAATTGTAAATTAAAGATTTTAGTAAGTCAGTGGTTTTAAATAATGTCTTACTGAATATCGTGCAAAAACGGAAGTTGTTTTGTTCAGATTGTCGAGTGTTTTATATTGTCCAATGCAAATTCTTCCTTTGCACAATGACTCTAGCAAATGTGACAAGGAAACAAGAATTCTTTTAGGAATGGGGGACCTGTGAATAAAGGGACAAGAAAGAGAGATAATTATTTGGAATCCCAAAGTAAACTAACCAAACACATGGAAATTCTGAAATGAAAACTTCACAAAATAGAGGAATTAGCTTTGTTAAATAGAACTTATTTTACGCTGTAATTATTTCTTAAGTCTCGAAGATGTTTGCTAGATGGAGAAATTCACTAACAAGTTTGTTATACAAAAAAGTTCAACTGTATATACACATAGGGCAGGGCATTCAGTGAGTTCTAAGCCTAACATACAAAAACTTTTTTTTTTTTTCAAAAAAGTACCTTTATTTTTCCACATAGTCTCCCCTGATTTGGATACACTTGTGCTGATCATAGAGTTGGCAAATCCTCACTGCGAAAAACATTTTATCTTTGACTTCAAGCCAACATTTCATTGCCTCTTTCAGTTCAGAATCACCTGCAATATCACCCTGCAGATCTTTTCCCAGTTTTTTTAAGATGAAAAAATCACTAGGGGGTGAGGTCAGGTAAGTACGGTGGGTGGGGAAGCAGTTGGAAGCCACATTCTGTCACAGCTTGCATGGAAACATCGGAAGTGTGGATTGGAGCATTGTCTTGGAAAAGCATAACATCCCGTTCTGATTTTCCTCCCTGTTTACTCTCGATGCTTCATGCAATTGTTGCAACAGTGTGGCATATGAAGTTGCATCATCAACGTACACACGGACCATCCTTTCACGAATACCGCATGGCTTTCACCTTCCTTTATCAAAAATTCAATCACCACTTCATTCCACAATTTTATCTACCACTCATTCATTAGCACCTTATAAACTTCAGTGCACTGTGGCACCATCTCATATGCTGACAAAGTGATGTGGCATAGCTGCTATATAACTGAAGGGAGAGGCAATGTTTTGCATTACTTGTGTCAGCCACCAACCATTACTTTCAAGGTCAGGCTTAGAACATATTGAATTCCCTTGTACATAAGCATTGGTAAAAAAGAGAAACAATGTGGATTATTTACTGCAATCAGATTATAATTACTGAAATTGCTTGTAGTTCTTACTGATCGTCCATGTAGCATCGCTCAGAAAACTTGAAAAATGGCGGTGAAATGGCGATGAAAGTTCTTGGTGATCGTCCATGTAGCATCGCTCAGAAAACTTGAAAAATGGCTATGAAATCTTTTAAGCTTTCTGTGTGATGTTACGTGGATGATCAGTAAACAGCAATTTCAGTATTCATAATCTGATTGCTATGAATATTCTACTGAATTTCTCAAAGGAATATTTTTCCTCCATTGAAGGAACAATGTTTTTTTCTTTTGGTACAATTTGGTATACGTCAATGATCTATATCGTATAACATTCTGTTCATCACTCATCAATAAGAATCGTAAACTTGCTTGTGTATTATGTGCCCTACAGGCCGTAAGCAAAGTAAAGAAATAAATTAAATTGATAGGTATCGTAATTCTAAATAGTGGCAAAGAACATATCGCATACCTTAATGAACCATGTGGTCTAGGACGGTCAACACTGCAACAAGATAGTACGTAATTATTGTACCATGTAATTTTTGATTAATATTATAACATGTTTTAATATATATTTCATTTATAATTTTTTTCATCCTGAAAATTTATAATTTTGCTTATATGCTTCTTCCTGAAAGGAATTTGTTTAATCATCATAATCCATCTGCCATTTAAAGTAAACCAATTTATTTTTATGTCAGACATACTTCCAAAATTTTGGCAATTAAAAACAAAACACAATCTGGTTGGACAACTCTTAGTTTCCATGGTGATGCCAAATGTTCAGTATCCAATTTACCAAAGCTCTGTAGATGTTTAACTAGGAATGACAGATGATGGGAAACCACAAACATGTATTGTTTCTGAGGAACAGCATCTACCTGCATACTGATATGCCTAAAACTGCTTAGGTGATAGAACAGAAATTTGTATTTTGTTGTGTTGGCTTCTTCTGAAGAAGCAGTTTAACAGTGAAATTATACATATTAGTGAGAAATAATTAAATTTTTCTTCTCTGTGCTCCTATATTTTGAAACACACACACACACAAAAAAATCAATTGAAGTTTCCCATTTCAAGTGCGTAGATAATTTAGAGAAAACTATGTTTTGAAATCTACAATTTTATTGCACCACAATAACTACCTTAGCTTGAATTACTATGATTTTCCTACACTGTGCTTGGTTTTTAAAAATTGCATTTATAAAAAATGTTTTTTCAGAACATTTGCTCAAGAAATTTTGGTAGAAATTGCCCCCGCCCCCTCTCTGATACTCTACTTTTAAATAGTTGACTGGGACAAAATTTGCACTTAAGGTTCAGTGCAAAATGTGTAAATAACAAAGTTATTTACTCAACATATTATGCAATATGCTTTGTGATTCAAGACCATATGCCTGCTTGTTGAACCTACAACTAGGTTCTTTGTGGGAAGGCTATTTATTATCTATGCAAGTAACAATTTTCTATGCTCTCTGCAATAAATACTTGTTCTACAGTTTTCAATATTGTGAGAACAATGTTACAGCTACTGAGGGCATAAATTTGACTGTTGCTGATCAAATGAAGACAAGCTGTGCAAATAAGATTTAATAACTTGATTGAACCAGTGTTTTAATATTTTAATCACTGCAAAATTTCTTTACAAATGTAGTGTTGTAATGGTATTTATGTACTGCAAAATTTCTTTAAAAATGTAGTGTTTTGACAAGCTACAACTGTGTTATTTATATTGTATTTGATACAATAAAACTACTTTCCCCCTGCCTTATGAAAATGCAAAGAAAAAATCTGCTGTTGTATATCTTATACATGTTCACTTCTGTAACGAAAAACTGAGTGCTTTTATCCTTGTAATTATTCGTAGTCTTCTTTTTTTTTTTTTTCTGTAACAGTTGTTTCTGTGTTATAATGTTGTGATTGCTTGTGATCTCTGAACTATCAGTTATACAGTTTAGCTTAATATGGCAAATAAAATTATTTATGATGTAGATAAAATGATGTGTCATTTTAATTCGCTTCTTAAAAACGAATTATTTGTCCCAAAGTGTTTTAGTGAAATTCGCTAATTTGTACTTTTTGTCATTATCAGCCACTTAGATTTTGGTGTTAAATTGATTCAGAGCAGAAGCATTTGCAATAGCTATGGCTGCTTCAATAGCTGAATGGTCAGAGGTGCAGGTTTCTAGTCCAGCCTGGAGTGGGGCTCCTGGATAAGCAGAACTGTACATGAGCTACTTTTCAGCTGTTTGACACTATTTTTAAGCTTGGTCACTCATTATTGGTTACTGTTTTGGAAAAATTATCATTTTTTTTTTAAATTTCTGAGGCACAAGTGAGAATGAAAGTAATTTAGCAGCTCAACAAAATTTTAATTCAGGGTACTCAATTGTACCATTTAAATATTTTATACACTGAGATTCATGACGCTGATGAACAAAACACGAAACAAGAAATAGCAAATAAAGGTAAGTAGATCACGCTAGTTATGTTAAGAGATTAGAACTTTTACAAAGAAAGTTTGTAAATTGGGAGCTTTCAACATTAATCTTAGGTCTTCATCTCGCCAATGGAGGACTAAGATTGTTTCCAGAACCTTTGTTTGAATTTTTGTTGTTATTTTTGGTGCCCGATTTTAGGATCGATCTCTAGATAATCAGGATGTAGAGTGGAGATTCTGAATTGCAAGTCTTTAGACAAAATAATTTCCTAGCTTTCTCAGTAACGGAGGTCAAATCAATTGTCAAAAGAGGCAATACATTTTGTTTCATTCCAGTGGGGAATTGCAGAAGTGTCTTCCGTTGTCAAAATAGACAAGACAGTATTTGGGTTGCCTTTCAAAACATCTTTCCTTTAAGAAATATGTTTCAAAACATCTTTCCTTTAGAAAATATGTTTCAAAACATCTTTGATCTTTCAAAACATCTTTCCTTAGGAAAGATGTTTTGAACATCTTTCCTTTCTTTAGGAAATATATTTTGAATATTTTTCTTTTTGAAAAGATGTTTTGAAAGGCAACCCAAATGCTGTCTTATCTATTTTGATAATGGAAGACACTTCTGCAATTCTCCACTGGAATGAAGCAAAACGTATTACCTCTTTTGACAATCGATTTGCCCTCCGTTACCGTGAAAGCTTGGAAATTCTATTCAGCCTAAAGACTTGCAATTCAGAATCTCCACTCTACATCCTGATTATCTGGAGATCGATCCTAAAATCTGGCAACAAAAATACAACAAAAATTCAAACGAAGGATCTGGAAACAATCTTAGTCCTCCATTATCGTGATGAAGACCTAAGATGAAGTTGAAAGCTCCCAACTTATGAACTTTCTTTGTAAAAGTTCTCATCTCTTAACTTAACCAGTATGATCTACTTACCTTTATTTGACACTGAGATTCCAGTTTATTTGGTACTCCTACTTAGTAGCATGTTGTGTCGTGCCTTTGGCCTTCAAAACTGCCATATTATATCTGGAATATGCCAGATGTTGGAAAGTGTTGGGCAAGAATGTTGTATCATGCAGAAATTGGGTAGCAGCAGATAATCGTAGCAAACAGCCAATTTCACATTATCCTAGAGATGCGTATGCTTTTAATTCAGGATAGTACAGGCCACTGAAGCATGGGAAACTTGTCAACATGTTCCTGGAATCATTTGGTGATGATACGTGCCTTGTGAGTGGGTGTGCTATCCTGCTGGAAGATAAACCATAGCTTTAGAGGGACACAAATTTTGTCAGCAATGATATTCAGATACACCATGGTGTTCAAATGTGCTTCAATGAGTAGGTTTCCTAGGGGTCACTTACCTGTTCTGTTGACACCATGGTGTTCAAATGTGCTTCAATGAGTAGGTTTCCTAGGGGTCATTTACCTGTTCTGTTGACACCATGGTGTTCAAATGTGCTTCAATGAGTAGGCTTCCTAGGGGTCACTTACCTGTTCTGTTAACACTTGAAAGGATAACTCTATGACCTTGTGTTGCTTGCACCAAATTTGGATGCTGCTGCCATCCATGTGATGCAGGGGTAACTTTGATTCATTTGTGAGAGAGATAGGTAGACAGCTTAAAACCAGATTGGCAGAACATAAAGCTGCAATTAAAAATACACTGCTGAACACCCAAAATGCACCACCAAGGACACGAGATAACAAAGCCAGATTTACAGGACACATAACAGATACAAAGATGAAACGATTGAGCTTTATAGGCCCGTGCGACTTGCGGAACACGCAGACATCAATAGTTCGTGTGACCCCATGGCTGGCAATAACGGCCGCTACACGCCGCGGCAGCGAACGAAAGAGGCTTTGGATGTGGGCTTGGGGTATGTCGGTCCAGGCTGCTTCCACACGTTGCCACAGTTCATCAGACGTAGCCGCGAGTGGTGCTTGTCTCGGGCCACTCTGTTGCCGATCAGCGACCAGACGTGTTCGATGGGCGACATATCGGGAGAACAGGCGGGCCACGGCAGTAGTGAAGAATTGTTGCATTATGCGTGCCACGTGCGGGCGTGCATTGTCCTGTTGAAACGTGGCCGCTTGCAGGTAAGAGAGGAATACAGGCTCCAAAACGTCGGAGATGTAGCAGTGGCTGTTGAGTGTACCGGCGATGCGTACCAGAGGGGTGCGGGTGTCATATCCAATTGCGCCCCAAACCATGACGCCAGGCGACGGATCGGTATGGCGATGCATAATGCAGGCGTCATACAGTCTCTTGCCGCGGTGCCGCCACTCGCGGATCCGACCATCGTGGTGTTGCAGGCAGAAGCGGGACTCGTCGGAGAACACAATGTCGTGCCATTCCGTAGTCCAGGTTTGGCGTTCAACGGCCCACTGCCGCCGCACTCGCCGGTGGTGTAACGTCAATGGTAATCGGAGCAATGGGCTCCGTGCGACAAGTCCCCGCTCCTGCAGACGACGTCGAATGGTACGTGCTGACACAGGTTGTTGCGCAACACACCCTAATTCCTGCGCTAACGTTCGTGATGTGGCGGTGCGGGCCGTCAATGCCCACCGCACAACATGCCGGTCCTCTCGTTCGGTGGGGTGCCGCGGCTGCGGCAATTGCTCATGTCGGTCCATCCGTCCCTCCTGCACCCACCAAATCAATACTCGCCTCACTGTGGCTGGATGTCCCACACGGGCGCCGATGTCTCGGTACGATAAACCGCTGTCGCGATAAGCCACTATTCGTCCTCTGTCGAACTCCGAAACTTGCTGGAATGACTGTCGTATTCTGCGACGAGGCATCAGGAAGCTTCCCACGCACAGTTCCGGCAGCACAACACACTTCCACTACTTACACCCCGTCTTCTGTGCAACCTTATAGTGCTTCTCGGTGGCGTGCCGGGCGCACATGATTTGCATATGCCCTGCAATGCTAATCGTTTGCATGTCCTCTCGCGGGCAACGCATGCTGCGAATTTCAGGCCAATCGGATGCTTCCTTCTTGGTGTTGCATTTTGGGTGGCCAGCAGTATAGTTTGAATCATCACAAGCTACAGGAAAATTATCTCAGCTGTAGATCCTTTAGTATGTGTTACCATCTGAATATCTTTATGTATGAATTTTGTCCATTATTTTTTTTAACCTAAAATCTACTTTTGTAATGTTCATACCTAACTAGTTCGATCTACTTTTTTATAAAGCATATTTGATATCACTTTTTGGATTAGACAACATTTCAACAGTGTAAAAAATTATTTCCCACACATTTCTAAATAAATCTAAAGGAATTAAGCAGAATTGGTTAGTAGTTTTTCTTCCCACTAGGGAATTTATACATTTTACTAACATTCTTTACTAGAAGCCAAATTTGCTCCCTATGGTAAAATTAAATTTTTACTTTCAATGCACCTACTATAAATGTCAAGCTAAGCACTAGTACAGCGTATGCCATATAAAAGACTCCCGAGTATAATGAACGACAACAGTCAGGAAATGTTACTATACATCGTACAGAATAGTTGAAATGACAGAAAACAGCAGTAATTTATCTGCGTTTACAACAATTGCTGAAAGTACTGTCCTCCGACATCAAGACACAGCTGCACACGACGGAACATGTTGTTCGCAACGCGCCACAACTCATCGGCAGTAATATGTGCTATGGCATCCGTAATGCTCACTGTTAATTCATCAAGGCTGTGCGGATTAGTTGCGTACACTTTCCCTTTCAATGCTCCCCACAGATAAAAGTCACAGATAAAGAGATCGGGTGATCTGGGTAGCCATAGTCACTTCGATACAGTTTTGTCCTCTCCAAACACTTCATGCACAGCACGTAGACTGTTCCGCGCATTATGCGCCGTTGCACCATCCTGCTGAAAGAAAGCATATGTTCGCTCTTCTTCTGTACGTGCGGCAACAAATGGGTTGAACAGTTGTTGAACATAGTGTTCCGAGTTGATGGTGTCAGTGAAAAAGAATGGGCCGACTATCCTCTTCGCAGACACAGCACACCAAATGCGTATCTTTTGGTCGTACAGAGGATTCTCCATTGTCCGTCTGGGATTCGTGTCGGTCCAAATCCTGCTGTTTTGTGCATTGACATACCCGAACGGATGAAACCATGCTCCATATGCCATGTAGTAAAGTGATGGGTCTATTTCGCCGCTGACAATGGTCTCCTGAAACCACTTACAATATTGCATCCCTTTTGCATAATCAGGAGTTTTAAGTTCTGGGAGCGCCATAACTTTGTACTGCCAAAAATGCGAATCCACCTTAAGTATGCGTCAGCATGACGTGGCAGATATTCTCGTTGCAGACGATAATCGGCGAATCGACTTCCAAGGGTTTGTAACAACATTGTGCACACATCCTTGATCTTGTCTTCAGTACGAATGAATTGTCTTGGGTTTGTTTCTTTTCCTATTGCACACCGTGCCGGTTTCACGAAATTTCCGCACTAACTTCTGTACCACTGATTTCGCCGGCGCTGCACAATGTGGAAATTTTCTGTAAAGAACTCATTTAAAACCTTGTATGAGTTATTTCTGAAACACTGTTCCACAATAAAAATCCGCTGTTCCGTACTTAAAACCATTTCAGCTGCCTTTGTTCTCTCTCATTGGCCACCCAGGAATTCTTGTTGGAGGGGCTATATATATATAGTATACGTATAATGTGTGTGTATATATATAGTGCACGACTATAGTTTATATACGGTTGTGACGCACGTCGCTCTTAATCTCTTTGGGGCTTTGGGAAGAAGACACTATGTAATAGAAGACATTATGTCAGACAATGGACGGCTGGACCACTGGGGCAGCCGGGGCAGTCGCCCTGGACCCTGCGCCTTCGAGGGGCCCCGTAGTTTAGGAAAAAAATCATTTACGATAGAATTTTTTACAAACAATATTTTTTGTGTGTAAGTTTTCGGGTGCGAAGCCCTTAAAAAATGGGGTTTTTTTAGGTTTTTTTTTAGTTTTTTATTTTATTGTTTCCAATTTCCCCATTTTCGAATAGAATAACGCCCTTCGATGTACAAATACTGAAATTTAGAGATTTCAAGTGATTATTGTATCTACCTTAATATTTTTCCGCATTCACAAAATAGCAAATTAAATTTCATCATTTTGTGGCCCTTAAAAAAAAAAAAAAAAAAAAACATCAGATACTTAAATTGAGATAAATAAAAAGAACAATATCATAGTTGGTGTCCAGCTACACATGGAGGCCATTTATTCAGTGACTTTAAAAATGTTACTAGAAATTATAAAACAAATCATATATGAGAGCGTATAAACGTTTCAAAAAAGTTTTAAAAATCAATCAAGATCCCTGATCGATTTTATGCCATTTTGCATTAAAAATCAATCACTAAAACATGTATCAGGGGAAAAAACTAATTTATATGAATTCATTTTAGAGGGATCCTGATTATTTCCTACACTGAATTATTCACAATACAAAAAGTTTCGCTACGCAGGGATCTTCTTATCATTTTGTGAAAAAGTAGTTATAAGAGTCATAATACAACCTCAACCTCATCTTCCCGGAAAGAAAATCGTAGATTTTAACAGTTTTTATTCTCTCTCTCTCTGAACTTTCAATCCATATTATGGTCTTTTTCTTAAGCTTAAAGCAAATATTTTTTTGAGATAAACATTTTGTCATTATCATAGTTTTCGTTATGACGTACTACAGAGGTGAAGCACATGGCAAGACGGAAAAGTTGCAGCAATAAATTCCGTCGGTTAGCTTAATTGGTAAAACATTCGGCTCCGGAGTAGAGGGATGAAGGTTCGTTGTTGTCAGAGTGAAATTTGTGAATTTCACATCGTGTGTGTTCTTTACGGACATTTTTCACGCAACAACTTTATTAAAATATGAGATTTATTTCCTGGTGCCAGAAATAAAATTTTGCTCAGGGGCCCAGCACTGAAATTTGGCCCCGGGCCCCGCAAAAGCTCCATCCGGCTCTGTGTCAGACACTATGTAATTTTTTGAACATGCAAAATAAATCAATGAAGAAATGTTCTTCATAATACATGGAAAACCGGCAGAATATTCAAGCAAACCAAACTGAATTTGCTTGTACTACTTACTTGTCATCCATGTAACTCTTCTCAGAACACTTGAAAATTTTCATCATCATGGAGTGGGAATCGAACCCTGGATCTCCGTATTACCGGTCGAGTATGCTATCCACTCAAAGCATACTGGACCGGTAATCGGGATATGCGGGGTTTGATTCCCGCTCCAGGACAATGAAAAATTTCAAGTTTTCTGAGAAGGGTTAAATGGATGACTAGTAAGTAGTACAAGCAAATTCAGTTTGCTTTGCTTGAATATTATGTAAAATATTTTTGAATATTTAATTTGTGACATACGTTGCTCTTAATCTATTTGAGGCTTTGGGAAGACGACACCATGTAATGCTGGTCATCCATGTAACCCTTCTCAGAAAACTTGAAACTTTTCATCGTCCTGGAGCGAGAATTAAACTGTGGATCTCCCGATTGCCGGTCGAGTATGCTAACCACTCGAATCATCTCCCGATTACCGGTCGAGTATGCTAACCATGCACTCAAAGCATCTGCCGATTACCGGTCGAGTATGCCAACCACTCAAAGCATACTCGACCGGTAATCGGGAGATGCGGAGTTCGATTCTCGCTCCAAAACGATGAAAAATTAAGTTTTCTGAGAAGGGTTACATGGATGACAAGCAGGGGCGGCGGAAATTGAAGTTCGTTGACCTGGCCCGAAATTTCGATTCGTGGTGCACCCCCTCCCTTCCCGCTTCCAGGAACAAATAGAAGAAAAACAATGCCTAAGGAGCTTTGTTGGGGAGTAGGACCACCTGACCACTTACCTAGAGGAACTTTCTAAGGCACATCACAACAATCGCGCATATGCCAAACAATAATAATAATAAAAAAAATCTTGGCTGAAATTACGGAAATTATTGACCGAGCCCGGGCCAGGGCGGTTCCGCAGCCACTGATGACAAGTAAGTAGTACAAGCAAATTCAGTTTGCTTTGCTTGAATAGTATGTAAAATATTTTTGAATGTTTAATTTGGGACGTACGTCGCTCTTCATATCCTTGGAGGAGGCTTAAGCCCCCAAAGCCCCCTCCGTGGGTGCGCCGATGTTCTCTCTTCATTTACATTTATGACCGCGTATCTACACTGCTCTGGCTGTGACTAACCACTCTGGAGAATTCCTTTGAAGCTGTACACGCAGAAACCGGTTAGAAGTGGAACAAAGCGGTTTTAACTGGAAACCCGCTAAACAACTTTAACCTACCTAACAACATCTGGCCACAGGGCCCCTTATATGGCGCACCCTGTATATATGTATCATCATCATCATCATTGTCAACCATTATCAATCCACTGCTGGACGAAGGTCTCCCCAAGTTTCCTCCACAACGGTCTGTCTTGTGCCAGTCTCCTCCATGTCACCCCTGCATACTTTCGAATTTCATCCACCCATCTCCTATGTGGTCTTCTTCTGGGTCTTTTCCTGTCCCTTGGAATCCAATCTAAAATTTCGGCTGTCCATCGATGATCTGTCCTTCTGGCAGTATGTCCAGCCCATTGCCATTTCAGGGATTTAACTCTGATCATGATGTCTTGCACTGTCATTTTTCGGATCCACGTGTTCCTCTTCTTATCTCTCCTGGTTACACCAAGCATGCACCTCTCCATGCTACTTTGAGTTGTCTGCAGCCTTTGTATGTCTCTTTTAGTTAAGGTCCACGTCTCTGCACCATACGTAAGCACTGGAAGGATGCATTGATCAAACACTTTTCTTTTAAGACATAATGGCATATTGCTCTTGAAAATTATGCTGTTTCTTCCAAAAGCTCTCCAGGCAAGTTTTGTACGCCGATTAATTTTTTCATCAATGTGACCCTCACTTGATATCTGCTGTCCAAGATAAACGTACGTGTCTGTTATCTCCAGCTTTTCTCCATCAATCGATAAATCTTCATTTCTTGTAAAAGCATTGAACATCACTTTTGTCTTCTGAAAGTTCATTTTTAATCCCACTTCTTTACTCTTGTCAGCAAGTTCCTGGATCATACTCTGCAGCTCTGATGGGGTAGTTGCAAAAATGACTACGTCATCAGCAAAACGAAGGTGGGTTAGATAATCTCCATTAATCTTTATCCCCTTGTTTTCCCAGCTCAGCGACTGAAAAACACCCTCCAATGTGGCATTAAAGAGCTTCGGAGATATGGTGTCACCTTGTCTCACTCCCTTTCCAATTTTTACGTGTGTTGTATTTTCAAACAGCCTAATCTTTGCACTTGCATTTTCATAGATGTTATTAATAATATTAATGTATGCATCTTCAATACCGCAGGTTTTCAGAGCCATTGTAACTGCTGATGGTTTCACCGAATCAAAGGCTTTTTCATAATCGATAAAAGCCATGCACAATGGAAGTTCATATTCCCTCGCTCTTTCAATTAGTTCTTTCAGCACGTGGATATGATCTATTGTGCTGTAGCCACTCCTGAATCCAGCTTGTTCTCTCGGTTGAGCCATGTCTAGTGCTACCTTCAAGCGGTGTGAAAGAACTTTAGTGAAGATTTTATAAACTACTGATAGGAGGCTGATAGGTCTGTAGTTTCCGAGATCCTCAATGTCACCTTTCTTATGTAGCAGGATCATTGTAGCGGTGTTCCAATCCTCAGGAATCTTTCCTTCATTAAGGCATCGAGTGAAAATTTGGGCGAGTACTGTTTCGATTTCTGCACTTGCTTCTTGTATGATGTCTACAGTAATTCCATCTTCTCCTGGAGCTTTTCCTCGCTTCATGTTCTTGATTGCATGTGCAACTTCTGCTGGAAGGACTGGAGGAACTCTGGTACTGGTATCTTTCATGATGTCTGGAGTGCATATATCATCCCTTTCATATAATTTGGAGTAGAAATCTTTCACTCTTGTCAAAATTTCGCCTCTATTTCTTGTTACAGAACCATCTTCTTTTCTCAGTGCCATAATCTGTTTTCTTCCCTTACTGAGATGTCCCTTTGCTATCTTTAGGCTTTGGTTGTTTTCAATTGCTTTCCTCACTAGTTCACAGTTGAATTTCCTTACGTCTTCAGTGATACTTTTTCTTACTGTCTTGCATAGCTCTATATATTCCACTTTGGAAGTCACATCTTCTTTAGTTGTCCTCATCTCTCTTCTTTTGCATCAACATTTTGGTTTTTCCTGATAATTTGTTCACATGCAACTTGTTCTTAGACCCAGCTAATTTTGTTGCTGTTTCCATAAGAGCTTTGGTTACTTTTCTGTTAACTTCAGAGATGTCCACTTCTTCCGATGTTAGGCCTTCTAAAGCAGAGAACCTGTTCTTCAGTTCTAACTTGAAGGTATTATGGTGTTTTTTAAGGTTGGTTATGTCAATAGATTTTGTTTGTCTTATGAGCTTGCCACGTTCAAGTTTAGTGTTGAGGTGCATCTTACATCTCACCAATCTATGGTCACTACCTGTGTTGAACTTGTTTAGCACACTGCAGTCTTCTATGACGAATTTTTTGTTACACATAATAAAATCAATTTCACTTGTCCCATTTGGATGTCTCCATGTCCATTTCCTGTGTGGCTTTTTCTTGAAGAAGGAGTTCAAGATGAAAAACCCTTCTGCCTCTGCAAACTCAACGAGAGTATTTCCACGCTGGTTTCTGTTGCCATGACCGAATTTACCTACTGAAGTTTCATTCTGTTGCCGTTGCCCTATTTTTGCATTGAAATCTCCCATAATTATTTTCAAGTGCTGCTTACCTTTATTATTTAGATGACAAATTTCCTCATAAAATTCTTCAATTTCTTCTTCAGGATGACTTGTGGTGGGTGCATAAGTTTGAATAATCTGAGCCTGGTATCTTTTCGAGAGTTGGATAACAAGTCGTGCAGCTCTGTCAGAGGAACTTTCAACTTCTACAACTTTATCCTTCAGTTTCTTGTTTATTATAAATCCAACACCACTAGTTCTGCCAGTATCTGTCCCACGATAGTAGAAGAGATGTCCACTTTTCAGTTCGATGAGATCTTCTCCTTTTCTCCTTACCTCACTTAGCCCCACGATGTCCCACTTGATCCTTTGTAGTTCCTCTTCCAATTCAAGAAGCCTTGAATCAGAAGATAGGGAGCGTCCATTGTAAGTAGCCAAGGTCAGCATCAAATGGCAGCCTAGTCCGGTCCTCCGGGGATTCTTAGCACCCTCTGCCTTCATGTCGCACTGGCCGCTGCCTTGGCCAGGTACATTCCAGCTGCCGGAGACTGAGGGCCAAGATTTAAGTTGTGGAATCATTTTGGAGGGGTTTGGCCATAACTCACCACGCTGGCCAAGCGGGTTGGTGAGTGTGGGATAGAATTTCCTCTGATCCCGATGGTATAGTTATACCGCTATGGGCGGTCGTCAGAGCCCCTTTAGTGGGAACAGGATGCACCACGAGAAGGCGGGGTTGACATTTGTCAAGGAGAGGCTGTGATGTTACGCATCACCTGACCTTGCATCCCATATATGTATATATATATATATATATATACACACACACAGTAACACTTCAGTTAACTTCTCACAGATGATTTTATCAAATTTTTGCTGCAGTGAAGTCATAGTGGCAAGTGTGAATAAAAAATAAGAGAAATTTCCTGGAATTTTTTAGCACAGTATTGAAACGTAAACAAAATGCTACATTACTGCTTATAACATTGATTCATCTGGGAATAAGTGACATGGAACTCGTACGGGTATGGTGTCATTGAGGGACTAGCCAGACCCCATGACGCGAAGGAGTACGGCATCATCTTCCATGGAAAGAAAATAGTCCATAGATTTTCAAATGAATTTTGATTGATGAAATCACAACTGCTATTAAATGAGGACCTCTGGTTCATTTGGCTGTGAAATGGCTTGACAAATTAAGAGATGCATATCTTGGGGTAGGAGAATACAAAAAAGATATATCACAGGCGCATTGTATAAGACGGGCAACCACTTCAACAGTATTAGTTTCAACTTAAAAAAGAAAAATACACCACCAAAAGTTAAATACAAATCTCCAGTACGTAATGCCACCACCACTCAGCATCATTATGCGAATAATGTGATGAAGCGGAAAAAGAGATCGGAAATGTTACGAGACGCTAACTGAAGTACTGCTCTCCCTGGTATACAAGTTTCAAATAAAATGAAACCAAATATGACAGATCTTCACCTTCTAGTTTCAAATGTAACTTTTCAGAAATGTTATCTTCGTTTACTACCGAAGAAAAATAGATTTCAATGCTTTAACCAACCTGGCTATACAATTTACATGCATACAAAATATTTTCTAAGTTTGAACTCTTTTTCTTTCTCAAGACTTACTCTGTTCACACTATGCACCAAGGAGATGCACGCAAAACTAAGCTTTCAGCCTTTCAACTTCTTAATTTTTCTTTCATGTGATTTTAAATCATTTCGGTTATCATTTTTGACTTGTACTAAGTTGTTCAGGAGTATTTTGCAGCTCAGGAGAGTTATGTTTTCCAATTTAGTTTTCAAGCTACTCATACACAAACATTCAACAGAAAATGCATAAGGAAATCTAAAATCAGAACTTTGTCTGTTTAAATGTATGCAGCAGATTTTGTATAAGACAGAAAGTTGATGCTGTGCACTCAGAAATTGGTTTTCACGTATTTTAACAATATTTTGTAAAGTGTACCATGCCACAGCAACTGTCAAAACAACATATTCTGTGAGCAAAATCAACTTGCCCCTGTCCAGTTACTTTATTAGCTGATGTGGTTGTTCAGCAAGATCAACTTCTTTGTCAGTTAACAAATAAGAACAACAAAAGGCACATTTTTGCTTCCTTAGCTCTTTTCGAACAGTGAATCCAGCTATGTAAGTAAACACTGGAATGAAAGTGCTGGCACATTTTCAAAATTAAATTCACTATTAATAAATAACATCATTAAACACAGTTAAGTTTACAGAATGAGAATGATGACCTTCACATGGAATTAAGGTCTGTAAGGGTACTTTGGTATCTTTAATAGATAACAACATTACAATGCAACAGTTCAAACATTAATTTTGTAAAGAAAGGGCTAACGATTGTTGAAGAGATGAAAATGTTATACAAATTACAAAGGTTAATTTCCTAAAAAGATGCCCTGATTTCTGGTAATGTTCAAGCTCTATGTGAATCCGCATTGGCAAAACATATTAATTATTATATTTGTTTACTTGAAATAAGAAATCAACACCACAGAATAACTCACTTCTTTAAACTGCTTCCCTATTCACGAGACATGAACAGATTTCTACACATGTGAAACTAGTGCTCGGAAGTAGCGCGCTACAAGTAGCGAAGCTACTGTAGTCGCTACTTTTTCGCGTAGTTTGTAGTGTAACACGCTACTTTAACGGAAAAGTAGTGTAGCGAGTAGCGCGATGCAAACCTCTATAGTTTGTAGCGAGTTTCGACACTACTTTTAACGTTACTTCAGTAAACAAACAAGGTGCCCTCCTACATATCACTTGGTCGTCACGTGTGTTTTCGACACAACGCTAATACTTCGCGTTTGAACTGCACAGCACTAGCGTTAAGTATCGCCATCTAGCGAGCATTTCTATAATGATATCGGCTATGAAGCGGATTGAAATGGACAGGTTATGACAAACGAGGGTCTCGGAATAAAAACGTTTGGTGTTTCAAAGCACAGAGTTTTCTAGCATAGGTTGGCAACACCAACACTTGTCTCGTTGTCGTTTTCGTCTCGTGTGAATACGAATGTGTTTGCTTTCCTTGCTTCAAAGACTTATTTAGCTTATGTTTCCAGGTGATTATAAAGTTTTCTGTTTTCGTGAAATATGGCAGCTACTGTCCAGCTTGATGAAAAAAGAATTGAACTGCCTTGTTCGGCGTAAAACAATTATTTCCGAGTGCTCGAGAAACAAGTAAAGGGGAATTTTACAGTCACGAGCAAACTTTTTCCGTTAAATAAGAAGCTGTCGGTTTCAAAGACATCCGCCTCTAATTTTAAATTACTTATAGAGGTAAGTCAAAATTATCAGTACTAATAGTAATGAAATAAATAATTAGTTATGTGTATTTTTCGCTGTTTTTATAACCACTCATTTAAAAATCCCGGCCACAGCCCCAGACGTCATTACAAATCCAGGACTGTCCGGGCCAATCCCGGATGACTGGTAACCCTAATTATATGTCATAACCAAGTTTTTATATGATATGCTATATGCTACATTGTAAAGTCTGGGGTATATACACTATCTACCAACAAGTAATTGGACACCCCTGCAATCGACGATATCTGCGGTCCTGATGCACGTCACGGCCGCCGCCGTTAAATATCGTGTGGGAAACAACAACGCAACCAGTTGCATGCAAGATGCCACGCAGTTCGGAGATCTCTGATTTCGAGAAAGGTGTAATCGTCGGGTATCACAGAAATGGCCGATCCATACGTGACATATCCAGCAAGTTGAAGTCCCCAAAATCGACAGTGGCCTACGTGATTGGCAAATGGAAGATGAAAGGTGACTGTCGGAATGGGCCCCGACTCAGCAGACCCACAAAACTGGGAGTTAGAGACCGACGGGTGCTGGCCAGAGAAATTCGGAAGAACCGCACCAAATCGATGGGCCACATCCGTGAGGAGTTTCAACAGGCATCCGAGAGTGTTCTTTTGATGAATACCATCCGTAAGGAAGCCCATGTACTCGGTTATCATGGACTTGCTGCCGCCCACAAGCCTTTGTTCACCAAGTCCCATAGCGCTGCTCGGCTAAGGTGGTGCAAAGAACGTCGACAGTGGACCGTTGATCAGTGGAAACAGGTTCTCTGGAACGACGAATCAAGGTTCACCCTCTACCGTTTGGATGGCAGGGTCTGGGTTTGGCGTCTGCCTGGAGAACGCCTCCTCCCTGAATGTATTGTGCCAACTGTGAAGATTGGCGGCGGTGGAATTATGCTATGGGGGTGTTTCTCCTGGTATGGCACGGGACCCTTGGTCGCAATTCCTGGTAGACTTAACTCCGGACCTACTGCACCATTTTGGATGACCGTGCGCTTCCTACGTTGTGGCAGTTTTACGGGGTGGACCCATGTTACTTTCAGGATGACAATGCCACCTGTCATGTTGCGAGGTCCACCATGGCTTGGTATGGTGACGATGGGGTTAATCGAATGGACTGGCCTGTGCAGAGCCTGGACCTTAACCCTATCGAGCACCTCTGGGACGAGTTGGAGCGTCGACTTAAGGGGTGCCCCCACCGTCCGAAATCGGTGAAGGAACTGACCTGTCTTCTCCAAGCCGAGTGGAAGAAAATACCGCTAGCCATCGTACAACGCCTGGTTGAGAGTATGCCCCGGAGGGTCGCAGCTGTAATCGCCGCTCGTGCAGGCTCCACCAACTATTGAAGGTGGATAAACTTCGTTTTCCTTTCCGATCACAGGTGTCCAATTACATGTTGGTAGATAGTGTATGTGATATACAATATTTTGTAGTAATATAACATCCTTAACTTTGAGTGTGTATTGAATAATCTCGCAAAATTCGGGTCCTGGAAGTAGTGACTGCATTTTCAAAGTAGTTTGTAGTCACTACTTTGTTAAAAATGTAGTTGCAGTTGTAGTTAACTGCATTTATCATAAAGTAGTTGTAGTTGTAGTTTGCTGCAAATAAAAAGTAGTTTTTCCAACCACTGTGTGAAACTAAGATCTACTCATTAAACCTATAATTATCACTAACTTATTCCTAAAACTAAATAAAACGTTTACTAAGAATTAACATTATCTAAGAAATATAAAAATACCTACCTCACAAAACCTTACGTACGAGTATATCCATTTACGGATTTCCAATCAAGCGCATGCCTAGGGCCCCAGAACTTGAAGGGCCCCAAAAACGTATGATTGGATTGCCAGTATTTTTTTCACAGACCGAAACAAAAATATCCAGACCTTCACAATTTTCCGATAACAATTAATAACAAAAAATGCTTTCAAGAAATTCTTCACATTCTCGCTTTTCTGCAGTGACTGATAAAATTCTTATTATCCACCTTTCTTGGTCCATGGCATTCGCGTATGCCAAAACTTCTCCACGAAAAGTCATCCACCCTTTTCAAGGGAAGAACTGTGCAAAAAATTGCATTTTACCCGTATTTTCTAATGTGGAGAGCTTTTCCGTTTTCCAAGGTATTCCATTTTTTTTTTTTTTTTTTTTTTTGCTTGATAGCATGCTCATTTCCTACTAATTTGCTCAAAACGTAAAAAAACAGATGATTTTCCAAAGCTGAAGCAACGGAAAAAGAACGTTTTATGATTGAAATGCATTCCAGTTTTATGAAATTTTATGACAATTTACGCAATTTCATTTTTCAGCGCCCTTTGTGTTACATTTGTCAAGAAACTTGCAACTGAAAAGGTAATCAGTTTTGTCTAACGTATCAAACTCAAAAATAATTTTTGCTGTAACTGAAATAGTCTCTTCGTAGCGCAAAGCTAAAATTTACAAAATTTCCATTTCCCCCTAAAAAAAAAAGAAGAACTCCTAGCGGGAAATTTATGAACTCGTAGTGAAATTTAAAATGGGAAAAGCTTAGTGAATTTTTATGCCCGATCATTCAAAAAAAGAATTTTTGGAAAATATGTGGAAACCAAATGTCTTGGCCTTTACAGGAAATTAACGAACTAGTTAAAAATTTTAAATATTTGAGAAGGAACAGTTAAGCCTAATCTGACTGGCCCCAAAATATTTTTTTTTACTTTGAGTTGAATAGTTTCTTCACAACAGAAGTTTAATTTTTTGAATTTTCGACTGCACAGCCCATAGCGGTATTTAATCCTGGATTTCCTATTAGCAGCAAAAATAATTTTTGAAATATCTCTAAAAACAAAAAGTTCGATGTGCACGGGAAGACCAAGGGATTATACTAGCAATTATTGTTACAAAAAGTTCTAATAATAATAGGAAGATGGAATGGAATTTTAAAAAGCATAAAAACTTTTTCTTGACGTTATTTTTTTTTTTTTTTGCTAATCTGATGGACGAAAATTTCTGAGGCGATAACAAGGGGGGGGGCTGTTACTTCTAGCGCCTACGGCCCCAAAAGATCTAAAGTCGCCTCTGCGTATATCCAAATGACAATAAACGGAACACTCACTCACTCAATACAAATAACTGAGAACCAACGATGCAGTGGCTGTTCAACGGATTGACTTGGCCACAGCACTAAGTTCTGCACGCAAAGAACTTCGCCGCCCCAGTGGCGCAGTGGTCTAAGCGATGGCCTCTGATCATTGGTCCGAACGGGGTCCGGGTTCGAATCCCGGTGAGGCATGGATGTTGTGTTTGTCTTACGGCACTGGTTCTTTCCCTTCCCTGGAACCAGTGACCCTAAATTAGGGACAGGCGACTGCTTATATCCCATTGAGTTGCTCATGGTGGTCGTTAAACCTCCAATCAAAAAAAAAAAAAAAAAAAAAGAACTTTAAAGGGTCTTTGTCTGCACGTGACTATTTCGTACCGTAGCCCGTCTTTTTCGTTAGCCTCACCGTGCTGCGTGAAAGTAACGTTATATCCAGGCACGACGCAGCCGCAGAAAAGAAGCGGCTTTTTTTTTTGATTGGAGGTTTAACGACCACCGTGAGCAACTCAATGGGCTATAAGCAGTCGCCCGTCCCTAATTTAGGGCCACTGGTTCCAGAGAAGGGAGAGAGCCAGTGCCGTAAGACAAACACAACATCCATGCCTCACCGGGATTCGAACCCGGACCCCTTCCGTGCGAATGATCAGAAGCCATCGCTTAGACCACTGCGCCACCGGGGCGGCAAAGCGGCTTTGAAACCAAAGGAACAAGGGCTTCTAGGCGTATAGACAGATAAAATGAGTAATTCAATAATCTTTATCAATCATTCACAAGCTTACTATGTTATCAACTGCATAATTTAGTGGCCGCCCCGGTGGCGCAGTGGTCTAAGGCGCTGGCCTCTGATCATTCCCCCGTAAAGGGTCCGGGTTCGAATCCCGTCAGGCATGGATGTTGTGTTTGTCTTACGGCACTGGCTCTCTCCCTTCCCTGGAGCCAGTGACCCTAAATTAGGGACGGGCGACTGCTTATAGCCCATTGAGTTGCTCACGGTGGTCGTTAAACCTCCAATAAAATAAAATAAAATAATAATTTAGTTCTTTTTCCCTGTATATGACATCACGCCAACGATAGCCGTGACCTATGGCGGTGAAGCGGGGCCGTCGAGATCACGAAGTGACTGACGTAATCTCGACGGCCCCGGGTGAAGTCGGTGATGTCTTCATCTAATATAAGCTCGATGTGTTTAACTATAATTACAAATATGGTGTCTTTCTACTGTGAGTCTCACTTTCTACTGCTGTCTTAGACATTCGCTTGGAGGACTTCCTCTGTAAATTTAACAAAAAATTCGTTTCATTAGCAAAAATTTTGTGAATTCGGAAAATTTAAGACATTTATCCAATTTCCCCTAAATTTTAGATGGTTTCACTCGCCTTCTGACCATTCGTCCTAGATGGGTCCGGGTTCGAATCCCTCTGATGTATGGATGTTGATGTTGACATGGCAACTGGTTTCTGAAACCAGTTGCCCTAAATTAGGAACGCGAGGCTGCTTACAGCCTATCAAGTCGTTTACGTTTAAACTCCAAAACAAACAAACAAACAAAAGCACTCGTCATGCATTCTAAGTGCTTAAATATTGGAGGGGGGAGTCTAAATCAGCCTGAGAGTTGAGATCACGGCAGCATTGCGCCTGTGTCTATAAAACAAAATCGATGCTTCAATGGAAATCGTACCCGGACTGCTTTTGGACGAATGATCAGATGCCATGAGGCCATCGCTTAAATCAGAGGTCATTGCTTAGAAAAACGGCATGTGTCGTATGTGAGCAACGTTAATTAAGCTCTTTTACCTGCGCGAAAGAAGAAATTTCACGTTGTTTTCATACTGCGTATTGATTTTTTTCAATGGGATATAAATTAGACATTGTGCTTTTTAACTTACGATTAAAGAAAACATCATTATCGTAATTTTGGGGGATATGAAATAACTGAAGGGAAACGTCGCTTGTCCTACATGTAAAATATATTTCAGCTTCAGTTGCTTGCAAACTGCGTGATCTAGTTGCATGAGATTCGTATTTTACACTCTAAGTAATGTCAAAATTCATTTTAATGTGGTCATTTTTTCAAAATTTTTAATTTCGGAAGTTTTTCCCGCAGTGTTATGAGTTCCTAATAGCTACTCAACGGGAGAAAAAATAAGTAAAATTAAATGTGATAGAAAGAAATGCCCTCTTCATATAATTTAGAGTTTCGACAATTGCAAATCTCGAGGATGAAAAGTCTGGGAAAAGAAACACTATTTAACAAACCATGTGTAGGTTTAACCAGAAACTTTCCCTTTAGAGCCATACACAGTCTGGTGAATGGCACAAGAGTCTAGTAAAAATTAAGTCCCTCAATTTAATATATACAGATCAGATAAGTGAAAAAAGTTACTAGCTTACTATCTTGCACTTAAAATACTGAAACACCTGTGTTATTTCAAGGTAAAGATTACGAAAGAAAGTGAGAAGCCTAGATTGAAACTGCAAGTCACGGTAAATGAGACAAGGTTCTAGTAAAAACTGAGTCCCTCAACTTAATATTTAGAGATAAAATAAGTGTAAAAGGTTACTAGCTAATTATCCTGCACTTAAAATACTAAAACACCTCTGTTATTTCTAGAGAAAGATTAGAAAAGAAGGTGAGGAGCCTAAATTGTAACTGCAAGTTACGGCAACATTACTGTGGCTAGCACTTAAATCCGGGTGAAAATATGAATATGTTTCCTTTTTTTTTTTTTCTCACGCTTTTTTTCTTGGGAACAACTTGGTCGTCGCACTTCTCTTTTCTATTTCTAGACAGGGGATACTGGTATATTGAGACCGCAAAGGTGTGTGATACCTCTTGCAAAATGGCAATCGTCAGATTTTGGCTTGGCTTAGCTTCGTTTCCAGTTAGCACATCTTAGAGCATTTACCCACTTCCCCAAAGTATCACAATTATTATGAGGAAACCTACGAAATGAAAATGTCTGCTGGCCAGTTGTTTATTTATTGGTACATCCGTATGCTACGCAAGATATAACCGGTTTAAAAATCTGTTTGGCTCATTAAATTTGGCTATATTATTTTCTGAAATACTTTACAATATATACACACTATTTATAAAAACAAAAAATTTAATCTTACTGGTTATACATTAAAAAAAAAGGATGTAATTGATATAAACACACGAACGCTTATAGTAAAGAACGAGATGTGACAAATTCTTACAATGCTGAACCATCATGCACTGTGCGCTGAACTTCAAATGTCGCCCGGTTAACTTAGGGTTTTCCAGTCTATGTATCTTAAGGTGACCAGATATCAGAACACTGATTTGAAGACAAAAGGGCGTGGCGTCCCCAAATCGGCAGTTCATTTGGGGACATATAACGTACTCAAAATAAATATGCAAATCTTTTTGTCACAAAACTGCATTGCTTCAATAAGTGTGATATCACATATGAAAATTTGTGTCTTAAAAGGATATATCTTGTAGAATGTTGTTAATTTGTATTGACAAAGTAGAATTATGATGGCGACAACATACTGGCAAAAGTGAAATGCTTTACCTTGTACATGTGCCTAATTACAATCAAGCTGCACACCAAATTAATTGCATGGAGAATTTTTCATTTTGCCAAAGTTTTGGAGAAACTTAGATCAAGTACAGTCGAAATTTGACCGCACCAGTAGTTCAGTGTCCTAGCTGGCCGCTGACCATTCGTACAAGTGGGTACGGGTTCGAGTACCGACTGAGACATGGATGCCGCGTTTGTCTTATAGCACTTGCTCTCTCTCTCTCTCTCTCTCTCTCTCTCTCTCTCCTAGAACGAATGTCTCCAAATTAGAGACAGGTGACTGCTTATAGTCCCTAGAGTTGCTCTCGGTGGTCGCTAATCTCGGAAAGAAGAAAAAAAGAAGTCAAAATTTGTTTTTACAAGAAGCATGTCGGAAACTTAGTACAACGAAAACTACTTTTAACAACATTTTTCATTAGAAATCTAACGAGCTAATGAGGAAGTGTAAATTCGAGGATATTTGAGGACAATTTGCGTTCATCAAATATCCCCAGAGGCATCAGACGTTTTGGGGGACAGTAAGCAAAATCAAAGGTCCCCAGAGGCATCAGACGTTTTGGGGGAAAGTAAGCAAAATTTGAGGGCTGTCCTCAAGAATTGGGGACTTCTGGTCAGCTTAATGTATCTTAAAGGTCTCTGGTTTATAGCTCATTGAGTTGCTCACGGTAGTCGTTAAACCTCCAATAATAAAAAAAATGTATTTGTTCGGTGTTTAGAAGCACAGAGGAAGAAGAGTACTTATCGCGAAAAAATAAGAAAAGGAATCTGGCACTGTTTGTATAAAGTGACGTTTCGTGTCTGTGTGGTTTCGCCTATGTTTATACTTCATGTCTGATCAGATTTAAGGTAATTTTATTCTATGTTGTAAAAGAAAAACGTGTTAGTAAGAAATCTGTGGCGTCGTAATTATTGGAAGCTCCCGTAGTTTCATAACTCTGCCAGACAAATTTGCAAATCTGATGTGCATTAGCCTTTTGCCTACTATATGATTTCCTTCCGGTAGTTTTTAAGATTTTACTGTATTATTGGAAATTATGTTATTTTAAATTATTGTTCGGTTGCATTGGTGCTAATGTGGCTATTGAAACCGATTTTGGCACAACGTTAGTTTACGAAAATCGTGATACAAATAGTGTTTTCCAGATTTAAAGGGGGAAATGCATGGGTGTGTCATGTGTAATTGTATTTCTCCTGTTTGCCTCTCCATAGATGTAATGGCAGTATTAGTTCTTATATATTCATGCTTGACGCTGCGAAATTTTGTTCCCGTGCGGAGAAAAGGCACATATATAGTGTCATTTGTCATTCTTGAGACGTAAAATGTTTTACCAAGACTTGATTCCATTTTTTCAGTTTCATGTGAAGTTAACTTTTTAGTTTACTGTTCCCTTATCTAGAGGTAACCGTTGTGCATGAGGAATTGAGCAGAAGTGCCGAGATTAATGAATTCTGAAATACTAAATTAGTTTACAGTGGTGGGGTTTGGTAATGCAGATCATGAAAACACTTGCTCTTTCAGCGCTGCAAAAATTAAATCCTGTCAGTGTTTGTCAGAACTATCCCCAAAACTCAAGGGCTTATACAGTAACTGTGTTTGATTGTTTACATGCCATTTCAGTTTCTTTTGTAGCTTTATCTAATACTTAATTAAGGTAACTGGAATAAGTTCTATAGCACCATACCTGGTGAAATAGGATAAGAATCTCACTCGTGGCTTTATTCTATTAAATTTACAGTGTGTAGTAGAATGTATATATAAGCAAGCTCTATTAGCAGGTGCAGAGTGAATGTAGATGAAACTGATTACTTGGTTAAAATTGCCTAGTATGAACTGTTAAAAAACTGGGTCTCACCAGCTGTATAATGGACAGTGTTTCTTTTACACAAAATTTAGCATGCGCTATAAATTTTAGTGTTTGATGGCAATTCTCTCTTCTTTATCAAAATGATGAACTCTCTGAAATACATGTGAATTTTTATGTTAAAATTCTATTTGTACCTGCCAACAAGCAGCATTTAGTGAACTTTTTTTCTCACTGCACTTTAACAAGTAGTCTGTTTTCTGTGCACAGGGCTGAGCTAATACAAAATTCTAGGGAAGGCTCGAAAATTTTTAGGTACTTTCATAAATTAATTTTAATATATAGCAGGTATCACACTGTCGATCACATTCTTTGCAGTTAGTGGAAAAAGTTGTTTTGGCGATGGATAAAATTTTTAACAAAAATATTAAAATTAAACTTTTTTAATAATATTTTGTTGTTGAATTGTAAAGAATATGTAACCTATTGTTTTTGTACTATTATAACACTGTTTTTTGTATTTCCAATGGAGAGTGAAAAAACGGCAACTCCGGATTACATTTGGTAAAAAAAGTTGAATTTGGCAAATAGTTTGGCGAAAACTTTAAAACAGCCAGAGCAACAGCTATATAGGTTCAAATATTTTAATATTGTAACCGTATTTGTTGATAAATTAAGAAGCATGCCAGTACTGTTTCAAAGCTATATGTGTATATTCCGAGTGTACTTCTTCTTTTGATGCCCTTAACAGCACCAAAAGTGTAGGCACCTTGGGCATTTTTTTTTTTTTCGAATGAAATGACTCAAAACTGTTTAACAGATAACAACAAAATTTGATATTTCCAAGCTTTGTTAAAAAGAAATGTTTTTATTAGCTTTTGTTGAAATTGGACAAAAGTATCCTTTATGTAATGCAAAGTTGTTGTTTGCTTTGTGCCAGGTGATTTAAAAAAAAAAAAAATCGGGTAAAATGTTTTTAAGAACTGAAAAAAAAAAAATCATTCAAGGACGGCCAAAGATAGTGATGAATTTTTATATGATTAATAGTTAATTAACAACTAACTGAAAGCTGCATTAACCGGAAACCCTACCGAATCCAATTTGTTCAATGGAGAAACGTGTTTCCGAGCTGATACAGGGGTCTGCAAATACCATACATATCTAACAATGGTAAGTTTTGCATTATGTTTCTGTTGTGTCTAACTTTTGAGACGTGTAGATTCTTCTCCTTTCATATCATGACTATGTATAATTATACCGATTACATGTATTGGTTTCCCATTGCGTAGTATGTCACAGTTGGAAGTGTTTGTCTTACTTTTCAATGATTGTGGTCCTTTGATTCATATTTTTGTGTCTTAACTGTGATATTTATTTAAGCCTAAACTTTTCCTACAGATCTTACTAAATGCAAAATGTTTCAAAAATGAGAACAATCAAAACTTGTTTTAATGAAATACAATGCAACATAAAAAAAAATTGTGAACTTGTTTGGTTTATTGTACTTACTTCATCATCATCATTGTCAACCATTATCAATCCACTGCTGGACGAAGGTCTCCCCCAAGTTTCCTCCACAAAAGTCTGTCTTGTGCCAGTCTCCTCCATGTCACTCCCACATACTTTCGAATTTTATCCACCCATCTCCCATGTGGTCTTCTTCTGGGTCTTTTCCTGTCCCTTGGAATCCAATCTAAAATTTCGGCTGTCCATCGATGGTCTGTCCTTCTGGCAGTATGTCCAGCCCATTGCCATTTCAGGGATTTAACTCTGATCATGATGTCTTTCACTCTTGTCATTTTTCGGATCCACGAGTTCCTCTTCTTATCTCTCCTGGTTACACCAAGCATGCACCTCTCCATGCTGCTTTGAGTTGTCTGCAGCCTTTGTATATCTCTTTTAGTTAAGGTCCATGTCTCTGCACCATACGCAAGCACTGGAAGGATGCATTGATCAAACACTTTTCTTTTAAGACATAATGGCATATTGCTCTTGAAAATTATGCTGTTTCTTCCAAAAGCTCTCCAGGCAAGTTTTGTACGCCGATTAATTTCTTCATCAATGTGACCCTCACTTGATATCTGCTGTCCAAGATAAACGTACGTGTCTGTTATCTCCAGCTTTTCTTCATCAATCGATAAATCTTCATTTCTTGTAAAAGCATTGAATATCACTTTTGTCTTCTGAAAGTTCATTTTTAATCCCACTTCTTTACTCTTGTCAGCAAGTTCCTGGATCATACTCTGCAGCTCTGATGGGGTAGTTGCAAAAATGACTACGTCATCTGCAAAACGAAGGTGTGTTAGATAATCTCAATTAATTTTTATCCCTTTGTTTTCCCAGTTCAGTGATTGAAAGACATTTTCCAATGTTGCATTAAAGAGCTTCGGAGATATGGTGTCACCCTGTCTCACTCCCTTTCCAATTTTTATGTGTGTTGTATTTTCGAACAGCCGAATCTTTGCACTTGCATTTTCATAGATGTTATTAATAATAATAATGTATGCATCTTCAATACCACACTCACCAACCCACTTGGCCAGCGTGATGAGTTATGGCCAAACCCCTGCAAAATGACTCCACAACTTAAATCTTGGCCCTCAGTCTCCGGCAGCTGGAATGTACCTGGCCAAGGCAGCGGCCAGTGCGACATGAAGGCAGAGGGTGCTAAGAATTCCCGGAAGACCGGACTAGGCTGCCATCTGATGCTGACCTTGGCTACGTATAATGGACGCTCCCTATCTTCTGATTCAAGGCTTCCTGAATTGGAAGAATAACTACAAAGGATCAAGTGGGACATCGTCGGGCTAAGTGAGGTAAGGAGAAAAGGAGATCTCATTGAACTGAAAAGTGGACATCTCTTCTACTATCATGGGACAGATACTGGCAGACCTAGTGGTGTTGGATATATAATAAGCAAGAAACTGAAGGATAAAGTTGTAGAAGTTGAAAGTTCCTCTGACAGAGCTGCACGACTCGTTATCCAACTCTCGAGAAGATACCAGGTTCAGATTATTCAAACTTATGCACCCACCACAAGTTATCCTGAAGAAGAAATTGAAAAATTTTATTAGGAAATTCGTCATCTAAATAATAAAGGTAAGCATCACTTGAAGATAATTATGGGAGATTTCAATGTAAAACTAGGGCAACAGCAACAGATTGAAACTTCAGTAGGTAAATTCGGTCACGACAACACAAACCCGCGTGGAAATACTCTCGTTGAGTTTGCAGAGGCAGAAGTGTTTTTCATCTTGAACTCCTTTTTCAAGAAAAAGCCACACAGGAAATGGACATGGAGACATCCAAATAGGACAAGTGAAATTGATTTTATTATGTGTAATAAAAAATTCATCATAGAAGACTGCAGTGTGCTAAACAAGTTCAACACAGGTAGTGACCATAGATTAGTGAGATGTAAGGTGCACCTCAACACTAAACTTGAACGTGGCAAGCTCATAAAACAAACAAAATATATTGACATAACCAACCTTAAAAAACACCATAATACCTTCAAGTTGGAACTGAAGAACAGATTCTCTGCTTTAGAAGGCCTAACATCAGAAGAAGTGGATATTTCTGAAGTTAACAGAAAAGTAACCAAAGCTCTTATGGAAACAGCAACAAAATTAGCTGGGTCTAAGAACAAGTTGCATGTGAACAAATTATCAGGAAAAACCAAAATGTTGATGCAAAAAGAAGAGAGATGAGGACAACTAAAGAAGATGTGACTTCCAAAGTGGAATATATAGAGCTATGCAAGACAGTACGAAAAAGTATCACTGAAGACTTAAGGAAATTCAACTGTGAACTAGTGAGGAAAGCAATTGAAAACAACCAAAGCCTAAAGATAGCAAAGGGACATCTCAGTAAGGGAAGAAAACAGATTATGGCACTGAGAAAAGAAGATGGTTCTGTAACAAGAAATAGAGGCGAAATTTTGACAAGAGTAAAAGATTTCTACTCCAAATTATATGAAAGGGATGATACATGTACTCCAGACATCATGAAAGGTACCAGTACCAGAGTTCTTCCAGTCCTCCCAGCAGAAGTTGCACATGCAATCAAGAACATGAACCGGGGAAAAGCTCCAGGAGAAGATGGTATTACTGTAGACATCATACAAGAAGCAAGTGGAGAAATCGAAACAGTACTCGCCCAAATTTTCACTCGATGCCTTAATGAAGGGAAGATTCCTGAGGATTGGAACAACGCTACAATGATCCTGCTACATAAAAAAGGTGGCATTGAGGATCTCAGGAACTACAGACCTATCAGCCTCCTATCAGTGGTTTATAAAATCTTCACTAAAGTTCTTTCACACCGCTTGAAGGTAACACTGGACATGGCTCAACCAAGAGAACAAGCTGGATTCAGGAGTGGCTACAGCACAATAGATCATATCCACGTACTGAGAGAACTAATTGAAAGAGCGAGGGAATGAACTTCCATTGTGCAGGGCTTTTATAGATTATGAAAAAGCCTTTGATTCGGTGAAACCATCGGCAGTTACAATGGCTCTGAAATCCTGCAGTATTGTATTACTTATATAAGATATATAAAACATAACGAAATACTGTATAACACAAGGTACATTACAATGAAACCAAATTGTGAACTTGTTTGGTTTATTTTATGTATTTGTAAATAAGAAATATGAAACCTTATAACGAAATACTTGGGGGGGGGGAATGCTTAAGCAAAACTTTATATATGTATCGAATTTCTCCCTCTCTTTAAAATTCTAAATGATTTAGCTGTCATGGAAGGCCAACAAAAGAACAAAATTGACTACATATTTTGCCAAAAAACTTTGAAGAAAATGTGGCCTGACGATATTTGTGAATGCATCAGCATTCTCGACCTCAACGCGCTGAACTCTCGGATTTTGCGTTTCAATATTCTGATGATGTCTTTCTTGACTACTGTAATAATGTTTACTATCTTGATGATACCAATCATGAATACTTCACTGTTGAGGACAATGATCGTGTCTTCACTTGCATGAACTTTTGGAACTTTCTGTTTACATTCCGCCAACTTCGCTCATAGCATGCTCCTTGTGTGCTCCGTTATCAGCCTTGTTTGTTGTATGCAAGTCTTTTCATAGCAAGTATTGTGCACATTCTTTTGCTCTGCTATAGACAATTCCTGAGCTCATATACTTTTGTCATGCCATTTTGCTGTGGTGCTCCCATTGTAGTTTTTACTACATATTCACACATTTGTATCTATTTACCTGTATTTTTCTACACTGATGTACCTATTTTAATTTCTCCCATGTGGAGTACTACATACTCTCGGATGCTCCTGTATTGATACTTTTTTTTTTTTTTTTTTTTACGATGCTCTTGTGTTCGGCACTCTTTGGCCACATATATGGCTCTTGCCACATTAAAATCCACTAACCAACTAAGAAAATGAGGATTCATCCAATGAAGATGAGATGGAAAATCTAAACTGTTATTCTGATGTTTCTCCAGTAAACACAATTGAATCTTTAGAGAATGTTGGATACTATTTATAGAACCAAGAACTTTATACTAAAGAAATTAGCAGCTGTCTAAATATTGTGAACACAGTTATAATGAGATGGAATGATTGGGGTTTGTTTCCACTGCTGCAGACTCGTTTTTTCACTTCAGTCCTAATCTCTTAAGTTTTTTGTTTTTATGTAGCTTGTTTCATAGGTCCTATTTTGTGCATCTAAGAATATTATACCTGGTCCTATTTTGTACACCACTTAGAATTCTTTTGCTAAAGATGCCACGGAAAAAACAAAAACCGGCTGTACTTATATCATACTTCAAAACCCAATGGGTATGTTTGAACTGTTTCACAGTTTGCCTTATGTAAACATGCTCTGCATCAAAATGGAACTTAATAAATTGTTTTAATTACACTACTTTAAAATTAAAGATATGTAATGCCAATATGTATGTACATTGTTTTTTGAAGCACATGACAGTATTTTATTAAGACGTATAAAAGAGATAAGTTATTAATACGGGAAAGGGATAAGAAATAAATACATTATGTATGTACAATACACACTACACAGGGGTAGGAAATATTCTGAAATCTGGTGCCCAGCAAATTTTTTTTAGTGGCCAAACACTGGACCAGTGGGAAGGGGGGGGGTATATATGATATTAATCATGTATGTACACTTCTGTCCAAAAAAATGTTCTACCATCAGCTTATCTCTCCCTGGCAAAAAAACAAAATGGTACTCATTTTTTTTTTTTTTGTCTGGAGCTCGCAAATTCTTGAATTACCATAATTTTCATCGTTTATCCCCAGACTGGAATTTGCACAATTTTTTTTTTTTTTTTTACCTTTGTATAATCTGCGCAGGCGTATAATTTGCAGATTGTGACATTCAGAAAAAAAAAAAAAATCGCCATATAATCTGCACAGCACAAATGCTGATCCCAAAGCAGAATTTTCGACAGAAAAGTTGGTCACATAAAAACCTCGGAGTCTGGAGAAATATATAAAAAACAAAACAAAAAAAAATGATCTTGTTAAATAAAGAAATTCATTTTTTAAAGGAAACTTTTTTAAATATATTTTTATTTTCAGACACAACAGAAGCTTGCCGATGCAGTAGCTCCAATTGCATTGCCCATGATGAAATGCTGATACAGAACAATGAATAGAAATATCTTATATACACTCGTGTGTAATTCAAAAGTTTTTGGAAGAAATCCTGCTTTCAAAGTAGGGGAGTCTGCTAACACACAGGTAAAAAAAAAAGGGGGGCTGGACTTCTCCCGCAAATTCCGGCGTGAATTTACCCACAGAGTTTACCGACGGGTTTGTTTACATTTCAGACCGCAGCTTTTTGGGTGTCACTGCATGCTAGTTTTCTCACCTTTTGAAAACTATCGTGTAGTGTGACACGATCATATCATCAGCTGTTACCCCACTTTAAGTTTAAATTCGGCAGTGTAACTGAAACGTTTTCTTTTCGAAGACATCATAAATAGCAATGAAGGAAAAAACTATAAGCAGCAAAGATTTTGGTCAAAATGGCGAAGGGCGAATTAAAATGCAAGGCACTGAGCACACAAGATCCAGAACATGGAACTTTGAAATTAATCATGCATGTGTAGGTTCGTGCAGCGAGCTCTTTGCGTACATTTTTATTGGCTGATTGACGAAGAAAGGGCACAAGCACAGTCAGCATTTTCTCTTTCCCAACAATACAAAGATAAAATAACTCCCGCTGTTCCTCCCTACAACTTTTGCGGTCTGTCATTTTTGACCCCCCTCCTCTCGACACAGTCTTGAACTGAGAATGGGAGTTCCTTTTATTATACCCCCTCTCCTGCACAATTACTATGATAATTTAAAAAAAAAATTAAACGACCGCAAAAACATTCTTTTTTTTTTTTTTTTAATTGGCATTTTCCGCGGATTATACGACGAAAATTAGTGCATATTTTTCAGTGAAGTTTTTCCGTGATGGCCTGGACAAATATTTTGGTCTCCCTGAGCGACCAGGCGACTGTATTTTTCGAACCCTGTACCTACATATAAGTAAAAATATGTACAGTGCATAATTTTGTATTTATAAATCAAAGCTTATATATTTTATTACTACTTTAGCAAAAGTTCCCATTACGAATAAGTGACCTTTGCTGGTTTCTTTGGCCACTATTTTGCAATTATTACATTGCAATCTTGTGCACAATGAAAATTTCTGTGATACTAACTTTTTAACGAAAATTTCGTAATGACAGTTTAACGAAAATGCATTGTTATGAATGTTTTTCTGAACCCCCTTGAATTTTGTTATAGCAAGTTTAGACTGTAATCATAATAATTATGGGGAATGGATTGGCATACTGTATAATATTGCAACAGTTTATAGAGGCACAAATTGATCTGCGAATTGTATCGATGTGTATGAAGCAAACTTCTTTATGGACATGCTCTTGAATCAGCTGATTTATAGGCTTTCCTCTCAGTCAGCTCATTGTATAGTGCTATACCACCCAACTCTCATGCTTTTTTTGTTCTTTGGTATCCATTCTTGTTATTTAATTGTCCAGCAGTGGTCAGTTTTTTTAAGTGTGATGCTAAAATTCTTTTTGTTACTTTGTTTTTCCAAATATGTCTTGTTAATTATTATTACATTCAGAAGGTCTTTCATAGAGAAGTCTCGAAACTTTTCAGGGGAGGCTCTCCCAAGCTACAGCCACCGTTCTCTTGTAATATCAGATATCTTGATAAATTCAATTTAAAAGTGATTGCACAAGTCTGAAGCAATGAATTCTGTTAAATTTGTTTTTCTTTCAGTTCTTTTATTATTGTAAACACGCAATATTAAATATTTCCTAAGTGATGATAGGGAAGAAATCTGTTTCTTCAACATTTAGAAGAACAGACTTGCAAACTCTCCGGATTTAGGCGGGAGACTCCGGATTTTCAGTCCTTCCTCCCGCCCTCTGGATGAACGTCAAATTCTCCTGATTTTCACCGAGAATTAGCTGTTAGGATGGTTGAAATTCCATCAACTACCATGATTTCGAACCGCCTGTGAAATATTTTTCTTTCTTCAGTTTCTTACTTTTCCTCTCCTATCTGTAAAAAGAAAGCTGCTGCAGCGGTCTAAGCTCTGGCTTCTGACCCATCTTCTGAGCAGGGGTGCAGAAAATTTTCAGGGCCCAATATTTCCACAGAACGCAATTTTTTTTTCTGTCCGAAATTTCCCCCAAAACTGTAGCGGACTTTCATACAAGTTTAAGCGAGTATTAAATCTATATGTTGATGATTAAAAACTAATCCTTAAAGCCTATTACTTAAAAATTTGAAAAAAAACCCCAAACAAACCTAATATTTATTTTAGATTCAAAATGTCTGAAACATTATGGGTCTAGGTGAAAACAGTGGTGGGGCAGAGAGGCTGAAAAATAAACAGCTAAAAAAATTCAATTAACTATAATTTATTTCATTCTAGCATTTCAGGCATATAATTGTGCCAGATAATTTTACTGAACGAAATTTAAATTAGACTTAAATCCTTTGAAAAATGCATGGGTCATTCGCTTTAAAATGTGCGGAACCCTTAATAATTTTTCAGATTGGCGCCTACGACACATAAGCTGCCATTAGTTTCGGAAATTTTTTGATTAGCATGACTAGTGGTTGCGCCGTACTTATTACTTGTGCCACGCTGTCTACACCTTGGCATTAGTAAAGTCGTTTGGGTTCGGTGAATCATATGCCAGTGGCAGTCTGCAGTACGTCACTGTGCTCATAACCTCTTGTATTTATAACGACATGACCTTTTTCAAAATGATTACCTGATTACCGTACAGTAAATTACTCTTATCTTTCGTGTTATACTCGTTGTTAATAAGTCAGTTTTTCATTTTATTATTATTACCTACCCGCGGGCAAAAATTTCCTCAGAGCTGCCTTAATTTCCCCCGAACCTTGTTCGTGAGTTCAGACAAATTCTGCACCCCTACGTCTGAGATGGGTCGGAAAAATTTTTCTTTAAAAGTTTTTCTCCCAGTCCAATTGTCATACGACTCCTTAAGCAAAGAGCTCACCCGCCCTGGCACTAGAATACCGGGGAGGGTCAGTAATTGATTGGCAGATGGGAGCTGCCCTGCTTTCTCCTTGCAGTTCAGTCTTTCAACCCCTCACCTCAACAGAGACGCTCATTCTAAGTGATGATAAACAGTTGTGTTGTGGTGACAAAAGGGAGTGATTTAGTGATGATAAACATTTGAGTTTTAACGACGAAAGAGAGTAGTTACAGCTGACCTTGCCTTGTAACGAAAGGTGATGTTAGTATGATGCTTTTTGTCATTTTCACCTTCGTGCACAATTTAAAGAAGAAATGAAAAACAGTTGGCTGCTATTTTATTCATAAAAAACAAAAACATGTGGGCAATTTTACATTTTCATTATCTTGCAGAATCAACATACCTGAAAAAAAATTTCAGTACAGGGAGACCCAATTGAATAGCTGCCCCACTTATGCGAAGCTTTATCCCAAAAAGATAATTTGGGGTGTTCTTCAAGAATTGCCTCAAAATGAATGTCTGCCCTGATCAAGGCTGAACTGGATCTTACCAGGCTGTAACATTAAGCAAAAACAGCGAGAACAGAAAAGATGAGTTGGGACGCAGCACCATCTATTGACATCGTTCGCATAAACAAGCATTGATTCCGTATCATTATTCACATTTGAGATTTTATTTATATTCACTTTCACGTGAACAGATGGATATTTACATTCTGAATTCGTAGTACCTGGGCAAGAGAATTTTTCTGTAGGAACTGGTGTAATTGATGTGTAAATCTCATTCCTCCTTTTATTCTTCAAAGATCTAGGGCTCAGATTTTGGTAAATGTGTAGATTAGCGTCTTAAATTATTTCGTCTGAAAAATGTTAGTACCTGGGAAAAGTGCAATGTACTGATTTTAGGTTATGGAAATTTCCTGGCCGCCCCGGTGGCGCAGTGGTCTAAGCGATGGCCTCTGATCATTCGTCCGAACGGGGTCCGGGTTCGAATCCCGGTGAGACATGGATGTTGTGTTTGTCTTACGGCACTGGCTCTCTCCCTTCCCTGGAACCAGTGACCCTAAATTAGGGACGGGTGACTGCTTATAGCCCATTGAGTTGCTCACGGTGGTCGTTAAACCTCCAATCAAAAAAAAAAAAAAAATTCCTGTTTTAAATGCGTTTTAAAGATTGTTGTCGTGATATTTACGTGTAAGTGCGATGCCATGAATATTACGATAAAAATCTTTAAAAGACATTTAAAACAGGAAATTTCTTCACCATTTGCCATTAATTTTCATAATCTAAAATCTATAGTCGCATTTTTCCAAGGTACTAACATTTTTCCGACTAAATAATTTAAGATGCAAATCTACACATTTACCCACTATTTTTCTTAATATGAGTTTATATAGCTGAGTTTTTTTTTTCTAAAATTGAATTAGGTACATAATTATCAAAATGAAAATGCTTACTACAAACAACAGTTGAAGGTGACTTGTCATTTGGAGCAAAATCCTGACAAGATATTACTTTCAGCCACAGTTGCTTTAGGTTCTGATCTGAGGGGAACTCGTGGAATGAAAATCCCACGTTTTTCTTCTCAGAAGATGTGCACATCGTCACACAGCAGTAAACCATTTTGAAAATGGGTTAGATTTTGTTGTGAAAACAGCAGTTTGGTTTTAAAACTGTAAGGTTTTTTTAAAACAAACACAAGAAAAATGAGGAACATACACAATCCAGCAATTCAAACATGGAAACTGAGTTTTTTATACCTTGGGACGCAGTGCCATCTAACGGCTGAAATCGTCCCTAATGCCCACTGGCCAATCACCAAAAGTCTATTGTCTTCAACGATAATGTTATAGCCTGTTCTTCATCCAGTTCAGCCTTGCCCTGTTTAAGTGGAAACTACTGTATTTATACTTTCATATTCTACACATTTTGCCCAGTGTTTTTGACAGTTCACAAAAGCACAGTAAAATGCTGGTTCCTGCCCTTGAAACCGGCTTCCTTTACAAAGTGTTCATCTGAATCAAATGTTTTCCCTCGTAAAAATCTCTCTAAGCTGCGGAAGATAAAAAACAAAACAAAACAAAGGGTGCCATGTCAGGACTATACACATTGTGAGAGATTCAAGTCCAACCAAATCTTGCAATTGTTGACAAAGTCAAATGTGTTGTGTGGAGTTTTGCATTAACCTGATGAAACTCATTTTATACATCATTTAGGAGAGGCCTCTTGGTTTTATTGGTTCTCTGAAGTTCCTTTAAGGATTTGCAATATCTTTCTGTATTAATGGTACGCTTTTTTCAATTGTGTCAAGGAAGATAATGTCATCTTGTCTCCCAAAAGACTGTGATCATAATTTTGTTCCTTGATAGAAAAAGCTTGTTTTTTTTTGTTTTTTTTTAACCAGGGCATGTTTTGTGAGTCCATGGCACAGACTGATGTTCAAAGCAAGGGCCATAATGATAGTTCCAAAAGTGCAATGCAAATTTCTCTTTTTGATTGCTTCCTCTCATGCACAAGAAGCTTTGGCACACACCTTAAGCAAATTTTTTGGTATCCAACTGTTGAAAGCAACTACATAACACTTCCTTTAGACAAAAGTTTTTCTATTATCTCATTTGTTATGTGTTCTGTGAGCTTGGATAATTTGTTCAACAAGGGCTGCATTTTTGTCCATTGTGTTGCTAGTTACCCAAGCTACCCTTGTCACTGATGTGAAAATCACTGTTTTATAGGCAGCGAACCCATCTTTAGATATTGCTTTTGTCAACAATTTCTTCACCATAAACAGTTATCAGTTTTTTGTGAAGTACCGTTGCTGAAGTTTCACTGGTTTTGACTGTTGTCCTATTATGGTACTTCCTTCAGGTTCCATTGTTTTCGATTGACCTAAAACACTAAAGTTTTCATTAGGTGTATTTATAAAGACATCAATGAAGAATATGTAGAACATAATTATGCTGATCCTACAATTATGTATATTTTTTGATGACCAATTTAGTGGCATAAATACCACGCCCACAGCTGCGTGGGGACGCAGGTAACGAAGGGGCGTATTACAGCTGCCAGTAATGGTTTTATAAAAAAATTCAAACACATACGAAAACAAACAAACAAATAATCCCAAAATTCATATTTTCCTTTAATACATATATAGCTTTGCCTAAATAAATGCCAAGTTTCACTTTTAAAACACTGGATGCCCTACGGATTAAAGCTATTTGGTCCTTGGGCTCCGGGTTGTAATACCATCGTTCTCCAATGGATTGTAAGCAATATGATCACTCTCCAATTGCCTTCTCAGGAAAAGTATGAGACCATGTTGGAATTCCCGTGGAGGATCGAGAAAAGAGTCAGTCACCTAGGATTACGTACATGATAGGCACCAACAATTATTAACAGTAGCCACAGATCTGCTTGTAAAAGAGGGTGATTTCTTCAAGTGACTTACAGTATATTAGTTTAGGATAACACAATTACACATTGCTTTGCTCTTAGATCTTTATAGTAAGTATGCCCGTCTCATTTACTGAGTGGAAACTTGAACATACAAGCGAACGGCATCCATTTGCAAAATGTCACAAAAGCATCCAAGTAGAGCATAGTATCGGCGAAAGAAAAAAGAGCGCACCAAGAAACTTCCAAAGCTCGGCCAGCTCTTTTTGCGCAGAATCAATTAAACCCAAGTGCCGTTTCTGAATGATGATTTGTTTAGCATGTCAACTGTTCAATCTTTAGAGGCAGACATTTCACATAAACTAAGCACTTCAGAAACAAGTGAAAGTAAAATGGGTGATTATGAAGTCTTATAGTTATTGACCTTAACCATTAAAGTATATTTTACCAAATTCGTTTCTTGTGATAAAATGTATATTCATGCTCGTGCATCAGTCCGCCGCGCACGGTGTTAATCCTGATTGATAACCTTACATTATGTACTTCTGTTCCAAAAATCATTTAAAATTGCAGGGCTCTAGGTATCTCACTTAATTTACCAGACATTCTCCTCGACTTCCTGACCCCACCCCTAAACACAGTCAATTCTGGGAAAATGACTGTGCTTAGGGGTGCTGAAGTACACTGGTGTGCAAAAATTAAGGACGAAGATGAGAAATTAGCATAACAGCGGAACGAGCAGGCAGAATGAACTGAAAGACCACTCAGGAGATAGACTAGGGTCTGGTACAGTAAGGCATGTGCATATATGCAGCATGACGTAGTGACATGGGGTGTGTGTGTGTGTTAGAAGGGTATAAAGCACACGGACGGTGTACGCTCAGTAATTCGGTGAAAGCTATTGCACGGTGTACATCGGTTTGAACGACGTCGAGTTGCTGCCACCGTGTGATATGGCCAACAGGCAATCCAGTAGACAACATCTGGATGACTTTACCCAAGCTCGCATCATTGGGAAGTTGGAAGAAGGTCGAAGTGTGACTAGTGTGGCCGAGGAGTTCGGCATCACTCACAGCATCGTTTCACTAGCTTGGAGAGCATTTCAAACAACAGGAACAGCTGTCCGAGAGTTTAGCAGTGGTTGTCCAAGAGCAACCACGGCGGCGGACAACCGGTATATTATCCTACAGGCGAGAAGAGACAGACGGAAGACAGTGGGAGAAATCGCAAGGCACATGCAACAGACACAGGGATGCCAACCTCTTACAGCATTCATGTGTAGTCCAAGCCATAAAAATGCGTAATTTTGAGCTTTCATGTGTAGACACAAGAAATGTTACATAAAAGTATTTTAAGATGTTTTGAATTTACTACAGACTAGGCAGTTATATAAAATAACCAAAAAAAAAAAAATCAATATTGAGAACTGTATGTGCGGATTTGAGATTTTGATTTAAACAATTAGCGACTTATACACAAACGATTAACATCAGCATTTTATTTTCATGAAAGAGAAGAGCAGCTTAAAAAGGACCAACAGGCATGTGCCATTTGTCACTCGCAACCGAGACCCACGGGTGGCATTGCGTGGACGAGACTCCCATAATCTATTATGTGGGTTTCGGTAACCTCTTCCCTTTCATTCACGGCAACCTGCTGAGTTACTCCTTCCCTAACTAAGAATAAAAATGCAAAAGAAAAAAAAATCAAAATTTTCACTTAATAGAGCTGAATTTTTGACAGATGCCATAACTTGGTCTTATAAGATTACCCTGCACATTTCGCTTGAATCCATTGGAAACTTTTAAAATTATGCACTTTTCTTTTTTATTATTAAGACGTTCAAAGAAAGAAAGATCAACTTCACGGGAAAGCGCAGATGACCGAGAAACTATGAGCTTGCAACATTCATTTCTGCCTCCCCCCTTTACTTTGAGCCCATTTGCCACCTGCTGTTGTTGTATTGCGTCTTAGCTTAACTGAGGATTAAAACGTGAAAAATTAATTTTCCGAATTTTCATTTTAAAAAGCTGATTTTTTTATAGATGCTCTAACTTGGTCAAACAAAGTTACCCTGATAATTTTGCCTAAATCAGGCAAAAACTTTTAAAATTACATACACACACACAAAAAATTGGACACTTAGAGAAAGAGGGATTAATAGGAAAATTGCACTTCTAACTCAAAGTTTTTAAGTCATCGAAGTGAAATTTTCAGGGTCACTTTGTTTTAATAAATGACGGCATCTGTAAACAGTTCTGTACATTTAACTGAAAATTCGGGAAAAAGATAATCCGCAACTTTGTTTCCCAGTATGTAAAATATCACACTGCTTTCACTGGGCGGGGATCCCTCACTTCAGTTACTTATCTTGAGTCATTCACCTACTATGGACATTGCAGTGTGCTTTCAACGGCTTAAGCCGGCCAAGTGACGCAACTTAAACAAAACCATTACAAAGAATGCCTACATGTAATGCGTGATTTCCTTCTTTCTTTCCTTCTGGCCTTTTTTGTTTTCTTCCGGATTTTAACAGTTTCAGACAAAAATGATTGTGCCAACCCTTTAATTTTTTAACAATACAGAGCAATTATGAAATAAAATATGCAGTAAACAATTTTTTTATTTTATGATATCTACACCAAGATTGGTCATTTTGTCCGAGGTAGGGAGTGAGGTTATGACATCGCCAAGGATCAGCGTGGAACCTCCAGCCTCGGCGGCGAAGCAGCAGAAGCGCCACCTTTCGGCAGTTGCTTTATTTTAGCAGACGACGCAGGCCAGATACCGAAGTATAGCTGGCAAAACATTGATGGAGATTCTGCATTGCGCTTTTTGACTATTCTTATATGCAACCTGTTATTGAGTTGTCTGAATACACTAAAGCACTTGGGTCCATGACAAATGCTTAGGGGGTCTGCAAATAACACAAAAATTATGCTAAATAAAGTTAGTGGGGGGAGGGGGAAATGCGGCGTCATGGCAACAAACGCGTAGTATTAGGCATATGATGCGTAGTGCGTAGTAAAGCTAAAGAAATACCTTCTCGGGAGACACTTGGCAGCACGTCACCAGCCGCCAGCAAGGATTCCGCAGCTGCGATTGGCGCTACAAGAGGAATGGGCCACGATGCCTCAACAGCTCCTTGACAACCTCGTCCTCAGCATGGACAGACGTTTTAAATCCTGCAACGCAGTCAGGGGTGATCATATCCCGTACTAAAGACTGGATTTTTCTTGGAAGCTGCCTGTCACATGGACGTTTCTGTCTTCTGCCCAGTTGTGCTCGAAGCTACCTTTTCAATAAAGTGCCTTTGTATCCTTTGGATTCCTTATTTGGGTGGTTTTGCTCACTTGTTCCATATTTATACATCTGGGGATCTTATGGTATGATTTGAGTCGATGTGGAGTGCTTCTGCACGACGTTACATTCGAAAAACCGTCTCTTCCTTAATTTTTGCACGCCAGTGTATATCTGGGGAGGGGGGGCACGTTGTACTAGTTTTACGCTACTGGACCAATTGTACCATTAATTTTTGACCGAACTTTGTAGAAATTTATTCTACAAAGTTCTGTGCTTATATTAACATATACATGTAATTAATTAAGCATACATGCAATTTTGATAAAATTACATGTATGCTTTCAGTAGGAGAGCTGTAAATAAGCAAAAACCATACATTATACAAAAATTATCTGTCATTGAATGTTGACAATGAGTTTTTCTAGCAGGATTTTGCAGTACTATGCATTCGAGTTTGTAATATTTTTGAGATCATCTTCTTTGTTCCTGCATTCTTCTAAAAATGTAGAGAATTTGATGTTCTTTTGGTGTTGCATCCACATTTTTGATTTTCACCTCTGCAACATCTTCTGACCTCAATTTCATCATCTGTTTTTTCAAAATATATCGGACATCTCCTTTTCAGCAATCTCGTCACACAACTTCAGCTTCACTGGCACATCCATTATATGTCTTACACAAAGCCTTTTGTACTTCATACTCACTATCTTTTTCTCAAACAGGCATTCTTGAATCTGGTCCTTCCAAGATTTCCTTGGCCTTTTTCTACCTTTTCTTTCCTGCCACTAGGGCTGAATAAATTCTCTTAGGCATCTTACCATTCATTCTTTCAATATGCCAAAACCGCCAAAGAGTATTTGTTTCCACTCTACTAACAATATTGTGCTTCACATTACAAATCTTCATTGCTTCCGTGATCAGAATGTGTCTTACCACAATCCTCCCTCCCTCCAGAAACACTTCTAGAGCACACGGACAACTAATCTCTTCTGCAGTACCCAGTTTTCACCTCCGTACTTCAAAGTAGAAACAATTACACTTTCATAAACAGCTATTCAGGAACTTTTCGAAAACCCATCATTCCTGTGAAATCCTCCCTAAAGCAGTTGCAGCTTTCAAAGATGAATTCACTAGCCTACTAATTTTGCCATCAAATTTGTTCTCTCTGTCATACAACCAACCAACCATACCATACCATACCATACCATACCATACCACACCATTAAGCTGTTCTCTGAGATTGAAAGATTAGCTCCTGAAAGAAAGACAATCTGCCAGATAAATGTTTAACTGATGGAACTAGAATTAACTTACTGTTGCTGTATCAGACCTTCTGTACTTCATGCTCATAATTTTTACCACGTCTTTTGTAAAACAAGATCGTGCTTATGTTACCGGTTTGTCCGTCCATCCGTACCCATTATATCTCTGCAACTATTAGTCCGATTTGAAAAATTATTTTTGCATTGGGAAGCTTGAAATATGCGAATGATGATCCTTTATTTCGTCTTTCTTCTTAAAATATTCCACAGTGTCTCTGCCAGGGGGCGTAGATGTATATCTTATTTTTGTCAATATCTCTACTTCTAAGAGTCCGATTTGAAAAATTCCTTCTTTGTTGGATAGTGTTTTCAGTGTGACATGTTTTTCATATAATTTCAAAATTTTCAAGTAATTCATAGACTTTTTGCTAGGGAGTACAAAGGTAAATTGTGTTTTCTGCGTTATTTCTGCTTCTAAAACACAGATTTGAAAAATTCTTCCTGTATCGCATACAAGACCTGATGGAAAATATTTTTCGCATAATTTCTAATGTTTGGTAAAGAATGGTTTGCTCACCAGAAGGCATAAGTGTTAATTTCTGCTTCTGATGTATTTGTAGCACAATCTGGGCTCCTGAAAACTTGATTAATTTTTTTTTTTCTTGGACCGATACTGCTCATATGGAAAAACATTTTGAGAATATTTCCTTCCTAAAATAATGCATGGTTTTCCCACCAAGTCACATCTTATTTTTGTCGATATGTCTGTTTCTAAGAGTCCAATTTGAAAAATTATTTCGGTGTTGGAGAGCGTTTCCGGTGCGAAATGTTTCTCATATAAATTCATGTTTTTCTTAACACACAAGTCTGCAACCAGAGAGTGTAAGCTCACGATTCCATTTACAGCAAAATCTGAGGGATTAAAAACCCAATTGAAAAACTTCTTTCTTCTGTCAGATACTATTGTTTTCCATACCGGTTCCATTGACTTTGAATAGCTTTGATAAATTTAATTTGTGTCAGAACGGATTCAAAAGACGCGTTTATTATACCCGAAAATTCAGTGTCATCTTTCTTGTTTTCTCATGTTGACATTACTGAATCTGGCCCTTCCATGATTTCCTTGGCCTTCTTTTCTACTTTTTGCCTGCCACTTGAGCTGAAAAAATTCTCTTAGCATCTCATCACTCATTCAAAAACTGCCAAAGAATATTTGTTTCCACTTTACGAACAATATTTTGCTTCGCATTACAAATCTTCATTCCTTCCGTGATCTGAATGTCTTACCACAATCCTCCCTTTTTCCATGAACACTTCTAGAGCACACGAACAACTCATCTCTTCTGCATTAGAGTTTTCACCTCCATACTTCAAAGTAGTAACAATTACACTTTCATAAACAGCCATTCAGGACCTTTTCGAGAACCCATCATTCCTGTGAAATCCTCCCTAAAGCAGTGGCAGCTTTCAAAGATGAATTCACTAGCCTACTAATTTTGCCATCAAATTTGTTCTCTCTGTCATTCAACCAACCATACCATACCATACCATACCATACCATTAAGCTGTTCTCTGAGATTGAAAGATTAGCTCCTGAAAGAAAGACAATCTGCCAGATAAATGTTTAACTGATGGGACTAGAATTAACTTACTGTTGCTGTATCAGACCTTCTGTACTTCATGATCATAATTTTTTTCTCATGCAGACATTACTGAATCTGGTCCTTCCATGATTTCCTTGGCCTTCCTCTACCTTTCTTGCCTGCCACTTGAGCTGAAAAAATGCTCTTAGCATCTCATCACTCATTCTGTCAACACTGCCAAACCACCTAAGAATATTAGTCTCCACCTTACAACATTTTGCCACACAATTACGCATCTGCAACACATCTTCGTTTCTCACACGATCGCATGTTTTGCCACAACCTCCCCGTAAGTAATGCATCTCCCTAGTGCACAAACTACTACAAGTTGAACTAGCAGTTGCAGTACCCAGGGTTAATAATGAAAATTTACTATTATGGTAGTTAAATGGACAATAGTGTGTGAGGAAATTCAAAAGAACTTGTAAATTATATTGATCATGATGAGAGGGAGAGAGAGAGATGGCCTCAAAAGAAATTTTCCAGTTCAACTTGTAGAAGATAAGAATGAAAAAATGAAATTTATTGAACATTGAGAGAAAACTTGACATTAGGACATCTGCTTTAATCCCTGGCCATAGTGATAGAAATACAGTGGAGAAGTAACCTTTAAGTGGAACTTTTAGAGAAGTGCAAAATAAAGCACAAAATGCAAACACTGTTTTCCTCCTCCTCAGAGAAAACTAAGCTTTTGGAAATCCAGAATGTGTTTTCGATATTTAGTGTACCTGTACATAATGAAGTTGAAGGGAGAGTTAAAAAAGTTTAGTATATGCAAACCTTGTTATAACCCAACAGATCAAAAAAGTGGGATATTTTTGGCATATTACAATATATCAGGTTAAAACTAGTCAATCATAAACTGTCTATCAATATCAAAGGTAAATAATTCTTTTAATTAGAAACTATAGCTAGCAGTGAAAATGAATGAGATCTTTAATTAGCAAAATATTTTAAAGGTTAAAGTAACTGCTAAAACTGTGAAATTTCACCTGTTGCATTTCGTTTGCTGTTTATGCATATTGTCAGAAACACGAGTCAACTGTTACTTGTTTTGTGCTTGTCATGATGGCTGTTTTAAATATTTTTTGACTTACTCTAGTGCAGCGGTTGAGATGTTTCTTAGATGCAAAATAAACTCTTAAGATTTTCTAAACAGAGATTAAGTCATTGAAAGGTGGCAATGAGAGGAATCGAAGACATTTGCCCAGGGTATGTATGTGTGGCAAGCAGAGGGGGTGGAAAGTGAGATGTAGTGAAAAAACAACTGAAACATTATTTTCTTCATGCAAATTGACATGTCTGTTGAGGGAACCATGGGTTGTTGCCAACAGTAGGTAATTCTTGGTTTTCCAGTGAAAGAGGAAGGGGTAAAAACTGGATGAATGCCACTGTGTTTGCTGATAACCATGCCGAACTTTGTTATATATGGTTTCTCCAAAAATTATTTCACATAATACACAGTTGAAATAACACAGGAAAATATTATGAAGTTCAGTATATCTGTAAAAGCTTCGGTTTATGTGATACTTTATATTATTCATGCTTGTAATATCTGTGTTAGACATCAAAATAGTTGTTAGAGCTAGCTTTTCAAACAGTTGATCTGATCTGAACTGCAAAAGTTTGGGATGCTGTTGAACAAAAAATTCTGATTGCTGTCATGTAATAGAAAAAGTTATCGGGGAAAATGTAAAAAATACATGAAAAAGTGAACTCTAATTATAGCCATGAAGCATAAAAGAATTTTCCAAATTGGACTTCTAAAAATGGAGAGGTGTGAAACATAAATATGCTTTTTCGTCACCTCCATGACATAGTTTCTTGATTTCATGGAAAACTAAAGGAAAATTTACTGTAATTGTCGCATGTGATGCAAAAAGAAATTTTTCTATTCAAATTTTTACAAGTGGAGGTACAGTATCAAAGTTTTCTTATTCTGAGTTATGTGGGAAACTGAATCAAAAGAGTTCAGCATATTCTTGGTTAGCACTGTCCAGGGTAAAAGAATGTTTTTCACTTTAAGGTGTACATACAAAGACATTGTATTTTAATTTTATTTTATTCTGGAAGAGAACACATTTAAATATCACTGTCAGCATGTAGATACTATACTATCTTTTGAAAAATTAGAAAATCACATTCCCCTCGAACTTGAATCGAACCTGCATTTCCTGATTTCTATTTGAGCATTTTACTGTTGCATCACCCAGGATATGAAAGTTTTAATCAACTGAAGCCAAGCAGATGCAGCTTAAATATCTATGTACAAGTCCATAGACGTGTGCTAGTCAAAGCAGTCCCCAATTCATTGTAGCATCGATGACTTTTCTCCTCCATGTAGGGATAAAGGTGAATATATCTGCAGCATTTTAGATCATAGAAACGAATGGAAAAATGACTCCCCAGAAGAACTAATTTTTCACGAATACATGGAAAGCATATATGTATTATTGTTGACATATAGATGCTGTACTTTATTGTTTCTCCTGTAGTCATCCTTGGAACTTTACTGCCCTGGGTGATGTTGTGGCTGCATTCTGAAACATAAATTTGGAGATGTGGGTTCGATTCCCATTTCACGGTTAAAAGATGGCTGCATGAAGAACAGTAAGATGTATGACATCTTTATGCCGACAATGATACATACAGTGAAACCTGTAAATAACGGTCACTGCTCAGACCAGAAAAAAGTGGTCACTACAAATTTTGAAGATGACAATCCGATTTTTGGAGTAAATGTGACAAGGATGGTAAGTCAGATAATATCCGAAAACTTGAAAATTTCATCGTCCTGGAGCGGGACTCAAACCCGCGTCTCCCAGAAAAACGCCTGGGTATGCTAACCACTACACCACCCAGATTGACCAAGTTTTAAGCTTCTGATCAATTTGAATATAACCATCACAGGATTCGCTAGTCGAAGCAACTGGCATTCATGTTCAGCGAATCTGGAGGTTAAGAATCTTAACCCGTGTTTGCCCGGAGAAGCAGATAAATCATGAAAGAAATACGGGATTACGCCATATAATACAAATTTTGAAGATGAGAATCTGATTTTTGGCATAAATGTGACAAGGATGGTAAGTCAGATAATATCCGAAAACTTGAAAATTTCATCGTCCTGGAGCGGGACTCAAACCCGCGTCTCCCAGAAAACACCTGGGTATGCTAACCACTACACCACCCAGAACGACCAAGTTTCAAGCTTCTGATCAATTTGAATATAACCATCACAGGATTCGCTAGTCGAAGCAACTGGCATTCATGTTCAGCGAATCTGGAGGTTAAGAATCTTAACCCGTGTTTGCCTGGAGAAGCAGATAAATCATGAGAGAAATACGGGATTACGCCATGTAATACAAATTTTGAAGATGAGAATCTGATTTTTGCCACAAATGTGACAAGGATGGTAAGTCAGATAATATCCGAAAACTTGAAAATTTCATCGTCCTGGAGCGGGACTCGAACCCGCGTCTCCCAGAAAACGCCCGGGTATGCTAACCACTACACCACCCAGAACGACCATTTACGCCAAAAATCGGATTGTCATCTTCAAAATTTGTATTATATGGTGTAATCCTGTATTTCTTTCATGAAAGTGGTCACTGTTTCAAGAAAAGATGCAAAGTTAAACTGCACAGACACTGGTGCCTATTAATATTTCTTGTGTAGCTAGTTAGTATACATGTGTAATATGCAAATAATATACATTATATATACACTATCTACCAACAAGTAATTGGACGCCCCTGCAATCGACAATATCTACGGTCCTGATACAAGTCACGGCCGCCGCCGTTAAATATCGTGTGGGAAACAAAAACACAACCAGTCGCATGCAAGATGCCACGCAGTTCAGAGCTCTCCGATTTCGAGAAAGGTGTAATCGTCGGGTATCGCAGAAATGGCCGATCCATATGTGACATATCCAGTGAGTTGAAGTACCCAAAATCGACAGTGACCTACGTGATTGTCGGAATGTGCCCCAACCTGGCAGACCCACAAAACTGGGAGTTAGAGACAGACAGGTGCTGGCCAGAGAAATTCGGAAGAACCACACCAAATCGATGAGCCACATCCGCGAGGAGTTTCAACAGGCATCCGGGAGTGTTCTTTCGATGAATACCATCTGTAAGGAAGCCCATCTGCTCGGTTATCATGGACGTGCTGCTGCTCACAAGGCTTTGATAACCAAGTCCAATAGCGCTGCTTGGCTAATGTGGTGCAAAGAACGTTGACAGTGGACCGTTGAACAGTGGAAACAGGTTCTCTGGAGCGACGAATCAAAGTTCACCATCTAATGTTCTGATAGCAGGGTCTGGGTTTGGCGTCTGCCTGGAGAACGCCGCCTGCCGGAATGTATAGTGCCAACTGTGAAGTTCGGCGGTGGCGGAATTATGCTATGGAGGTGTTTCTCCTGGTATGGCACGGGACCCTTGGTCGCAATTCCAGGTAGACTCAACGCCGAGACCTACTGCACCATTTTGGATGGCCATGCGCTTCCTACGTTGTGGCAGTTTTACGGGGTGGACCCATGTTACTTTCAGGAGGACAATGCCATCTGTCATGTGGCGAGGTCCACCATGGCTTGGTATGGTAACAATGGGGTTAATCGAATGGACTGACCTGCGCAGAGCCCGGACCTTAACCCTATCGAGCACCTCTGGGAGGAGTTGGAGCGTCGACTTAAGGGGTGCCCCCATGGTCCGAAATCTGTGAAGTAACTGACCTGTCTTCTCCAAGCGGAGTGGAAGAAAATACCGCTAGCTGTCGTACAATGCCTGGTTGAGAGTATGCCCCGGAGGGTCGCAGCTGTAATCGCCGCTCGTGGAGGCTCCACCAACTATTGAAGGTGAATAAACTTAGTTTTCCTTTACTATCACAGGTGTTCAATTAATTGTTGGTAGATAGTGTATATTGGCTCTGAACTCAGTTCCCAGGTTTTTTGTTTTACCTCACAAGCACCCGTGATTCATTTTCCCAAAATCGCTAATGCAGAAAACACCTAAAACAAAATGAAATAAATAAATAAAATAAAATAAAAAAGGAGAGAAAGAAAGAAACACTTGAAATTCATCCTCAATTTTTTTCAAAATCAAATGTATCTAATTTCTGAAGACTTGTGAAAAAAACATCGCAAATTTCAATGCACATTTGACCTGTGTGGAACATTTCAAAGTGGAAGTAGTGTGAATTTCTGGTTAATTGCCAATGTTACATGTGAGAAATTTTGTGCTGTGTATTTTGTGCAAGTTGTTTTTAGAATTATTACCATATTTATGTGCTGTGTTGTTTCTTGAGAAGTCATTTTATCATGATAAAAAAAAAAACTTGTACATCATTTCAGGTCCTTCACTATGTCAAGATTAGCAGCCACTAATGGCCCTTCCTCCTTAGAAAGTGTGAGTCTTGATCAAGACCTTCGTGAAGCCTTACAGGATGTACCAAACATGAATGAAAGCCAAGATGTGGTTCACACTGGTTCTCCATCTCATAGTGGTTCCATGAGAGGAAGTGGTAATCCAATTCAGCGTACTGCAGTTCCGCCGTCCTCTTTGCCGACTACTGCTTCCTGGCAGCCTAATGCACCTGGTCTGTATGATTATATCTTGATGATTACCATTGTTTCTTCTCTCTCCCTACCTGCTTCCTTTCTCATTGCATCGAATGCATGACATTCTCAGAGTTTCTTTCAACAGTATCTTCCCAGTCTTGAGAAAGGGAAAGTTATGAGGTGTATTGAGAAAGTTTTTCCTTGGTAGCATTTTGAACAGATTCCTCGGGCAATCACACACTATACAGTTTGTATCAGAAATGATGGTCACAATTTTAAGGGGTGATAGAACACTGCACAAGGAACAATATTTGTAATACAAGGCGTGGTCGGAAGTCGCGGGGTTAGCCAGTAGAGGTCATTTGCAAGCTGTATGGCCACCGAGATGCAGGGGTATTCCAATGGCCGACATCCGTTTCATGTATGGAGCCGCAAACGGCAACGCCGTCGAAGCTCGACGACTGTACTGGGAGCGTTTTCTACAATGGTCGGTGCCTGATCGCCGAACCTTTCAGCGCTTGCACAGACAACTGTGTGAGATGGGGTCATTCCTCGCCCACAGACAGGGCACAGGCTGTTCACGGACGGTGAGAACGCCGAATAGGATAGAGGCGATTCTGGAAGATGTGGAAGATCGGCCGGAAGGCATCACTCGAGGGATGGCACGTATCCACGGAGTGAGTCATATGACGGTATGGCGTGTGCTTCACGAGGAACACCTCCACCCTTACCATCTCCATGGGGTCCAGGCCTTACAAGAACCGACATTTGCACGCTGGTACCTGCAACAGTGCAGCCAGAGTTTGCAGCATCTGTTCTGTTTACAGACGAAGCAACGTTCACCTGTGACAGCATGGTTAATATGCGTAATGAGCATGTGTGGGCCACCATCAATTCGCATGCAACATGGGTGCTGTGCACCCTGAAGCATTTCTCCATTAATGTGTGGGCATTGATAATCCACGACTATGTCATTGGCCCGTATCTCTTACCAGACCGCCTCAACGGAACAAGCTACCGTATTTTACTGCAGAAAGTCCTGCCTGAGTTACTGGAGGTCGTGCCACCACATCTCTGTGCGAACATGTGGTTCCAGCACGACGGAGCGCCAGTCCATTACACCAGGGAAGCGCAGAACTACCTGAACACTCAATTTCTGAACCGATAGATTGGGCTTGGTGGTCCCATTGCTTGGCCCCTAGATCACTTGATCTCTCCTGCCTGGACTACTTTTTCTGGGTACATCTGAAAAGCCTCGTGTATGAGACACCCGTTGACTCTCCTGAGAACCTTGTCGCCCGCATTGGCGCTGCTGCTGGGGAAGTACGTGACATGCCGGAAATCCTCCAAACTGCACGGCAACCACTCCGTCGCCGCTGTGAGGCATGTCTTACGGTTGATGGACATTCCTTTGAACAATTATTGTAAAATATCCGTAAATACCTTTTTGTACATGATCCGTTCATAAAAATTATTTCTTTGCCATGTTCTCCATCCTTCATGTGTTTGCACGTTAACATTGCACATTTGATCACGCCTTCTATTACAAATATGGTTCCTTGTGCTGTGTTCTATCACCCCTTAAAGTTGTGACCATCATTCCTGATACACTCTGTGTATACTACGTATATATGTAGTATATACAGTATCTGTATTTTTGGCACATAATCCGTGGATTATCTGTTTCTAAAAGTTTAAATTCTAGCCACTGCAGATAATACGACGGTGCAGATAATATGGAGCCCCCCCCCCTTCCCATAAACTTCAAAAATGGAGTTTTGATGTTCATACTGTGCTGTATAATGTATTACGTCAAGGCTTTAAGAATGCCACGTGTTCAACAATAATGCACTGTGTCACTGCATCAACATATCTCCCACTTGGCTTTGACAAAAACATCTGTGTGAATGTGTGTATAGACATTTCCACGCTGGGGATTGCTGCTTTGTAAAAGTTTGGGGGGAAGAAAACATTGCCTGTAGTAAAGCGCATTGACCTTGAATAGGGGAGAGCCATTTCCATTCCATGCTGCTCTGATCTGCGACCTCCGTAACGTCACCCCCCCCACACACACACATATTCTTTTCAAGGTTCCAACCCCACTACCACTTGTTTATTTTGCTCTACTTTAAAGAGAATGCCTCTGGCACTACAGCTCCAAGACTGAAGGGGAGAACTTTGACACCGTCTCAAATTATTAACGGTCTGAAATCCAGTGCAGTGTTTCAGTTGTTAATGCAATTTAAGCATTACTCAGAGTTACAGCACGATTGCCACATAAATTAAAAATATATATCACAACTGTTAAAAAGTTATGGGGTATTGTAGCAGTAACTTTTTTAAATTTTCAAAAAATTCCAGTGATTTTATATTTTGTTAAACTCAGTAATGCAGAAAATTTCATTCATGTTTTATTGCGTATTAAACTTCAGATTTGTAAGATCTTTTGGCTGCAGCATCAGCCTTGTTCACACAACAAACAAGCACTCACGTGGTTGACATAGTTTCTGTAGCTGTTGCCAGTAGAGATTTCCAAACTATGAGAATACCAAAGGCTACATCTGAATTGCAAGAGTTTTAATTGAAGAGAATGTCAATGACTTTCTCTGTAGCATAATGAAAATTTGTTTGAAAAAAGGTGCAATCCTTTTGGTACAATCCCAGTTTGGAGAGGCAGAGGTATCGTCAATAGTCAGAAGAGAAAGTGCAGAAGTCGGAAGACTTTTTCTGACATCTCTTTTATGTTCCAAAATTCTGCAGTTTATTGTACGAAATGTACATACTACCAATATAACACTTTTCACACGAGAAAGTAGACACAGGGATGAGGTATAAGCCAGGACGGTCTAAAAGATCAAGAGGATCTCTGTCTTTTAGATATTGATTGGATGGTAGTGGGAGGAGAATTGATTGCAAGCTTGTAACCAAAACTTTTTAAAATTTTGACAAATTTGTAAGAACAAGAATGGTGGTAGGGGATTGAACCAATAAAGGAAAGGGACGGTTTCTGTAGAGGGAAAGGTGAAAGACAAATTGATTGGCAGTGAACTTTTTGAAAAGTTTTTTGACAATTCCGAGGGGAAAACTGATGGTTTGTGGCAATTTCTCGAATGATTTCATATTCTTTTGTAGAATAACACTGGCACGGTGAATGAGTGATTTTAGAGCAGCAAGCTTATAGGAAAGAGCCATATGAGAGTAAAACGGGATGATGTTTGTGGAAGGGGTGGGTTTTCTGTTGACAGATGTATGGAGTTTGTTATTGATTCTAGTTATTTCTACATCCAAGAAATTAATACAGTTATTATTTTCATAATTGAAAGTGAAATTAATGGTGGGGAATTTTCTAGAGATAGAAGAGGTGAGGTTGTGCAAGTCTTTTAGGTCATGAGGCCAGATTATAAAGATATCGTCCGCATAAAGAATCCAAAGTTTGGGTTGGAAGGGACAGAGTTTTACAATGCTATTTTTAGTGTTTTGCATGAATATTTCAGCAAGAAAAGGGGAAAGAGGTGATCCCATGGTTACTCCTTGTTGTTGGCTGTAAAACTGCTTGTTGTAAGTGAAAAAATTATTTTCTTGGAAGTTGTGAAGGCAGTCATAGAGGTCTTTAATTAGAGTACTCCTGGTAAGTTCAGGTTTTCCATCAAGTTTTTTATGACAATCATAAATGCTTCAAAGAAGGGGACAAAAGGGAAAAAGGAAACAACATCGAGTGTTAGTAAAATGTCATGGTTTTCAATGAAGGTGGGAAGTTTTTGTAAAAACTGGTGGAATTTACGGACATAGAGTTGTTGGCTGTAAGAAATTTGCATTTTTGAACTAATTTCTTTTCAAAATTGATTGTTGGGGAGTAGGTGTGTTCAACCAGAGGCCAAATAGCTAAACCTTTTGTGCAACTTGAAGGAAAAGACAGGGGTGGGTTGGGGGGTTGGGGGTGCAATAGAAAGGTGGGGAGAGATATCAGTAAGGAAAGTTTTAAGGGGTTGTTTTTTAGAGAGTTTATTGAGGATTTTAGAAGTTCAGTGGAGTTTTTAAGAAGGAGTTTGCAATGGGATTCTGATAAAAAGCACAAGACTTTTTAATCGAGGGCAGATTTTTCGAGAAAAACTGGGCAACCAACTTTATCTGCTTATCAGTGAAATCACGAATGGCTTTGAGCTCAGAAGAAGAATATTTGTAAAACTGGTTGTTTTTCAAATTGTTTAAAATAATAGCAGATTTTTCCCTAAGGTGAGGTTGGTCAAGAGGAGAGGTGCGAGAAATGGCTGCACCCAGCGAGGAAATCGTATGCAGAAGTCCATATTTGGAGCAGGTGAAAATTTGGGACCTTTGTTCAAAACATTTTGAATACTCGGAGGAATAGGAACATTAGAGATGTTGACATACCTTGGTTTAGAGTTTGAAGTATCAGACTGTAGATTTGAAGGTGAAGAACTTTGACTAGGGTATTGTTTGTTCGTAAGATGGTTGTATTTGTTGACCAATCAGGCAGTTTCACGATCTGAAGAAGTCTTGACAGACTGATGAACTTTTATCATTAAACTGTTTAAAATAGAAGGATAGCTGGTGAATGCAAGTGATTGGTAGAGAGTGTAGCACAGCAATTCTTTGGATCCAATCTTAGCACGAATGTCGCAGTTCGCAACATTAATCAACGATATACTTGTCCGCAGTAGAGCTCCTTTGCATTTGTCACTAAGACAAGGTTTTCTTTTAAATTAGAAGGCTTGTGAGATGATTTTACAAGACTTACATCGAATTAGAAAATTCAGCTGGCGCAGAAGACTAGAAACTTGAATTCTTGCTTCCCGGAAGAAAATCCATTCTTGGTTCCAATCGGAGATTGGCCCAGAATTTGCGTAACTTGTTTCGTCATATTATTGGTTTCGTCATATTACGTGAAATGGAAGGCCATTTCACGTAATATGACGAAACCAATAATGCAGAAAATTTCACTTATGTTTTATTACATATTAAACTTCAGATTGGTAAGATCTTTCATCAGCCTTGTTCACACACAATGTCAATCACGTTATTGCATAAATGTTTGCATTTCAGCTTGAAACTGTTGGCAACAATTTCTGAAAACGTGAGTTTGGTGGAGGAAAAATTTTCCTGTAATCTTTAGACATGAGCTTCTTCCGCAGACTTGCGGAATTTCACCTTTGTTTTCATGCAAAACAAAATAATTTTGGAGGAAGGGGATTGGTGTGGTGTGTGTGTGTGCGCGCGCGCGTTATTGTGGGGGAGGGAGGCGTTTTCCGGTGGAAACTGAATTCTGTCCTTTAAAATTTCAGAAAACGGAAGTTAGACGGAATAAAGATTTCTACCGTAATCTTTTTTTTTTTTTTATCGCGATGTTCCCTCTGTTAAGTCATCATCATCATCATTGTCAACCATTACCAATCCACTGCTGGACGAAGGTCTCCCCAAGTTTCCTCCACAACGGTCTGTCTTGTGCCAGTCTCCTCCATGTCACCCCTGCATACTTTCGAATTTCATCCACCCATCTCCCATGTGGTCTTCTTCTGGGTCTTTTTCTGTCCCTTGGAATCCAATCTAAAATTTCGGCTGTCCATCGATGATCTGTCCTTCTGGCAGTATGTCCAGCCCATTGCCATTTCAGGGATTTAACTCTGATAATTATGTCTTCCACTCTTGTCATTTTTCGGATCCACGAGTTCCTCTTCTTATCTCTCCTGGTTACACCAAGCATGCACCTCTCCATGCTACTTTGAGTTGTCTGCAGCCTTTGTATGTCTCTTTTAGTTAAGGTCCACGTCTCTGCACCATACGTAAGCACTGGAAGGATGCATTGATCACTTTTCTTTTAAGACATAATGGCATATTGCTCTTGAAAATTATGCTGTTTCTTCCAAAAGCTCTCCAGGCAAGTTTTGTACGCCGATTAATTTCTTCATCAATGTGACCCTCACTTGATATCTGCTGTCCAAGATAAACGTACGTGTCTGTTATCTCCAGCTTTTCTCCATCAATCGATAAATCTTCATTTCTTGTAAAAACATTGAACATCACTTTTGTCTTCTGAAAGTTCATTTTTAATCCCACTTCTTTACTCTTGTCAGCAAGTTCCTGGATCATACTCTGCAGCTCTGATGGGGTAGTTGCAAAAATGACTACGTCATCAGCAAAACGAAGGTGGGTTAGATAATCTCCATTAATTTTTATCCCCTTGTTTTCCCAGCTCAGCGACTGAAAAACACCCTCAATGTGGCATTAAAGAGCTTCGGAGATATGGTGTCACCTTGTCTCACTCCCTTTCCAATTTTTACGTGTGTTGTATTTTCAAACAGCCGAATCTTTGCACTTGCATTTTCATAGATGTTATTAATAATATTAATGTATGCATCTTCAGTACCGCAGGTTTTCAGAGCCATTGTAACTGCTGATGGTTTCACCGAATCAAAGGCTTTTTCATAATCGATAAAAGCCATGCACAATGGAAGTTCATATTCCCTCGCTCTTTCAATTAGTTCTCTCAGCACGTGGATATGATCTATTGTGCTGTAGCCACTCCTGAATCCAGCTTGTTCTCTCGGTTGAGCCATGTCCAGTGTTACCTTCAAGCGGTGTGAAAGAACTTTAGTGAAGATTTTATAAACTACTGATAGGAGGCTGATAGGTCTGTAGTTTCCGAGATCCTCAATGTCACCTTTCTTATGTAGCAGGATTATTGTAGCGGTGTTCCGATCCTCAGGAATCTTTCCTTCATTAAGGCATCGAGTGAAAATTTGGGCGAGTACTGTTTCGATTTCTCCACTTGCTTCTTGTATGATGTCTACAGTAATTCCATCTTCTCCTGGAGCTTTTCCTCGCTTCATATTCTTGATTGCATGTGCAACTTCTGCTGGAAGGACTGGAGGAACTCTGGTACTGGTATCTTTCATGATGTCTGGAGTGCATATATCATCCCTTTCATATAATTTGGAGTAGAAATCTTTTACTCTTGTCAAAATTTCGCCCTCTATTTCTTGTTACAGAACCATCTTCTTTTCTCAGTGCCATAATCTGTTTTCTTCCCCTTACTGAGATGTCCCTTTGCTATCTTTAGGCTTTGGTTGTTTTCAATTGCTTTCCTCACTAGTTCACAGTTGAATTTCCTTACGTCTTCAGTGATACTTTTTCTTACTGTTTTGCATAGCTCTATATATTCCACTTTGGAAGTCACATCTTCTTTAGTTGTCCTCATCTCTCTTCTTTTTTGCATCGACATTTTGGTTTTTCCTGATAATTTGTTCACATGCAACTTGTTCTTAGACCCAGCTAATTTTGTTGCTGTTTCCATAAGAGCTTTGGTTACTTTTCTGTTAACTTCAGAGATGTCCACTTCTTCCGATGTTAGGCCTTCTAAAGCAGAGAACCTGTTCTTCAGTTCTAACTTGAAGGTATTATGGTGTTTTTTAAGGTTGGTTATGTCAATAGATTTGGTTTGTCTTATGAGCTTGCCACGTTCAAGTTTAGTGTTGAGGTGCATCTTACATCTCACCAATCTATGGTCACTACCTGTGTTGAACTTGTTTAGCACACTGCAGTCTTCTATGACGAATTTTTTGTTACACATAATAAAATCAATTTCACTTGTCGTCCCATTTGGATGTCTCCATGTCCATTTCCTGTGTGGCTTTTTCTTGAAGAAGGAGTTCAAGATGAAAAACCCTTCTGCCTCTGCAAACTCAACGAGAGTATTTCCACGCTGGTTTCTGTTGCCATGACCGAATTTACCTACTGAAGTTTCATTCTGTTGCCGTTGCCCTATTTTTGCATTGAAATCTCCCATAATTATTTTCAAGTGCTGCTTGCCTTTATTATTTAGATGACAAATTTCCTCATAAAATTCTTCAATTTCTTCTTCAGGATGACTTGTGGTGGGTGCATAAGTTTGAATAATCTGAACCTGGTATCTTTTCGAGAGTTGGATAACAAGTCGTGCAGCTCTGTCAGAGGAACTTTCAACTTCTACAACTTTATCCTTCAGTTTCTTGTTTATTATAAATCCAACACCACTAGTTCTGCCAGTATCTGTCCCACGATAGTAGAAGAGATGTCCACTTTTCAGTTCGATAAGATCTTCTCCTTTTCTCCTTACCTCACTTAGCCCCACGATGTCCCACTTGAGTATAAATGTAAAGTGTGATTTTCTTCAATAAATGATTGTGTTTCAGCCTGAAAATGGAGGGGAAATTTCCAAACACGGAAATCGGGCGGAGCAAAGATTTCTTCCTTAATAATTATTTTTCACAATGTTTCCACTGCCTTGTATTATTGTTAAAATGCTATTTCCCCCTATAAATATTTGCAAAATGAATCAAGTCAGTTCCTGACTAGATTGATTTTATGACCTGCTGTTTGCATGTGTATGAAAAAAAGGACTAGATAAACTTCCTATTGATATTGATACTCTTGCTACTGACATTTTTCAGTTGTTCGTAATGCCTACTTGTTGAAGGGAAGATTATCACAATATACAATTAGAAAACCTTGTGGATTGTGCAGCTAAAAAACATTTTCCTTCATCCTGTTGAGAAAAGGTGGTTAACCCTGGGGCCTGTTTGTTAGAGAATTATTGAATAGTATTTTGCACTAATTGAATAATATTGTACATACCTACCAAGCAGAAAAATGTGAAACTTGGTACTAAATACGATTAGGTAATTTCCCATTTGAAACATTCCCCATACTTTTATTTATTTGTGTTTTGTGCACTTTTTTTACAGAAATATGCTATACCTCAAGCTTTTACAAAATAAAGAACTTTTTGTTTTATACAGTAAACTAAATGAACTGGTGCACAGTATAATGTTAATTTTTTTAAAACCAGATGTTGACACAAAAGAAGGATCTACATTTTTTAAAAGTTAGCTTTCAGAAAAGTGATAATTGGTTACATTTGAATAAAATTGATGTTATTAGTGCCAGCCATATTCTAACACAGAACAAAGACATAAATGAGAAGAAAGTGTTACTGGGGATAAGAAGCTGTTTCATTGCTGCAACAGAATATTTGCTAAAAAAAAACTCTCACTGAATAACTTCCTTCTATGAGATGTGCAATCCATTCAGCCTTTGTTCCAGGAGGAAGAAAGTGCAAGAGATGCTATGAAACGCCTGAGTCATATGTTAAAGTCAACAGAACTAGCATTGTGTGTGACAAAATAAATACAGAGCGATCACTGTACATGTATGAGGCAGTGGTAGCTCATCATAAAAGTTACAAGGAAGATAATGATACTTGTAAGTATTGGTCAGTAATGGCTAGCATTAAAGATTTTGCAGGTTTGCCAAAATACAGTTCATTATCAGCTCTAGTGAATACATGTTTGATGCTGATACATGGACATGCACCTCCTGAAAGGGGCTTTTCCCAGTACACCAGCATTTTCACCTTCAGATTTATCTATCAGATCATTACGTACCACCTGCAAAAAGGCAATTCGATTGCCCAATAACTCCATACTTTCAATACACATAACTAAAGGCTTCATAAATGGTGTAAAGTAGGCTTATGCACAATATGCCTCACTGGGAACAGCAGAAGGAAAGGAAGGAAAAAGCAGCCAAAAGACGAGAGAGAGAGAGAAAAGCTGAAGAACAAATTATGAAGACTGTGGAAAAGCAAAAGAAGCATGTGAGGCTTGAGAAACAGCTGTCCAAACTTAAGACAGAAGAAAATTCCACAATGAACGACCAGAAAATTACTCATACTCTCTTTGCTGAAGCTTCAAAAGAAATTGGACAGTGCGATAAAACAGAACATCATGAGTGGAGTAAAAGTTGCCCAAATGATGTTATCAACAGGAAATATGGAACTGGAAAAAACAACCAACAAATTGAAAGAAATACATAAATCAATAATAAAATTTGAAGCCAAAATTTCCAAATGTTAATAAAGTTTTCTGTAAACACCAAAACTTTTATTTTAGTGAAGCACTCTTACTATGATTTTATGGATATAAAAAAGCTGATCGTTATGACAAAGTTTCAATGATGATGACAGCTGTTTTCCATGTTAAAATAGGGAAAACACATAGTTGTGAGAAAACAACAACTTCCTGCTAGCAATTGGGCCATAATTTAGATAGCTTTTTTAGTAAAAGAATAACAACTTCTGCATTACTCCTAATATTTTATTTAATTTACCAGCAAGCTATGCCAAAATATGTCCTGAAATTTAAGGGAAATTGTGTCCTGAATGTTTTTTTTATTGCTCCTACCCCTGCAGTTGAGGCTTTTAACTGCAAAAGAATACGAAACAACATCATATTAGACTCATACAGTTAAATAAACATCTAAAACGAGTGAAACACAGTCATGTACGGTAAAAGGTTCGTTTAGCAGTAGCTTTCGGTCATCCTACGACCTTGATCACCCGCGATCGACTGGATGGGCTGGTTGCCGGAACTACAATTTGAAGTTGGGGTATTGGAAATGTTGCCAGATTTTAGAAGAGAGATCCAAATATATGGGATTTGGTAAGGGGTCTCTGAATTGCAGTTTTTGGTGAACAAAATTTCAATGCTCTCTTGGAAATGCAGATGTGCCTTGTTGATGAAAGGGGTAACTTTTTTGGTCTCTTTCCAAATGGGAACTGCAGAGGTGTCTTCAAGGGTTAGTGCAGATAAAGCTGTCTTTGGAAGACCATTGGAAACAGGGCGCGATTTCACCGATTAGCAAATAGTTAGTGAAAAATCAAATTTGCTAGTGAAAAAAAATCGCAGTAGCAAATATTGCTAGTAAGGTAATTTCTTTATTTAAAGTAACCAAAAATCATTATTAATCCACGAAGTTTACATAACAGTTTCTATTATCACTTGTTAAAACAGTGACGATCAGCGATTCTCTTTCGCCAATTTCCTTTCGACACTTAATATCCATCCTCCCCATATCTTTCATCCCTTCCAAACTGTCATAGAAGCGCATTGAAACTCCTCTCCATGGTGCTCTCATTGGTCTATTACAGAAACTGAACGTGACGTCGGCAATGGTTGCTGTGGCAACCCAAAGCTCTGGGATGGATCGGTTGTTTGACCACCTGCTCTGCCACCCTCCCTTCTTTTGCCCCACGAACTTTGTCCTGAACTCCTGTCGTACCCTAAGCGAAGCGATCGCCTGCTTCCACAAGTCTTGATAGTCGTGCACACATCAAATACTGCGCTCAATGATCAGTGATGAATAAGCAGGAATAATACCACTTATTCGGATGGTAGACAAAACCGAAAGAAGCAAACCAAAATGTTACTGGAAAATAGCCTGCCAACACTGGCAAAAGTCTTATCCATAGTAACTAGCCTTATTGCGAGGCATAGATAGACGCTTTTTTACGAAACGTGTTCGTGGAAGGGGGTAAAGGATTACGGAAGAAACTATTGCTTCGTCTGACTTCTGGTTTTGGAAATTTTCCTTGTATTTTCAAGCTGAAATACAAATATTTATCCAGTAAAATGTTAATGAGCAATAATACTTGACAGAGGCAACATCGTGAGGAAAAAAAAAATTATGATTACGGAAAAAATCCGAATTCCGTCGACTTTTCGTTTTCTGGTTTCGTTAAGACGGAATTCCAATAATAACGAAAAAGCCGGAATTCCTTGAATTCGCGGAAGAATCTTATGCCTGAAGATTACAGAAAAATTTTGCAGCAGCCAACTTCCGTTTTTGCAAATTGTTCTCCACAGTTTCAAGCTAAAATGCAAACATTTATGCAATAAAATGATATTTAAAAAGACCCAGAAGAAGAAGACCACATAGGAGATGGGTGGATGAAATTCGAAAGTATGCAGGGGTGACATGGAGGAGACTGGCACAAGACAGACCGTTGTGGAGGAAACTTGGGGAGACCTTCGTCCAGCAGTGGATTGATAATGGTTGACAATGATGATGATGATGATGAACAAGAAAAGCGGACACAAAGACAACATTGGGAGAAAAATTTGCGATTACGGCAAAATTTTCTTACTCTGTTTCACTACTGTGTTCGAAAGTTTTGAAGCACGAAATTTTGTCTCCAGATGGAAAACGACCCCCTCCCCTCTTTTTTTTTGTCATCAGTTAGAATGATCTAACTGATGACAAAAAAAAAGCGGGATTCCGCGAATCCCTGTAAGAATCTCGTGTATATCATAAAAATAATAGCAAAAGAAAAATTTGAAACAAAATGAAAATTTGTAGAATCTGTAGTTTTGATAGTGAGTTCCGTAGTCAGACAACTAATTCCGTAGAAACTACGGCATTGTGTGGTAGTTGGTAGATATGAAGTGTGTAGAAGTTTAGCAGAAATGTGTGCGATACTTCCACTTAGTACTGCATGTTGTGAGGTGGGATTCAGTTTTTTAAAAAGAATACAAGGGGATTGGAAAACAATTTGTCTATTGAAACTTTAAATGCTCTGATTACAATTGAAATAGAAGGGCCACAAGAAGAGATTTTTAATCCACGGTCAGCAGTTATAAAGTGGTATGATGACTAAGTCAGACACCCTGGGCGTAAACCATATGGGAAGAAATCTGAATTAGAATGTCAGTGAAATATATTCATGTGGTATGAGAATTTGTTAGAAATTAATAATTAAGATAGTCACTAAACTTTTCTAAGATTCTATTCATTATTCAAAAAGGTAAGTCAAAATATTTATACACATATTTAAATTTCTGTGTAACTTTATTAGAAAATAAGTTACGACGTGATTTAGTTTTACTTGCTAGTCATGCAAATGTTTTGCTAGCAAACTATTTGGTCACTAGCAAAATTTGCTAGTGAGCAAAAAAGATGAAATCTTGCCCTGATTGGAAACATCTTTTTTGTGTTCACCAAGTCTTGTTTTGATGCTTCGGTATATGTTTCCTTCTGGCAACCAGCCCATCCAGTCGATCGCGGGTGATCAAGGTTGTAGGATGACCGAAAGTTACTGCTAAACGAACCTTTTACCGTACGTGACTCTGTGTTTTGCTCGTTTTAGATGTTTATGTGTTATTGTCACGTGATGCCTGAGTTTTAAACCAAAATCATACAGTTAAACCTCAGTAACGCGAAGTACTTTTACAGCAAATTGTTTCTTAATTTTCAAATCTTTTTCTTAGGTATTAAGTGTTTTTATTTTCTTTTAACATGAGATACCAATGTAGATGAACTGATATTTCATCTGCATAGAATAATGTATTCTGTTAGTTCAAACTAGCAACCTCGTTTTTTTTTTTTTTTTTTCATGTTAATGCTGCTACTTGGTGGCTTTTGTTTTGAAGCCCACTGGGGCACCTGGCTTATGTTTTGCTCTGACTGCAAATGATGGAAAGAGGACAGACAGTGGATGGAATTGTGGGGAGGGTATTTTTGCTGGGGAGAAGTGGTTGTGGCTAATTTTCCTACTTCAGGAGATCAGGAAGGATTAGGTCCTAGGCAGAGGGTGAATTTTCTCTTTCAGTCCATCTCATCTATTTAGGCCGAATTTTCTTGCCATTGAAGAAAGAGGTCTTGAAATTAAAGGAAGGGAAGTTTGTGATGACAATGTCATAACTTCAGACATTTTGAGAGATGCTGAAATTGTGTGTGATGTGATTAGCAACAGGAAACTGGTGTCACAGAATGCGTCTGATGCTGGTGAGGAAAATGATGTGAAATTCCCTGTAACAAACATGGAATTTTCAGAAGCTTTTCCTGCATTACAGACTGTGCTTCATTTTGTAAGGAAACGGGCAGATGGTAGGCCCTTTAGAAAACGTGGACAAACTGGAAGAATAGTCAAGTCATTATTCTGGTAAGAAAAGAAAGCAGCTTCCGATAATATAATTTTTTAATCCAGCTCTCACTTAATGCACTGTAAAAAAATTCATACATGTGTAATACTGCAGTGTATTATGCTATACCTGCAGCAGTATATATAATTTTATCCTCATTGGGTAAAGTTTTTGAAAAAAGGTAATGTTTGTTTTAGAAGCCAAAAGGTATTTGCATACTTTTTTCTTTAATTGTACTGTATAATTTTTCAGTGTGTATTTAGTTGTTCAATTATTATTTACGTGTCAACATGAACAAAATTTTGGGTCCTCTGAGATGTTCATGTTAACAAGGTAGTTTGACTGTAGTTGCAGAGATAAGGTGTCAACAGTGACAGATGGATAAACATAATGATACTTATAATCACATATTTTTTCAAAAGACATGCTTGAAATTTTTTTTTATTCAGGTTTTGATCATTGTATTTGCAAAGATTGATATTTGGTCTTGAATTATCAGTCATCATAGTGGCTTTGTTTTATTTTCAGCAAGCACTTCTATACCACTAAACAGCCCCAGCCCAACATTAAATGGAGATGACTCAAAGCCTAGATTGTCAAGACCATCTCAGTCTAAGATTGATACCATTAAGCAGTGGAGTATTTCTACATATAAATGTACTCGTCAGATACTCTCTGAAAAATTAGGAAAGGTAATTTTGGTTTTTGTTTTATTAAAGGAGCAACATACATTTGCTGATGATAAAATGAACTGTGTTCTTCTGTCTGCATATAAGTGTATAATTAACATTTATTTCTAGAAATGCAGGAATGTGTCAAGCCACTTAAATGATTAGTTTAAGTGTTGTTCACCGTGGGTCTTCACGTGAAAGTAAAAAAAAAGTATGTATTTAAAGGGGGTAAAACAGTGTATGGCATTTATGTTTAGAAAAATTTGTAATTACATGAAGTGCAGATACCTTAAAACCTAAAAACATTAAGCTATTTCTTTTCCATTTCTACCTGAAATTACATGTCATAGGGCTGTGTAAACTCTAGCCACAATGACTTGAATTGATATTCTTACCAAAGCAGTTTTTATATTGTCATTCAGAGCAGAAAGTACTTAAACTACTTTTTAAGAAATAAAGTAAGTGAATAATTTTTATATGAATTTTTAACAAACAAAAAATCTTTGTTCAAGTGGGTATGTTTTTTGAGGAGAGGGGAGGAGAGTATTTTTTGTATATTATTTTTTTTATGGAATTCATAGCACAGGTTTCTGTAAAGATCCAGACTTACAAATTTTGCTAGTAGACATTGGCCACCAAGACCAAAATTGTTAGTGGCCATAAAAAAAACCTCAGTGGCCAAACTTTGAAAAAAAAATCAAATTGTATATTTCATACTAAATTATTTTTATAATATCAGTATGTTTTATTTTGCATATTTCAGTTAACTTATAGTATTCTTAAAAGTTGAAACTGAAGTAATAAAACAAGGCAGGAGAGTGGGAACATCGCTGGGAGGGAAGTGTGCTTACGGGAGAAATCTTTGCACCGTCCGACTTCCGGTTTAGGAAATTTTCCCGCTATTTTCAAGCTGAAATACAAATTTTTATGCAGTTAAATATTACTTAACAATAATACTGGGCAGAGGCAACATCGCGAGAAAAAAGGAATTATGATTGCGGAAAAAATCTGAACTCTGTCGACCTTCCGTTTTCGAAATTTTCGTAAAGATGGAATTCCGTCCTCCGACGAACATCCCCCCCCCCCCCCATTGTGTTCACTGGTTCATTGATCTCGCGAATAACCAAAATAATAACGAAAAAAGCGGAGTTCGTCGATTTCGCGGAAGAATCTGATGTCTGAGATTACGAGGAAATTTTTGCGGCGTCTAACCTCCATTTTCGCACATTGATGCCTAGTTTCAAGCTGAAGTACTTCTATGCAATAAAATCATATTTAACAATAAAACTTTAAACTAAGGCAACATCGGGAGAAAAAAATTACGATTACTGTAACTCCATTCAACTACCGTTTTCTAAAGTTTTGAGACATGAAATACCGTCACCAAACGGAACTCCACCCCACCCACCCACCCGCAAATTGTCTTCAGTTTTACGCTAATCCTGAGAACAATCTAAATGATGACAAAAAAAAAAAAAAAAACCGTGGAATTCCGTGTGTCCGCTTAAGAATCTCGTGCATATAATAAAATAAAAATAACAAAATGAAAATTCGTAGAATCCGTAGTTTCAACAGCGAGGTCCGTAGTTTGCCAACTAAATCCGTAGAAACTACGGACATTCCGTAGTAGTTCGCAGGTATGGAAATATTATTACAGTGCAACCTCAAAAATCCGGAATCGTCCGGATGGAATATGTAGGCTTTCAGCGAACATTCACTTAAAATAATAAAGAGAAAATGCCTAACTTCTATAATTTTCATCGGATTTTGATGAAATTTCACATGGAAGTTTATTTTGACATTTCTTGGTTACTGTTAAATTTGCATTCAGTTATTTAAAAAACTCTGGATAATTTTTTTAAATAAAAAAATTCTCCCAGTTGGATTTTTCCGACGCAGACGTTGAGCTGTCCACCACCGGCTTTCATCCCCACCGCAACCTTGTTCCCCTACGATGAACCATCCGCCTTGGCGCATTCTTTGTGATCAAAAACCGACGCCCTCGCCTTTTTTATAAACTTTTTTTTTTCTTTTCTGCTGTTCAAGCAGAATGAAAAAGGTGATGGCCGACTTCCGTACAACTCAAATTTCATGCCATTTCCGTACATTTGGAGTAAAATTTTTCAAAACGTGCGAGTTCTGTACAAGTTAAAAAAAAATCTGTTCAATACAAGTTAAATAAAATAAACGTTTTCTCCGTACAGGTCGCCAGAATTGCCGACTTAATCAAACATTTTTAGTCGCCACGATGATGAAGTTTATCGCCAGTGGCGACCTGGCGACCGTGAGTCTGGATCTTTAGGTTTCGGGTTATGTGGAACTTTTGCGATTACATACACCACTCCTTTAAAGTTTTCATTTAGTTTGAAACCTGAAAGTTCCAGTTCAAAAATTAATATTCTGAGAGCGATATGTTAAGAGTTTTGTTAAAACATAATTATATATTTCTCTCATTTTTTCCATTTCTACACTGTGTTTCATAATAAAGTGCATCAGCTGCAGATATATTGTATCATAACTATAAGAACTATGGTAAAGAGATCAAAATGAGATTCTGGTTATCTGGAATGCAGAAGGGGAGAATGCACTTGCTTAAATGGGAAAAAAATATCTTATGTGATTTTTTTTTTTTTTTTTTTTTTTAAATTTGAGTTGCTGTGTATTGCTTTCAGAAGTGTTGAAAAAACATTGTCAGTGTTTTAAGGGATATGTCCTTGAGATTTACAAAATTAGATATGAATTTTAAAGTATTCTCATTTGTAAGATAGCGTGTGCATATGCTGTAAGGTTAATGACAGCAAATTCTTACACAAATGCATTTCACAACAAATAGTACAGCCTCAAAGAAAAAAAAATCAATGTGCCACTGTATAAACACATTAGCTTCTCTGATTGGATGGAACTTTATCTACTGCTTATTACAAGTTAGTATTCTGTAGCATGGATTATATCACCTGTCAATCTTGTTATACCTTTTGAAGTAGTTTCACATACCACTCTGAATGCATTTATTTCATTGCTGTTAACAAAAATGATTGAAATGTTTTTTTTTTAAGCTGAGCATTTTTAATTCAGTTATTCTGTTTAAAAGTTAAAAGTAGGGCCATTTCAGCTAAATAAAAACAGACAGGCTTTAATTTAAAAAATCCAGGTAGTGTGTTAAATAATTCACTGCAATACTTCAGAATTATATAAAAAGTAGTATGTTTTTTACTCAGGCGTTTGCTTACATAATACTCTGACATACTGTTTTCTTTGAGGGTGTAATGTCCACAATAATTAGTGGAAAGGATGCCCTTGTGTGAATTACTGAAAAAGAATGCCATGAATTCTGCATCTACACATTACTGCTGCATTCACCTCAGATTTCACATGTTGTGAGCATGCAAATCTAGTATTATTTTTACAGAAAATAGCCCTTTTTGGCATTAGATATGAACCTCTTTATGGGGTTTTCTCTCATAGCTTTCAGTTACACAAAAGTTTTCACAATATTGGTTTCTTTTTTTCCAAGACAAAAAAAAAAAAAAAAAAAAAAAAAATCCATATGAATAGTATTCAGTCATGTTTTGTAGTGTAAACATAAGGCTTCATATAAAATTAATTAAGATTGTGTAATAATGTGACACTTCAGCACTAAGTGAGACTCTTAGTCCAGTAGTTTGTTTTTTCTTTCTACAATTGTTACACAACTATCTTGATGAAACTGGTAGTGTAGTCCTTTGAAAAAATATGTCCCACTGCTGAATAAGGTAAAAGAAGGGTTAATGGCTGCTAAAACTGGGAGAAGACTTGCATTGTGTCATTGAAGTTCTCAGTTAAGACAACAATTGAAAAGGAATTACAGCCAAACCATCTGGCTGATTCAAACATGATCACAGTCTTTGACCAAACATGATCACAGTCTTGTTTAGGGGAAGTTCCAGTTTTAATCAGTTTTCTATTTGCTTGCAGGGGGGGGGTTAGGATGAATATGTAGTGACATTTGCCTAGGATGTAAAAGCAATGTGTATTCAGTATTAGGGAATTCCTGTTGGAGAGGGCTAAATATGTATAGCATACATACACAATGTGTGTACTGTACGTCATCATCGTCAACCATTATCAATCCACTGCTGCACGAAGGTCTCCCCAAGTTTCCTCCACAACGGTCTGTCTTGTGCCAGTCTCCTCCATGTCACTCCCGCATACTTTCGAATTTCATCCACCCATCTTCCACGTGGTCTTCTTCTTCTGGGTCTTTTCCTGTCCCTTGGAATCCAATCTCAAATTTCGGCTGTCCATCGATGGTCTGTCCTTCTGGCAGTATGTCCAGCCCATTGCCATTTCAGAGATTTAACTCTGATCATGATGTCTTCCACTCTTGTCATTTTTCGGATCCACGAGTTCCTCTTCTTATCTCTCCTGGTTACACCAAGCCTGCACCTCTCCATGCTACTTTGAGTTGTCTGCAGCCTTTGTATGTCTCTTTTAGTTAAGGTCCACATCTCTGCACCATATGTAAGCACTGGAAGGATGATCAAACACTTTTCTTTTAAGACATAGTGGCATATTGCTCTTGAAAATTATGCTGTTTCTTCCAAAAGCTCTCCAGGCAAGTTTTGTGTGCCGATTAATTTCTTCATTAATGTGACCCTCACTTGATATCTGCTGTCCAAGATAAAGGTACGTGCCTGTTATCTCCAGCTTTACTCCATTCATCGATAAATCTTCATTTCTTGTAAAAGCATTGAACATCACTTTTGTCTTCTGAAAGTTCATTTTTAATCCCACTTCTTTACTCTTGTCAGCAAGTTCCTGGATCATACTCTGCAGCTCTGATGGGGTAGTTGCAAAAATGACTACGTCATCAGCAAAACGAAGGTGGATTAGATAATCTCCATTAATCTTTATCCCTTTGTTTTCCCAGCTCAGCAACTGAAAGACACCCTCCAATGTGGCATTAAAGAGCTTCGGAGATATGGTGTCACCTTGTCTCACTCCCTTTCCAATTTTTATGTGTGTTGTATTTTCAAACAGCCGAATCTTTGCACTTGCATTTTCATAGATGTTAGAATAATATTAATGTATGCATCTTCAATACCGCAGGATTTCAGAGCCATTGCAACTGCTGATGGTTTCACCGAATCAAAGGCTTTTTCATAATCGATAAAAGCCATGCACAATGGAAGCTCATATTCCCTCACTCTTTCAATTAGTTCTCTCAGTACGTGGATATGATCTATTGTGCTGTAGCCACTCCTGAATCCAGCTTGTTCTCTCGGTTGAGCCATGTCCAGTGTCACCTTCAAGCGGTGTGAAAGAACTTTAGTGAAGATTTTATAAACCACTGATAGGAGGCTGATAGGTCTGTAGTTCCTGAGATCCTCAATGTCACCTTTTTTATGTAGCAGGATCATTGTAGCGTTGTCCCAATCCTCAGGAATCTTCCCTTCATTAAGGCATCGTGAAAATTTGGGTGAGTACTGTTTCGATTTCTCCACTTGCTTCTTGTATGATGTCTACAGTAATTCCATCTTCTCCTGGAGCTTTCCCCTGCTTCATGTTCTTGATTGCATGTGCAACTTCTGCTGGAAGGACTGGAGGAACTCTGGTACTGGTACCTTTCATGATGTCTGGAGTGCATGTATCATTCCTTTCATATAATTTGGAGTAGAAATCTTTCACTCTTGTCAAAATTTTGCCTCTATTTCTTGTTACAGAACCATCTTCTTTCCTCAGTGCCATAATCTGTTTTCTTCCCTTACTGAGATGTCCCTTTGCTATCTTTAGGCTTTGGTTGTTTTCAATTGCTTTCCTCACTAGTTCACAGTTGAATTTTCTTACGTCTTCAGTGATACTTTTTCTTACTGTCTTGCATAGCTCTATATATTCCACTTTGGAAGTCACATCTTCTTTAGTTGTCCTCATCTCTCTTCTTTTTTGCATCAACATTTTGGTTTTTCCTGATAATTTGTTCACATGCAACTTGTTCTTAGACCCAGCTAATTTTGTTGCTGTTTCCATAAGAGCTTTGGTTACTTTTCTGTTAACTTCAGAAATATCCACTTCTTCCGATGTTAGGCCTTCTAAAGCAGAGAATCTGTTCTTCAGTTCCAACTTGAAGGTATTATGGTGTTTTTTAAGGTTTGTTATGTCAATACAATTTTATTTGTCTTATGAGCTTGCCACGTTCAACTTTAGTGTTGAGGTGCATCTTACATCTCGCCAATCTATGGTCACTACCTGTGTTGAACTTGTTTAGCACAATGCAGTCTTCTATGACGAATTTTTTGTTACACATAATAAAATCAATTTCACTTGTGGTCCCATTTGGATGTCTCCATGTCCATTTCCTGTGTGGCTTTTTCTTGAAGAAGGAGTTCAAGATGAAAAACCCTTCTGTCTCTGCAAACTCAATGAGAGTATTTCCACGCAGGTTTCCGTTGCTGTGGCCGAATTTACCTACTGAAGTTTTCATTCTGTTGCCGTTGCCCTATTTTTGCATTGAAATCTCCCATAATTATCTTAAAGTGCTGCTTACCTTTATTATTTAGATGACGAATTTCCTCATAAAATTCTTCAATTTCTTCATAATCTGAGCCTGGTATCTTTTCGAGAGTTGGATAACGAGTCGTGCAGCTCTGTCAGAGGAACTTTCAACTTCTACAACTTTATCCTTCAGTTTCTTGTTTATTATAAATCCAACACCACTAGTTCTGCCAGTATCTGTCCCACGATAATAGAAGAGATGTCCACTTTTCAGTTCAATGAAATCTTCTCCTTTTCTCTTTACCTCACTTAGCTCGACGATGTCCCACTTGATCCTTTGTAGTTCCTCTTCCAATTCAAGAAGCCTTGAATCAGAAGATAGGGAGCGTCCATTATACGTATTCTAGGTCAACATCAGATGGCAGCCTAGTCCGGTCCTCCGGGGATTCTTAGCACCCTCTGCCTTCATGTCGCGCTGGCCGCTGCCTTGGCCAGGTACATTCCAGCTGCCGGAGACTGAGGGCCAAGATTTAAGTTGTGGAATCATTTTGGAGGGGTTTGGCCATAACTCACCACGCTAGCCAAGCGGGTTGGTGAGTATGGGATAGCATTTCCTCTAATCCCGATAGTATAGTTATACCGCTATTGGCGGTCGTCAGAGCCCCTTTAGTGGGAAACAGGATGCACCACGAGAAGGTGGGCATGACATTTGTCAAGGAGAGGCTGTGATGTTACGCATCACCTGACCTTACATATATATATATATTTTTTTTTTATTGTATCACGTATAAATTGTATACGGTTGTGACGTATGTCGCTCTTATTCCTTTTGGGGCTTGGGAAAAAGACACCATGTACTAGAAGACACTATGTAATTTTGAACATGTAAAATAATATTTTTGAATGTTTAATTTGTGGTGTATGTCGCTCTTAATCTCTTTCGGGATTTGGGAAGAAAACACCATGCAATTAATAGAAGACACTATATCAGACACTATGTAATTTTTTGAACATGTAAAATAATATTTTTGAACTGTGGAATTAACATTTTTACGGGTTTTATAGAGGTTATTATTAAAAAAGTTGGTGGTCAAATTTTGAACCGAATCCTAATTCGTCATCAGGACTAGGTCAGACATAGTCCTGATGACGAACTAGGATTTAGTTCAAAAATTTGACCACCAACTTTTTGAATAATAACCTGTACAAGACCTGTAAAAAAAGTTAATTCCACAGTACAATATGAATAGAGGTGCCATAAATTCATTTACAACTAGGATATTTTTGAATGTTTAATTTGTGACATAGGTCACTCTTAATCTCATTGGAGGGGGCTTAAGCGCCGTCCATGGGTGCACCAATGATTTACACATCTCCACATCCTCTGTAACACTACATAAAACTACCCTTCAAAGTGATCTCCACACACCTCCACTGAATGCAAGTCTCTAGTCCTGTTCAGAAAAATTGTAGTGAGCTGATGTATGTTTTCATGGGAGGGGGGCTGTTTCATGCTATCAAGTCTTCACCACTGGATACTGATTTCCACAGGGATGAAAAGGTGAAAAGTTCTGACAGTGCCAAATCTGGTCTATTAAGGGATATGGAATTGCATGGCAGCCCATCTTTGCAGTTGCCTGATTTGTGCCAAAGATGTGAGATGGGATGCTGTCATGGTGCAACTGGATAGATCTGGATTTTTTTTTTTTTTTTGTATAAATGCTTTTTTTCTGTTCCCAGTGTCTCTTCAGAATTGCAGTAAAATGGGTACTGTTAACTGTTGCTTCATGAAAGCTATCAATATCCCATAAGATTGTGATCATAATCTATGCCAACAATGAAGTTTTTAACTTCATAGGCCTGCTGGATAAGGTGCTGTGCTGCCATTTGTCAAATAGTTTGAAGAGTCTGGATAACATGGGTATGCCCACATCTCATCTTTCATCAGAGCAGCAATAAAAAAGATGTTTTCTTGGTCTTTAAATATCAGCAGCTGTTCACTGCACACTTCTAGCATCTTGGTTTTCTTATTAGAAGAACACATTCGATACATGTCTTACTTCTGGTAGCCCAGGTCTCTGATGATTGTTTCCACAGCATTGTGAGTGCAGTGCAGATGATCAGCAACATTCCTAACTGTTATGTACCTGTCTGCCTGAATGAGGTCATCTGTCCAATTTTGGTTGTTTTTAGTAGCTGCTAGTGAGAGCCTCCCACGTTTTGACTTTCATGGTTGTTCATTCTTACGAAAACTTCTTTCATCCAAGCAAGCTGATATTGATTGTCTGCTTATTGTACACCTTAGGTAATCTGCTGTTAAATACCTTGTGGCTCTCTTTTTACCAGGAACTTGATGACACAGCTTTGTTTTAGTGTGAAAGAGAGAGGTGATGCAAAACAAGGTACAGTGTATTTACCTTTCAAAATACATAAACACACAGTTGTTGTTGTGCATATTACAGCCCTTACAGGTGTTTCTTTTGGTACTGTTGCACTTCCTCCAGTCATTCACCACTAATGAGTAAAACTAATTTAAAGTAACATTCAGTCTGCAGGAAGCCTTCACAGAAAAGGCTAGGTAAGTATAAAAAGATAAGAGTTGGGTGTATAAACATTTGAGGAGTCAATGGAAGAATGGTATAATCACACAGGGATTAGGAAAATTAAGACTGTTTAGAAGAAGTGATTGCATGTAGTACTAGGTAACTTCTTGCTTTATTGCATGGAAGAATGCACGCTCACATTCACTGCTGGAAGTGCAATGAAAATATGGCGATTTGGTGAAGAATACAGAAAGATGGCAAATGCATTCAAGTTAGAAGTAAACTTGATTTCTTAGAAGAAATACAATACATTGCTTATGGAGCCAAACTTGTGTTATTCTAAATATAATTTTAATGTACTTGAGCATTAGACTTATGGTTTTAATATCTATAATGCTGCATTGTATGACTTAATACAAAAAAAGAAAAAAGTATAAAAAGACCTTCTATGGTTATGTACATAAAATACTTCTTTGAAGATCAATGTCATGAAAGACAACACTTTTACAGATCATGTGTGCTGATAGTTTAATCACTAAGAAGTGAATTTTATTCCTTTAGACTAATGATAGTGCATGTTTGTCACTGGCATCATGGTAGAATTTGTAATTCAATGCCAACATTTCATACATCAGGTTTGAAACAAAATTTATAATAGTTATTGTTCTCTTTAAGAAAAGCTCTGAAATCAAGGTGTGAGATACTGTTAATGTGATTGCTTTTTTAAGTAAGGCATACATGTGTTAATTACCAAACATTTGGTTTCCTCCCTCTTGTAATTGTGATGATTTTGAAGTGCAAAAAAATTATTCTTTAATCTGTGGTGAAGTTAATCTTGTGTGTAAATAGTAACATATTTCCAAACTCTACGATTATAAGATCATTTTTAGTATGCCTGTACCTTGGGGAATATTATTGGATTCATTTAATAAATCAGATAATGAAGGGGTGTAAGGTGTATTTCTACCCATTTCATTATCAGAGTATATCTCAATGTATAGTCATAGAAAATGTCTCTGTGGCTAATATGAGTTGATTGAAGCCTGCATTTCATTTTATGGCTGCTTTGTAGAGAGGTGCAAAGGTAAGCTTTTCTAAAGATGTATCTTTCTCTCAACACATTTTTAACTATTAATGTATTAACTCTGTTGAGTTGCATGAAAACAATAAATGGAATGGTTGGGCTGGAGTACTGTTAAATCGTGATATGATTTCTGAGCATGCAGCTATGTTTGGGATGTAGGCAGAGTGTAATGATGATGATTTCATGAGCAGGGATGTTATAAGAACCTCGGAGCCCCCTCCCACATAGGTATGCAAGGATTCCCTTTTATCATCTAAATTCTAAAATTATTGCTAGGTATATCTTTTAGAAAGTATGATAATGATTAAAATTTCATGCATTGTTTTTTAACTAATACATTTCCACATATAACTGATGTATACCAGTATATAAAAAGTCTAATATAAATAAGATCAGAAAAGAGAAAATAATAATGCAACATTAATTCAGAACCTTGACACAGTGGACAGTAGGAAGAAGTTCATGGTTTATATCAAAGTCAAGTGAAATTCAAGAGAATGGCTCATTTTTCTGATTTGCAAATTGGTTCACAGTAAAATAATCAACGTACATATTTATTGTAAATAAATAAATAAGTAAACAAACTAATTTGTACAGATACATGTTGTTTTTTATTTTATTATTATTATTAGGAGTTTAACAACCACCATGAGCAACTCAATAGCCTATAAGCAGTGGCCTGTCACTGATTCCAGGAAAGGGAGAGAGCCAGAACCAGAAAACAAGCACATCATCCATGACTCACTTATGATTCGAACCCATCTTAGGTGAAAGACTAGAAGCCCCCGCTTTGTACCACTTGGCCACCAGCGTAGCTGCATTTTATAGCATTGGACACCATGCAGAAAGCAAATGGAGTGTTATTATGCTAGGGTTATTTTTCCCTGTGAGGCATTTGAAATTGCCTTTGTACAGGACAGTCAGTTTCCAGTTTTATGAAAGCAATGATAGGGAGAAGTGTTGTCTTTGTGAGTAGTAGGCAATGCAGGCCACCTTTGAAGTTTTTTTAATTAAAGCCTTTGAATATTTATACTATGATTCATAACAGTAAAATGTTATTAATCAATTAAAAATATATCTAATTCACTGAAAAAATGATTACTGGGGTACATCTCTGCTCACCCAAACCCTCCATCCAAAATAGTATAGTAGATGATTGCATTTTTGTTTGTGGGTTTAATGACTTCCATGAGCAACTTGATGGGCTATATAAGCAGTCACCTGTATCTAATTTATTCCCACAGGTTCCAGGGAAGGGGAGAGCCAGTGCTGTAAGAGAAACACAACATCAATGCCTCAGTGGGACTCGAATGTGAACCCTTCTTGGACGAATGGGTAGAAGCCAGTGCTTAGACCGCTATGCCCTCAGGGCAGCATGGGTTGTATTCAGTTCTGTACGAATGGGAATATCTGCCTTCTGTAATGAGTGGATATGAGTGAGCAGGTAATATAGACTGGTCATAAATTAAAAGCTACTTCTTTCTATAGAAAAGCACCGCAAAACATAAAGCAGGGTGCTGCTGTTCACTAGATAAATGCTAGACCAGTCGCTCAAAACCACCTCTTCAGAACCCACAACCAGTCCACACTCATTTACTTTGCTTTTTTGAAGATAGAATGTTAGGTTCTGCCTTATCCCTATGTCTGAATTTGATGTTCTATGTGTCTTTGGGCAATTTCCAGTGGTGCTGGAGTCAAAACAAGAGTACCTTCTAGCGAAATGAAGTGAAGCAAAAGACTGTGATTGTTAAGTCTTTCAGAATTGCTCATACATCCCATCCTGTTTTGAGGAAAGTGAACTGACTGGCTCCATCTTTGGGAAACTTTGAAGGGGAAGTGGAGAAAACATGACCTCTGCTGTGATCAGCGTGGGTAAAATAGCGTAACACAGATAATCTGGAACACTTAGTTAAGACGGTGTTTGACCAAGGCCCCAGTGAACACTGTGCACCTATGCTATTTTAAAATGTTAGCAATCATGATCCTTAAAAAAACAAAAACAAAAAACTGATTTAGGTGCATGTACAACTAAGGTTGTGATTCTGAAAAATAACTTTTAGCTTTTAGTATGACCATGTGGACCTAATCATTATCCTGAATTGACTGTCATTCAATGTATAATTTCCTATGGAAATCTAGGAAGAAATGTTCTTCATAAATACATGACATAATCATATATAAGGGTCACCCAAATGAAAGTGAGACTCGTGTAATGACATCATTGTATAATTACACAGAGCCATGCATTTGTGCCGATAGATGGCAAGTCATGTCAGGAAGCATGCTGTTATCGGCGGCACATGTCAGTGTGCTGTCTGCACGCGCGGCGGCAAGTTGACTGCATACGGTCGTGACATGGATTTGTCCAAACAGGCCCAGTGGGCAGTTATGCAATTTTTTACGGCAGAAGGTGTTGATGAAGCCGAAATTTATCCTAGGATGTGTATGGGAATGAATGCCAGCCATGGTGTACAGTGTTCTTTTGGTGTAGTGAATTTCATAAAGGACGTGTGAGCATGGAGGATATACCAAGACCTGGGCAAGTGCACGTGGCCATCACCATGGAATCAATTGCTGGCATGGACAACCTTGTGAAGGAGAATTGCCGAATCACCGCCCGCGAGCTTGCTGCAACATTGTCCGTGAGTAAGGCAACTGTTAACACTACTCTCCATTGCCGATTGGGATACAGCAAGGTTTGTGCACAATGGGTCCCCAAGCATCTCCAGGAGGAGCAGAAGACTTAGCAAATTGGTGCTTGCCTGGAGCATCTGCATTATTACCACACAGAGGAGGGACAGTTTCCTTCCAAGATTGTGGCCACAGATGAAACTTGGTGCCACCACTTCAATCCGGCCACAAAACAGATTAGTATGGAATAGGGGCATCCCAACTCTCCACACCCCAAAAAAAGCTCAGTCCTCCTTAAGAGCTGGAAAAGGAGTGCTCACGGTTTACTTCGATGAGAATGGCCCATTGCTGCTGGATTGGCTGGACTTGGGCAGTACGGTTAAGGCAACCACATACTGCTATTTGTTACACAACCTCAAAGTGGCCATCAAGTGTAAGTGACCCAGTATGTTGTGAAACAGAGTTATTCTGCTGCACGACAACTCTTGCCTGCATGTGGCGACAGTTTACCAAGATTTGCTGTGGAGCTTCCTCTGGGAGGTCCTCAACCATCTCCCTATAGCCCAAATTTGTCGCCCCGCGACTACTGCATCTTTGGGCCATTGAAAAAGCTCTGAAGGGCCGCCAGTTCGCTAACAATGCTTAAGTCTGGGATGTCGTTGAAGACTGGTTCTACATCCAACCGTGGACGTTCTTCACTCAGATTATCCATAATCTTGTGCTGTGCTGGAACACTTGCTTGAACTGACAAGGTGACTGTGTAGCGAGTATGTAGCCCATGTACCACTCTTACTTCCTGTATGCTCACATATTACAACCTATAAACCCTTACGGCAAAAAACTGACAGTCTCAGTTTCATTTGGGGCGACCCTTATAATTATTCACACAGCAATCAAAATATAACTCTGAATTACTCTAGTTTAAATTTGAAAATTACATCATCCTGGAGCTGGAATCGAACACACATATCCCGATTTCTGTTCAAGCATTCTATCTGTTACACCATCCAGGACAATTTTCAAGTTTTCTGACATGTAACATTGCAAAGAGGAAACTACAACAATTCAGAGTCATATTCTGAATGCTGTGTGAATCTTGTTGTGCATGACAAAGAAATGCGCGCACGCACCTAATATATTAACTTTATAGTCCACAGAAATCCAAGCAAGAAGGCCACTAGCAAGTGTAACATTAAAAAACTCATAAAACATATTGCCATCACTGCAGAGTAGATTCATTCAGTCTGCATTTTTCAATCTCCAAATGCCATGTTGTTATATATGCAAGAATTCAGCTGTCTACCTGTGCGATAAAACACCTTACCAAAAGTTGCAAATTAAAATCACTTTATTTACAATTTAAAAGTAAGTTAAAAAACTGACTAGAGCTTTCGGTGATCCCGTTGTCCCCATCTACGGGTCCAAAGCGCCACAGGGACACGATAGAGGCAGTCATTATATACAGATACCCCCCCCCCCCGTACACCACGTCACCAACATTTTAGTGATGCCAACATTTAAACAGAAAAAGACGTACAAGTTATTAACAGCTGATATTACACTAAGTATAAGAAATTACAAATGACACTAGGCTGGAAGTGCAGATTAGCCATTGGACAAAGTCTCTGTCGGGGGCAACCAATCTACGCCAAGGTCCCGGTACATATGCGGGCAAGTCCAAATTACAACATCTGTCACCATAAGCAAGAATATACAGGCTTTTGGAAAGGAAAACAGTACTTTTATTGAGATTTGTTTTTAGAATTTTCACATTTTCCCAATCTGGTGAGTAACCGCCCTGTGTGACAGCTAACGTAGAGGCAGTATGAGTAGTGCCAACTCGAAGCGTGTACTGGTGTTCTCTCAGGCAGGTATTTAAGCACCTGAGAGTAGAACCTATATAACAATTCTCAGTAACATTCGGGTCTCCATGGGTAAGAGGGATGCAGTATACCCCATGTTTCCTGAGGGTAGGAGTTCTGTCCTGGTCATTCCTGACCAAATCAAAGATATTACTGGTGCATAATCCAAAAGAGATGTCACTGACAGATTTTTCTGAGTGTGGAGACTATAGGAGGGAGGTAATCTACTTTACCTACAAATCTAGTTGTCCGAATTTCTCTAGACAAAGTGGTGAAGTTCAGTCTAGTAGATCTTCTTAACACTTCTTAACAACTTCTGAAAAAATTGTTCCGGGTAGCTGAATTTGCGAGCCAAAGACAAGGTTCTTGAAAGTTCTTCACGTCTTGCTTTGCCTGATGTAGAATGTGTATAAGCACGTTTAATCAAGAAGCGAAAAGCTGCAGATTTATGTTCAGGGGGTGAGATGAGTTGAACGGTATGATACAGGGGGTGAAAGTGGGTTTTCTATAAGCAGAGTATTTGATCTGTTTAGTATTTAGGTTTCTACATAACAAGAAATCAAGGAAGGGTAACTTCCCATTTTGTTCAACTTCTTTGGTGAATTTTATTGTAGGATACTGTGATAAGCAAGAAATGAGATCATCAAGTTGGTGAATTGAATGTGGCCAGAAGACCAGCATATCGTCAACATACCTAAGGATTAATGAGGGTTGAAACGGATAATCACGCAAGACCTTGTCTCCAGAAACTGCAAAAGTATTTCTGCCAGCACCGGAGAGAGTGGGGAACCCATGGGTGCACCCTCTTTCTGTTGATAGATTATGTCCTCATATTTAAAATATGATCTTTTGGCTACTAATTTCAGAGCTGTGAGAATAGCCATGTACTTCTAAATATGGGATAGTCTTTTGCAATCTGTCAGCAATGATGGAATGTACCGTGTCTAGTGGTACATTCGGGAAAAGCAACACCACATCCAGAGAGGCCATAATGAATCCAGTTTGTGGTGGGTCAAAGCCTTTAATACGTTCCAAAGCCTGTATGGAACTTTTTATTGATACATTAGAGTCCAAAGTGAGGGGTCTCAAATAAGTAGCCAGCAAAGACTCAAGAGGCCTTGTAGGGCTAGCACGGCCCGAGACTAATAATCTTAGGGGATGGTCTGGTTTATGTAATTTTAGCTTACGAAAAGTTCTGGCACTCTGGGTCCAGTGGGAGGTTTCATTTTAGAGGATACTGAAACGGGAAGGAAACCCTGATTTCTGAGTTTACTCAGTTCCACCACCGTAGCTGCAGTAGGGTCCGACTTAAGAATTTGGTGTGGAATTAGATTAACAGCCTGAGCCATTTTGGCAGAATAATTAGTTTTATCCAAAATAATAATTTGCTGAGACTTGTCTGCCCCTACAATAGAAAGATTAGGGTTATTAGCCAAAGAAATCAGTTGTTCCCTTTTGTACTTGAAAAACTTGGAGGAATTGGTGGAATTTGAAATAGATTTAATCAAAGCATAATGTGTTAAATCCCGTTCATCATCCGGTAAAGCATTTATAATATTCTCAACCTGAGGGACATGCTGGCTACTTATTTGAGACCCCTGAGTCTGTGCTGGCTACTTATTTGAGACCCCTGAGTCTGTGCTGGCTACTTATTTGAGACCCCTCACTTTGGACTCTAATGTATCAATAAAAAGTTCCATACAGGCTTTGGAATGTATTAAAGGCTTTGACCCACCACAAACTGGATTCATTATGGCCTCTCTGGAAGTGGTGTCGCTTTTCCCGAATGTACCACTAGACACGGTACATTCCGTCATTGCTGACAGATTGCAAGAAGACTCTATCCCATATTTAGAAGTACATGCTATTCTCACAGCTCTGAAATTAGTAGCCAAAAGATCATATTTTAAATATGAGGATATAATCTATCAACAGAAAGAGGATGCACCCATGGGTTCCCCACTCTCTCCGGTGCTGGCAGAAATACTTTTGCAGTTTCTGGAAGACAAGGTCTTGCGTGATTATCCGTTTCAACCCTCATGTTATGTAGAAACCTAAATACTCAACAGATCAAATACTCTGTTTATAGAAAACCCACTTTCACCCCCTGTATCATACCGTTCAACTCATCTCACCCCCCTGAACATAAATCTGCAGCTTTTCACTTCTTGATTAAACGTGCTTATACACATTCTACGTCAGGCAAAGCAAGACGTGAAGAACTTTCAAGAACCTTGTCTTTGGCTCGCAAATTCAGCTACCCGGAACAATTTTTTCAGAAGTTGTTAAGAAGATCTACTAGACTGAACTTCACCACCTTGTCTAGGGAAATTCAGACAACTAGATTTGTAGGTAAAGTAGATTACCTCCCTCCTATAGTCTCCACACTCAGAAAAATCTGTCTGTGACATGACATCTCTCTTGGATTATGCACCAGTAATATCTTTGATTTGGTCAGGAATGACAGGGACAGAACTCCTACCCTCAGGAAACATGGGGTATACTGCATCCCTCTTACCCATGGAGACCCGAATGTTACTGAGAATTGTTATATAGGTTCTACTCTCAGGTGCTTAAATACCTGCCTGAGAGAACACCAGTACACGCTTCGAGTTGGCACTACTCATACTGCCTCTACGTTAGCTGTCACACAGGGCGGTTACTCACCAGATTGGGAAAATGTAAAAATTCTAAAAACAAATCTCAATAAAAGTACTGTTTTCCTTTCCAAAAGCCTGTATATTCTTGCTTATGGTGACAGATGTTGTAATTTGGACTTGCCCGCATATGTACCGGGACCTTGGCGTAGATTGGTTGCCCCGACAGAGACTTTGTCCAATGGCTAATCTGCACTTCCAGCCTAGTGTCATTTGTAATTTCTTATACTTAGTGTAATCATCATCATCATCATTGTCAACCATTATCAATCCGCTGCTGGACGAAGGTCTCCCCAAGTTTCCTCCACAACGGTCTGTCTTGTGCCAGTCTCCTCCATGTCACCCCTGCATACTTTCGAATTTCATCCACCCATCTCCTATGTGGTCTTCTTCTGGGTCTTTTCCTGTCCCTTGGAATCCAATCTAAAATTTCGGCTGTCCATCGATGATCTGTCCTTCTGGCAGTATGTCCAGCCCATTGCCATTTCAGGGATTTAACTCTGATCATGATGTCTTCCACTCTTGTCATTTTTCGGATCCACGAGTTCCTCTTCTTATCTCTCCTGGTTACACCAAGCCTGCACCTCTCCATGCTACTTTGAGTTGTCTGCAGCCTTTGTATGTCTCTTTTAGTTAAGGTCCACGTCTCTGCACCATACGTAAGCACTGGAAGGATGCATTGATCAAACACTTTTCTTTTAAGACATAATGGCATATTGCTCTTGAAAATTATGCTGTTTCTTCCAAAAGCTCTCCAGGCAAGTTTTGTACGCCGATTAATTTCTTCATCAATGTGACCCTCACTTGATATCTGCTGTCCAAGATAAACGTACGTGTCTGTTATCTCCAGCTTTTCTCCATCAATCGATAAATCTTCATTTCTTGTAAAAGCATTGAACATCACTTTTGTCTTCTGAAAGTTCATTTTTAATCCCACTTCTTTACTCTTGTCAGCAAGTTCCTGGATCATACTCTGCAGCTCTGATGGGGTAGTTGCAAAAATGACTACGTCATCAGCAAAACAAAGGTGGGTTAGATAATCTCCATTACTCTTTATCCCCTTGTTTTCCCAGCTCAGCGACTGAAAAACACCCTCCAATGTGGCATTAAAGAGCTTCGGAGATATGGTGTCACCTTGTCTCACTCCCTTTCCAATTTTTACGTGTGTTGTATTTTCAAACAGCCTAATCTTTGCACTTGCATTTTCATAGATGTTATTAATAATATTAATGTATGCATCTTCAATACCGCAGGTTTTCAGAGCCATTGTAACTGCTGATGGTTTCACCGAATCAAAGGCTTTTTCATAATCGATAAAAGCCATGCACAATGGAAGTTCATATTCCCTCGCTCTTTCAATTAGTTCTCTCAGCACGTGGATATGATCTATTGTGCTGTAGCCACTCCTGAATCCAGCTTGTTCTCTCGGTTGAGCCATGTCTAGTGCTACCTTCAAGCGGTGTGAAAGAACTTTAGTGAAGATTTTATAAACTACTGATAGGAGGCTGATAGGTCTGTAGTTTCCGAGATCCTCAATGTCACCTTTCTTATGTAGCAGGATCATTGTAGCGGTGTTCCAATCCTCAGGAATCTTTCCTTCATTAAGGCATCGAGTGAAAATTTGGGCGAGTACTGTTTCGATTTCTCCACTTGCTTCTTTTATGATGTCTACAGTAATTCCATCTTCTCCTGGAGCTTTTCCTCGCTTCATATTCTTGATTGCATGTGCAACTTCTGCTGGAAGGACTGGAGGAACTCTGGTACTGGTATCTTTCATGAAGTCTGGAGTGCATATATCATCCCTTTCATATAATTTGGAGTAGAAATATTTCACTCTTGTCAAAATTTCGCCTCTATTTCTTGTTACAGAACCATCTTCTTTTCTCAGTGCCATAATCTGTTTTCTTCCCTTACTGAGATGTCCCTTTGCTATCTTTAGGCTTTGGTTGTTTTCAATTGCTTTCCTCACTAGTTCACAGTTGAATTTCCTTACGTCTTCAGTGATACTTTTTCTTACTGTCTTGCATAGCTCTATATATTCCACTTTGGAAGTCACATCTTCTTTAGTTGTCCTCATCACTCTTCTTTTTTGCATCAACATTTTGGTTTTTCCTGATAATTTGTTCACATGCAACTTGTTCTTAGACCCAGCTAATTTTGTTGCTGTTTCCATAAGAGCTTTGGTTACTTTTCTGTTAACTTCAGAGATGTCCACTTCTTCCGATGTTAGGCCTTCTAAAGCAGAGAACCTGTTCTTCAGTTCTAACTTGAAGGTATTATGGTGTTTTTTAAGGTTGGTTATGTCAATAGATTTTGTTTGTCTTATGAGCTTGCCACGTTCAAGTTTAGTGTTGAGGTGCATCTTACATCTCACCAATCTATGGTCACTACCTGTGCTGAACTTGTTTAGCACACTGCAGTCTTCTATGACGAATTTTTTGTTACACATAATAAAATCAATTTCACTTGTCGTCCCATTTGGATGTCTCCATGTCCATTTCCTGTGTGGCTTTTTCTTGAAGAAGGAGTTCAAGATGAAAAACCCTTCTGCCTCTGCAAACTCAACGAGAGTATTTCCACGCTGGTTTCTGTTGTAATATCAGCTGTTAATAACTTGTACGTCTTTTTCTGTTTAAATGTTGGCATCACTAAAATGTTGGTGACGTGGTGTACGGGGGTGGGGGTGGGGTTATCTGTATATAATGACTGCCTCTATCGTGTCCCTGTGGCGCTTTGGACCCGTAGATGGGGACAACGGGATCACCGAAAGCGCTAGTCAGTTTTTTAACCTACTTTTAAATTGTAAATAAAGTGATTTTAATTTGCAACTTTTGGTAAGGTGTTTCATTGCACAGGTAGACAGCTGAATTCTTGCATATATAACAACATGGCATTTGGAGATTGAAAAATGCAGACTGAATGAACCTACTCTGCAGTGATGGCAATATGTTTTGAGTTTTTTTAATGTTACACTTGCTAGTGGCCTTCTTGCTTGGATTTCTGTGGACTGTAAGTTAATATATTAGGTGCGTGCGTGCGTTTCTTTGTCATGCACAACAGGATTCACACAGCATTCAGAATATGACTCTGAATTGTTGTAGTTTCCTCTTTGCAATGTTACATGTCAGAAAACTTGAAAATTGTCCTGGATGGTGTAACAGATAGAATGCTTGAACAGAAATCGGGATATGTGTGTTCGATTCCAGCTCCAGGATGATGTAATTTTCAAATTTAAACTAGAGTAATTCAGAGTTATATTTTGATTGCTGTGTGAATAATTATAAGGGTCGCCCAAATGAAACTGAGAGTTAAAGTTTTAAAGTGTTTTTTGTGTGACTCGTACCACTAATTTACATATCCAACATTCCCCCACATTGTAGTCATGTGACTGTAACTGGTCCAGAGTATAAAATGTGATACAGAAGTTTGCCCAACAGTCAAACGCACTTGCAGATTGGTAGGTGAAAGATCGCTAACAATACTGCATTTATTCGACTCTGCATTCGCTACTAATTTCATCAAGGAAAAAGTGCTGGAAAAACATGTGCATCGATCTGTTCTGTTCTGGGGGAGAATATTGTATCAAAAAGCACGTGTGAGTTTTGGTTTAGACGGTTTAAAGCAGGTGATTTTGATGTTAGCGATCGAAGAACGTAGCAGCGCCCGCAGAAGGTTGCACATGAGGAACTGCGAACATTGCTGGATGAAGATTAGTCTGAAATGCAAAAAGAACTAGCTGAACAACTGGGGGTTAACTCAACAAACCATTTCCAATCGTTTATACGCAATGGGAAAGATTCAGAAGGAAGGAAAATGGGTGCCACATGACCTGAGTCAGAGGAACAAGGATGAGCGTGTCATGAAGTGTTTGAATCTGTTAAATAAACAACACAGGAAGTCTTACCTGTGAAAATTCATTATGGGTGATGAAAAGTGGATATCTTACTACAATAATCCCAAACGTAAAAAACACTGGGTAGACCCTGATGAAGCAACGACTTTGACACCGAAATGCAATATTCACTCCAAGAAAGTTCTGCTGTGCATCTGGTGGGATATGAAGGCTGTGCTCTATTATGAACTGTTGGAACAAGGCCAAACTGTTACTGCTGATCGCTACACGCAACAATTGCTGCGATTGAACCAGAAAATCTGTCGGAAATGTCCATTCACAGTCAAAGGATTGCATCCCGTGAAATTACTGCATGACAATGCTAGGCTGCATGTTGCAAAATCAGTCAAGCAAATGTTATTGACGCTTGGCTGGGAAGTTTTGGAGCACCTGGCATATAGTTCCAACATAGCCCCTTCAGACTATCATTTATTTCGATCGATGCAACATAGTTTTTCTGCTGTATGATTCCGGACTTGTGACGAAGTGCAAAAATGTGTTGACAACTTCATCGCGCCACACGACAAAATATTCTTCATGGCTGGAATCCATCAGCTGCCCGCCTGATGGTGGAAAGTGATAGATAATGACGCCGCATATTTTGATTCGTAATGGCATTGTTGTTTTCTCTCAAATTACATGTTGCATTGTCTTAAAATGCTATAAAGCTTATTCGTACACCTATTACTTCTTATGTTTGGCATTGCTGTATGAAGTTTCTAGCTTTCTGGATGATGATGTACATACATGAGTTCATCTTCCGAAACTGCCATTTTTTTATGTAAGGTGAAGTAGATTTTCAGCCTAGTGAATTTATTTATTCCAAACAGTATGAAATCTTGGTTACATGAAAGACTCAATAAATTTAACCCAGCCAATTACAATTCTTTTTTTCTTTAACCATCACATTTTAATTTATTGCATGTAGTGTTGCTGACACACCGTAGTAGTAATTTCTAAGTATGGCAATTTACAAGGTGTTCCATATGTGCAAATTTTATGTGAAAATCTAGAAAAAAGTTTAAAATGAATGAATTTTTGCAATTCTTCTGTGGTTGCCATGTATAAATTCATTGGTCATGTATTTGTTTCCAAAAGCAGGTGACTTTGTTAAAAAAAATGTATGTTGGACAGAAAAGCATGCATATAACTAATTTTTCTGGGACACATTTGAAAGCTCATTTCTTTTATCCCTCCCTTGAAAGAATAAGTAAAAAGAAAACCAATTACTTCTTTGGACCTGTAAAAAAACCTTTGGACTTATAAAAAAAAAACCTACCGTAATAAAGTTTTAGCTCGTCCCTTTGTAGATAATTTTTTGCCGCATAGCAGAAATGGCATTTTTTGAGGTTTGTGCAGCATTGAAATGGCAGCTCTCTGTGTGAAAATCTCTTGAACATTCTCTACAACTCAACGAAAAATTGGCAACCATCTGTGTAAACTTGTTATATCAACATTTTGTACATATTATTTATGAGGTTTAAATTGTGGTGGCCAAGTCATGACTGTGTATTGTTTTCTTGCTGCCATTGTTAATACGATGCTTCTTTATGAGAAAAAGCATTTTGGTGCTGTGGAAATCATGAATACTGTTTCTTTTAAATTTTACTGTAGAGAGAAGTAGAGATTTGATATGGAAGCTGCTAACATGCATTGCTGTTCAACTATGTGAAGCAAATAACAAAAATGTTTCTTTACTGTTACTGAATGCACAATAAGTATCACGCTGCTGCTCCCTCATTGCTAATGGAAGAATATCAATTATTAATTTCTAATATCTTGCATGTAGCATGGCTAGTGAGAGCTTCCCCCCCCTTTGTTTTTGTATGTTGTCTCTTTGCTCCTGTTTCCAGTTCTCAGGTAACATGTTCACAAATTGTATTATCTCACTCTTCTAGGTGCAGGGTAGTTCTGCACCTCTCCTTACATATTCATGATGCAGGTGGCTAAATGACTGATTTATTTGGGAAATTACAAACTTTTGATATTTTGATGTCTAGTTTCATTGCTGCTTGTCAGACACTGAAAGAAAAAGTTTTTCATTTTTCAAGCAGCACTGCCCTTCTGATAATGCTGTAGGGTTACTCTGATGAGTGAATGCTTTTCCCTCTCCCCGTAAGTGTCATATAGGTTAGTGTAGCTTGCTGCTATATTAGCAGAATTGTGTAACTTCTTTTGGATAGACTAATATGTAATATCTAAACTAACAGGATTACTCAGTTTGATTTAGATTCTACTTCACTGAACTTTTTTGTAAGCATATTGACATTAAGTAATTAGTCTTTAAGAGACATGAATATCGTGCTTTGTTTCATCTTGATTTTTGTTGCTTCACTTTTCCCAACAACCTTTGTAACAGGGGCTGAGTGCTAAACTATGCATTTTGTGATTAATTCTTATCCTGCTTATCCTTATTTTTGCCTTTTGTAAATTTTGTCTGTTGGTCTAATAACTTCAAAAACTTTATACAACATTTTAAATTCATGATGTGGTTTACACACACACATAATAAAGTCCATACGGTTTGAGAATCTTGGTCATTGTGTTATATTGAAACTTAGGATAGCAGAACAATACCAACTGCAGTTTGAATTTTTCTACGAGGAATATGAGCCAGTCAAAGATCATATCAATGGTATTTCTGTTTTGTTGGTAATTTTTTTTTTTGAGTGGTTTTCATCAAAAATATAAAAGGTGTTATTGCAATCCTGTGCAGTTACATACCTATAGCAGCAGTTGCTCTGGCTTTTTTGAAGTTTTCACCAACCCATTCGCCAAATTAATTTTTTTTCCCCAAAGTGTTATAAATAGTACAAAAAAGTAATCGCCAGAACATTTTTCCCATCGCCAAGATGACTTTTTTTTTTTTTTGAAATTGCGAAGAATGCAATCAGCAGTGCAGCCCCTGGCTATAGTTAATATTTATCTATTGAAATAATGATTTATAGTATTTTCTGCAGTGGCCACTCCCATAGTGTTTGAGTTTCCTGTTCTAGTTAAGGAAAACCCATGAATATTGTTCTTTGGGTTTTCTCTTTTAATATTCAGATTTATAGCAATGCACAGTGACTTGTTCAGAATAGTCAGTTTATTAAAAGCGGGGGAAAAAATGTGAGGGGCATTCCTTCTCTGACTGATAAGAAAATACTTGCTAGGATTGTTGGGAGATTTTTGTATGCAGTACAGGAAGTAGTTCCATTGAAGAAAAGTTTGAAAATTGACATATGTAGAAATATATATTCATACAGCATTGCAAATGTCACCTAGCTGTTTAATTATTCACGTGCTATTTAGACATAATCTACATTTTGAGGTTACTCACCTTTATTCCAAACATCATTTATATAGAATGGAAAGTTTCAAATATCATTTATAGAATACATTTTGAGGTTACTCACCTTTATTCCAAACATCATTTATATAGAATGGAAAGTTTCAAATATCATTTATAGAATACATTTTGAGATTCATCATCATCATTGTCAACCATTATCAATCCACTGCTGGACGAAGGTCTCCCCAAGTTTCCTCCACAACGGTCTGTCTTGTGCCAGTCTCCTCCATGTCACCCCTGCATACTTTCGAATTTCATCCACCCATCTCCCATGTGGTCTTCTTCTGGGTCTTTTCCTGTCCCTTGGAATCCAATCTAAAATTTCGGCTGTCCATCGATGATCTGTCCTTCTGGCAGTATGTCCAGCCCATTGCCATTTCAGGGATTTAACTCTGATCATGATGTCTTCCACTCTTGTCATTTTTCGGATCCACGAGTTTCTCTTCTTATCTCTCCTGGTTACACCAAGCATGCACCTCTCCATGCTACTTTGAGTTGTCTGCAGCCTGTGTATGTCTCTTTTAGTTAAGGTCCAAGTCTCTGCACCATACGTAAGCACTGGAAGGATGCATTGATCAAACACTTTTCTTTTAAGACATTTTGAGATTACTCACCTTTATTCCAAAAATCTTTCGGAAGGTTTTGGTCTGTACACATTTCCAACACGTATTTTTCTTTGTTACATCGTGGTTCAAGCCCCCCCCCCCTTAAAAAACGTCATTTTCAACTCACGCAAACTTCGTTCCCACCTTTTCTTTTATCAGTGACCAAATTCGGATTCAAAATAATCAACCACAAGTATACATAATTGAACTCCCTAAAACTCTGATTTCTAATTAAAACTTCAATCAATAAAACTTATATTACACATTCCTAAAACGTCAAAGTTAAAAAACTGTAACCCATAGTTATTTACAAATGCATACCGGCAACCAATTAAAATAAACCTAAAAACCTGACACAACCACTATACTCGACAATCGCTGACCTCTTCCCACTTAGAAATAAGCATACTATCCTAGCACTTTCACCCTCAGCCCAGGCCATTCTCAAGGAGTGGACACAACAGATGAACCACCCGTCACCGCCCTCAAAATGTAGCGAATGTTCTAGAGCTCGCGGGGCGGCATCACATTCCCGTTCCTCGCTGTTCAGGCGCAATGGCGCCATCTATCAGATGACTTAATAGCCTTCTTGTTCTTTCGTACTTATAAATATCTGTTCGATAGCTGATCGTAGTTGATTCATGAAACTAATCATCTTATATTCTATCATAACATTTTTTTATTGTTACATCATGTTTCCCCCTTTCCTTTTCCCCCTCTGTTCTTTGGGATTTTCCATTCTGATCAAATCCTTCCAATATGTGTTTAAGCTATTAGGATCATTAACGTTACATAACCTGTGTCTATTTTTTTCAATCAACACTGTCTCCTCCAATCTCAAATGCCTTTCCGTACGACAATTCTTAATAATTTTAATTTCAACTTTGGGTATTGCTTTTGTTCAATACAGTACCTGGACCAATGCAGTTTTTGGTTCCTTTTTCTGCCAATTCCGTAGGTGCTGTTGTAAACGATGTTTTAGTTTATTTTTAGTGCTTCCTATATACATAAACCAGAAACCAGCGTGGAAATACTCTCGTTGAGTTTGCAGAGGCAGAAGGGTTTTTCATCTTGAACTCGTTCTTCAAGAAAAAGCCACACAGGAAATGGACATGGAGACATCCAAATGGGACGACAAGTGAAATTGATTTTATTATGTGTAACAAAAAATTCGTCATAGAAGACTGCAGTGTGCTAAACAAGTTCAACACAGGTAGTGACCATAGATTGGTGAGATGTAAGATGCACCTCAACACTAAACTTGAACGTGGCAAGCTCATAGGACAAACAAAATCTATTGACATAACCAACCTTAAAAAACACCATAATACCTTCAAGTTAGAACTGAAGAACAATTTCTCTGCTTTAGAAGGCCTAACATCGGAAGAAGTGGACATCTCTGAAGTTAACAGAAAAGTAACCAAAGCTCTTATGGAAACAGCAACAAAATTAGCTGGGTCTAAGAACAAGTTGCATGTGAACAAATTATCAGGAAAAACCAAAATGTTGATGCAAAAAAGAAGAGAGATGAGGACAACTAAAGAAGATGTGACTTCCAAAGTGGAATATATAGAGCTATGCAAGACAGTAAGAAAAAGTATCACTGAAGACGTAAGGAAATTCAACTGTGAACTAGTGAGGAAAGCAATTGAAAACAACCAAAGCCTAAAGATAGCAAAGGGACATCTCAGTAAGGGAAGAAAACAGATTATGGCACTGAGAAAAGAAGATGGTTCTGTAACAAGAAATAGAGGCGAAATTTTGACAAGAGTGAAAGATTTCTACTCCAAATTATATGAAAGGGATGATATATGCACTCCAGACATCATGAAAGATACTAGTACCAGAGTTCCTCCAGTCCTTCCAGCAGAAGTTGCACATGCAATCAAGAACATGAAGCGAGGAAAAGCTCCAGGAGAAGATGGAATTACTGTAGACATCATACAAGAAGCAAGTGGAGAAATCGAAACAGTACTCGCCCAAATTTTCACTCGATGCCTTAATGAAGGAAAGATTCCTGAGGATTGGAACACCGCTACAATGATCCTGCTACATAAGAAAGGTGACATTGAGGATCTCGGAAACTACAGACCTATCAGCCTCCTATCAGTAGTTTATAAAATCTTCACTAAAGTTCTTTCACACCGCTTGAAGGTAACACTGGACATGGCTCAACCGAGAGAACAAGCTGGATTCAGGAGTGGCTACAGCACAATAGATCATATCCACGTGCTGAGAGAACTAATTGAAAGAGCGAGGGAATATGAACTTCCATTGTGCATGGCTTTTATCGATTATGAAAAAGCCTTTGATTCAGTGAAACCATCAGCAGTTACAATGGCTCTGAAAACCTGCGGTATTGAAGATGCATACATTAATATTATTAATAACATCTATGAAAATGCAAGTGCAAAGATTAGGCTGTTTGAAAATACAACACACGTAAAAATTGGAAAGGGAGTGAGACAAGGTGACACCATATCTCCGAAGCTCTTTAATGCCACATTGGAGGGTGTTTTTCAGTCACTGAGCTGGGAAAACAAGGGGATAAAGATTAATGGAGATTATCTAACCCACCTTCGTTTTGCTGATGACGTAGTCATTTTTGCAACTACCCCATCAGAGCTGCAGAGTATGATCCAGGAACTTGCTGACAAGAGTAAAGAAGTGGGATTAAAAATGAACTTTCAGAAGACAAAAGTGATGTTCAATGCTTTTACAAGAAATGAAGATTTATCGATTGATGGAGAAAAGCTGGAGTTAACAGACACGTACGTTTATCTTGGACAGCAGATATCAAATGAGGGTCACATTGATGAAGAAATTAATCGGCGTACAAAACTTGCCTGGAGAGCTTTTGGAAGAAACAGCATAATTTTCAAGAGCAATATGCCATTATGTCTTAAAAGAAAAGTGTTTGATCAATGCATCCTTCCAGTGCTTACGTATGGTGCGGAGACGTGGACCTTAACTAAAAGAGACATACAAAGGCTGCAGACAACTCAAAGCAGCATGGAGAGGTGCATGCTTGGTGTAACCAGGAGAGATAAGAAGAGGAACTCGTGGATCCGAAAAATGACAAGAGTGGAAGACATCATGATCAGAGTTAAATCCCTGAAATGGCAATGGGCTGGACATACTGCCAGAAGGACAGATCATCGATGGACAGCCGAAATTTTAGATTGGATTCCAAGGGACAGGAAAAGACCCAGAAGAAGACCACATGGGAGATGGGTGGATGAAATTCGAAAGTATGCAGGGGTGACATGGAGGAGACTGGCACAAGACAGACCGTTGTGGAGGAAACTTGGGGAGACCTTCGTCCAGCAGTGGATTGATAATGGTTGACAATGATGATGATGATGATAAACATATGATACTGTGGGATTGTTATTTATAGGAATTTCGTAAACACCAGCTCTATCCAAGCACTTCTTTGTTTTCTTTCGTATTGATTACAATATTTTTAATGGTGTGCACTGTATTGCCCAATTGTAAATTATACTTATTACATAATTTATTGATTTCAGCAGAAATTCCTTTTATGTACAGAAATGATCCTACATATTTAATCTGCTTATTATTTATTGTGTTTGAAGAATTAATACAATTATTCTGTACTTCATTAATCCATTTTTTATTTTTTACTGGGATACCCATAATTTTTTGCAGCATCTGTAATATATTTCAATTCATCATTTCTGTATTGCATATTTGACGTGTGCGTAAAAGCTCTTTTTATTAAAGTCTTAACACTGTTACATTTATGAGCATATGGATGATAAGAATCATATGGTATAATCACAGGTACATATGATGTTTTTCTATAAACAGTATAATCTAATGTGTTGGGTTGTTTTATAATCTGTACATCAAAGTAAGCCGAGGTATCCTGCTGTTCAACTTCAATCGTTACTTCAATGGATGAATACTCTTCTTTAAATTTTCTTAGCTATGTCTTCTAGTTCTGTGGAATTCAATTTTGATAGAATGAAAATATCATCCCCATTTCTGCAGTACATTAATAATGGTAGTTCATTCAGGTTATTTGTCACTTTGGCTTCAATATCTGTCATAATAACTTCTGCAAATAATGTAGACAGGGGTGATCCCCATAGGTCCTCCTGTATTTTGCTTATAAATAATATCTTCAAATGCAAAAACATTATTTTCATATATATACAACACATTTTTTAACTCTTGTACTTGTATTCCTGTTAAAATTTCTTGTTGTATTAGTTCTTGAGTATTAATGTCTATGGCTTGAGGTACCGGAGTATTTGGATACATATTATATATGGATGTTAAAGCTTTGTATCCAAATACTCCGGTACCTCAAGCCATAGACATTAATACTCAAGAACTAATACAACAAGAAATTTTAACAGGAATACAAGTACAAGAGTTAAAAAATGTGTTGTATATATATGAAAATAATGTTTTTGCATTTGAAGATATTATTTATAAGCAAAATACAGGAGGACCTATGGGGATCACCCTGTCTACATTATTTGCAGAAGTTATTATGACAGATATTGAAGCCAAAGTGACAAATAACCTGAATGAACCACCATTATTAATGTACTGCAGAAATGGGGATGATATTTTCATTCTATCAAAATTGAATTCCACAGAACTAGAAGACATAGCTAAGAAAATTTAAAGAAGAGTATTCATCCATTGAAGTAACGATTGAAGTTGAACAGCAGGATACCTCGGCTTACTTTGATGTACAGATTATAAAACAACCCAACACATTAGATTATACTGTTTATAGAAAAACATCATATGTACCTGTGATTATACCATATGATTCTTATCATCCATATGCTCATAAATGTAACAGTGTTAAGACTTTAATAAAAAGAGCTTTTACGCACACGTCAAATATGCAATACAGAAATGATGAATTGAAATATATTAGATGCTGCAAAAAATTATGGGTATCCCAGTAAAAAAATAAAAAATGGATTAATGAAGTACAGAATAATTGTATTAATTCTTCAAACACAATAAATAATAAGCAGATTAAATATATAGGATCATTTCTGTACATAAAAGGAATTTCTGCTGAAATCAATAAATTATGTAATAAGTATAATTTACAATTGGGCAATACAGTGCACACCATTAAAAATATTGTAATCAATACGAAAGAAAACAAAGAAGTGCTTGGATAGAGCTGGTGTTTACGAAATTCCTATAAATAACAATCCCACAGTATCATATGTATATAGGAAGCACTAAAAATAAACTAAAACATCGTTTACAACAGCACCTACGGAATTGGCAGAAAAAAGAAGCAAAAACTGCATTGGTCCAGTACTGTATTGAACAAAAACAACACCCAAAGTTTGAAATTAAAATTATTAAGAATTGTTGTACGGAAAGGCATTTGAGATTGGCGGAGACAGTGTTGATTGAAAAAAATAGACACAGGTTATGTAACGTTAATGATCCTAATAGCTTAAACACATATTGGAAGGATTTGATCAGAATGGAAAATCCCACAGAAGAACAGAGGGGGGAAAACATGATGTAACAATACAACAAAAAAATGTTATGATAGAATATAAGATGATTAGTTTCATGAGTCGACTACGATCAGCTATCGAACAGATATTTATAAGTACGAAAGGACAAGAAGGCTATTAGGTCATCTGATAGATGGTGGCACTGTGCCTGAACAACGAGGAATGGGAATGAGATGATGCTGCGCGAGCACTGGTACGTTCGCTACATTTTGAGGGCGGTGATGGGTGGTTCATCTGTTGTGTCCACTCCTTGAGAATGGCCTGGGCTGAGGCTGAAAGTGCTAGGATAGTATGCTTATTTCTAAGTGGGGTGAGGTCCGTGATTGCCAAGTATAGTGGTTGTGTCAGGTTTTTAGGTTTATTTTAATTGGTTGCCGGCATGCATTTGTAAATAATAATGGTTTACAGTTTTTTAACTTTGACGTTTTAGGAATGTGTAATATAAGTTTTATTGATTGAGGTTTTAATCAGATCACTATAACATCATTTCGTGCTGTGCGTAACGTATAAAAACATACCCACCCCCTGGCCCCCATGTGCCGGATTTGTTTGGTAGATTTAAGCTGCATAAGCCAGCAGGACATCCTATTAGACCTTTAGTGTCCAGTTCTTCTAACCCTTGTAGTACTCTAGAAAGGGTTATGGCAGATTTTTTGGCTCCGTTTATTTCCGACTCGCAATTTTCTATTATAAGCTCAAAGCAGGCCTTGGATAGAATTCGTTCTTTTAACTCTGGAGGTAATGATTTTATTATGGCATCTCTTGACGTAACTTCTTTGTTCCCCAGTGTTCCTGTTCCCAATGTTATTGATATTATTGACTCCAGGCTCTTTTCGTTTGGATTATGCCAACCCATGGAAGCCTTAGCCGTTGTGCAAGTTTTGAAATTTATTCACCAACGTTCCTATTTCAAATTCAATGGTGTTATTTACCAACAATTAGAGGGTATGCCTGTGGGTTCGCCCCTGTCTGGAGTTTTGGCGGAAATCGCCTTGCAATCTTTGGAAGAGCGTGTGTTTAGTCAATGTGTCTTGCGTCCCGCATTATATTTAAGATACATTGATGATATTCGTATTTTTTGGACTTACTCTCTCAATGAGTAAGTCCAAAAAATACGAATATCATCTCTCTCTCTCATTGTTCGGGAAAATCAAAACCCACTTACTCTCTCATTGTTCGGGAAAATCAAAACCCACAAACATGACCACTCCCTCAGACTGTTGATTTCGGGGTATGCTAGCCCCACCCGTACATTGGAGAGAGCTTTAGCAACTTACTTAAAACCACTTATAGCAAATTCTTCAGTTTCCATTAATAGTTCTACTCAGGCATTAACGCGAATAAAATCTTTTGATCCCAAGGGAAACTCATTTGTTATGGCTTCTCTTGATGTAGTGTCTCTGTTTCCAAATGTTCCACTTGAAGTAGTCCACTCGATTATTGAAGGGAAATTGCTTGCTGATAACTCAATTTCCCCTTTGGAGGTTGATGCAATCATTTCTGCTTTGAAATTGGTTGCAAAACGTTCTTATTTCAAATTTGATAGCAAATTCTACCAACAAACTGAGGGGGCACCAATGGGGTCTCCTCTCTCCCCTGTTCTGGCCGAAATTTTACTGCAGTCATTGGAAGATAAAGTTCTGAGCCAATTCACGAATCAACCGGCACTCCTCTTAAGATACGTGGATGATATGTTGGTCTTTTGGCCTCACTCCATGGTACTTCTGAACGAATTTACCACATGTCTGTCCAACCAATATCCTACTATCACCTTCACAATGGAACTTGAACAAAATGGTATATTACCCTTTCTGGACATTTTATTAACTCGTGACTTGACTTCAAACCTTATCAAATTATCCGTCTATAGAAAACCGACCTTCACACCTTGTCTTATACCTTTTATCTCTTCGCACCCCCGGAACACAAAGCTTCAGCCTTACGTTTTTTAATTAAACGAGCATTTACTCATTCCTCTACCCGTAAGATACGTCAGGACGAACTAGCTCTTATACAGAACATGGCCATATCATTTGGATATCCCGCCTGCTTCTTTCGGGAACTTCTACAGAAATTTGAAAGACTAAGATTTACGACGTTGTCAAGGGAAGTCGTTCCCCCTATATACGTTGGTAAAGTTGATTTCATCCCTCCCGTAGTTTCTATATTGCGGAAGGTATGTAATAAATATAATATTAAATTTGGAATTTGCACCAAAAACATTTTTTCTACCATACGTAACGACAGAGATCAAGTTGCCACTTTGAATAAAGCAGGAATATATCGTATCCCATTGCTTCCCTCGGCTCCTAACGAAGATATCAAATACTACATAGGTTCTACCCTTAGAAGTCTGAACATTAGATTGTCTGAACATAAATATGCACTTCGAACTGACTGCATTTCTACTTCATTTACTACAGCTGTTCGCCAGGGAGGTTACTCTCCCGATTGGCCTAATACAATAGTACTCTCCTCCAATGTAAGCCAACAAACCGTCTTTTTTACCGAGAGTCTGTATATAATCTCTTATGGTAATACCTGTTGTAACTTGGACTTACCTGTTTTTGTTCCTAGACAATGGAGAAAAATAATTACTTCTCCCATTCAAAAAACTGAAGAAGAGGACCTTACTTAATCGATTATATCATTTGTACATATTACTTTTGTTCTGCTGTTTTTTTCAATTGGCATCACCTGCGGTTTTGAACAAATGTATTGTGGGTCTCGCGGGGGAGACTGGTTATATATTGCAGCACTTCCCTATGCTTTGTGGCACTGTTGGGTGGCCTGAGGACGGGTGCTATTGTAGCCCCGAAAGATCTTGCCATTTTTTAAATATTTTAAAATCATGTCTTTTATTGTAAATCAAGTTTTTTATTGTACAGTCAGAGATGTTGGTTTGATGATATCGTACGGAGACAGCACGCCTCTAAGTAATTATCTCTCAATGAACTTGTTTTTTTCCGAACTTATGTCAGCTCAGTTTTCATCTATCAATTTTACAGTTGAGGTTGAGAATTCTTGCTCCCTCCCATTTCTGGATATTTTGTTACAGCATGACCCAGTATCCCATCGTTTAACTACTTCTGTTTACCGTAAGCCTTCTGCTATTTCTTGTATTATCCCTGCTAATTCGGCTCATCCCTTCCGTTATAAACTTTCGGCATTATATTATTTTGTTCGTCGCGTGTTCACACACTCTTCCACTTCTCGTTTACGCCAACGGGAATTCAGTATCATTGGGGACATTGCTCTTAGCCATGGGTACACCCAGAGTTGCATCTCCCATATAATTGCTCATGTGTCGAGGTTGAGATTTACTACCCTTGCACGCCCGTCTCGGTAAATAAGATTTGTGGGTTCGCTGGATTACCTACCTAGTGTTTGCTCTGGTTTGAGTAGTCTGTGCCGAGGTTGTCATTTGGCCTTCGGTCTAAAGACTAGGTCGTTATTTTCTTTTATTCGTAAAGATCGGGATCTTCTTTACAAATTTTCCAGACATGGGGTGTATTGTGTTCCACTTAGGTCGGTTGTTCCTGATGTACCTGATAGTAGATACATAGGTTCGACTTTTAGAAATTTTGGTATCAGGTTGGCTGAACATCAGTATAATGTCAAGCGTAAATCTACTGATACTTCTCTCTCACGCCTGGTCAGTGCTTATACCTACATTCCTGACTGGAATGCTTCGCATCTGTTGACTTACGGCCCAAAGGACAAAGTTTCTTTATTGTATATGGAAAGCATGTTTATTCACAAGTTCGGTGATAAATGTTGCAATGATGATATGCCGTACCATATTCCTCGGGCCTGGAAGAACTTGTTAAATGGACTACCATTACCTTTATAATGACTATTCTGAGTTTTTTTTTTTTTTTTCAGAGGGCGTTACGAATGTATTTCAGTGATGTATGTCATTACTGTACCGTCAGGCGGCGCTTTATAGTTCCTTCAATACCATCATATTAAAACTATTTAAGAACTCTGGTTCCATATGCTATGTGTCACCCGATGATGCGGTAGCTGCTACTGCGAAAGATCTTGTGTTTTAATCAATTGTATATAGCTTTTAACCTCATGTAAATAAATATTGTTCAGTATAGCACTTGAGGATATTTTTTACATGAAATTGGATTGTGCAATGACTTAGGTCTGTTTTTATACGTTTTAATCAGAAATCAGTGTTTTAGGGAGTTCAGTTATGTATACTTGTGGTTGATTATTGTGAATCTGTATTTGGTCATTGAGAAAAGAAAAATGGGAACGAAGTTTGCGTGAGTTGAAAATGACTGGGGGGGGGGCTTGGACCACGATGCAACTAAGAAAAATATGTGTTAGAAATGTGTAGAGACGAAAACCTTCTGAAAGATTTTTGGAATAAAGGTGAGTAACCTCAAAATGTAGAATATGTAGAAATGTTATATGGAGTGACATACATTTGATTAAGCAGAGAAAAACTTCAGTTCAACATTATTTACTTGCTTTCTCACAATATTTTGATTTTTTATGTATTATGCGGTTCATTTCTTTTTTTGTCTTTCAGTCCTCAAAACCTTGTTTCTTTTGTTATTAGGGTAATAGGAATTTTTGTTTTCATCCTTAAGAGTTCTGTTATATCCTCTAAATATTTTGTTTACAATTTTATAATACGTATGCAATTAACGTGTTCCTGTTGATGATCCTGCTGTATATGGTTTCATTGTATGTTTTCATACTTGCATGTAATCATTATTGCAAAAATGGCATTTTTGCATTTTGCTGTGGAAGACAATTTCTTTTTCTGGTTCATCTGCTGAGTTTCTACCAAAATGTATGATTTCCTCATATTTTTCAGCTTTTATTGACTAAATGGAATGTGTTACATGTATTAGCTGTTTTTATGGCAAGCATGGACTAATACACAAAAGCAACATGTGAAATTTACATGTTAATTTAATATGTTGTGAGGAGTGTTTGGTAAAGATGCTGGGTGCAATTACTGAATGAGTTTTTGCTGTGTGGAGTTGCTTGGTTGCATTATTGTATAGATGTGTGAAGATGTGCAGAGAGAAAATTGATGACAGCATACCACCAGCACTTTAGTCACATTTTATCGTGGGATGTTGCAGGTCATTTCCCCCGGCTTCTGTGTAAAGACTGTGCAGGGACAATGGTTGTTCAGATCTTGTTGAAAATCATTTTTCAACCCCTCTTTGTGAGTTAAAACAGTGGTCCAGTATTAACCTGTCTGTATCCAATAATACCTGTAAATAGTATCAGAAAAGAGTTTCAAGTGAGATTTTTCAGTTTTACATTTTAACTTCTGCTATTTGCCATATGGCTTTTGCCTTACAGCCCATTATACTTCATTATGCTCTTGCCTTTTTGTCCCTCTGTTGTAAATACATATCCCAAATAATTTCATTGTTCCTCAGTTCTAGCCCTACCCTCATTATAAAAACTTTGTCATCTGTAGTACATATTAAAAGTGAAATTCATTCCATGTTAAACAAATGAAAAATGAATTTTTAAACATGACCTGACCTGCAATATTTGGTAATTTTTGGTACACTAGTTGTACTTGCAGAATATATGAAAACATCTACTGGTAATTGTTTCCCCTGTTGTCAGTACCTCAGTGATCCCCACTTAAAAATGATGGAAAACAGCAAAGTTTACCTCATAGTAGATTTTGAAAGGGTTATAAATTGATTATCTTTAAAAGGTAATGCTATAAAACATGGGGCATTTTAAAGTCTTTAATAGAGCTTTAAAATGTGTTAAAATATAAAAGCTATTGTTTTGATAAGAGAGAGTTTGCCATTTTACATACATTTTGTATCTGAATTTTTAGGAATGACAGAGTTGGGGCATCCTTTTTTTAAATGTTTTTTTCTGGTATTTTGGGAGCATACATGATGCAGTCTTAATAGCTTTATTATATAGTACTATGAATATCTTTGTTGTAGTATATTTGTTTATTTGTTGTGTAAAGTTCTTTGATTTTAGGGAACAAGAACTGTTGATGCTGAAATGGAAGCACAGATAGAACTTTTGCGAGAAACTCAGACCAAGTATACAAACATCCTTAGGCTTGCACGCGCTCTTACCAGTCACTTCTACCATGTTGTCCAAACTCAGCAGTCACTGGGTGAGGCTTTCTCAGAGCTGTCTCATAAGTCACCAGATCTTCAGCAAGAATTTCTGTATAACGCAGAGACGCAGCGGAATTTAAGCAAAAATGGAGAAACTCTTCTTGGAGCTCTCAACTTCTTCGTGTCTAGTCTAAACACACTGTGCAATAAAACAATGGACGATACCTTACTTACAGTGAGACAGTATGAGAGTGCTCGGTATGTTTATGTCTGTAATACTTCTTGTGTTGTAATGTTTTAATTTAAAAGTGTTGAATCTTATACTGATAAATTTGGATGAGATGCTAATCGTGGAAACATGTGAGACTTAGATCAGTTATTTACTCAGACAATCAGTCGCGCACTTGGTGGGGGTGGCCTACCCCATGATGTATCACGTGCTTTCAGTCTTTGTTACTGGTCGCTTATTTTTAAATATGTTTGTATATGTTTTTAAATATGTATTTTCAGGGGTAGGCAAATTCAAGGCACCCAGTCACCTGATGCCTGAAAATTTGTACATGGCACCAGAGTTTTTAAATCCAATGGGGGTAAGGGATGAAATTTCCAGTCGGAGTGCCACTAAGTGAAAAAAAAAAAAAAATCTGCTCGTCACTTCTTGGCGTTTTGAAGCCTTGTCTACTAGACAACAGATAGCATTGATTTACACCATTATATTGGCATGGATTCATAACAATAACCCAATAATATGCATCACATCTGGGTCATTCCATAGAAAATCACACAGGGGTGGTTGCTGACACATTTTTTTTTTAATTTCATTTTTTGTCCATCTGGAAAGTCATATATTGAGAGTTCAAGTATGTGGTTTATTTTTTTTTACATCTACAAGCCAAAATGGTCACCACAGAGTGGGAAAATCACACCCAGACAGCCATTTTGCTTTTATTAACTGTAAAAAACCCATAAATGATAGAGAGCTCTAACTGGTCTCATTTTAAAGAGCATATGTCCATCTGTGAAGGAAACATAAATATTTACTGAAAATTATTATAATATGGAGAAATGGTTAACTGAAATTCAAGATTGGAATTTTTTTTTTTTTTTAGTTTTCGATCCATTCCATAGTTTTTATAGGGGATCAAAAAAAGAAAATAGTATTTGGCTTATTTTTAGCCTACAAGAAGTACTTTAAGCAGAAATAAATAAATATTGGCGTATGCAATACCTTCATGCTACAAGAGGGGTCTAAAGTTGCCGATTTTTCAAAAATTGCAAAATTTGAAGCTCTGATCCAAAAAAGTGAAAAGTATAAAAAATCTGAAACTTTCACGAAATACTCTTTTGTGCATCTACAAAGAGATATAAAAATCCCTACTTGTTTTTTTAAATGCTTTGTTAGTTACAGAGAGTCAAAGTTACAAAAATTTGCAAATTGTTATTCACTTAAAAGGGATAATGTTTATACATTTTTCAGTTAAACACCAAGAATTATGGAGTATGAAAGTAGTAGAATAAGATTAAATAAGAAGTACATGACTTGTAGATCATATGTTTCCAAGTTTGTGGTATTTTCAGTAGATTTTACTACCTTTGAACATATATTGCATTTAGCAGTACTTTTTATGATATATCTCATATATATCAGAGATACATATCGATTTTTCACTTTTATCATCTTGCCCAAGCATTTGCAATTCAGTTGCTGAAATGAAATTCCTGTGCAAAAAGTTTTTCAGTCATTTTAACATGAAAATACTACATTTGTTATTTTAATCTGGCTTTACTTTTTTCATATACAATAATTCTTGGTTTTTAATTGAAAAACATATACATGGCTTGTGCAGTCCTTGATGAAAACCTTGAAAAGTCTGAAACAAAAGTTCATTTTCAAGTCCTTGAAAGTACTTGAAAAGGTTTAAGACTCAGTAAATAGTACTTGAAAAATATTTTTTTTAAGTAATGATATTAAAGAGCATGTGTAAAATAATTATTTGTGCTGTAAAGTTGTATAGTAGATTTTTGTGTAATTTCGATAAAATTGCCAAGCTGATCAAATAGTGTAGTAGAACTTGTGTACAACTCAGAGGAGCATGTGAACGGCTGGTACCTTTGTTATGACATCACTACAGAGTAAAATGTCAGCCATGGGAGTATAAAACAAGTGGATGATGCATTCATGAATTGTAATGGACTTCTGTTAACTGGGGTTAGGGACATGTTCTTGCCGGAGAATGAATATGAAAATAATGTACCTTTTTAAAATATTCCACAAAATAAAATGATTTCAAAAAACACCAAAACAGAGAGGCAATTCAAAGGTAATAAAACAAACCAAGAGGGGGCATGGGATAACAGGCAGACCATTGTAGGTGTGTCTGTCTCAGCTAAGTTTAATGGTTTGAACTTTGCTATAAAATACCAGCCTACTGACCGGCCAACATCACACACATATGATAATTTGGTTTTAAAAAGTCCTTGAAAAGTGTTTGAATTTATTTAGTGTGGAAGAGTATGAACCTTGGTATAGTTAAAATCATTACCCATCTTTTAAGTGAATTATGATTTGCAAAATTTTGCAACTGTGACTCTCTCTAACTAACAAAGTACTTGAAAAAACAAGTATGGATTTTTACATCTCTCAGTAGACACACAGAAGAGTATTTTGTTAAAGTTTCAGATTTTTATATCTTCCCCTTTTTAGAAAGAGAGCTACAAATTTTGCGATTTTTGAAAAATCAACATCTTCAGACCCCTTTTGTAGCATGAAGGTATTGCATAATCCAATATTTATTTGTTTCAGCTTAAAGTACTCCTTGTAGGCTAAAAACAAGCCAAATACCATTTTGTTTTTTTTTTTTGATCCCTTATAAGAACTGTAATGGAGCAAAAATTAAAAAAAAATTAATTCAATCTTTAATTTTTGTTAATAATTTTTCCTCATTATATTAATTTTTAGTAAATATTTACATATTCTCTTTATAGGTGGATCTATTCTCTTTAAAATGAGTCTAGGTGGAGCTCTCTGTCAATGTCATTTATGGTTTTTATACAGGATGGGTTCCATTTCAACTCAGGCAGGGTCGTACCACCATGGTCTCAGATTTCTCTAAAAAAATTAAAAGATGTTCCTTGACTAAAATAAGGAGACCCATATTTTTCTTTCGGCAAGAAAAATTTTCCCTTCGAGATAGAAGGTTTCAAATCTTGCACCGTCAAACAAGCTCTCTAGAAAACGGTTATTTTTCCTAACTTCAGCGAGTCATTGCAGCAGAGTTAAAAAAGATATCGTGTTCTTGTATTTTTTACATTGTGTGTATAACATATAATAATATATGGTGCTAATATTTTCTACACATGGTATGATTAAAATTTAAAGAAATCGCAAACTTTGTGATTTTTTAAAAAAATTGAATTTTTGAAGTTTTTTTTTAAACAGGTTTCGATGGAGTTTTTTCTATATTCGTTTTTTTCGTTAAAGACATACAAATGTGCACTTTATTTGTAATTTTTTGTGTGTCTGTGAAACTGCTAGTTTCCGCGTTTCGGCAGCGTTAAAAACAGCCAATTTTGAAAAATCTCTAACTTTGCCAACGATTTTCTCAAAAAGGCCATTTTTTAAAATTCTGAAAATTAAATCCCTGTTTGATTATCAACAGGAGAATATCTGTGTAAATTTTCACGGACCTAAAAACGCCCGTTTCCGAGTTAGACGCGTTTGAATTCGGTTTGAAAGCCTACGATTTCCCCGTGTTCTAATGCCGCCATTTTGGAAAAATCTCAGGCGCAAAGTACGTACGTTATCTCTTACCCGAATCAAAGCGTTAGATATTCTTTGCCCGAATGATGGAATGAGAGCATTGGGTCAGCTGGCCCTGGTTGGATACATCCACCACCTCACCCTTCCCCGAGTGATGACATGCCTATAAAACTGTCGGGGGTGGGGGGGGGGGGTAACCAATACGTAAAGAAAATTCTTGCTGCTCCACTAACAAAGTTGAGTTGCGAAAGACAGCAGCAGCAGCAGTTGTTTGTTTGTTTACGTATATACTTAAAAATCGCATAAGAAAAGTCTATGAAAGAGTAGAAAACTGTTGTGAAACAATTTTAAGAAAAAGAGTGCAGGCACGTGTACTGTAAGTTAATTTTCGATGGCTAAACACCCTCGAGTTTTTCTGGGAGTTGCTAATTGTAGGCTACTGTCAGAAGAGCAGTTGCTGTTTTGTTATAGTTGCTAAAATTAACTTCTCAGTTTTTCGTAATAGTAAAATATTCGCTCAGGAGAATTTTGTCCTCTGCGAACGGGGGGAAGAAGGTGCAATGCTCTTGACCTCGCTGCTGGGTTGATAGCGCTGGTCGCTACCGAAACTCTGCTTACCTCCTCTCCAAAACGTAATGGCAATTGTCTAATCTACTAAATAAATAACACATACGCGTGCATGCTTATTCATAAAATGTAAGTTGAGTATATTTCCTGTTCAATCAGCTGATTTTACAAGTAAAATTCATGTACAACTTATGCGCTTATAATGGTGTAAAGATTTTTATCTATTTAAAACATATTCAAAGATTTCAATTTTTTTAAAGGGAGGGGGGATTGTGTTCGTAGTGATCTCCACCTGGGCCACGATAAACCATGCACTGCCCATGGCTTCTGTTCCCTTAGAAGTTAATCCTGGATCGATGGGAGACCAGCGGAGTTTTGACAACCCCTCCCTCTCGCGTGGTCGTGAGGTGTCTCAAAGCTAGGTAGCTTTCAAACATGTTTCAACTTAGTTGGCTGGTAATAAGAGAGGGATTCCATTTCAACTCTGGCAGGGTCGTACCATCACGGTCTCAGATTTCTCTAAAAAAATTAAGGGGTGTTCCTTGATTAAAATAAGGGTACCCATATCTTTTCTTTCGGCAAGAAAAAAAAATTTTCCCTTCGAGACAGAGGGTTTCAAATCTTCCACCGTCAAACAAGCTCACTAAAAAACGGTTATTTTTCCTAACTTCAGTGAGTCATTGCAGCAGAATTAAAAAAGATCTTTTGTTCTGGTATTTTTTATTACATTGTGTGTATAACGTATAATAATATTTGATGCTAATATTTTTTACACATCATATGATTAAAATTTTTAAAAAAATCGTAAACTTTGATTTTAAAAAAAATTGAAATTTTTAAGATTTTTTTTTAACTGGTTCAAATGGAGTTTTTTTTTTCTATACTCGTTTTTTGTTAAAGACATACAAATGTGCACTTTATTTGCAATTTTTTATGTGTCTGTGAAACTGCTAGTTTCTGCAGCGTTAAAAACAGCCGATTTTGAAAAATCTCCAACTTTGCCAACGATTTTCTCAAAAAAGCCCTTTTTAAAATTCTGAAAATTAAATCCCTGTTTCATTATCAACAGGAGAATATCTGTGTAAATTTTCACGGACCTAAAAACGTCCGTTTCCGAGTTAGACACGTTTGAATTTGATTTGAAAACCTACGATTTCTCCGTGTTCTAAAGGCGCAATTTTGGAAAAATCTCAGGCGCAAAGTATGTATTCTCTTACCCGAATGAGAGCGTTGGATCCGTCCACCTGACCCTACCCTGGGCGATAACACGCCTAAAAAACGGTCTTGGAAAAAAAATAACAAATATATATATATAGATTTGAATGTATGTCTGCCAAACAAATTTACAGTTTTCAATTTAAAACCACCAAACTTGGTATACTATCTCATGGTACCCTAACTTAAACCGTAGACGGTTTTTGGAAGGAGGTCGGAGCCCGGGGTCAAGGGGCTCTACACAAAACTTCCATAAAATCTAGTTTTCAATTTAGAATCACCAAATTTGGAATACTATAGCATGGTACCCTAACTTAGACTGCAGACTGTTTTTGGAAGGGGTCGGAGCCCTTGGTCAAAGGGCCCCCACACAAAATTTCCGTAAAATATACTTGTAAACTATAGTGCCCCAACTGAAACCGTAGATGGTTTTTGGAAGGGGGGTAGAGCCCTGGGTGGGTGGGAGCCCGTGGTCAAAGGGCCCCATGCAAAATTTCCGTAAAATCTAGTTTTCAATTTAGAACCATCAAATTTGGTATACTTTTTCTTGGCACCCTAACTTTGTAAAATATTTTACGAAAATTTTGTAGGGGTGGTGGGCTTGACCCCGGGTTCCGACCCCTTCCCAAAACCGTCTAGTCAAAGTTAGGGTGCCAAGAAAAAGTATACCAAATTTGATGGTTCTAAATTGAAAACTAGATTTTACGGAAATTTTGCGTGGGGCCCTTTGACCCGGGCTCCCCTCTTCGAAAACCATCTACGGTCTAAGTTAGGGTACCATGAGATAGCATACCAAGTTTGATGGTTCTAAATTGACATACATTCAATTCTCTATATATATAGATTTGTTATTTTTTTCCCAAGACCGTTTCTTAGGCATGTTATCGCTCAGGGTAGGGTGAGGTGGACGGATCCAACACTCTCATTCGAGTAAGAGAAAACGTACTTTGCGCCTTAGATTTTTCCGAAATGGCGCCTTTAGAACACGGAGAAATCGTAGGTTTTCAAACCAAATTCAAACGCGACTAAATCGGAAACGGGCGTTTTTAGGTCTGTGAAAATTTACACAGATATTCTCCTGTTGATAATGAAACAGGGATTTAATTTTCAGAATTTAAAAAAAGGGCTTTTTGAGAAAATCGTTGGCAAAGTTGGAGATTTTTCAAAATCGGCTGTTTTTAACGCTGCGGAAACTAGCAGTTTCACAGACACATAAAAAATTGCAAATAAAGTGCACATTTGTATGTCTTTAACAAAAAAAAACGAGTATAGAAAAAAAACTCCATTTGAACCAGTTAAAAAAATCTTAAAAATTTCAATTTTTTTTTAAATCAAAGTTTATGATTTTTAAAAATTTTAATCATACGATGTGTAAAAAATATTAGCATCACATATTATTATACGTTATACACACATTGTAATAAAAAATACCAGAACAAAATATCTTTAATTCTGCTGCAATGACTCGCTGAAGTTAGGAAAAATAACCGTTTTTTAGAGAGCTTGTCTGACGGTGGAAGATTTGAAAACCTCTGTCTCAAAGGGAAAATTTTTTCTCGCCGAAAGAAAAGATATGGGTCTCCTTATTTTAATCAAGGAACACCCCTGAATTTTTTTAGAGAAATCTGAGACCGTGATGGTACGACCCTGCCAGAGTTGAAATGGAATCCATCTCTTGTTACCAGCCAACTAAGTTGAAACATTTTTGAAAGCTACCTAGCTTTGAGACACCTCACCAACACGTGAGGGGGCGGGGTGGGGAGGTGTCAAAACTCCGCTGGTCTCCCATCGATCCAGGATTATGTTCTAAGGGAACAGAAGCCATGGGCAGTGCATGGTTTATCGTGGCCCAGGTGGAAATCACTAAGAACACAATCACCCCCCCCTCTTTAAAAAATTGAAATCTATGAATATGTTTTAAATAGATAAAAATCTTTACACCATTATAAGTGCATAAGTCATAAGTTGTATATGTATTCTACTTGTAAAATCAGTTGATTGAACAGGAAATATACTCAACTTACATTTTATGAATAAGCATGCACGCGTATGTGTTAGTTGTTATTTATTTAGTAGATTAAACAATTGCCATTACGTTTTGGAGAGGAGGTAAGCAGAGTTTCGGTATCGACCAGCGCTATCAACCCAGCAGCGAGGTCAAGAGCATTGCACCTTCTCCCCACGTTCGCAGAGGACAAAATTCTCCTGAGCGAATATTTTACTATTACGAAAAACTGAGGTTAACTTTAGCAACTATAACAAAACAGCAACTGCTCTTCTGACAGTAGCCTACAATTAGCAACTCCCAGAAAAACTCGAGGGTGTTTAGCCATCGAAAATTAACTTACGGTACACGTGCCTGCACTCTTTTTCTTAAAATTATTTCACAACAGTTTTCTACTCTTTCATAGTCTTTTCTTATGCGATGTTTAAGTATATAACGTAAACAAACAAACAACTGCTGCTGTCTCTCGCAACTCAACTTTGTTAGTGGAGCAGCAAGAATTTTCTTTACGTATTGGTTACCCCCCCCCCCCCCCACCCCCGACAGTTTTATAGGCATGTCATCACTCGGGGAAGGGTGAGGTGGTGGATGTATCCAACCAGGGCCAGCTGACCCAATGCTCTCATTCCATCATTCGGGCAAAGAATATCTAACGCTTTGATTCGGGTAAGAGATAACGTACGTACTTTGCGCCTGAGATTTTTCCAAAATGGTGCCTTTAGAACACAGGAAATCGTAGGCTTTCAAACCGAATTCAAATGCGTCTAACTCGGAAACGGGCGTTTTTAGGTCCGTGAAAATTTACACAGATATTCTCCTGTTGATAATCAAACAGGGATTTAATTTTCAGAATTTTAAAAATGGCCTTTTTGAGAAAATCGTTGGCAAAGTTAGAGATTTTTCAAAATTGGCTGTTTTTAACGCTGCCGAAACGTGGAAACTAGCAGTTTCACAGACACACAAAAAATTACAAATAAAGTGCACATTTGTATGTCTTTAACGAAAAAAACGAATATAGAAAAAACTCCATCCAAACCTGTTTGAAAAAAACTTAAAAAATTCAATTTTTTTTAAATCACAAAGTTTACGATTTTTTTAAATTTTAATCATACAATGTGTAGCAAATATTAGCACCATATATTATTATATGTTATACACACAATGTAAAAAATACAAGAACACGATATCTTTTTTAACTCTGCTGCAATGACTCGCTGAAGTTAGGAAAAATAACCGTTTTCTAGAGAGCTTGTTTGACGGTGCAAGATTTGAAACCCTCTATCTCGAAGGGAAAATTTTTTTCTTGCCGAAAGAAAAAATATGGGTCTCCTTATTTTAGTCAAGGAACACCCCTTAATTTTTTTAGAGAAATCTGAGACCATGATGGTACGACCCTGCCTGAGTTGAAATGGAACCCATCGCAGTTAAAAAAAAAAAGCAAAACAGCTGTCTGGGTATGGGTTTTCCACTCTGCAGCAGCCATTTTGGCTTGTAAATCCAAAATGGGGAGATATTAAAAAAAAATAAACCTCAGATTTGAACTCTCAAAACATGACTTTTCAGAGGAACAAAAAATGGAATTTTTTAAAAACATGTCAGCAACCACTTTTTGTAAATTGGGTGATTTTCCGCACAGAAGGACCCTTCCAATTTTTTTTAAGGATTCCACCAATTCAGAAAGAACTATGAGAGCACCACCCACTATTTTTTGCTTTGCTTACACTAAGTAGGCATGTGCAATGATCACCTGTTTTTCCTCTTCAAAAAACATGCTCATACTTGAGAACTTGAGTCATCATCTGCAGTGTGTGATGGTGACTTAAGTTCAATTACAGGGAAATCCATCCAGTGGAGAATTATACAAGTGCTGCTAGAGAAAAAAACACATATTACATATCTATAAGAAAATTTTAAGGTTTAACCGAAATGTAAATTTGGTAAAGGCGTAGTTTACCATCCTAATTATTCAGAGAAGAAAAAGTTATGTAGGTATTTTAAAGTATGTAATTTGACATGAAATGGTAAAAAATTTCATCTTTACAACCCATTTAAGATTTTTACCTGTAAGTACAGGGTTGTGAATGAACATAGCGGCGAGCCTGCCTATAGCACCAGAGACTTCAACTGCTATGGAAATCGTCAGCCTGCTACGGATTACGGAAAGCATCGAATATGGGATGGAAAACAGACAATCTCAGTGAAATGACCTTTTTAACGATGTGTGTAAAGTTTTTTTTTTTCATGTTTCCTAGATTCTAACATTCATTAAAAATTTTAGAGAATTTCTTGGAATGTTTTCAATATAGTTGCATTTCTTCCGTGATTTTTTAATATGTTTTGGATGTCAAAGTGTCTGGCCATATGCAGAGTTATAACGGCCGACGGAATCCTTGAAACATCCTGCAATTTTAATTTCCTTTCCAGAGCTTGGAAAGTCCTTTAATTTTTTTCATTTTTGTGTAAAGTCCTGGAGTAGTACTAGAATTCTTTCTTGCAATAAACAATTTGTTTTTGTTCACTGCAGGAAAAAACAAATTCAGGGGAATTTTTTTTTCTGTTTTTTTGTTTTTTGTGTTTGAAGATGACCATGAACAACTTCCAATCTGTGTAAGCGCTTAACTTACTATAAGGTTCTCATTGGAACATACATTGTGTATGTGATTTTTGAGGTAAACTGGAATATATATATACAGGGTGCCCAGTTAAGTCCCTTCTCAATTTTCGTAACTTTCGAACACTGACAGCTATAGCCATAAAAACGGTGTCTAGGTATAGTAAAGTGGCTATTTGATGAGACCGCTTACAGCGCCTTCTAGCGGCAAAGTCAGGAGTTAGCATGCCGATCTCGAAAACTATATAAGGGAAAATAGTCAATTGCAAAGTTGTAGAGCAGCATCGATTTAGTACGAAAAGACACCTTGCGCACATGAATGCTAAGAATGGAACGAGTACAACACTCATTTGTTTGATCACGATGTCGCACACCGTTACGTCACGAAACTCGTCGGAAAGGAGCAATTAGTTGTCACTAGGCACATTTACCGTCCGTGCTCAATGTGTGTGCTCTGTCAGCCACAGTACACATTTGGACTCTAGATTGAATCTCACGTTGCACATTTTGCAGCATATCAGGTGACATGCTGGAACAAGCATCAGTTATACGGCGTCGAAGGTTTACGATAGACGGAACAAGTAATGGAGAGACCTTCTGCGGCCACTAACATCATTCCCTACAAATCTTTCACCCTGCATCTCTACAAGCTTGCACCATTGAAGTCCTACATCCACAGGGCTCATATCATTTGCAACAACCAACTTTCTCTTCAAGAAGAATTCTCCAAAATTTCTACAATAGCCCTCTCTCATGGTTTCCCTGCTCTTACAGTCAACTCCCTCATAAAGAAATATGAAAGCAATTCGAAAATTGAATGCCTCCTTCCTCAAAAGAAAGAAAACCTGAAATTCTCTGGTTCTGTTCCTTACCATCCTTCCTACGCTTATAAGTTACAGATTCTTTTTAGAAGTTTTGGTTACCATCTTGCCATTATAAATCCACCCCAAACATCTTGAAACTTCTACAAAGGGATAGGGACACAAAGTTTAAAGCCTCGACCTCCCAGGAGTTTACTGCATTCCTATCTCTTCTTCTACTGGGGATAACTTATACATTGGAAGCACATCATCATCATCATCATTGTCAACCATTATCAATCCACTGCTGGACGAAGGTCTCCCCAAGTTTCCTCCACAACGGTCTGTCTTATGCCAGTCTCCTCCATGTCACTCCCGCATACTTTCGAATTTCATCCACCCATCTTCCATGTGGTCTTCTTCTGGGTCTTTTCCTGTCCCTTGGAATCCAATCTAAAATTTCGGCTGTCCATCGATGGTCTGTTCTTCTGGCAGTATGTCCAGCCCATTGCCATTTCAGGGATTTAACTCTGATCATGATGTCTTCCACTCTTGTCATTTTTCGGATCCACGTGTTCCTCTTCTTATCTCTCCTGGTTACACCAAGCATGCACCTCTCCATGCTACTTTGAGTTGTCTGCAGCCTTTGTATGTCTCTTTTAGCTAAGGTCCACGTCTCTGCACCATACGTAAGCACTGGAAGGATGCATTGATCAAACACTTTTCTTTTAAGACATAATGGCATATTGCTCTTGAAAATTATGCTGTTTCTACCAAAAGCTCTCCAGGCAAGTTTTGTACGCCGATTAATTTCTTCACCAATGTGACCCTCACTTGATATCTGCTGTCCAAGATAAACGTACGTGTCTGTTATCTCCAGCTTTTCTCCATCAATCGATAAATCTTCATTTCTTGTAAAAGCATTGTACATCACTTTTGTCTTCTGAAAGTTCATTTTTAATCCCACTTCTTTACTCTTGTCAGCAAGTTCCTGGATCATACTCTGTAGCTCTGATGGGGTAGTTGCAAAAATGACTATGTCATCAGTAAAATGAAGGTGGGTTAGATAATCTCCATTAATCTTTATCCCTTTGTTTTCCCAGTTCAGTGATTGAAAGACATCTTCCAATGTGGCATTAAAGAGCTTCGGAGATATGGTGTCACCTTGTCTCACTCCTTTTCCAATTTTTATGTGTGTTGTATTTTCAAACAGCCGAATCTTTGCACTTGCATTTTCATAGATGTTATTAATAATATTAATGTATGCATCTTCAATACCACAGGATTTCAGAGCCTTTGCAACTGCTGATGGTTTCACCGAATCAAAGGCTTTTTCATAATCGATAAAAGCCATGCACAATGGAAGTTCATATTCCCTCGCTCTTTCAATTAGTCCTCTCAGTACGTGGATATGATCTATTGTGCTGTAGCCACTCCTGAATCCAGCTTGTTCTCTCGGTTGAGCCATGTCCAGTGTCACCTTCAAGCAGTGTGAAAGAACTTTAGTGAAGATTTTATGAACCACTGATAGGAGGCTGATAGGTCTGTAGTTCCTGAGATCCTCAATGTCACCTTTTTTATGTAGCAAGATCATTGTAGCGTTGTTCCAATCCTCAGGAATTTTCCCTTCATTAAGGCATCGAGTGAAAATTTGGGCGAGTACTGTTTCAATTTCTCCACTTGCTTCTTGTATGATGTCTACAGTAATTCCATCTTCTCCTGGAGCTTTTCCCCGCTTCATGTTCTTGATTGCATGTGCAACTTCTGCTGGAAGGACTGGAAGAACTCTGGTACTGGTACCTTTCATGATGTCTGGAGTACATGTATCATCCCTTTCATATAATTTGGAGTAGAAATCTTTCACTCTTGTCAAAATTTCGCCTCTATTTCTTGTTACAGAACCATCTTCTTTTCTCAGTGCCATAATCTGTTTTTTCCCCTTACTGAGATGTCCCTTTGCTATCTTTAGGCTTTGGATGTTTTCAATTGCTTTCCTTACTAGTTCACAGTTGAATTTCCTTACGTCTTGAGTGATACTTTTTCGTACTGTCTTGCATAGCTCTATATATTCCACTTTGGAAGTCATATCTTCTTTAGTTGTCCTCATCACTCTTCTTTTTTGCATCAACATTTTGGTTTTTCCTGATAATTTGTTCACATGCAATTTGTTCTTACACCCAGCTAATTTTGTTGCTGTTTCCATAAGAGCTTTGGTTACTTTTCTGTTAATTTCAGAAATATCCACTTCTTCCGATGTTAGGCCTTCTAAAGCAGAGAATCTGTTTTTCAGTTCCAATTTGAAGGTATTATGGTGTTTTTTAAGGTTGGTTATGTCAGTACATTTTGTTTGTCTTATGAGCTTGCTACGTTCGAGTTTAGTGTTGAGGTGCATCTTACATCTCACCAATCTATGGTCACTGCCTGTGTTGAACTTGTTTAGCACACTGCAGTCTTCTATGACGAATTTTTTGTTACACATAATAAAATTAATTTCACTTGTCATCCCATTTGGATGTCTCCATGTCCATTTCCTGTGTGGCTTTTTCTTGAAAAAGGAGTTCAAGATGAAAAACCCTTCTGCCTCTGCAAACTCTACGAGAGTATTTCCATGCTGGTTTCTGTTGCCGTGACCGAATTTACCTACTGAAGTTTCATTCTGTTGCCGTTGCCCTATTTTTGCATTGAAATCTCCCATAATTATCTTCAAGTGCTGCTTACCTTTATTATTTAGATCACGAATTTCCTCATAAAAGTCTTCAGTTTCTTCTTCAGCATGACTTGTGGTGGGTGCATAAGTTTGAATAATCTGAGCCTGGTATCTTCTCGAGAGTTGGATAACGAGTCGTGCAGCTCTGTCAGAGGAACTTTCAACTTCTACAACTTTATCCTTCAGTTTCTTGTTTATTATAAATCCAACACCACTAGTTCTGCCAGTATCTGTCCCACGATAGTAGAAGAGATGTCCACTTTTCAGTTCAATGAGATCTTCTCCTTTTCTCCTTACCTCACTTAGCCCGACGATGTCCCACTTGATCCTTTGTAGTTCCTCTTCCAATTCAAGAAGCCTTGAATCAGAAGATAGGGAGCGTCCGTTATACGTCGCCAAGGTCAGCATCAGATGGCAGCCTAGTCCGATCCTCCGGGGATTCTTTGCACCCTCTGCCTTCATGTCGCACTGGCCGCTGCCTTGGCCAGGTACATTCCAGCAGCCGGAGACTGAGGGCCAAGATTTAAGTTGTGGAGTCATTTTGCAGGGGTTTGGCCATAACTCACCACGCTGGCCAAGCGGGTTGGTGAGTGTGGGATAGCATTTCCTCTAATCTCGATGGTATAGTTATACCGCTATTGGCGGTCGTCGGAGCCCTTTAGTGGGAACAGGATGTACCACGAGAAGGCGGGGTTGACATTTGTCAAGGAGAGGCTGTGATGTTACGCATCACCTGACCTTACATCCCATTGGAAGCACATACAGGAGCATTAACCATAGAATTTTAGAACATAAAAAAGATGTTTTGAAAGCCAATCCTAATACAGCCTTGTCTATTTTAACAATGGAAGACACATCTGCAGTTCCCCGCTGGAACGAACCAAAACGAATTGCTTCTTTTGACAATCGTTTTGCCATAAGTTACCGTGAAAGCCTGGAAATTATTTTCAACTCAATGACTTGCAATTCCGAATCTCCTCTCTACATTCCGATGATCTGTAGATCAATTCTAAGTTTTGGCAACAAAAATAGAAAAAAATTCAAATGTAGAATCTGGCAACAATCTTAGTCCTCCATTGGCGCGATGAAGACCTAAGATAAGGTCGAAAGCTCCCAACTTACAAACTTTTTAGTAAAAGTTTTTCATTTAACGTAACTAGCGTGATCAAGTTACCTTTATTTGATATCACTGAGCTGTTCTCTGAGATTCAGAGGTTAGCTCCACAAAGAAAAAACAAACTAACAGATAATTTTTAACTGATTATTTACTTACTGTTGTCATATCAAACTTCTCCATTTACAGCGATCTTGACATACAACTTGGGCTTCACTGACATCCATCACACAACACACGCAAGATCTTCTATACTTCACTCATGATTTTTTTGCTAAACTACATCTAATTTGTTAATTCATTAATTCAATGAGAAAAGTTTTACTCGCCAATGATGAAACTAGCAACTGGAAATTTTGCACCCTGTTCAGTTCTGAAAATTTTGTGATTCAAAATTTGGATTTCTGTTATGAATCCACTTTAATAATGAAGAAAGTACAATATACAGCTTTTTTATGTTATCGACTCTTTTCTAGACTACTTCCGTAAGAGCAGAATAATGTAGATGCCACTATCAATTTTTGGCATTATCACCAGCAGAGTTGTGCGCTCTTTAGATAATGGTAGATAATGGCAGTAGTAATGTAGGCTGAAGTTCTGCGGTACCGAGAAGAACTGACCACCGCTGAACGACTGAGGTACTTATTGGATTCCAAGGGATAGAAAAAGACCTAGAAGAAGGCCATGTGGAAGAGGGGCAGATAAAATTTGAAAGCATGTCAAAATGAATATGGAGGAAACTTTCTCAAGATACAAAGTTGTGGAGGAGACTTTGGGAGATCTTCATCCTGCAATGGGTAGATAATGATTGCTGAGATGATGTGTAGTAAACATGAGAGACGTTCAGTCATTTGCTTGAGGTGCTTATAAGTGCAATTATTCATGTCTGATTTTATTGAATGGTATACACAAAAATGTGCTGGTGCCTGAAAATTTTGGGTTTTGTGTACTCCCGTGTATTTTTATGAATCATTGGAAACTCAGTTTAATATAGCAGATATATTTTTTTTATCACTTCCCAGTATTTTGGGAGATGCTTTCTGTAGTGCATTTGTATTTGCATCTTCAATATTTTGGGCCACCCCTCATAAAGAAATCTTTGATGTGCTACTGCCTCCAATCATTGTGCTTTTTGCATGCATGCATACATACATTATATTATCAAAAGTATCCTAACACTACCAAATATTTGCATACGTGCAAAGAACGGTTGTGTGTGTAGAATAATGCGTTGTGAGTGGGAGGTACATATATAAAGATGAGGTGTTCTGTCATGTCTGTAACTTTGAAGCTGTTATGTGGCATGGATGTAAACTTTCTAAGATCCAGCATAGGCTGGTTGTAGGGTGTCAATTGAGTAACATTTCCATACAGAGCATTCCAGCTAAACTAAACATACCAAAATCAACTGTAAGTGATGTTATGAAGAGAGAGAAACAGGATGGTACAAATACAGCAAAAAAAAAAAAAAAGAAACACACACACACATTCAGGAAGGCTGCACAAACTGACGGAACATAACAGAAGAGCTGTGGTAAGAAATATTAAAAAATCCCTTTCTTCCTATGCTGTTTCCATTGCTGCTGGAGTATGGAAAGCTTGTAATTAATGGCTCAGTACCATAACTGTCTGCAGAGATTGTGTGTCATTATAATAAAGCAGCGACATGCAAGCCACACATCAGCACTGTGCATGTGAAGCGACATTTGGATTGGTGTGTCTCCTATCATTCTTGGACAGTGGGCAACTGGAAAGCTGTTCTTAGGAGTGATGAGTCACACTTTTCACTCTACCAATCTGATGGGCATGTTTGGATTTGGTGACAGCCCGGCAAATAATTTTCATCAGACTGTGTTATCATCATCAAGCTGTTCTTTGGAGTGATCAGTCACGCTTTTCACTCTACCAATCTGATGGGTATTTTTGGATTTGGTGACAGCCCAGCAAACAATTTTCATCTGACTGTGTCATCATCACTAAGCTGTTCTTTGGAGTGATGAGTCACGCTTTTCACTCTACCAATCTGATGGGCATGTTTGGATTTGGCGACAGCCCAGTGAACAATTTTCATCAGACTGTGTTATCATCATCATCACTAAGCTGTTCTATGAGATTCAGAGGTTAGCTCCTCAAAGAAATACAAACTACCAGATAATTTTTACTTACTGTTGCCATATCAAACTTTTACATATACAGCAATCTTGACAATACTACTCATGCTTCACTGACGTCCATCACACGCCGTACACAAGATCTTGTATACTTCATACTCATAATCTTTTACTCATGCAGACACTCTTGAAACTGATCCTCCCATGACTTCCTTGGCCTTCCTTTGCCTTTCCTTCCTGCCACTTGGGCTGAAAAAAAAAATTCTTAGTAAGCATCTCATCACTCATTCTTTCAACATGCCCAAACCACTGAAGCTTATTAATCTCCACCTTGCTAACAACATTTTGCTAAACATTACACAGCTGCAACACATCTTCATTCATCACACAATCAAACCATGTCTTGCCACCACCTCCCACACCCGTAAGTAATGCATTTCTCCAGCACACAAATGACTCCTATGTTTCTTCTGTAGTACCCATGTTTCACTGCCATACATCAGAGTAGGAACAATTACACTTTCATACGCAGCCATGCAGGACTCTCTTGAGAACCCATCATTCCTGTGAAAACCTCCCAGAGCAGCCCTGACTTTCGACGAAGAATTCACTCTCCTACTAATTTCACCATCCAATTTGTTCTATGTCAAACATTCTTCCTAAATACAAAAACTCCTTTACCTGGTCAATCACTGTGCCATTTAGACTTATATTACATTCAGTACTACCAGTTAGACTCAGACTGTGTTCTTCCAACTGTTAAATTCGGTGGAGGCTCCATAATGGTGTGGAGTAGTTTTTCATGGATGGAACTCGGCCCGCTAGTTATTATACCATAAACCATGAACTCTGAAGTGTGCTTCAATGTTTTGGATAACTCTGCCCTAACAACAATGTGTCAGTATTATGGAAATGATTATTGTCTCTTCCAATATGATCGAGCTCTATGCCACACTGCACGGCATGTGCAGGACTGGTTTCTTGAAAATGAGGTGGAGCTGTTAGACTGGCCTGCTCAGAATCTTAATCCCATAGAACACCTCTGGGACGAACTGAAGTAACATACAAAATCAACCACAATGACCATCTTCACTCTCCGTTCTGGCAGCAGCTTTGCAGGATTAATGGTGAGCCATTCCCGTTGAAACCTACCAGAAATTGGTTGATAGTATGCCTTGGCATGTTGCTGCTGTCTGGCCAAAGATGTACCGACTAACTACTAATTGCAATAATAAAGCCATTTGTGTCAAAACATTATGGTGTCCAAATACTTTTGATAAAAAAAATATTTGGACACCACAACGTTTTGACACTTACGATACCTCAAATGTATGGGATAATTAAACTTGATAAACCATTAAGGCCTAATGTGCACTCAAAAACTCTCCCTTGTTAAATCTTCAATATTATCTCCTGAGCCAACTGAGGAAAATTTTTACATATCCCCCTGCCTTGCTAAAACAAACTCAAAAGATCTCATAGTTATAAGGCCTTTCAAAACTTGAACATCCTGTAATTGCTAGTCTTAACATTAAATCTATGTATACTAGCATAGATATGGATTGTCTTTTAGAGTTTCTCTCAGAAGATTTGGCTGACAAAATAGTCTTTCATAACCACAGCAAAGAAGAACTGACAGGACTTTATGAAATTCTGATTTTTGTTTTAAACAACTATTTTCAATTTGACAGCAATTTTTACAAGCAACTTCTGGATTGGCTATGGGCTAACCATATGCGCCATTTCTAGCAAATTACTATGTAGGAAAACTAGAAGAAAAGGTTCTGATTACTCCTTCAATCTTCAGTCTTTATGCTAGGTATATGGATATTATTTTCATTATAGACAACAAAAATGTCTCTCTTCCATATGACATACTGGACAGGTTCAACTCCCTGGATGAAAAATTGCAATTCACCATTGAAAAAGATTATCAACTCAATTTTCTGGACTTATCATTAGTCATAAAAGAAGGAAAAATAAAAACAAGGTTATGCAAGAAACCTACCAACAATAATAAAATGTTAGACTATCAGTCAAATCACCCAAATTACATAAAACCAAACTTAGCCACTCAATTTTTGGAAAAGATTGGCGTTCGAAATTCTTCAGAATTGTTAAAACATGCTCGAAAGGAGGAACTGAAAAAAGTTTTGGAAGATAATTACCTTTCTCTACTAGTCAACAAAATTCTTAATAAAAAAGAAAAGAGGCAGAAGTCAAAAACTAAATTGTTTTAGTTTACTAGAAACATTACTTACCATAAAGGACTGTTTGAAAAACTTCAGAGGATTAGTGAGAAATTTCTAATCAGACTGGCTCTAGGATTGCAAAATAAAATTAGTAACTACCTTTCAAAATTAAAGCAAAAAGAAGAAAGCATCCTGTTACAGGAAGGTGTGGTCTACAATATAAAATGTGAGTGTAGTCTCGGCTATGTGGGAGAAACAGGCAGACAGCTTAAGACCAGATTAACAGAACATAAAGCTGCAACTAAAAATTTGACAAACAAAACAGGTTTGGACAGACATGTTCAAATACAGGACATAAAATGCTTTGGGACTCTGTAGAAGTTCTGACACATCAACAGCACTTTTTCAAGAGAAAATTGTCAGAAGGACTAGATATTGAGAGAAAAGGTAAATCATTAAATGATGTGAAAGGTTGGAATTTAGCCAATGAATGGCAACACCTACTATAGTGTAGTCCTGAGGAAGGGTAGGAGGGGTGCTACCCAAAAATTTGACTGTAAGTAATTTCCTTTATTCCTGAATAAAACCGATAATTTAGTGAATTTTATAGTGTATCAAGTCTGGGAATAGCCATGACATCAATTATTACTTTTGATAATATAGTGTATTATTTACTCATCCAATCATTATGATTTTTACATGCAAACATATTATTCACTCATATAATCATTATGATTTTTACATTTATACCATTCACTCATCCAGTCATTGATTTTTACATGTTAATGAAATTTATTCAAATGGAAGTTAGTATCACAGAATGAGTAGTTGGCTTGCATGTGTGAGCTTCTATAATATTGTAGCTCAGTCTTACTGTAGCCCCAATGAGATTTAGCACATTTCCTTTAAAAAATAATGCTCAGTTTTCTGTACTACATAATTTTAAGGGAAAACCTAGAAATGATCCAGATAATTGTAACTGATGGCATGAGTCATTCATTTTTGGGAGTTCATTCATCATATACTGATGTCATTCGAATGAATGGTCGTTCACTTTCACTCTTAGTTGTCACACTATGTCACTAAACAAATCATTTTCTGCTCTGAAAATTATGTAAATCTGTGCCTACAATTTTACTATGAATATCATATTCTTGAATTTTTAAAACATAATTTGTCTTTCACAAGTAGAATATCACCATATGCATTGGCCATGATTTATTTGCATAAATGATTTATTTTGATCTCCAGGAAGTTGGACTCCATTTATTACTCGTTCAGTTTTCATGTAGTTTAGAAATTTATTATAAATTGTATATAAAGATGGGTGATAAAGAGCAACATTGTCTCAGACCAGAAATAGTTTCAAAAAATGATTTTTTTGTTTTGTTCTTAATTTCCAAGCTATCAGTTAATGTGTTTCACCCCAAGTCAAAAACAAGAAAAAACAGAAAAATGTTGAAGTATGTGGAGTATGTAGCAATTATAGGTGCATTTTGAGGAGGACCACGCATTGCCCCCTCACACACACAAAAGCACAAGATGCCCAAATGGAAAAGTAAAATATAATGGGGAGCCAAAGGGCTGTGTACTTACAAGTTAGTAAAATCATGCAATGCATTGATTATGATACGCTTTTCAACATAACAGAAATCATTGCTCAAGTTATGAGGATAATGGCTGTAAAATAAATCTCGCTCCTATGACCTGACCTTTGACCCCATTTCGATGATATTCAACAGAACCGGTAAAGTATACCTCCGGAACAACATGATAAAGTTTTGTCTCAATAGAAGCATTTTTATGCAAGTTATAACGCATAAGGGTGATGGAATGGATCCTGCTTGTATGTCCTGACCTTTGATCCCATTTAGCCCATTTTCAATATTGTTCGTCCCCAGATGATCCCTTACCAGATACTAAAATTTCATCGAAATCGACACATTTTTACGTAAGTTATAACGCATAAGTGCGATGGAATGGATTCTGCTCCTATGTCCTGACCTTTAACCCCATTTTGTCCATTTTCAATAGGTTTCGTCCCCAGGTGGTCCCCTACCACATACTAAAATTTGATTGAAATCGAACCATATTTACGCAAGTTATGACGCATAAGGGCAATAGAATGTATCCCGCTCTTATGTCCTGAGCTTTGACCCCATTTCGTCTATTTTTAATAGGGTTCATCCCCATGGTGGTCCTCTAACACATACTAAAATTTCATCAAAATCGAACCACTTTTACGCGAGTTATTGTGCGAACGGACGGACAAAGCTGGAGCATATACGCTTCTTCAACCTATGGTTGGAAAGCGCAAACAAAGAGTGACATATGCTCCCACTGTTTAAAAGGATTTAATTCCAGTAAATTTCCAGAAAAATGAACAAACTTTATTTATTTTAAAGCAATAAGAAGTAACTCAAGAACAAAGCTATGGACCAAAACAGTGAGGGTACAGGCAAATGACATAATCAGGATAAATATACCCACCAAATGTTGTAAACTCCCTGGCCTAAATGTAACAGTTATAACCTTTCAAAGGTGAACAGCAGGGGGATCACAGTAAGTAAAAAATTCTCCCTACAATGATAAAAGGTATAGAGCCATGGGGCATGTTGCTGAGAGAGTGATGGCATAAACTACTTCTTCTTGGGAGCTCATTCTTTGCAAAAATCCTGTGTTACGCTTTTCAAGGCCACAGCTCTCTTTGGCAAACTGCGCAGAAGAGTGCGAGCTCTCCAAGCATTCACGATGAATTAGCATGTTATGCTATGTCGGTCGACTAATTGCTCCCTCTTGGAAATCTCAGGGTCAATGGGCCGCATCCACTTGACGGGGGCCTAACAAAAGTTCTGCACACTGTCCATTTTTGAGAAAAGTGTGAAGTAACGGAGAAAACTTACTTTATTGCCATTCAATGTATTCCCCTCCACTGCTAATGACAGCTTGCCAGCAGTGAATTAGGTCCTGGATGCCCCGTAGTACACCATTTTTGTTCAGTTGTCGTATTACTCGGGTCACGTCCAATGACAGTTCGTCCAGCGATTCGTAGTGGATGACACTGAGCCAAATTTTTAACTTTGGGAAAAGATCAAAGTCGGGTGAAGTGAGATCAGGGCTGTATGGTGGGCGGGATAAAGTTTCCCAGCCATATTTCGACAAAAGTCCTCATATTGACGCTGCACCATGACACGATGCATTGTCATGCAGCAAGATCACTCCTGCTTCCAATAAATTGAGGCGATTTTGACGAATTTTCAGTCTCAACTTTGTCCTCAGAAAGAAATTGTGCTTCGATCAAGAGTTCCTTCTTCACAAACTTCTTGCAAGGCAGTGAGGATCTGTGCCTGAGTTTTTCCCTGCAGAGTTTCTATTTTCATGTACGAGTGTATACACAATCATTTTCCCGATTGCATCATCCGCTTCCGTTTTAGAATAACGTGTGCAGAACTTTTGTTATGATCCTTGTACATAGGGTTTTCATAAACCAGTGATCTCTCGGTATATGTTGGGTCTTTTGATTTTCTAAAGTGAAATAAGTGACAAATTAAGTAGAATGATTTATGTTTAGAATTTTACTTATTCTTTATGATGTGCACATCAATTTAATGAAATACTTTTAAGTGATTAATACAGGGATCGCATTTCTCCTAAAATTCCTAAAATTCCTAATATTTTGTGACCCTCCTTAAATTCCTAAAATTATAACTAAAATTTGCTATTCTTCCTAAAATTTTTGTAAGCTTATTTATTAAAAATATAACCGTTATTAACGCCAATAAATTTACCATTACAGTAAGGTAAGAAGACCTGTTATTGTAGAAACACAGCCTATATGGTGTGCTGCTGAAGGGAGGGAAAATGACGCCATCGAGATGCACTTGCTTCGGGGCGGGCGCTCCACTTTTGTGCCTTCGGACAGTTTTCAAGAGTAACAAGAGATCTAAGGGAAAAGGGGAGGGGTCATTTTCATCCCTGGTTTGCGCTTTGCAGACGAACTCAGTGGCACGCAGAAGATCATACTTTATTTTTGAACATGCCTCGTGGAACCTCCTCTTTCTGCTGATGTTTTGTTATTGTAAACCGCAGGTGGGTGGAAGCAAAGAGGAAACATGTGGTCACCTTCCGTAACCTCCTTTAATGACGATGGGATGGTAGCTGAGTGTTATCGTGGCAGGCAGTAGAGCACGTGATCATTGACCTTTGATCGTGCGTCGGCGACAGCGACCTTGATACGCAATATATCTCGGCTCCGACTCGCTTTGACTGAACTTGCGTGAGATGCGTATGATAGTTTCTGGCTTTGCGTCTTTTATGGTGTTCTCTGTGCTGTGTGCAGGTTCAGTTCTCTAGTGGTGACTTGCTTTTTTTTTTTTTCTATCTTCTGACATCCTCGCAGCCAAACTTCGGGAAGTTGTCTGGTTTTGCAATATTGGAACGTGTTTTTGTACTTCCCTTTCATTTTATGGTTAGTAATACAAGTGTTTAAGATGCCTAAATCCAAAACGAAATTTCAAGATGCATGGCTCGCCAAAGAATTGGACGGAGTGAAGTTGAAAGAATGGTGTTCTGCAACTGAAACAATATTTTCTGCTAAGTGTATATTGTGTTCAGAAATTTTCAATATTTCTAATGGTGGCTTTTCACAAGTAAAAGCACATCATAAAGGAAAAAACATTTGCAGAAATTTCAAAGTAAATTTCAAAATAAGTCCATCCTGAAAGCCTTTGGAGGACAGGATCTTCAGCCCAAAACAAATATTAGTGAAGTACTGAGTCATGATTTACAGTTGGCTAAAGCCGAAGCATTATGGGCCATGAAAGTTGCTAAGGACAATATGTCTTTTGTTTCATGCACTGAAACAGTTGAACTGTTCAAAGAAATGTTTCCTGATTCTGCTATTGCAGCCAAAATGCAACTTAAAGAAAAAAGTTGCTTATGTGATATCACATGGATTGTCAAAATATTTTGAAGAGGATTTGAAAAAAGACATTGCAACTAGTAGCCCAGGAAAGGTTACTATTGCATTTGATGAAACTACAAATGCGCAAGTGAAACGGCAGTTGGATGTGTATCTCAGGTACTGGTCTTCAGAAATAAATTCAGTTTCTTGCCGATACCTAACAAGCGTTTTTCTGGGTCATGCAACAGCAGATATTTTGCTAAAAGAAATTCTTGATGTGTTATCGTCCTTCAATATTTCGTTGAACAGAATTATTTGTGTATCCATGGACAGCCCAAATGTAAATAAGTGCTTTTACGCAAATTCAATGAAGTTGTAAAACAAGAAACAGGCCAGAAATCTTTTAAACTAGGTTTTTGCAACCTGCGTGTTGTTAGTAATGCATTTAAAATTTTTTTGACAAGCTTAAATATAGATTTTGACGAATTTGCTACTGATATGCATTACTTTTTAAAGAGTAGTGCTGCAAGACGAGAGGATTATAAATCTGTCCAGGATATAACATTGGTCACAGCCAAATTTCTTTTTGCGTCATGTCAGCAACAGATGGTTAACCGTTGGTTCTGTAGCCCAGAGGCTCTTGGATCAATGGCTAAATATTACAGAATATTTTTTAAACTTCTTGCCATCTCAAAAAATATTTGAAAAACAACTACGCAATTCAGCAAGGTATAAAATAATTCACTGTTTCCTGAAAAATGAGCTAACTCCTTGCTATTTAGCATTAATTTCATTTTCACACCAAAATTTTGAAAAGTTTTCATTATGTTATCAGAGTGAAGAACCAAAAATACACCACTTATATTCTGATTTAAATACTTTAATGAGGAATGTTATGGCTCAGTTTATCCAAGATGATGTTATTGCAGGGAAATTTGGAGAAGACCTAAAGAATGTAGATTTTGAAAACAAAAATTCATGGAAAAAACTAGGGGAGTTAGAAATTAGTATGAAGACAAAATATCTCCTCAGGAATGTTCAGGAGACCAGGCAGAAATTATTTCTCTTAGATGTAAGATCATCACTAATTGCAACCACAAAATATTTAAAGTCAAATTTGCCATTCTGCAATCAAAAGCTAAGAGACATAGAAGTTTTAAAGGTAAAAGAACCAAAGAAAGAGTCAACTCAACTTTCAGTCACTGAAGGACTTTCGGAAATAACCAGAATTTCAAGTGTTTTGCATCTTTCTGGGGAACAAATTGATAGAGTAAGAGAAGAGTGGAAACTTTTAAATTCTGATAAGCCATCTCTAGATGAACTAGTGAAATTTTCAGAGGAAGGGCATATTCCAGTGCGGATTGATCATTACTGGCGTAATATATTTAGTATTAAAGACTCTAGCGGAAAAGAAAAATACTCAAATCTTGCTAAACTCATCAAGTCAATTTTAGTTTTACCTCATGGTAATGCTGATGCAGAAAGGGGATTTTCGGTTAACACTGCTCTGTTAAGGAAGGACAAGGCTAAATTAAAAGACTCAACTATAACATCATTAAGAATAGTTAAAGGGGCCATTAAACACTATGGATGTGTAAGTAAAGTTCCCATAACAAGAAATTTGTTAAATAGTGTTCGTGATTCACATAAATTTTATAAAGAGTATGTTGATAAGCTGAAGGAAGAAGAATAAAAAAAGGTAAAAGAAAGGAAGCAGAAAGAGAGGGAAAATAAGGAAAAGCAGCTAGAGAAAAAAGAAAAGCTGAGTTTGATGACAAAATAAAAGAAAATGATGCAGAAATAAATAGGCTTAAAAAAGATAAAGAAGCCTCCCTAGCAGTAATTCAAGAGGGAACAGAAAGAATGAGAAAAGCTGTAGAAAAACAAAATACTGTTGAAATAGCAGTTGCCTCTAACTTGATCATACAAGGTTCAGCTGAAATAAAGAAAACTGAAAGTAAATTAGTTGTGTTGGAAGCAGAAAAAGATAGGCTTATCAGGAAAAGGTTGAAACAATAATATGAAAAAAGTAATTCAGTGAACAATTGTACATAGTTCTTGGTTTTTAATTACCTTTTAGGATATTATAATTTAATGTGAAACCTGAAAACTTTACTGTGAAAATCGTGAATTGCTTCTGGTTCAACAGCATATTAATGTTCAAAGTGAAACTTGAATGTGGTAAATATACTTGAATATGATAATAACACGTGAAAAGATAAGAACTGAACATTAGAAGTAAATCATACTTAAACTTTAGACATTAGACGTTATGCAAAAAATTTGGGTGTGAACTTCGACTATATATACTAATGGACTGAGCATTGGCAATAGCTGCATCAAAGCCGCCATGGCTCCAACATTGGGCACGTCATCATCAGACTCCAAATTTCGTGTAAAAATGCTGTTATGATTACTAATTTACGCTGCAGAACTTCAGTGTTTTCGGTGTATTATGTGAATGCGCCTCATATATAATGAAAACTCTTCAGGTAAGTTTACTTATGAGCTATATACATGCATGATCGGGTTGTTTACATTTCGTGATTTATAATGTGATGAACATTTGCGAAGAATTTGGAACATGCATTCCATTTTTTTTTCTTAAGTTACTATATTTTTATATCAATAGCTGCAAGTTTCTGGTTAAGTAATTGAACTTTATTGACTTAGGTATTTAATTCGTTTCTTACCCATGAAAAATCATAGAACTTCCTTTACTATATCGCTTAGAGCAACCATAAGCACAGCAGGTGTAACCCATCTTTTTGACTGATGTCATGTGATTTTATGTTGGAGCCAGAAATTTTGATGTCATGCGCAGTCTATCAGTATATATGGTTGAAGGGTGTGAAGCAAACTCTTTACAATGTATACGAAGTTGTTTTACTAGATGTATACAAATATACATCTAGTTTTTATTGAAATACACTCCTAAAATTTTCCTAAAATTTTTCCAAAAATTCCTAAAATTCCTACCTAAAATTTTCCAGAAGTATGCTATGATCCCTGTTAATAGAACTTCTAAGGTCCAGCTTTTCACCAAACATGATAAAATGCCAGATTGATGACATAGGTAATTGCTGTGATAAGAGGTTAAGTAATTTTATTTTATGTCAAATCAACATTCATTTGAGAACAGTTGCGTAGTCACTGACATTGAAAGTGCTGTGTAACTGTTGTAGTGAAACATGCATGAAATTTTTAAAATTTGTTATGTATTTTGTATTCCAGATTAGAATATGATGCCTACAGAACTGATTTAGATGAGTTGGTACAAACTAATCAGGGTAATGTGATGTCTTCAAAAGTTGAGGAAGCTAGGAAAAATTTCAGTGTCCACAAAGAAAAGTATGAACGGCTTCGTGCTGATGTTGCCATTAAAATGAAGTTTTTGGATGAAAATAAGGTAGGATAATTCATGAACAGTCAGATTTTTGTCAGCATCTTTTGATAATTTATGTTGTTTTACAGGTTTATTGTCAGCGGCTGTAACACTATTACAAAAGCTGGTCATGAAGAAATCTGAAGGACAGGTCCAACAGATAATATTACAACCTAATAATTGAAAAGACAGTCTCATAAATTTGCAGTTGGTCTAGTAACAAATAAATTTTATTTTGCCCGTTTAAAGTTTGAATTTAAAATGCAGCAAATGGAAGTATTGTTATGTTTATATATGATTTCAAACCTAGTTCCATTCTCCACATCTTAATTTCAAACTCTGAATGGGTTCTATATTTGTCTAATGTTGCCTAAATTAAGCCTCCCATTGACGGGCAAAAGCTCAAAAAAATGAAATATCTTTGTTACTACACCAATTGCTTATTTACACTGCTGGCCACCCAAAATGCAACACCAAGAAGGACGAGATAGCAAAGCCAGATTTACTGGACACATAACAACAGATACAAAGATGAAACGATTGAGCTTACAGGCCCGTGCGACTTGCGGAACACGCAGACATCAATAGTTCGTGTGGCCCGCATGGCTGGCAATAACGGCCGCTACACGCCGCAGCATCGAACGAAAGAGGCTTTGGATGTGGGCTTGGGGTATGTCGGTCAAGGCTGCTTCCACACGTTGCCACAGTTCATCAGTCGTAGCCGCGGGTGGTACTTGTCGGGCCACTCGGTTGCCGATCAGCGACCAGACGTGTTCGATGGGTGACATATCGGGAGAACAGGCGGACCACGGCAGCAGTGACACCTGGTAGGCCGTGAAGAATTGTTGCACAATGCGTGCCACGTGCGGGCGCGCATTGTCCTGTTGAAATGGGGCCACTGGCAGGTCCTGCAAATAAGGGAGGACTACAGGCTCCAAAATGCCGGAGATGTAGCGGTGGCTGTTGAGTGTACCGCCGATGCGTACCAGAGGGGTGCGGGCGTCATATCCAATTGCGCCCCAAACCATAACACCAGGCGACGGACCGGTATGGCAATGCATAATGCAGCGTCATACAGTCTCTCACCGCGGTGCCACCACACGCGGATCCAACCATTGTGGTGTTGCAGACAGAAATGGGATTCATCGGAGAAGACAATGTCGTGCCATTCCGTAGTCCACGTGCGGCGTTCAACGGCCCACTGCCGCTGCACTCGTCGGTGGTGTAACGTCAATAGTAATCGAAGCATTGGGCGCAGTGCGACAAGTCTTTGCTCCTGCAGACGACGTCAAACGGTACGTGCTAACACAGGTTGTAGCGCAACACACCCTTATTCCTGTGCTACCGTTCGTAATGTGGCGGTGTGAGCCGTCAATGCCCGCCGCACAACATGCCGGTCCTCTCGTTCAGTGGTGTGCCGCGGCTGCGGCAATCGCTCACGTCAGTCCGCCCGTCCCTCCAGCACCCACCAAATCCATACTCGCCTCACTGTGGCTGAATGTCGTCCCACACTGGCGGCGGTGTCTCAGTATGATAAACCGCTGTCGCGATAAGCCACTATTCGTCCACTGTCGAACTCCGAAACGTGTTGAAATGACTGCTGTATTCTACGACGAGGCATCGGGAAGCTTCCCACGCACAGGTCCGGCAGCACAACACACTTCCACTACTTGCACCCCGCCTTCTGTGCACCCTTCTTATAGTGCTTCTCGGTGGCGTGCAGGGCGCACATGATTTGTATATGCCCTGCAATGCTAATCGTTTGCATGTCCTCTTGCGGGCGATGCATGCTGCGAATTTCAGGCCAATGGGATGCTTCCTTCTTGGTGTTGCATTTTGGGTGGCCAGCAGTGTATGAGATACTATCGTCTTTTCAATTATGACTGGAGCTATAGAAATTTTACACACAGAAATGGGATAATAATTCTTGTCAGAGGTGGTTGTTTCAGCTCTAAAAACTGAAAAACAACCAAAAAAAAAAAAAAAAAAAAACATAATTCCTTCTGCCCCACTGAGTGCCCTGTGGAAGCAATCTGTAAAATGGTTTTCGGGATAGCTAAAAACAGCTACCGTATATACTCGCGTATAAGTCGACTCCCCCAGGAAAAAATCATAAGAAATCGGAAACTCGCGTATAAGTCGATCCCGGAATGAGAAAAAAAAAAAAATTTCAATGAATTTATTCAAAAACATTTGAAAATGAAAAAAATTATATTTATAATACTAAATTTAATTTGCATACCCCAAAACTTCATCGGAACCCTTCAAAATCCGATTCCGAGTTAGACTCGCCAAACAGTTCAAAAAGTCTTTCTCCGTCATCGGCGTGTCATCATAAACATCAGTATTCCCATCTATGCCTGTGTCATCAGAATCACTGTCATCATCACTCATAAAAATCTCATCATCCTCTGTGCCATCAAGTTTGTTACTAATGCAACATTTCTTGAATGATTTCACGACCATTTCTGCAGGTATCGCATCCCAAGCATCCTTGACCCATCGCACAATCAAAACGATATCCGGCTTCTTTAGATTTCTGCCCTTGGTTTCAGTCTGCAAATTGGAACTTATCTAATCTGCCCAATACCTCCGCACATTGTCCTTGAAGGGCTTATTAAGGCAGACATCTAGTGGTTGAAGAACAGATGGCAACCCACCTGGGATGACAGCAAGAGTTGTTTTTGAATTTTCTGCAGTTTTTTTCACTTCTGCACAACGGTGTGCAACAAACATATCCCACACCAAAAGAGGTTTGCTCAAAAGTGCACCTGGCCTTTTTTTTGTTCCACACATTCTTTTTAACCAGTCAATTGTTCCGGATTCATTCATCCATCCTTTTTCATGGGCACGAACGAGCACACCAGACGGAAAGACAACGCTTTTCGGCAGAGTTTTGCGTTTGAAAATAATTACCGGAGGTAGCTTACTGCTGTCGGCCAAACAGGAAAGAAAAACCGTGAAACTGGATTTTTCGTGGCCAGTCGTTTTGATCAAGATATTTTTTCGCCCTTTTGGTTCACCGTCTTATTTCCAGGAAGGTCGAAACACATGGCGGTTTCATCCATGTTCCCTATTTGGGAAAGTTCAAAAGCAGTCTCTTTTCTCTTTTGAATTACATACTTTTGAAATTCCATTATCTTTGCTTCGAGGTCACGAGGTAACTTTTGTGCAATTTTGGTGCGCTGGCGTAGACACAGCCCATAGCGGTTCATGAACCTTGTGCACCAACCTGGTGAGGCACAAAAAGTGTTATTTGCGGCTGCAAACTTTTCATCTTTTGGGAGCTTCATTGCTTGCAAACGTATACCAGTTCGCGTTACAATGTAACCATTTTGTCTGCAGCCCACAATACAATCATTCAAGATACTTTCCAGCTCTGGGAAAGATGTCGTTCCACGGCGCAGCGCCTTTTGCGATTTTGGGATTTTCACCAAGTCCGTTTTTTTACGCCAATCTCGAATCAGTTTTTCGTTAATGCCGAATTGACGTGAAGCAGCACAGTTGTTAGTATTTTCTGCAAAAGAAACCACTTTCAACTTGAATCCTGCGTTATAGGACATCCATCCGTTTCTTTACACAATCCGTTTCGCCCATAATAGGAGAAGCGAGACACGTGCGATTAAGAACAAGCAACACCTAACACTGGCTGTCGCATGGCTCCGTTACGTCGAAGGTCAGCACAATCAACTGGTAGTCGGAAGGGTGGAGCTTTCTATGCGCGGCTGTGACTGTGCTGTGGATACGCAAAGCCAGGAGAGAGGAGACTTTTCAAAGCGCGGATAAATTCGGAGGGTCGCGATTTCGTAATTCTACCACATCGGTGTTTTTTCTTTCTTTCTTTCTTTCTTTCGGAGGGTTGCGATTTCGTAATTAATACCGCATCGGCATTTTTATTTCTTTTGGGATGGATTGCCTTTTGCCTCACGGGAAGAACTTTTGGACTTACGATTTTTTTAAACCCCGCATATAAGTCGACCCCATTACTTTGAAGCTCTCATTTTGTCCCAAATTTCTCGACTTATACTCGAGTATATGCGGTACTTTGTTTTTTGTCCAAAATTTTGTTTTAATCATGAAATCTATTCTCCATATAGGTAATTTATGCAAGTTTAGTAGTAGCAAAGTAGAAGTGATACAGAGTCTTTAATACTTGATGAATAGGCATAGTTTTCCAATTTGTGGAACATTATGTGTATTAATAGTCCAAAAAGTCCTGCTTTTTAAAGTGGGCCCAAATCTGGACAAGCCTCAGACGTAGGTTCAGTATGTGACGTGATTATTAAATTTTGGCCATTATCTTATATTCAACATTTCAAATCTTATAGGAAAGATTGGTATGTTTATTAAGCACATGCGCGCACACACACACACACACACACACACATTTAGTTGATGAAATCAATTTCAAGATGGAGACAAATAAAACACAGAGCTTTAGTGTAGCATTTTTGTTGTGGTTTATGTTTTCACTTTTTGTGGTATGCATAATTGCACCTTTGTTTAAGTATAAGAACTCTGTGTGCATTGCCTGCCATAGATGACACTCAGGAAGGCAATCCATTTAATTCTTGTGGATCACACTGCAGAAAGAATTTTATATCTATCATCCTATAATTATGTACATTTTTGTAACCATGGATTTACATAACAAAGTGTGCACACACACTCACTCACTCACTCACTCACTATTGAATTGGCATTGTATGTACTATCAAAGTGCTTCTAAATGTGTGATAGCATAAGGATGTAGTTTTTAATTTTGTTATGGAAATCGCTGATTGACAACAAGGGTACTGTTTTTTCTTTAAAGTTCCTTCTCTTGGTTATTGACCTAATTAAAGAATTATAGTAACATTGTTTTAAATTCTGTATGTGACTTCATGACACAGGAAGGGAGATGTGCTCAAAGATATATTGGTGACTGTGGTGCCCTGTTGCTTGCTGGAAAGCTGGAGACATTCATCTTTTACGTGGGTTTTGGCTGCACTCCAGTATCATATGTTTATAGCTTAAGGCTGAAATTGAAGTCTACACCAGCTGGCTCCACATGCTAAGGGAGCACAGTGTAGAACATTCCCTTTGATGCTGTGCGGTGGACAACCACTAACAGCTGCTGTGATTGGCCAAGATTGTTTGCTTAATGTGCAATCGTCAATTTTGCATGAGAGTTGTATGTTGCTGACTTGCTGTATGTTGCTGACTTGCGGGTTAGAACAGGTGAGACCCATACCAAAGGTCTTCAAGTAATGGAAAACAGCTGCGTTGGGGTCCTCCGGCAGTAAGGCTCTTCAGGTCAAACAAGCAATAATCCTTTCCTTGATTCAAGAATGATTTACAGGTGAATAGCTTGAATAAAGAATTTTCACTTACTGCAAAGAGTGTCTGAAATTCAGAAGGCTGGTGATGAGTTGTGATTAGTAATTGTGCCATCATCCTTAAGAAGAGCATGTACTGGGTCACACACAAATAAAAATTATTTTCTGTGAAATCCAAAAATGCCTTAACTCAAAACATTCATCATCATCATCATTGTCAACCATTATCAATCCACTGCTGGACGAAGGTCTCCCCAAGTTTCCTCCACAACGGTCTGTCTTGTGCCAGTCTCCTCCATGTCACTCCCGCATATTTACGAATTTCATCCACCCATCTCCCATGTGGTCTTTTTCTGGGTCTTTTCCTGTCCCTTGGAATCCAATTTAAAATTTCGGCTGTCCATCGATGGTCTGTCCTTCTGGCAGTATGTCCAGCCCATTGCCATTTCAGGGATTTAACCCTGATCATGATGTCTTCCACTCTCGTCATTTTCGGATCCACGAGTTTCTCTTCTTATCTCTCCTGGTTATACCAAGCATGCACCTCTCCATGCTACTTTGAGTTGTCTGCAGCCTTTGTATGTCTCTTTTAGTTAAGGTCCACGTCTCTGCACCATACGTAAGCACTGGAAGGATGCATTGATCAAACACTTTTCTTTTAAGACATAATGGCATATTGCTCTTGAAAATTATGCTGTTTCTTCCAAAAGCTCTCCAGGCAAGTTTTGTACGCCGATTAATTTCTTCATCAATGTGACCCTCACTTGATATCTGCTGTCCAAGATAAACATACGTATCTGTTATCTCCAGTTTTTCTCCATCAATCGATAAATCTTCATTTCTTGTAAAAGCATTGAACATCACTTTTGTCTTCTGAAAGTTCATTTTTAATCCCACTTCTTTACTCTTGTCAGCAAGTTCCTGGATCATACTCTGCAGCTCTGATGGGGTAGTTGCAAAAATGACTACGTCATCAGCAAAACGAAGGTGGGTTAGGTAATCTCCATTAATCTTTATCCCTTTGTTTTCCCAGTTCAGTGATTGAAAGACATTTTCCAATGTGGCATTAAAGAGCTTCGGAGATATGGTGTCACCTTGTCTCACTCCCTTTCCAATTTTTATGTGTGTTGTATTTTCAAACAGCCGAATCTTTGCACTTGCATTTTCATAGATGTTATTAATAATATTAATGTATGCATCTTCAATACCGCAGGATTTCAGAGCCGTGGTAACTGCTGATGGTTTCACTGAATCAAAGGCTTTTTCATAATCGATAAAAGCCATGCACAATGGAAGTTCATATTCCCTCGCTCTTTCAATTAGTTCTCTCAGTACGTGGATATGATCTATTGTGCTGTAGCCACTCCTGAATCCAGCTTGTTCTCTCGGTTGAGCCATGTCCAGTGTTACCTTCAAGCGGTGTGAAAGAACTTTAGTGAAGATTTTATAAACCACTGATAGGAGGCTGATAGGTCTGTAGTTCCTGAGATCCTCAATGTCACCTTTTTTATGTAGCAGGATCATTGTAGCATTGTTCCAATCCTCAGGAATCTTCCCTTCATTAAGGCATCGAGTGAAAATTTGGGCGAGTACTGTTTCGATTTCTCCACTTGCTTCTTGTATGATGTCTATAGTAATTCCATCTTCTCCTGGAGCTTTCCCCCGCTTCATGTTCTTGATTGCATGAGCAACTTCTGCTGGGAGGACTGGAAGAACTCTGGTACCTTTCATGATGTCTGGAGTACATGTATCATCCTTTTCATATAATTTGGAGTAGAAATCTTTCACTCTTGTCAAAATTTCGCCTCTATTTCTTGTTATAGAACCATCTTCTTTTCTCAGAGCCATAATCTGTTTTCTTCCCTTACTGAGATGTCCCTTTACTATCTTAAGGCTTTGGTTGTTTTCAATTGCTTTCCTCACTAGCTCACAGTTGAATTTCCTTACGTCTTCAGTGATACTTTTTCGTGTTGTCTTGCATAACTCTATATATTCCACTTTGGAAGTCACATCTTCTTTAGTTGTCCTCATCTCTCTTCTTTTTTTTGCATCAACATTTTGGTTTTTCCTGATAATTTGTTCACATGCAACTTGTTCTTAGACCCAGCTAATTTTGTTGCTGTTTCCATTAGAGCTTTGGTTACTTTTCTGTTAACTTCCGAAATATCCACTTCTTCCGATGTTAGGCTTTCTAAAGCAGAGAATCTGTTCTTCAGTTCCAACTTGAAAGTATTATGGTGTTTTTTAAGGTTGGTTATGTCAATACATTTTGTTTGTCTTATGAGCTTGCCACGTTCCAGTTTAGTGTTGAGGTGCATCTTACATCTCACCAATCTATGGTCACTACCTGTGTTGAACTTGTTCAGCACACTGCAGTCTTCGATGACCAATTTTTTGTTACACATAATAAAATCAATTTCACTTGTCGTTCCAATTGGATGTCTCCATGTCCATTTCCTGTGTGGCTTTTTCTTGAAAAGGAGTTCAAGATGAAAAATCCTTCTGCCTCTGCAAACTCAACGAGAGTATTTCCACGCTGGTTTCTGTTGCCGTGACCGAATTTACCTACTGAAGTTTCATTCTGTTGCCGTTGCCCTATTTTTGCATTGAAATCTCCCATAATTATCTTCAAGTGCTGCTTACCTTTATTATTTAGATGACGAATTTCCTCATAAAATTCTTCAATTTCTTCTTCAGGATGACTTGTGGTGGGTGCATAAGTTTGAATAATCTGAGCCTGGTATCTTCTCGATAGTTGGATAACGAGTCGTGCAGCTCTGTCAGAGGAACTTTCAACTTCTACCACTTTTATTATAGTGTAATTAATTGAAAGAGCGAGGGAATATGAACTCCCATTATGTATGGCATTTGTTGATTATGAAAAGGCCTTTGATTCTTTGTTTTGAAATCTTGCAGTACTGAAGATGCATACTTTAGCGTTATTCTAACATCTATGAAAATGCAAAAGGTTTGGCTATTTGAGGATACAACACCAATAAAAATTGGAAAGGGAGTGAAACAAAGTGGCACCATATTTTCCAAACTCTTTAATGCTACATTGCAAAATGTCTTTTAATCATTGAACTGGGAAAGCAAATGGATAAAGATTAATGGAGATTATTTATTTAACTCATTATTTAACTCGCTTTTGTTTTGCTGATGTCATTTTTGCAACTACCCCTTTTGAACTTCAAAGTATAATCTGGGATCTTGCTGACAAGAGTAGAGAAGTGGGATTAAAAATGAACTTTCAGAAGACAAAACTGATGTACAATGCTTTCACAAGAAATGAAGATTTATTGATTGATGGGGAAAAGCTGGTGATAACTGATTCCTACATTTACCGTGGGCAGCAGACGGGTCGTTTAAAGTTTTTGCCAATTTATTCGCCAAATACAATTTTTATCGCCAAACTGTTATAACAGTACAAAAATGAAATCGCCAAAACGATTTTTTTTTGCAAATTGTGATGATGGCGATCAGCAGCGTGACCCCTGGCAGCAGATATCAGCGAGGGTCACATTGATGAAGAAATTAATCAGCGTATGAAACTTGTTGGAGAGCTTCTGAAGAAACAGTACAGTTTTTAAGAGCAATGTGCCATTGTGTCTTAAAATAAAAGTGTTTAATCAGTGCATCCTTCCAGTTCTTGTGTATGGAGCAGAGATGTGGACCTTAACTAAAAAAGATATACAAAGACTGCAGACAACTGAAAGAAGTGTGGAGTGATGCATGCTTCGTGTAACTAGGAAAGATAAGAGGGAACTCGTGGATAAGGAAAGCAACAAGAGTGGAAGACACGATCAGAGTAAAATCCCTGAAATGGCAATGAGCTGGACATATTTCCAGGATAACGGACCACCGCTGGACAACATAAATTTTAGAGTGGATTCCAAGGGGACAGGAAAAGACCCAAAAGAAATCCATGTGGGAGATGGGTGGATGAAATTCAAAAGCATGCAGGAGTGACATGGAGAAGACTGGCCCAAGACAGTCCATTATGGAAGAAACTTGGGGAGACTTTCATCCAGCAGTGGATTGATAATGGTTGACAATGATGATGATACTGGCAACATGTCCAGCCCATTGCCATTTGAGGGATTTTACTCTGATCTTGATGTCATTCTCTCTTGTCATTTTCCTTATCCATGAGTTCCTCTTATCTCTCCTGTTTACCCCAAGCATGCGTCTCTCCATGCCTCTTTCAGTTGTCTACAGTCTCTGTACGTCTTTTTTAGTTAAGGTCCATGTCTCTACTCCGTGTGTAAGCACTAGAAGGATGCATTAATTAAACACTTCTTTTAAGGGATAATGACATATTGCTCTTAAAAATTGTATTGTTTCTTCCAAAAGCTCTCCAACCTATTTTATATGGTGATTAATTTCTTCATCAATGTAACCCTTGTTTGATATCTGTTGTCCATGGAAAATGTATGTATCGATTGCCTCAAGCTTTTCCCCATCAATAGCAAAATCTTCATTTCTTGAAAAAGCATTGTACATCAGTTTTGTCTTCTGAAAGTTCATTTTTAATGCCACTTCTTTACTCTGGTCAGCAAGTTCTTCCGCAGCTCTGAAGAGGTAGTTGCAAAAATGATTTTCATCAGCAAAACGAAGATGAGTTAAATAAATAATCTCCATTAATCTTTATCCCTTTGTTTTCCCAGTTCAATGATTGAAATACATTTTGCAATGTGGCATTAAAGAGTTTGGGAGATATGGTGTCACCTTGTCTCCTTTTTCAATTTTTATTGGTGCTATATCCTCAAGTAGTCTAACCTTAGCACTTGCATTTTCATAGATGTTACTAATAACACTAATGCATGCATCTTCAATACCGCAGGGTTTCAAAGTCATTGTAACTGCTGATGGTTTCACGGAATCAAAAGCCCTTTTCATAATCCATAACTGCGTGGGACAGAATAAAAACAATGCTGTTCTGCCATACTGTTCATGGAGAGTTGCTAAGGGTTTGAACAAAAATCCAAACTTTTTGTTGGTTGGACACACTAAATTTCCCCATGATAGAATGGAATTTTTAAACAGAAACATGCCTATTTGATTGTGGACATTTTAATTGATGTACAATCATGTGTTATCAACTCTACTAAGAGTGGGAAAAACAAAGCTATGGTAATGTATGACATTACTGACCAAAAGAACGTTGCCTGGTACGAATGGAACACATACCTGTCAAAATACTACAATGCTATACCAGGAATTTCTAAATTTCATCATTTTCCTATTAAGTCTGAGAATCCTACTGTAGTGGAATGCAGAGTTCTAGTCAACAGTCCAGCACAGAATTTTATAATTCTTAAGAAAGATGCTACTATCAATGATATCACTGGCATGCCAGACATTCTAGTTTCACCAGGGCTAACACTTGCATGGAAGTGATATCTCTTTGAAGAAATAGCTCCTATCTGCAGCACTAGACTTGAGGCTAGTCTTACCTGCCAAGAGCCACCTCAGCTGAAGCCTTCTAGTGGAAATGCTGCTGAGGATGAGAGGGTACAAACACCTGCAGTAGTTGACAATGCACTAGAAGCAGCAGGACGATCTGCCTCCTCCAATGCAGGAGGCTCAGTGGAACCACAGCCAAAGAAGGCAACCCCCCCCCCCATAAAAAAAAAAAAACTATACCGTGTGGTAAATGCAACCAACTTGGCCACACAAGATGCACATGCAAGAAATAGACTTCTGGTAAATAGCTGAATTTATGGATGTACAAAAATATTACTGTTACTACAAAAATTCATAATTTAAAAACTGTGTTAGATAAATGCATTTTTTAGTTTAGAAAAGTACAATGCATTTAGAAATACAAAAAAAAAAAAAAAAAAACGAATTTCCATTTTTTGACCTATAAGGTCCCTTCTTGTGTGTCTTCACACATGGCCCCTAGGTCCCTTCTTGTGTGTCTTCACACATGGCTCAATTCTAGAAAAATCATATTTTATGTTCAAGATTTTTTTGTGTTTTACACCCAGAAAAGAGAAGACTGTTTGCTTAGAACTTTCTTGGTGCACTAATGACAGGGACATGTGGACACCGTAAAGACTGATGGAATCATCTTGTAGTTATTGACAGTGTCATCATCATTGTCAATCATTATCAATCCACTGCTGGACAAAAGTCTCCCCAAGTTTCCTCCACAATGGTCTGTCTTGTGCCAGTCTCCTCCATGTCACTCCTGCATACTTTCGAATTTCATCCACCCATTTCCCATGTGGTCTTCTGGGTCTTTTCATGTCCCTTGGAATCCAATCTAAAATTTCGACTGTCCATCGATGATCTGTCCTTCTGGCAGTATGTCCAGCCCATTGCCATTTCAGGGATTTAACTCTGATCATGATGTCTTCCACTCTTGTCATTTTTCGGATCCACGAGTTCCTCTTCTTATCTCTCCTGGTTACACCAAGCATGCACCTCTCCATGCAACTTTGAGTTGTCTGCAGCCTTTGTATGTCTCTTCTAGTTAAGGTCCATGTCTCTGCACCATACGTAAGCACTGGAAGGATGCATTGATCAAACACTTTTCTTTTAAGACATAATGGCATATTGCTCTTGAAAATTATGCTATTTCTTCCAAAAACTCTCCAGGCAAGTTTTGTACGCCGATTAATTTCTTCATCAATGTGACCCTCACTTGATATCTGCTGTCCAAGATAAACGTACGTGCCTGTTATCTCCAGCTTTTCTCCATCAATCAATAAATCTTCATTTCTTGTAAAAGCATTGAACATCACTTTTGTCTTCTGAAAGTTCATTTTTAATCCCACTTCTTAACTCTTGTCAGCAAGTTCCAGGATCATACTCTGCAGCTTTGATGGGGTAGTTGCAAAAATGACTACGTCATCAGCAAAATGAAGGTGGATTAGATAAGCTCCATTAATTTTTATCCCCTTGTTTTCCCAGCTCAGCTGAGAAAACAAGGAAGACACCCTCCAATGTGGCATTAAAGAGCTTCGGAGACATGGTGTCACTTTGTCTCACTCCCTTTCCAATTTTTATGTGTATTGTATTTTCAAACAGCCAAATCTTTGCACTTGCATTTTCATAGAGCCGCTCCGGTGGCGCAGTGGTCTAAGGCGCTGGCCTCTGATCATTTGTCCGTAAGGGGTCCGGGTACGAATCCCGGTCAGGCATGGATGTTGTGTTTGTCTTATGGCACTGGCTCTCTCCCTTCCCTGGAACCAGTGACCCTAAATTAGGGACGGGCGACTGCTTATAGCCCATTGAGTTGCTCACGGTGGTTGTTAAACCTCCAATAAAAAAAAAATCATTTTCATAGATGTTATTAATAATATTAATGTATGCATCTTCAATACCGCAGGATTTCAGAGCCATTGTAACTGCTGATGGTTTCACCGAATCAAAGGCTTTTTCATAATTGATAAAAGCCATGCACAATGGAAGTTCATATTCCCTCGCTCTTTCAATTAGTTCTCTCAGTACGTGGATATGATCTATTGTGCTGTAGCCACTCCTGAATCCAGCTTGTTATCTCGGTTGAGCCATGTCCAGTGTTACCTTCGAGCTGTGTGAAAGAACTTTAGTGAAGATTTTATAAACCACTGATAGGAGGCTGATAGGTCTGTAGTTATCAAGATCCTCAATTCTCACCTTTCTTATGTAGCAGGATCATTGTAGCGGTGTTCCAATCCTCAGTAATCTTCCCTTCATTAAGGCATCGAGTGAAAATTTGGGCGAGTACTGTTTCGATTTCTCCACTTGCTTCTTGTATGATGTCTATAGTAATTCCATCTTCTCCTGGAGCTTTCCCCCGCTTCATGTTCTTGTGTATATTGTATTTTATTGCTAATAACTCAGATGAAGTCAAATTAGAGATAACAAACATCAACAGATATTTTAATGTGTGTCAGTACTTAAATCAGCTAGATCCTTTTGTGTATATTGGTGTATATATCAGGAGAAAACATCCCACTAATGTAAACTCTTAAAAATAGCACATTTGTCAAGTGTCAGAGAAAGGCGTAGTGCACTGAATATGTTTGGCTTGCTTATTGTCAGTTGCTTCCTTCATGTTTGTTGCAAAGGACATCCCAAGTTCAACATTAACTTTCTGTGGGAAAAGACTCTTGTGAGTCGAGACAATGAAAGCCTGTGTTAGACAAAGTGCACGTTTGCATAGAAAGAACTGAATGGGCATGTTTGCATGGAGGGACCTCAGGATGGCTGTCAGGTAAGCAAAGTGGGTCTGTGAATGGAGAGGTTCACAGCAAGTGCCTTTACGAAAGAGAGAGATAGGTGTTTTCTGAATGTCCATTAAGTAGCTTTGAAATGATTCCTGTGTCAAGTGAGAGAAAGATGAAAGCCAGAAGTGTTTAGTGTAATCCTTTAGCTGAGCAGTTAAAGAATTAATGAAAGCAAGAGGTATTGATGTGTCTCATTACATGATTGAACTATCATTTGAGTAGGACCATTAAACCCTTTGCTTCAAATAAATTATGAAGTTTGAATTTCCTGGACTCTGATAATTGACTGCAGGTACGTTGTTTTACTACCTGCCCTGATAAACAGATAATCAATAAAATAGGTGGGGCAGAAGGGTTGTGAGCATCACCACAAATTAGAAGTAATAGGAGGGGTAGAACTACCCCATCCTCACAATGACAGGACATTTTTTCATCCCCTACAAAATAATAGGAAGCTCCATTTACATGCCCTTTGAGACAAAATATGTCTTAACATCAAATCGAACTTCAGTCGTATTTCTTTTCTTTTATGGACAAAAACCTGTTGTAATGGAAAGTTCATAGCTTTTCTTTTTTGAAGCTTATCAGCCCTTTCCAAGGAAATATTCTTTGCTCTTATTGGAAATAGAACAAAGAAACTGAGTTTTCTTTGACATTTCTGGAACATGTAGAAGTGTTACAAATAAACCATCAGTCATGAAAAGAGTACAGAAATTTGCCTCCTGAGCTTTCTTCTTATCATTCCTGAGCTTAGGAAGATTTCCACTGTGCACTAGTGTAACTACTATATCTTGTAAATTTGGAGTTGACAAGATGGCATCAGTCTCTGCAAGATCATGTTACTGAACTGTTTAAGAAGAGAGATGACCTTTGCACTCTTTCAGCTTCACATGAGCTGGCATTATGCAATCATACTGATGTCTTTGCTACTGCAATGATTCTATGATGTGTGCATTGAGAACTGTTTCATTTCTCACTTCTGGAAGCTGCTGAAAGATCATATCCATGACACATGCATATTCATAAACTTAAATTTTGCTCAGCCTCTTTGTCATATAGAAAGAACCCACAAACCTGTAGATAAAGTGTCCAAACTAATGGTTGAGAGAAACTTCTTTAGAATCCTAGGTAGCACTTAGCTTGTTATTTCAATTGATAGTGTTCTACAGTAGTTTCTCTTCAGTGCACCTGCACTTCTGTGTTTTAGTTTGTTTTATGGAGTGCATTAAACATAAAACATGTGTTAGACTTAGACACTAAAATTAAAGTTATTGAAGCAAAAATAAATGAGTTATCAGCACAGAGGCATCATACTTTCATTGTTTCTCATAGAGCTGTTTTTCTTCAAGAAATTTGAAAACTGAATCACTCTCTTGAGAATTGAACCCACATCTCCCGATTCTTGTTAATGGTACCACGCTCAAATGGAAAAGCCACATCCATGACTGGCACGCTTTCATTCATTTGACTGGCACGCCTGATTTCATTTTGAACTTGCTGCCATTACAGAGTGGCTTCAGTTTAAGCATGCTACTAGTACATTGGAAGCATGCTCAAATGGAAATTGGGAAATGGGGTTTCGATTCTTGCTGTAGGGCAGTGTAGTTTTCAAGATTTCTGCAGAAATGGCTCTGTGGGAAATAGCGAAGGATAGTAATATGTGTCTTCATGTACTAGTGAAGAATTGTTTCTTCTTTTGGGTTTCATTTCTCATTAACTTCTGTGATAATTTCAACATGAAAACAAATTATGGAGAAGTTCAAAATCAGAAAAACACTGTTTTTGTGAGATTATGAAAAAGGTAGACAAAATAACAGATGTGCCGTTGAATGGACGTTTTTTGATTGAAAGAAAAATGTGGAAGTCTGGTAATGAGCAGATCAATGAAATTGTTGGGAATTGTTTTTTGATGCAAGTTCCCAAAATTTTCCCATATCTGGGCCTATGTCACAAAGTATATTGAGAATTCGGAAAGAATTATTTTCATACATCTTGCAGATATAGCTTGATAGTTTCAGGTAAAGACATGGGATCAATTTCAAGGAGATTTGCATTGGAGATGAAGATATCTCGATTGAAACAGGAAATGGGCAAACAAATGTAAAGACTTGATTGAAATATATGAATGTTGAAACATAGTGAATGGCAATGAAACTGGTTTATTTTTCTTAGAATGGCAATGAAACTGGTTTATTTTTCTTAGAATGGCAAGGAAATTGGTTTATTTTTCTTAAAATTGATATTGTTACTGTTTAACATGCTCTTAATCAGTGGTAGTTCTTTCACACATCCATATATGCATCTTCACCTATTGTGGTCAAATATTCCTTCAAGCTTGATTATGTCTTGTTTATTGGATGTTGAGCTATTGCCATAATGATCTTGGTTCTTTAGTTTAATTGTTGTGTAGGGCGAGTTTGTCTTGTCTGGATATGGCTTTGAATGATTGGTTCCTGTTTTGGGATTTTTATGGTGGATTTTAATTGATTGTTTTTTCATGTACTATTAACTCCTTGGGTAGTGGTATGGCATAAGGTGTGTTTTCATTATAATAATTAATGCTTGAAATATATAATGATTCCATGTACCAGGTGCTGAATTCAGAATCATCTGTGAAATGATAGTGTCTTCCCAAATGGGAGTGATGTTTTGTATGCATAGTCCATGGAGAGAGCAATAGAAGTGCACATCTTTTGATTTTGAATTTCATTTAAATGCTCCATTGTGCAAGTTATAAGGGACCTTTGGGTGCTGCCCGCATAGTACACTGAGAGCACAGAAATCACGGAATACCTGGTCCCTGTGCAATGCAGCATTGGCACCCCTCTTGCTAGTGAATGAACCTACTGCTTGGCAGGTATATAGGTAGGAGAATATCAGTGCATTTTCATATGTAGTAATTCGATGTCAATATGAATAAAAGTCATGGGTTAATAGCATTTAACAGAGGAATAATAGTGAGTGCCCAACACTTGGGTATCTACATTGCTGAGGTGTACAGGAATTGCAGTATCCCGATTGAACAGTATCGTGAATGTACCAGGAGTATGCCATTTACAGAGTAACATCACATCATGGACAGCACTGTTGGCAGAGAAAGGTGACAGAGGAATGTTGCCGTTGATGTCAGTCTTGCATAGTTGCAACCAACTAGAGAGTGACACTGACTTCAACTAGGGAGGAGCCAGAAATGTTTCCACCAAGACCATCATATTTGCTGCAAGAGGTTATGGAAACCTCTTGCAGCAAATATGATGGTCTTGACCCGCCAGAGTCCCATTGGTAACACCATATTGCCTAACTGTACACCTCGACTAGGCAAAAGAACACAAGCACTGGACCTTGAATGATTGGAAATGGGCCTCCTGGTCTGATTAGTCCTGTTTCCATTTATTTTGCACAGATGGGAGAGTGTGTATCAGGCAGAAACTGCACAAAGCAATGTATCCAGCATATCAACAAGAAACTGTTTAGGTTGATGGGACTTCTTATGGTCTATGGCATGTTCAGTTGGCAAATGCTGAAACCTCTAGTATGTCTAGATGCATCTCTGAACTGTCTACGCTACATGTCCATCCTTGCAGACCATCTACATCTGTTCACAGTTATCATGCACCCACAAGGCAATGGACTCTTCCAGCAGAACAGTATGCCTCCCCACAGAGCCAAGGTGATTAGGACATGGTTAGAAGAGCATTCTGCAGAATTTCCCACCCACGAATGGCCTCCTCTTTCACCTGACAAGAACCCTATGGAAACTCTTTGGGATGCTGTGGGGAGGTCCATTCCAGCTTTGGATCCTCCACCCAAGAACATGATGGAATTATGGACAGTAGTGCAGCAAGCAGGGGTGAAGACACTTGTGGAATGCTTTCGTGACCTAGTGGACTTGGTGCCTTGCCACATAACTGTTTTATCTGGGCAAAATAGTATATGCATTAGTAGATACAATAGGTATCCCATGATTTCTGCCCACTCAGTGTATGTGTGGATTTCCATCAGCAATTGGTATAATATAAATGCCTGTTTTTTCTTGTTTTTTCTTTTTGTAATTTTTAACTTTATCTTGATCTTTTTGATTAGAATGCCAAGATTAGTTATTTTTATATTGATGCATAAGTTGAACTTCTTGGTTATTTGCTTTATTGTGAAATTCATGCTGAATGATTTTTAACTATCTCCACATATTTTGTGCTTCATTGCAAGATACCTCTGCAGACATATTGTATATGTTACTTTCTTCTAGTTCCACACCATCACAGTGCTGTGACCAAGATTTCTTTGTGGAATCTGTATTGTGTTCGCCATAGAGCTGAATATACAGCATATTAAAGAAGTCTTATGTATCATAGGGCACGTATTACAAAACTGCTTCAATATGTTTTCATCGGTTTTATCTTCTATAAAAAATTCCACATTCAGGTCTAATATCTGTATTACTCTTTTGTGATACTGAATACTATTATTTTACCTGATATTTTGTCTCATCATCATCTACCGTTCTCAATCCACCAATGGATGAAGGCCTCTCCATCTCTTCCACAACTCTCTCTCTCTCTCTCTCATTTGAGCAATTCTCTTCCATGTCATTCCCAGCATGCTTGAATTTCACCCACCCATCTCTCATGTAGTCTTCTTCTGGGTCTTTTCTTCACTTTTGGTATCCAGCCTAGTATTTCAATTGTCCAATGGTGGTCAGTTTTTATAGCAATATATCCAGTTCATTTCAACTTAAAAGATCTGTACTTTGATTATGATGTCATCCACTCTTGTCATTTTACGAAGTGGGATGAAAACAAGCCAGTGGAGAAAGTGTAATGCTTTGGACAATCTTCTGCTGGGAAACTAGTCCAGTAGTTCATGTGTGGGAAGCTATGACATCTATGACCTACCTAAACATCATTGCAGACCAAGTACACTCTTTCATGGCAAGTAGTTCATGTGTGGGAAGCTATGACATCTACGACCTACCTAAACATCATTGCAGACCAAGTACACTCTTTCATGGCAACAGTATTCCCCTCTAGAAATTAGTCTTATCTGCAGAATTCTATATTATCCTTCTTTCAGCAGAATAATGCATCATGCTACACTGCCTAGATTGTTTGCGAATGGTTCATGAAAAATGAGGAAGATTTCTAGGTATTGATTGCCCTGGCCACCAGGTTCTCCCGACATCAGTCCACTCAAGCACCGTGGTTTGTGTTGGAACAGCAAATCCGATCTGTGGTGACTCAACCTTGTAACCTATAAGAGTTCAATCAAGGATCTGTTGGTAATCTGATGGTACAAAGACACCTTTAGAAATCTTGTAGTGCCTGTACCTCACCTGGTAAGAGCTGTTTTGGCAGCACGTGAAGGATAAACATCATGTTAGGCAGGTGGTAAAGTTTTTTCTCTTCAGTGCATGTTGATTGGAAAATTGCTTTTCTGTTTTTAGAGACATTGGCATGCCCAGGAATTTTCATTGTGCCCATATATATTTGATTGTCCTTCTGTATTTGGGTACAACATATCTGCTGCTGGAAATGGAGCTCTGCCACCCTGGTGATGCAGTGGTCTAGGCGATGGCTTCTGATCATTCGTCCGAGATGGGTCTGGGTTTGAATCCCGATGCGGCGTGGATGTTGTGTTTGTCTTACGGCACTGGCTCTCTCCCTTCCCTGGAGCCAGTAGCCCTAAATTAGGGATGGGCGACTGCTTACAGCCCATTGAGTTGCTCATGGTGTGCGTTAAACCTCCAACAAAAAAAAAAAAAAAAAAAAAAAAAGTAGTTGTAAGTACATATGAGGTGGAAAAAAGTATGCCTAACTTATATATTTTTGCAATATTGAAAAAAAGGAAATGATATGCATAAAGCAGATAAGACTTCCCTAGATATATTCATGGCAGGCATTGAAAAGCACTAAGTCCCCCCCCCCTCCCTTTAAATATGGTAGTCACTGACAGGCATTCCTATGAAGAAAGACAATTCTGTTTTAGCTGTGAAAGTTAAGTTTTGGGAAGCTTAATGCAAAAGTAGCAGTGAAAGTTCAACTTTTGGGAAGCTTGATGCAAAAAAAAAAAAAAAAAAAAAATGCCTAGCCTGCTCCGACATACAATCTGTAGAGGCATCATCAGCTGGGGGGGGCACACACCCGGCACACGAGCTATTCTAGCGGTGAAAGTTCAACTTTGGGAAGCTTGATGCAAAAAAAAAAAAAAAAAAATTGCCTAGCCTGCTCCGACGTACAATCTGTAGAGGCATCATCAGCTGGGGGGGGGGGGGCACACACCCGGCACACGAGCTATTCTGTAATTTTGTAATGTCGGTTGTCATCCGACCGTTGAGCGGAGGAAAGGGTTAAGTTCAAGATAAGGTTTGTCCTCGTTTGCTCATTTGGCACTGATGTCTGCGCTTGTTTAGGGAACTTTTAAGTTGAATGACCTTGAAAAACATCTCCAGAATTTACAGAGCTTGCTCCTGTTCAGCAGTGGTGATGATGGGCATGCTTTATGTGCAAACTCTGGTTATAATTGATGACATGGCTATTCCTAGACTTAATGCATTACAAATATCTCCAAAATTATGGGTTGTTTTTAAGGAATTAAAGGAATATGCCGAATTTTTGGGTAGCACCCCTACCCTTCCTCAGGACTACAGTCATAGTATTGCCGTTCAGGAGATAAATTCCAACCTTTGAAATAATATTATGTTGTACCTCTTCTTCTCTCTATTCCCAGTAAATCTGACAGATCAACAACATTTTTTCAAAAGAAAATTGTCAGAAGGACCGGAAATAGAGAAAAGAAGAGGTACAACATTAAATGATATGAAAGGTTGGAATTTATCTCACAAATGGCAACACCTATTATAACTGTAGTCCTGAGGAAGGGTGGGAGTGCAATCCCAAAAATTTGACGTATTATTTCTTTTTATTCCTTAAAAAAAACCCCATAATTTGGAGATATTTGTAGTGTAAGTACTACTGTTTGCTTTCCAACTGGAAGTACATAATGTCTCATCACCTTTAATTGTAGGACTATGTGTGGCAATAAACTTGTAATTCAACCTAAATTTGAATTCTTTTTTAAATTGAGCATTCAAAAAGTTTCAGATGTGTCTGTAGATTTGCACTTGTTCCTTGACAGTTAATGAGGTATGACTTGTTTGGAAGCTTGTCTAAACTTGTCATTGCATGTTAAAAACAATGACCATATCGTCATTTCTTTCTTTTCTGGCAGTGCTTAAATTTCAGTCTGGAAATTTTCTGCATTTTTGCTGTGGAGAGTCTATTGAAGATGGAAAGATTTTACATTTTCACAAGGATGGAGCTTGGGGGTGATATAGAAAACCTTCCTGTTGATTTATCACACGTACGATTGTGTAGCAGCATGCACAAATTCAGAGAAAGACAGTAGAACTTTGAAGACTTCCCTTGTGCAGGAAGACGGAAGGAGGCTGTGAACAAGAGAACCATCATTGATGTTCTTGAATTGATTAAGAAAAACCCACACATCACTATTGATTGGCAGTGTGGATACACATCAGTGCATTGATTGGCAGTGTGGATACAATTAATCATCAACATTTAAAGTTCTGTAAGATCTGTGCCAAATAAATACCCCATAAACTGGCAAAAAACAGCAAGAAAAAAAAAAAAAAAAAGAGTTTACTTTTGTAAGGTGATGTTTGCAATGTTTGAATGTAGTAGCCACAAATGGTTAACAGACATTGGCCACAGAAGATGAGATATGGTTTTATTACTATATGATTCCCAGAAAGAGAGATGACTAGGTTTGGGTCATGAAAGGTGAACCACGTTGCCAAACCCTCCGACTAGATTTTTGCTGAAGGAAGTGGACGCTCACATTTTTTTTTTTTTTTTTCCAAGGATTGATAGCCATGGATTCTTTACCTGAAAAGCTGATGATAAATGGCCAACACTACACCAACATTATTTTGCCCAAAATATTTAAGACATCTAACAACAGGCATGTCAAAGGTTTTTCTTTTTCATGACATATCCAGTGCTCACAAAAGGCAGCAAGGTGTACAGCTGATCTGGAGCAGGAAAAAATTAAACAGCTGCCCCATTCCACCTATTTACCTGATCTTGCACCATGTGATTTTTGTATGTTTCCAAAATTACAGAGGAACTTGTTGGGAAGCCTTTTTCAAGAGTGCTAGACTTTGAAAAATGCATTCACTCAGAGTTTTGGAGTATTCCCCATCATTAGTACTGCCAAATGTCCCAGAATTAGAAGAGTTCTGCAACTTTGCACAGGTATTGGAGGAGTATACTTTGAAAGACAATAAAAAGACAATATTTGGACAATAAAAGTTTCATTGAGGTTAGTGTAATGAGTTGTTCTGCAGATGCATGTAAAGAAATTTTCGAATGTCTCTCGAAATTCTTGTTAGATATACAGTGTATTGCAATGTGTATCCTTTTGACATTCTCATTTTAAAATTTCTTGCATTGTACTCAGCAGATTAAGCTTTGAATAGTAATTTGTGATTAATTTTTATTTACTCTTAGTAATAACATTTTATGATATATTAGGTGTGCAACTTAATTCTCGGCCCCTAACCGCAAGCGATCATAGAATGTCAGCAAATGCAAATAGCTGTGTGCGATAATGGCTGATTGCAGCGCCATCCACCAGCTTTCCAGGCAACTGTAACCGCTCACAGCTGTAGTGACAGAAGGGACGAAAGTTGGCGGTGAAAGCAATGTCGTTTGAGAAGCAACATTTGAGGCACTGCCTCCTGTTCGTGTTTCAGCTGAAAAAAAGTGCCGCGGAAGCCCAGCAAATGATCTGTGCTGCTTTGGGTGAGGCTGCTGTGTCCTACAGTATGTGCAAGAAGTGGTTCCAGCAGTTTAAGCAGGGAAATTTTTATCTCCGTGATGCAGAACGTCCAGGACAACCACAGAAAGTTGGCGATAAGGAACTGGAACAACTGTTGAGCACGGATCCCTGTCGCACACAGTCAGAGCTTGCCCAAGAACTCGGAGTAACACTGCAAGCCATTGCAAAGCACCTGCACAAGCTTGGATGGACTCACAAGGAGGGCCGTTGGGTGCTCCACCAACTCACATCTGCGAACAAGTCTAGGTGCTACGATGTTGCTGTGTCCTTGCTTTCCAGATTCAAGAAGGATTTCCTCCACAAGATTTTGACCTGTGATGAGAAGTGGATCCTCTACGATAATCTTAAGTGGCACAAATTGTGGGTTTATCCAGGTCAGCCTATCACCAGTACCGCCAAACCGAATATCCATGCCAGGAAGTTGCTGCTCAGCATGGTGTCGTACACTATGAGTTGCTCAAACTTGGTGAAATGGTCAATGCTGAGCGTCATTGTCAACTACTCATTCGTGTGAGTGATGCAATGGAGGCGAAAAGGCCATACGCCGGCAAGGGCAGAAGGTTGGTCCTGTTGCTTCAGGATAACGCGCGTCCTCATGCCGTGAAAATGACTTAAAACACGATCACTGACCTGGGATGAGAGGTTTTGCCTCATCCAGCATATTCTCCAGACTTTGCCCCGTCAGATTATCACCTCTTTCACTCCCTGCAACATCACCTGAGTGATACGCACTTCACTTCTGTCAAGGAGGTCCACACAAGTACTGACGACTTTATCAACTCGAAACAGCCCTCCTTTTTCCGCAGTGGCATTCGGCAGCTCCCTGACAGATGGCTCAAATGTATCCAACACGACGGGGATTATTTCCCTGATTAGGCACGTATTCGATTTGCTATAATTTGCTGTCAACACGTCGTGCCTGTGGCCGAGAATTAAGTTGCACACCTAATAATAGAAAGATGTTCATAAATAAAATAAAAAAGGTATTTTTTTGTTCCTCTCGTTTCATTCATCTGTTTTCTCTCTCTTCACAGGTTAAAGTAATGCACAAACAGCTTTTACTCTTTCATAATGCTGTATCTGCCTACTTCTCTGGTAACCAAGCAATGCTAGAAGCTACTTTGAAGCAGTTTAACATCAAACTAAAGAGTCCAAATGCTTCTTCACCTTCGTGGCTTGAACAGTAAAGGACAAAAGAAACTACACTGGAGTATAGGATGATATTTACATGCCCGGGGCTATTTTTCTGGGTTCAGTACTTGTATATTTGTGTAAAGAGCATCAGACCAATCTGTGCAAGAAGTTTTCTGTTCATGTGAATGCATATTAGTTCTTACTCTTTTCTTTAAAATGATACTTTACCCAAAGAACACTTACAGTTAGAACTGCCGAAAATTATTTGTTCCCATCCAGCTTACATGCGATGTCTGTCATTCTGTGTTAGTCTAACTTGCAAAAAGAGAGCAAATATTATTTACATGTAACAAGTTGTGGTTCATTTGCTCTGCAGACATTTGTTTGGTTAAAAAATGTGAGTTTGCATAACTGCATTTGGTTGTTTGTTGAGATTCCTCGACATAGTGCCTCTTTTTTGCAGCCAGAATGTAGTGTGCAAATTTTTCAAAATCTAAGAATATATTTTAATTACTACAAAATGTTGAATGCAACTTACTATAAATCAAGAGAAGTAGCTTCTCATTTTATATTGAACAGTTATTTTCTTTATCAGATTGTTAGTTTTTTTTTTTATAATGTATATTGCTATATCTATACCAGAGTTAATATCCTTCTGTTTGCAGATCTTTTTCCTATGTACTTTCTAAAAGCATGGAACTGTGTTCTTCGTAATGTTCCTGAACAGTTTTTTTTTTCTTTTGAATTCACAAAATGTTTTTGATTATTTCATGTTATAGGGTGCACAAAAATAAATGTTATTCCATAACATGCTAACATAGGCTCACATGCATATTTTTATCCCTGGACAATCTGTAATATGTTGATGTTAGCCCCACTTATGTGTAATGAATACTGAATTATACTTCATTTGTTTGACACATTCTTCAGCATTACAAATATCTCCAAATTATGCATTAAGTCCAGGAAAAGCCATGCCATCAATTACCACATTCTTCAGTTTTTGTGAGAATCTTTATCTTTCAAATTCTGAATGAATGAGTTATCCCATGATGTATTTGTGTTGCTGTTAACATTTCATACCTCACAGACTATTTGTTCTTTATCAAAAGGCTTTGCATTACTATGCTTCTGATTCTATTGACAGGCTGTTTTGCTGCATTAACTGGGGCTAGGCAGCCTCTGGTATTTGAGAAGTAATTAGGAGAATAGGGGTTGAACAGGCTGAGGACATTCCAGTGACTAGGTCCCACATACAGAGTGTGTCTGAAAAGTTTTAAGGATATATTCATAAGCAACAAAAAAAAAAAACCAAAAAAAAAAACCTGGTTATTTCAAGGAAGACATTTTATTTTCATTTAATCTTCAAAGTACATCCCTCTTATAACTCGATAAACCTCTTTGCAATGTTGTACAACTTCTGCATGACTTTGTGGAACTGAACTTGTGAAACCCTTTATAAAACTCTGTTTATTGGTGTGAAGGTATATTTACAGACGGAAATACAAGGGAAAAATTGCATTTCCCGAGCTTTCGCTCTCCAACTGGGAGGCTTCCTCAAGGACTACAAATGTTACTAACTATTCTGGCGAGTATAAACCAAAAAATTTTGAAACACTGGTGCTGGAGGACGCTGTATTTTGAATCTTGATGCTCGAGGCACAAGGCGATACACAGGCTTCCTTGCGTGTCGAATATTTCCGTAGCATGTTCCTCCACGCGAACGGGACATCAACAGATTAAGTATCGTTGCATGCGTAGGGATGTGTGGAGATCTCAGTACTTTCTCTGATCAGTGTGCTCTTGTAGCCAGTATACGGTGCAATTATCTTCATCTTATCCCATAATGGGCCAGCGTTTCTTTGTGCTACTTCTTTAGACAGGGCTGTTAAAGAAGTAGCATCAAAGCAGATTGGGAAAGGCCTTTAACAGTCTTGTCTAAAGAAGTAGCACAAAGAAATGCAGTCCCGTTATGGGATAAGATGAAGATAATTGCTCTGTATATTGGCTACAAGGGCACACTGATCAGAGAAAATGTTGAGATCTCCACACATCCCTACGCATGCAATGAAACCCAATCTGTTTATGTCCCGTTTGCATGGAGGAACATGCTAAGGAAATATTAGACATGTAAAGAGGCCTATGTATCGCCTCACGCCTCAAGCATCAAGATTCAAAATACGGCGTCCTCGAGCACCTGTGTTTCGAATTTTTTTGGTTTATACTCGCCAGAATAGTTAGTAATATTTGTAGTCCTTGAGAAAGCCTCCCGGTTGGAGAGTGAAAGCTCGGGAGATACAATTTTCCCTTGTATTTCGTCTGTAAATATACCTTCACACCACTAAACAGAGTTTTATATAGATTTGTTTGTTGTATTTAGGTGTGCATCCCGTTCAGCAAATTGTGAAACCCTGTTTAACTCCCTTGTCACATTATTTTAGATCAGTGAAATGCTGTCTAAATGATTGCCCTTCAGGTGGGATTCCTCTGTGGGCAATAGGAAATAATCAGTAGGTGCCAAATCAGGAGAATATGGGGAATGGTGAAGCACTGTACCACCTTTCCATATGAGAAACTAGTTGAGGATGGTCATGTGTATGGGTGCATTGTCATTCAGCAAGGACCAGTCACCCAACTGTGTCATGCCTGGCCTAACAAGCCAAATTCTTTTAAATGGTCTGTCCATGTAAGCTAACTTCTGTCCTTCCAGTAGAAATTCATTATGCACAACTCCTTGTCCATTTGAAAAATATCACCAACATGATTTTGGTTCAAGACTTTTGAAACCGGAGTTTGTTCAGCAAATTTTCTCCAACCCATGCAGCTGGTTGTCTTTTTGTGTCGGGGTTGTATGCAAAGCATCATGATTCATTGCCAGTTGCAATTTTTTTTTAGTCTGTATCACTGCATGCCAGGTGCACAGATTGTTGTAACTGTTTCAGTTGCATTTTTTCTCCTTTTAAAACAAAATTTGATTTCTGCTCTTTTGCTCATTACTTGAATCCATGATGAGGTCATTTTGCTGCCCCTACTTAAACAAGACTTTTTAGTAGAACTGTGGTAAGCACACTGTTGAGACTTAGCACCAAACCAGTTCAGATTTGATAGTGAATATTCCATTAGATGGCACTAGTAGTATGATTTAAACAGAATCAATCCTAAAACTTTTTACACACATCTTGTGTATGCCCCGTGGTTCATCAGTATTGAGCATGACATTAGCCACAGTACATGCCTTCGATAAATTCAGTTTTGCTGACACTAGTTTTGAAGGAGAAAAACAACAAGAAATTAATAAAAATAATAAGTGTGGGGAGCAGCATGTTTTATGTTCCACAATCACTCTCTATATAGTTTAAAGTATATCAAAAAAGCTACTTGTAGATATTCTTTGTTTGTAGTATACATCTAATATGTTATCCCCCCCCCCGATGCGTGGCATGCTGAAGATTTTTCATATGTAGCATATTGATGCAAGCAGCTATTGTGAAGGCTGCCCTTATCCATAATGACCCCCACCCACGTGCACACACACAATGAATTATCATATATTTTTTTCTACCTTAGTGTTTCCATTGAATGACAGGAAGTAGATATTTTTATGTGTTTGATGTGCACTGCCCTTTTGAAATAGAAACAAAATAAAAATTTAATATCTTTGATATAAAAGATATTAGCTCACAATTGCAACACATGCAGAACCGAATTGGAATTCTTTTTCTAAGCTCAGCCATGATCCATGTAAGTATCCTAAGTTTGGTAGAGGACATCGCCCCAGTTTTGCCAATAACTGAGCCAAGCATTTCCCCCATGGATTACTTATATTATCACCTTTGCTGATAAAATCAAGCAGTTCATAAAACATAAATAAGTTTCATTTTTATGTTAGTTTTCCAGATGTGTTTTCAAGTTTGAAATCAGATTATCAAAAAGCTACTGGATTATTTTTATGATTAAGGTTTGGAAAGGTATATTGATAAGCATTCCACATATCTGTGAAAGCATGCATATATGCAAGTTTTTTGATTAATGATATTAAGCATAGAAAGTGTAAATGAGGTTTGAAATATGTGTATCTTGGCATTCTGTAAAATTTTGCTACAGAAATGAATCTTTTGATTTGTGAATTTGCTGGTGTTATAATGAACAAAAAGCTGTTATTTTTAATTTAAAAGCTGATGTTTATGAAATTTGTGTATGTTAAATTTAAAAATCTGATGCTGAATAAAACACTGTATAATTAATGCTGTTTAAATAAAAAAGGTTTCTATAGCGCTGAAACATTATATCTTGGAGCAAAGCTGCCATTGTTAAAAAGACAATTATGTTAATTTTAAAAGTAATTTGTTATTGATTTTATTATTTTAAAAAATTGTTGCATTGCCAGTAAAGAGTATTATTTTATTTAAACAAGTTTCACTGTGTAGGAACCTAAAAAAATCAAGTAGAAAAAATTAATAGAACTAGGGAAAATGCCTGTTCCTGTGTATTCTGATGCTTAGCATACTGCATTGTATATTATATTAATTTCATGGACCAGTAAATATTGTTTAATACATTAATTACTAGTTTCTGTCATTCTGTTCCAAATCCTGTTCATACTTGATTTGTATACTCAACTTTAGCTGTTTGAATGAAGGACTTGAGGCCTTTTTTTTTTTTTTTTTCTCAAAAATTTGTTAGGTTTATTTCCATAATACATAGTTGCAAACTCTTTCAATAAGCTGAAATCTGAATAAGTTAAAATAAATGGCTAAAAGTCCTTCATGCAAGATTGTGTAGAAATAAAACTAGAAATGTGTGTATGATTCATAACCTCCCAATTTTTGAGGAAAATTTCAGGAATTGAAAATAGTGCATGTAATTTGGCATTACTGTTATTACCAGGACCTGGATGTTGATGACCTTAAAATTCCTAAAGAATGCCCTTAAAAATAAAAAAAATCACCTTAAAGTTTGAAGGAAAATCTCTTTAAAACAATTTGTATTCTATTTTATCAAAATATAAATTAAATAACTTCAATCTTAGGCAATGCATAAACTAGAATTATGTCTTTTCTTTATAAAATGCAGCATAAACTTAGAAGAAAGCAAAAAAGCAAGTAAATACAATAAAGAGTTTGGAATGTCAGCAACGGTACAACATAAGAAGCTCTCAATTTGAATTATTTTGTTCACTACCCTCCCTCACAGTTCCTTTCGAAAGTGAACAATGGGAATTCTCTTTCCTCAAGACTGGATAGTTCTAAACAGTATCTTGAACACAGTTGCCAGAATGAGCTACTTTTGGAGGTTTTTCTGCTTTGTTCATCTGGTAACCCTGGGTTTGAGTGTTGCAATTAAAAGTATAATTCTTATGAAAATTTATTTTTATTAAAACAGAATTATTTTAAAAAATGACATGTTATGCAAAAAATGACCTAAAACAAGAAAAATGCTCTGAAAATTAAAAAAAAAAAAAAAAATGCTGTAAAAGTGAGAGAGAAGAAAAAAGTCCCAAAAATGCAAATATCATCAAAGTCCGGGCCCTGGTTATTACTTTTTCTGTATTGGAAAAAGAAAGAAAAGTAAAATTGTGAATGTCTGTATCTTGAAAGTGTTTTTAACTTTCAGAGCTTGATGTACAAAATTAAACCCCCATGAGTGATTGGACTATATACTGAAGAAGTACTGCATTATATCATGGGATATACAGTATTTATAAATATTTGTAATGAGTTGATGGCTGATGCAAGTGTCATGGGCTTCTTTTATTATTTTTTATGAGTAGTTAGCTCTATCCAGCAATCATTTAGGAATTTGGAGCCCTTATAAGTTGGTTTACTTGGCCTTATTTTTCTGCTTAAGCAGATATGTATGTAATGCTATTGAATTGGATTCTCAGCTGGGTCTGACCTTTTTGTGATTTTACATTCTGTGTTCAAAACAGAAGTATTACTTAATAAGCAGTATTCCATGACTTTTTTTTTATAGTGTTACCAGAATCATACAATAATGGGAACTATAGGAGATTAAACATAATTATAAACTGCCACTGAAGTTATGTTCTGTTGTAATGCTACATTCTTTTTTCAATTTCTTTAAATCACTAAAGCTACGAGTCATAGGATTATTTTTTTTATGTTGTTGTCTTGCTGGTTTACTTTCTTTTTATTTCTTTACTTTTTATGCATAAATCTCATTTCTCAATGTTTTCCTTAAATACTGAGCTCAAGAAAAATTTATTATTTTTTTACCAAACTGAATCAAATTAGCTAGTGAATCCTTAACTCTAAAAGATATTTTGTGATGAAACTGTGCACACAATGTGTAGTGCAAGCATCTATTTCTGGTGAAAACAGAAGATACTGCCTACAGTAAATTCTGTTGCTTTTCTCAGCCACACAGCAGTGAATGATTAGAAACTGAGAATCATGGGCTGCCTCGGTTTAAGCGATGGCTTTTGATCATTCGTCCGAGATGGGTCCGGGTTTAAATCCCGGTGAGGCATGGATGTTGTGTTTGTTGTACGGCACTGGCTCTCCCTTCCCTGGAACCAGTGGTCCTAAATTAGGGACAGGCGACTGCTTATAGGTCACTGAGTTGCTCATGGTAGTCATATTAAACCTCCAATAAAAAAATAAAAAAAATCTTGCACCCCGCTTTTTAAAATCTTTAATTGATAGTTCTGTGTCTGGTGCTCTTTGGCCAAGCCTGGCCCTTGCGCCACTAAAATCAATTAACTAACTAACTGACTTGAAGAGCAGAGGAATTACATTTTTAGATTTTTTTAATGCTTTCAGTGGAGAAGTGAGTCTGCCTTTTCATATATTTCCTTTTTTTCATCATACTTTCTGGCAAAAAGCAAACTGTAAATCTATTGAACTTGTAACCACATGGGCACATTCAATCACAACATTAATATTCAAAAGGCTCAATGTACATGTAGCTCTGCTGTTCATTCTGGGTGTGTGAAACACAACTTGAAGATAGAAATAAGAAGCAAAATAAATCCACTAAGTAATAATAAAACATTTGTCTATGTGCAGTAGGTGCCTCATAAAGCAAATGTGAGAAAATCACTAAAGTGAAGGAGAAAACAGATGATTCACATCCTAAGAACATGTCGTGTATTTGTATCTAAACTTTCCACTGGTTACATCCTTGGTATGCAGTGTGGGTTGCATCCATTTTTGGTTCCAGCTTTCTTTCTGCTTTGTGCTCAGGCCAGGAAACTCGCACTGTCTTGTCACCAGTACAAAAAGTAGTAGCGCATGTCTTGCTAATGGAACCGCTGGGTGCTCGCTTCACAAGGTAGGCCAGCGTGCGATATTTTTCCACAGCCAGAAGGGAATGAGAGACTTCATGTACATAGCTTATATTGTATTACCATTTCCTGTTTGAATAAATTGTAATTATTTAACGCTGTTTCCAGTGGTTACCCTCTAGCACGCTTCACCCCTGCCTTACATTTCTTAGTGAATTTCCACAGTTTTAGGAAATTTACCTTGACTGTATTTGACAAGTGTAAATGTTATGAGATAGTGCTCCTGTCAGCAAGGGTAATTTTTCTTTTTTTTGTACCCTCCCCCTTTACCTGCCACAGTTTGGGATCATACACTGATTTTTTTTTTTTTAGATTTTCCTTTCTGATTGAACTGAATTTACTTATCTTCTGAAAGAGTTAAAAAAAAAAAAGGGGGGGGGGAAGATGTGGTCACTTATATTTCTTAGAAGTGTGCATGGGTAGGGAATTACACTCTCCAACAGCGAGCATATTTTCTGACGTGGCGAGTGTATTTCCTGAGTTTTTAGATCTCTTAAAAATTGCAGCTTATAAAACATATAAAATAATAATATTGTAGGCTTTCGATATTTTTGTTCACTTTATGCTTCATGATTTATAAGACGGGCAAGTATATTCTAACCCGAAATGTGAAGTTGTGCTGCGCTGGGCAGAGAAGCATTCTGTTTTTAGACCTACCCAGATGTTGAGTCGCACAAGAGAGCTGACCTGACGTCACAGATGCTTAGCAGTCTCTCCTACTGGTGGATTAAACCGGTTTTTCTACTGGAGAATGTTGTATAACCACTGGCAAGCATTGTTGACATTCTACATGCTAGATCGCATGGTTCCTCTGGCTCTCTTCTCATAGTGCCAACTAAATTATCTTTACTCTGTTGTTGTTTCGCCCGAATGCTCAATGCAAATATGAATGACAAGGTTTTGTTGAACAAAAGCAAACTCAGTTTGTAATTTCAATATATTTAATTCCAAACAATTAACTTTAGAAAAATTTTTCCAATGTAAATCGTCCGGTATCAATGTAGCAGTGCCACGTGATTCATTCTCAACACTATGTGTTTTTGTTTTGGTCGATAGCAATGTTGTGATACAACATGATTTTGAATCTGAAAATGTTCCTGTTAAAGACAGAAAGGATGCAAAAAATTGTGAAAAGCCACAGAAAAGGAAATTTCAAGAGAAATACGTAGAATTCCCTTGGATTTTTTATGAAGATGGTCTCACAAAATGTGGATTTTGCTGCAATGTAGGTGTGAAGGTCAATACATTACATAAGTTTTCACAGGGTTTTAGTGGCCCTTTCAAGCACGAAACTTTTAAATTCCATGATAAATATGTGCAGCATAGAAAAAATGTTGACATCGAAAATTCATCACAGCTTCCTGTTACACCCTATTGGCCAAATGCATTAAAAAGATGGATGAAAAAATATTTAAGCAGCTCAAAGTATTATTTAATCTGACCTATTATATTTTAAAACACAATAAGCCCTTTTCTGACATTCAATCACCCATTACGTTGTCAAGGAAGCTGGAGTTTTATGTACAAAATCAGTATGCAAACAGAAATGCTTGCAGGGAATTTATTTCTTGCAAATTGGAGGTCAAACAGATTTGGTATTGAAGGAACTAAAGCTCTCTCAGCTCATCAGCATTATTTTAGAAGCCTCTACTAAGGCACAATAAAGGAATTGATCATGAATGCAAGATATTTGAAAAGTGGTAAAATTGAAACATATATTTGGGGCTTCTAGAATTAGTAAAAAGCACATCTGAATCCTATTTTTCTGCTATTGAGAAACAGTTTGTTTCTCTTGGTTTAGATTTAAAGAAAAATTCATGGGTTGTTTGTTTAGCAACAAATGGGGCAGTCAACATGGATGGTGTAATATCTGGTTTATGTGCCAAAAAATAAAGAATATTTACCATGTATTGTCTGGGCATTGTGTTGCTCACGGATTGCAGTTAAGCATACTTTTTATGCCCTGAAGAATTTATAGTATTTAGTAACATTTGACTGTCCTTATTTTAATTTATAAATTCTATGGGCATTCCAGGAAAAAAATCAAGCACCTGGAAAAAATAGCTAACTTATTAACAGAATTGTTTTTTTAATTCAGAAACTGCACCAAATTAGTTGGGTGGCATCCTTTTAAAGAAGGAGTTCTGAGAGCAATTTTTCATAACTAGCAGCCAGTTGTGTTGCATTTAAAAAATGAAAAACAAGGCAGGAAAATGCGAAAGGCGTAGTTAAGAAAGTAAAAGATTTCCAATTTGTTTCTTCTAGATTTTTTCAAATCTTTGAAGAGTTCTCCTTGTTTTCCAAAAACAGAATTTGCTTTTATGTCAACAACGAGGTTTTGAAAGCTGGAAGTAATTAGAAAATATGAAGAACAATATTTAGCTCCTATAATGGAGAAACATACTAAGATGTAGTTCTAACAAATGTTGCAAGTGGGAAGAAGTTCTTCAAATCTGATGGAAATACTACGATAGCCTTTACAAAAAAATATTTAATGGAAAGATTTTGTGACATTAATTCCCTTGTAATCTATTCAACATATGTTTTTGACACATTCACTTGGCCCATTGGAAAAGATTTGAGCGACTTTGGAGACAATGAAATTAAAATTACCTAACATCACTTTTTAAGGAAGGTATCAAATATAAAAACAATCGGAAAGATATAGAAAAAAGGGTAGTACACGAATGGTTCGACTTCAAAATAAGTAGCCAGAACTTAAAAGTTGATTAACTACTTTTAAAGATTACTGAATATAAGGCAAAGTTTTTTTTTTTTAACATAAGCCTGTTGTTTTCACTTCTTTGTATAATACCAACATCAACCTGTGAACGTTGCTTCCCAGATGAATCTTATCAAAAATCACTTGAGGACCACATTAGTTAACAGGAGTCTGAACAATCTCCTAAATATACATATTAATGGGACATCACTGAAAAAATTTGATCCTGCAGACTCTGTAGGTAAATGGTACTTTGGAGGTAGAACAAAGAATGTACAAGGACATAGGAGAAAATTTTGTGATGCTGAATAATTGATATGTAAAAATTAAAAAGAAACAAAAGCCTAACAATCATTACTCATTAGGTCTGTAACATTTAATTATAAATTAATAATAATAAATTGGTGTTATGCATCTCCCTTATGAATCAAAATTTTCATGGAGATCTTTTTTAATCTGGTATATAGGGTGTAAAGATAGTTGTGTTACATGGGGGCAGAAATTTAAAATTTGTGTTCCCTGTGCACTGTTGTTGTAATGTAAATAATGTGCCTATGTCGGGTCTTCTTAGCTAGTGGGAAAAAATTCCCTGGCTGGTAAGATTTTCCAGGAATTCCCCACCCCTGGTTATGTGAGCTAATAAAAATGCTGGTATATTTGTATGTGTTATTACCATTCTTAACAGTATCAGTGACAGAAAACTGTGTACAATGTAGCCATTAATGCATGGCTTTTGATCCTGGTAAAATACTGCTTATTACCTTTTCAGCACAGTTAGGTTTCATTCCTTTAATGATTACAGGCATTTTGGGTTTTAGGAAAACAAGGTGTAAACAGAGCAGTATTATCATAGGTTTATGTAAAATTAATGGCTTACCAACTACTGTGATAAAACAAACAGTTTCTAGTTATGATGCTTGCAGAAAAAAATAATAATGCATTCATTTTTACCTAGGTAAAGTTAACTTGAATAGCCAATTCTGATTTTGTTAAACATAGATTTATTTCAAATATATCATTTTTTTAGTTGTATATAATTTTGCACTGCATTGATACATTTTCAAATAATATGCCATTGTTTTGTTTTTTTGAAAACTTAGTTGCTATGAGTCAAATTATAAACCAGTGTGCAATTCTGAAATAATAATGTAACATAGGTTGTGGTAGAACATATATGTTACGTTAGTAAAGAAACTTAAGGTACACAGACGCTTTTGATCCACCTTGGGTTTTGATCACCTGTAAACATTGGTAACTAGACTGGTTGCCAGATTTGCTCTTCAAGTTTTTGATTGCTGTTGTTGCCAAATAATAGGAGGGATTTCCAAAATGATGGGGATAAAATAAGGACTACAAGTATACCGATACTCTTTATTTTATATTTACAAAACAAGACCTATCCTTATACTGATAGTCCTTATTCCCCCTCTCCCCCCATCATTTGGAAATCCATATCATTTGGCAACAACCATAATCAAGAACTTGAAAAGCAAATCTGGTAACCAGTCTAGCTCCAAAAAGTTTTTTTGTTTTAAAACTCGGGCTTCACATGACATGGGATCTCTCTACTAAAATCTGGCAACAGTTCCAACACCCCAACTTCAAATTGTAGTTCTGGCAAACCAGCCCATGCAGTCAATCACGGGTGATCAAGGTCGTAGGATGACCGAGCTACCACTAAACGAACTTTTTTACCATACGTGACTCTGTGTTTTCGCTCGATTTCCATGTTTATAGCTCCAAAGGTTTACAGGTGATTGAGAGCCAAGCTTTGTTCAAAGCTTATGCATGTTCTACCACAATCTATATTTATCTGTTATGTGTGTAACAGTTTTGTACATTTGGTTAACGAAATTACATCACTGTAATTTAAGTTCTTATTCTCAGTAGATCTAAAAAAACTGAATGTGATGTCAGATTATTAATTATTCATCAAAATATAAAAGATTTGGGTACAAGATTATGTTTTTATTCAAAATGATTTTGTCTACTTATTTTGATTTTGTTAATTTTTAAAATTGGATTTTTATGGATCAGCGTGCAATTTAATTAGCAGAACTGAAATGAGAAGGAAGCACAGAAGAAGAAATGCTAGGAAAAGGGTATCTTCTCATAACTGGTTAAGCGAAACATATTCTGTAGAATTTCAGGATTTGCGGAAAATCAGTCTTCATTAATGTGTCATTCCAAGAGACCATGGGCATTGTAAAACTATATAATTGCTATAGAGGTCAGTGATATTTTCATATTATGAATTATTATGGCCATGTGAGACCTAAGTGTATATATAGTTTATGTACAAATATTATTTTGATTTTGTTATAGTGTGTTCAGTTGTAAGATGTACTGGAGAATTAATTTTTAAGTAATGTAACAATTAAGAATTGTAAATGTGGGCTAAAGCTGTATTTGATCATTAAAATTTCAAATAAATTACAATCAGAAATCAGTTTTTCAGAAGCTTAAAGAGCTAAAGATGTATTACTGTTGCATGTGTTTGCTTATGTTCATGATTGTTGCTGACATGTAAATCATATGAACAATATGTAATTTGTAAATGAATTGAAATTTCTGTCTTTTGTTTTCAGTTTTTGGAGTAGTGTTGTGCATGCATATTTTGTTTGTTTGTTAGAATTATTTTCATTCATTGTAATTAATCATTAGTTGCAAAATGTTTAATAGTAATTTCGTGTATTTTGGTCTGCTGAAGCAGTTGCACTGAGTTCTTCTTGCTCCATTGTAAAATACAATTTGTGCTGAAAAATTTTCTTATCTGAGACTTCTCAGTATTATTTTCATGACATTTAAAAGATACAATAGTCTCAGAATTCAAGTATTTTATTATTTTGATGTACCTCTACTTTCTCACAAGTCTCAGTCAATATGTAGCAGCAAAGTCTGTTCATTGAGCAAAATGCAAGGAAATAATGATTGTATTATTCTTTTCAATGACTTCCTGCTTTTGATGTACTTGTTTTAATAATTTTAGGTTTATTAATGCTTTTATCATTTTTTATGTTTGTAAGAGAATGACCCCCCCCTTTTCCTAGTTTCATGATCACTGGAAACTTAATGGCATTTTAAAGAATCATGTGCAGATCTGTATGCTTGAAATCATATTGTAAGATTCAGGGCTTTTTTCTTTAGTGAGTAAACAAGAATCTTCAGGCTTTTAATCATTTCAGTAGTTTGAATCTAAAGTTCACAAGAATAAATTTGTAGTCATAAATTCAGTTCTGTTATTTGCACTTGTTGTGGAAAGTTGGAGCTGTGATGTAAAGAGGTTTGATTGTATCTGATTACCATTTTGTTGGTAGGAGATGGATATTTGCTCATCACTTTTTTTTTTTTCCCAAGATACTTCTTTTTAAGGCAACATTTTTAATTTCCCAGACCTAATTCTATGAATGATTAAAATACAGAAATCAAAAGTGTGGGTTGTAGCAACAGATATATAAAAATATAGATAGTTGGGTATTGATAAAGAATGTCAGAACAAGAAAAATCTGATTTGTTTTGAATGATTTTATTGATATCCACTTTGTTGAAAATTCTGTCAAATATATATTTCCATTGTTTTCTTAACTGGTGGCTGAAACATTACCATAACTATTTCCGTGGCACCCTGGTAGCATAGTGGTTGGCCTAATTGCTGGCTACTGACCACCCCCATTCGTCCAGGTTTGAATTCCAGTTAGGTATGGATATTGTGTTTGTCTTACAGTACTGGCTCTTTCCGCTTCCTAGAACCAGTGGCCCAAAGTTGGGGATCAGCAACTGCTTATTAGCTTATCAAGTTACTCACAGTGGTTGTTAAACCCCAAACAACAACAAAAATTCCTCATTTTTTGGCATAGATATATATGCCCATTTCTTTCTGTGTGAATTGCAGATTTCCATTCCATAATTTCCTGTGATATTAATAAATATTTCATTCTATATTGAAATCTTCTCTGTTGGAATTTTTCTAAATGCCACTCAAAAAGTGCTAAATTTTCTTGTCTTTCTTTTCCTTTTTTAAATATTATTTTCTACTTCTGTATTTTAAATTGAAATGTAATATGGCTGTTAAAAACTGTGTAATAGTATATAGGCACTTGAATTTATTTGGTGATATGTAGCAGTTCAGTAAAAATGTGTAGTTTCATTTGCTAATATTTAAAGTAACAGTAAATTTCTGTTTCACAAAACATTTTATGATACAATCTGAAGAGTGAAGGACCATTGTGTTGCCCAGGTAACTACAAATTGTTAAACAATTTGACATGCAGTTACCTAAATCATTTATTAACAATTCTGAAAGTTCTTTTATTGAATTTATTGTTGTTGTCCCCCCCCTTTTTAAAGCTATTTGAAAGAGTTAAATGCCGTCCCAGTGGCCTAAGCGATGGTTTCTGACCATTCGTCCGAAAGGGGTCCGGGTTCGAATCCCGGTGAGGCATGGATGTTGTGTTTGTCTTACGGCACTGGCTTTCTCCCTTCCCTGGAACCAGTGACCCTAAATTAGGGACAGGCGACTACTTATAGCCCATTGAGTTGCTCACAGTGGTCGTTAAATCGTTAAACCTCCAATTAATTAAAAAAAAAAAGAGCTGAATCAGAAAATTCTTACTTAGATCTTTATTGTATGTTTTTTTTTTTTTTTTCAAATTTTCACTTTCCATTAGTGTAAAGCAAGTTCCAAGGCTCTAAATAATGTGAAATTATTGACAAATTTTGGCATACCTATAAATATTTCTATAATTTGTGTTTTACACGTCTAAAATTCTGAAAAACACAACTTCATTTTCGGCTTTTTAGAATCTGTAATTCAGTGTTTTGCATCATGCCAACAATGCCCCATGCTCTGCAGAAGAACAAACAGAAAAGATCTTGATGTGTGCAGCATTTTTCTTTCTTTGGTGGATTTGAGGTAAAAATTTTATTTTCTTAATTTTTGTTTGGCTCTCCTTAACTTGTCAGGCCCTTCGCTTAATCACACTTAATAGCAGTCATGCGATTAGTAACATATTAGCTCATTGCCAAAGCTATGTTCCCATGTCATTAAGTTTATTGGATGTACGAGTTCAATCTCAGCAAGTTTTGATCGGTTGCTGTTATCATTTAGTCGCCTTCCAATGTGCGTGTGGAGGTTGTAGGAAATGATGTACACTATAATAAGTGCTTGCCATATTTTTTTAAGGAATAAGTATTCATAGTATCTCAGAAAATAGTGCTTGGTGTAAGTAGTTGCACCAGCTTTTAAGGTATTCATGCATTTTGTGTTGCAGTTTCGGGCTGATATTGTAATGTAGATAATACTAATTTTGTTACTTGTCTAGAAATGTGTTTTAACTTACAAAGTATGTTTTTGTTTTTACTGTCAGTGTCACGAGTTATTGTTTACACACTGTTACTAATCTGATCTCAACAGTGCCATTTCTTTTTGCCAAAAAATGTGTTGTTAATTAGTTTAATTGGTCATATTGATGTCTTGTGTTTTTAACAGTATATATTTTTTAAATATGTGTTGAATTATAGAAGGTTGTATCTCTTATATAAGCATTTTTGTTAAATGGTGATAGCTGTTTTAGCTGTATGAAATGTCTGTATAACTTTTCTTTCTAATCTTTAAATTTACTTTTATTATTTTGTGCCCATGAATGTAGTACAGTATTTCGTACTTATTGTAAATGTTATGTCTTGAATAGAAATTTTGCTTTTATCAAAATGTTCATTTTGAAACATTCTGAATAGATTAGATTAAAAAAAAAATTAAGTGGCAAAATTTGTTTTGTAGTATGATTGTGTAGAAAGCACCCCACTCCCAGCCAGCATCTAAACAATTATATGATTTGTTAGGTAATTTAGATTTAAAGCAGCATAGCTTTTAGCCATCGGTTCTGAGAATTAAAGATATTTATTATAAAATGACCACAAAATATTAATTACCATTTGGTAGCTGTAAGCAGAATTCCATTCTTTCCCCCCTGTACATGAAGTGTAACCTTGATTATAATTATTTGCAACAGCATATTATTAAGATGGGCTGTTAGGGAGTACTGTACACAGTTGTTGCTGTGATTTTCTTAGTGTTTGACCAAAGTTCTTTAACTGATCATTTAAGCAGATGTTAGACATATGGATAGTAAATATATTTATGATCTTTTTTATAAGATGAACAAACAAATTATGTGTAATAAGGGGGGGGTCCTTTTGGCATCTTAGTTTGCTTTTACAGCCTATGTATATATGTCTCTCAAATGAGAAGTTTAGATATGATTTCTGTAATAAACAATCGTGAGAAGAATGAATGATCAGTTTGCTTCTTTAAGAACAACAACCCGTGTATCTCTGGAATTCTCCTAAATGCAGAGATCATCAGATATGAAATTTGCTAAGGGATCATTTTATTCTCAAAGGTGTTTAATAAATTGCAGCCATTTTTTTTTTCTCTGGATAGCTTCTAAATCACTAAAGAGACCTGTCTTTTTGATGCTGTTTCATATTTTATTTTGTTTGGACTGAGAGTTGTTATGAAAAGCTAGGACTAAGAGAAGTAATTCATTCCTGATTCCAGATCACTGATTTGCAGGGAAAGTAGAAAAACCAGAACCAAACAAATGCCACCCCCTATCCATCTCTTGTTACTGAGCGAACTTGTTAAATATGCTCTGTTTTAGTGCTGCTTGGTAAAATTTAGCCCTTTGTGCCAGTTTTTCTAATAAACAAATAGCATTCTTGTTCTTTATCACTCTGTGGGGAAGTTTGTGTGTAAAAAAGAATGTTTAGCTTTTGAACACTTCTGTGCTTCTGGATTAATCAACTTTAGTGGGGCAGTAAGATAAATCAATGCCCGTATTTCTTGTTAGTTATCCAGAAATGTCTGCATTTAGTTAAGTAACTTGGAGAATGGTGAATAAAATTGAATATTTAATTGTTTATTTAATGTTTTAGTTTTAACAATAAGATCTAAGCAAAGCCAGAAGTAAATATTTCAGGAATTTTGCCTTTATCTGTGTCCTCACTCCACCTCTATGTACTTACGTTAAGAGTGTTCTTTGATTTTACTTATTTTGTAGTTTTTAAGGAGAGAAAAATGTGCATTAAGTATCACTAACTGTTGGCATTTAATTTTAAATTTTCTCTTCCTCCTTTTTTTTATTTGTGCATGTGTGTGTGAAATGTGTGAACAAAGTAGTTGCCTATTTAGTTAATTATGATGAATTACTGTAATAAACAATCATGAAATGATAATGATTGTTTATTACAGAATTTCACCAGAAGAGATCTGCCTTCTTCAGATTTTTTTGGTTGACAGTATTAATAATGAATGAAAAGGATGTTAAAGGAACTGGCAGAACTAATTCCAACATTTGAGAAATGCAATCTGTAGAAGGTCACATAGTGGTGGAGTTTTGATAGCATGGGCCCTGTTTGCAGTGATACCCAGCAGTCAAGGTCATTTTCTATCCCCACCCCTGAGTTTATATGTATTGGTTTGAAGTGCATGAGTAATTTTGTGGAATGTTTAAAAGAGGAAAATATTAAAAATTGCAATATTGACATGAAATGATGACCCAAGTTTCATAGATTTTGGGGGAATTTTAACTTGAATGTTGGATGACTGAATTGTGGTTTGTGTTGTCTGAAACTACAGTTAAGTCATGGAGAAAAGATCAGCACTGAAGTTCTGAAAGAGTTAGCATAAGACAATGTGTGTAAAAACTTGACTAACCAACACCAGATTTTGAATATTCCAGTTAGAATATTTTGAGATGGCTTAACTAGGCTGAACACATTACAAGGTCATAAAACGCTTCTATAATTGAGCTGTTGAACAAAAAAGGGGGGGGGGCACAACAAAAACAGTGCTGAAAGTAATAACCAAGAAGCAAGCGCTTAATTCTGGACTTGGGATAGTGCTGTTTTTGAGATTGATGTTTATATTGAGCAACAGCCACACACACACACCCACACCAACTGATAAAAAAAAGGCAGCAAAGAAGTAATCACAATTTAAAAGGCAATCAAGTCTTACAGCTTTTTTTTTTTTTTTTTAAGGTGGGAACATGGTTATTTGTAATGTTAAGTAAAATATGAATATTATACCCAGTATTATTAATAAATCATACACATTGTAACTTGTTATTCTTTTTTTAAGCAGATTGAGAAACAACTGACTTTTACCTATATAATATACAAAACCTATTAAATAGCAAATTTATCTGGGTGATGCATCATCAGCTGTTGTTTCTCAAAAGTGGTTACAACTAAAAGTACCCATAATTTTTTTCTTTGAAACATTATTTTCAAGTAGGAGAAATAAAAGTGTTACATGGTATGGATTATATTTACCTATATTCCTGTTGTTGCTGCTACGAGTATTAGATTCACAGAATATGTGAATGGTAGTTGAAAAAGGGTTTATTGGTAACAGGGGCATTATGCTCTACTTGCTGGCTATGTTTGCATTGTTTCTTTTGCCTGTGCTAATGTTCCTTATGCTGTTGTGCCATTTGTAGACTTCAGTGAAAAAAAAAAGTTAAGTAAATGGTAGCTTGTATGATAGGACAAAAAGAAAAGTATACCATATTTTTATTAGAGCATGATACAGTATTACAATACTTTTGCATCTCTTATTTGCCAAGTCCTTTTTTTTTATACTTTACTTTACCATAGTACTCAGTAAAGGTGTTTTTATTAGCTTGTAGTGTGTTTTTAGGCCAAAAATAAAAAATTTTAATGACTCCTCCCCAACCCTTTTTGTGTCATTAAATCGAGGGTTTACATTTACAGTAATTTGAACTGATCTCGGTATAATTCATCTTGAACTATCAACAAGTACTATACATCTGTGTATAAAGTAACATATTGAAAATGTAAGTTGAAGTATTTATGTGGTCATTTACAATATCATTACAGGTCTGGTAGCAATGCGGTGTACCATATTTTCTGATTATAATGCCGTAGCATTAAACTCAATTTCACAGATGAGCAGTTTTGAAATGTGGCATTTTTAATAGGTGTGCAGCTTATAACTGTGTTTTCATTAACATAAATTCAACTGTTGTTCATGATATAAAAACAGATTGTTTTATGAATTTTTCGTTGCAGACACTGAGCTATAAAAGCATTTGAAGTGCCGACTTTTCATTGATTATTAGCACGAGAGCCTAGTGGTCAGGTAAATTAAGTCTCGAAACTGCCATGAATATACACTGACAGAAAAAAAAATCCCAACACCACGAAAAAATAGCTGTAGAGGAATGAAATGGCGGCAATACATTTGTATAGGTAACATATTTAATCGATTAAGGTTTCAAAATCACAGCTTAATGTAAGCATGAGAAGAGCCATTTTAAATGTGAAATGCTGGTACATTAATAACCGGTGTAACCACCAGAATGTTGAATGCAAGCACGCAAACATTCATGCATTGCGTCGTACAGGTGCTGGATGTCAGTTTGCGGGATGGAGTTCCATGCCTGTTGCACTTGGTCAGTCAATACAGGGACGGTTAATGCTGGTTGGGGGTGAATGCTGGAGTTGTCGTCCAAAGATGTTCCATACGTGCTCGATTGGTGAAAGATCTGGTGATCTAGCAGGCCACGGCAACATGTCGACACTCTGTAGAGCATGCTGGGTTACAACAGCGGTATGTGGGCGAGCATTATCCTGTTGGAAAACACCCCTGGAATGCTGTTCATGAATGGCAGCACAACAGGTTGAATCACGAGACCGACGTACAACTGTGCCGTCAGGGTGCGTGGGATAACCACGAGAGTGCTCCTGCTGTCATAGGAAATTGCTCCCCAGACCATAACTCCAGGTGTAGGTCCAGTGTGTCTCGGCCGCAGACAGGTTGGTTGCAGGCGCTCACCTGGCCTCCTTCTAACCAACACACGGCCATCACTGGCACCCAGGCAGAACCGGCTTTCACCAGAAAACACAACAGATCTCCACTCCGTCCTCCAATGAGATCTAGCTTGACACCACTGACGTCGCAAACAGCAGTGGTTTGGTGTAACTGGAATGCACGCTACAGGGCGTCTGGCTTGGAGCTGTCCTTCAAGTAATCGATTTGTAACAGTTTGTTGTGTCACTGTGGTGGCAACTGCAGCTCAAATTGCTGCCGCAGACGCAGTACGATGTGCCACGGCCATCCGCCATACACGGCGGTCTTCCCTCTCAGTAGTGCCACATGGCCGGCCGGAACTCGGTCTTCTTGAGGCAGTACCTTTCCTTGACCACCGCTGCCAACAATCATGCACAGTGGCTACATTCCTGCCAAGTCGTTCTGCAATATTGCGGAAAGAAAATCCACCTTCTCGTAGCCCTATTACACGACCTCGTTCAAACTCCGCGAGCTGTTGATAATGGCTTCTTCGTCTTCTTAAAGGCATTCTTGACTAACATCAACACACTACGTCAAATCTCAACGATAACTAACGCTCACTAATGTTACAACGCGTATTTGCAGCAAACCTGCTTTGCATGTTCTGAGGGGCGCTACTAGCGCCACACGTATGCGCCGAGCGCGAAATTTGCATAGACGTCATCTTTACAGTTGTACTCTCACCGCCTACCAACTGTCGTTTATCTAACACAACCCCTTCTTGGTGTTGGGATTTTTTTTTCCGTCAGTGTATGTGAATAGGTAATTTAAAGACTGGTAAGGATTCAGTGTGGGCTTTTGTTTTGTGTATAAGTTGTTTAAATTTGCTGTTTGATAATCTTTATTTAGGATTAATCAATTATGCTTTAGCATCTTTTTTATTCTTTTAGTCAATTTTTTCTTTTCTCATCTTGTGCTGGGGAGGGTAAAATCTGGATTTCTTTTCAGTCTTCCACATAGTACATTGGATAAGCCAACGACAAGGAAAACCACATGCTTACTCTATTGGACACTTCCTCACCCATGAAATTAGACTGGTGATCCCTCTTTGTGAACTCATTAAACCACTATAGGTGTCAACTACAGGCTAAATGACATTCATCTCCTGCTGCGTGGGACTGATAAAAATGCCCTGCTGTGAAACAGTTACGGTCTTTTACTCCCTCGCCTGTTAACAAAAGGCCTTTTACCCCATTAGCAGGCATGATGTTACAGGTGGGCTTCAGCCCACTCTTTAACCCCCAAAATATTGAAGCAGTCAGAACATACAACCACGTAAGATTTTAGGGAACTTGGATAAATCTATGTAAATTTCTCAAATTCACTGAAATTTTGTTTTATAAAATGTATGTTTTTGTTAAATTTAGTGTTTGTACTTTTGGGAAATGGAGGGAGTTCTCTGAGCGAAATTCTGAGAGAATAGTCGAAACACACCATTTTTGTTATAGTTTAAAATGATGAGAAAGATATATACATATATATATTCTATTACAAAGAGACTGAAGCAAAAAAAAATTTTTTTTTTTTTTTTTTTTGACTCATACCAAGCACAATATGGAAAAGGTTATATATTGACCGGTGTGAGTAAAAAAATAAAACAAATGAATGTAGAAAGTGTCGAGAATACTGAGCCTTGGCTTTATGCATAACTTTCTGCATGTCTACAGCACTTTCACTTCTGTTACTTGATGTGAATTGTGCAGACGACCTAAAGTGTATTAAAAATAAATAGTTATCCTAACGCCTCCCTTCGTTGTGTCATAAAAACGAACTTATCTTCAATGAAAGTGATAAAATTTACACTGCTACCGTATTGGTGGGGAGGTTGTCTCGTCAAATAGAAGTTCCTTTGTGGTATGCTTACCTGTAGCCTCAAACTGAGTGCAGCATTATTTCCAATAACAAACCAATGAGATAAATGGAACACTGCAGCATTATTCTCAGAAAACATGACATGCATTTCAGTTTTTGTGTTGGTTCAGTTGTAGAACAACAGTCAGTAAGAGATTTTGGAAGATGTGTGTAATGATATCATCTGCCGACATGAAAGAGAGAGAGAGAAAAAAAAAATTCCGATTTCCTTACTGTGATCCACTGAAAAAATTCTTGTTCAAATGAAATTCAAACAATTTCACTGAAACGTTTTACTGAAAATAGCCAACACTGTCATTTGCAAAATATTTCATTATCAAATGGAATGGGAGGTTCCAAGGAAGACCAAGGAGAAAGTGGATGGAGTCCAGTCCATTATTTTTTAAATCAAGTTTAAAAAATAATGGACTGGACGAAGTGATGGCCTTGGATAGAGAGAAGTGGAGGAAGACTGGCTGAACTATATGGTTGAGGAAATCTGCTTAGTAGTGGAAATTCCTGATGATGATGGTCAAATGGAAATGTGTTTATGAACTAGATTCTATTCAATTTGAAAATTTGTTGAGTTTAAATTATACAGGTTTGAGGTTAGCAAAGACAGTGAGGAAGTTCTTTTCTCCCATTTTAAACCTTTTTCTCTCTCTCTTTCTCTATCTGTAGTTTGAGAAATTGTGTTAGTGTAAAACTGTTTTTTGAACATACATTTTTTTTATGCAACAAAGGATTTAGAAGTCTGAAAATCCTCATAAAAGTTCAACCAACTTCTTAAGATGAGAGCATATATACTTACACTGTTAATCTGAAAAGCAAGGAGTACTTGCTAGCACATTGCTAATGAATCGCAAGCATTGTTTTTGGGTCTCTGCTCTACATCATGTGTTACCCTTGCTGTTGATAGTGATAAAAAGTTGATCGACAACATTGTGGTACACACATTTTTGTATGTTGAAAAGAGTGATTCATTGTAAAAATGCCTGGTGACTTGGGAAATATTGGAGTGACATGATGTGGATGCCACATCTTAAAAGTAATTAATTGATAAATGAAGAATTGAAACTTGCATCATGCTTTTTGTAATTTTTCTGCTTAACTACTCAACAAATAAATTTTGACGTTACTTAAGATGGTTTTTTTTTTTTTTTGCCAGTGACAAGACTTTACAGAACAAAGGTCAATGATTCTAGAAAAAAGATGTGTATATTTAAGGAAGACAACATTAGTTGTAAAATTATTTATATATATCCTAATGATCATCAGTAATTATATGAAAGTATGCAAATGTTGAAATAATAATTTTTCAATGTAACTGAATTGTAATGGCAGTGTCTTTGGGTAGTTAAATTTAGCTACAAAGTATATTGTTGTGCCCTCAAGTATAGCAACATTAAGATATATGAATATTTTTTTGTTGAAAAAGTAGCCTTGTTGGAAAGATTTTAACATTCCATGTTCTGTTATTTTGAATTTCAGCTGAGGGGCATGTAATAAACTTATGATTATAAGTTTTGAAATGCAAATAAGAATGATAGACAGTGGCTGATGTAGAAGCAATTAACATAATTTAGTCAAAAATTGTGCTTTCTAAAAAGCTGCAGTATGTATATCTTTTAAACTCTCAATGTATAATAGAACAGTTCATCATAGTTTCTGCATTTTGATAATGAAAAGTTTCTTGTTGCTCTCTGCCTCATAAAACAGCCTTAAATCACAATTAGAGAAGCCTGTTTAAAAAGTTAAAACATATTCATTCTTTTGAGAAGATAAAAAAATGTTTCAGAAAGGAGATTTCCATACAGTATTTTTTAGTCTCATATGAAATAATCACATGCTATTCATTCATAAAAACTATATCAATTGTAGGTCTTTTGACAAATTTTTTAAATCCGTATAATAGTATCTCTTCTGCCTTCAGCAATAAGAGAACAGCAATTCCTTGCTGTTATTTATAGGGGATTTTGTGTAAGAACAGCATGAGTTGCCTTAATTTTGGAAAGATTGGCTGACTCCAAGATTTACAGTATATTGTCTTTGTAGAAGAAGTGTGAGAATTTTTATCAACATTTGTGTTTTATAGTTGATACATAAACTGGAGGAGTACTTTATTCAAATGCTGTTTTATGTCATGTTCAAGTAAAACACAACTGATTTTTTAAACATCATTAATAGGATTGTGTAGCTAAAATTTACTGATGATTTTATGTTGTCAAATTTTTGCATATCAAATTATTAGTAAGTACCTTGAGAAAAGAAAGGCATTACATTTCATCTGTATATACACTAACATTGTTCATATAAGTGTGCCTCCTCAGTGTATAAGAGTAGCTAAGATTTCATTATAGATTAGTGGTTTGCATTTACAGAACAGAACAGGCAAGTCCAAAATATATTCCACTGAATTAACTGTAGCCTTTGTCCAACTTTATATGTAAATTTCACACTTAAAAAAAAAAATAAGCATCCTGATGTTAATGTGTTTTGTATATGTCCTATAATGTGTGAAGCAAATGTGCTTATGTTTGCTATGGTTTAAGGAAAAAAATTTCAATATCTGACATTTTAATATGATAATCTGTAGTGCAAGTTTATAGATAAAATAAAAGAGCTAATTAAAAAGATTTTGTGAAGCAAATTGAATTATGGTAACAAGCTGCCTTAATTACTGAAATCAAAGAACAGTAGCAAACTTTTTCAAGAAATAACTGTAAAAACAACACATTAGTGTGTTTATTGAATTTACAATTTATTTTCAAATGGATTTGAAAGAGTGAACTCATAAATATGAAGTGTACATTGAAGTAGTAAAAGATGGCTAAGAAAGGAAGATGAATAATAAGAGCTGAAATTTTGTGTGACAGTGCAGTGTAATGATACTTGGGATGGGACAGGGTGACAAAACATTTAATCTGTATACAGTAAGGGCCATGAAATCTGTTATTCAGTTTTTGATACAGATAATGTATCATTTAGATTTATCTTCCTTTTAGAATATTTGTTTTTTTTAATTCTGAGAAGACATACAGTTAGATGTACTTTGATGTTAATGCTGCAACCATTTCCTTCTGATGTGAGAGCAATTATGGATTACAAAGCATATATGGCTGTGGGTTTACAATTATTGGGCATGGGGGCACATATAGAATTGGGGGGGCAAAATGGAAGTTTTCAAAATCTACCAGAACCAAATAAAAGTTAATAAAAAATGGAAGAAAAAATGAAAGCATTTTTTTAAATGTACATTGCATTTTAACCAAAAATATGAAAAGTGAAACACTTGGGGGGAGCAAGGTAAGATCCTTTCTCCCCTCAAAATATCACTTTGAGTTCTTTATAAGCTCTGAGAAGGGTTTCAAGTTGTTAGTCTATATTCCATTTCCGATAGAGATTCATGCAATTCTGTCATAGATGTGCATCATTAGAAGTATTGTATACATGTGGATATACTACTGTCTCTCATCCAACTATTCATTGTAAAAAATTTCTTTTCAGTTAACAATCAATCAAATGGGTCAATCTCTGGGTTAATTCCAAAGTGTGATAATTTTAAAAATTAGATTATTGAAACACCACATATCAGTTACAATTAGTTATGTTGCATAGATTCAGATTGCTTTGTTTGTATGATCTGTACTGTGTTATCATAATTGGGCCTTATGACTATCCCATGTTTGGCTATTCTGCTGATAAAGAAAAATGTTTCTAAGAAAAAAATATTATTAGGAAGTTTCTCTATTCCTCCTTAAAAAAAAAAAAATGCTGAACCTAGAAATATTACTTCCTTTCCCATTTGTGCCCCCTCCCAAGAATTTTGCTTGTTTTTTTTTTTAAATAAAGAGTTGTTGGAAGAGGAAGCTACTCCCACAATTTAGAGTTATGCACAATGCTTATTGTGATGCAAGCGAAGTTTTTAAGATCAAAACATTAAGCTTACTGACCCATTTGGTACTAACTGAAAATAATTTTAAACTTGATTTGACTTTGTCCTTCATGATTTTAGTTAATTCAAGCAGTTGGCACATTAAGAAACCATTTATTGAAAAATGTATCTTGCTAATATTGTGTTACAATTAATGTTTCTATGGTGATCAGCAATTCCTGGAATTTCAAAGCACTGTTGTCAGTTATGATATAGGAAATTTTAATTTTGTGATAATTTCATTGTGATTCAGAAAAAAATAATTTGGATGTAAGAGCTCCCATACAGAAAATTTGTTTATTAATAAATTTAATATTTTATAGGCTGTCATAATTCTCATTGTTTAAGATCACTAAATGTTAGTTATACATGTTTTTAAGCTTATGTGTCTGAGTTGCCGTACCTTTTAGTCAAATGGTTATACACTGAAAACTGTATGATATATATTAATAGGTGATAGGCACGGCTGGCTTAGGAAAATGCGTAAACACTGCTTATATTGTATACAATTGTGTGTCAAATAGCAGTGCTGATTGTAGGTTGTGGCATTTTTAACATGTAATCTGTAATATTTTGAATGCTGTAGCTCATTTGCATAGGAGAAAACCAGGAATGATATGCTTTGTACATAACCTGTTGTGATTGATCAAAAATATGTTACCTCATTTGTTATTGAATCTTGTTCCCTTGGGTGAGAAAAACTGTACTCAAGACAATTGAAATTTTAAAACTAGTGGCATCAAAATAGTTAACTCCACTTCCATCTATCTTGTGTTGGACAGCGTAGTAAATTGATATGCAATTTTAATTTTTTTAATTCGTTATTCTAAACATTGAACCTATTGGCATAATCTTAATGTGACATAACTGTTCAGAGTTGAAGAAATATTCTTCTCATAATCCGATGCTCTTAACACACAGATACTTGCAAATTCACCATCGTGGGTGGTGCAACGGTAGCACGCTCGAACAGTAATCGGGAGATGCAGGTTCGATTCCCGCTCCACGGCAATGAAATTTTAAAGTTTTCTGATGTGACTTAATTCACGTGTGAAACAGTAATTACAGTCAATTCGGCGATATCTGATTGCTGTGTTATCATGACATAACTGTTCACTAAAGCACTAGCTTTGGTTTGTCAGAATTCTTATATTCACCTGGTTCGTATGCTCTTTGAAAAATAAAAGTTCGTTTTTAAGTCCTTGAAAAAAGTTTGACTCTGTAAATAGTACTTGAAAAAATTTTTTTATTAGTAACTATATGAAACAGCGTGTGTAAAATATGTGCAATTGTTTGTGCTAAGAAGTTGTAAAGGAGATTTCTGTGTGGTTTCAATAAAAACAGCAAGCTGATCAGATAGCGTGGAACTTGTGTTCAACTCAGGGAAGAGTGTGGACAGCTGGTACCTTGGCTATGATATTACTACCGAGTAAAACAAGTTGAATGACGTATTGACTTCTGTTGCCTGGGCTTAGGGATGGGTTCTTGCTGGAGGGTGATTACCAAAATAATGTACTCTCAAAATATTTCACAAGATTTCAAAACAGAGGGGCAATTCAAAGTTAATAAAATAAACCACTAGGAGGTAAGAGGCAGGCCATTAAAGGTATGGCTGTTGTAGCGAAGTTTAATGGTTTGAACTTGCTAAAATACCTACTGACTGACCGTCCGACAGCACATACATATGATAATTTGGTTTTAAAAAGCCCTTTAATTTATTTTGCTTGGAAGAGTATGAACCTTAATTCAGTTTATAAAAAATTTATAAGTTATCAGCAGATTTTTTTCCTTTGAAAAGTACTGTAATTTGAACAGATACATTTCCTTTCTGTGTTAGCTGTAGTCATAATTTTGTAGGTTAATGAGTATGAACTTGAGATTAAATTACAGATGCAAAGCCCTGGATTTCCAATGATTTTTGTTATTGTGGGATTTCACAATTGCCACGAGTAATGTTAAGGGCTCTAAACAAGTCACTTGTCTCTAATTTAAGCCTACTGGTTCTAATGAAGGAAGAGAGCCAGTGCTACAAGACGAGCACACCACCAGATGGTTCTGGGTTTGAAACCCAGAACCATCTTGGACAGCTAACTGGAAACAAATGCATCTGACCACCATCTATCTTTCCCTGTTCGAGTTTCCAAGTATGTAATTTTTTTTTCATGTGTGAATTGCAGAATAAATTAGTAAGCCTATTTTGGTGCCCATGTCAGAAACACTTGTTTTGTGCATGCAATATGAGCTTCATTTAGGTCTCCAAGGCTGTAAATTACAAATTTGAGCCCAGTGCAGCAGTCCTGTTATGGATGTTGCAGTTTTTGAAATTGACATCACCTATATAATGTAATGCTCTCAGCAAGAATAGTTGTTATGTAACAGCTAGGTTAAATATGACATCATAGACTGAAAGTAAGGGTTCCAACTCTCAAGGCTTGTGTACTATATTACATTAAACTTTTTTCCATATATAATATAAAAGGAACATTTTTTTTTTTGTAATAAAAATTCACCTTTTTAAATTTTATATAATCTTCCACATATTTAGACATTACATTAACTAAAGCTATTATTAATGCCACTATTCCAGTTCAAAGGTAATATATTTTAAATGTTTTGTGACTTCTGTAAAGTTTTGGACATACCTGGTGTTATTGTAGGTAAAGATGATTGCCATTCTCTTCTGGAATTTTTAAAGCTTGCAAGATTCCAGACCAAAACTTTGGCAAACATTCCATTTTTTACTGCTAAAAAATTGTACAATCTACTTGACCAATGATGTGCTCTTAGAAAAGGCAATAACATGAAAAAATGCCTATTTTTCTTTATCGATGAACAAGAATGTTGCCATTTTCATCAACATACTTGTGATACTTCAATTGGATTTCTCTCTTGTAATTTGTTTATTTATCTAGTCAATACATGACATTGCACTAAGTGACATTTATGAAATGTTTGTTTCCATCAAATTTTCTGAGTGAAAGTTTGTGTTTTGAAGTTTACAGGCTAACCTGTGTACATTTCATTAATTTAGTAGAGCTAGTTTAGCAAAGCCCACATTGGAAAGATAGTGTGAACACTGAAACAATGTACTGAATATTAAAAAAAAAAAAAAATTATAAGATCTATTCTTGTATCTTCAGAATACTTTGATTTTAGGTGATATGTAGTTTAAGAAATTCCATGCATAATTTCTGTTTTTGAAATAAATAATTGATACTAATGTATGTTTCGTTTGTGTCAGTCTGCAGAATTTTTATGTAAATATGACAACTTGGAAACATTGTCATTCTGTAGCTTATAGCAAAACCTGGGCTAGTAATGTTAAGTTAAAAATTAAAATATTGACACTGATCTTTTTTTATCCCTGGCTTTAAATAGCACATATCATGATTGAAGCTTTTTACTATAAGTAAATCATGCCAGAAACAGGTTTTCTTTGCTCTGAGTTATTTACTGTATACTACAGCCACTTCAAGTCCCTTGTATGACAGTCAAGATTCATTCTCTATGTTGAACTTCACTGTGACAACTAGGCTTTTGAATTGTATACTATTTTGTGTTTAAAAAAACAAAAGAGGAAATCTATAAGAAACTGGTACAGCTTTAATCTGTTGTTTATTGGTGTCAATATACACTGAAGTGCCAGAAAAACTGGTACACCAGTCTAATACTTGGTAGGTCCCCCATGGGAGTGCAGGACTCCCTCCACTAGCTTCTGGAAATATGCTGTAGGCAATGCACACCATACTTCCTGCAGAGTGTTCCACAATTCGGGTGTATTCCGAGGTCTCGCATTCCTCTGTTCGATAGCGCGTTGCATGGCATCGCAAATGTGTTCTATCACATTCAGATCTGAGGACTTGGGTGTAAATGGCAACACCCGAAACTCAGATGAATGCTCCTCTAACCATAATGTGGCGTTCCGTGACTTGTGTGGAGGTGCATTGTCCTGTTGGAACAGACCCAACCCATTAGCATGAATACAGGACATGAACGGGTGTACCTCGTTAGAAAGGATGCACACATAGGCGTTGGCCGGTCACAGATGTATGTAGACGTACCAGGGGTCCCTGAAGTCCAGACCCCCACCAGCCAGTACAATTCCCTGTTGACAGGCGGGATCCATGGCTTCATGGGGTTTGCGCCATACAGGAATCCCTCCATCTGCCCGATACGGTTGGAAACGTGACTCGTCAGACCAGGCTACTTGTTTCCAGTCATCAAGTGTCTATGGGCAGTGTTGCCGTGCCCAAGTGAGGTGCATAGCTCTGTGTTGTGCACCCATCAAGGGGACTTGAGTTGGGCATTGGCGCCCATATCGTGCAGGGTACGTTGCACAGTCCGGACACTGATGCTTCTTGAGGCTCCAGCATTGAATTCTGATGATACCTGCGAGAGTGTTGCACGCCTATCACATGAAACAATTCTTGACAGCCGACGATGGTCATGTTCACCCAATGTCTTTTTATGACCACACTGGTATTGGAGGTTTTGCCGGAATTCTTGTAGTCACGGTACACCCGTGCAACGGTCGTCCGTGAAAATCCGAACTTCGTTTCTACCTCCAAAATACTATGGCTCATCTCACGAGCGCCAACTATGACACCGTGTTGAAAATAGCTTAAATCGTTATTACTTGCCATTCTCATGCCGAAAACAGCTGGCAAGGATGTCTATCGCCTTATATACGCACTTGCAGACGCAACCGAGTATGCGCATAAGTGACGTTGCTATGTATTTTGCATAAGTGCATCTGTACCAGTTTTTCTGGCACTTCAGTGTACATAATTTAGAACTTTCACGCATTTACTGGATGGCTATCAACTTAATTACACAATAAACAGAACTGAAATTCATTTACATATTCACCTTCTTAAAAATATTTGATGGAAAACACGTACCATCCTGTCCAGTAAGCCCGTGTGGCATGGAGCACAGTTTACACTAAATCTAACGACACACCATTCGGAAGGTAGCTCCTGTGATGTGGCGTCACTGCAAGCACACCTGGTCTTGTCAAGATTTCTAGTTCCCCTGATTGCAGCTTCTTTTTGGTGGTATATCTGGCTATGCATCTTGTATCCTTCCAAATGGGTTGCTGCATTGAACAAGACATGGTGGTTACACAGGGCCAATATCAAGATGGAACCATAAAGGTTTTATATAAGAATGACCAAGCAACCCTTCTCGACCAGAATAAAGAAACTGCTCTTAGGGAGACTATAAATCTTGATGAGACCAGACATTTGTGTGTGCAATGAAAATGTATATTGCACAATCTACCATGTCTTCAGATAAGGTATTATTTCATTATTGTGTAAACTGTGCTCCATGTCACACAGAGCTAACTGCAGGTGATGCATGCTTTACATTAAGTGAATATTTTCAAAAGGGTGAACATGTAAACCATTTTAAGTTGGTAGCTTTAAAAATAAACAGTGCGATTGGCACAAGAAAGCTTCGTATCATGTATATATTTATCTACAACAATAAAAATGAATTGAAATTGTCTGTTGCCCTACATCTCTTAGAAAAACTGTAGGCATTTCTTTTCATTGTTCAAAAGCTTTGTTTTGGTTACTTTTAAAATTTAGCACATTTCAATAGGGTGTAGACCTTTAGCTAATTTTGAAATTTGGTTTTTAGTTCTCAAAAGTTTGCTTGCTGTGTTATTCAGTTTTCTGTAATTATCTAATGAAACATATTTTGTTATTTGATTGTTTTTTTTTTGCATACTAGTTGTAAGCTTCCTAATATAATGCTGTTTGAAAAACTTATCTATCAGTCTTTTTCTCGTGTTAACCACTGTTTTACATTAAAACTTGGAAGAAGTTGTTCAGCTCTTGTAATTAAGTATCTAGCTGTGTTGATTTTTACGCCTCTTGTGTGTGAAGATTTAATTTAGAATATTCGATTTTCTTTTCTAGAACAATGTTCAAACTACCTCAGTTTTCTATGAATTTTTACATCCAGAAATTGAAAAGATTTCTCTAATTCGATATTTAGATGCAAATAATTGCAATTCCCCTGTATTTGTTTAGCTATAAAAATATTAGAATGGCATCTACATATCTAGTATATAATTGCAGTTGTATCTTGTTTTCTAAAAACACTCTTTCCTTGTGACCTGCTACATAAAGCTCTGCCAGTTTTGGCGATACAGTAGATTCCGGTCAATTGAGGGTTATTTATCAGTGACACTTCTTGAAGAACATCCCAAATTAGCGCTTGGAATAAAGCTACACACAATAGGGGCAGCGGCTTAATTGCACCAAAGTGTTCCAATTAACTGGAATCGATTGTATCCCCCCTTTTCTACAAAGTCCTAGGAAAGCAATACAAGTTGAGTATGTACAGAAAATTGTCAGTAGAAATACCATATTTTTTTCTTTGAAGAAACACTTTATCCTGTTGGTAAACAAATCTCAGAGAACATGTTTTATTAATTCTGATGGCTGCAAATTTCGTGCTGTATTATTCCCAGCAGATGATTTTATTCTTTATCAGGATAAATAAAACAGTTTTATCATTAAATATGGTATTTTCACATTTAGCTTGCATTGCAGTTCAATCCTATCCAGCTTCCAGGACAGACTATTAACAAAAGAAGGGGAATATTAATAGGTTACAATTATATATTGTACATGATTCTACTCTTTTTATAGCCAAACAAATTAGAGAGAAATCCTTTTAATTTTGAGACATTAAAATTCATAGAGAACTAGTTGAAGTAGAGTTTGAACATTGTTTTACAAAGGAAATCCAATATTATTCTAAATTATGTTTTCACATGTCTGAGCTAAAATAATGGTTAACATGACAAAAAGCTTGACGGATAACAATTTTCTGTAATTAAATATTAGAAAGCATATATGTGTGTGCCAAGAAGCCTGCAAAATATTTTTTATTAGATAATTATGCTAACGTGTTGAAAGGACAGGGTGTTCAGAGCACACACACAAAAACATCTCTGGGTAAGACACCTCAGTAGGATGACACTCTTTTTCGGGTTGCACACAAGAGAAGTAGTAAAACCTAACCTTTCTGTTCACAAAGTGCTGTCGACGTGAAGTTTTATGGAGTCCCAGTTAATTGGGTGCATCTATCAAGGCAAGTTGGAAACTTTCCTTATACACTGAAGAGCAATTGAATTAGAGACAGCTGGCATTGTGACGCTGTGGGCGGCCCTGTAAATGGAAACGACATGACGTATGCAGCGATCCGACAATATAAGGAGTGATGCGACGGGAATCAGTAAAAGTCTAACGCAGTATGGGTAAGATGAAGGATCTAAGTGCATTTGGTCGTGGGCAAATTGTCAGGACCCGAAAAATGGGTCACTCCATCTCGGAAGTCGTGCAGCCACTGTGTCATGGGTGCACTGTGAGTATATCAAATCCAGTAAAACCATCCCTGCAAGGGCCAACTGCCGTGGACAACAGCGTGTGGATGAGCGGGGTCGTCTAGCTCGCATTGTAACAGCGGATAGACGGGCCTCAGTGCAAGAAATCACTCGACAATTTAACGCTGGTGCACAAAAACATGTAAGCAGCCACACCATCCAGACCATCTCCTCGCTATGGGGTACAGAAGCCATCGCCCCACGAGGGTACCACTGCTGACCACACATCACAGGGTGCAAAGATTAGCATGGGCGCAGGAACATCGCCACTGGACCCAAGACATGTGGGAAAATGTTGCCTGGACTGATGAGTCGAGATTCACGTTGGTACATGCGGATGGCAGGATACGAGTACGGCGCATACCACATGAAGCGATGGATCGTTCTTGCCAGCAGGGTACTCTTCAAGCTGGTGGGGGTGGCATTCTCATCTGGGGACTGTTTACATGGACTGAAATGGGACCCCTGGTACGTGTGACATCGTCCCTCACAGGTCAACGTTAGTGGGATATCCTGGATGACCATTTGCTCCCGTTTGTGCGTCTTCAACATCCCACTGGGGACCTTATCCTGCAACAAGACCATGCACCGTGCCATTGCTTCTGAATTGTATCCAAATGGTTGGATGAACACTCCACCGACGTAACCTCGCTTCCTTGGCCAGCTAGGTCACCTGACCTAAATCCCATTCAGCACATCTGGGATGGCATCGAGAGAGATGTTTGAGGCTCTGACCCCCCTCCATCAAATCTTCGTGAACTGTGGGAGCTTGTTCAGGGGCGTAGATTAGTATGGCTTCCCAACGCTTCCAGTGTCTTGCCAAGTCCATGCCGAGACGAATCGCTGTCATCATCAGGGCGAAAGGGCTACACGTTACTAGACAGGTTATCTCCTATTCAATTGCTCTTCAGTGTAGTGGCTTTATATTCTCCTACATAGGTATTTACTCTATATACCACATTTTCTTTTTGCTTCATGGAAGGGAAGAATTTCTCTGAAGTTTTTCAAATAAACCTTTATGGTATAGAAGGATAATTATTTTCAGTAAGTGTATTTTTTTTTTTGTAAAGAATCCAGGAATTGTGTAGCAAGATGAAATTTAATTATGGTATAAAAAAATTATACAAATTGGGTGCTTCCATATGTTTGATAGCTGACACCAAACATTCCCTACTGTCAAGCCTCTCATACTACCTGCTGGATCACTTGAAAAAGCCCCCACTCAAACAAAAATAAAATCTCGCTATTTTTCATCAATCTAGACCTCTTGGCAGATAAAATTGTTTTCCTGGGACACCTCGCTGAACTTTTTATTTACTTTGAATTTAAGGAAAAATTCTACAAACAGACCTCAGGCTTAGCAATGGGTTCTCCTTTGGCTCCTTTTCTGACAAACCTTGGAAGATAAAATAATCCTACCCCAACCTTTGTTATTCTCATAACAGTAACTGAACTTCCTAGACATGAGCCTCAGGAGGAAATATTACTATAATACCTACCAATCCTGCCTATATTAAATTTAATCTGGCTTCACAATTCCTGTAGAAAATAAAAAGAATTCTGGCTGAAAATAATTATCCTTCTATAATAATAGTTAATTTGTAAATAAGCTTACCATTATGGATTGTTTGCAAAACTTCAGAGAATTAGCTAAAAATTCCATATCAAGGTTGTGAATAAATACACCAAGAATAAATAAGCATCCGAGCGTATAAATTTCCATTTAATTACTGCAAATACGTACAAACTAAAATAAAACTAGATCACTAGCTTTCACCGCCGAAAACAGGCGACTTCGTCAGACAAAGCTGAGTACACAATCACACTGAGAAAATTTAAACAAAACTACACGTAAGAAGTGCGTTATGAGTAGATGATCATATTTGTGGAGGAATATTAGGGAGTGGATGCCAGAGAGCTGGTCGACCTGTGGAAAGATCAGAATTGCAAATGCTTTTGAGTGTTAGTATTTCTACGGGTTCTGGGGTCTATATATGGGGCTAATTTCTTGAAGTTGTTCCATTGAGGAATGGTGCTGTGGTTTGCAACTTTCTTCGCTAGAGCTGTAGCAAACTTCTGATTCTTAATGCCATGCTTGTGTTCGTTAATTCTCAATCTGAAGGATCTTTTGTCGTGCCAATGTAATGTTTAATGGAGCGATCTTGATAGAGCAGATTCCTGCATCCGAGAGTAGTACGGTTGGATCTCTATTCTGTCTTAGGATAGCTGAAAAGATTTCGGATGCTCTAGACTGACACCGAAGCCAAACTTTCTGAGGGTATTCTTGAGGAAATAAGCTAGCACAGGGATGTATGTGATTGAGCCTAGAAGTTGTCTCTTTCGTGGATAGATGGGTTATTTGCCTTGGATGCTGCATTCTTGATAATTTCTTGAATAGTTCGCAAGTTGTGGATGAGGCAAGCATTTTAAGGCTGTGCAGTTCTGCGTCACATGCCGTAGTGTCAGAATTTAGAGCGAAAGCTCAATTGGCACAGTATCTGAAGAGGGTGTATTTGGGCTAGCAGATGAAGGAAAAATAGGGATATCTACATGGGTTGGCTTATAGTAGACTTGTGTCTTGAGTGCTCCTGTGAGGGTCCTTTGCACCAGCACATCTAGGAATGGTGGTGTTCCTTCGGACTCTCATTCTATTGTGAACTTGACATCCGGGTGGTATGTGTTCAACTTTTCGAGGAAAGTTTTTAGGAATTCATCTCCATGGGGCCATATAAAAAAGGTGTCTGCATAACGGAACCACGTTTTAGGTACTTGAGTTAGCGAGTCTAGGAAAACGTTCTCCAGGGGGCGGAGCACTGGAGATAATGATTAACCCATTGGAACACCTTTCATTTGTTTATACACTTGGGAGCGGAAAGTGAAGAAATTTGAAAAACTGTGACAATGTCAATGTCCATCACCTTGAAAATGTCTCCAAGTGCATCTGGCATGAACAGGTTGGAAGCTGTTACAGAATTCTTGAGATTTGAAGGGGCTTCCAGGACTGGAAAGTATGTCCATACTGTCTATTACATCTTACAGTGTAGCAGAGACTCTCTTTAGCCTCGAGATAAAATAACAAATAAAGGTAAGTGGATCACACTAGTTACGTTAAGAGATAAATCAGTTGAGGAGAGTAACACTTTGTCCGAAGGTGGCAGGAAAGGACACAGGAAAGAGGCTCGTGCTTTCTCCAGGTTGGTGGAAGGGCAGTGCTTCCACGAGACTATCGGTCTGATGGGATAGCCTGGCTTGTGATGCTTAAGTTGGCCAAAAAAAAAAAAAAAGCACCGGGTACGAGGCCCCGGAGGGAGTCCAACTCTCACCAAGGTTATCTCCCAACTTCAAGACCTAGTGTTTACCCGACTTAGATAAGTCTGGTCAATTTGCTATTATGGACGCAAATTACTATGAAACCAAACTCGTGCACTTCATCCTCCAGTCAGGATCGACCTGTCAAACAGCGGACCCCCTTAACAGAGATGGATTGGCAAAGTTAGAGCAGTGTCCAGGCTACCTGCTTTGACAGAAGCAATGAAGAAAAAGCTAGACTACCCCAGGGCCTTGTATCCGGAGCTTTTTGGCAAATTTAATAAGCATCACCAGCCAGTCTATCCCATTGGGCCGATAGTCTTGCGGAAGCGCTGCCCTTCCACCAACCTGGAAAAAGCACTAGCCTCTTTCCTGTGTCCTTTCCTGCCACCTTCGGACAAAGTGTTACTCTCCTCAACTGATTTTATCTTGAGGCTAAAGAGAGTCTGCAACACCAGAAGATATAATAGGCAGTATCGACGTAGTTTTCTTGTACCCGTTGGCTCCAGTCCTGGAAGCCTCTTCAAATCTCAAGAATTCTTTAGCAGCTTCTAATCTGTTTGTGCATGCACTTCGAGACATTTTCAAGGAGATGGACATCGCAACAGAATCAAACTTCTTCACTTTTCGCTCCGAAGTCTATAAATAAACGAAAGGTGTCCCAATGGGTTCATCATTATCACCAGTTCTCGCAGAAGCAGCGCTCCTTCCCCTGGAGAACGTTTTCCTAGATTCGCTAACCCAAGTACCTAAAACCTGGTTCCGTTATGCGGATGACATCATCCTTAAAAACTGTGCTCGAAAACCTGAACGCATACCACCCGGATATCAAGTTCACACTAGAACGAGAGTCCGAAGAAACTGCCATTCCTAGATGTGCTGGTACAAAGGACCCTCACAGAAGCACTCAAGACACAAGTCAACTATAAGCCGACAACCATGTGGATATCCCTATTTTCCCTTTATCTGCTAGCCCAAATGCACCCTCTTCAGATACCATGCCAATAGAGCCTTCGCTCTAAATTCTGACACTACGGCACGTGACGCAGAACTGCACAACCTTAAAATGCTCGCCTCATCCATGACTTACGGACTATTGAAGAGACTGAGAATGCAACATCCAAGGCAAATAACCGATCTATCCACAAAAGAGATAAAAACCGGTAATTCCTAGGCTCAATCCCATACATCCCTGTGCTAGCTTATTTCCTCAAAAACACCCTCGGAAAGTTTGGCTTCGATGTAGGTCTTAAAGCCTCCGAAGTCTTTGTCAGCTATCCTAAAACAGAACACAGATTCAACTGTGCTACTCTCAGACACAGGAGCCTACTCCATCCCTCTGCTCTATCAAGATCACTCCATTAAACATTACATTGGCATAACAAAAAGATCCTTCAGATTGAGAATTAACAAGAACAATCATGACATTAAGAATCAAAAGCTTACTACTACAGCTCTAGCGAAGGAAGTTACGAACCATAGCACCATTCCTCAATGGGACGACCTCAAGAAATTAGCTCCATATATAGATACCAGAACCACACTGCCTTCCAGGAAACTGCAGAAATACTAACACTTAAAAAGCACTTGCAATTTGAATATTTCCACAGATCTACCAGCTCTCTAGTATCCACTCCTTAATATACCTCCATGAACATGATCATTTCACTTATATCTTGTATAACATCACATGCTCATTACATGTAGTTCCTTTTTTCTATTTTGTTTAAATTTTCTCAGTGTGATTTTGCACTCGGCCTTGAAGAAGGCTGAGTACAGGATGTAAAGATGAACATATGTAAGTGACTGCACTTGCACAACATCTAATGCTACATTTTTCTTTCTGCTAACTCACTCCAATCTCATTTCTTTATTGTCCTCAGATATTGGCAAAGTTAGAAGTACTTCTTCCAAATAACACATTTTACTAAAGAACTGAGCAGGCGGTCGTAGTGAGCGATGGGTTTGCCTCCTTGGGGCGCTCCGTGGTAACACTGGCACACACAACAGCAACTAGGGCCTCTGTGAATCTTGGAGAGGTTCAAGCTAGTTCTGTGTGACATTGGCGAAAAGACCCCAACTCACTGGGTTTTGTTCCAGAATCCTTAGGTTGAATGACCAACTGGAACCCTCAGCTGTGGGCTAATCCCCCACACTGATGTACTTACCTGATTAAAAAGACAAAAAGAAATATTAAGAATGACTCAAGTGTGGGATATGGTGGACCTACCACACTTGAGAAGGACGGTCCACCACGGAATCGACCTGGACTTTCTAAACGGCATATGAGAAAGCGATCTCGGCTGAGTGAATGTAAGATTGGTGTATGGAATCATCATCATCATCATTGTCAACCATTATCAATCCACTGCTGGACGAAGGTCTCCCCAAGTTTCCTCCACAACGGTCTGTCTTGTGCCAGTCTCCTCCATGTCACCCCTGCATACTTTCGAATTTCATCCACCCATCTCCCATGTGGTCTTCTTCTGGGTCTTTTCCTGTCCCTTGGAATCCAATCTAAAATTTCGGCTGTCCATCGATGATCTGTCCTTCTGGCAGTATGTCCAGCCCATTGCCATTTCAGGGATTTAACTCTGATCATGATGTCTTCCACTCTTGTCATTTTTCGGATCCACGAGTTCCTCTTCTTATCTCTCCTGGTTACACCAAGTATTCACCTCTCCATGCTGCTTTGAGTTGTCTGCAGCCTTTGTATGTCTCTTTTAGTTAAGGTCCACGTCTCTGCACCATACGTAAGCACTGGAAGGATGCATTGATCAAACACTTTTCTTTTAAGACATAATGGCATATTGCTCTTGAAAATTATGCTGTTTCTTCCAAAAGCTCTCCAGGCAAGTTTTGTACGCCGATTAATTTCTTCATCAATGTGACCCTCACTTGATATCTGCTGTCCAAGATAAACGTACGTGTCTGTTATCTCCAGCTTTTCTCCATCAATCGATAAATCTTCATTTCTTGTAAAAGCATTGAACATCACTTTTGTCTTCTGAAAGTTCATTTTTAATCCCACTTCTTTACTCTTGTCAGCAAGTTCCTGGATCATACTCTGCAGCTCTGATGGGCTAGTTGCAAAAATGACTACGTCATCAGCAAAACGAAGGTGGGTTAGATAATCTCCATTAATCTTTATCCCCTTGTTTTCCCAGCTCAGCTGACTGAAAACAAGGAAGACACCCTCCAATGTGGCATTAAAGAGCTTCGGAGATATGGTGTCACCTTGTCTCACTCCCTTTCCAATTTGTATGTGTGTTGTATTTTCAAACAGCCTAATCTTTGCACTTGCATTTTCATAGATGTTATTAATAATATTAATGTATGCATCTTCAATACCGCAGGTTTTCAGAGCCATTGTAACTGCTGATGGTTTCACCGAATCAAAGGCTTTTTCATAATCGATAAAAGCCATGCACAATGGAAGTTCATATTCCCTCGCTCTTCCAATTAGCTCTCTCAGCACATGGATATGATCTATTGTGCTGTAGCCACTCCTGAATCCAGCTTGTTCTCTCGGTTGAGCCATGTCCAGTGTTACCTTCAAGCGGTGTGAAAGAACTTTAGTAAAGATTTTATAAACTACTGATAGGAGGCTGATAGGTCTGTAGTTTCCGAGATCCTCAATGTCACCTTTCTTATGTAGCAGGATCATTGTAGCGGTGTTCCAATCCTCAGGAATCTTTCCTTCATTAAGGCATCGAGTGAAAATTTGGGCGAGTACTGTTTCGATTTCTCCACTTGCTTCTTGTATGATGTCTACAGTAATTCCATCTTCTCCTGGAGCTTTTCCTCGCTTCATGTTCTTGATTGCATGTGCAACTTCTGCTGGAAGGACTGGAGGAACTCTAGTACTGGTATCTTTCATGATGTCTGGAGTGCATGTATCATCCCTTTCATATAATTTGGAGTAGAAATCTTTCACTCTTGTCAAAATTTTGCCTCTATTTCTTGTTACAGAACCATCTTCTTTTCTCAGTGCCATAATCTGTTTTCTTCCCTTACTGAGATGTCCCTTTGCTATCTTTAGGCTTTGGTTGTTTTCAATTGCTTTCCTCACTAGTTCACAGTTGAATTTTCTTACGTCTTCAGTGATACTTTTTCGTACTGTCTTGCATAGCTCTATATATTCCACTTTGGAAGTCACATCTTCTTTAGTTGTCCTCATCTCTCTTCTTTTTGCATCAACATTTTCGTATTTCCTAATAATTTATTTACATGCAACTTGTTCTTAGACCCAGCTAATTTTGTTGCTGTTTCCATAAGAGCTTTGGTTACTTTTCTGTTAACTTCAGAGATGTCCACTTCTTCCGATGTTAGGCCTTCTAAAGCAGAGAACCTGTTCTTCAGTTCCAACTTGAAGGTATTATGGTGTTTTTTGAGGTTGGTTATGTCAATAGATTTTGTTTGTCTTATGAGCTTGCCACGTTCAAGTTTAGTGTTGAGGTGCATCTTACATCTCACCAATCTATGGTCACTACCAGTGTTGAACTTGTTTAGCACACTGCAGTCTTCTATGACGAATTTTTTGTTACACATAATAAAATCAATTTCACTTGTCGTCCCATTTGGATGTCTCCATGTCCATTTCCTGTGTGGCTTTTTCTTGAAGAAGGAGTTCATGATGAAAAACCCTTCTGCCTCTGCAAACTCAACAAGAGTATTTCCACGCTGGTTTCTGTTGCCGTGACCGAATTTACCTACTGAAGTTTCATTCTGTTGCCGTTGCCCTATTTTTGCATTGAAATCTCCCATAATTATTTTCAAGTGCTGCTTACCTTTATTATTTAGATGACAAATTTCCTCATAAAATTCTTCAATTTCTTCTTCAGGATGACTTGTGGTGGGTGCATAAGTTTGAATAATCTGAGCCTGGTATCTTTTCGAGAGTTGGATAACAAGTCGTGCAGCTCTGTCAGAGGAACTTTCAACTTCTACCACTTTATCCTTCAGTTTCTTGTTTATTATAAATCCAACACCACTAGTTCTGCCAGTATCTGTCCCACGATAGTAGAAGAGATGTCCACTTTTCAGTTCGATGAGATCTTCTCCTTTTCTCCTTACCTCACTTAGCCCCACGATGTCCCACTTGGTCCTTTGTAGTTCCTCTTCCAATTCAAGAAGCCTTGAATCAGAAGATAGGGAGCGTCCATTGTACGTTGCCAAGGTCAGCATCAGATGGCAGCCTAGTCCGGTCCTCCGGGGATTCTTAGCACCCTCTGCCTTCATGTCGCACTGGCCGCTGCCTTGGCCAGGTACATTCCAGCTGCCGGAGACTGAGGGCCAAGATTTAAGTTGTGGAGTCATTTTGGAGGGGTTTGGCCATAACTCACCACGCTGGCCAAGCGGGTTGGTGAGTGTGGGATAGTATTTCCTCTAATCCCGATGGTATAGTTATACCGCTATTTGCGGTCGTCAGAGCCCCTTTAGTAGGAACAGGATGCACCACGAGAAGGCGGGGTTGACATTTGTCAAGGAGAGGTTGTGATGTTACGCATCACCTGACCTTACATACTAGAGGTATAAATTGCAAGATGAGTGACGTGATTGAGGCGATGAATAAGTATAGACTGGATGTGCTGTGTGTAAGTGAAACCAAAAAGAAGGAAATTGGGGTAGAAGAAGTGAATGGCACGGTGAGTGTGTGCTCTGGAGTATTGGATAATATGAGAGGACAGGCTGGTGTAGGTGTGATTTTAAGTGAAAATATGAAGAACAACTTGATTCACTATAGTTGCATAAGTGAGAAAATTCTCTGGATTCATTTGAAAGTGAAACTTCAGAGAATTGTAATTGTTGTAGTGTATGCTCCTTGTGACTCGGAACCTTCTGATAAGAAAAGATTTCTGGAATGAGCTAAAAGCTGTTTTGAGCCAGTTTGGTGCTAAAGAAAAAGTTATAATAGCAGGGGATTTCAATGCTAGAGTAGGTGTGCAGAATGCAATTTGTGACAATGTTCTGGGTAAGTTTAATGATCCTTGTGTGAATGATAATGGTGAAAGATTAATTGAACTCTGCATTGAGAATGATTTGTGTGTATCTAATACATTTTTCAACCACACGTATATACACACATATACTTGGGAAAATCGTACTCTTGGTCAAAAGAGTGTGATAGATTTTGTTGTTTACGATCGGTGTTTGAAACACTTAATTGTTGACACCCATGTGATGAGAGGGAAAATCGTACTCTTGGTCAAAAGAGTGTGATAGATTTTGTTGTTTACGATCAGTGTTTGAAACACTTAATTGTTGACACCCATGTGATGAGAGGTGCGGATGTTGGTTCTGATCATTACTTGGTAGTGTCAAGAGTGAAACTTAATGTTGGTTGGAGGAAAAGGAAGAGACCAAGATAGAAAGAATAAAGGTTGATAGGCTCCTTGAAGATCATCAACGGTATTCTGACTTACTCAGAGAACGACTGAAGGATCTGAAATCTTGTGAGAGGGATGTAGAAAAGAAGTGGGAATGTTTTAAGAACTGTGTTGTTACTGTGCTGCTAAAGAGGTCTGTGGCACCACAATAGTGGGTAACAATAGAGGTGATGCTTGGTGGAATGGTGAGATTGATGAGGCAGTAAAGAAAAAGAAGGAAGCCTATTTGGGGATGTTGCAAAGTAGAGTCTCTGTGGATGAATATCGCTGTAAGAAGCGTGAAGCTGCTAAGCTGGTTCGCCACAGTAAGGCAAAATATAGAAAAGAGAAAGTGGAAAGGCATGAACTGGCTTTTTGGAAAGATAGAAAGTCCTTCTGGAAGTACACGAGACTCAGGAAAAGTAGGGGAAACAAAGTTGTAAATTGTGTGAAGAATGAGATTGGGGAAATTATATGGGAGCCCAATGAGTTAAGTGACAGATGGGGCAAACACTTCTGTGAGTTATTAGATCAGGAGAGCAAAAATGATTCTGAGACAGATGCAGATGATGTCACAATGAGGGATGAAAGCACAGGAGGGATCTCAAGAGAAGAAGTGTGTAAAGCTCTAAAATCTTTTCAGAATGGTAAGGCTCCAGGAGTTGATGGCATAACTGCAGAGATGTTGAAGTATGGTGGTGACTCTATGATTGACTGGTTAACTGAAATTTGCCAGTTGTGCTGGGAGTTAGGAATGGTCCCTCGGGATTGGAAGGATGCTATCATTGTTCCCTTGTATAAGGGAAAAGGTGATCAGACTGAATGCAAGAACTATTGTGGTATTAGCCTACTGAGTGTGCCAGGGAAAGTGTTTGGTAAGGTTGTTATTGAAAAAGTACAGGGTCTTACATCAGAGAATGTGTGGGATGTTCAGAGTGGTTTTATGCCTGGTAAAGGCTGCACTAACTAGATTTTTGCATTACGCATGATGATTGAAAAGTATCTGGCTGTTGGGAAGAAAGTTTTCACTGCCTTCATAGATTTAGAGAACGCTTACGACCGAGTCAATAGGACACTTTTGTGGAAGGTATTGAATGAATATGGTGTTACTGGGAATCTACTTAATAGTGTAAAAGCCATGCATGCTAGTAGTAGAGCTTGTGTACGAGTTAATGGTGTTTTATCAAAATGGTTTTCCATTGGTGCAGGAGTTAGACAAGGTTGTGTAATGTCACCATGGCTGTTTAATATATTTATGGACACATGCATGCACGAGGCCAAAATAGATAATAGTGGTTTATGTCTTGGTGATATCCGTGTGTGCAGATTGCTGTATGCTGATGACGCTGTCCTGTTGGCAGACAGCAAAAGTGAGTTGCAGAGTATGTTGACTCGGATGCACGAAGTTTGCATGAAATTCAAACTGAGTATAAATAAGGGAAAAACCAAAGTTATGGTGTTTGAGAGAGGAATGGGTAGCACTGAATGTAATGTAAGTATAAATGGCACTGTGATTGACCAGGTGAGTGAGTTTGTGTATTTAGGAAGCATGTTTGACAGAGAGAACAAGTTGAATGGTGAAATCAGTAGGCGAGTGAATTCTTCTTTGAAAGTCATAGCTGCTCTGGGAGGTTTTCACAGGAATGATGGGTTCTCTAGAGAGTCCCGCATGGCTGTGTATGAAACAGTAATTGTTCCTACTCTGATGTACGGCAGTGAAACCTGGGTACTGCAGAAGAAACATAGGAGTCGTTTGTGTGCTGGAGAAATGCGTTACTTACGTGGGGTTTGTGGCAAGACACGATCTGATTGTGTGAGGAATGAAGATGTATTGCAGTTGTGTGATGTAAAGCAAAATGTTGTTAGCAAGGTGGAGACCAATATGCTTCGGTGATTTGGCCATATTGAAAGAATGAGTGATGAAATGCTTACTAAGAAAATCTTTTCAGCCCAAGTGGCAGGAAGGAAAGGCAGAGGAAGGCATGGGTGGATCAGATTCAGGAGTGGCTGCATGAGAAAAAGATTATGAGTATGAAGTATAAAAGATCTTGTGTACGGCGTGTAATGGATATCAGTGAAGCACGAGTTGTATGTCAAGATCGCTGTAAATGGCGAAGTTTGACACGACAACAATAAGTAAAAATATCTGGAAGTTTGTATTTCTTTTTGGAGCTAACCTCTGAATCTCAGAGAACAGCTTAGTAAATATGCACTAAAGAACTGAGCTGCAGACTTACCCTGCACTTCAAGATTGTATAGCCAAATTGGTGGTTTCAATGTTCATTCTTCCTGACAATTATGACTGTAATTTTAAACATCATACTGAAAAAATGTTCAAGCCTGAGGGTTATGAATGTATGATATACTGTAAAAGCTTTAATTATTTTATGGGGTTGGTGCGAATGAAATGTCTGGCAAACAACCAGCACACGTGGACGGCGAGAATGAAAAAGTACAACAACTTACCTGGGCAAAATAATCCCCCTCGGCATCGACACATAGTTGCCATCTGTAAGGGCAAGGCATGATCCTGGAACAAAAAAGTCTTGTGGCTGGGACCCGAAGAAGTCATCAACTGCACGTTGAACCTCATTGTCTGTTATGAACTCTTTCCCAGACAGGAAGTGATCCAGGCGACAAAACAGATGGTAGTCTGTTGGAGACAAGTCCGGGGAATAAGCAGGATGACCTCTGCATAATGTGCTTCTTTACTCAAAATTTTCAATTTTGGCTGAAAATCTTGTTTCATCTTCCTCTTCTGAAATCTTTCACTTGAGATATGATTTCTCCATCTTCCCAATGACCAGATATTGCAACTTTCTTGTCAACAGCAACAAAACACTGAAATGTGGCTGATTCATTAAGGTTCAGTGATTTCACAAGATTGCTCCAGTCTTTACGTAATGGTTTTCAGTGACACAATCATCAGTTGCACCATCAGTATTGTTTGCTTGGTCACTTTCTCTGTTCTTAATAAATCCTGCTTTTTTAAAACCACTAGAAATCGTTAAAGAAGTCACATCATTCCATCCTTTGTCAGCCATTCTCATTGCTTGCAAAATGTTCACATTGGGTTTCTTTCCTCCTTCAATGTTGAATAAGCTTTTCACAATTTGATGTCAATATTTAACTTTAAAACTCAGGTATTCACCCTGGTCCAATGGCTGTAATGTGGGTGTAGTGTTCGGTGGCATGAACTCAACTCTCACAGATTTCATTTTTGGTATAACATTATGGCCTTTGCAATTGTCAATAAAATGAACAATTTTACATTTCTGAACAGTCATTTTCTTGTCCAACTGTAAGTCAATTTTCGAAAATGCTGGATGTTATCATGCTTTCTTATTTGCCAGATAGTCCATTGGAAATTAGTTAACACCAGAAAAGCATCTTGGCTTTGCAATTTCCTTATCATCATTGGTTTCAATTTTTCAAAACCATCCATATTTGTACAAAATAACAAAGTTATTTGTTCTTTGCTTCTTTTACCTTCATGACAGGATTCACCTTTAATAGCCATTGTTTTTTCTGGCAGGCATTTAAAAAACAGGCCAGTTTCATCATCATTGAATACATTTTTTGGGTCATAATTTTTGAGAATCGGATCCAATGCCTTTTTGAAATCGGCACAAACTTCTCCAATGCTTGCACTTTCACTGCACATTTTAAGGAAAGTTGTTTCTTTTTTCGAAATTTTCAAACCAACCATTGCTTCTTTTGAAGTCTGTGTGTCCCAATTCTTTAGCGAAATTACCGTTTGATTTTTCTTTTACGATATTCCACTAAAAGGTAAGTTCTCAGTTCTACACTCAGTAATCCACATCATCAAACATCTCTCTAGGTCAGGATGCTATGCATTTCTAATTTTTTTTCTCTCTTACCTTGGTCAGCGCAGTTTTGTAGGATGCTTTCCTTATTTTTTAAAACTGTGAATAATGTGCCGGTCGGAATCCCGAACTGCTCTGCAATCTCATATTTCCTCCTTTTTGCACTTCTTCTATTACTCGCTTCTTCTCATCAATTGAGAGAACTTTTAATTTGCGCAGTGTAGCAAGCAAGGACACTGGCAGAGCCCTGCCAGCGAGATGGGATGATGGGAAGGGTCATCCCATTTCCTGTACTGAACAAGAAAGGGGAATTGAAAGTCGGTGACACAAGGTTTGATGGCAGGAAGAGGAGGAGAGAAGGCAGGGTAGAGGTGGGGATCTATTTTCAGCGCCAAAGGCCAGTCAAAACAGGATTTTGAAGTAGCATTTTAAAATCTTTGAAAATGAAAGAATTAAGCTGGGGTAAACAAATTTGAGTTAACAAGCACAAAAGAAGAAAAAATATGTCTAAATGAGTATTTATTACATTAGTGGAATAGAAAATGCGTAGAGAAAAGTTTTTTTTTTTTTTTGAGATATCGAAAAATTCGTGATACACAAGTTTAACATGATGAGGTTTGACTGTATATATTCTGAAATGATGTACAATATATAAAAATTATTATTTTGGTTCACCTTTCTTTGTGTGGCCTTAGCACTGTAAGGGTCAAATCCTCCATTGGTGGGCTTCATCCATTTGGTGTAATTCAGGATTTCTTCTGTGTCGGTCATTCTTCACTTAAAATATCAAAAATATTGGTTAGATGTTTGGTTAAAATCTTGTGTGTTAAAAAGGCTTACATTCTAAAACAACCACCTTTTTTCCTCATTTGCACAACAGCTCCTCACTATCACTTGCACATGCATTTTGTCTGCTACAATTATGCAGACATTATCAATAATCAGGGGACCTTCTTGGACTGAGTTTGCTTAGTTAGGATGTAATCTCCATCATTAAAAATACCATTCTCCTCCTTTACTGTTATTGGTTCTTTTAAATCTTACGTATTGCTCTTTCTTGTTGCTATTCATTGGCGGCAAGATGAGTTCCTTTTCTTTCAATTCAACTTGAAATGGCTTTCCCTGTTGGTTTTGAAAACTTTTCTCCCATATGTAGGAATACCAAATTGGTGATTCACAAGTCAATGGATTTTGTTTTTAAGTTCTGGTATTTAGTTCTCATTTGCATTTTAAGGTTGATTTTTTTCTTTTCTCTTCTTGTTAACTATTTTCTTTTAACTAATAGACACCTACCTAATTGCATAAGCTAATTTTTGGGGTCCTTCAAATGCTTAAAAATACTGATATTTAACAAATTTGTGTTATTAGTGATAGGCTAACAAAGCTGAGTAGCTAAAAGGCTTGAAATTATTTAGTAAGTTGCTGAAATTATGAAGTACATATTTATCCTGATACAATGCAGGTTGTTAAATGATTTGGGGGGGGGGGTAGTTGTTGAGCTGTGCATTTTAATTTAAAATGTCTTTCAAATTATCTTACACACACATTTGCTTTTATTAAAACCTCCCCTCTACTGAGATATATTTATGTTAAAGCTCTCTTGAAAACCTTCAATGTTTCTTATTTTGTAGCTTGTTTTCTAACATAAGTTATAACCATTTAAAATCATAAGCTACTAATTAAAACTTTCAGATTTTTTATATATGCTGTAGTGTGCCACAAGTCATCCAACTCACTAACCACACACACAGAATTCACAATATGTCGTAATTTGTTTACACTCTTAGAAATGAGCATTAAGTCATCAGCCTACAGCAAATTCCTGATGTCAGAACCAGCTCCTTCAACATCTGAAACTAAGTTGTAAACTTTCGTTGAGCAGTTTACTCCTATAGATCACAAACAAAAGTGGGGACAGCCTATAATATCCATGTTTTACTCCACAATTAATTTCAAACGACTGACCAATATGTCCTTCCCTTCTCACTATTGCAAGGCAAAGTACACAAGCTTGAGACTGATTTCAATAGCCTGTAAAGTTAAAAGTTTAACATGCTAGCTAATATCATACTGAATAACCCATTATAGATTAGGCTACATGCAGTGTCAAAAAGTCAAGACAGTGCTCAGCAATCCCATAATATTCTGTACTTAGTAGAGGTCTCAAATTAAGCATTCCCTAGAAAGATTCCCCAGAACACAAAGCAAACATCATGCAAGAAGCATCAGTGATCCACTTACGTCATACATAGTGCCTAATGTCAGCATGAGGCAGTAAAAAAAAAAAGCTTGTCAAGCTACAGACTTTTCTTGCTGCTTTATAAATTGTGCAGTTTTATTTTTCTGGTATCAAGCAAGCAAGCTGCACATTTTTTGTGCTGTAGGAGACAACCAATGCTCATGAATGGTGTGGAAGATTTCACCATGTGAGTAATGATTACAATAAAAGGATGACTTCGCACAATACGTCAAATGAAATGAGAAACTCACCGTCTATGTACGATATTTAATAAAATACGAAAGATATTTACAGTTAAAATACCCCATTAGCATTTCCGGGGTAACATAGGCAATGTAGTACTTTTTTATATAGTAGTGCGATGATGCATTATGGGTATAAGTCATCAAACGTCACATGGGTCGTATAATGGCAATGGTCACGACCCATGCGACGTTTGATGACTTATACCCATAATGCATCTTCGCACTACTATATAAAGGAGTACTACATTGCCTCTGTTCCACCTGATGATGGGGTAAATGTTACCCCGGAAGTGCTAGTGCGGTATTTTAACTGTAAATATCTTTCGTATTTTATTAAATATCGTACATAGACGGTGAGTTTCTCATTTCATTTGAGTAATGATTGCTGAGCACTCATTCTACCTCCATACTTGAGGCTCACTACACTGTAACTCTAGAATTATTTTTTGAAAGTCAAATTGCACTATCTGTGAGTCAATAAAAAATCTGTCATTGTATTTTTACTCTGTGAATCTGTCAATCAGTAATGGGTTTTACAAGCAGCTTTTTTGGTAGCTTGTGGATTAGTCTACTCGTGGTTTTTAAACTCCACTAGTTATTGCATTGTGGTATGTTCTGAATAAAGTGTCATGGTCCCTACAAGCCATTTATTCCCAATAAAAAAAGAGTGAACTTACAAATTGTAGACCACACACACTATAAAGTTATATAGGAATGAAGTAATTGATGCTTATTCACAACTTTTTATTTTCTCACTGACCACAGTTTTGTTGTGTAATAATGGCCCAGCATCATGAAGACAAATGACACATAAATATTTGAACATTTGTGTGCCATTTTGTCCGGATCAAGATGGGCCATAGCACAGAAAAACTGCAATCAATAAGAAAATGAAAATTCACTGTGAGTGAATGATTTGTATGAGAAAATATGTTTTAGCATTATTAGGTAATTGCATAAGATTTCTAAGAGTACTGTTTTTCACCCACTAGTAGGGTGAAAAACAGTGATTACTGTAACTGCTGAGAAATTAAAAAAAAAAGTTCTACTCTTCAAACAAGTTGCTCTCATCTAAAGCACCCCCCCCCCCACACACACACACGCACACTTTCTCTCTCTCTCTTTATACATGCTTTGTACTTTCCATTAAATTATCAGCAGTCGTGGTTAGACAATGTTACAGAAGGTAAAAATGATGGAGGAGAGACGATTGAAATTGGTGCCCTTTAGAAGGATCATGCGATAGACACAATGGTTTCAAAGTCTACCATAAAACATTTGGACTACCATTTTATATGACCTAGTGGAAAAACAGACTGCCAAATTTGCAGTGATTGAAAATATTGCTCTGGATTTTATTTGAATCTCCTGGCACAAGCATCATAGTTGGCCAGAAGATAATAGAAAATGCAATAAATACATACAAAAGGGTGGTTTTGCCATGGAGATATATGTTAGCTGTAGATACATGTTATTAACAGCACAATACTGAAATATACAGTGGTAGGGTGACAAGTCTGTAATGAATATTGCTATTATTTGTGCTTCACGGCATTGCACTGGCACTAGAAAGAAGCAATCAGGGTTCCCTTCAAGCAACTTTTCCAGAGTTGAATTAACCTAAGGGAATTGAGAAAATAAAAATATGTGACTGCATATCAGGGCTAGAAAATTTTTAGAATTGTAACATGCCCAGTCAGGCATGCTGTAAAAAAAAAAATACATGCCTGAACCAAAATTTTACATGCTAAATACACATACACACATTATGTACATAATGTACTATTTTTTTTATAAACATTTCAGAAACAAAATACTTTTACTGCATTTCATAAATTGCCTCCAGCAATGAAATATGAACTCATTTATGGGTCATTTCATGTCAAATCAGCACAAAAATGTAACATTTCTGACCTGAACCCTTTTGATTTTCGTAAAATTTGGTGTACTTGCAGGCTTTATACAGAAACTAATTAGTGCAAAATTTCAGCATCCTAAATACAATACTTCTATAGTAATAGGACTTTGAAATTTATCCCCCCCCCCACACACACACAAATGCATTTTTGTAATAACCTTGCTGATCCCATATGGTTTGAAAGTGTATTACACAATCATATTATGAGCAATTTAGTTTTCAAGGTCATCCATTTTGATCTTTAATCTCTCAAACCAAATCCTATGAATTTTATTAAATAAAGCAGGAGAGAGCTGAGTAGTAAGAAAATTGACTGGGAAATAAAAAAAAAAGGTATTCTTAAAAAGTTCTTAACCTGTAAAAAGCTATATACTTTTTACGTGCCCTGTGCATGTCAGGAAATATCATTTTCGAGCCCTAATATATATAATGGTACTCGGTACAATTGTGTTTAAACAAGCTATTGTTCTTTTACGATTTACCTCTGACACCCAAACTATCATGATTTTAAACTTTGAATTTAACTAATGTATACTTTATACACATGAAACTTCCTTAACAAAGGAACTGCCTTAAATGGAAACTCTTGATGTCACGAGGAGGAAAGAGTCCTGTCGCTTTACCTTTAGTTCCACTAACTCCAAAGGAGGTTCATGCAATCAGATTGGTGCTTATGGGAGTGCTACTTGAAATATTTTGTGAGTGATCAAGGAAATCTCTTTATGCCAAGAAAAAGAAAATATGTATAATGGGAAAAAATGGAATTTCGAATTTTCACTGTGCTAAAAAAAAAGAGAAAATCTGTGTAAGAGGAACATATGTAACAATTATGTCATTACTAAGCCAATAGTTGTACCCAAAGTCCCAAACGTTTCCCAAAAATGTTTAACAAAGAAAATCTTTTCAGCATCAATTGCTCATTAAGCAATGATAGCCTTGTAATTTGCATCTCTTTTGATAATGATTTTAAAATACAAAAACTACAGCAAAATAAGTACCATACAGCCAGAATTATTAATGGTATATATCATACAAAATTTTATTTTCTACAAATATTTGCTAGGAAATCTACATGCCATTGAATAAAAATGCGCATTACAAAACTGTCTTCTGATCTGCAACATTCTGTGGGCATCATACCTACAAGAGAAAAATTCTAAATAGAAAACATTGCAAAAAAAAAAAAAAAATGTGAAAAGTATTTTACATATACTAATTCAGAATTCTATTTCTGGCAAGACTGCCAGATTAAATAATCACTTCTATGCATATAAAACCCACAAAAAAAAAAAAAAAAGATAATCTTTACAGCACAGAAAATACGAGTGATACACTGCCTATAACTAACTAAGCATAAAACAATCTTTACAGCACAGAAAATACGAGTGATACACTGCCTATAACTAACTAAGCATAAAACATGGAAGTGTTAACAACGAATGAAGCACAGTGACTTACCCAGAATGTTTACTGTGAGGCTGTGTAAAAACATATAAACATCGAAACAAATGTTGAGTGGAAATTTGTGTAGGAAGTAATATGCAACTCAGCCCAGGCATTAGGAGTGCTTTCCACTGGTGGCCATCAATACAATGAGGAAAGTTACAAAGTAAACTGGAAATAGCCAGAGCGGATGTGAGGTTACAGGATGCTCAATCAGTGACAGAGGTGACCCTATTCTTTGGTATCAATTTTTTTTTTTTTTTTTTTTATCATTAGGAAACAATTTTAAACTAGTGGAACAGTCAGTCATCCAGAGACCTATATCGTTGTTCAATTTTCGCTAAGTTGCAATGAACATACTTTTTACGTGGCTACGATATTTTAATTCGGTTGACATTAAATGTCTGTAAATACTGTTTCACACGTTATGCAAGTTCAGCTATCGGGAGATTGCAAAAGGACGTTAACATAGTATTGGCAATTGAAGTCAAGTATAATAATAATAAGTATCTGTACTTACAATATTCTTAGTGGCTGTCGGGGCTTCATATGTGCTATCTAAGAATGTGAATTCTTTCAATTGTGAAGTTAAAATTCATGATATTGTAAAATCTGCACCAGATAAAATTAAACAAGATGAATTTTTTACAATGCAAAAAAATCCTTTAACATCGATGAAATAAGAAACTGAATTAAAACCTTGTTGAATTTTTTAAAACGAACTACAATCCTGAAGAGGAGACAATCTTGAATTTAAGCACCCCTGATACATAATGAAAACTGAAGATGAATTATACTTTTGCCAAAACCTCAAAAATAAACAATCTTGAAAAAGAAAATACAAACATACAAATCTCCCGAATGCGAAGCACCAAACTAGTTTCTGCTAACATTTATAGCCATCATCAGTGGTAGGTGCACAGACATTAGGATTACCGCACTCACTCGCTCAGGTATGCAGCTTAACCGCAATGTATGTTCAGCCCTGTCGTGTAGATATTTGCGCATCATGATTTGGGTTCCACTGCACATATCAATGGTGTCGCCATCTGTAGTCAAACAAAAATATACTAGTAGCATTTACGTAGAAATATTCAATTGTATCTTTAAGTAATATAAAAGCATTCCGCTTTTATATTAAAAGAGCCATGACACACTCATCCAATAAAGAATTGGAGATCAAAGAGCTAAAATGGATTGAAAAAACTGCAGAAGAATTTGGATATAGTAAAGGATTAGTCAAATCTTTATATAACAACATTACGGCCAATATACATCGTTTCGATAATAACATTAAAAAAGAAATACAGCAATATTATGGAAAATTTCCATACTTACCTCCTATTAGCACTATTTTAAAAAAAGAATGTTACAACAACAATATTAACATTGCAGAAACAGTTATTGACAATGGAAGCATACTTACTACTACTAATAATAGATCAATTCTCAATAAATCTGGTGTTTATGTCATTCCAACAGTTACGGATGATAACCAAAAAGACAAAGTATATATCGGAAGTACGCGTAGAAGATTTTTGACTAGATTAAATGAACATATTACGAACTGGACAAGAAAAGATGAAAAAACTTCATTAATACAACATTGTATCAAAAATCATGTAACTCCTGATTGGACTAACACAAAAATTCTAACATCACATAGATCACATGCCCAGATTCTAACCTCCGAGGCTGTAGTCATTGAGAAAACCAAAAGATACAACTGTAACGTTAATAGTCCAGTAGAGCTTCAGTTTGCATGGAGGTACCTTATTGAACAGGAGAGAAAACATTTCAAGAGGAAAAACATTAACAAAAAACATGTGACATCAAATATTACTTAAAGATACAATTGAATATTTCTACGTAAATGCTACTAGTATATTTTGTTTGACTACAGATGGCGACACCATTGATATGTGCAGTGGAAGCCAAATCATGATGTGCAAATATCTACACGACAGGGCTGAACATACATTGGGGTTAAGCTGCATACCTGAGCGAGTGAGTGCGGTAATCCTAATGTCCGTGCACCTACCACTGATGATGGCTGTAAATGTTAGCAGAAACTAGTTTGGTGCTTCGCATTCGGGAGATTTGTATGTTTGTACTTTCTTTTTCAAGATTGTTTATTTTTGAGGTTTTGGCAAAAGTATAATTCATCTTCAGTTTTCATTATGTATCAGGTGTCATGTGTCAAGATTGTCTCCTCTTCAGGATTGTAGTTCGTTTTTAAAAAATTCAACAAGGTTTTAATTCAGTTTCTTATTTCATCGATGTTAAAGGATTTTTTTTGCTTTGTAAAAAAATTCATCTTGTTTAATTTTATCTGGCAGATTTTACAATATCATGAATTTTAACTTCACAACTGAAAGAATTCACATTCTTAGATGACGCACATATGAAGCCCCGACAGCCACTAAAAATATTGTAAGTACAGATACTTATTATTATTATACTTGACTTCAATTGCCAATACTATGTTAATGTCCTTTGCAATCTCCCGATAGCTGAACTTGCATAACGTGTGAAACAGTATTTACAGACATTTAATGTCAACCGAATTAAAAAATCCAGAGACCTGTTTTGGGCTGTCCAAAAGTGACACCTTACAGATGACTACTACACTGCAATATGGGCCAAATGTAGAAACAAAGAGTAATGTATTTTGACCTCATTGCTGCCACAGGAAACTACAGTAAATTAGTTTCCTGTGGTCTAAGTCTGAACTGTAACCAGATTTTTAGCAAAACATTGAAGCATCAAGGTTTTCACTGATACGTCGAAAATTTCCACCAATACTACTGATGCATGGATGTTTCGGGAGTGAGTGTGCACCGTTGACCAACATCGACATTCCCATTCCTACTTCTGAGTTAACCCTGTAAAAAATGCATGAAGTGAAGCTGCCAGTGGTGAAAAATGCTCCCATAATGCTTTGGGGGTTCTTTCAGCAAGCGTCATCTCAATTGCTGGTAGCAGTGATTGGTAGGTATCCATCAGACAATTTTACCAAAAACAGCTCATAAAAAAAAAAAAAAAAAAAAAAGAAAAACAAGAAAAGCACATCAGTTAAACACAAAAATATTCAAGTGCCTCTTACACTAAAATATTTGTTAAGATAAAATTTTACTGAAAGTGAAGGTACCATCCACAGCCGGATTTCCCAATAGGCCTACTATACTCGGGGCAAAACTACCCTGGTTACACTGTTAATGTTGTGAAACTGATTTACTGACAGTATCTAATCACTCATGTATCAGTATGTATTTATCTGCACACTAATGGGGTGCCATGTGTAGCAGGCCCTTCTCCCCAAGGGTGGCTTAAGGAAACTTCCCACGTTCTGTCACGATGTCCCCCCTCAACTCCCACACCTTCTCAACCTAGCTGACCACCAGACAAATGACTTCTGAATGAGCATTTTAAAACAGTAACCATGAAGAAAGGAGCAAGCTTAGTGACTGCTAAGCCATTTTACAGGGCCCCTGAAGCAGAATCTTTTTCAGGAGTCTGCAACAAGATAAAGGAAAGCCTAAATATAATTTTGTTTTATAAAATTCATAGTCAAACTAGCTTTTCCTGATAAGAAAAAAGAAAGATTTAATTTTATTTTAGAATTTAAACATCAATCCTTAATACTTTCCCAGCCGCGTGACGCAGAACGGTGTCATACAATACTTAGCCCAGGTGCCGCCGCCGCCGCAGAACGCCGTCATAATCATGGCTTCATATTTCCGTTCGTAAAACCTTCGCCACTTGAAGAGTGTTATCTATTTTGTTACTGGCACTGAAAATGAGTCTCCAACTGTGTGACTGCAGTTTTGGGATAGCGGATTTTTCCCCACACGGTTTAGGGAAGGGAAAGTAAGTTGACTTCCCATAGACTAAACACAGAGCGTGCTTTTCACTGCAATGTTAATATTCCTTTGAATGTTACTGGTTTTGCGGTGAAGGAAACTGTCAATAAATAAATGCTTGAGTGGCATTTATTTATTGATAGTTCCCTTCTACTTAGAGTTGATACGTCACAGGGAGGCTTATTGAGGAGATTATGCTGCAAATCTGTTTATCAAGTACAGAAACTTGGCTTATTTATTGAGATGATGCCACTAATCTATCATCAAGAACAGAAACATATTCTTTTACCAGCTGTAGTACAACCAGCAGTGAAAGTGAGAATGAAGAATGCAGCGTTCTTTCTCAAACTTCGCTCAATGGATTTTGGCTACACATTGGTGTGATGGTCCTGACATCATAAGAAGAATTCTGTTCACTGGTGTACCAGGACTGAAAATTAATATGATAGGTACTGAGCCAATCGTTTTTTTTAAATCTTTTTGTAAATGAGGAATTTTACAATATAATAGTTAGGGAAAGTAATGCATATCCTGTAGAAGTGTTTATCTCGGAAGTTACTGAAGGTTCACGGATAAATGAATGGAAGGATGTGTCGGTAGATGAGATGAAAGTTTTTCTGGGCCTTCTGTTTCATATGGGCATTGTACAAATGTTCCATTCATTCAGAAAACTTGAAAATTTTCATCGTCCTGGAGTGGGGATCGAACCCGCGCCTCCCGATTTCCGGTCGAGCATGCTAGTAATTACACTTATAAAAAATTGGGAAAATCTTCATGTTTTCTGAATAAATGGAACATAGTGTACAGTGAAAAATATTAAAAGATTTATATCCCTACTACATTATTTAAAATATTTCTTTAGGGAAATTCGTTTCCCAATTCATCCAACAGAAGAAATATATGACGTATGAACAGGAATTGTTTCCTTCTGATTGTGCAGTGCCTTCATTTTGCAAGAAATCCTCAACCTGGCAAAGCAATTACAACCAACCGACTTGCAAAAATAATGCCTTTACTGGATTTATTTAATGATACCATAGAGAGCATATACTACCCTGGAAAAGAACTTACGATTGATGAATCAATGGTTTTATGGAGAGGTCATTTGATTTTCAAACAGTACATATAAGGAAAATGTCATAAATATGGGGTGAAACTTTATATGCTAACGGAACCAGATGGTATGATTCTAAAAGCTTTGGTTTACACAGGAGGGCAACTAACTCCGGGGGGGGGGGGTAGTGTAATTTTAAAATTGATGGAAGGGAAGCTGAATGTTGGTCATGCATGCTATTTATACGGATAATTTTTATAATAGTTACAATCTTGCATTGCAGTTGTTGAACAATGACTCTTATTGCACTGGAACTCTCAGTGCAGACCGACGAGATCTTCCTAAGGATGTCAGTGTCACGAAAGCTAAACTTCTGAAGGGGGAAGGAAATGCCAATATTACAATGCTGTTGCAGTGTGCAAATGGAAAGACAAAAGGGGTCAGATAAAAGAAAAACTAGATTGTTATCAACTATAATAAATTTATGTCAGGGGTAGAACCTCAAGATAAAATGTTAACGTACTATCCTTGTGAAAGGAAACCCATAAGATGATACAAGAAGCTAGGAATACATATATTTCATATGATGATAATCACTCCCCACAACTTGTATAATAAATTCTCAGGGAAGAAGACAAGTCTCTACGAATTTAGGTTATCCATTGTATGTCAACTTTTGAATCAAGAGCCATCAACTTCCCGAGTGAAGATATCCAAGACGTTAAAATTTTGTACGTGGTCATCTCATACATGAGACCGACCATGGAACAAAACAGCTGAACTTTTTAACCGGGTGAAAAATCAGAACATGCGACGAGAAAATGTGTATATAACACAGCATGAGTAAGATTGCGTTGTTCACTCTAATTTATTTATGTAGATATTTAGAGCACACAACTGTTGTTTTTTTCTCTTTTTTTCACTTGCTAGAACATCAGCTCAATTTTCCTCTTGTGTAGCTTTCTTCTCAGTAAGTTACATGGCCGTATTTGTCTTTTGTTGACTCTGCAGCTGCACAGCAATCTTTGCTTAATTTTCCTTTCTGCTGATATCATTCTCTTCCCATTTCTTCCTCACCTTTCTTATTATTTTTTTTCCTTTTTAGTTTTATTCCCTCAGATGACAATAATTTAGCCATCATGCTGAAAGAACTTTCAGGCCATGAATGCATGCTATCAAAGCTTTCACTACTTTAAATAAATGGTGTAATTTACAGGATATGAATACTTTCGGACATCATGCATCGATTCTAACAAATTTTCAAACTTTGTCACTTCCGTTTTTGGAAAATTTCAACTCCCTTATCAAGCTTAAGTGCAAACATTTATGGGGGAAAGTAACATTTAAAACACTTTTCCCTCCATTTTTAAGCTTAAATGCAGTATTTTTGGAATAAAACCATATATAAGAACAATAGAAATCTTTACTACGTCTAACTTCCGAAGGGCGGAATTCCGCCCTCAAGCGGAAGACGAATCTCAATCCCCCACTACCCAAAAAAATAGCCGTTCAGTTGTGCATTGATCTCAAGATACCCAAAATGATAACGGAAATGGCGGAATTCTTCGAATTCACAGAAGAAACTCATGCCTGAAAAGACTACAGAGAAATCTTTGCGCCGTCCTGTACTTCCGTTTTCAGAAATCGTTGACCACAATTTCATGATAGAATACAAAAACATTTATGCACTAAAATGATAAAATGATATTTAACAATATTGAACACAGGCAACAGCGTAAGTAAAAAAAAAATTATGATTACGGGAAAAATCTTCAACTGCGTTTAACTTCCGTTCTCGCAAGTTTTGAAAACGAGATATCGTCCCCTGACGGAAAACAACCACCCTCTCTACCCCCCTAAAAAATTCTCTTTAGTTCTGTATCAATCTCGAGAATGACCCAAATGATAGCGAAAAAAGCGGAAGCTTTCATGTAAGGGTCATCTTCCAGTAAAAAAAAAAAAAAAAAAAGGGATGTTTTTTGAGATGATGCAAAATGTGCTCTGCCAAAAGGATTCACAGGGACATTACTGCGCCCAGTGCCCAGAAAATCCTGCACTGTGCTTTCAGCCATGCTTCGAAATTTATCATCACAGATAAGGGATAAATATTTTGTCTTCCTATTTTGCTAAACAACGTACGTTTCAAGGCAAATCTGAAAATTGGCAGAATTACTTACCTTGTCATATGTGTGCTTCATACCAAATTTCATCAAAATCAGAAATGGTGAGGTCAAAAACTTATTTTTTTTTATTGATCTGACGTGGAATGTCCCCAATTCCTACTAACCGAAAGATCATATTGTTGAGAAAGTTAAAAATTTTTTTTTAAAGAATAACACGAGGGCTGAAGAAGAATAAAGAAAATAAAGCCAAGCGTTCAGATGCTTTCATTAAGGAAAATCTTTGGAAAGAAAAATTGTAAGATCTTTTCGATATAACACATGCTGAGGTCCCTTTTAACTATTCATTGGGGTAGCGAATTGCTTGAAGATATAGTTGGATTCAAAACTATTGACAGTCTTGCCATTTTGGTATCTGGAGATGGTGAGGATAAGTTATTAGGAGTACCAAAATTGTCAGGAAACGGAGAAATGATTGCATCGGCTGTGTATAATACAGCAGGAAAGTGGGGAATTTGTGATAAAGTGAAGTGTATCATCTTTGATACAACAACAACAAATACAGGAATGAAGTCTGGGGCTTGCATTCTCTTCGGCCAAAAACTAAAAAAAATATTTATTATGGTTACTTTGTCGGCACCATATTTTTGAAATTCTTCTTGAGGCTGTTGTTCTTCATTCACTCTGCCCATCTTCAGACCCAGAAATTTCACTTTTTAAAAGGTTTAAGAAGTCATTGCCTACTATGAAGTAAAAAAATACAAAACAGCAACATCAGATGACAGATGTCATGTGCATGATTTGTTACGTTTTGCAAAGAAGTAGCTCAAAACCTTCCAAGCAATAAAATATAATAATTGTTTAAAATCTATACAGTTATGCAAATGTGAACCTTTATGGAGAGATTAAAATATTGGACTATGAATCTTGTAAAAACAAGAGACTAAACAAAGTTATTACATCAAAAAAAAAAAAAAAGGTTCATTAATGAACCTACAAAACTTATAAATAGCATATTCAACAACTCAAAAATAAGTCTTACCAAATATTTAATTTACTAACTGGCAACTGAAAAAGGAACCTGGCAACAAAATTAAAAAAATTCTGTGTAAACAAAACTTTTGCTACATGTTTTTTACATTGACAACAGGCCTTGATAAATAAATATCTAGAGGCCAGACACATCTGAAAAAAAAAAAAAAGAAAAAAAAAAAAGAACTCAGAATATGTGAAGGTAAATTGAAAGATCACCAAGTTAAAATAGAACTAAGTATATTAAGCTTTCACTGACTCATTAATGTCAATCTTTTACTGTTCTACACGTTATTCTGCATTAGTATAGAGATTCGAGACGCTATCAGGACCGAAAATTCAATTATGTTTATTACAAAATAACATCAATTAACAATATTATTATGTATCAGTACCTACTCCGCCTATGGCCGTGTGCTTTCTTCTGGTATACGATTCATCGTTGAATTCTTCGGAATTGTATCTCATCCGTGTACAACTCTGCTAGGCAGATTATATTGCGCTGCATCTGAGCCAAAATGTGAACACAAAAAGATGTTTACAGTATGGAGGTTTAAAAATAACTGAAGTATCAGACTTCACGTCAGAACATGGTATATGAAACAATGAAGGTTAAACTATCAGAAGTATCTAGACACACTATCATTAAACTATCAGAAGCATCTGATAGTGTAACCTGCATTGTTTCATATACCATGTTCTGACAGGAAGTCTAGATACTTCAGTTATTTTTAAACCTCCATACTATAAACACCTTTTTGTGTTTACATTTTGGCTCAGATGCAGCGCAATATAATCTGTCCAGTGGAGTTGTACACGGATGAGATACAATTCCGAAGAATTCAACAATGAATCGTATACCAGAAGGAAGGACACGGCCATAGGCGGAGTAAGTACTGATACATAATAATACTGTTAATAGATGTTATTTTGTAATAAACATAACTGAATTGTTATTGGTCCTGACAACATCTCGAATCTATACACTAATGCAGAATAATGTGTAGAACAGTAAAATTTTGGCATTAATGATTCAATGAAAGCAAGGATGCGCCAAGCGTGGGTTCAACGGGTGCTAAGCACCCGGGCGGCAGATTCGGGTGCGGAAGGACCCACAATAAATTTTTTCGGTTGATAAATTAATATCAGTGATGTGGGAAAAGTTATGAAAACGTGATAGTGAGAGAAATCGTAATGTTAAGTGCAACGTTTACTTCTTTAGTAAAAATAACTCGTTTATAATTCAACAGAAAACATCTTGAAATCAGATAATAATTTTGACTGTTTTGCTCAGTAACAGATACCGCGGGCAAAGGATTTTTTTTTTTTAAATCTTAAAGATTTCAGCATTCATTAATACGTGGCCAGCGCTATGACAAATGGGGCCAATATGTAGGAAAAACACAATGGACTTCAAAAAGCATAATTTGTCGACTTAAGACCCTTGCACATTTTATGTACTTTGAGCAGCTCAAAATTTAAATCTGGTCATAAATGCCGACGAAAAAATTTCCCTACAGATTATGAACATTTTCAGCATTGTTCAAGAAAATATGCTTACTTTTCTGAATTACCTTATCGTTGGCAAATTTTCAAGAAAGCTTCCAGCGTTGACCATAAAACGGTGGGAAAATATTATAGGATCGATACGATACGGGTAACGAGCACTGGGGTACAATTTCAATGTATTCCACGATATTAGATATTTTGGTTAGAATAGTTAAAGAGATGCCCGTCGTGTTTAATATTACACGTATATATATCATCATCCTCCTCAACCATTATCAATTTTCTGCTGGATGAAGGTCTCTCCAAGTTTCTTTCACAACGGTCTGTCTTGGACCAGTCTCCTCCATCTCACTCCCGCATGCTTTCAAATTTCATCCATCTCTCACGTGGTCTTCTTTTGAGTCTTTTCCTGTCCCTTGAAATCCAATCTAAAATTTTGGTTGTTCATCGATGGTCCGTTCTGTTGGCAATATGTCCAGCCCATTACCATTTCAGGGATTTTACTCTGATCATAATGTCTTCCACTCTTATCATTTCCCTTACCCACAGGTTCCTCATCTTATCTTGCTTAGTTATATATACTGTGTGTGTGTGTGTGTGTGTGTGTCCATCAAGAAGCTGTAATATGTTTATCATCATACATGACGAAACTTTTTTTTACAGGTAATGCAGACTTTTGTGTAAATTGATAGAGAGAGAGAAAGCTGACTTCTTGAATTATTTGTAGCGTCATCTGAACTAGAGTTTTACAGATTTTTTTTTTCTTCAGTTTTATATGAAACCGTAGTGTTTTATGGAAAATCTCAATTTACTGGAAATAGAAAATAATGTTGCTGAAGATATTTATTTCATGTAAAAATGAATAAAAATTGAAAAATATTCTCGTACAAGGGGCGGCAAATCTGGGCTTGCACCAGGGTGGCAAATGCCCTTGGCACACCCCTGAATGAAAGCATAACATTAGCCACTTAATAATAATCAACTATAGCACTGTTATGCATGTATTTGAATATTGTGTTCACCAAGTATATTAATCTAAATAAAGCCTCGAGTAAGAGTTTTAATTTCTGCTAGAAACAGGAAATCTCTTGCAAAAAATAGATTAGTATATGGAGTAAAATGTAACTGCAGACTTTCTTACACAGGACTGGCAGGTCGCAAAATGTATACATGCATAGAAAGCTGCAAAGAAAATAAAACTGGACTAGGCAGATATATTTCAGTAGGATATAGTGTAACATATTTTTTGTTACTGCATTTTTGACACTTTTCCAATAACACTACCTCTCGTGACAATTACCATGCAGATTTTTTTAAATGCCAAAGAAATGTTTTTTCATTATCGGTGCATTATCCTCTGAACCAAGATGTATACCTTTTTAACAGATAATTTACAGATTACATAACAAAAATTTTAGTATTTATTGCAACATTTAATATACAGTAAAAACAAAATTGGGCACCAATGTCAATTTTCTAGGCGCCAGGAATTTGTCGAGCTCCGAGTATAACCATTGTGAAATTCAGAATTGCCATACTTTTTGTCATTTCTGAAAGATTGTTGGTTGAGATGCACTTCAGTTCAATGTTTTATAAATAATGAACCCACTGCTGTCCCAACGTGAAAGTTGGCATGCTGGCTTGAAACTCCAAGAATGCCATGATTTTTTTTTTTTTTTTTCAAATTTTTAAAACTAGGTTTTAAAATGTTTAAGGTCTACAGCTATTTCTATGACCTTTGAAAGGTCAATCTTTATTTCAGCATATGATATGAAAGTTCATAAAAAGTACAATGAAGTGACATACATTTAAACCTTTATCTCCATTAAGTAATGCAATACCACTAGAAAATTGAAGGTTTCAATTTCTTATGTTTTGTATGAATCTTGAAAATATTCATAATCCGAGATTGTACAATCAATTATGCGTATTAATAGCATAAATATCTTGAAAACAACAATGTATTTTCATACAGTTAAGCTGCTTTTTTTGCAATTTTTAGGCATTAAAAAGCTTAGAGTCCAGATTACAGCATCTGCAATAATATTCCACATGAACTTTGTTGATCAATACCACAACAAAGGTGATTTCACGTAACTTTAACAAGAAGTTCCACTGATGAAGGTTGGTCCCACCCCGCAGAAATGCGTACAATAACATTTGACGTTCAATAGGTATGGAATGTGTTGTGTCCAATGCTGCTAGATGGCGTTACTTGTACGGAATGGTGACGGTGATGCGCGACTGGGAAGCCAGAGTCTGAGCAGTGATGTCGAGGAGTGAAGTTGAGCAGTCTGTATCCAATACATATCTATGTGTGTGTGTGTTGTAGTAGTTAAATAAATAGTTACAAGGGTTAGCCTTATTCAGGATGATGTGTGCATAATTCTCTACTGCAACATAACATGGAAAGTGGCGACGAGGATACTGGAATCTACTATTGAGGCTTCTGCTTTGTGACAAAATGGCTGCTATTGCTTTGCCGTTGCCCTTACTGGATTTTCCTGGTGACTTACAACTTTCCTTTTCTACGTGGCTTCGTTCGTTTTATACTTATTTAACTGCGTCCGGAGGTTAAAGATCCAGACTTACAAATTTTGCTAGTAGACATTGGCCACCAAGACCAAAATTGTTAGTGGCCATAAAAAAAAAACTTAGTGGCCAAACTCTGAAAAAAAAAAAAAATCAAATTGTATATTTCATACTAAATTATTTTTGTAAAATTGTTTAGTATAATATCAGTAAAAAAAAACTCAGTGGCCGAACTATATGTTTTATTTTGCATATTTCAGAAAAGTTGAAACTGAAGTAATAAAACAATGCAGGAGAGTGGGAACATCGCGCGGGTAGGGGGAGTGAGCTTACCGGAGAACTCTATGCACCGCCCAACTTTCGGTTTTGGAAATTTTCCTGTTATTTTCAAGCTGAAATACAAATATTTATGCAGTTAAATATTACTTAAACAATAATACTGAACAGAGGCAACATTGCAAGGAAAAAGGAATTACGATTGCGGAAAAAATCTGAAATCCGTCGACCTTCCGTTTTCGAAATTTTCGTAAAGATGGAATTCCGTCCTCCGACGGAACACCCTCCCCCCCATTGTGTTCACTGGTTCATTGATCTTGCGAATGACCAAAATAATAACGAAAACTGTGGAATTCCTCGATTTCGTGGAAGAATCTGATGCCTGAGATTACGGGGAAATTTTTGTGGCGTCTAACTTCCGTTTTCGCATTGTTGCCTACAGTTTCAAGCTGAAATACTTTTATGCAATAAAATCATATTTAACAATAAAACTTTACACTAAGGCAATATCGGGAGAGAAAAATTACGATTACTGTAACTTTTTCACTCCATTCAACTACCGTTTCCGAAAGTTTTGAGACACGAAATACCGTCTCCAGACGGAACTCCCCCACCCGCAAACTGTCTTCAGTTTTACACTGATACTGAGAACGATCTAAATGATGACAAAAAAACACGGAATTCCGCGAGTCCGCTTAAGAATCTCCTGCATATCATAAAACAATAAAAAAAAAAATGAAAATTCGTGAGAATCCGTAGTTTTGACAGCGAGGTCTGTAGTCAGCCAACTAAATCCGTAGAAACTACGGACATTCCATAGTAGTTCACAGATATGGAAATATTACAGTACAACTTCGAAAATCTGGAATCGGCCGGAGATCCGGACTATGCCGATTCCGGAATTTAGAATTTTCCTACGGACTATGCAGGCTTTCAGCGAACATTCATTAAAAATAATAATAAAAAAAAATGCCTAACTTCTAAAGTTTTCATCGGATTTTGAAGAAATTTCACATGGGAGTTTATTTTGATGTGTCTTGGTTACTGTAAAATTTGCATTCAGTTACTTAAAAAATTGGAGAATTTTTTTTTAATAAAAATTTCTCCCAGTTGGACTTTTCCAACGCAGACAGTTGAGCTGTCCACCTCCGGCTTTCATCCCCACCGCAACCTTGCAAACTATGATGAAACAGCCTTGGCGCATTCTTTGTGATCAAAAACCGACGCCCTCGCCTTTTTTATGAACTTTTTTTTTCTTTTCTGATGTTCAAGCAGAATGGAAAAGGTGATGGCCGACTTCTGTACAACTCAAATTTCGTGCGATTTCCGTACATTTGAAGTAAAAATTTTCAAAAACGCACGAGTTCCGTACAAGTTAAAAAAAAAATTCCGTACAATACAAGTTAAATAAAATAAATGTTTTTCCCGTATAGGTCGCCAGAATTAGCGATTAATCAAACATTTTTAGTCGCCACGACGATGAAGTATATCGCCAGTGGTGACCTGGCGACCTTGAGTCTGGATCTTTACCGGAGGTGAGGATTTTTCCGATGAGAGGAAAAGAGCTTTCTTGTTACAGATGACAAAACTTTCAAAGCTACTGTTGTTACGCTTGAGTCTTATTTTATGCCAAACGTGAATGTGGTGGCTGAGAGATACAAATTTCGTAAAAGTGCTCAGCTGGGAAATGAAACAGTTACTCAATACATTTCAGCATTACGGGAACTTGTTACTTGTCAGTTTGGAACGTTTACTGATGAAATGATCAGGGATCAGCTCAGAGAAAAAACAAGCGTTTCTTGAAAGCCTGCTTTTGGAACCGGATTTGACTGTCAAAGGCGTGTGAATTAGCAATGAAACAGTCTAAATTGTTAACTACTTCTGTAGAAGTTAAACGTGTTCAGGCTGTTTCCAAGGTGACAACATAAAAAAAATGCACACAGGTAAACAAGCTCATCCGACCGCGGGTCATGAGAAAATAAAAGTACACCACTGATATTGTTGTGGTTCAACTATGCAAGTTAGCGAATGCTCCTACTTGTCCTGCTAAAAGTTTTAAGTGCAATGCATGTTCGAAAAGATGACATTTTGCAAAGCTATGTCGCTCTTCACATTTTGTAAATGAAATAACTGTTCCTAATGTTATTATATCTACTGTTCATTCATTTAAAAGCCCAAATTGTCTTTACTGCGATGTAAACATTAAAATACAGGGCAGTAGTTGCTTGGTAAGTGCTTGTTGACACAGGATCTCCGGTCACAATACTGTCTGAAGGCATAGTTTAGTTCGTCACACTTTTAATACTGTTGAACAACCTAGTGTTTGCCTTAAATCGTATTCAGGAGAACCATTAACAGTTCTTGGTTGCATTTCTGCTAAAGTGAAGTACAAAAAGCAATCAGTGTCAACAGAACTGTTCGTCGTAAAGAATAGTGATCCAATCATGGGGACAGATTTAATTCAGGCATTAGATTTATGCATTAAAGGGAAAATGCTACGTTCTACAAATGTAAAAGGTACACATGAAGGGCATGTACAGGATGTAGCAAAAATAAATGAACTGAGTTGTGTAAAAGGATTCATACATAAATTTAAAATAAAGGTTAATGTGACACCAGTTAAGCAAAAATTGTGTAATTACCACTATCCATAAGAGATAAAAGTCACTAAAGAATTAGAGAAGCTTGAAGCTAATGGTGTCATTGAAAGAATAGAAGCTTCTGAATGGGTTTCACCAATTGTCATAACTCAACGGAAATCAAATGATATGATTATGTGTTGACTTACGGGAACCTAATAAAGCCATCGTGTTAGATTGCTTTCCCTTACCAGTAATTGATCAATTACTGTTAAATTTATGGGTTGCAGTTTTATTTTCTACGTTAGATCTTAGGAGTGCATATCATCAAGTGGAATTGCACAAGAGTTGTAGGGATCTCACCGCTTTCATTACACATCTGGGATTATTTCGTTTTTGCCGTGTTCCATTTGGACTTCGTTCCGCACCTGCTGCATTTAAAAAAATTATGTCAATAATTTTGAAGGGGATTAAAGGTACAGTGTTACCTTGATGATATAATTGTGTATGGAAAGAATCATAAAGAACATGATGATGCATTGGAACGTGTACTACAGCGTCTTACTGCTTCCAACTTGAAACTAAATATGGGAAAAATGTCAATTGCATAAGGATACCTTGAACTTTTGGGGATATAAATTGTCTGTCGAAAGGTTACGGCCAAATGAAGAACTAGTTGAGGCAATTATCAAGTCACCGCCTCCACAAAATGTACATGAAGTAAGATCGTTCCTTGGCATAGCTTCATATTGTAATAAGTTTGTACTGAATTTGCTAGTGTCATTGAACTGTTAAGAGCACTTACTCGAAAATAAATAAATTTGTATGGACATCTGAATCGGAGAAAAGCTTTGACCTGGTGAAAAAATAATTCTTGATAGTACTGCTATTTCAGTGTTTGACCCATCTCTTACTACTACTATAGTGTCAACTGATGCTTCCGACTACGGACTAGGTGCAGTACTTACTCAGGTATATGAAGAAAATAAAGAATATACTGTTGCATTTGCTTCCAGAACATTGTCCACTGCAGAAAGGAAAATAAAGAATATACTGTTGCATTCGCTTCCAGAACATTGTCCACTGCAGAAAGGAAAATAAAGAATATACTGTTGCATTCGCTTCCAGAATATTGTCCACTGCTGAAAGGAAGTATTCTACCGTGGAGAAAGAAGCGCTAGCTTGTGTTTGTGCAGTAGAAAAATGGAGAAATTGGTTGTGGGGAAATAAATTTATTCTTTGTACAGATCATCAGGCTTTGACAACATTGTTGTCAACGAAAGGAAATGGTCGAGCTGGCATGAGAATTGCGAGATGGTCAACTCGCTTGCTTGAGTTTAATTATGAGGTGATTTAACAGAGCTGGTACGAAAAATGTAGTGGCTGATTGTTTATCCAGACTTCCAGTTCCTGAAGACGAGGAAGTGGATTATGATGAATCAGAAAAGTATACAATTGCTGCAATCACACACTCCCAGGGCATTCTTCCGTGTACAGAATCTGAATTCAAACATTAATGCAGTACATCAGAGACTCATCAAATTCTTCGTACGCAGTTACAGAGTAACTTTCCCAAGAAATTAAAAGATGTTCTTCCTGCATTAAAACCATATTATGGTGTGAGAGATGAGCTGGCAGTTGTAGAACCATACATCATCCGTGGTACACATCAGATCATTGTACCTGAAATATTACGTAGTAGAAACATTGAACTAGCTCATGAAACTCATCAAGGAATAGTACGTATGAAACAACGTATCCGTGACCTGTATTGGCGGCCAGGAATGGATACTGAAGTTGAGGCTGCTGTAAAAAGATGTCCTGTATGTTTTAATTTAGACAAAACAAATTTGACAAGGACTGCTCCATTACAACCAGTCAAGTTGCCAGATTGTGCTTGGGATAAAGTTGCTGTAGATATTGTAGGGCCGTATCATAGTTAATGCTATCAATGTAGATATGCGATTACTCTTGTTGATTACTACAGTAAATAGCCTGAAGTTGAAATTTGTGGGAAATGTAAATATGGATACAATTATTGGATTCTTGGCAAAAGTCTTCCGTCGAGAAGGAAATCCTAACGAATTGGTCTCTGATAATGGACCACAGTTTGTGTCTAAAGAATTCCAAGACTTTCTATGTGAATGGAATATTAAGCACTGCCGTTCTTCAATGTATTATCCCAGAGCAAATGGAGAAGTTGAGAGATTTAATCGTGTGTTGAAAAGTGTCATTCAAACAACGATTGTAAAAAATTACCTAGGAGGGAATTCATGCTCCAGTATCTAATGGATTACAGATCCATTAGATACTGGAGCATGAATTACATGCTGCCACAGGGATATCACCTGCTAACAGTTTCTGCCGGCAGAAACTAGTTTTTGCCGTGCCGGTGGCAGAAACTGGATATAACCGATTTAAACTGGCAGAAACTATAAAAAGTACTTAAATCATTTTTGTATAAATTAGTACTTGAAATTTACACTAAATCACAGATGAAGAATATGTTTCATTACAATAATTTAGTATTATAGTAATTTGTAATAAATTTGGTTGACCCTAATGGATATTGATAATCTCATGAAAACTAATAAAAGCAAGGTTAAGAGTAGATTTAGTCAGGCAATAACTCAACATCATATGCTAGCTTATATGCTTCATCCAAAGTACATGGGATCTAAATTGTCACATGAGCAGGAAAAAGTGCTAGAAAATTACTTTATGACATCAACCCAAATTTTGTGCCTTACATCATAGCTTTTCGAGCAAAATCAGCTTCTTTTCCTGAAACATATTATTCCAATGAAGTCTTAGAAAATGTTTCAGCTCCTACATGGTGGTCTAGTTTAAAGAAAACAACTGTAAATAAAGATTTCATAACTCTTGCTGGCACAATGATATTGCCTGAAAGTTCTGCTGGGCTTGAAAGAATATTCTCAAGCTTTTCGTTGATTCACAATAAATTAAGAAATTGTTTGGGTTTAGAAACAGCAGCAAAATTAGTCTTTTGCTATCGACTGCTTCATGGAAAAAGTGCACTTGAATGGTAAATTTACTGCGTGTAACCTTTGAATAAATACTGCAAACATTGCAACTGAACTTGTTTTACTTTAAAATGCAGTTCCCTATGCTATTTGTAGTACTTCAGTAATTCATTATATGCTATTTGTGGTACTTCAGCAAGTTTTTATTACAAGACATAATTATTTTTGGGGTTTCTGCCCGTTATTGCCACTTTTATGGCACAAACTAGTTTCTGCCATGCCGGTTTTAACCGCCTTGGCAGAAACTTGCCAACCCTGCCAGCTAAACTCTTACATGGACGGGAGATGAGGACCAAGCTACATGTGCAACCCTGAGCAACTAATCCGATTCAACGTGAAAGAGTTATGGAAAGGCAGAAGAGGATTAAAAAGCTATGTTGATGACAGACATCGGGCCAAGAGGCTTCAAGTATCTGTAGGCGATACTGTACGCATTCGTAAGCCTTGGAAGATATCCAAGACCGAGAACAAGTACTCCCAGCCCAAGAAAGTGGTAGCCAATAAAGGTCCACATGCATGTGTTAGAATATGGTACTGTGTGAAATGGTTCACATATTGTTCCTGTGAAAAGCCCAGAGGTAAATGCACCTATCGAAAGTGTTCCTGGTGAGGTAAGTATTCGGCCTGAAGTATATCTAAGCCCTGTTGACAGGCCTGTACGTAATAGAGACCTACCTAAATGGACAGAAGATTTTGTATTATACTAAATGGACATAAAACTTGAACTGTGTGAATTATTGTACTTCCTAAGAAAAAGGGGGATGTCGTGTCTAATGCTACTAGATGGCATTACTTGTACGGACTGGTGACGGTGATGCGCGATTGGGAAGCCAGAGCAGTGATGTCGAGGAGTGAAGTTGAGCAGTCTGTGTGTGTTGTGTGTGTAGTAGTTAAATAAATAGTTACAAGGGTTAGCCTTATTCAGGATGATGTGTGCATAATTCTCTACTGCAACATAACAGAATGGAACATGTGATAAAAACAAAGTATTCTAATTACAATGGAGATGCCCAGATGTTTCATAAATTACAACCCTGTTTTCGATTTTACATTTCTGAAAAAGAAACTGCAGAGAAGTCATCAAACAGCTGACTCTCTGAAGTGGTGGCATGAAGAATCTCATAAATTTGCATACACTTTAATCTGGACTCTAGCTTTTTAATGCTTATAACATATGAGAACAGGGCTCAGCAAATCCAGGGCGCCTAGAAATCTGGCCCTAACGCCCATTTTTTTTTACTTCAGATTTCGTAATTTGCAATGAATACTGTAATTTCTGTGGACTATCTGTTAAAATGTTATAAATTTAGGTTCACCGGGTAATACACTGTTAAAAAAGAAAAAAAAAGGGAGGTTTTTTGCAGCGTCTTTTTTTTTTTTTTTTTTTTTTTTTTGATTGGAGGTTTAACGACCACCGTGAGCAACTCAATGGGCTATAAGCAGTCGCCCGTCCCTAATTTAGGGTTACTGGTTCCAGGGAAGGGAGAGAGCCAGTGCCGTAAGACAAACACAACATCCATGCCTCACCGGGATTCGAACCCGGACCCCTTACGGACGAATTTGCAGCGTCTTAAAAAATTTGCATGGTTGTTGTTGTTAGGAGAAGTGGTTTTGATATTAGAGGACTCTAACTTAACAAACTTCTCCCTTACTTTGCTCCTTTATTTCTTGACTGAGTCAAGAAATTAAGGAGCAAATTAATGGAGAAGTTTGTTAAGTTCGAGTCCTCTAATACTGTGGTTTTATTGGGAAAAGTACTGAAATGCAGTAACAGAAAAAATGACGCAATAAATGCGGTACTGTATTTACAAACAAATATAGGTAACTTGATCATGCTAGTTACGTTAAATGAAAACTTTTACAAAAAGTTCGTATGTTGGAAGCTTTCGACCTTATCTTAGGTCATCATCACTCCAATGGAGGACTAAGATTGTTGCCAGATTCTACATTTGAATTTTTCCTATTTTTGTTGCCAAAACTTAGAATTGATCTCCAGATCATCGGAATGTAGAGAGGAGATTCGGAATTGCAAGTCATTGAGTTGAAAATAATTTCCAGGCTTTCACGGTAACGGAGGGCAAAACGATTGTCGAAAAGAAGCAATTCATTTTGCTTCGTTCCAGTGGGGAACTGCAGAAGTGTCTTCCATTGTCAAAATAGACAAGGCAGTATTAGGATTGGCTTTCGAAACATCTTTTTTATGTTCTAAAATTCTATGGTTAATGCTCCTGCATGTGCTTCCAATGTATAAGTTATCCCCAGTAGAAGAAGAGATAGGAATACAGTAAACTCCTGGGAGGTTCAGGCTTTCAACTTTGTCCCTATCCCTTTGTAGAAGTTTCAAGATGTTTGGGGTAGATTTAATGGCAAGATGGTAACCAAAACTTCTAAAAAGAATCTGTAACTTATAAGCATAGGAAGGATGGTAAGAAACAGAACCACAGAATTTCAGGTCTTTCTTATGAGGAAGGAGGCATTCGATTTTCGAATGGTTTTCTAATTTCTTTATGAGGGAGTTGACTGTAACAGCAGGGAAACCATGAGAGAGGGCTATTGCAGAAATTTTGGAGAGTTCTTCTTGAAGAGAGAGTTGGTTGTTGCAAATGACTTGCAATTCCGAATCTCCTCTCTACATTCCGATGATCTGGAGATCAATTCTAAGTTTTGGCAACAAAAATAGGAAAAATTCAAATGTAGAATCTGGCAACAATCTTAGTCCTCCATTGGCGTGATGAAGATCTAAGATAAGGTCGAAAGCTTCAACTTACGAACTTTTTGTAAAAGTTTTCATTTAACGTAACTAGCGTGATCAAGTTACCTTTATTTGTTAATATTGTTACGTGTTTTGCCCATCATCATCAAATACTACATTTGCGCTCGCGAAACCCTACATGGTGGGAGAAGCCCACAGAGCTAATTCATGGCACGCAATCATTTTTCGAATCGCATTCGTTAGTTTTGTTGCGCTAATCGGATTATTTTTGGATTTATTTCGCTATTCAGTTGAAATATATTCAGAAAAGAGGCAAGTGCTACAGATTGTAATTTCTGCTGATATTTTAAGTCTCACTAATAAACTACGGTAATGCAAAAGCCAAGGATTTTTGTTCTTTGTTTACTTTTATTAAAGTAACACAAAAGTACTTAACAATGACAGTTGCTATTTTAATAAGACGATCTCTTCCTTGGACTTCTGGGTTGGTCATCCTGTGAATCGTGGCTTTCCTGTTGGAAATTACGTTTTAGGATAAAGATAACCATAATGTGCAGATTATATGATCATTTTTTCTGAATTGTATGGTCTATGCACACGCCTACGAGGATTATATACGAAGGGAAAAAAAAAATTCTGAGAATTTCACAATCAACAGATCGCTACTGCAGATTTATGCGTCAGAATCCTTTGTTTTATTTTTTTATTTTTTTATTGGAGGTTTAATGACCACAGTGAGCAACTCAATGGGCTATAAGCAGTCGCCCGTCGGTAATTTAGGGTCACTGGTTCCAGGGAAGGGAGAGAGCCAGTGCCGTAAGACAAACACAACATCCATGCCTCACCGGGATTCGAACCCGGACCCCTTTCGGACAAATGATCAGAGGCCATCGCTTAGACCACTGTGCCACCGGGGCGGCGATGTTTTATTTTATGGCCTGTGGATTATAACACCGCCATGCATCTTATGAAGGAGTTATTTTTTGGGGGCGTTTTTTTCTGAATTTTATAGTCAGTAGATTATACGAAGAAAAATACTGTACTCTGAATTAATATGCACAAAATTTGACTTCTAAAAATTTTAACAAAACCAAAATCTAAAATTTATATTATTTAAGAGAGCAGCAACTGAAAGAATGTGAAAAGAAAATTATGGAGTAAATTGGAACTTTACTTCACAGTGGTTTACGTAATAAAAAAAAAAAAAAAAAAAAAGATATTTTTTTTTTATTGGAGGTTTAACAACCACCGTGAGCAATTCAATGGGCTATATATAAGCAGTCACCCATCCCTAATTTAGGGTCACTGGTTTCAGGGAAAGGAGAGAGTCAGTGCTGTAAGACAAACAACATCGATTCCACATTGGGATTCAAAATTGGGACCCCTTTCGGATGAATGATCAGAGGGAGGCCATCGCCTAGACCACTGCGCCCTACTACTTTTTGTTTCAGTATCATCACCACACATTATTTTTTTTTTTTTTTTTTTTTTGATTGGAGGTTTAACGACCACCGTGAGCAACTCAATGGGCTATAAGCAGTCGCCCGTCCCTAATTTAGGGTCACTGGTTCCAGGGAAGGGAGAGAGCCAGTGCCGTAAGACAAACACAACATCCATGCCAGACCGGGATTCGAACCCGGACCCCTTACGGACGAATAATCAGAGGCCAGCGCCTTAGACCACTGCGCCACCGGGGCGGCCCCACACATTATTACCTTCATGTGTTATTTGAAATTTAACTTTGTTTCACCTGGCTCCTAGATCTGGAACATATCTTTGTTCCAGATCTACGTATGTAAAGACAATAACTATGAAAAATACGTTACTGTTTTCAAGATATTTGTACGATTTCAGAATTTTTAATTTCACGTAATTTCAAACATCATGGAGTTGAACTGAAAGTTGGAATTTATGCAAAAGTCTAGGTGCCTAGCGATACTTTTCTGTTTAAACACTAAAAGAAACGTGCTATAAAAATGATGGCACAGCTGGGTCTCATGACAGTTTCGTATGCCCCAAAATATCTCACATTGTGACTGATGCAACAGTAAAAGGTATGAATAATAAAATAGTTCAACGAAATATGAAACAAAAACTCACTTTTTATTTGAAGTGTGATCAATTAAATTCCATTTCTCCAGCATGCTGGGCGCCCACTTTCTCAAGCCGCTGAACTATAAAATTTGTGGTATCAATAAACCTATTGACGCAGTTTGTAAGACAAGTTTCCGTCTTGGTATCCAACCGCTGCCCTGGTTTATCCACACAGAGATCCCAACATCTGTCGTTCAATTCACCAACCAAATGCTGAAACCGTTGTTTCTGATTCTCTTCTTCAATAAACCTTTCTAAGTCTTTATCCATGCTACTCTCGGAAGGACTGTTGGTCGGCGACCTAAAATCACTGTTGTAATTCATTCTGATACTAGCGAGATGAAACAAAACACAGACCTGTAAAGTCCCAAACAACTGGGAAAAGAAAACCAGACGAAATACGTGCAATTAAGAAAGTTCGCAGTTTCAAGAACTCAAGACAATACCTCCTCAGTTATCACATTCACACCACTGACCATGCACCGGTGAAATGTTAAAAACAACAGCAGAAACGGAAAACGCTCTTCTCATTCAGTTGCCATAGAGAAAGTAATTTTTTTCAGCACAGTGAGTGAAATTTTCTGAGATACAAATTTCCCCGTATTATTCTTGTTCTCACGTTCAGTGATGTACCAATTAATGTTATCAACAGTTTTAACGAATCATGAAAGAAATACGGGATTACGCCATATAATACAAAAATTAGTTTTAACGAATTTTAAAAAAATTATCATCTTCAAAATTAGTTTTAACGAATTTTAAATGATTTTTTCCTATAACGCAAACTTAAAATAGTTTCCTTAAAAGTTTTTAAAATATATTTTCTTTCACTTTTAAAAAAGTGTTTGAACTATTTAAAATTATGTTAACATTATTTTCCCTTCCACCTACTGGATTAACTGTTGTGCACAAAAACTTCTTTTACATATCTCATTATTATTAAGAAATGAAGATGATTTAAAGATTTTCTGCTAAAAAACAAGGCTAACACCTGACCACAAACGTTAAGGGGATGAATAAAAAAATAAATTTCTGACTTCTTCGTGTCCACTTTCACGAAAGCTGACCCCAAAAGTGTTAAAAGGAGTCGTACAAAATTGCACTTTTATTAGGGCTCGAAACATCACTAAGCCCTAGGCATAAGCCATTTTAGCAATTTTTAATACTCCGAGTTCATATTCATATGGTTTAGATATCCAATCAAGTTGCACTTTTACTTAGGAACCAAACATTAATTATGGGTCCTAGGCCTGGGCATTTTCAGAAGTTTTAACTCGCCTTGCTCATATTTATAATGTTTACATACCAAGTATAGTTGGCCCCTCCAGTGGTGCAATGGTCTCCATCCACTCGTCCAAATGGCCTGGATCGGAGTCTTGGATGAAACGTGAACAGAATGCCTTCCCCACGATACCGCCCTCCCCCATTAACCAGTGGCATCAAATTAGGGACGAGCGACTGTTAATAGCACGATTGAGCTGCTTATTGTGGCTGTTAACCCCCACTATAGAAAAGCAAGTCAAATTTATGATGTTGAGCTAATTACGAGACCTGAGGACTTTCTAGTAATTTTTAATCTACGGAGATCATGTTCAAAAGAGCTTTGCATAGCAACTCAAATTCGTGATGTTGCGCTTTTGCGGAAGTACCAAACATTAATAGTTGATTTAGGCCCTATTAATTAATGTTTTGTGCCCGAGCAAAAGTGCCGTATTGTAACCTTGCCTAATGAATATGAGCTTGGAAGATTAAAAATTGCTAAACCCAGGTCTAAGTCCTTGTGATTGATGTTTTATGGGGATGCCTGAGTAAAAGTGTGATATTTCACTGTATCGAAAGCCCCTGTTTTTAGTTAGAATGAGTTCAGGCGCATCTTGTCAAAGCAAATATTTAGCACTGACAAAGTCTTTGCAGTTTCACTTGTCCGACAAAGAAAAACAGAAAAAAAAAAAAAAGATCGCACCGTACCATACTTTCATCTTGAAAAATAAAATTGCCGTTATAAAGTCTTCTAGATGATGGTAGCATCTTGTTTTCTAATATCCAGGTGTACAATACTACAATATACAATACTATCCAATCCTTTCTGGATATTTACCGTACCATCGACAATACGGAGGTTTCCAACAGCAAGTGTACACAGTAACTCCAAACCATTACCTTATCCGGATGCTGAACAGTAATTATTAAGCAACTTGGATGGAATTCTTCACGCTTGAATCTCCTTACATAGGCACTACTCTGATTATCATTAAAGCAAAATTCTGATTCATCACTGAAAAGAACATTTTCCCATTGCGTGATTGTCCATGAGACATGCTGTTTCGCCAACTGAAGTCTACGCTGTCTTTAATTTGCAGTTAACAGTGGTTTACGCCTGTCTTTGCAGTCATGTGATTCATAGTGAAGCAGCCTCCTCTTAACATTTTTTTTTAATTGGAGTTTAACGACCACCGTGAGCAACTCAATGGGCTATAAGCAGTCGCCCGTCCCTAATTTAGGGTCACTGGTTCCAGGGAAGGGAGAGAGCCAGTGCCGTAAGACAAACACAACATCCATGCCTCACCGGGATTCGAACCCGGACCCCTTACGGACGAATGATCAGAGGCCAGCGCCTTAGACCACTGCGCCACCGGGGCGGCCCTCTTAACATTAGATGTACTAACAGTAACATCAGTCACTTCAGGGCCGCCCCGGTGGCGCAGTGGTCTAAGCGATGGCCTCTGATCATTTGTCCGAACGGGGTCCGGGTTCGAATCCCGGTCAGGCATGGATGCTGTGTTTGTCTTACGGCACTGGCTCTCTCCCTTCCCTGGAACCAGTGACCCTAAATTAGGGACGGGCGACTGCTTATAGCCCGTTGAGTTGCTCACGGTGGTCGTTAAATCTCCAATCAAAAAAAAAAAGTCACTTCAGACCATCTTTGAAGCAGTTCAAGTGAATTGAGCTTCCTGTTTGCCAAACTTAGCTTTCTGAGCACTCTGTCCTGCCTGATTGTAGTGGATCTGGGCCTTCCATTGATACGCATATTTTTAATATCACCAGCGCCTTTTACGTTCTTCAGTAGCCAAACAACTGTAGATTGATTACAGCCCACTCTTTCAGTGATTTGCCTGCTCGTGCAGAACAACTATTTTTACTCTGCCCGCTGTGAACAATTCCGCAGTTTTAACCATTATTGCGAGTATACACAAATTATACCCTAATAACAACAAGAAGAGACAATTACAATACTCCCGCAGATCAGTTGAGATCAGATCATATATAGAAGATTTTAGGAAGAGAGTGTCTGATCCCAGGTCTTAAACAACCTGTAGAAATAGAAAACTAGGGGATTTGGATTAGAGTGACCGATAGGAAAGTCACACGGAAGCGAAGTAGAAAGGGGAGAAAGACGCCCTTATTTATTACCGAGGGACCAGTACCCGGGGCCCGACGGCTTAACGTGCCCATCCGACGCACGGCGGGTATTTAGTGGTATGAGCGTTCGTACCCGCCTGGGATCGAACACGAGGTCTTCTCCGTGGCAGTCACGAACGCTGACTACTAGGCCACCCGCAGCCCTCAATGCTCTCGCAGATCAGATCAGGTCATATGTAGAGAATTTTAGGAAGGGCGTGTCTGACCCCAGGTCTTAAACAGTCCTTAGAAATAGGAAACTAGGAGATTTGGGCTAGAGTGCCCGATAGGAAAGTCACACGGAAGCGAGGTAGAAAGGGGGTGGAAGACACCCTTATTTGTTACCGGGGGCCAGTACCCGGGGTCCGACAGCTTAACGTGCCCATCCGACGCACGGCGGGTATTTAGTGGTACGAGCGTTCGTACCTGCTGGGATCGAACCCGAGGTCTTCTCCGTGGCAATCACGAACGTTGACCACTAGGCCACATGCAGTCCTCAATGCTCTCGCACATAGGCGTCAACCCTTATAAAGGCGGCTGGAGTAGGATTAGGACATCGTCAATCAATTATAAAGGCGGCTGGAGTAGGATTATAGGACATCATCAATCAATTAGATAAAATAATGTCTATAATTGGTTGTTACAACTCATAACGTAGCTAACGTGAATTTCTATGTGTTTGTCAAACCCCATATTTTATGTCATATCTTAAGAACAGAAGTAGCTGCAGGAAAAACAAAGACATTTTTGAAATCTCCATTAAATTTCGCATCATTGTTATATAAACGTTAAAAAAACTGTAAATTATTTAGTTAAAAAAAAGAGTTAAACATAAAATTTCACGGTTTTTGCAGGTGATACAATAGTTTTGCACACCACTGTATGTACGCTCTGAGTCCAAAAAAAAAAAAAAAAAAAGCAGTTGTCCCCAGAAGGACGTGTCGGACTGCAATGCTATTCGGGAAGAAGGTAAAGATTACCAGGAACAATAAATAATTAAACATTGAGACTGATATGGGCAATATTTATTGACCTGCACGCCAATATGTAGTGTCTCTCAGTATGGCGTCGGGCAATAATATTTGCTCACACAGCATTCCAGACGTCTCGACAGGGAGCTGTACAGGTTCCTAATGGTGTCCTGCGATATGAATGGAGTGTGGATAGCGCGTCCAATAGCATCCCACACATTTTCAATCGGCGATAGCTCTGGCGATGCGGCTGGCCATAACAGAGTGTTAGAGCCTTGAAGGCAAGCTTCCGAGACAGCAGCAGTATGCGGAAGAGCGTTGTCTTCTTGGAAAACGCACTGGAGCGAGCGTTCAGAAAAGGTAGGGCCACTATTTGCAGGACCTCATTACCGTAACGTTGGGCTGTCAAAGTGCCTGCAATGAACACCAACGGTGATCTGACATCGTAGACAATTGCACCCCATACCATGAATCCAGGTCTTCTGGACGTGTGACGCTCGACAACAAACCGTTCATCTTGGCACTGACCACGGTGCCTCCACACACGGATTCGTTGGTCGTCTCCTCCAAGACAAAAGAGAGAACTCGTCACTGAAGATCACCCGCTGCCATTCTGAGTGGCTCCATGACAGTCTGGCACGACACCATTGCAGTCTTTGGCGAAGATGCAACGGTGTTAAGGATAGTTGTCATAACGGTCTACGTGCGTGTAGTAATACGTCGTGCAGCCATCTGCCAATGGTGCTGGCACTAATCGGACAACCCGTCGATTCTCTCTTTCCGTGGTTCGTCTAGGTCTCCCAGACCCTTCCTGTCGCTGCTACGTGCTTTGTTCTATCCAGTGTCGCCATTAGCACGCTATGGTGATATCCAACAACCGGTATGGCGCGCAATACGGCGATAAAACCACCCCTCTTCCTGGAGCCCGACGATGCGGCCCCTTTCGAACTCTTCCAAGTGCTCATATTGCTTCCGAACTTTTCTCTGAGGCATACTTCACTTTCAAAGGATGAAACCAACACAACAGCACGAGTCAGAATGGCAAGCACGCGCAACGGGACGACCTTATACATAGCCAGTCAAGCACAGCTACGATTCCTCCTTGCTTGCGTCACCTGCGCGGCTGAGCATGATATTGAATCATTTGCATGTCTCACGATGTCAAACCTGCTCACCAAGTTTCATTTTTGTCGGTTGCTTCCTTCTGGGTGCAACTATTTTTTGACGTAGAGTGTATATACGAGGGTCGATCAGAAAAAAAGGTTACACGTTCGAGTAGGAGAAAGGAAAACTCAAACCAACAAAGAAGTGTTTGTGAGATGTGACAAAGGATATGAAGCACTATTTCTCGACGAAATCATCGTGACGATTCAGACATTTGTCGGACAGCACGACCAACGTGTCTATCCTGGACCGAAAAAAAAAATTATGTCCCTGCTCATGTGGCCAGTTTTTTTGCAACTGTTTTCACGTCATCATCACACGTGAAGCAAATACCAGACAGGTGGTGTTTCAGGGCAGGAATGAGGTGAAATTCACTAGGAGCCAAGTTCGGGCTGTAAGCCTGGTGCTACCATACCTCCCAGCGGAATTTGCAGAGCAAGTGCTGTGTGGTGTTGGCTGTATGCGGCCTCGCGTTATCGTGAAGGAGAATGACACCACCTCTCAACAGACCTCGTCGTTTTCGTCGGATGCTCTTGTGTAATTATTTCAGCGTGGCGAAGTATCGATCAGCGTTTGTGATGCTTCCATGCTCTAAAGAGTCCAACAAAAGCACTCCCGAGGAATCCCGGAAAACCCCAAAAAGCAGCGTGTTTCCTTTGCGTGGAAACTCTCTTGCTAGTTGGAGCGTAGTGGTGAGCTACGTCTCATTCCCAGTCACAATACGATCAAGAAAGCTTTGTCTATCTTTAGCGTAACACTGCAGGAACGTCAAGTCAAATATGACATCATTCGTGCTGCTTTGTGATCGACGGATAATGAACGTGGCACACATCAGGCACAAACGTAGCAGTACTGCAAAACATCCACCACAAGATGTTAAACAACGCCATACCTCAATCCGAGCTCGGACGCAACGTAGCGCAAAACTACCCTTCGGTTGTCTTGAATCATTTCATCCATACGTGTGGTGTTGATCTCTGTCGTCGACGAACTTGGGCTTCCACTGTTTGTGCGATGTCAGTTCCCCACATCTTCCCTGCCGGATTGAAACGAACGGCATCATTTCGCCACTTGTCAAGACATTACGTTGTATAATGAAGTAAATTTCTCCGTCATCTTTGTTCCACGTCGGGAATCGAACCAGGGTTCACTTATTCCGGAACAAGTCGCTCTACAACTGAGCTATGCAGACGTTCGTTCTTGCTGCTATCTGCCTTTATATCGTGTGCGTCCTGCGGAGCAGGCACGTCATCCCCCCGAAAGAGGGCCGGGGTCATGGCCCACGGGTCAGCCGTGACCATGAATCGCTGCAGGCGATTCATGGTCTTTCCACACCGCGAGATAGCGGTGTGGAAAGAACATCACACCACTGCGAGATCTTTAACGGCCGGGTCATCGGGGAGGTTCGGGCGCCATTATAACGAAGAAAATTTCTCCGTCATCTTTGGTCCACGCCGGGAATCGAACCCGAGCCCACTTATTCCGGAACAAATCTCTCTACCAACTGAGCTGCGCAGACGTTCGTTCTTGCTGTTATCTGCCTTTATGTCGTGTGCGTCCTGCGGGGCAGGCACGTCACAGTTGTCGCCATAAACTTCGACTAGCTACGATGAATTTCGGCTGCGGGCACGTTCTTGCCCCCCCCCCCCATTTTTTTTCATCACTGCTCTCACTTCGACCTGAGATTACGCTTCCAACTGTGTCGCCATTTTGAAATGTCACTGCACACCTCACGCTGGGCACAGGAGTTCTCAGAAGGGCGTAGCGCCATCTCTAGAACGTACATGTCATCTATGCCCCTCGTACGACAATCCGCATTTATTTTATAGCAGGTGTAACCTTATTTTTCTGATCGACATACGTATATAAAACGGTCGTTCCATAAAAAAAATGAGAGTAATTTTTTTTGAGTTCGCAACAGTGCGAAGGGGAAAAATAACCACGCAGACGACTGACTAAATTAAGGAAGTATCTATGGCAACAGTTATTAGCCGTGGAAGACGATTCTGGTTTTGTTATTGCGCAGTTGTTTAAGGCACGTCTGCATTTCGCCATAAAACTATGGAGGTGAGTGATTCAGAGTTAAGAAGTGAAATGCGTTGTGCGATAAAATTTTGCTATCGTTTGGGTAAAACGGCTCCAGAAATAGTTGACTTAATGAAAAAAGCTTACAAAGATAAATGTTTAGGTGAGTCAACGATTTTTAGGTGTCACCATAATTTCAAAAAGGGCGTTTGTCGGCAGAACTCTTATCTAAGCAGGGTGGACCTGAAAGTGCTGTTACGGAGCGTATTGTTAACACTGTTTGGGCAATCCTGCAAGAAGATCAACGGATGACGAGCGAAAACAGCGGCGTAAACTAATATTTCAAAAACGTCGGCATTTTGCATTCTACGTGACACTGCTTTATCGTGTGTGTTCCAGATGGGTACCTCATCACCTGACGAGAGATCAATTGTTAGCCAGAATTCCGGTGTGTCGTGAGTGGAAACAAATGACTGCAAAGGATCCAAACTTTCTAAACACAGCAATAACTGCCGATGAAACATGGGTCCACTATTTCGACTCCCTCATGAAGCGCGCAACGAAGGCTCGCCTCCTCCGAAAAAAAGTCCGCCAAACCAAATCAGCTGGGAAGGTGATGATGATAATTTTCTTTTATCATAAAGGTGTAGTCTACCAGCATGCCGTTCCTCCACAATTTACTGTCAATGCTGAGTATTACATTTCAGTCTTGAAGCATCTGCGACGACACCTATTGATTAAGCGACCGGAACAGGTGCGCAAGTGAACCTTACACCATGATAACGCCCGCCCACATGTGGCTGCTTGTGTTCAACAGTTTCTTACGAAATGCAGTGTTGAAATCATGGCAGAGCCTGCATGCGTAACATTCCTGATCTCGCCCCGTGCGATTTCTGGTTTCCAACAATGACGGAGAAATTCCGTGGCGCAACATTTAACATAGATGCTGGCGTTATTCAAGTTGTACAGGGATCGCTAAAGCAGATTCCACAAAATGCCTTCGCCACACGCTTTGAAAAGTGGACTGAATGATGGGACCGTTGCATATCATCCCAGGGAAAATACTTTGAGAAACAATAACATATATTTTGCTGTACCTATATTTCTTCATTTTGTGTGATTTTACTCTCAGTTTTTATGGAACGGCAGTTGTACATGTAAAGATCTATGGGTTGTGACACAGCCATTTATTTCTGAAGCAAGAATACAAACTCGATGTTAGTGACGTATTTTATGCGTGGATGCGCTAGACAGTTGTCTATAACAACCAAAATCTTATGGTTTTTCTCTCGAAGTTCCTTTCCCATTTTTTTTTATTTTATTTTTTTTTCATTGGAGGTTTAACGACCACAGTGAGCAACTCAATGGGCTATAAGCAGTTGCCCGTCCCTAAATTTGGGTCACTGGTTCCAGGGAAGGAAGAGAGCCAGTGCCGTAAGACAAACACAACATCCATACCTCACCGGGATTCCAACCGGGACTCCGTTCGGACGAATGATCAGAAGCCATCGCTTAGACCACTGAGCCACCGAGGCGGCCCAGGACACTTCAGCTGTAGCTAAATAACAATTGTCGCTTTATCTACTCTCCGATTATTATTTGTGAAGATAATATTTTCGTTTCAATACATCGGATTGTTAATATACTTTTTTTCATATCGGTTATACAAACGCAACCAAACGTTTTACACGTAACTCAGGCTTTTTCTTGTGAACCATTTGCTGGCTAGGGAACGAGTAAAGCAAAATAGGTCGCTTTCGGTTTGTTTCTATGCGATAACATTATGCATACCACTAACTGGGTTACAGAAGTGTTTAGGCGGAAACTAAGAAATGTTAGGCGTCAACGATATAGTGCAGGTTCACGTAAATATAAAAGTTTGCAGTCCCGCTGGCGCAGTGGTCTAGCATCTAGCTTCTGACCATTCGTCCGTGGAGGGTGTGGGTTCGAATCCCGCCCGCTGCGGCACGGATGTTTGTCTTTCGGCACTGGCTCTCTCTGTGTAACTTTATCATGTGGCATACTGTGTACCATGTGTGCTATGTAAATTGAATGTACTGTACAATTATGCCTATTTATCCTTTCACTGTATTTGTACTACCAGGTCAAATAACTTTTTTAAACCTTTAACAATAATAAAAAAAGGAAGTTTACGAGTTCTCATTTACATTTCATAAAGTTTACCTCACAATAAGGCGAACACATGAAAGTATATACATACGTCATGACTTATTCATAGCTTCAACGGCGTATGCCGTATAATAATACTGTTACTCACGTTGATTCGAGTATCTTAGTGATTGAGTATCTTTTTGAATTCAGTGGATAATGAATAATTAATGACTATATGTGCATTACAATAATTTCGAAACATTATTGTAGTCAGACTTTTATGCAATAGTGTGATAGACTTGAAGGATATTGAGTCTTAGTGTTGTTATACACTTAGTTCACTGCGGACAATTTGAATAGCAATACAGAACTGTTGTAATGGCTTACAGGGATCTTTAATACAGCATTTTCATTATATAACAAACAGAATTGATTTAAATGCGAATATACACTGGAGTATCGGAAATGAATAGTGAAACAATGTGATACTTTGTCGGCTATTCATTATCGACACAGTTATGAATCAACGTGAGTAACAGCATTATTCTACGGCATACGCCGTTGAAGCTAGGAAGATTACAAGGTTCACTCTGCAGTAATGTCATTTGGTGAATGCCCTCCATTTTTTATTCCTTCTCCCCCTTATGTAGCGGGTGTTTAAAGGGTAATATTTTCTTCCGCTGGAGATAAGCTTCTATTCGCCATTTTTTTTTTAATTTAATAAGTTGTTCTTCCTTTTGGTAGCGTCGCATTCTTACCCGTCATCTTTTTACTGGGGCAGATTAAACTTGAGACTGTTTTCTTCTTTTTTACTGTGGGAGATTAAACTTGAGACTGTTTTCTTCAGAATATATTTCCTTGATTTCAGATTAAATTTTTCAAGAAAAAAAAAAAAGAAAATGTTAATCACCCACTCTTGCACGTGTACTGAAGTCATTTTAAGTAATGACAGCTCGTAGTTACACCATTTATGAATTCATTTACTCATATTTATTCATCTTTTTTGCAGATGCAATATGAGGAAGGATTTCATAAATAATTAATTAAGCTGTCAGGCGGTGTAGATGTAAGTAACTGTGCCATCCAGCTGTAGCATAGATAAAGGAAGCTAAAACACTACCATCCACTTTGAAAACGGATTGTGCCAGCGACCTCATTATTATTGGAGGTATTGTTGTTTTTGTTGCAAAGCGACTGAATTGCTGTACTGAAAAGAATTTGTCCAGAAGTAACATAAGTGAATTAAAGACGAGCTTCGGTCGTTTTATATTAATTGTGAGAGGGTTAACACAGATAAAATGCATTGAAAGATACTGCACCGTTACAATATTTTTTGGTAGAACCGAACCATGTTAGATCCGACGAGAAAATTATATCTTATCTTACGCAGTTTCAGCAAGGACATAAATATATTAACCAAATAAATCTGGGTTACCGAGTGACTATACTAATAATTAATAATAATTAAGGATAATACTAACAATAAAGTTATCCATTGCTTTTAAAAAAATAATATACTTTTAGGATATTATGGTAGTACTTTAAAAATATTTTCATCAAGCTCTGGGTCTTAGCTTGTTGCGACCAAACATTTTTTGGTTTTCGTGGTTTTCAGTTTCTAAATTTTTTTAAGCATCCTTTTCTCTTTTAATTTTGACTATGTGATTGATTCATTTCAATCTTCTTTTTGAAGTTGGTTGCACTTTTTACCATTCTTTTATTTTTTCATTCTTTGTTTTTTCTAATCCGACTTTTATTTTGTACCTTTCTGAGCGTTTTTATTTCTTTCATATAAAGCATTTCTTTATAGTTTCAGCCGTCTCTGCTCATGTTTCGATAGAATATCTCATGGCATGCAGTCTTGTATAATCAAACTTTGATTTCTGTTCGTAGATTTCTTTTTCCATCAACAAAGGGACCCGGCGTTGCTAAGGTTTAGCAAAAATGCATACATCAATCAACTTTTCAACCAGAGTTTTCCTGAAATTGTGATTAGGATTTATTCCACGGTAACATTTAATTGAAATATGTTACAGTAATTAAAAGAAAGGAATTTCTGAAAAAAGAATGAAATCCGTACATGTTCCGGCAAAAATGAAACTTGCAGTCTTTATTGACTGTAAATATTGAGAATGTGAAATATTTGAAGAATCTACGTTTTTCTGTTGTGTTGTGATGAGTGTAATGTGCAGTTCTCCCTAAGCGAACGTACGTTTATCCTCAAAATGCCTCTGGGTTAACAACGTTGGATGCTCTTCCATTTGGTGTCAAGATGAAGAGGTTTTCATTTTTTTCCTACTCTGAAGCCACCAACATAGAGCTGGCCACGGGAAAAGCATGCGTTTCGTAGGTTGAGTCCAACAATTTTTAACGATTGGGTTTGTGTCTTGTTGATACTCGTGATGAAACTGAGATGATTAGGAAACTGTTGGCGTTTAATCTGAAATCAAAGGTAAGTTGGAACGATTGAAATGCGCTGGAAAAAAACATGGTCTCTTGCAGCATGCTAGTCATGATGGTAGCTTCAATGACAGAAATTTCTTGACAGTCAGTCTCAGCGGCGAATTTCCAATTCGGCCCACTGGGTGCGCTCCTAGAGTCCCAGAGCTTGAGGGGCTCCGAAAACGTGTAATTGGATTGCCATTATTGCTTCAGTTTTCACAAACCGAAACAAAAAAGTGCAGACCTTAATTTTCCGATGAAAATAATACGTAAAAATGCTTTCAAGAAACTCTTCACATTCTCGCTTTCTTGCACTCACTGATGAAATCCTTACTGTCCATCTTTCTTGGTCAATGGCATTCGTCTATGCCAAAACTCCTCCACGAAAAGTCATCCACAATTCCTTTTTTTCTTCTTCTTTTTTTTTTTTTTTTTTTTTTTGATTGGAGGTTTAACGACCACCGTGAGTAACTCAGTGGTTTATAAGCAGTCGCCCGTCCCTAATTTAGGGCCACTGGTTACAGGGAAGGGAGAGAGAGTCAGTGCCGTAAGACAAACACAGCATCCATGCCTCACGGGATTCGAACCCGGACCCATCTTGGGCGAATAATCAGGAGGCATCGCTTAGACCACTGCGCCACCGGGGAGTCCCACTCTTTTCAAGTAAAGCACTGTGCATAAATTGCATTTTACTCGTATTTTCTAATGTGGAGAACTTTTCCGGTTGTCAAGGTCTTCAAGTATTTTATTTTTGCTTGATACCATGTTCATTTCCAACTAATACAAGATGGTTTTGCAAAGCTAAAGCAACGGAAAGAACACATTTTATAATTGAAATGCATTCCAATTTTATGGAATTTTATGACGATTTACGCGCGATGTACGAAGTTTCATTTTCAGGGCCATTAGCGCAAAAATTTTCAAAAAACTTGCAACTGAAAAGGTGTTAAAGTAATCAGTTTTGCCTAAAGTATCAAACTCCAAAAGAATTTTTGCTATGGAGAAATTAACTCGTGCATCAAAAGCTATTAAATTGAAAACAAATGCCGTCTCCTGCACGATACACTTTAATGATAAAAGACTATGTACAATTAAAAATAAGTATATGTTTAAGAACTTTCAGTACCACAACGGAGTCATTCTCAGAAACAATGCAGCAGTGAGCACAGAAGTGAGTGGTCTATATACTTTTACAAGCATTAACTGCTATTTGTCTTGTAAAAGTACATACGTAGGCCACTCACTTCTGTGCTCACTGCTGCATTGTTTCTGAGGATGACGCCCTTGTGGTACTGAAAGTTCTTAAACATATTTATTTTAATTGTACATAGTTTTTTATCATTAAAGTGTATCGTGCAGGAGACGGCATTTGTTTTCAATTTAATAGAATTTTTGCTGTAACTGAAATAGTCTCTTCGTAACGCAAAGCTAAAATTTACGAAATTTCCACTCTGAGAACTAACTCCTCGCGGGAAATTTATGAACGAATAGTGAAATTTAAAATGGGAAAATTTTAATGAATTCTTTTGTCCTATCATTTACAAAAATAATTTTTGGAAAATTTGTGAAAACCAAATTTTTTGGCCTTCTGCGCTTTTAGCAGGGAATTAACTAACTGAAAATTTTAAGTATTTGGGAAGGAACAGTTAAGCCTAATCTGAGAGGCACAAAAATAGTTTTTTCTTTTAAGTTGAACAGTTTCTTCACAACAGAACTTAAATATTTTGAATTTTTGACTGAACAGCCCTTAGCGGTACTTAAAAGTGCCAAACTGAGTATCCTAAGATTTCCTATTAGCCACAAAAATAATTTTTGAAATATCTCTGAAAACAAAAAGTTCCATGAGCACTGTCAGACAAAGGAATTATACTAGCACTGTTTCTTACAAAACGTTATAATAATAGGAAGATAGAGTAGAATTTTCAAAAGTGTAAAATCTTTTTGTCGACTTCTTTTCCATTTTCTTTCTTCTCTATCTCTCTTTTTTTTTTTTTTTTTTGCTAATGTGATGGATGAAAATTTCTGAGGCGATAAGAAGACGGAGGAAGACTCCTGAATCTTTTAGCGCCTATGGCCCCAAAAGATCTAAAGTCGCCTCTGGTCAGTTTTGTTCCATTGCAGAGTGTTGGTGGATCCAGATGACAATCAGTCGCGACTGGGTGGGAGAATGCACGAATGGAGGAATGGCAGTATTAAGCTTTAAAGAAATGAAATGCGAGGGAATTCACATTTTTCTCATTTCTTTTGCATTTCATTGAAAAATATTACCTTCTTAGAATACCCGCTGAGCTTTTTTTTTTTTTTTTTTTTTTAAGCACATCTTTTGTAAAAAAAGATCGTGCTTATGTTAACGGTTTGTCCATCCGTCTGTAGACGCCATATCTCTGCAACTATTAGTCCGATTTGAAAAATTTTTTTTGCATTGGGAAGCTTGAAATGTGCGAATGATGATCCTTTATTTCGTTTTTTTTTTTTACGATGTATAATTACGCCGCTAAAGGGCGTGAACGCAGATGATGTCGAATTCAAAATACATTTTATTCCATATATTTGCTTTTAAGCATTCGATTGAAAAAATTATTTTATCTTTCGATTCCATTTATGTCGAAGAATGTTTCAGGTATAGTTACTTTTTCAAGTTACGTATAAATTTTCCTCTAGGGGGCGTAAAAGTAAATTACGTTTTACCCGATATCTCTTCTTCTAAAACTCCGATTTGAAAAAAAATTCTTCAGCGGATACAGCTCTTCATGAAAATTCTTTTGCATATAATATCTAGTTTTTTGGTAAAGAATACTTTGGCCACCAGGGGTCGTAAGCGTTAATTTTTGCTTCTGATGAATTTGCCAACAAATCTGAGCTTCTAATATCTCGATTGAAAAAATTCGTTCATGGACACAAACCACTCACGTGGACAGACCTTTTCGAAATATTTTCTTCTTAAAATATTGCATGGTTTTTCCGCCAGGGGGCGTAGACGTATATCTTATTTTGGTCAATATCTCTGCTTCTAATAATCCGATTTGAAAAATCCTTTCTTTATTGGATAGAGGTAACAGTGTGACATGTTTTCCATATAATTTCAAAATTTCCTAGTAAATCATAAACTTTCCGCTAGGGGGCATTTTACCCGATATCTCTGCTTCTAATACTCCGAGTTGAAAAATTATTTCTGCACCGGACACAGCTCCTGATGGGAAATCCTTTGCATATAATTTCTAATGTTTGTTAAAAAACGGTTTGGCCACCAGGGGGGGGGCTTAATGAATTTATACTACACTATAAGCGTTTTGCACTCGCAACCTATTAATCATCATCATCATCATCATCATTGTCAACCATTATCAATCCACTGCTGGACAAAGGTCTCCCCAAGTTTCCTCCACAACGGTCTGTCTTGTGCCAGTCTCATCCATGTCACTCCCGCATTCTTTCGAATTTCATCCACCCATCTTCCATGTGGTCTTCTTCTGGGTCTTTTCCTGTCCCTTGGAATCCAATCTAAAATTTCGGCTGTCCATCGATGGTCTGTTCTTCTGGCAGTATGTCCAGCCCATTGCCATTTCAGGGATTTAACTCTAATCATGATGTCTTCCACTCTTGTCATTTTTCGGATCCACGTGTTCCTCTTCTTATCTCTCCTGGTTACACCAAGCATGCACCTCTCCAGGCTACTTTGAGTTGTCTGCAGCCTTTGTATGTCTCTTTTAGCTAAGGTCCACGTCTCTGCACCATACGTAAGCACTGGAAGGATGCATTGATCAAACACTTTTCTTTTAAGACATAATGGCATATTGCTCTTGAAAATTATGCTGTTTCTTCCAAAAGCTCTCCAGGCAAGTTTTGTACGCCGATTAATTTCTTCATCAATGTGACCCTCACTTGATATCTGCTGTCCAACGTACGTGTCTGTTATCTCCAGCTTTTCTCCATCAATCGATAGGTCTTCATTTCTTGTAAAAGCATTGAATATCACTTTTGTCTTCTGAAAGTTCATTTTTAATCCCACTTCTTTACTCTTGTCAGCAAGTTCCTGGATCATACTCTGCAGCTCTGATGGGGTAGTTGCAAAACTGACTACGTCATCAGCAAAACGAAGGTGGGTTAGATAATCTCCATTAATCTTTATCCCTTTGTTTTCCCAGTTCAGTGATTGAAAGACATTTTCCAATGTGGCATTAAAGAGCTTCGGAGATATGGTGTCACCTTGTCTCACTCCCTTTCCAACTTTTATGTGTTGTATTTTCAAACAGCCGAATCTTTGCACTTGCATTTTCATAGATGTTATTAATAATACTAATGTATGCATCTTCAATACCGCAGGATTTCAGAGCCATTGTAACTGCTGATGGTTTCACCGAATCAAAGGCTTTTTCATAATCGATAAAAGCCATGCACATTGGAAGTTCATATTCCCTCGCTCTTTCAATTAGTTCTCTCAGTACGTGGATATGATCTATTGTGCTGTAGCCACTCCTGAATCCAGCTTGTTCTCTCGGTTGAGCCATGTCCAGTGTTACCTTCAAGCGGTGTGAAAGAATTTTAGTGAAGATTTTATAAACCACTGATAGGAGGCTGATAGGTCTGTAGTTCCTGAGATCCTCAATGTCACCTTTTTTATGTAGCAAGATCATTGTAGCGTTGTTCCAATCCTCAGGAATTTTCCCTTCATTAAGGCATCGAGTGAAAATTTGGGTGAGTACTGTTTCGATTTCTCCACTTGCTTCTTGTATGATGTCTACAGTAATTCCATCTGCTCCTGGAGCTTTTCCCCGCTTCATGTTCTTGATTGCATGTGCAACTTCTGCTGGAAGGACTGGAAGAACTCTGGTACTGGTACCTTTCATGATGTCTGGAGTACATGTATCATCCCTTTCATATAATTTGGAGTAGAAATCTTTCACTCTTGTCAAAATTTCGCCTCTATTTCTTGTTACAGAACCATCTTCTTTCTCAGTGCCATAATCTGTTTTTTTTCCCTTACTGAGATGTCCCTTTGCTATCTTTAGGCTTTGGTTGTTTTCAATTGCTTTCCTTACTAGTTCACAGTTGAATTTCCTTACGTCTTCAGTGATACTTTTTCGTACTGTCTTGCATAGCTCTATATATTCCACTTTGGAAGTCACATCTTCTTTAGTTGTCCTCATCTCTCTTCTTTTTTGCATCAACATTTTGGTTTTTCCTGATAATTTGTTCACATACAATTTGTTCTTAGACCCAGCTAATTTTGTTGCTGTTTCCATAAGAGCTTTGGTTACTTTTCTGTTAACTTCCGAAATATCCACTTCTTCCAATGTTAGGCCTTCTAAAGCAGAGAATCTGTTCTTCAGTTCCAATTTGAAGGTATTATGGTGTTTTTTAAGGTTGGTTATGTCAATACATTTTGTTTGTCTTATGAGCTTGCTACGTTTGAGTTTAGTGTTGAGGTGCATCTTACATCTCACCAATCTATGGTCACTGCCTGTGTTGAACTTGTTTAGCACACTGCAGTCTTCTATGACGAATTTTTTGTTACACATAATAAAATCAATTTCACTTGTCGTCCCTACCTATTAATATTGTCGCTTATATGACAATTGACGTGAGGGTCTCGTTCTTTCCGAAACAGTGCAATGAAATATTGTTGGGTTCATGCAAAGTGTAACGAAATATTATTGCTCAAGAGTTTAATGAAATAATGTTGTGCAAGAGGAAGGTAATGGCACCACAAACCACAAGATCAGATTTCAAGCTTTAAAAATTAATTAAAAAACTACTGCAAATCTTAATTTCAAAATAAAAAATGGGAGGATTCGCGATGCACACACTCATGCGCCCCTGAAATTTCAAACCTCCACGTTCAGTAATATCTTCCGTGAGCGACTGACAGACACCGTAATTTTATTATCATGGATATCAGGTTATTTAAATATATGGGCTACTTTTTTAGTGTCATTGCTTAATGAAGCAGTTTTTCAATTGATCTGGTATTAATGATGTGTGAAAACACAAATTTGCGGGTGCGGGGATCGAACCAACATGCCTCTGTTCCGGAGCCGAATGATTTCCCAACTAAGCTACACCGACGGAATTTATCGTTGCAACTTTGTCTGTCGTCTTGGCATGTACTGCACCTCTGCAGTACGTCATAGATGTTAATTCCTAGATGCTTGTAGTCTGATACTTGCTCAGTAATTGTACTTTTTAGTTCCATGGCACTATTAAAAAAAACAATAAGTTTACATCTTACTAGTTTTTTAATAGTATCATGCCCTATTTGGTTTTGCTTTGGAAATTTATATTCTGCGTTCTTCTGTAAATTAATAAAAAATGTAAATAATGTAGACTTTGCAAGTCATCTTCACTTTCTTCCATTAGCATTACGTCATCTACATATCTGTAACTGTAGACATTTTATTTACCGATTCTTATTCCTTTAATGTTAGTTTTGTCCGTGATGGGTCTGGGTTCGAATCCTCGTGAAGCATGAATATTGTGTTTGCTTTACGGCACTGGATCTCTCCCTTCCCTGGAACCAGTGGCCCTAAATTAGGGACGGGCGACTGCTTATAGCCCATTGAGTTGCTCATGGTAGTCGTTAAACATCCACTAATAAAACAAAATCCACTAATAAAAAAAAATCCACTATTATATCAAATAGTGTTAAACTTAGTGCATCTCCTTGTCATACTCTGGATTTAATTTTCATTTCATCTGTACATCTTGGGTCTATTATCATTTTATAGAGATTTATCTATTTCTTTGAAAATTTGGATTAATTTCAGCACTGTTTCGTTTCTTCGGTGTGCTTCTTTAGTTTTTCTCAGTTATTTAAAGCTCTTGAAAGATGGAATATCATACTTAAGGTATTTTCTCTTTTTCTCAGTTATTGAAAGCATTTGAAGGAGGGAATATCATACTTAAGGTTTTTTCTCTTTTTCTCAGTTATTTAAAGCACTTGAAAGAGGGAATATCATACTTAAGGTTTTTTCTCTTTTTTCTCATAAAGCACTTGGAAGAGGGAATATCATACTTAAGGTTTTTTTCTCTTTTATGTGTTTCATTAGATTTATATCATAATCTGTGCGGTCTAAAATCGTGTTATTCATATTCCGAATTTCGTGTTTCATAAAATTTGGGATTCAGTATACGGGTGAAATGTTTCACCAAGATATTCAATAAATTGATTCCTCTATACAAGTGGTCCTCAAACCTTTGGGCCAAGGTACCTCCTGGAGAGTTGGCTGGGTCCTGGGGTAGCCCCCTAAGATTATCCCAAGCATGGAACCCTAAGAAACGGGAGTTTGTTTTCCACTTGTTTTTTCAATGTACAGTAGTGGCGAAAATTGTGGAAACCTTTTGGAAATAGTATATTTTTGAGGTTTGATGGCTCATAACACCACTTTTTTTTTTTTTTTGAGTAATACCATAAAATTATAAATCAATGGAAAGATGATTTCATCAAGAATGTAATGCAATAACTTTTATGAAGGATTTTGTATTAGACCAGCAGTTATAAAGAAGAAAAGTGAAACGCATAGAAAAAATGAGATATACAAAAATTCTCACCATGTCAGTTAACACTTAGTTGGGTGCCCTTTAGGGTTAATTACGGCCTTACAACGCCTTCCCATGGACTGAACCAAGTTTTTTAGTTCTGCAGCTGTTAAAATGTGAAACCAAGATTGAATTATTGCTTCTATTAATTGGGTTTTATTACTGTGTTGCTTCTGACTAACAAGTTTATTTAGTCGGCTTCATAGATTTTCGATGGGGTTAAGGTCTGGGCTATTCCCAGGACATTCCAGCAGTGAAATATGATTATCTTGAAACCACGTTTTGCACACAGCAGCAACATGACATGGAGCTGAATCCTGTTGAAAAATAAACGCTTCATTATCTTGGAAAAAATGACGTACGGAAAGCTTCAGTTTGGGCTCAAGTATTTCGTTAATGTATTTTTGGCCATTTATATTCCCATTAATCACGCAAATTCTACTCACACCTTTTGATGTCATACAACCCCAGATCATAACACAAAATGGGTGTTTCACGGTACATGTAATACAATCAGGATGCAAAACTTCTCCGATTCTTCTCCTTACGTATTTTATGCCATCACTATCAAACAGGGAGATTTTGGTGTCATCACTCCAAATAACACTGTCCCATTGTTCCGCTGTTCAGTTAACATGGGTTTTAGCCAAGTTTAATCTCTTCAACCTTTGCCTGAGAGATAAAAATGGCTTTTTTAGTCGAATTCTAGCTTTTAGACCAAAGTCTTGCAGTCTGCGACGAACAGTTCTTGCACTCAACTTCACATTGCATTGCGTTATTTCATCTTGTATACACCCAGATGATTCTTTTCTGTCACCTAGGCACAGTCTCTTAATTCTTCTATCATCATTTGCTGTTGTGCACCTTTTCCTGCATTTACCACCAGTCTGGTTTTGTAGTGACTGAGTATCCTTATACCTCTTCAAAAATTTAGAAATGCCACCTTTGGTTAAGTTTCCACCAATCTTTCTTCTAATTTCTTCTTAACTGAAGTCTTGTTCGCTTAATAGTACTATTTTACATCACTTTATGGGTGACCAGTCAACTCTTTGCGCCATTTCTTTAATTTTATTAAGTTTTACAAACTCACTAAATGAAAAAACACAAGAAAAACCCAACCAACTTGATAGCAATCACATAACATACTGAGAAACGTCCTCCTCTCAGCTCCAATACATGACATCAATAGCTGAATCCTACTGTGACATGATTGGCTCATTGCGAAAACAAGATGACACCTGATTGGCTCTCTAAACACTCATGCTCATTGGCTACATTCAAATGAAGGAAAGCTACTTCATATCAACTTAAGCAAGTTGAGCTTCCTTTTTCTGGTTATTTCGCTATAACTTTTCGAAGAATACAGATAATTGAACACACTTTGTTGCATTACAGTTTTGATAAAATTATCTTTCCATTGATTTATAATGTTATGGTATTACTCCAAAAAAGTGGTGTTATGAGCCATCAAACCACAAAAATACACTTTTTTTAAATGGTTTCCACAGTTTTGGCCACTACTGTATAACAATTCATCGAAATCAGTGGTTTTCACTGGCCAAGGTACCTCCTTTTTGGCCGAGGAACTTCCTGGTGAGTTTCCCAGGTTCTCAGTTACCCCTTAAGATTATCATATATACACTATATTGACAAAAGTTACCGGATACCTAGAAGAGAAACACAACATAGCATTTATTGACATACATTAGTACGGTGTCGGTCCACTTTTGGCCTTAATGCAAGCACTGGCTCTTCGGGACATGCTTTCAACAAAGTTTTGGAACACAGCAATAGGCATAAGCTTTCATTCACTACATAATGCTGCAGCTAACTGTTGCTTAGTAGCAGACCTTGGTTCCAAACTTCTTATGCGGCTCTCTAATTCATCCCATAGGTGCTCTATGGGATTAAGATCGGGGCTTTGTGCTGGCCAGCCCACACACGATACGGAATTATCCTCGAACCACGCCGTAACAGCCTGTTGCTTTATGGCTCAGTGCATTATCCTGCTAGTACCAACAGGGCTTCGTGCATTATTCTGCTGGTACCAACAAGGCTCGGTTAAATAGTATTGCCACAGAGTTGGTTGGGCATAATTGTCCAGAATATCGAGGTTGACGTGCTGGTTAACAGGCTTGTTCACGATAACCAATGGGCCGGGACCATACCACGCAAAACAACCCCACATGAATATACTGCCAGCTCCAAACTTGACCGTAGGAACACTACAGTGTAGTAAATAGCGTTCCGCTGGCTGCCGCCATGCCCACGCACGGCCATCAGACTGATGGATCATGTATCTGGATTCATCAGTCCATAGGACCCGTTTCCATTGATCTGCGGTCCACGATAAATGTTCTTTACACCATGCTAAACGACGAGTAGCATTCCGAGTGGAGATGAAAGGCTTATGAGCAGCCGCACGACCACGGTAACCCATGGCATGAAGTTCTCTGCGAATGGTACGTGTACATGCCGAGGTTCCAGCATTTTTACTCACCTGTACACTGAGGTCTTGTGCAGTACTCCGTCGAATACCTCCTAGTGCGATATGATCGCGGTCAGCTGTAGGCTTATTTTTATACCGTTTACAGCTGTACCGCGCATCTTAACGACTCAGCGGATCCGTTCATTTGCTTCTGAAGGGGGTGTCCGGTGACTTTTGTCAATATAGTGTGTATATATATATTAGGGCAACGGCAACAGAATGAAACTTCGGTAGGTAAATTCGGTCATGGCAACAGAAACCAGCGTGGAAATACTCTTGTTGAGTTTGCAGAGGCAGAAGGGTTTTTCATCTTGAACTCCTTCTTCAAGAAAAAGCCACACAGGAAATGGACATGGAGACATCCAAATGGGACGACAAGTGAAATTGATTTTATTATGTGTAACAAAAAAATTCGTCATAGAAGACTGCAGTGTGCTAAACAAGTTCAACACAGGTAGTGACCATAGATTGGTGAGATGTAAGATGCACCTCAACACTAAACTTGAACGTGGCAAGCTCATAGGACAAACAAAATCTATTGACATAACCAACCTTAAAAAACACCATAATACCTTCAAGTTAGAACTAAAGAACAGGTTCTCTGCTTTAGAAGGCCTAACATCGGAAGAAGTGGACATCTCTGAAGTTAACAGAAAAGTAACCAAAGCTCTTATGGAAACAGCAACAAAATTAGCTGGGTCTAAGAACAAGTTGCATGTGAACAAATTATCAGGAAAAACCAAAATGTTGATGCAAAAAAGAAGAGAGATGAGGACAACTAAAGAAGATGTGACTTCCAAAGTGGAATATATAGAGCTATGCAAGACAGTAAGAAAAAGTATCACTGAAGACGTAAGGAAATTCAACTGTGAACTAGTGAGGAAAGCAATTGAAAACAACCAAAGCCTAAAGATAGCAAAGGGACATCTCAGTAAGGGAAGAAAACAGATTATGGCACTGAGAAAAGAAGATGGTTCTGTAACAAGAAATAGAGGCGAAATTTTGACAAGAGTGAAAGATTTCTACTCCAAATTATATGAAAGGGATGATATATGCACTCCAGACATCATGAAAGATACCAGTACCAGAGTTCCTCCAGTCCTTCCAGCAGAAGTTGCACATGCAATCAAGAACATGAAGCGAGGAAAAGCTCCAGGAGAAGATGGAATTACTGTAGACATCATACAAGAAGCAAGTGGAGAAATCGAAACAGTACTTGCCCAAATTTTCACTCGATGCCTTAATGAAGGAAAGATTCCTGAGGATTGGAACACCGCTACAATGATCCTGCTACATAAGAAAGGTGACATTGAGGATCTCGGAAACTACAGACCTATCAGCCTCCTATCAGTAGTTTATAAAATCTTCACTAAAGTTCTTTCACACCGCTTGAAGGTAACACTGGACATGGCTCAACCGAGAGAACAAGCTGGATTCAGGAGTGGCTACAGCACAATAGATCATATCCACGTGCTTAGAGAACTAATTGAAAGAGCGAGGGAATATGAACTTCCATTGTGCATGGCTTTTATCGATTATGAAAAAGCCTTTGATTCGGTGAAACCATCAGCAGTTACAATGGCTCTGAAAACCTGCGGTATTGAAGATGCATACATTAATATTATTAATAACATCTATGAAAATGCAAGTGCAAAGATTAGGCTGTTTGAAAATACAACATACGTAAAAATTGGAAAGGGAGTGAGACAAGGTGACACCATATCTCCGAAGCTCTTTAATGCCACATTGGAGGGTGTTTTTCAGTCACTGAGCTGGGAAAACAAGGGGATAAAGATTAATGGAGATTATCTAACCCACCTTCGTTTTGCTGATGACGTAGTCATTTTTGCAACTACCCCATCAGAGCTGCAGAGTATGATCCAGGAACTTGCTGACAAGAGTAAAGAAGTGGGATTAAAAATGAACTTTCAGAAGACAAAAGTGATGCTCAATGCTTTTACAAGAAATGAAGATTTATCGATTGATGGAGAAAAGCTGGAGATAACAGACACGTACGTTTATCTTGGACAGCAGATATCAAGTGAGGGTCACATTGATGAAGAAATTAATCGGCGTACAAAACTTGCCTGGAGAGCTTTTGGAAGAAACAGCATAATTTTCAAGAGCAATATGCCATTATGTCTTAAAAGAAAAGTGTTTGATCAATGCATCCTTCCAGTGCTTACGTATGGTGCGGAGACGTGGACCTTAACTAAAAGAGACATACAAAGGCTGCAGACAACTCAAAGAAGCATGGAGAGGTGCATGCTTGGTGTAACCAGGAGAGATAAGAAGAGGAACTCGTGGATCCGAAAAATGACAAGAGTGGAAGACATCATGATCAGAGTTAAATCCCTGAAATGGCAATGGGCTGGACATACTGCCAGAAGGGCAGATCATCGATGGACAGCTGAAATTTTAGATTGGATTCCAAGGGACAGGAAAAGACCCAGAAGAAGACCACATGGGAGATGGGTGGATGAAATTCGAAAGTATGCAGGGGTGACATGGAGGAGACTGGCACAAGACAGACCGTTGTGGAGGAAACTTGGGGAGACCTTCGTCCAGCAGTGGATTGATAATGGTTGACAATGATGATGATGATGATGATATTTATTTCGCTTGTATGTACTACACTACAGTGGAAGCAAAAAATAAAATTAAAATTTTAAACTGAGAAAATGTACACAGTCGTATCAGAATAATATGTCCACCTACCTAATAACTGGAATAACCAACCTTGGCCCGAATGACAACGGCGCGACGGCGTCACATGGACGCAATGAGGCCTTGGAAGTTTGCCCGAGGCGCACGTGCCCATTCGGACTGCAGCCGAGTACGGAGGTCTCCGGAGATGACGTGGTTGTGGTCGGCACGTCGAACCTGTCGATTCAAATAACCCCACAAGTGCTCTGTGGGATTCAGGTCGGGCGATTTCGCCGCCAAAAGAGAACGGAGACTTTGCTGTCGTGTTCCTGGAACCAGTCACGTCCCCCGTCAGTGATGTGGCACGGCGCATTGTTCTGTTGGTAGACACTATCACCACCAGGGTAAACGTCCAAAACGAAGAGTTGCATGTGGCCAGCAAGGATGGACAGGTAGCCATTGGCGTCCAAGGACCCATCCAGTGGTACCAGTGGTCCCAGGTCATACCAGGAGAACATCTCCCAGACATGCACACTGCCACCTCCGGCCTGTACTTGACCGACAAACGTGTCCAGGTTTTGGTTCTCGAGTGTTTGACGCCGTATCCCCCACTTTCCGTCACTTCTGTGGAGTAGAAACCTCGATTCGTCGGAGAAGGCAACCTTTTCCCACCCCTCCAGTGTCCAATGACGGTAGTCCCATACCAACTGCATGTGTCGTTACCGATGAGCCTGGGTAAACCTGGGCACCTTGGCGCAGCGTCGACTCCGGAGACCGATGCGTAACAGGGTTCGCCTACTGTTATCGGAGAAACGTACCTGGGTGCCCCAGCGTTCATTTGCGTGGTCAATTGCTGCACTATTGGGCATAGATTACCCTTCACAAGTAGAAGACGGCGATGTTCTCCTCAGGGGTCGATGGACAGTTATGACGTCGGGAAGTAATCAGTGTGCGAGCGGTCTATTCTTGGTACACCCTTACCACAGCACCTCGCGAACAGTCCACGAAGTATGCTGTTTCTGAGATACTTCCACCCTTGGCACGGTAGCCGATGGTCATTCTTTTTTTAGGGTCCGTCAAATCACTACCTCCGCCCATTGTGCTCAAGTGACGCACTATGGCTCATCTGTCCTGACCGGCCGCTTATATCTTCGTGTGGTAGACCTTGTCACGTGCACTCTGTGACGCTCTTGCTGATACGACCGTGTAAGTGTATTATTGTGACTCCAAATTAAAAACTAGGCATACTCAGTGAATCTAATGAGAGACCTGCTGCAGCAGATTTTCAGCGATTTTGCTGAAATTAGGTGCCAAAGCTGATGATTGATAGCGGAAGCCTGCTGAAGAGACAAGTCTTTTAGATGACGTGTCACAAAGTTTGGCAAACCAACGTTCACATAAATACGTCGTTACAAATGATTAAAATGTACTAACTGCTTTGGCCTCTGTATTAGTGAGAGCTGTGGTGGATTTAGAGTTACCGGGGCACTGCGCACAGTATCGGTTTTGGGCCTTTCTCCTTACGTTGCCCGGCATCCTTAAAATATTTGTATAACCCGCGCATTTTTACTCTCTCCCACTAATGTATAAAAAAGTATTGTAATCGCAAAAGCAAACTGACTTCCAGAATTCAACAAAAATACCCATTTTGGGCTCCCCCGAACATTATTTTACTATTTTCATGTGTGTGTGTGTGTGTGTGTGTGTGTGTGTGTGTGTGTGTTCTGTTGTCCCATATCGTCAGATTCCACCCCACTGACAATTAGTTCTCTTTCACAAGGTCCGAACATGGATTGAATCTATTCCTGGCCTCGTAAAGCACGTTTTCCAATGCCTTTTTACTCATACGATAACAGTCTTATGATTGTCTCTTAAACTAAACTTAATGGGGAAAAGGAATTTCAAGGGAAAGACGGGAAGTCATATGAAACACCGACTAAAGAGCAAAATATTCATCACATTCTAAGAAAATTGGCCAGAAAAAACACTCCAATCTAAATTCAGTTGTAGTGTTGTGACGTACCTGCCAGCAGGACGCACACGACATAAAGGCAGATAGGAATCAGAATAATCGTCTGCGTAGCTCAGTTGGTAGAGCGACTTGTTCCGGAATAAGCGTACTCGGGTTCGAATCCCGGCGTAGACCAAAAATGACGGAAAAATTTACTTCGTTATAATGGCGCCCGAACTATCCGGATGACCCGACTGTTCAAAATCTCGCAATAGTGTGATGTTATTTCCACACCGCGAGATAGGAAAAATCAGAGAATCCCTTCTCCAGCGCTTCGAAAAATAAAAATGTGTGATGTTGCATTCCACACACCAGATTGACTGGGAGTTCTCAAGTGCACGTTCTACAGTGGATGGCTGCCTGCAACGATTCATGGTCACGGCTGACCCGTGGGCCATGCCCCCGGCCCTCTTTCGGGGGGTGGGGGAGATGTGACGTACCTGCCAGCAGGACGCACACGACATAAAGGCAGATAGGAATCAGAATAATCGTCTGCGTAGCTCAGTTGGTAGAGCGACTTGTTCCGGAATAAGCGTACTCGGGTTCGAATCCCGGCGTAGACCAAAAATGACGGAAAAATTTACTTCGTTATAATGGCGCCCGAACTATCCGGATGACCCGACTGCTCAAAATCTCGCAATAGTGTGATGTTATTTCCACACCGCGAGATAGGAAAAATCAGAGAATCCCTTCTCCAGCGCTTCGAAAAATAAAAATGTGTGATGTTGCATTCCACACACAGATTGACTGGGAGTTCTCAAGTGCACGTTCTACAGTCGATGGCTGCCTGCAACGATTCATGGTCACGGCTGACCCGTGGGCCATGCCCCCGGCCCTCTTTCGGGGGGTGGGGGAGATGTGACGTACCTGCCAGCAGGACGCACACGACATAAAGGCAGATAGGAATCAGAATAATCGTCTGCGTAGCTCAGTTGGTAGAGCGACTTGTTCCGGAATAAGCGTACTCGGGTTCGAATCCCGGCGTAGACCAAAAATGACGCAGAAATTTACTTCGTTATAGTGTAGCATTAAGTAATATTACTTTCGAAACGATGTTAGGTGAGCCTGCATTTAAGCTAGTAAATTCATACTGGTAGATGACGAACTTCGATTTCGGGTGGAATTATGTCCCTAAACCCAAAACAGCGAATTTATCCTTCGCTGTATGACTTTCCTCTTTTTTTAGAAGACAAGTTAGTAAAATCATGCAATGCATTGATTACGATACGCTTTCCAACCTACCAGAAATCATTACTCAAGATTTACTCAAGTTATGAGAATAATAGCTGTAGAATAAATCTCGCTCCTATGCCCTGACCTTTGACCCCATTTCGATTATATTCAACAGAACTGGTTAAGTATACTTCCGGAACAACTTGATAAAGTTTTGTCGCAACTGAATCATTTTTACGTAAATTATGACGCATAAAGGCGATGGAATTGATCCCGTTCCTGTGTCCTGACCTTCGACCCCACTTCGCCCATTTTCAATAGGTTTCGTCCCCAGAATGTCCCCTACCACATACTAAACTTTCATCGAAATCGAACCATTTTTACGCAAGTTATCGTGCGGGCGGAGGGACAGACAGACGGACAAGGCTGGAGCATATACGCTTCTTCAGCCTACGGTTGGAAAGCGTAAACAAATTAAAACAATATATACCAATCATTATTTTTGAGGCTCTCCAGCATCGCTGGGCCCAGCGCCTGGGCTTCGCTGGCTCTCTGTAAATCCACACCTGAGGGAGAGTCCAACAAATTGGCTGAGAACGAAACCAGTAGAATATTGAACCCCTTTTATTGGAGTGTAGTATCACATGAGGTGCCAATCAGTTCTCATAACAATAGAAACAGGAATATCGTAAATACGAATGCACAATATAGAATCGAAATGATTTCTCAATTAGCTGACAAATATTTTACTAAAAAGAAAGCACATGAAATCCGTCATTTTGGATGCAACGCCTATCCTAACCCAAGGGGTACGTTTATCCTTGGTTGAGAACTACTGTTAATTTTCTGGTTTGTTCCTTTAGCATTTTTTTTAAATGTCCGTACTTCTGAATTTCAAATCAGAAATGATTGCGTTGGTTGATGACGTGACGGATTGAGATGCGTATTGAGATTTCAGGGATAAATCTTTAAGTAAATCAATCGCCTTAAGCTAACATTAAAAAAAAAAAAAAAAAAAGGAACCACTACCACTTCCTAAAGGCAAAGCAACTGCGTTTCGCTTTATTATTAATGAGCCCAATGCTGGTAGTTTGTCACGTGCGTCCTGGTAACCTCTCGCTGCATGCGGTCCTGGGCAAACTTTTGCCCGCATTTGTCATCAATACATACAAAAGTCTGCCTTAAAATTTCCTATAAGATCAATCAATGTCAGAGGCCAGCAAGCATTGTGAAGCACTCTTTAAATAACTTTAGGAACTCCACCCTGAACCCTTTTCGACACGAGAGAAACCTTTCGAAATGATTCCATTTCCGCTAAAATAAGTAAAAAATGCCAAATAATAATTAAAAGGATCGTTCTGATGGACATATGTAATACATTTTTCCTGAATCCCATGAATACCGTTAGTCTATGTCACATAACTGTGCCTTTTGGTTGCTCCTTGCATTTGTTCTGATTACTCTTACTTGGTTTACAATTCTTCGCATCGTCGCAAAACGATAACGTGCAAACGTGCTTTCCGAAAGACTCGTGAAATTAAAAATTTTTGAGCCTTTTCCAGAACTTACAAGATCTGCACAGCTTGCTTGCGTTGCGCAAATCTTGTACATTCGTGAAAAAAATTGAAATAAATCAATTTAATTAAGTTAATTAAATGCTTGAAATAATTATTTTAATTACGTTACTTAAGTCCTAGAAATAATTTGGAAATATTTTACATTGTACACGGTCGAGTCACATTATTGTGACTACCAGCTAATATCCAGAGTAACCGACGTGTGCAACGCGGACAGCAGCTACGCGGGCTGGCAGTGACTCAGTAAGGTGCTGGAAAGTGTTCACAGGTATGTGGAGCCATGCTGACTGCAGTGCATCTGACAGCTGCTGGAGGGTGCGTGGTGGAGGATCCATAGAGCGAACAACACAATCGAGGTGGTCCCACAGATGCCCAATTGGTTTCAACTCTGGGGAATTAGGGGGTCAGGGAAGTACTTTGAAGTCTTCATCGTGCCTTCCAACCACGCTTGGGCATTTCTAGCTGTGTGACATGTCGCATTGTCTTTCTGGAAGATCCCATCCTCCCCAGGGAATGCAATCAGCATGTATGAGTGTACGTGGTCTGCAAGGATGGATTCATAACGAATTCGGTCCATAGTGCCTTCCACAGGTGTGAGTGGACCCAGGAAATGCCATGGAAACATTCCCCAGACCATAACGGTGCCCCCACCAGCTCGTGTTCTCCCATCAATGGTTGAAGAGTATTTGTTCTCCGATGTTTCTCGCTTATACGCCAACGTCCATCCGTTCGATGAAGCAGAAAACATCACTCATCAGAGATGGCAATCCTTTGCCACTCAGCGGAGGTCCAATTCCGATACTGTGGTGCAAATGTAAGCCTTTTCTGCCTATGCACGTTCGTTAGCATGGTGCAGTGACCATCCGTCCGCATAGGAGCCCTATACGCAGCAGGGTTCGCCGAACTGTCGTTTTAGACGCACTTCCGGTAGCCTCCTGGTTCATTAAGCCAGTGAGTTGCTCCACTGTAGCGTGTCGATCGGCCCTTACGTACCTTCAAAGCCGACGTTCACCTCTCATATCAATGGCACGTAGTGCTCCGCAGTTTCCACGTCTCTTATTCGCAATGGTGCCATTTCTCCAATAACGATGTACTTTAACCACAGCACCACGCGAACAGGTACTGTGCTGTTTCAGAAATACTGCCACCCTTGGACAGAAAGCCGATAATCATCTCTTTTTGCAAATCTGATAAATCGGTCTTTTTATCCATGACAGCAACGATTGATATGTTTTTAAATGATCATATGTAGAGGATTTTAGGAAGGGAATGCCTGACCCCAGGTCTTAAGCAACCCTTAGAAATAGGAAGCTAGGAGATTTGGGCTAGATTGCCCGATAGGAAAGTGACACGGAAGCGAAGTAGAAAGGGGAAGGAAGACGCCCTTATTTATTACCGGAGGGGGCAGTACCCGGGGTCCGACGGCTTAACGTGCCCATCCGACGCACGGCTGATATTTAATGGATCGAGCGTTCGTACCTGCTGGGATCGAACCTGAGGTCCTTTCCGTGGCAGTCACAAACGTTGCCCACTTGGCCACCCGTAGCCCAATATATTTTCAGAATGCCTACAGCACACCTTATATACCCTCCAAGCCAGCTCACGACACGTGCCTTCTTTCATTGGCTTAAGCGCTGTTGACATCAAAAGAAGGAGGTGGTCACAATAATGTGACTCGACTGTGTATTTATGTATGCTTGGTAACCAGGAGAGATAAGAAGAGGAACTCATGGATCAGGAAACTGACAAGAGATGAAATGAAATCCCTGAAATGACAATGGGCTGGACATATTGCCAGAAGGCCAGACCACCGATGGACAACCGAAATTTTGGACTAGATTCCAAATGACAGGAAAAGACCCAGACGAAGACCACATGGGAGATGTGTGGATGAGATACGAAAGCATGCGTAAGTGACGTGGAGGAGACTGGTTCAATATAGACCGTTATGGGAGAAACTTAGGGAGACGTTCATCCAGCAGTAAATTGATAATGGTTAACAATGATGATGATGATATTTACATAACCTGCGCTAAATTTAAGTCTTTGAACTAATTTGAAAATATTTTACTTTATAATTTATATAACCTGCGCTAAATTCTTTCAATACGATTTTTATCTTAGAAATTATGTAATCATGGTAATGTTTTCATTAAGGATAATTAGAAATTAAACACTTTGAAACCTTGGTTATACATTTTTTTTGGAGATGATCTTAAAAAAAAGTGCAAAGAAATTTTAAAATGTTAAATGTTATTGTAAAATTCATACTTTAAAGGAGTATAAGTTGTTCCTTAATAATGATTTATTTAAAGTCGAATGGCGACGGAAGAAAAGAAAAACGTTACAAATTATAATTTACGGTATTTTATCGTATTGCAAAAATGATAAATAAAGCCTGTGAAAATCAAACTTTGTTTTTGATGACTCTTTCTATAAAACTCCTTTTTCTAGATTAGTGAAACCCTCACATCAAATAATTTGAGACCAGTGTTTCAGTATGGAACTCATTAATTAACAGTTTTTTACTTGCTGTGGATCCTAAGGGCATTCATTTGAAACCTGAGTGTTGGGATTCTATTTTTTTTTTTACACGACAAAACAGTAGAATCACAAGGTTTCGTCCCAGAGATTTATCAATTTTTAAATAGCGCATATCTGTGTGTCTCATTAAAGGTGAAACCAATTTTTGTTTTCCAAACCGAAAGTAACAACATCACAATCATTCTAAACATTCCAGACTACCGCATGGTTAGACTCGAGTATTGATTCCAGTCCAAAATTAATAAAATTATTGAAAAAAAAAATGCTACATGGTTACAGTTAGTAAGCGATCTATACAGGTCGCGCCATCTGTTAGCAGTTCTCAACACTCCCAAGGAAACGTTATTGATTTTTAATATAATTATGATTAAGTTTTAGAAAATATTAACCACACTAGGCTATAATATAAAATTATTGTTATCGATGTATAAATGTTCATCCTTGCGAATACATTAATTGCTAAGAAAATGCCTACAGAAGCTTTTACCATTGGGAACATAGGGCAGTTAGGTGGATCCACTTTAAGCAGGAGGCGGTTCCTTACCTGTTCCTCGTTAGCATATAAGGGTCAAGTGTAAATTTATCATGAACTTCTATGTCTCATTTATTTATTTATTTGTTGAGGATTGTTCACTGATTTAAAATAAATAATAATATTCCAAACTTAGTAAAGATTTAGAATTTTTTTTTTTAACTTAAACGAAAAACTTATTTCGAGGTTATTGAGGGGAAGGCTTTGAGTAGGGGTTGTTATATCTCTACAATCAGGTATCTTTCAGGAGGTTCTTAAATTTTTGATTTAGGTTGCGGTTTCTTCACACACAAAAATAAGAGCTTATTTTAACACATTTTTTTTTTCATATCGTATATTATGCCTTCTTTAAACATGACGTTAAGTGTTATTCTACTGTGATCAGCCGTTTTCGTACCTTTAGCGCGCCCTGTTTTTGTTTCTGGACACGGGTATAGACAATTGACCGTGTGAGAAGATTGCCCCATCAAACTTACGAGTTGATTACCGCTGTAGAGGCCTGTGTGACGTGCCTGCCCCGCAGGACGCACATGAGATAAAGGCAGATAGCAGTGCGAGCAGATGCCAGCGTAATATAGTGGATAGCACTCGGAGCTCCGGAGCCGAGAGTTGGACGCACATGAGATAAAGGCAGATAGCAGTGAGAGAACATGTCCGTGTAGCTTAGTTGGGAGAGCGACTTACTCCGGAGTGAGAGGACCCGGAGTCGACAAACTTGTATGTTATACCTGGAACGCGTTACATACACACACTGCAGGATAATGAATGTGCACTAAAACTCGAGAAGTTTTGCCAACATTTCAGCTACAGTTTCGTACCGTAGACGTTCATCTTCATATTTTCTTACTATAATTCAAAGAATTAGCCCCTAAGAACCTAGTTGCAACAGTCTTTACTGTCGTGAAAATAGGCAAGGTGACGCTGTTGTGAAAAGAGGCAAAGTTCAGGTTTTCGGGAAGGGAAAAGAGGAAGAGTGTAACGGCTTTCACAAGCAGAGAAAATTCAGATTCTCGGAAGGAGATCTTATTGTGGGAGTCAGGTTCATTTACACTGAAGAGCAACTGAATTCGAGATACCTGTCTAGTAACGTGTAGCACCACCTTTCGCCCTGATGACGGCGGCGATTCGTCTCGGCATGGACTCGACAAGAAACCGGAAGCGTTGGGAAGCCATACGGATCCACGACCCCTGAACAAGCTCCCACAGTTCACGAAGATTTGATGGAGGGGTCAGAGCTTCGAACATCTCTCTCGATGGCATCCCAGATGTGCTCGATGGGATTGAGGTCAGGCGACTTAGCTGGCCAAGGTAGCAAGGTCACGTCGGTGGAGTGTTCATCCAACCATTCGGATACAATTCGGGAGCTGCATTGTCTTGTTGCAGGATGAGGTCCCCAGTGGAATGTTGAAAACGCACAAACGGGAGCAAATGGTCGTCCAGGATATCCCGGTAACGTTGACCTGTGAGGGACGATGTCACACGTACCAGGGGTCCCATTTCAGTCCACGTAAACAGTCCCCAGACGAGAATGCCACCCCCACCAGCTTTGAAGAGTACCCTGCTGGCAAGAAGGATCCATCGCTTCATGTGGTTTGCGCCGTACTCGTATCCGGCCACCCGCATGTCCCAACGTGAATCTCGACTCATTAGTCCAGGCAACATTTTCCCACATGTCTAGGGTCCAGTGGTGACGTTCCCGCGCCCATGCTAAATTTGCACCCTGTGATGTGCGGTCAGCAGCTGTACCCTCGTGGGACGATGGCTTCTGTACCCCATAGCGAGGAGATGGTTCTGGATGGTGTGGCTGCTTACACGTTTTTGTGCACCAGCTTTAAATTGCCGAATGATTTCTTGCACTGTGGCCCGTCTATCCGCTGTTACAATGCGAACTAGCCGACGATGACCCCGCTCATCCACAAGCTGTTGTCCACGGCAGTTGGCCCTTGCAGGGATGGTTTTACCGGATTCGATGTACTCACGGTGCACCCGTGACACAGTGGCTCGTGAAAATCCCAGTGCCTGCACGACTTCCGAGATGGAGTGATCCATTTGTCGGGCCCCGACAATTTTCCCACGATCAAATGCACTTAGTCTTACCCATACTGCGTCCGACTCTTACTGATTTCCGTCGCATCACTCCTTATATTGTCGGATCGCTGCATACGTCATGTCGTTTCCGTTTACAGGGCCGCCCACAGCGCCACATTTGCATAACGCCAGTTGTCTCTAATTCAATTGCTCTTTAGTGTATAGTGTGACATATTTGAGTCTCTTCCACTATTTTCTTTTCTAGATAACGTTTGTTAATTTAATTTCTCTGTGATATCCGAAATGCTTCACTGAAAAACGCCAAAAATAGTTGAGACCAGATCTTTACCTGCAAATAGGTTTACTTTAACGCTTTTTGATACTGCAGGGAAACAAAATATTCGGCTAATATTCTAGAGATTTAACATAAATTTCAGAAGCTACTTGGTATTCACTGACACGAAAAGTTTCTGGCCAGACTCCAAAGACAGCAGAACAGCTGGGCTTGATATGTGAACGCCCGAAAGGAGCATTTCGGGGAGGAGGGGGAGGGGGGTCTTGACTAATAAGGTACGATGAGTGAAGTTTTGTTTTCAAAGGATCCTTGTTAGATTTGGGTAACACCTATAGCTATAGTTGCTTTGAAGTACAAAAACCAAATGGGATTGACTAATTAATATGGGGTGCGACTACAAGGCGTAACATAGTTCGTTTATCTGCGTTGCAGAGGAAGTTTCTCCGATTGTTAAATTTTTCGGTTGGTTCTTGTTCGTAATTTTCAGATTTTGACTATTGTGCAACTACGTAAATATAGATTGCTGCTGATGGTCCATGAAAACGTATTTTTACAGGAAGATACTCCAACTTGATTGCATTCCGGCGTACCACTCACTCCTATATGCAACTCGTGGTGGGTCGGGGTTTTCTGTTCCGTGGGCTCGTACAGGTTTAATGTTTATTAATATCAATGTATTGGGGTTGCGTGAGTGAAATGGATTGCCGTTGATTATTAGATCAGAGGCACGTTATCCAGTATTTAAGCGAGTGCTAAAGAGTTTTTTGACGGGAAATTTATTATTGGAATTTATTGCTTTATGATTTGTAAAAGAAATGCATTGTAAAATTGCTTTCGTTGTCTTGACTGGACTGGAATATTTTGTTTTTATTTAGAGGGGATCAGGGGCTTGTTAAGCAGTTTTTCAGCCTTTTTCTCTGGACCCTTGCTGTACATTTAATTAGCTTTAACATATAATATCTGATTCATATTGATAATACGTAATTGGTCTATTTAATTGATATTAATTTTCAATGGAATGAGCTTTGTTTTTGTGCGAAATTTGTAATTATTGTGCAAGTTTTGGTAATTTATTGTATTTTGTGAGTTATTATTGGCTAATCTGCTTACTTTATTCGCTCAATTAGTTTATGATTGTGGCACATATTGTATTTTTATTGATATTGTACAGCATATATTACTTTTCTTTCACACCGCTTGAAGGTAACACTGGACATGGCTCAACCGAGAGAACAAGCTGGATTCAGGAGTGGCTACAGCACAATAGATCATATCCACGTACTGAGAGAACTAATTGAAAGAGCGAGGGAATATGAACTTCCATTGTGCATGGCTTTTATCGATTATGAAAAAGCCTTTGATTCGGTGAAATCATCAGCAGTTACCACGGCTCTGAAATCCTGCGGTATTGAAGATGCATACATTAATATTATTAATAACATCTATGAAAATGCAAGTGCAAAGATTCGGCTGTTTGAAAATACAACACACATAAAAATTGGAAAGGGAGTGAGACAAGGTGACACCATATCTCCGAAGCTCTTTAATGCGACATTGGAAAATGTCTTTCAATCACTGAACTGGGAAAACAAAGGGATAAAGATTAATGGAGAATATCTAACCCACCTTCGTTTTGCTGATGACGTAGTCATTTTTGCAACTACCCCATCAGAGCTGCAGAGTATGATCCAGGAACTTGCTGACAAGAGTAAAGAAGTGGGATTAAAAATGAACTTTCAGAAGACAAAAGTGATGTTCAATGCTTTTACAAGAAATGAAGATTTATCGATTGATGGAGAAAAACTGGAGATAACAGATACGTATGTTTATCTTGGACAGCAGATATCAAGTGAGGGTCACATTGATGAAGAAATTAATCGGCGTACAAAACTTGCCTGGAGAGCTTTTGGAAGAAACAGCATAATTTTCAAGAGCAATAAGCCATTATGTCTTAAAAGAAAAGTGTTTGATCAATGCATCCTTCCAGTGCTTACGTATGGTGCAGAGACGTGGACCTTAACTAAAAGAGACATACAAAGGCTGCAGACAACTCAAAGTAGCATGGAGAGGTGCATGCTTGGTATAACCAGGAGAGATAAGAAGAGAAACTCGTGGATCCGAAAAATGACGAGAGTGGAAGACATCATGATCAGAGTTAAATCCCTGAAATGGCAATGGGCTGGACATACTGCCAGAAGGACAGACCATAGATGGACAGCCGAAATTTTAGATTGGATTCCAAGGGACAGGAAAAGACCCAGAAAAAGACCACATGGGAGATGGGTGGATGAAATTCGTAAATATGCGGGAGTGACATGGAGGAGACTGGCACAAGACAGACCGTTGTGGAGGAAACTTGGGGAGACCTTCGTCCAGCAGTGGATTGATAATGGTTGACAATGATGATGATGATGATGATATTACTTTTCTATAATATTGTACAGCAGAAAGTTTTATAAAATAAATGAAATGAATAAATCAGAAGGGATCCCTGGTGACGAACGTTCCATCGGGAGGCTTATGAATGTACCTAGATGATCGTTGGGAGGGAGTAGAGGTTAGAATACCCTCTCGTGTACCCCATGGAAAGAATATCATGCACACAATTTACTTCGTACAAACATGGAATCTCATGAGTGTACAGTATCTTGATTTTCCAGAAAGGGATTCAGATGAAAGGAATTTTCCAAAAAGGGATTAAATGGCTCATATGGGTTGATATTTTTGTATTAAGACTTTAAAATGGAACTGCAGCAGAATATTCTGTAAAGAAACACACTAAACTTGGGCGATTCGAATTGGCTTGTATACCACTTATAATATCTAAATTAAACACGGTTTACTGCAATAAACGAGAAAATAAGAAGACTTACAGCAGGAACGTAGCAAGATCTTCTTATCTGAGAGGGCGAGCATTGAAATTATGCTCCTTAGAGTTAAAAAGTCCATTAGTTCTACTAAATAGCAAGCAGTTCTTACTTTCTCATACACTTCCAGTTTTCGACAAATCTCACTTCCAGTTTTCGACATAATTTTACTCACAATTATAAAAGTAGGGAAATACCCAAGAGCCAAAGGTTTTAAATATCATGTGAAATGTAAAAGTTATATGAACACCGACAACACAACACGTGCAGAAATGCACAATGAAAACAAACCAGCACAGAACGAATAAGTATTGGATAGTAAACGTAACAATAGGAAGATGCTCTCGGAGTAGAGCTTGGAAAAATTCTATTCAAGGTTAACTGCTCAGAGAAACTTTCGGCAACAGAGCACAAATGACGAATCAGATTTTCATCTGTACGACGCATTCGGAAATGTCACGAAGATTAGGCATATTAGCATATTGTTTTACATGCATCCATCCATTGTTTCGAACAATTCCATTCATCCTTATGAGGGGGTGCACAACTCACAATGTCATTCAGTACGTAGTAAAGTTATTCAGTACGTTGGTTAGCTTCTTGTAATAGTGTATGCGGCTAACTGAAGTATTTAGAAAAGACGATACTGAATTGTACAACTTCGTTTTCAGGTTTAAATGTTGGCAAATTTATTCACACTCTGTTCATTCACATTTTTTTACGCTCCTCAAAGTGTAAAATGACGGCCCTGGCATGATCACCCTGAGAGGGCAACCGCCCTCCCTGCCCTCCAGGGAGGGCGGTTGCCCTGACTTACAGTTCCAATGCCCACATTTATTCGAAGTCCCCCTTGACGATGCATTTTTGCGGAGGCACTCGATGATGATGACTTAATGTTGATAAACACACCCACGCAGAATGGAGCACTTTTGTCAACCGTTGAAAGAACAAATGGTAACAAAAATTATAGAATAACTAAAAACTAACGTGAAGATAACAACAAGGTAAGGTCATGAGGAATAACTACCGATGAGCTACGTAACGTTGTATGTCTTAGGAAGCAAATATCAGACAATTTTGTTAAGCGTTTAAGATTTCTAACACCTAGCACACCTTTTAACATCGCATACGGTGTATGATGTATACTATAAATAAACTTTCATTTTTAGTTGTCTTTCTCTATGTAAATTTTGATTTCGTTCCCCTTTAGCGTTCCAACCTTAACGTTATATTTTCTCACTCGCAGAATGTTATGTAGGAAGCAGTCTTGAGGTCAAAAGTGAGTGACGTGTACATGTTTGACAAGTTAAGAACGAGATATAATGTCTGGAGTTAGCAGACAAAGTAGGGTGCGTTAGTCGTAGTCGTGGAAGTTGTCCTAATCTGTAAGCGATAGTAATCCAAATCTGTAAGCGATAGTAATCCTTATCTGTAAGCGATAGTAATTCTAATCTGTAAGCGATAATAATCCTATCTGTAAGCGATAGTAATCCTAATCTGTAAGCGATAGTAATTCTAATCTGTAAGCGATAGTAATCCTATCTGTAAGCGATAGTAATCCTATCTGTAAGCGATAGTAATCCTAATCTGTAAGCGATAGTGTCTGTCGATCTGTGGTGTATATACGAATATTTGTGACGTGCCTCCCTCACAGGACGCACATGAGATAAAAGAAGATAGCAGGGCGAGCACATGCCTCCGTAGTATAGTGGAAAGTACTCGGACCTGCGGATCCAAGAGTTGCGGGTTCGAATCCCTCCCCTGGCATAAAAACGATGGAGAAATTTATTTCGTCATATTGGCGCCCGAACTTCCAGGATGTTCTAGCTGTTAGGTATCTCGCAATGGTGTGATGCTCTTTCCACACGACGATACAAGCAAAATGAGAATCCCTTCTTCAGTGCTTCGAAAAAATAAATGTGTATGATGTCACGTTCCACACACCAAATTGTCTGGGATTTCTCAAATGCACGTTCTTCATGGGACGACTGCCTACAGCGATACATGGTCCCGGCTGACCCGTGGGACATGCCCCCGGCCCTCTTTCGGGAGAGGGGAGGGGGCGAAGTGACGTGCCTGTCCCGCAGGACGCACATGAGATGAAGGCGGATAGCAGTGAGAGCACATGGTAGTGTAGTATAGTGGATAGCACTCGGAGCTCCGGAGCCGAGAGTTGCGGTTCGAATCCTGCCCCTGACATATATTTCGTGTAGTGAAAGGGAAGTATAAAACTTTTTGAAGTTCTAGAGATAAACTTTGCGAAGTTTAATTTCATTTCATTTGGTAACAAAAGCACAGTTGCAAAAAGGTGGCACTACTTTGAATAAGGACTGCTATATCCAATCTAAAAGACAGTCAGTCATTCTGTTGGCCTGCCATATAACTAGAAAATCACTGAATTTTCAGGACTTAGATGAATATCTCCTCCTTTTGCTCACCAACTCTGGCCGAGAAAGTTGACAATAATAATAATAATAATAATAATAATAATAATAATAATAATAATAATAATAATAATAATAATAATAATAATAAATAATCCAGACATAACAGACATAGAAAATCGAGTCATAGATGTCAGGTCAATGAAAAAGAAATGGAAAAAATGACCAAATATCAGTCATAGATGTCAGGTCGATGAAAAAGAAATGGAAAAAATGACCAAATATAGAGACCTGGCCATTACCCGAATATGGATTAAACACACAGCAGTGGTAACCACTGTCATCCTGTCATCGGGGTACTTGGAGCCATTTCAAAAAACTATTATGAATCATTTCAGAAAATTGCAGCTCTCTGATATATCACCCACAGAACTGCGAAAAACAGCTTTACTTGGGACATCATATATGGATTGTAACGTATACTCTAGATTCACTTTCCTTTTGATTTTTACTATCTCTGGTTATTTTATTTTACTATGTAAATTATCTTTTTACTGAACGAGATGTTATTTCTCCCGCTGAATGAGATCTGGCAATGAGTGTAAGTCATGACGTGGTGGTAGCCAGTATAAATAGGCACGTTCAACGAGACCTAAGAGAGCTTTTTGTTGATGTGCGTAGGGAGAGCTGTTGTTTATGTGCGAGAGAGCTTTTTGTTTGTGTTACGTGAGAGAGCTTTTATGTGTAAAGAGATCTTCGTTTATGTGAGTAGAGCTTCGTGTATGTTGGAGGATACCAGGACTTTCTCTGAATAAAGCTTGTGTTGTAAGTACGTTTTTCTCAGTTCATAGTTCTGTCAGATCTCTGTCTGGCTGTTAGGTTTATTTCATTAGTTGTTATTATTAACAACCAGCATAAGACTTTATTCATCTTAATTACTACTACAACATTACTAGCAGTTAAAAGCTTGTTCGTTATTATTATTACTACACTACTAGCAGGAAAGTTTATTCATGATATAATTAACAAACAACAAGCATTTGAACAACCATTAGTAGAAAAAGCTGAATTCATTATAATTAGAAGCAGTAGAAGAAGTGGAATTCATTATAGGATATATTACGCCGATACTTATCTGATACTTAAGTCTCCGATGAAAACTCGTATCAGCTCAACAACAACAGTGAAGGATAATTTTGTTGTTTATTTTTTGTTTGTCATATTTCGTATATTTCGAATAAAGAAAATAATAATAATAATAATAATGAAAGTTAGTTAAGGAGATACAATATCCACTAGTTAAGAAACCTGCATTCTGAAAAATCTCAACTCCATTTTTTTTTTATTGGAATTTTAACGACCACCGTGAGCAACTCAAATGGGCTATAAGCAGTCGCCCGTCCCCAATTTAGGGTCACTGGCTGCAGGGAAGGGAGAGAGCCAGTGCCGTAAGACAAACACAACATCCATGCCTGACCGGGATTCGAACCCGGACCCCTTACGGACGAATGATCAGAGGCCAACGCCTTAGACCACTGCGCCACCGGGGCGGCCAACTCCATCAGGATGATACTAAGAAAGACATTAGCACATACTGCATCGAGTGTGACGCAGGATAAATCGCTCGCGTTCGAGCCTTAGGTAGAGGGGCCCGTTCGAAAAGTAAGTTACAGTCTCTAGAGGGAAGCAATGAAGCAAGTGGCGTTGCCCCTCTCTTGGTTACCACAAGAAACAGTCAACGATCGGCGGGAGATGAAACATGTACATCATGCGAACATAGAAGACCATGTACAGGAAGAGACTGTATAACAAAGGGCAGCAGCAATGCCCAGACATTCAAGTCAGCGAACAGCGACTAGCCGATCAGAGACGGACCATTGTCGCGAAGAATATGATACCATCTGCCGTCCTGGAAGCCATCAACTAAGTGATCAACCGCAGAGTAGCGAGCAGCACGCTACAGAAGGGAATGCAATGTCTGATAACAAACATGAGACAGAGTCAGAAGACCGGACCGAACAAAGCCAGCGGGTGCCATCAGTGGTCGCAAACGAATTAAGAACAGCCGTCCAAAATATCCAAAGGAATGGACCCTACCATGACACATGGAATACCGAGGTAAAGACCTAACAGAGATCTATGGCAAATAACAGAACATCTCAACAAGTCTGGGCTACCAGCCTACCTAGATAAAAATGGCACCACGTTAGAATCTATCCACACCGCTGTGTACTGTGCCGCAGTTGCTGCCACAAGACTAAATGGGAAAAACACCATCCATCAGGAGGAATAAAGGACCAAGGAACCCATCCTACCAGCATGGCAAAGAAGACTGCAGAGCAGAGTTGATGTACTCCGGAAGAAAATCGGCCAACTCACACAGTATATTCAGTAGCGAACAAAAGTATTTGGCGAAACACTTTTTCGACCATAATTTATTTTCTGCTGGACCAAATCGGATCATTTTGGGATATGATATGTGTTGATTCGTGGGTTACAATGCCGCGTAGTTTGTATTTCGCTCAGAGCGAATTTGTCTTTCGAAATGAGCCATATTCAACAGTCACCAATTATTACCCATTTGTTTGCTGCACGTATTAATGCTTTTCTTACGATTTTTGTGAGTTTTGTGATGTGTAGTGTGATATTAAGTCAATCTTAGGTTTTCAGAAATGGGTAAAATGGCTGAGATCCCTGTTGGAGCTCGCCAGGCGGCCGTGAACATGATGGAATCCGGAATGCGCGTCACCGACATTGCGAGGGCCATGAAGATCCGACACCAGTCCATTTCACCTATCCTGCAACGTTATAAGATTGGGACCGTCGAGAACAGTCCACGATGTGGTAGGCCTCGTTCCATTACGTTGCGTCAGGATAGACGCATCAGCCGTCGATCTCGTGCTGATCCCACCTTGACAGCTGTGGACATCGCCACCAAGTTCCGCGACAGCGACGACCTGAACGTCAGCCGAATGACCATCTCCCGTCGTCTCATTTCTGGTGGACTGAATGGAAGACGCCCCGCCAAAAAACCACTCATCGAAGTCAAGAATCGACGAGCCAGAGTCGCGTTCGCGCGCCGTCATCGACACTGGACCGAGGTGGACTGGAGTAAGGTGCTTTTCACCGACGAGAGCAAGTTCAACTTGTTCGGAAGTGATGGTATCCGATACGTACGACGTCCGTGTGGCCAGAGATTCAACCCCCAGTTCATTCAGCCGACTGTCAAGTACGGAGGAGGATCGCTCATGGTTTACGGCGCCTTCTCTCGCAATGGAATGGGCCCCATCATCAAGATTGATGGAATAATGACCAGCCGGAGCTACACGAACAGGGGCAAACCAGAACATGCCACCCGGATGGATCATGCAGCAAGACAACGACCCGAAGCACATCTCCAGAGCAGCGAAGCAGCAACAGGTCACACTTCTAGACTGGCCAAGCCAATCTCCAGACCTCAACCCCATCGAGCACATGTGGGAGGAGCTGGAGAGACGATGCGCGAAGAAAACCTGCCGGAATAGGGCCCAGAAGTTTGACTAGCTGTCTGCAGAATAGGCGCGAATTCCGCAGGTCACCGTCGAGAAGCTAGTGGACTCGATGCCGGCCCGCTGTGCAGCTGTTATTAAGTCTCGTGGTTATCCCACTAAGTATTAGTTATTGTTTTGTCGTTTTCTCGTACTTGTTTTCTGTTATCGTTGCATTAAATGAATGATACACACCTACTTTGTTGGTCAGTTTGTATGATCTTAGCGATTAAGCTCGGTACCTGATCTGTGTTAATGTTTCCGATACATCTGCATATGGGTCATGTTTACAACTGAATAACACATATCATATCCCAAGATGACCCGAATTGGTCCAGCAGAAAACATATCATGGTCGAAAAAGTGTTTCGCCAAATACTTTTGTTCGCTACTGTAAAGGGAAATAGGTCCAAGAAACTGGTAGGAAAAGTAAAGCTCATTCCGAAAAGCGCCAAAGTCCACACCAGGTCCGAAGAAAACCAGCAAATGGAAGAATACTTAGACACGCTAAAACAAAATCTACTAGCCATCAGCAAGAGACTAAGACGATACAAAGAAAACACACAGAGACATATGCACAATATCACATTCGAAAACGATGAGAAAAACTTCTATCGTAACATTACCAAGAAAAACATCAAAGGCGAAGGACCACCAGAATGTGAAGCGGTAGAAAAATTCTGGAGTAACCTCTGGGCAAGGAATATGAACCACAACAGCAAAGCCGCATGACTTACAGCGAGAAAAAAGGATAGTGAGCCAATATCAGGAAATGACCGACTGCAAGATCACAGCAGAGGACCTTCAGCAAGCCATAGCTAAGCCACACAGTTGGAAAACTCCAGGTGTTAACATCCACATACACTGGTACAAGAGGTTCACCTGTACATACAAATATCTGGCAGATTAACTGACCAACATGATCCAAAATCCAGCGATAATCCCGGATTTCCTCACTCAGGGAGTAATGATACTAAAGGCTAAAGATGAAGACACAAGAAATCCGACTAACTATTGACCAATAGCGTGTCTACCTACGCTCTATAAGATCCCGCCAATCAGATAATGAGGCATATAGAAGGACAAACACTCATGGCAGAACAGCAAAAGGGTACCAACTGGACTGTAGAGGGTGCAAGGAACAGCTTACTATCGACACTGTTGTAATGGAGCAAGCTTTCAAGATGCGCCGAAACATGTACACAGCATACATCAATTACCGTAAGGCCTATGATTCCTTACTCCACTGCAGACTGATAGAGATCGTTGAGATCCACAGAGTAAATCCTATAATCATCAACTTCCATAAAGCGGCCATGACAGGATGGAAGACAACAATCAAAGTCGAGAGCATAACGACCAAGCCCATCCACATAAGGAGAGGCATCTTCCACGGAGATTCACTTAGCCCACTATGGTTCTGTCTAGCACTCAACCAGCTGTCAACAATGCTCAACGAAAGCAAGTATGGGTTTACCATCAAGTGCAACAAAACCAACAAGTACAAACTCTCCCACCTTATGTACATGGATGACATCAAGCTGTACGCATCGTCGCAGAACCAACTCCAGCAACTAATCCGGATCACCGAAGGCTTCAGCAATGACATCGGGATGGAATTCGGTCTTCAAAAATGCAAGACGCAAGGTATGAACCAAGGAAAGCATGATGCACGTAGCTACCAATTGAAGACTGGAGAACAGATCGCAGCTATGGAAGAAGGAGCATGCTTCAAGCATAACTCCTATAGCACAAAGAAATCAAAACAATCTAGTCGCCAAATACAACCAAAGGTAAGGAGATTAATGAAGAGCAAGCTCAACGCTCGCAACATCCCTCGGGCTATCAAAACATACGCAGTTCCAGTCCCCACGTATTCGTTCGGAATCATCAAGTGGACAACAACAGAGCTTGAGGAAATAATGTGCAATACCAGGACAACCGTCACTAAACATCGCCACCACCACCCGAAGTCAGCAATAGAAAGGCTGACCATTGGACGGGCATAAGGAGGACGGGGAATGATTGATCTCCTGGAACACCTAGACAAATAAATCAGCAGCCTCAGAAAATACTTCCTCAGAGCAGGAGACCCCTTCACCAAGCGATAAACCAGAGTGGCAAGAAGTACACAGCCCTAGACCTCTCTACTCAGAACATCGAGATTGGAACGAGGGAGCCAAAAAAGGAAGATTGGGGCAAGAAAGTCCTACACGGAAGGCACTACAACGATCTGCAATCGGACCATGCGGCAATCAGACCACTACAACGATCTGCAATCGGACCATGCGGCAATCAGACCACTACAACGATCTGCAATCGGACCATGCGGCAATCAGACCACTACAACGATCTGCAATCGCTCCAATGCATGGCTAACAAACGGATCACTCTTCCCCGAGATGGAAGGGTTCCTGGTGGCTATACAAGATCAAGTTGTAAACACCAGAAACTACCGGAAGCATATCCTGAAGGACACGTCAGTGGAAAGCGACACATGTCGGCAATGCCATCAAGCTCAAGCGCCAGAGACCATCCAACATATCACAGTAGGGTGCAAAGTCCTCACACAGAGTACACGAACATGCCCAATCAAGTCGCCAAGATTGTCCATCAGAAATTGGCAAGAAAGCACCACCTCATTACAACTGAGCCTGTCCCCTACTACAAGTATGAGCCAACACCGCTTCTAGAGAACAACACCCACAAGATGTACTAGGACAGATCGATCAGAACAGATAAAACCATCGCCTACAATCGGCCCGACATCGTCCTGGTCGACATTGTGAAGAAGTCAACATACCTCATTGACATAGCCGTGCCCAACACGTGCAACATCCAGAAGACGCAAGGAGAGAAGCTGTCAAAGTATAATGACCTAAAATACGAAGTCAAGGAAATGTGGCATATGGAGAACGTCACCACCGTCCCCATAGTAATATCAGCCACAGGAGTTGTACGTAAGACCATTTACAGATCTATACAGATACTAGACCTTTAACCAACACCACATGGAACTACAGAAGGCAGCTATCCTGAACACTTGTAGGATAGTAAGTAAGTTCCTGGACAACTGAGAGAAAGAAGTACCACTTCCCAGACTTGGTACGTCGTACCCGTCCCGGAAGGAAGAGGTGGAATCTCTAAACTTCTATATTAATAATATGTTGTTGTTGTTGTTATTACTAGTTTAAGGTTCTGTACCTTGATTAAAATCGCGCGTTTTATTTGCCGGTTAGCCCCCTCCCCTCTGGAAGCATCCTGGCTGCCCTGCTAAAGTGTTTATAGTATTTTTTTTATAAGTATTTAAATACCTGCCCGGTTAACGACGTACACTGACGTACAGAGGACTTTATCGTTCAAATGACTGACACTATACGAAAGTGAAAAGCTATACTGATGCATGTTCTTTTTCTTTTTAACGTTTCTCTAAAACTACCAATAGTGACCATTGTCCCATCCACCTATCTATCGCTTTCAGTAGCTTTCACATTAAAAGTTTTGGCAGAGTGAAAGCAACCAAATACCTTTCCCCAGCACAAATGAGTTAACAAAGTAAACAGGTTGGTGGCAAGGAGGAGGAGGAGTAAAAAAAAATAAATCCGGAATTAGGTAAAGAAGAATCTTGTATAGTGGTGTTGACTGCCGTAATGTAGTTTTTATAGCTTTGCACGATGCATTAACGCTAGCCCTCGAAGAAGAAAGTGTTGAACATGCCAGAGGCTGCAAATTGCGATCTTAACAGTATCTTTGTAATTAGCCGTTAATTTACGACTTGATTCACACGATTGTGTCAGACAACTTTCTCTAGGAGCATCAGCGGCAGTAAATAACCCTCACGGTGTAAAAATAAAAAAAAAATAAAAAGTAGAGAAAAAGAAGTGTATAAATTTATATTTATATTCAAGGAGAAGAAAAAGAAGAAGGGGAAAGAATGGCGGGTCATAGGGAGGGGAGGCGAAACGTGGGAAAATTTCACGACACTTAAATTACCGCGATAAGGTCTTTTGGTGCCTAATCTGGTTCCGCGGTTTCGCGTAACGAACGCACTCAGCCAGCTGTTCGTGTGAAAGAGTTTATTCTGCCCAAAAGCGAGCGCGGTCGAGGACTTCTGCTGTTTTTCGACGCCATTTTAAGCCAAGATTGGAGGTCAGACATGCTGCCTACAGATCGAGCAAAAAAACCGAAATTGCAATTCCTTCAAAAACCGAACGCAAGAAAACCGCAGATGGTAAAATACATTGTGCTTGAGACTTGTCATGTTTTAATTACCTGCTAAATTTTCTTTGTTCAGAAGGTTGCGAGAGAAACCATTAATTACGCTAGCAGCAAATGGGGGAGTCATAAATAACAGCGTTCCGGCGTGCTTAGCAACTACATAAATCCTTTTCAAGGGATAAATAATAAGAACAAGTCCCTGCCCACCCGTACATTAGACGGTTCGTTTTCTGCTGTAGTGCAGAGACTATTTAACAGACGGCACGAAGTTCGTTTTTTTTTTACACGTGTCCTAAGCGAAAGGAAATGAACCTATTAACTATAAACCAAATATTTATAATAGCCTTTCATGTCTTGTGGCTACAGTTCATTCCGTCTCTGTCCGCATTAAAAATTATATGATGTATCGAAGCTGATCGAAAGATAGACACTTGGCTTCTGCGACCAGCACTGCGGGAAATTATGTAACTAATGGGGTGTAAAAGATCTTCCCCACCAAAGCCAGAATCTCTTTCCTATGTATAAGAAATAAAAAGTTTCATCTGAAACTAAGTGAAAGTAAGATTCGCGTCAAATGAAAGCCAGTCTGCAAGACAGATCTAAAGAAAATCGTGCTCATACAATGAATGGAAACAATGCTCTCCGGCTCACGCGGAGAGAAAAACAAAAACATGGATAAATATGCACAATCAGTTTACAAAATGGCGCGGCCTAATATCATGTGACCCACTGGAGAGACCCGGTTTGTAAAGACGATTTAATATGCGCATGATTAGAAAAGACAATAACTGGAAAACAATGCATAAATTCAATTAACTTGTGGTCATAGGTTATCGTTGCTGAAAAGGTTCACATACAGCGAAGTATGTGTGAAGTCGGTTTCGGTTACAACATCGAAGATAACGGTTGTTCGTTGGTCGAGCTGTTTAGGATGCAGACTGTTTTTTTTTTTTTTTTTTTTTTTTGATTGGAGGTTTAACGACCACCGTAAGCAACTCAAATGGGCTATAAGCAGTCGCCCGTCCCTAATTTTGGGTCACTGGTTCCAGGGAAGGGAAAGAGCCAGTGCCGTAAGACAAACACAACATCCATGCCTGACCGGGATTCGAACCCGGACCCCATACGGACGAATGATCAGAGGCCAGCGCCTTAGACCACTGCGCCACCGGGGCGGCAGGATGCAGACTGTTTGCATTGCGTTCGAATCCCGCGTAGTACATGCGACGTCAATGGAGGAACCAGAGGAGGGGGACTGAGGCGACTCCCCCCGAACCTTAATGAAGTTTTTACGTTTAAAGTAGCGAAGATCGAAAATGATTAACTTTGCATATTTTGTTTTCAGTTTTTCTAAAAAAATTAAACAATTAAACTTAATACGAAGGATTTAAAAAACGTATTACATTGATTTAGGTTCAATAAAAAAGAAAGACAAGGGAATAGAATAAAGAGAGAGAGAGAGAGAGTGTGTGCGCAAAAGATAAAGGAAAAACAGGGACAGCAGGGGTAGAAAACATGGGGATATTCTTTGTTAGTTCTTTGCTATTGTCATATTGTCTAGTATAACGAAGTAAATTTCTCCGTCATTTTTATCCACGCCGGGGCCTGAACCCGAGTTCTCTTATTCCGGAACAAGTCACTCTACCAATTGAGCTACGTGGACGTTTGTTCTGACTACTATCTGCCTTTATGTCGTGTGCGTCCTGCTGGCAGGTACGTTACACTAGCATCTGTAACGTCTCGAAACAGGGTAAGGCAGAGCTTGGTACTGAAATCAGAATAGGTGGGAGAAACTGTGAATAACAATATGATCTACGTACATATCTTAATTGGGTCATAAAGAAAATTCGTAAAACTGTCCCCACCGCCTCCTCGCAGATGTTTTTTAGGACTTCTTTCTTTTTTCTTATTGAAAAATAAGGTGTAAAAAACAACAACAAAGTATCTCAATAGGGAATATGGTCATCCATCACAGCAACGCAGTCCTCACAGTGATGTTTCATGCTGTTGATGGCGTCTAAGAGCTCAGTAGGTAGCAATGAGCAAAGCTTTTCTAAGCCCGTCTTCAGAGGATGGGGTGGTTATGGGCAGCAACTCGTCCCTCTATAGCATACCAGACATGCTCCATCGGTCTAAGGTCTGGTTACCTAGCTGGCTAAACGATAAGGTCAAGCTAGCATCGCTCGGTGGGGGATGAGCGTTATCGTCTTGTAGGTGAAATATATCTCCTGTGGCACCTGCATAAAGGTGCCACAGGGGTGCCGGACATCATCGCAACATTGTTAAAAATTCTGTGGTAGGTTGCACCAAAAAGGGGTGCTGCACCACATTCTGCGGTTAAAGTTTTGATTCGTGGTGCATGAAACACACAAATATAAAGGTTGTTCCATAAAAACTGAGAGTAAATTTTTTTAAGTTGGCAACAGAGCAAGGGGGAGGGGCAACGCAGACGACTAACTGAATCAAGGAAGTATCTATGGCAACAGTTATTAGCCATGGCAGACGATTCTGGTTTTGTTATTGCGCAGTTGTTTAAGGTACGTCTGCATTTCGCCATACAGCTATGGAGGTGAGTGATTCAGAATTAAAAAGTGAAATGCGTTGTGCCATAAAAGTTTGCTAACGTTTGGGTAAAATGGCTCCAGAGACAGCTGATTTAATGAAAAATATCTTACAAAGATAAATGCTTGGGTGAATCAACGATTTTTAGATGGCACCATGGTTTCAAAAAAGGGCCTTTGTCGACAGAACTCGCTCCTAGGCCTGGTCCACCTGAAAGTGTTGTTACGGAGCGTATGTTTGGGCAATCCTGCAAGAAGATCTGCGAATGACGTGTGAAGACATAGCGGCGTCAACTAATATTTCATAAACGTCGGCATTCCGCATTCTAAGCGACAAATTATTGCTGCATCGTGTGTGTTCCAGATGGGTACCTCATCACCTGACGAAAGAACAATTGTTAGCCAGAGTTCCGGTGTATCATGAGTGGAATCTAATGATTGCAAAGGATCCAAACTTTCTAAACACAGTATTAACTGCCGATGAAACATGGGTCCACTATTTCGCCACCCTCACGAAGCGCGCAACGAGTGTTTGGAAACACATAGGTTCGCCTCCTCCCAAAAAGGTCCGCCAAACCAAATCAGCTGGGAAGGTGATGATGATAATTTTCTTTGATCATAAAGGTGTAGTCTACCAGCATGCCGTTCCTCCACAAATTACTGTCTATGCTGAGTATTACATTTAAATCTTAAAGCGTCTGCGACGACACACATGGATTAAGCGACCGGAACCGGTGGGCAAGTAGACCGTACACCATGATAACGTTCGCCAACGTGTGGCTGCTTATGTTCAACAATTTCTTAGGAAATGCAGTAATTGAAATCATTCCACAGCCTGCCTACAGTCCTGACTTCTCTCCGTGCAATTTCTGGTTTTTTCTAACAATGAAGAAAAAGTTTTGTGGTGCGACATTCAACACATATACTGACGTTATTCAAGCTCTACAGGGGTCGCTAAAGCAGCTTCAACAGAATGTCTTCGACACATGTTTTGAAAAGTGGACTGAGCGATGTGACCGCTGCATATCATCCGAGAGAAAATACTTTAAGAAAGAATAACATATATTTTGCTGTATCTATATTTCTTCATTTTGTGTGATTTTACTGTTAGTTTTTATGGAACGGCCGTTGCAGATGGTCCAGTGGGTGCAACTTCGCACCAGTCAGGTTGAATACCATAACACATTACATAATTGCGTCATCTTTTTCTGTTTGTATTCTGTGCACCACACAGTGGTTTCATTTGGCACAAAATGTGGTGCAACTGGTTGGTGTAACACCACTTTTTGGTGGAACCTACTACAAAATTTTTAATAGTGCATGGCGTCGAGCTTTCGTGGTTCCCCTTGGAAGCACATAGAAGTCTGTGGGGCCACCTAACAAGATGCCACCCCAAACCAACACGCTACCACACGTGGTTCTCCTTGGAAGCACATAGAAGTCTGTGCGGGCACCTAACGAGATGCCACCCCAAACCAACACGCTACCATCACCATAAGTGCCCCTTTCACATGTCATAGAGGGATAAGAGCGTATCATTCATTGTCTCCAGATCAGGAAACTCCTGGAATGGATGTATAAAGCAAATCTGGACTCATCTGTAAAGAGTACTAACCTCCATTGGTATTCCGCCCAGTTGACGCGAAGTCTTGCCCAATTTAAGCGTTTCACTTGTAACGGGGCGTAAGGGCATGCAGAGTGTTGGTCGCCTAGAACAAACATTTCCTTTGTGACGCTTTCTGCACACAGTGGAAGCAGGTATCACCGTTCCAGTAGCAAGGGCAGATCGCAGCTGTGTCAGGGTAGGTGTTCTGTTCAAGGCAGCTGCAAGCTTTTCTTACCTAGGAGGGCGAGACTTGAAATTACGCCCTTTCGAGTTCAAAATTACGCCCTTTCGTGTTCAAAATTACGCCCCTTCGAGTTCCGCTCAAATAATACGTGTTTTTTTACGCTTTCTAACCATAGATTGAAGAAGCGTATGCGCTCCAGCTTTGCCCGTCTGTCTACCTTTCCGCACGATAACTCGCGTAAAAATGATTGGATTTCGATAAAATTTTAGTATGTGGTAGAGGACAACCTGGGTAGGAACTCGATTGAAAATGGGCGAAATGTGGTCAAAGGTCAGGACATAGGAGCGGGATCCATTCCATCACTCTTATGTGTCATAACTTAAAAATGCTTCGGTTGGGACAAAACTTTATCATGTAAAAATGCTTAAAAAATATAACGTAAAAATGCTTCGGTTGGGACAAAACTTTATCATGTTGCTCTAGAGGTATACTGAACTCTGGTTCTGTTGAATATAATCGAAATGGGGTCAAAGGTCAGGGCATAGGAGCTAGATTTATTCCACAGCCATTATCCTCATAACTTGAGTAATAACTTGAGTAAATGATTCCTGATATGTTGGAAAGCGTATCATAATCAGTGCATTGCTTGAGTTTACTAAGTTGTTACTTTCTCACACACTGCCGTTATAGGGAAGTATTATGATCGTTCACAAATCGCATTTCAGGTTTTTCACATAATTTTATTCAAAATGTAAAAACTAAGCAAATACCGAACACCCACAAGTTGTGAATACCAAGTAAAGCGTAAACGTTGTGTAAACCCCGACAACACTCCACTCCACAGAAATGCAGAACGAAAAACAAACCAGCGCAGAACGAAGGAGTATCGGACAGTGAACGTAACAAGAGGAAGAAGTTTTAGGGGTAGGGCTTGGAAAAATTCCGTTCAAGGTTGAACGCACAAATAATTAATTAGCTCTTCATCCAACAACATGTTCGGAAAGGTTGTGGAGGTTAGATATATCAGCATATTACTTTCTATGCATACATTCACTGTTTTAGAAAATTATCTTCATGGATATAAGACGTTCAGACTTCACAGTGTATATTATTCTGTACCATCGTTAACTGCGTGGAATACTGTATGAGACTAACCATAGTCCTTAAAAAGATAATACTGAAGGATATAACTTTCTTTTTTAGTTATAGTTTTTATTTTATATATCCCCCGAAGCAAGAACTTACGCCCTTGGAATGATCATTCTGAGAAGGCGGCCTCCTGGTAGCTACGGCTCTGGTTCTATTTCTCTGTAGAGTTAATCTGAGATATATGGCATCCACGGATATTGCAGCTCTAGCCCTTCATTTGCAGTACTTTCGGGAAGCTGACTGAGTACATTGAAATTGGTTCCACAGGAGGACTTACATGTATCTATGTTGCAGCTTCCATCAGTCTTTGGCTTCCCCTAATCTCCCAATTGCTCACCACCGCAGATTATCTATTAAATTATGTTTCGCAGCCATTACAAAAAACCTGCTGTCTCAAAATCCTTTCTTTACACTCCGCAAACGATGTGACGCACACCGCCGTCTACTTTGCTGTGTGTTGTGTGCAGTTTCGGCACACAACAAAGTAGCACGGCAATACAGACAAAATGCTAAATTCTGAGAATGTCCATACCGCTGAGACAATACTCGGTAACACCGCCTCTATGCCGAAGAACGTCTTGACATCCACGAGGCATACTTGCAATGATATTACTGGTGAGTGTCTGGGGCAGCTCGTCCCATATTACAGGCAACTTCTGTGTCGAAAAACGTCTTGATACCTACGAGGCATACTTACAATGACATTATTGATGAGTGTCTGGAGCAGCTCGTCACATATTACAGGTAACCTTTGTGTTGAAGAACGTCTTGACATCTACGAGGCATACTTGCAATGATATTACTGGTGAGTGTTTGGGGCAGCTCGTCCCATATTACAGGCAACTTCTGTGTCGAAAAACGTCTTGATACCTACGAGGCATACTTACAATGACATTATTGATGAGTGTCTGGAGCAGCTCGTCCCATATTACAGGTAACCTTTGTGTTAAATAACGTCTTGTCATCTACGAGGCATACTTGCAATGATATCACTGGTGAGTGTCTAGGGCAGCTCGTCCAATATTACAGGTAACTTCTGTGTCGAAAAACGTCTTGATACCTACGAGGCATACTTACAATGACATTATTGATGAGTGTCTGAAGCATCTCGTCCAATATTACAGGCAACTTCTGTGTCGAAAAACGTCTTGATACCTACGAGGCATACTTACAATGACATTATTGATGAGTGTCTGAAGCATCTCGTCCAATATTACAGGTAACTTCTGTGTCGAAAAACGTCTTGATACCTACGAGGCATACTTACAATGACATTATTGATGAGTGTCTGGAAGCAGCTCGTCCAATATTACAGGTAACTTCTGTGTCGAAAAACGTCTTGATACCTACGAGGCATACTTACAATGACATTATTGATGAGTGTCTGAAGCATCTCGTCCAATATTACAGGCAACTTCTGTGTCGAAAAACGTCTTGATACCTACGAGGCATACTTACAATGACATTATTGATGAGTGTCTGAAGCATCTCGTCCAATATTACAAGCAACTTCTGTGTCGAAAAACGTCTTGATACCTACGAGGCATACTTACAATGACATTATTGATGAGTGTCTGAAGCATCTCGTCCAATATTACAGGTAACTTCTGTGTCGAAAAACGTCTTGATACCTACGAGGCATACTTACAATGACATTATTGATGAGTGTCTGAAGCATCTCGTCCAATATTACAGGCAACTTCTGTGTCGAAAAACGTCTTGATACCTACGAGGCATACTTACAATGACATTATCGATGAGTGTCTGAAGCATCTCGTCCAATATTACAGGCAACTTCTGTGTCGAAAAACGTCTTGATACCTACGAGGCATACTTACAATGACATTATTGATGAGTGTCTGAAGCATCTCGTCCAATATTACATGTAACATCTGTGTCGAAAAACGTCTTGATACCTACGAGGCATACTTACAATGACATTATTGATGAGTGTCTGGGGCAGCTCGTCCCATATTTCAGGCAACACGTTAAGAATGTCTGCCGGTGTGCTGTGGTATGGAACGCGGTTATCCAGACGTCACTGTACAGCGTCCCAAATGTTTTCAATAGGGTTAAAGTCAGACCTCAGAGGCAGCTGCAACAATTCAATACCATGGTTTTCCAACTTGTGAAAACATAAGTTTGTTCACGACGGGCATCGAACCCATGTACACTAACTCCGGAGTAAGTTGCTCTCTCAACTAAGCTACGTGGACAGAATGTCTCACTGCTGATTTGTCGTATTGACACATGTTTTCACCTCTGCAGTACGTCACAAGCTCCTCAAGCACACTTCAGGCACGGTGACTGGTTGCATTGTCATCGAGAAAACGGAACGCACCTCCAGTAGCAACTTGAAACAGTGTCACATTGGGCGCAATGATCCCGTTTCGGTGCACAGAATCAATCAGTTTGCTTTGACAAACATACGTGGAAGTACGCCCATTACAACACACTCCTTTCCAAACCAGAACTGACTATCCCAGGTAAGGGTGGACGGAATGTACACAGTGTGGTTGTATTCGTGTGCCAGATCTCCATACGTGTTCTCGTCGAATATCAGGATAAAGAGCGAAACGGGATTCGTCTGTGAAAAGTACATGGTGCCGCTCTGTATTCCATGACATGTACTGTTTGACCCAAGTACATCTTTGACGACGGTGAGCTGATGTGAATGCTATACATCACAGCTGCTTCTTTGTTCTGAGTCTGTACTTGTGATATCGTTTAAATACAAACGGTGACACCAGAAGCAGCTCGAAGCGATTCTCGGAGTTGGGTACTTATGTTACTAAGCCTTCTCCGAGCACTTACTCTCAGGTAGCGACCTTGCCTCCTGGTGGTTATCCTCGGGCGACCGCTCCTGAGTCAATCTGCAACATTTCCATGGCGTAGAAATGATGGATGTAGCACACTTACTACACCTTGCGAAACCCCTAACATCATTTCAGGTTAATCCCACACTGAAGGCAATACATTCAGCAAACTTCTAGACTAAGTGCTGAAACAACCCGTGTTCCACTTCTTGCAGCATACTTTCATCGGAGTTCGCACGCCACGTACCACGTGCTGTGTTGACATGGTGCAAATTTGCATATATGGTTCCTACCAGTGGCGTATATTCGAGGCTAGCTAGGCTAGCTGCGAAGCCCAGAGAATGCACAAATAAAAGTCAATTAAATATACACAAATAAAAGTTCAATTATCGACGGTATTAAGATATGTCGATGCTTTTGCTGCAAAAAAAAAAAAAAAAAAAAAAAAAAAAAAAAAACACGAGCGGATTCACTTCTTTCGATTATGAGAATCAGTCTGGCGAGCGATGTTCAACGGCATAACGCAGTAGGTCTTCGAGCGCCTTCGCTGTTCTGATGCGAGGAGCTTCAATACTATCTCCTGCTACCGTTTCCATAACAACATGAATGAGCTACGATACACGTGAGTGGATCATTGCTTGGCTCAAAGGGTTCGCTCAAGAAAAGGAAGCCTTCGGACTACCTCAGTCCCTCCATGCTTCCAGCGCGTGTTTCGCGGGAGTTGTTTCAGTTTGTGTGAAGTGTCAATGAATTAAAAATCAGTGATATTATATCTTAAATTCGTGGCTTTGTTGGATTCGAACTGTTTTGATAAATTTTGTGAAAGCTTCTCTGAACGCCTACTATCAGAGCTTAAAGAACTCTATGCTTCAAATTTTGATACAGCTCGATTAAAAAATTAACTGAAGATGTTTCATTCCCTTGATGAATACAAAACAAATCAGTAAGAGACATTACTTATTACATAAAGTTGAACAATTGAACATAGTATTTATTGAGATGTACAAATTAGCAGATCTAATATTAAACTGTTCATCAACAACTGCAACTGCCGAAAGAAGTTTTTTCGTATTAAAAAGAATCAAGATATATCTTAGAGCCACACAAGGACATGCACATTCGAGCAACTTGGCTGGTTTCTTAATAGAGAAAAATATTATTTTTAAATATGGAAAAGCACTCGGAAGAAACATTTTTGTGAAAACGTAACACTCAAGTCCACACAAAAGGAAAGAAGAATGGAATTAGTGTACAAACAAGTGTTCAAATCTTAATCCTCATAATTATTTGGTATCATGCTAGCAATAGCATGTTCCTGAAATTTAGAAAAAATGTTACTTCTATTACTTATTAATTAAAAAAAAAACTTCGCAATTAAAAAATCCAGTACTGGGGGTGGGGGAGCCCAGGTCTCGGACTCAAGATACGCCACTGATAGCTACCCTAGCTAATAACCGACCTCCAGTAGTCGCTAAATTTGAATATCATCACGTTTGTCCTTTGAAACCGCAATATCCCTAACTTTTTGTGACCAGTGTATATCTGTAAATTAAATTAGAGACGTTCATTCACAATAAATATTTTATTTTAAGATCTACTATAGTTTCGCTGAGAAATGGAAGTATGATCTTTCACTCTCATTTCACCTTTTCCTTGGTGCTATACATCTTGTGCATTTTTCAAGAACAGCACTGAAGCTGGGCCAAATGCTCAGAGAAACTGTAGTAGATCTTAAAATAAAATATTTATTGTGAATAAACTTTGCTGATTTAGTCGACCTCAACATCATAAATATTAGTGTAGTCATAAAATATTATAGTAAAAATACACTGCTGTCTGTTGAAAATTCAACACCAAGAAAGACTTGAGATACTGAAGTGAGATTTATAGGGTACACGACCTATGATACAAGACGTAAATGACCAGAAGTACAGACATGTAAGTGATATGGAACACACAGTATTCAGTACTTTGTGTATCCACCACGAGAGGCGAAAACGACTCGTATACGGGTGGCATCGACTGGAAGACGTTCTTGGTGTCGTACTGCGGAAGATCATTCCATGCTGTATCGATTCGTATCAAAGTACATTTTGGGCAACTGGCGGTGGGGCCAGACAGCCCAGGTGTCGAGCGACTATATCCCATACTTCTTCAATAGGCGACAAATCAGGTGAACGCGCTGGTTAAGGAAGGCGTGGCACATGTCAGCCATCCAAAAGCTGTAAGACATTCCGAGCCACATGTGATAGGGCACTGTCCTGTTGAAAGATCGCACCGGGGACCGGCTGCAGATGTGGTAGTAGTCTAGCCTCCACAACTTCCGCAATGTACCGCTAGCTAGTCATGGTTCCTGCAATGCGTAGGAAACGGGAACGTGCGTGGAACCCAACGGCACCCCACATCAGAACGTGAATGGAACCCAACAGCACCCCACACTGGAACGTGGATGGAACCCAACATCACCCCACACCAGAACGCCAAGTGTCGGGTCCGTACGACACTGCATAATGCATGCCTCCAGCAGCCGTTCATCACGGTGTCGCTGTACAAGAATACATCCATCATATGTCATTAGGTTGAACCGCAACTCGCCGGGAAGCACTATGCTCTGTCACTCATCACGCCACTATCTATGTTCTTGGCCTCGTTGCAGTCGCTAACGTCCGTGGTTTAGGTCAAGGGAAGTAGAAGCAACTGACGGCGAACGACAAGGGCCCTCAGAAGCAGAGTCGGACAGAGCTAGCAGACAACCCTTGATGTGATAGAGACATCCACTGCTGTGCTAACTCGCGAGACGTGGCTGTTCGGTCCGCCAACACCATACGGTGGAGACGACGGTTTTCTCGTGTATTTTCCCGTCGCTGGGCTCCAGATCTTTAGGTGTCGGTGCATCAGACCTTCCTCTTCTCACTGACGCAAAATCGCATCACTCTGCTCGCGTTTCGTCCAACATGAGCAGAGATGTCCCGGAAGGAAAGTTTGCCTTCCCGCAGACAAACACATCGGCTTCGATCTAAGTCCGACATCTGTACGTACGGGTCTCGTCTTCTACGGCGGGAAACACTCTATTACTACCACTACCTTACTGCCATAATCCCTCCAAACCGATTATGGTAACTTGACATGACATGAATCAAAGATTCAAAATTCTGAAGCGAACGCTTCAATAATATCGACTAACATCTTGTTGGTTCCCTAAAAGGTATAGTCGCCTACATACTAACTTAACTGAGGCCGTACAGATGGAAGAGGCATGACACCATAGGTCCAACTGCTCTTGAAAGGAGGAATGAACAGGCGTTCAGATAAGAAAGTCAAAAAGATAAAAGCAATGAAGAAAGTAAGTCAAAAAGATAAAAGCAATGAAGAAAGTAAGTCAAAAAGATAAAAGCCATGAAGAAAGTAAGTCAAAAAGATAAAAACAATGAAGAAAGTAAGTCAAAAAGATAAAAGCAATGAAGAAAGTAAGTCATAAGTCATTGCCTTAGGCTTAATGCTAAGAATGTGAGGAAGCTGTCATCGCATATCCTTAGTGCACTTAGTTAATACTATTTTAATTAAATTTTATTATTTAGAATAAACAGATGTCCGGCGAAAAATTATTATATATTAATTGTTTAACAATTTGTTAGTAATAGGGCAGGCTTCTATTGGATTCTTAATTTACTTTATACATTGTATTTATTCATTTTTCTTATAAAATTAGCTTAATGTGCTCTGGGTATTACCACTTTTCGTGTATTTATACAATAGTCTTGCTCGTTTTATTTTTTTTACTTTTTTGTTTAAAATGTAATAAATATAATAATTACGAGGAATTATAAATGGTCGATGTTTTTCGAGGCTTTTACTTAGATGGGTATTTTTGATGGTTTAATTCATATGTTTCCACATTTAAGGACCAAAGTGTAATTTAAATTATCTTAATATTAATGTAAAAATTCAAAGAAGGGGCATTTTAAAGTGTACTATTTATATGTTCCTGAAAGGGCCGTTTTTTTATTTTCCTTTATGTATAGATGCAAATGCTCTTAAAAGTGCAGTTTTTTAAATTTTGTTTAGCTTAATGTAATTCAGGTTTCATTAAGAAGAATTTATGATGTCCTACATAATGCAGCATATATGAAGGGACTTATTTTTTGTCTTAAATACATGAATCCCATGAGGTGACAAAAATTGGAATTTAAAAGATTTGGAGATTTTTATTTAATATAAATCTGCTTTTAAGAGATAAACAATAATTAATAAAATTATTTTGAAAATATTAGCCAATAACCTTAAAAGAGTCTTTGCTATATTATTAGCCATCAAACACGTGTGCCCTTAAAAGGGCCGGTTTTTTTTATCAGTTTCCTTAAATGTTCTTGCCTATGCCCTTAAAAGGGGATTACGGAAACTTACCCGTTGCGTCCTGCTTTCATACCTTCTGGGAGCTAACTGCGAGAGCGTGGCTGGCACAAACCATTTATTAGGTGTACAAATAAGTTTTAAAGTGTTTTAAGACAACACAACATGCAATTTGAGAGTAAAACAACAATACCTTTACGAATCAAAATATGCGCCGCCATTATTTATCACCTTCCGCCATCGGTCGGGCAGCTGACGGATTCCAGCCATGAAAAATACTTCGTCGTGTGACGCGATGAAGTCGTCAACCCATTTTTGTGCTTCGTCACATGTGCGGAACCGTACAACGAACACACCCTGTTGCATCGATCGGAGCAAATGATAGTCTAAGGGGGTGTGTCGGTACTATACGCCGGGTACTCAAACTTCCCAGCCAAGCGTCAATAACGTTTCTTTGACCGATTCCGCAACATGCGGCCCAGCGTTGTCATGCAGTAATTTCAGAGGACGCAATCCCTTGCCTATGAATGGACGTTTCTGACAGATTTCGTGGTTTAATCGCAGCAATTGTTGCTTGTAGAGATCAACAGTAGCATTTTGACCCTGTTCCAATAGTTCATAATAGAGCTCACCCTTCATATCCCACCAGATGCACAGCAGAACTTTCTTGGACTGAATATTGCGTTTCGGTGTCGAAGTCGTTGCTTCACCGGGGTCTGCCCAGTGTTTTTTTGCATTTGGGCTTGTCGTACCATATCCACTTTTCATCACCCGTAACGATTTTCCACGGGAAAGACTTTCTGTGTTGTTTATTCAACAGATTCAAACACTTCATGACACGCTCATCCTTGTTCCTCTGGATCAGGACATGTGGCACTCATTTTCAGTGTAAACTGCGGAGTGTGGGTGGATGGTTGTGAAAAAGCTGAAAATGTCTCGCTGGCACCGCTGTACACAGCGACATGGAACGTTCACCTTTGTGGTGAGTTACTGCGTTGAAATCTGTTCATCTTCTAACCACTATTTGTGATCGAATGGAAATCACACGAGACAAAATTAATACTATTTTACTTCTCTATTAAATAAATACATAAGCTGTGTATTATTTGCGGTATAGTGGCATGATTCCTGAGCCCTTGGTAATGGTGGGCCCCTAGGCTACAGCCCCGTTAGACCCCCCCCCCATAATCCGATCCTGACTTTACTGCTGTCAGGAAAGACGTATGGCGTCAAAAAAATAACATTTCTCAAGCTCAAAAAGAAGGTCCGAACATTGCTTTTGGTAAACCTGTATATGCCGCTCTAGTTGTCGAGTGGTCTCAGCTGTGGCTAATAAATCGGGAGGTTCGAGCCCGCTGAATCCGTATGATTAGCCAGTTGCTCACGCGAACAAACACACCATCCTTGAGGAATGGGTAGTGCGTATTCTCGACATCGCTGACTTTCTCTCCTCCCTGGAACCAGTGTCTCCAAATCATGTACGGGCGATTGTTGATACATAGCTTGTCCTTAAACAACTAAGAATGTTTTTATAAAAACTGTGCAATACTGCGTTCGACCTTGCAACGAGTCTCGATGAAACGGCAGTCCTTGCCATAACCATAGCAGTCGGCCACACCTGCTTATGACGCATGCGTAGTCGATAGCGCGCAGTTAGTAAGCGTTGTTTCGTGAACCCCTAACAAGTGTTTTCGTGCGGTGATTTTTTGAAAAAGTTACTTCCTCTCCTCCCTGGAAGATGCGCCATTAAATTTTGCTAACTTAAGAAGTCTGTCAGAGAGACTTTCCGTCCTTGCAAGAGACTTATAAAGATGAATGTCTAGAAAGCAACAATTTACAGATGGCATAGAGAATTTATGGATGGCCGTGAGTCGACGGCTTTAATCACGAATGGAAGAAGACCTTCAACCAGTGTTACAGAGGTAAACATCAATACAGTAGATGTTATTATATGGGAAGACAGACACTTATTAATTAGAGATATCGAAGATACGGTTCACATTTCAAAATCATCAATTCACAGAATTTGAACCGAGCATTTGGGCATGAAACGAATTTGTTCCACTTGGGTTCCCCTTTTCTTGACAAAGGAACAAATGGATCGTGGACTTGAAGTTTGTCAGCAATTAAAGCAAATGGTAAACGAAGATCCCGAAGACATGCAATTGGTTAATGCAGGCGACGGAACTTGCCTACACTATTTTGATCCACACCACAAAGCTGTGCTTGGAAATTGCAGTCGTCGCCTAAAGCGAAAAAAGTTCGTCAATCAAAATCGGCGGGAAAAGTCATGTTCGCTGTGTTCTTTGATTGTCAAGGTATGATTTGTCAACACATTGTTCCTCCAAAAACTACGATAAATGCCGACTACTACAAAACAGTGCTACAGAAACATGCGACAACAAAACGACCACACCTGAAAAGAGAATTGAGTGAATGCAAGGCAGCACATGGCCAGTTCTGTCTTTTCTTATTTGGATATCATCATCATCATCATCATTGTCAACCATTATCAATCCACTGCTGGACGAAGGTCTCCCCAAGTTTCCTCCACAACGGTCTGTCTTGTGCCAGTCTCCTCCATGTCACTCCCGCATACTTTCGAATTTCATCCACCCATCTTCCATGTGGTCTTCTTCTGGGTCTTTTCCTGTCCCTTGGAATCCAATCTAAAATTTCGGCTGTCCATCGATGGTCTGTTCTTCTGGCAGTATGTCCAGCCCATTGCCATTTCAGGGATTTAACTCTGATCATGATGTCTTCCACTCTTGTCATTTTTCGGATCCACGTGTTCCTCTTCTTATCTCTCCTGGTTACACCAAGCATGCACCTCTCCAGGCTACTTTGAGTTGTCTGCAGCCTTTGTATGTCTCTTTTAGTTAAGGTCCACGTCTCTGCACCATACGTAAGCACTGGAAGGATGCATTGATCAAACACTTTTCTTTTAAGACATAATGGCATATTGCTCTTGAAAATTATGCTGTTTCTTTCAAAAGCTCTCCAGGCAAGTTTTGTACGCCGATTAATTTCTTCACCAATGTGACCCTCACTTGATATCTGCTGTCCGAGATAAACATACGTGTCTGTTATCTCCAGCTTTTCTCCATCAATCGATAAATCTTCATTTCTTGTAAAAGCATTGTACATCACTTTTGTCTTCTGAAAGTTCATTTTTAATCCCACTTCTTTACTCTTGTCAGCAAGTTCCTGGATCATACTCTGTAGCTCTGATGCGGTAGTTGCAAAAATGACTATGTCATCAGCAAAACGAAGGTGGGTTAGATAATCTCAATTAATCTTTATCCCTTTGTTTTCCCAGTTCAGTGATTGAAAGACATTTTCCAATGTGGCATTAAAGAGCTTCGGAGATATGGTGTCACCTTGTCTCACTCCTTTTCCAATTTTTATGTGTGTTGTATTTTCAAACAGCCGAATCTTTGCACTTGCATTTTCATAGATGTTATTAATAATATTAATGTATGCATCTTCAATACCGCAGGATTTCAGAGCCATTGCAACTGCTGATGGTTTCACCGAATCAAAGGCTTTTTCATAATCGATAAAAGCCATGCACAATGGAAGCTCATATTCCCTCGCTCTTTCAATTAGTTCTCTCAGTACGTGGATATGATCTATTGTGCTGTAGCCACTCCTGAATCCAGCTTGTTCTCTCGGTTGAGCCATGTCCAGTGTCACCTTCAAGCGGTGTGAAAGAACTTTAGTGAAGATTTTATAAACCACTGATAGGAGGCTGATAGGTCTGTAGTTCCTGAGATCCTCAATGTCACCTTTTTTATGTAGCAAGATCATTGTAGCGTTGTTCCAATCCTCAGGAATTTTCCCTTCATTAAGGCATCGAGTGAAAATTTGGGCGAGTACTGTTTCGATTTCTCCACTTGCTTCTTGTATGATGTCTATAGTAATTCCATCTTCTCCTGGAGCTTTTCCCCGCTTCATGTTCTTGATTGCATGTGCAACTTCTGCTGGAAGGACTGGAAGAACTCTGGTACCGGTACCTTTCATGATGTCTGGAGTACATGTATCATCCCTTTCATATAATTTAGAGTAGAAATCTTTCACTCTTGTCAAAATTTCTCCTCTATTTCTTGTTACAGAACCATCTTCTTTTCTCAGTGCCATAATCTGTTTTTTCCCCTTACTGAGATGTCCCTTTGCTATCTTTAGGCTTTGGTTGTTTTCAATTGCTTTCCTTACTAGTTCACAGTTGAATTTCCTTACGTCTTCAGTGATACTTTTTCGTACTGTCTTGCATAGCTCTATATATTCCACTTTGGAAGTCACATCTTCTTTAGTTGTCCTCATCACTCTTCTTTTTTGCATCAACATTTTGGTTTTTCCTGATAATTTGTTCACATGCAATTTGTTCTTAGACCCAGCTAATTTTGTTGCTGTTTCCATAAGAGCTTTGGTTACTTTTCTGTTAACTTCTGAAATATCCACTTCTTCCGATGTTAGGCCTTCTAAAGCAGAGAATTTGTTCTTCAGTTCCAATTTAAAGGTATTATGGTGTTTTTTAAGGTTGGTTATGTCAATAGATTTTGTTTGTCTTATGAGCTTGCCACGTTCGAGTTTAGTGTTGAGGTGCATCTTACATCTCACCAATCTATGGTCACTGCCTGTGTTGAACTTGTTTAGCACACTGCAGTCTTCTATGATGAATTTTTTGTTACACATAATAAAATCAATTTCACTTGTCGTCCCATTTGGATGTCTCCATGTCCATTTCCTGTGTGGCTTTTTCTTGAAAAAGGAGTTCAAGATGAAAAACCCTTCTGCCTCTGCAAACTCTACGAGAGTATTTCCACGCTGGTTTCTGTTGCCGTGACCGAATTTAGCTACTGAAGTTTCATTCTGTTGCCGTTGCCCTATTTTTGCATTGAAATCTCCCATAATTATCTTCAAGTGCTGCTTACCTTTATTATTTAGATCACGAATTTCCTCATAAAATTCTTCAATTTCTTCTTCAGCATGACTTGTGGTGGGTGCATAAGTTTGAATAATCTGAGCCTGGTATCTTCTCGAGAGTTGGATAACGAGTCGTGCAGCTCTGTCAGAGGAACTTTCAACTTCTACAACTTTATCCTTCAGTTTCTTGTTTATTATAAATCCAACACCACTAGTTCTGCCAGTATCTGTCCCACGATAGTAGAAGAGATGTCCACTTTTCAGTTCAATGAGATCTTCTCCTTTTCTCCTTACCTCACTTAGCCCGACGATGTCCCACTTGATCCTTTGTAGTTCCTCTTCCAATTCAAGAAGCCTTGAATCAGAAGATAGGGAGCGTCCGTTGTACGTAGCCAAGGTCAGCATCAGATGGCAGCCTAGTCCGGTCCTCCGGGGATTCTTAGCACCCTCTGCCTTCATGTCGCACTGGCCGCTGCCTTGGCCAGGTACATTCCAGCTGCCGGAGACTGAGGGCCAAGATTTAAGTTGTGGAGTCATTTTGGAGGGGTTTGGCCATAACTCACCACGCTGGCCAAGCGGGTTGGTGAGTGTGGGATAGCATTTCCTCTAATCCCGATGGTATAGTTATACCGCTATTGGCGGTCGTCAGAGCCCCTTTAGTGGGAACAGGATGTACCACGAGAAGGCGGGGTTGACATTTGTCAAGGAGAGGCTGTGATGTTACGCATCACCTGACCTTACATCCCATTGGATATATTGAATATTAAGTTGATGCCGCAATTTGCATATAGTCCAGACTTATCACCATGTGACTTCTGGTTGGTCCCCATTTTAAAAAAGACATTACGGGGATGACAATTTGAGACTGATCAACAACTTATAACAGCTGCGCAGGGGCACTTCAACAGCATTTCAGAAGAAGAATTCCAGAAGACATTCAAAGAATGGGAGGAACGTTGGGACACCTGTGTTCGATGCAATGGACAGTATTTAGAAAAAGATGACCACTTCCTTAATAATTAAAGTACGCATTTTTTTTTTTTATAAAAACAATCTCAGCTGTTTTGGAGCAACCCTTGTGCACAGCCTCAGATACAGTGAAAATACAAATTTGCCCGTGACGCAGATCGAATCAGCGCCCCCTCACTCCGGAGTCAGTTTCTCTCCCAACTAAGCCACACAGACAGAATATATCGCTGCAGATTTGTCGTCTAGAAAGTGCTTTACCTCTGTAGTACGTCATAGTACCCCGAACCTAAAAAATAAAAAAAAAATATTGATCCTGTGTATTAAGTTAATACCAGAATTGGGCAAAATCGTAATTGAATTAATTGGTAATTCATTACAGCGAAATGGTAATGGGAACAAGAACTTAGCGTTACCATTACATCGTAATCGTGAACTGGTCATTAGAATTACACGGTAATTGTAATGACATGTAGCAGTTACCCATTATTATCGTAATGGTTAACTATATGTTGGTAATTAACCAATAACTTATGGGTAACAATACAATGTAAATAAACCAGCAACCAGTACACCCTTACACGTTGTGTAGGTTATTTGACAATTGTTCCACCCCTCGGGCCTCAAATGCGTGTATGTAGGTATTGGAGATCATACGTGTATGACATGAGTAGTCTTCGCAGCAAGTAAAGTGATTTGAACGAAATAATACATATGAAGTAAGTACGAATGGGATGTTTATTTCGGTTAGAGAATAGTACAAAAATGAAAGAAAGATCAATGCCGTTACGTGTGTTCTTAGTCTTCAGCAAAGAACAATTCACTGAAGCACACACACACAAAAAAAAAAAACAGTCAGGAAATAATAAATTGTGCATTAAACGCCAATGGAAACCACTCTGAGACACTACATCACTTGAAATGGAAGGAATGAAAGGTCTGATTTCTTCAAAATATGGCAACCACAAAGTACAACAGAAAGAATGGAGCAACTAGATCATCACAATGTAAAGAAATGACAAATCCTCATTGTAAAGTAGAATATCTAGGTGACTTGTGGCAAAACGAGGTAGGATTTTCCTATTCCTTAATCCCTAGTTTAAATTGTGTAATTTCATTACCCAATAATTCCATTGCATTGGAATGGCATTGTTAAATAATTGAATTATATCCTCTTCATTGTAATGCATTACAGATTAATTCCATTACCTTGGCAAACCGTACTTGGGATTACCTTGTAACGCATTACACGTTAATTGTAATCTGTACTTCCATTACTTTGTCATGCATTCCTGCCCAACTCTGGTTAATACACATTACTCTGAGATTTTGTTGCAATACTTACTGTAAAGCCGATAGTGACAGAAAAATGCGTTTTGAAACGTATGCGATTGTGATGTTGATTCTATAGGAGTAGCACCATGTTTCCGTTTTTTATTTATACAACTACTTCCACGTTTTCGGTTGCAATGCTGCAAGGTTTGGGAGAACAGAGCGCATAGTTCCGCAGCCACCCGGAAGGCCGTTTGTTTACAGGCATGTTCCTCAGTTTGACTGGGCAGCTTTAATGATCTGTTTGATTATATACAGCCCTGTCAGGAAGTTGTAATACTTAACATTTTGGTGAGGTTAAATCCGTTCGGAAAAGCTAGTAGTGTCGAGGGTGGAATCGGCCAGTTAAGACAGTCGTCTGCCTCGTTGAAAAAGGCAACAATAATAGAAAAATACATATAAACACAAAAACTACACGAATCATCATAAAGGACAGTTTTCCACTACTGATTATGCTGAAGGCACATCAGTGGGCAATTGGTGTTCAGTGTCGGCGACGAGAGGAGGGGAGGGGGGAGGATGAACTGTTGGGGGAATGGACTGTGCAAGCCACTCAGCTATTCATTGGGACCAGTTGATGCTAATGGGATGGTCACGACGGGGGATCAAAGGCCCTTGTCAAAACTTGAACTAGCACCGAAATGCTCAGAAAAATAAAAATAATAATCACAATAATAAAGAAGAAGAGAGCCACTAAAGGAAGGATGGCATGGATGAAAAGTCAGAAGGTTTGAAGATGGCGGGAGGAGGGGGGGGCACTTTGGTAATGGTCAGGAGGTGGAGTGATGGCCAAATCACGACTTCGAACTAAATGAAATAACACGTTGATACCAAGTGGGTTTCCGATAAGACTCGTGACCTTAGACGAGAGTTCTTTTTCGGTTGGGCCTGAAATCACAAACTACTGATGACCGTTTAATGGCCCAAGCTCCTGAAAAAAAGAAAAAAAAAATGGCTGGGAGGGAGGGGAGGGACTTAAGAAAAAGGAAGAAAGAAAACCAGACAAAAAAAGAAGACAAAGAAAAGAAGAAAGTCTGCTTGGAATGCATTGGAAATATTCCGATCGTTTGTCGGGTGTCCGTAAATTCGGGTCACGTGCATCGGAGCATGTCCCCGTCCGCTGCTTGCTAGAAAGAGTAAAGGGTGGGGGTAATATTTTGTACAGGGGGATTAAGTCGTTAGTTGGGGGGGGGGATAAGAAGGAACAGAATGGCGGCCGTTTTGTGTGTGTTTGAATGTGTCATCAGTGGCGCAACTGTTAGCACTGCTTTCGCTTTTCGGCAGTAGCGATCACGGAGTTACTCAGAAGCAGTATTGTCAACAAATTGCTTGCTATGAATAGCCAATCTCCGCAAAGGATTTTAAAGGAACAGAAGTGAAACGTTTCTTTTCGACATGAAACAAAAGAACGCGAAAGATCTAACGAAGCGTCGCATCTTGAAGCGGATGGATTCTACCAACCCTCGAAGGGAATGTCTAACCTCCAGAAAACACCCTTTCAAGCCTAATGACTGCTCCAGCTCTCGGAATGGGCGTGTCACCTGAGTGTTAAAACAGAAGCACATTCGATTTTATGAAGGACACTGCAGAACAATTCAATAATAAAAATGCATTTAAAACAGTGTTATTAAAGAAATAAAAACGACTAGCAAACTCGTAAAACGACGCAGGACTGACCCAAAATCATCGACACTGGATTCATATCTCCCGTAAATGATATAAATACAACTGCTGTTCCATAAAAATTGAGAGTAAAATCACACAAAATGAAGAAATATAGGTACAGCAAAGTATATATTATTCTTTCTCAAAGTATCTTCCCTGGGATGATATGCAACGGTCCCATCATTCAGTCCACTTTTCAAAGCGTGTGGCGAAGGCATTTTGTGATATCGGCTTTAGCGACCCCTGTACAGCTTGAATAACGTTAGTATCTGTGCCACCACGGAACTTCTCTTTCATTGGTAGAAACAACCAGAAATCGTACGGGGCGAGGTCAGAACTGTAGGCAGGCTGTGGCATGATTTCAATACTGCATTTCGTAAGAAACTGTTAAGCACAAGCAGCCCCATGTGGGCAGGCATTATCATGGTGTAGGGTCCACTTTCCCATCAGTTCCGGTCGCTTAATCGATATGTGTCGTCGCAGACGCTTCAAGACTGAAATGTAATACTCAACATTGACAGTAAATTGTGGAGGAACGGCATGCTGGTAGACTACACCTTTATGATCAAAGAAAATTATCATCATCACTTTCCCAGCTGATTTGGTTTAGCGGACTTTTTTCGGAGGAGGCGAGCCTGTGTGTTTCCAGACACTCGTTGCGCGCTTCGTGAGGGGTTCGAAATAGTGGGCCCATGTTTCGTCGGCAGTTATTACTGCGTTTAGAAAGTTTGGATCCTTTGAAATCATTTGTTTCCACTCATGACACATTTGAACTCTGGCTAACAATTGTTCTCTCGCCAGGCGATGAGGTACCCATCTGGAACACACACGATGCAGCAGTAATTTGTCGCGTAGAATGCGGAATGCCGACGTTTTTGAAATATTAGTTGACGCCGCTATGTATTCATACGTCATTCGTCGATCTTCTTGCAGGATCGTCCAAACAGTGTTAACAATACACTCCGTAACAACACTTTCAGGTTGACCATGCCTAGGAGCGAGTTCTGTCGACAAACGTCCTTTTTTAAAATCATGGTGCCATCTAATAAATCTTTGACTCACCCAAACATTTATCTTTGTAACCTTTTTTCATTCAGTCAATGGTTTCTGGGGCCGTTTTACCCAAACGATAGCAAAATTTTATCGTTCAACGCATTTCACTTCTTAACTGAATCACACACCTCCATAGCTGTATGGCGAAATGCAGACGTACCTTAAACAAATGCGCAATAACACAACCAGAATCGTCTGCCACGGCTAATAACTGTTGCCATAGATACTTCCTTAATTCAGTTAGTCGTCTGCGTGGTTATTTTTCTTCTTAGCACTGATGCCAACTCAAAAATAATTACTCTCAGTTTTTATAGAACGGCCTTTGTAAGTGAAGATGCGCTTCCATAAATTGGTGCCGACGCGTAGGAGAATGCTTCGGAATTGTAATCCAGTGCTTGGGCGGATCTTCGGAATTGTAATCCAGTGCTTCAGTTGATCACGACCCCATGTTAAATTCACTGTACTATTTTGGGGGAGAAGAATTTAGCCACAATAGGATCCTGTGAAAACAGATATTTGTCCGTGATGGGGTTTGAAACCGTTTCCCCTCGCTCCGGAGTAAGTTGCTCTCCCAACTAAGCTACACGGACGGAATGCACCGCTGCAGATTTGTCTTCTTGACACGTGATTCACCTCTTTAATACGTCACAAGTCAACGCTGAATGCATTAACTTTTGTGAGAATTAGAAAAGTTGGCGGAAACGAGTTTTTTCATGGACAATGTTATTTGAAGATGAAATAATGAGTTGTTTATGAATCAGTTCTCATTACAATGATGCAGAAGACTTAAACCACTAAAGAGGGATCTTTATAATGGGAGAAATAGATATCACAGTCACAAGCAAAATCTGAGAAATAAAATAATTCAATTGGGAATCTGCAATTGTAGAACACTGCTGGGTAATTAGATTGAGGGAGTGCTTGGAGGAGAGAAAATGAAATCAATTCGTAGTTTTTTTAACTTAAATACGCTTTATTAAAGACATTTTTAACATTGAACCTAATGAGGATTTGATTTCATTTCCGGATGATGCCACAGTTGTGATTACAGTTATGATAAATGAGGCAAAATTAAAATGTAGTAAATTTATTGCAAAAATTAATGGAATGGCTAGATACAAATTTTCTGTGTTTAAATATCGAAAAAAAAATATTCAAATTACGATTTTTAAAAAGGGAGATAGACTATTTTTGTGGGAAATTTTACATTTGAAATAGTCAATAATATTAAATATTTGGGAATAATATAATTAAGGATAATTTAAAATGGAACATTAATGTACAAAATACTGTAAATAAAATTTCAGGAATATCGGGTTTAATTACGAGAATTTCAAATAATTTAACAATTAAAACATAAAAAATTTGGCAGTTTGGCAGTTAATCACTTGTGAGTCTAGAGAATTCGAGGCTGCTGTGGTGCAGTGATAGCATGTCCGGCGCGTAACTGGAAGACCTTGGATTCGATTCCAGGTGGCGGCTGATGAGAATTTTTCCGTGACTCACTTATTAACGTGGAAAGAGCGATGACTTCTGTTTGGTTTTAAAAATGCTGTATTTCAGTCTGATTTATCCAGGTTTGACTTATTGTTTATTAGTATGGGGTCAAACTGCTAATACTCATTTATATAAATTAAAATCATTACAAAATAGGATGGTCAAAATTTTAAATAATTTTAGGGGAATTAATTTAAATATGAAGGTACCGAATAACATTTATGGGCTTTTAGATATTGAGCAATTATGGCAATATAGATTATCAGGATCTACGTGAAGTAGAATAATGGAGAATAGGTATCAACATTTAATACAGCTGAACACTCTGGGTCATATAGAACTAGAAACAGAAATGCATTTTTGTTAAAAATTCCTAACACTTTAACCCATCAAAGGTTCATTGATTAACATCTGTAAAAATATTTGCTAACAAACAAAAATAAACATTTAATACTAGAAAATTATTAATCAGGTTATATATGCGTAAATTTTATATGTGCAGGACGTTTGGCTTCACTACGCGCTTTAGGGGAATTGTGATTCAATCAGGCTATTTTTATATATAGCCTTTTATACAATTTCCTGTTTTGTGGCTACCCTGTACATAAGTATATATACATACATATATACAGGCCGCCTTTTCAAAAAGAGCACAAATACCTTTCATAGCCTGGATTCCAGCTGCTATAACTGCCCTCAACCAATTTATGCTCTAGTCCACTCCTCCACCCTAGTAACAGCTGTTGTCTACTTGATGATCCGATCCATACACACCCCTCACCCCAACTCCCTTCTCATCATCATAATTATCTCTTCCCTCACCATGTTCACAGTCGAGTCACATTATTGTGATCACCTCCTACTTTTGACGTCAACAGCGTGTAGCCAATGAAAGAAGGCACGTGTCGTGAGTTGGCTTGGAGGGTATATAAGCTGTGTTGTAGGCATTCTGCAAATATATCACTCGTTGCTGTCACGGATAAAAGGAGGGATTTATCAGATTTCAAAAAAGGGATGATTATCGGCTTTCGACCAAAGGGTGGCAGTATTTCTGAAACAGCGCAGTTTGTGAACTGTTCGCGTGCTGCTGTGATTAAAGTGTATCGTGATAGGAGAAATGGCACGATTGCGAATAAGCGTTGTGGAAACTGCGGAGCACCAAGTGCCATTGATGTGAGAGGTGAACGTCGGCTTCGAAGGTGTGTGAGGACCGATCGACACGCTACAATGGGGCAACTCACTGGCCGAATGAGCCAGGGGGCTACCGGAAGTGTGTCTAAAACAGCAGTTCAGGGAACCCTGCTGCGTATGGGGCTCCGATGCAGACGGATGGTCACTGCACCTATGCTAACGAAGGTCCATCGGCAGAAAAGGTTTACTTTTGCACGGCAGCACCAGAATTGGACCTCCGCTGATGGGCACAGGATTGCCTTCTCCGATGAGTCACGTTATCTGCTTTATCGAACGGATGGACGTTGGTATATAAGGCGAGAAATATTGGAGAACAAACACTATTCAACCATTGCTGGAAGAACATAAGCTGGTGGCGGCAGCGTTATGGTCTGGGGAATGTTTTCGTGGCTTTCTCTGGGTCCACTTATACCTGTGGAAGGCACTGTGGGTCGAATTCGCTATGAATCCATCCTTGCAGACCACGTACACCCATTGATGCTGATTGTCTTCCCTGGGGCGGATGGGACCTTTCAGAACGACAATGCGACGTGTCACACAGCTAGAAATGTCCGAGAGTGGTTGGAAGAGCACGATGAAGACTTCAAAGTACTTCCCTGGCTCTCTAATTCCCCAGACTTAAATCCAATTGAGCATCTGTGGTACCACCTCATTCCTGTTGTACACTCTATTGATCCTCCACCACGCACCCTCCAGCAGCTGTCAGATGCACTGCAGTCAGCATGGCTCCACATACCTGTGAACACCTTCCAGCACCTTATTGAGTCACTCCCAGCCCGTCTAGTTACTGTCCGCGTTGCACACGGTGGTTACTCTGGATATTAGCAAAATAGTGTCCCTCGACCGTGTATATACACTGCCAGACAGAGAAAATGACCACCATGAAAGAATGCTCGAAAAGAGACCAAACTGCACATACAGGTAACGAAGTAGGTCCTGAACAAATGAATTAATTATTTCATACAGAATAGGCTCCAGTGTCCGAATATACAAGATGATCAATAAGGAGTGTAGCCCCCATTTTGGGCGACGCAACTTTGAATTCGACGTGGTACCGAAACAATGAGAGTCCGAATAGAGTCCCGGGGTATCGTGGACCATGTGGTGTTGATCATTCCACAGTTTATCTTCATTTTGCGGGAGTGGGAGAATACTTAACCAACGTCCAACCGTGCCCCACAAATGCTCGATGGGCGAGGGGTCGGGGGATCGTGCTGGCCACGGAAGCATCCGCACAACGTATAAAGTATTCAGGCTGAACCCAGCGATATGCTGCCGGGCGTTATCCTGTTGAAAAACGGAGGTTTAGGATGCACTGCAAATACGGTACTGCGACGGGCCGTAGCACCTCAACATAGAGACGTGCCGTCAATGTGTCTGTAATGCGTACCAGCGGTGAGCAACTGTTGGTACTGATAACACCCTACACCATGATTCCACGTTGCCGGGCAGTGGGGCGTTTCACAATGGCGGAGGAATCTGATCGTTGGCCACATCGGCTCCAGATTCTCACGCGGCGATCATCCGTGGTGAGACAGAACTGCGACTCATCGCTGAACACCACACTGTCCCCTTCGGCACCCCACGAAGCTCTGGATCGACACCACGCCTAGCGGTGACGACTACGGCTCGCTGTTAAAGGTAGCTTTCTCAACGGACGGCTGGACAGCAAACCAGACGCAACCAATTGGCACGACACTAACTGCGTCGGTATTGGAGCATCCAAGCCTCCCTGTACACTCCGCAAAATGTCGCCCGTTGTGGGCTGTGGGTTCGCTACGGCTAACGTCAGATGCGACGGTCGGTGCCCTCGAACGTCCGTCTCCGTGTTCCGGCCCCCTACGACGTTGCACAGATCCTTCCTGGGACCACTGTCTCCAAATGCGTCCGACGGTTGTGACATCACGTTGCGTTTCTTCCGCAATACGACGCAAGGACCATCCGGCGGTACGTAGGCCTGCGATGACACCTCTCGTGAACTCATCCGTTTGACGAAATCGCGTACGACGGCATCTTAACGGCATAGGCACCTTTTGTTCGTTCTCCAGACACGGTTACAGCAGAACCACTCACTTCTCGCGGCAGTGACTGCGTTTCGACTGATGGCCTCACGGGTAGGTTGTCCGCTTATATCCCGCGCGCCGTTCGTGCGATTGGCCTTCAAGTGCAATCATTTGCATAATTTGTACGTATCCACCCATCCTGCAATTGCGTTCACGTCTTCGTGGTGCGGCATTTTTTCTGTCAGGCAGTGCATACATTTGGGTTTGCTACTTTCTGGTTTTACAGTAGGATCTTTAGCGGTGAGTTTTTAGAATTGCATTTTATATAAATTGCGTTTTATATTTGTAACTTGTATCTATTTATATTGTGTGTGTATATATTGTTACGACCCACACCCGCCATTTATTTAGTGATTAATGGGCGTGGTGGATGTATGAAATTAGTTAAGTATTAATTATGTTCGAGGCTTGATTGGAGTTTAAAAGTGTAAACAGCAGAGAAAGTTTTATCTGGGGATTATCTGGGTGGTCTAGAGTTCCTAGCGCGCTGTCAGGTCGTAAATATCAGGGCGCAGCTGACGGCCAGTCTAAACAGGGAAGGAGTTACGTATCGAAGAGGGACAGTTTTAGAAATGGATGAAGATGGGGGACAAAAGGTTTAGCGAATAATCGTAAATTCGTCGATTGTTTGGGGCATTTTCGAGAACAATTGCTCTCTGTGTGGTCCGTGTAGAAAAATAAGATTTCGCACTTAGCGTGAAAATAAGGAAGAAAGTTTAGTTGTCTGTACGCTCTCCGATGTGAAAGGCTGGATGCCTTGGATCTGCTATATGAATTGGGATAAATGAAGCAGATAATCTCCCTGCATTTGGTAAGAAACTGACAAGTGAGACAACTCGGGTAGCTGGAGATGCCAGTTTGCCATAAAGACAGCGGAATGCGTAGATCCGCGTGATAAAGCAGCAATTTCTAGGCTGGAGCCTAATGGAAATTAGCGACTGGTTGGCCCAATGAAAGCAAAGTTACAGAGGAATAAAGAAGTCTGCGAGTGGACAGTGGTCATTCCAATGATAGGCGAAGCTCGGGTTCGAATGACAACCACTGCAGTGTGGAATCATCATCCCTATTCATCCCCTACTGTGCAGGAGGTGAAGAGTCGCGCTTATCATACGAGGCGAAGCGAGGCTCCCTCAACAAACACCTGGATGTGTGTGTGTGTGTGTGTGTGTGTATGAGTACGGTAGCGCTAGGAAACGCGGCTCCTGCAATGAAATCTTCCATGTAAAAAGGGAGGTGTGTATCTCTTTACTGGTGCAATAAAAGTTTGGATACATTCTTGACAGCATCCATGTAAGTAGAAACATTTTGTTTTTATTGTTACATCTGCTACGCAATTTAGTTGAGGAACTGAACTAATATATTGCAAGAACTGAACTGAGAAATAGCAAGACTGAACTGTGGAATTTAAGTTCATTAAAACTATCTCGCGGGAACTGATTTAGGTCAAAGTTGACCCAATACTTATGTTCAGAAGACAGCTAAATTTTATTCGTATATGTGCCATTGTTATATTTTTGTAGCCAATTAAATATTTGTTTAGGCAATCAGCGAAGTCATAGAACACATTATTTATGTGTACGCAGGTGATTGGTTCAGATTGTTTAAGTGTATGCCCATATAATACAGTTTTCGCGCCAAGAACTACGTCGAAGGATCTCAGAGAAAAAATATACTAATTGCTCAGCTACGGTTGTTAAATTGATTGACCGCAGTGGGATAATGACCCATAACATTTTGGTGGAGAGCGGTGAATGCTTAACCTAGCTCGGCCCGGTAACGTAACTTTTTCGGGGTCAACGGTGGGATAACGACCCACGAGATTGCAACAATATGTACTTTCAAAAACATTAATAAACACATCAAAGAATCGAAAATTAAAAACCCAATTAAAAAATTGAAAAATTGAATAATTGAATTGAATAACTGAAAAATCTAGCTTAGGGGATACTCGAGCGACTTTAGTTATTTACAGGTCTTTGCTCGATTCGAAAGGTCACCCAATACGCTAATATCCCCTTGATGAGAATAGTGCACATCAGCCTATTGGGATAGGTAAACGCACTTACATTGTTACTTGGGTTCTATTCAGAGTTTTTGTATTACCAAATTTTACTCTTAGCTTAATGTTCTTTCTGTTTTTCAGTTCTCATGTTCATTTTCATAAAGTTCTCAATTAGTATGTCTCAATACGGAATGTCAATAGTTTGGAAGGAATTTCTATTTGGCACTTCATTCAAACACTGTGTGTGTGTGTGTGTGTGTGTGTGTGTGTGTGTGTGTGTGTGTGTGTGTGTGTGTGTGTGTGTGTGTGTGTGTGTGTGTTTTCTTAATATTATATGTTATAAAATTAATATTGAAATGCAATATGGTCAAATGTAACCCCATAACGAAAAATAAATGAAATGAAAGAGACTAGAAGAAAAGATGAGCAAATGATTGTCATAAATAATAGGCACCTCTTATATCACTCTCGGTAACCCTCTCCCCCCACAAACATAAATGTCAACAGAAAAAGATTTCAGTGAGGATTGGAGAATTAATCTCACATCAATAAACGGATTACGACTTAAGGACCATCGAAGTAGATGAGCTGCCGTTAGCATATCGTGACGTACCTACTTCAGAAGTGACGCACATATCAAAACGGCAAGCTGCAGCTATAAGACTACGCTGGCGTAGTTCAGTCGGTAGAACATCCTGCTACGGAGCAGGAAGACGTGTTTCGAATCGCACCACTAGCAGAGAAAGGGCTTGTGTATTCACATTAGCGTCCGAATGTGAAATGAATCTTCCGGTAGTGAGGTTCGAAAAAAATGTATGATGATCCTACCACATATCGTCTGGATTTAATAAAAATTCCGTCTTCTTCTACAGAGATCTCCTTCAACCATGGTTTTTCGGCTGAACCGAAATACTGCGATTTCGTGGTCATGACTTTCTCAAGGATGGGGGTGAGGGGGGTGACGTAGTACCTCAGAGGTGACTCACACGTCAAAACGGCAAGTTACAGCGATAAGCCGTTGCCGGTGTAGTTCAATCGGTAGAATGTCCGACTCCGGAGAAGGGTGATTCGAATTCTATTACCGGCAGAGAAAGGGCAAATTCTATATAATGTGACGTAGAAAAGATTGATAGATTTTCTGAAAACCTAGAACGACTCTTTGATAATAAGAAGGACCATTTCAACACAATTTTGCGGGCAATTTTAATGACATGATAGGGAAGTCCGATATGGTGGTAAATTCATTGGTCAATTTGATCGAGAATTAAGAAACAGAAGACGCGAAACATTAGTTGAATTCACTGAAAAGCACCAGTTCTATGTACCAGAATGAAAACTTTCTTCAAAAAAAGGGAAATCACTTGGAGGAACACAAAGAGTAATATTTTTAATGACATTAATTTCATTCTGTCTGATACTAAAAATATTGGGAATGATATTAATCTTACGAAACGGTTTAACACCGACAGTGAAAATCGATTGGTTAGAGCTAAGATATTATTAATTATGGACTTTAAGAGAAAAAAGTTTTTTAAGCCCCCCCCCCCTCACATTATAAATTATTCTCTAGGGATGGGCTCACGTTCGGAAACGATGTGTTGAAGAAGTAAAAGTCTTTAACAGTAATCTTCAAGCAGCAAACCTGAAATCAACTGAAAATGCAACAAAGGGGAGATAGGTTATAAAAGAGGCAGAGAAAATTTTCAAAGGAACAGGGAAACTTCTCAGACAGAGACGTAACATGATACGGGTTAATATCTATTTCAAGAATTATGAAAACGCAAATTTGTCGGTTACTGACATCGAACCCGCGTCTCCTCGTTCCGAAGTGAATTGATCTAACCAACTAAACTACACCGACGAAATGTATTGCTGTAGATTGTTCGTCTTGACACGTGCTTCATCTATGTAGTACGTCACATTATCTCAGAAATTCTGTCAATACACGATCTCGAAAAGACAGCACATCGATCGACTGACGTTGGTTACAGGTTAAAAATGGTTTTTAGTTAAAACACATATGTACAAATTAAAATATATTTTCAAGATCTTTCGAACAATCATATTGTCCATTATTTGTACCACTGAATTTGAGGACCTTTGTACTCTACCATTTTTGGACTTTCAGTTAAAACGTGGCCCAAATTCTAATAAACTTGATTTTTCCGTGTACAGAAAACTCACCTACTTGCCTATACTTATACCTAGCAGTTTAGCCCACCCAATCAGATACAAAATGGCAGCTTTGAACTTCTTGATACGCCGATCATATACCCTATTCTTCAACTATCAGACTCCGAAAAATTGAACTTGCTAAAATTACTGACATAGCTACTAGTATTTTTTATGGGTACTCTACGTCATGTGTACGGCAACTGATAAAACCCATTCAGCGTGCGAGATCTACAACCTGATCAGTGAACCTAACAATACGAAGTACATTGGTTCTATCGCTAATTTCCCACCAGTGGCATCAATACTTACAAATACTTGCAAAAAATTTTATTTCGCATTTGGTGAGACTAATCACAACCTGTTCTCCTTGGTAAAAAGTGATCGTGACTCTGTCCCTAACCTTCAAAGGAGTGGTATCTGCTGCATACCGATAAAAAACCAAGATCCTGCGCAAGAAGGTCTTGTATACATCGGATCTACACTTCGATCGCTGGAAGCCAGAATTAAAGAACACAAAAAGAACATCAGAAGTGGAAGCTCCTCTACGGCATTATTAAGATTAATTCAGCTTGGCACTTACTCCCCCACGTGGGAAGATGCATATATCCTTTTGACCTTGGGGACTAAGAGACAGACTATATTTGCAGAAAGCTTGTACATATATAACTTTCACGATCGCTGTTGTAACGACGAACTGCCTACGGCTATTCCTCCAGCCTGGATACCTCTTATCTTTTGAGCACTTTGTCAGAGCCTTGCACTTTACTTTCACCCTTACCACATGTAAACCACAAATGTTTATCATTTGTCTAACTTCATGAGTCTGGGCCGCGGGTGGCCTAGTGGGCAACGTTCGTGACTGCCACGGAAAGGGCCTCAGGTTCGATCCATTAAATATCCGCCGTGCGTCGGATGGGCAAGTTAAGCCATCGGACCCCGGGTACTGGCCCCCCGGTAATAAATAAGGGCGTCTTCCTCCCCCTTTCTACTTCGCTTTCGTGTTACTTTCCTATCGGGCGCTCTAGCCCAAATCTCCTAGTTTCTTGTTTCTAAGGGTTGTTTAAGACCTGGGGTCAGACACTCTCTTCCTAAATTCCTCTAAATATGATCTGATCTAGTCTGAGCAATTGCTAATGCCCATGACCACAACACTCTGACTTGTATATATAAGGCTTCGTCCGCCCCGTTTCATTCTTTTAACTGATTCACCTGATGATGGACAATATGATTGTTCGAAAGACCTTGAAAATATATTTTAATTTGTACATATGTGTTTTAACTAAAACCCTTTTTTTAACCTGTGACCAACGTCAGTTGATCGCTGTGTTGTCTTTTTGAGATCGTGTGTTGACAGAATTTCTGAATTGTAACCATTTTATGTATGCACGAATAATTGTTGCCCAGTACATTATCTCACTCTTCATTTTATTTTATTTTTGTTTAAAGCGAGGAAATTTTTTTGCATTAATTCCAGACGATGTGTGGAACGAACATCACACATTTTTCGAACAACCCAACGGCCGGGACGTTCATTTGACGTTCAAGCGCCAATAAGAAAACAAAAATTTGCCGGTGACGATTCGAAGTCGCGCCCCTGCCCCCGAACTGAGTTGTACTATTAGACTAAACTACACCGACGGAATGTGTCACTGCAGATTTGTCGTCTTGATACGTGCTTCACCACTGTAGTACGTCACAGAATTAAATAGAACAATTTGAAAGATGCAGGACAGTTAAGAAAAAAATGAAACAAGAAATTAAAGCCTACTAGACAAAACCCGTCGGAATGGACGGTTAGTTTCTTTTTTGAGAAGGATAAACTCATATGAAACAACAAATGCAAACTTTATTTGATTGACAAATTCATTCAACCACTTCAGTAAAGACAATAGTCCAGGTTCGTGTTTTTTTTGGCTGAAGGTTTAACAACCACCGCGAGCAGCTCAATGGGCTAAGCAGTCGCTCGCCCCTAGTTTAGGGTCACTGGTTCCAGGGAAGGGAGACAGCCAGTGCCGTAAGACAAATACAACATCCGTGCCTCACCGGGATTCGAACCCGGACCCTTCACGAACGAATGATCATAAGCCAGCGCTTAGACCACTGCGCCACCGGGGCGGCCAGGTTCGTGATGAGCATCACGACTGCACCCTTTTTCAGTCGTAGAATGTAAGGCGGAAGTCCACTCATGTCGATCGTGTGCAAAAATTCAACCGGATAGCGCACTCTTTCACTCTCATCTTCAGTCACGACTGTGTTTGTAAATGTTATTGAAATGTGATTCGCGTTACGAATACTCTTCATTCTCTCTTGTCTGAGACATAGTTGCGACCCATTGATCACTCATGCCTTCCAGTAAGGCTCTTACGTTTTCTTTTTTTTTTTTTTTTTTTTTTTTCTGTGGGAGAGACATTCTCTTAAGGGTAATAAGTATGCAATAAAGTATTTACTTACGTTAGGACTGATCATAGAACACCATGCACACACCAAGTCTGACACTGAACTGAGCGCCTGATGTAGATAAGGGCCACACTCTTCTCCCATAGACTTTACATGGTAAATTTGCCCCCCTCCCCGCTAGAACCGTTGCTCCAATCTCACCATTCTCTTCGACTGGCATATCTACACAGTAAGACCTTTATTTTGATACCTAAACCATATTTTTGCGTTCATCCGTTCTCTCAAAATAAGTCTCACACTAAAAAACCTTACAGAATGAATATACACAGTAGATGGTGCAACTCAATATGTACATTCTAAATATTTTCACTAACAATGGTCAACGGAATGTTTATTTACATCTTTACATAATGGAAAACTTCTTAACTACGTGAATAAACTGGATCGTATGAATATTAAATTGCATATATAAATCACACAGCCCCAACGGCATAACGCGAGCAGGTCTTCGAGAGTGTTCGCTGTTCCGATGAGAAGAACTTTGATACGAATACCTGCTAGCGTTGCTTTGCGAAACGGTTCGCTCAGAAAAGAGAAGACTTCGGTCTTTGGACTATCTCAATCCCTCCGTTCTTCCGCCTTCAACAGCGCGAGTCAACCTTAGGCGATCGAATGTCAACCGAACGCTTCTCCCATAGACTTTACATGGGAACTTTGTCGCCCCCACAACGCCCGAACCGTTACCCCAATCGCTGAAAATTTACAGTAAGTTATTTGTAGTTATTTGCTCTAAAATTCAAAACATAGATACTCCTTCAAAAATTGGAACAGATTAATACAACTCTCATTGTTGTAGAAAAATAAGATGAAGAACAATAACTAACGATCGATTTTTGTACTTATTTTTGAAATGAATTTTTTCACATCAATAATTATCTTTCTTTATTCTGGATCCGCTTTTTATCACGGCATCAAAATCGCACTTCTTTTCTTCACTTTCTATGCTTAAAACCGCTAAAGATGATAAACGATCTTGGGTAATGGTTGATCTTAAATATGTTTAATCATTTTTTTTTATTTTGTTGCCAGGTAAGTTATCTTTCGGAACATGCAGTGGTTCCCGGTACAATAAAAAATACCAGTAAAGCGATCATCAAGTTCAGAAAAATATCATTGTAATTGCAATCAACCATGTATTGAAGATCGTTAGGACTTTTTTCGTTGTTCACTAGGAGATTTTGTGATATTTAATTTTTTGTTTTTCCCCAGAAGATTTTGCTTTTGATTTTGTAAACCACCTAAAAGATCACCTGATACGTCAGCACTGAGTTTTAATGAATTCTCTGGCCGATGTTAATATATAGCTTCAATAGGATGGCAGCTCATTGGAGTATAAAATGTGTACTTAATCTGCGCTCTGATTTAATCAACCAAAGTTTGATATCTAACTGAGCAAGTAAAGTGTTTAATGGAGATCATAATTTTAATGGGCAGTCCAGCAAACTTGTCCTCGTTAAGTTTATTTAGTTTTTTTTTTTCTTTTTTATACTAAATCGTAACAACTAAATTTTTATAGTTTTCTTCAATCCAGGTGTATTCCTCCATCTTTTTCTAATAAACATTTTTAATGGACAGTTGGATAATACTTTAGAAGAAATTTGAGACCCCTTCGCAGTGAGGCCCCGGTGCATTGAAGACTCTGCGTCCCCCTTCCGTGCCCCTGATCGAGAAAAAGTGTTATTTCTAAAATCTTTGTATTACCTTCCAAGAGTAGAAATGTCGTACTCAGATTTCCAGGGTCACTTGTCCCTCCGCATATGGGCGCCCGTGGTTGGAATTAAATAATTTCTGAGTTTTGGGAAGGGTCAGAATTCGAATAAGGTTTCAAAGCAAATGACTGTGCTTTAAACATCCGTACGCAGCAAGTTAGAAATGAATTCCGAGCGCTAACCGAAAAATAAAAAAAACATTGGCCATTGCTCACACCATTGTGGATCACATTATCTACCCCCCTAAAATACCGCCTTCGAGAAGAAGAAGGGAATGCCGGATGATTCTGAGGAAGGTGGGGTGAAGAAAGAAAGAAAGGTGGTCATTGCGAAACCTTAGCGTTCTGTCACGAGGTCCTACTCAGAAGGATCTCCAGCTTCATTGTTGTAATGCCGTGTCCGGCAACTCCTCAAACGTGAAACACTTTGTGGGAACCATCTGTTTCGGGTTTCAAAGGCTCGTCAGGGGGTCGGCACGAAGAGGGAAAAGTAGGGCTTTCGGAATCCGGCACTTCGTTGGGTTCAAATATCTAACATTTCACATTACATAAGGGAGGTCACAGTGAGCAGCAACATTTCAAAAACACAATTAGTTTAAAAACATAAGAACGGACGCATATTAATTAGTTATTTCACGTATTCAATCATGCAACCGTTCCAGTGATTCACAAAGTAATTCATGCATTAGAAAAAAAAGAGAGAGAGAGAGAAAAAAGCATTTAGCTACTGCAAGAGCTATGTGCAGCTTGCAGCGCAATCATTAACAGTTACAGGATACAATACAATACACTTAAATCGTATGATGTCAAATCAGGAACACATGGTGGATTTTCAAAAGCTTTCAGTTTTCCTGTTTCCCAGTCGTTCTTATGTTCTGAATTTTGATACATGAAGAACTTTTAAACCACAGCCAAGGGCGGATTTACAGGGAAGCCCAGGAATTCTAGGTGCGGGGCCCCGTAACGCTGAAGAGACTCAACTATAACGATTTTTTCATTTTGCCTTTCTCTTTCTCTCTCTGTATAAAAATATATCATCATCATCATCATCATCATTGTCAACCATTATCAATCCACTGCTGGACGAAGGTCTCCCCAAGTTTCCTCCACAACGGTCTGTCTTGTGCCAGTCTCCTCCATGTCACCCCTGCATACTTTCGAATTTCATCCACCCATCTCCCATGTGGTCTTCTTCTGGGTCTTTTCCTGTCCCTTGGAATCCAATCTAAAATTTCGGCTGCCCATCGATGATCTGTCCTTCTGGCAGTATGTCCAGCCCATTGCCATTTCAGGGATTTAACTCTGATCATGATGTCTTCCACTCTTGTCATTTTTCGGATCCACGAGTTCCTCTTCTTATCTCTCCTGGTTACACCAAGTATGCACCTCTCCATGCTACTTTGAGTTGTCTGCAGCCTTTGCATGTCTCTTTTAGTTAAGGTCCACGTCTCTGCACCATACGTAAGCACTGGAAGGATGCATTGATCAAACACTTTTCTTTTAAGACATAATGGCATATTGCTCTTGAAAATTATGCTGTTTCTTCCAAAAGCTCTCCAGGCAAGTTTTGTACGCCGATTAATTTCTTCACCAATGTGACCCTCACTTGATATCTGCTGTCCAAGATAAACGTATGTATCTGTTATCTCCAGCTTTTCTCCATCAATCGATAAATCTTCATTTCTTGTAAAAGCATTGAACATCACTTTTGCAACTAGCCCATCAGAGCTGCAGAGTATGATATCATCATCATCATCATTGTCAACCATTATCAATCCACTGCTGGACGAAGGTCTCCCCAAGTTTCCTCCACAACGGTCTGTCTTGTGCCAGTCTCCTCCATGTCACTCCCGCATATTTACGAATTTCATCCACCCATCTCCCATGTGGTCTTCTTCTGGGTCTTTTCCTGTCCCTTGGAATCCAATCTAAAATCTCGGCTGTCCATCTATGGTCTGTCCTTCTGGCAGTATGTCCAGCCCATTGCCATTTCAGGGATTTAACTCTGATCATGATGTCTTCCACTCTCGTCATTTTTCGGATCCACGAGTTCCTCTTCTTATCTCTCCTGGTTATACCAAGCATGCACCTCTCCATGCTTCTTTGAGTTGTCTGCAGCCTTTGTATGTCTCTTTTAGTTAAGGTCCACGTCTCTGCACCATACGTAAGCACTGGAAGGATGCATTGATCAAACACTTTTCTTTTAAGACATAATGGCATATTGCTCTTGAAAATTATGCTGTTTCTTCCAAAAGCTCTCCAGGCAAGTTTTGTACGCCGATTAATTTCTTCATCAATGTGACCCTCACTTGATATCTGCTGTCCAAGATAAACGTACGTATCTGTTATCTCCAGCTTTTCTCCATCAATCGATAAATCTTCATTTCTTGTAAAAGCATTGAACATCACTTTTGTCTTCTGAAAGTTCATTTTTAATCCCACTTCTTTACTCTTGTCAGCAAGTTCCTGGATCATACTCTGCAGCTCTGATGGGGTAGTTGCAAAAATGACTACGTCATCAGCAAAACGAAGGTGGGTGAGATAATCTCCATTAATCTTTATCCCTTTATTTTCCCAGTTCAGTGATTGAAAGACATTTTCCAATGTGGCATTAAAGAGCTTCGGAGATATGGTGTCACCTTGTCTCACTCCCTTTCCAATTTTTATGTGTGTTGTATTTTCAAACAGCCGAATCTTTGCACTTGCATTTTCATAGATGTTATTAATAATATTAATGTATGCATCTTCAATACCGCAGGATTTCAGAGCCGTGGTAACTGCTGATGGTTTCACCGAATCAAAGGCTTTTTCATAATCGACAAAAGCCATGCACAATGGAAGTTCATATTCCCTCGCTCTTTCAATTAGTTCTCTCAGTACGTGGATATGATCTATTGTGCTGTAGCCACTCCTGAATCCAGCTTGTTCTCTCGGTTGAGCCATGTCCAGTGTTACCTTCAAGCGGTGTGAAAGAACTTTAGTGAAGATTTTATAAACCACTGATAGGAGGCTGATAGGTCTGTAGTTCCTGAGATCCTCAATGTCACCTTTTTTATGTAGCAGGATCATTGTAGCATTGTTCCAATCCTCAGGAATCTTCCCTTCATTAAGGCATCGAGTAAAAATTTGGGCGAGTACTGTTTCAATTTCTCCACTTGCTTCTTGTATGATGTCTATAGTAATTCCATCTTCTCCTGGAGCTTTCCCCCGCTTCATGTTCTTCATTGCATGAGCAACTTCTGCTGGGAGGACTGGAAGAACTCTGGTACCTTTCATGATGTCTGGAGTGCATATATCATCCCTTTCATATAGTTTGGAGTAGAAATCTTTCACTCTTGTCAAAATTTCGCCTCTATTTCTTGTTATAGAACCATCTTCTTTTCTCAGAGCCATAATCTGTTTTCTTCCCTTACTGAGATGTCCCTTTGCTATCTTTAGGCTTTGGTTGTTTTCAATTGCTTTCCTCACTAGCTCACAGTTGAATTTCCTTACGTCTTCAGTGATACTTTTTCGTGCTGTCTTGCATAGCTCTATATATTCCACTTTGGAAGTCACATCTTCTTTAGTTGTCCTCATCTCTCTTCTTTTTTGCATCAACATTTTGGTTTTTCCTGATAATTTGTTTACATGCAACTTGTTCTTAGACCCAGCTAATTTTGTTGCTGTTTCCATAAGAGCTTTGGTTACTTTTCTGTTAACTTCAGAAATATCCACTTCTTCCGATGTTAGGCCTTCTAAAGCAGAGAATCTGTTCTTCAGTTCCAACTTGAAAGTATTATGGTGTTTTTTAAGGTTGGTTATGTCAATACATTTTGTTTGTCTTATGAGCTTGCCACGTTCCAGTTTAGTGTTGAGGTGCATCTTACATCTCACCAATCTATGGTCACTACCTGTGTTGAACTTGTTTAGCACACTGCAGTCTTCGATGACGAATTTTTTGTTACACATAATAAAATCAATTTCACTTGTCGTCCCAATTGGATGTCTCCATGTCCATTTCCTGTGTGGCTTTTTCTTGAAAAAGGAATTCAAGATGAAAAATCCTTCTGCCTCTGCAAACTCAACGAGAGTATTTCCACGCTGGTTTCTGTTGCCGTGACCGAATTTACCTACTGAAGTTTCATTCTGTTGCCGGTGCCCTATTTTTGCATTGAAATCTCCCATAATTATCTTCAAGTGCTGCTTACCTTTATTATTTAGATGACGAATTTCCTCATAAAATTCTTCAATTTCTTCTTCAGGATGACTTGTGGTGGGTGCATAAGTTTGAATAATCTGAGCCTGGTATCTTCTCGATACTTGGATAACGAGTCGTGCAGCTCTGTCAGAGGAACTTTCAACTTCTACCACTTTATCCTTCAGTTTCTTGTTTATTATAAATCCAACACCACTAGTTCTGCCAGTATCTGTCCCACGATAATAGAAGAGATGTCCACTTTTCAGTTCAATGAGATCTTCTCCTTTTCTCCTTACCTCACTCAGCCCGACGATGTCCCACTTGATCCTTTGTAGTTCCTCTTCCAATTCAAGAAGCCTTGAATCAGAAGATAGGGAGCGTCCGTTGTACGTTGCCAAGGTCAGCATCAAATGGCAGCCTAGTCCGGTCCTCCGGGGATTCTTAGCACCCTCTGCCTTCATGTCGCACTGGCCGCTGCCTTGGCCAGGTACATTCCAGCTGCCGGAGACTGAGGGCCAAGATTTAAGTTGTAGAGTCATTTTGGAGGTGTTTGGCCATAACTCACCACGCTGGCCAAGCGGGTTGGTGAGTGTGGGATAGCATTTCCTCTGATCCCGATGGTATAGTTATACCGCTATTTGCGGTCGTCAGAGCCCCTTTAGTGGGAACAGGATGCACCACGAGAAGGCGGGGTTGACATTTGTCAAGGAGAGGCTGTGATGTTACGCATCACCTGACCTTACATCCCAGTATGATATATATATATATATATAGCTAGGGGTAGAATTACTGTTTTAGGTTTCGAGAGCATCACTCCACCCGAAGTATGCCATCTACAAGTACCGATCCACTAACTTCAATGCAGGTTGATGAGGAATCACATTTCGAAAATACACTGCTGGCCACCTAAAATGCAACACCAAGAAGGACACGAGATAGCAAAGCCAGATTTACTGGACACATAACAACAGATACAAAGATGAAACGATTGAGCTTACAGGCCCGTGCGACTTGCGGAACACGCTCACATCAATAGTTCGTGTGGCCCCCATGGCTGGCAATAACGGCCGCTACACGCCGCGGCATCGAAAGAAAGAGGCTTTGGATGTGGGCTTGGGGTATGTCGGTCCAGGCTCCTTCCACACGTTGCCACAGTTAATCAGGCGTAGCCGCGGGTGGTGCCTGCCGGGCCACTCGGTTGCCGATCAGCGACCAGACGTGTTCGATGGGCGACATATCGGGAGAACAGGCGGGCCACGTCAGCAGTGAAACCTGGTGGGCCGTGAAGAATTGTTGCACGATGCGTTCCACGTGCGGGCGCGCATTGTCCTGTTGAAACGCGGCCGCTGGCAGGTCCTGCAGGTAAGGCAGGACTACAGGCTCCAAAATATCGGAGATGTAGCGGTGGCTGTTGAGTATACCAGCGATGCGTACCAGAGGGGTGCAGGTGTCATATCCAATTGCGCCCCAAACCATAACGCCGGGCGACGTACCGGTATGGCGATGCATAATGCAGGCGTCATACCGTCTCTCGCCGCGGTGCCGCCACACGTGGATCCGAACATCGTGGTGTTGCAGGAAGAAGCGTGATTCGTCGGAGAAGACAATGTCGTTCCATTCCGTAGTCCATGTGAGGCGTTCAACAGCCCACTGCCGCCGCACTCGCCGGTGGTGTAACGTCAATGGTAATCGGAGCAATTGCCGCCGTGCGACAAGTCCCAGCTCCTGCAGACGACGTCGAACGGTACGTGCTAACACAGGTTGCTGCGCAACACACCCTAATTCCTGCGCTAACGTTCGTGATGTGGCGGTGCGAGCCGTCTATGCCCGCCGCACAACATGCCGGTCCTCTCGTTCGGTGGTGTGCTGCGGCTGCGGCAATCACTCACGTCGGTCCATCCGTCCCTCCTGCACCCACCGAATCCATACTCGCCTCACTTTGGCTGGATGTCGTCCCACACGGGCGCCGATGTCTCGGTACGATAAACCGCTGTCGCGATAAGCCACTATTCGTCCTCTGTCAAACTCCGAAGTGTGCTGGAATGACTGCCGTATTCTGCGACGAGGCATCAGGAAGCTTCCCCGCACAGGTCCGGCAGCACAACACACTTCGACTACTTACACCTCGCCTTCTGTGCAGACTTCTTATAGTGCTTCTCGGTCGCGTGCCGGGCGCACCTGATTTGCATATGCCCTGCAATGCTAATCGTTTGCATGTACTCTCGCGGGCGACGCATGATGCGAATTTTAGGCCAATCCGATGCTTCCTTCTTGGTGTTGCATTTTGGGTGGCCAGCAGTGTAATATTGCCTAATGCTGCACTACAACTGAGCTTAGCAATTGCGGTGTTATTTCTGGCCAATTTTCTTACAATGCAATGAACATTTTGTTCTTCAATTCGGTGTTTAATATACAAACGACTCATTTCCCCATGTTTGCTTTAAAATTTATTTTTCGCCATTCAGTTCAGTTTAAAAGAAGAGCACAAAACTGTTACCATACTAGCACAGAAATGGCATTAGGAAAGCTGGGTTTACGAGACACTGGAAGAGATTTCATGAATGTTTGGACTCATTAAGAGAACTCTCAGTGGGGTACAATCTGATGACATGCGACAACATATCCCACACCGCATTGACGATGAATGTCAATTGAAATAGCAACATAAACGAACCACACACAACATTTTAAATGCTAGCACTGCGCTTCAGTGACCATCTTTACAAAAGTTTTAACTTTCCCTTCTTTTAAGGGTTATGGGACCCGATTCAACCTCCTGCCTCCGGTCCAAAAATCTGAAGATACACCATTGCTTAGAACGATATCGCAGGTCCTCCCTTTCCGCCCCCCCCCTCGTGGACAAGCATCTCCTTGGATGTGATTTGGCAACTTACTGAGTCCATTCCACAATGAACTGCAGAAGTTCTGCTTGCCAAAGTTGACCCACAAATTACTGAGTAACTGGTAATCATTTTTGTTAACCGAGTTTATAGGCACTCAGTTAACAAAAATTAACAAAGGATTCTGACCAACAGTCATCATTTCAAGTTAGAAACAGAGCTCTCGGGAAAAATTAAAGGTTTTACAATAGTTACGGTTTCAAATTTTTTGATGTGTGAAGAGTGTTCAAAATGGCCCTCGGCAGAGCCAAACCACATTGGTCCAACGATATAACTTGTTCAGTATCCATTCTTTCAAAGGTGCGTTTCATCTAGTACACATTTGCAGCGGAGTGCTTGATCCAGCTTCCATTCATCCAATTCGTTCAGTAGTAGTGATTCATCTTTTTTCCGGCGGTGTATGCTTTTGTCTTTGGCCTGAGTCGGGATGTTTAATATTGAACGTCGATATTTTGTGTGTGCATGTGCTTACGTTGTGTGCGTGTTCGCGTACGAGGTCCAGAGTAGGAAAGGGCATGCGCCGTAAGACCAGCCCAGCAGCTCGAATAGCAAAGTTCACAGCACAGATCTCCTGATGAATGATGCAATGGAAGATTGGCACACCGACTTTCTCTTTTTACTTGAGTAAACTACTGAAATCTCTTTTCCTTTAATTGTAGGTGCTCTATCTGTTGTAAATAAACTGAGCTCCTCTGTGTCTAAACCAAAACCCCTAAAATTCCTTATCAGAGCTTCCAGTACATCATAACCTCGAGTGTGGTATTTACGTTTGGTCAAAGCTAGCAATTCTTTCTAGCTGTGAATCTGGATTAGACTGAAGACTTAATAGTTTTTACTCTCCAGTCTAATCCAGATTTACAGCTGTACTGTCTCTCTGATGTCTGTGGGCTCACCACTAACTGCTAATCTAAATGCCAGGCAGAAGATCAGGTCCTCCTGCAGTTAGTTGATCTTCAATGTTCTCAGCCAAATCTACAGTTTTTAGCTGATGTTTGTCGACTCATGGTACCATCTTTACACCTTCGGTCAATTTTTGTTTTTTATTCAAACCAAACGCAAGTGCTTCCAGTAATGTTCATTGGGCCTCTTTGAATATTTCGGCATCCAAAAATTACTCTTTTTGTTGTCTTGTGAAGATCCAAGCACATTTGAGAGTGACAGCTTGAACGGAGTCATATCAACTCGTTCTATAAATTTTTCCATTCGTTCCTTCTGCGCATTTAACGCAGTTTTTATCGAATTTATTTCCTGCTTTCTTTTTTACAGATTTGGGCCGAAATCTCTTCTTAATTTCCTTACGATTTGAGTCAAAACGGCGTTTCACGTTGTATTTCTTATCAACAGACAGAACCGTGTTTCAAAGTAGATAGTACGGCTCAGTCATCTTCTCTGTAGAAAAAAAAAAAAAAGACCAGAAAAAAACTCTATTTGCTGTTCGGGACTGATTCAATGATTCTCGGTTTCCAAAGTTCGGATCTTCTTCAGCGGTTCTTGACCACTTCTGGCATGCTGCTCTATAGTGTGAGATTCCAGAGGATTTGTTCTTCTTAGCCATTTATCTACTGTAAAGGTACACATCAAAGCCCTAGAAAGTTTACGGATGGTTAAAACTCCCAGCTGGGTCCTGTTGAGTGTGAAAAACACCCCTTCTGGGACACTTTCTGACGGTGATGAAGATAAGAAATCAAAAAGCATTCAACGTTTTTTTAAAAAAAAGGTAAAATTTAAACATAATCTTACTCTTCTTAACATCCCCTGAATATTTTGAGGAATAAATGCGTAATATACGAAGCTTCACGTCACCCACCCCATCTTAATTACGTAATATGGTAATTCCGACCACAGGGGAATAGAGACAGAGGGCAAACTTTCGTGTTTAAGAGAGCGCCCTAGTGGTTGGACATGAAACTACGATAGCGTCTGTCACATGATACGGTACCGGTGGCTATATAAGAGCACCGCGGTGAGAGTTGCCTAGTTGGGCCGCGGGTGGCCTAGTGGGCAACGTTCGTGACTGCTACGGAAAGGACTTCAGGTTCGATCCCAGCAGGCACGAACGCTCGATCCACTAAATATCCGCCATCCGTCGGATGGGCACGTTAAGCCGTCGGACCCCAGGTACTGCCACCCCCCGGTAATAAATAAGGGCGTATTCCTCCCCCTTTCTACTTCCTTCGGTTCCGTGTCACTTTTCTATTGGGCTCTCTAGCCAAAATCTCCTAGCTTCCTATTTCTAAGGGTTGTTTAAGACCTGGGGTCAGACACTCCCTTCCTAAAATCCTCTACATATGATCTGATCTGATCTGAGTTGCCTATAGTGAGGGGCCGTGGATGGCCTGGTGGTCAACATTCGTGACTGCCATGGAGGAATCTTAGGTTCGATCCCGGACAGATACGAACGCTCAAACCACTAAATATCCACCTTGCGTCGGATGGGCACTTTAAGCCGTCGGACCCCGGGTACTGGCACCCCGGTAATAAATAAGGGCGTCTTCCTCCCCCTTTTTACCTCGCTTCCGTGTCACTTTCCTATCGGATCGCTCCTGTAGCCCAAATCTCCTAGTTTCCTGTTTCTAAGGTTGTTTGAAACCTGGGGTCAGAGACTCCCTTCCTAAAATCCTCTACCTATGATCTGATCTGATCTGAGTTGCCTATAGTGAGGGGCCGCGGATGGCTCGGTAGTCAACGTTCGTGACTGCGAGCATGGAGAAATCTTAGGTTCGATCCCGGACAGGTACGAACGCTCGAAGCACTAAATATTCGCCGTGCGTCTGATGGGCACTTTAAGCCGTCGGACCCCGGGTACTGGCCCCAGGTAACAATCTGTTATCAACGTTTTTCGTGTTTTGTTGTAAAATAATTAATAAAAGTTTTTAACTAATTATTTGTTGAACACATAACAAAATAAACCGAATCTGACTTACAGAAATTAAGGGCCAGGATCAAAAGAATCAGCAACTTATTAAAGATTCTCCAACTTTATTTTCCGCAAATATTAGCGACGAACATGAAGCAGAAGCGAGGCCACAAATACGCTTTGTTTTTGCATAGTTTTCAGTTGACAATCGTAAATCGTTAACCATCAGGTTATTCTAACAGTTAGTTCAAAGACTTTAACAAACATAATAATCTCCACAATACTGTATATCTATATATTGTCTACGCACATTTTACACGTTTTTGATCTCTCCACCTTCAATACTCTCTCCATAGCTTTTATTTTCATTCGACTCATTGCCATTAAGCCTTGCCAAAACATACAAGTTCTTCGGGGAAGCAATGTGCCATTCAATAGGAAAATCTTTAACCAAGAAGTTACAAAAGTCACATACCAAAACAGAAACTCAAAAAGAAAGTTAAATTAGAGATATGCGTCACAATATATAAAGTGACGCTGTCTTAGATGCACAGGGGAGTTATTAATCATGCCCCCACCCCCAAAAGAAACCAACAACAACAAAAATTAAAAAGACATTCACTTACATGCGGCTTTGTAGAACTGAATTCCGTCACAGTGCATCAATTAAACGTAATATTTAGGTTTTCCGAAATTATAGGATCTGATTGTGTGTTTTTTTTTTTTTTTTTTTTTTAAAGATAACTGATTGAAGACTTCTTTTGATAAAGAAAAAAAAATGGTCATTGTGTGGGCAATCAAAGTCATTTGTAGATTGGAATAAACTGTGAACTTTTTGAAGTGAAGTTCACCATAAAAAAGCATTTTCATTTAAAGATAAGACAAATTGCTTGCAGGTGCACTTTCGCTGTTCCCATTAACATCCAGCTTTTGTTATCATAATTCGGCAGTCGGAAACCTACAAGTTTTTACACGATTCTTATCACATGCAATACAGTCACCAAAAGAAACAGGCGTTTCGCCTTTTCTTGAAGAATAAGTTCTGAATTCTCTTCTTTCTTTAGTCTGGGTCACTATGTTTTGCGGAAGATAAAACCTGGATCTTCGGAAACTATTGCAGAAGTATCCTCAGACACTATTGATGATGACACCAAGTTAAACGTATTGAGGATATTCAACGAGTGTAAAACTTCTTTACATTATCATATCATATCATATGTAGAGCATTTTTAGGAAGGGAGTGTCTGACCCCAGGTCTTAAACAACCCTTAGAAATAGGAAGCTAGGAGATTTGGGCAGAGTGCCCGATAGGAAAGTGACACGGAAGCGGCGAAGTAGAAAGGGGGAGGAAGATGCCCTTATTTATTACCCGGGGGGGGTAGTACCCGGGGTCCGACGGCTTAACGTGCCCATCCGACGCATGGCGGATATTTAGTGGATCCAGCGTTCATACCTGCTGGGATCGAACCTGAGGTCCTTTCCGTGGCAGTCACGAACGTTGCCCACTAGGCCACCCGCGGCCCTTCTTTACATTATGGAGATGCGATTGCTATTTAGCATGCATTTATTGGAGAAAAAAGTACGTGCTTAAAATATCACTTTGTTTGCTCTTCTGTGGAAGCCATATCTCCGTGTCTAAGTCAGATTCGAAACATTATTTTTGCATTGGAAAGCGCTGTCCATGAGGATGGTATTTCATCACCATCGAATTTCTGCGATGTACATTTTTTCGCTAGGTGGAAAAAAATTATTTTTTAAGTTTGGTACTGTGTATCTATGGCATTAAAAGTCTGATTGACGAAATTTTTATCGCATTCTATAGAAGATAATGAAACTTGCATCGGGATCATTTAATCGGAAACACTTCTTTTCTGCACTGTTTCAGATGTAAAATGCTCCTCTTTAATCGAAAAATCCTTACAACATAGACTGACACTAGCCATGACTAATACAATTCATCTGTTACCTGTTTTATCGATAAGCAACGTTTTGATTTTTTTTTCTTTTTTTTTTTTTCGTTTCTTTCTTCAAGTCTTTTTTGTTCCGGGCTTAAAGACGCCTTTGAGCACTTAAGGCTCTAAGGAGTCGCATGCCTCTAATTCGGGGCGACCGAATCAGCGCTCTGAGACAAACATAGTACCCATACCTCATTCTCCAGCTATTCTCTAGTCCTAAGAATAATTCAGGGTAAAAAAAAATGTTTTAGAAGCCTTCGAGAGCACTTCATATCAGGCCTAATAAATAGCAAAGGTTCAGTACAGAAAATACTAGTGAAAAAAAATTTGTAAGTTATGCGCATGGGCAAATATTTTTTTAATTTTCACTAAATTTAGAAATAGCTCATGGCTACATGTGGTACTTTTCATACACAGAAATTTAAAGAGTTTTAAAACAAAAAAAAAATTAACTCTCTTGGACTTACAGTAGTCGAACTATTTCAAATTAAGAAAATACACGCTTTTCGAGAAATGATAAAATCTACAAAAAAAAAAAAAAAAAAAAAAAGGACAAATTTCAAACACGTGTAACTCTGTAAAAATGTTTTTGGGCAAAAATACTTTTAGGGTAATTGATAGATCATCAGATCATATGTAGAGAATTTTAGGAAGGGAGTGTCTGACCTCAGGTCTTAAACAGCCCTTAGAAATAGGAAGCTAGGAGATTTGGGCTAGAGTGCCCGATAGGAAAGTGACACGGAAGCAAGGTAGAAAGGAGGAGGAAGACGCCCTTATTTATTACCGGGGGGCCAGTACCCGGGGTCCGACGGCTTAACGTGCCCATCCGAAGCACGGCGGGTATTTAGAGCTTCGAACCTGAGATTATCTCCATGGCAGTCACGAACGCTGATTACTAGGCCACCCGCGGCCCAGGGTGATTAATAACTCCGATAGAGGTATCATATATGTTTTTCTTTTTTCATAAAAAAATGGTGATGGTTACCTGACAAATTTTCCTATGGTCAGACTGAATTGAGATGGAACAGATTTGCTGTTAAAATTTGGTTATTTCAGAATTGAATTTCGGTTCTCAAAAAAATACGAAATATAACTGAATAACCGGATTTCTGATATCCTGTTTGCGAATGTTTTGTTTTTTTAATTTCTTTCTTAGGAATTGCTTTCTGTTTCTCCTGCTCTTTGCCTGCTTCCTTTTTTTTTCTTTCTTTCTTTCTGTTGTGACAGTTTTGGGATGTCGTTCACCGAAAAAATTTCTCAACCAAAAAATTCTGTAAATCGTTCAAATTTTGCCACTGGGTGGTGCAGAATAATATATTTTCCCGCGAACCAAAACATGAGTTACGGTTGTGCGATGCCTTCTGCCCCCCCCCTTCCTTCGTTTATTTTTGTTAATAATAATTCTCAAAAGTCTTTGGACTAGCAACATGCCGCGCCAAAGTGAAGTCAGGAGTTGTGCTGCTTATGGTTTCTAAGTCGGTGTTTACACTGAAGTTTATGCATTCGCATCTAAAGAAACAATTATTCTGAAATCTCCCCGTAGGGTTCCCTCAACCGCTTTGAGTTACACATGTGTTTCGCGCGGAGAATGCAAAACGTGACCCACAAAGCATTTCGTTCAGAGGCATGTTAGACAAAGCTGGTTACCAATCGTGAAGAATTTTAACCATTCGGTGCAATTAAGGGACAGCGACGACCGATATCGCGTGGTGAGATCGCGATTCTGTCCTTCAGCGAATTCAAGCACCTCACACAATGCAAGTGGAAACAAAGAGAAATCAAAGCATGTCAGGGTATGGAATCAGAACACCTTTCGCTATCGGTTGTATCGTATGATAATCAGTTTTTAGCATGCTAGGCTGTGTAAGATTTTCAGCAGATGAAGACGAGTGGGATTCATAAGATGCGACTGTCTCTCTTTAGAAGAAGAATGCAGACAATCTCCCGCTTTATCTGAGCTAAGGTGAAGATTGGCGTCAGAAAGAAATACCCTGGTATTTTGTGTCAAAGCATGGATAAAGCTTAAATGAAATCACAAATCAGTTAGTCTCGAAACACTATCGTTAAGCAAAACATTTTATCAGTAGAGAATTTTCCAAACATATAGATCTTTATCTGCTGGAATTCTCAAAAGCTTTTCTAACGGAATATCACTCCATATTAACTCCTCAAATACCTCATACACACTGAGATGTCAGTTTATTAGGTACAGCTACCCTCGTCACATAATTGGTTTACCCCAACACATACGACACGTGAGCGAGATGTGCGTCATAAATCGAGCAGACTAGTTCGTCGAGCATTGACACAAGTCTGCTCAATTACTACTAGGCCGCCAGAAGCTACTGAACACCCGAACTGCTAAATATGCGCCGGATGGGCAAATACATCCCGGGTACTGGTCTCCTGGTTATAAATAAGAACGTCTTTCTCCCCTTTCTACCTCGCTTCCGTGTGACTCCCTTCCTAAAATGCTTTACATAAATCTCCTGTCCGGCATCTTTTACCCTCTGACTGAAGATTGGAATTGGAAAAAAAGGAGAGGTCTGAGTGACTTTGAACGTGGTGGGAGAGTTCGCGCAGGGAGTGCAGATTCGAAAATCTCCCAAACGTTCAACCTCCTGGAATTTCATGCAAAACAGTCGCAAGGATTTACCGTGAAGGGTGCGACACGAAAAAATCATGCAAAACCGTAGCAAGGATTTACCGTAAAGGGTGTGACACGAAAAATCTTGCAAAACCGTAGCAAACATTTACCGTGGAGGGTGTGACACGAAAAATCTTGCAAAACCGTAGCAAGGATTTACCGTAAAGGGTGTGACACGAAAAATCTTGCAAAACCGTAGCAAAGATTTACCGTGGTGGGTGTGACACGAAAAATCTTGCAAAACCGTAGCAAAGATTTACCGTAGAGGGTGTGACACGAAAAATCTTGCAAAACCGTAGCAAGGATTTACCGTAAAGGGTGTGACACGAAAAATCTTGCAAAACCGTAGCAAAGATTTACCGTAAAGGGTGTGACACGAAAAATCTTGCAAAACCGTAGAAAGGATTTACCGTGGAGGGTGTGACAGGAAAAATCTTGCAAAACCGTAGCAGGAATTTACAGTGAAGGGTGCGACACCAAAAAATGATGCAAAACCGTATCAAGGATTTACCGTAAAGGGTGTGACACGAAAAATCTTGCAAAACCGTATCAAGGATTTACCGTAAAGGGTGTGACACGAAAAATCTTGCAAAACCGTAGCAAGGATTTACCGTAAAGGGTGCGACACGAAAAAATCATGCAAAACCGTATCAAGGATTTACCGTAAAGGGTGTGACACGAAAAATCTTGCAAAACCGTAGCAAGGATTTATCGTAAAGGGTGCGACACGAAAAAATCATGCAAAACCGTATCAAGGATTTACCGTAAAGGGTGTGACACAAAAAATCTTGCAAAACCGTATCAAGGATTTACCGTAAAGGGTGTGACACGAAAAATCTTGCAAAACCGTAGCAAAGATTTACCGTGGAGGGTGTGACACGAAAAATCTTGCAAAACCGTAGCAAAGATTTACCGTAAAGGGTGTGACACGAAAAATCTTGCAAAACCGTAGAAAGGATTTACCGTGGAGGGTGTGACAGGAAAAATCTTGCAAAACCGTAGCAGGAATTTACAGTGAAGGGTGCGACACCAAAAAATGATGCAAAACCGTATCAAGGATTTACCGTAAAGGGTGTGACACGAAAAATCTTGCAAAACCGTATCAAGGATTTACCGTAAAGGTTGTGACACGAAAAATCTTGCAAAACCGTAGCAAGGATTTACCGTAAAGGGTGCGACACGAAAAAAACATGCAAAACCGTATCAAGGATTTACCGTAAAGGGTGTCACACGAAAAATCTTGCAAAACCGTAGCAAGGATTTACCGTAAAGGGTGTGACACGAAAAACCTTGCAAAACCGTAGCAAAGATTTACCGTGAAGGGTGTGACACGAAAAATCTTGCAAAACCGTAGCAAGGATTTACCGTAAAGGGTGTGACACGAAAAATCTTGCAAAACCGTAGCAAAGATTTACCGTGGAGGGTGTGACACGAAAAATCATGCAAAACCGTTTTCAAGGATTTACCGTAAAGGGTGTGACACGAAAAATCTTGCAAAACCGTAGAAAGGATTTACCGTAAAGGGTGTGACACGAAAAATCTTGCAAAACCGTAGCAAAGATTTACCGTGAAGGGTGTGACACGAAAAATCTTGCAAAACCGTAGCAAGGATTTACCGTAAAGGGTGTGACACGAAAAATCTTGCAAAACCGTAGCAAACATTTACCGTGGAGGGTGTGACACGAAAAATCTTGCAAAACCGTAGCAAGGATTTACCGTAAAGGGTGTGACACGAAAAATCTTGCAAAACCGTAGCAAAGATTTACCGTGGTGGGTGTGACACGAAAAATCTTGCAAAACCGTAGCAAAGATTTACCGTAGAGGGTGTGACACGAAAAATCTTGCAAAACCGTAGCAAGGATTTACCGTAAAGGGTGTGACACGAAAAATCTTGCAAAACCGTAGCAAAGATTTACCGTAAAGGGTGTGACACGAAAAATCTTGCAAAACCGTAGAAAGGATTTACCGTGGAGGGTGTGACAGGAAAAATCTTGCAAAACCGTAGCAGGAATTTACAGTGAAGGGTGCGACACCAAAAAATGATGCAAAACCGTATCAAGGATTTACCGTAAAGGGTGTGACACGAAAAATCTTGCAAAACCGTATCAAGGATTTACCGTAAAGGGTGTGACACGAAAAATCTTGCAAAACCGTAGCAAGGATTTACCGTAAAGGGTGCGACACGAAAAAATCATGCAAAACCGTATCAAGGATTTACCGTAAAGGGTGTGACACGAAAAATCTTGCAAAACCGTAGCAAGGATTTATCGTAAAGGGTGCGACACGAAAAAATCATGCAAAACCGTATCAAGGATTTACCGTAAAGGGTGTGACACAAAAAATCTTGCAAAACCGTATCAAGGATTTACCGTAAAGGGTGTGACACGAAAAATCTTGCAAAACCGTAGCAAAGATTTACCGTGGAGGGTGTGACACGAAAAATCTTGCAAAACCGTAGCAAAGATTTACCGTAAAGGGTGTGACACGAAAAATCTTGCAAAACCGTAGAAAGGATTTACCGTGGAGGGTGTGACAGGAAAAATCTTGCAAAACCGTAGCAGGAATTTACAGTGAAGGGTGCGACACCAAAAAATGATGCAAAACCGTATCAAGGATTTACCGTAAAGGGTGTGACACGAAAAATCTTGCAAAACCGTATCAAGGATTTACCGTAAAGGTTGTGACACGAAAAATCTTGCAAAACCGTAGCAAGGATTTACCGTAAAGGGTGCGACACGAAAAAAACATACAAAACCGTATCAAGGATTTACCGTAAAGGGTGTCACACGAAAAATCTTGCAAAACCGTAGCAAGGATTTACCGTAAAGGGTGTGACACGAAAAACCTTGCAAAACCGTAGCAAAGATTTACCGTGAAGGGTGTGACACGAAAAATCTTGCAAAACCGTAGAAAGGATTTACCGTGGAGGGTGTGACAGGAAAAATCTTGCAAAACCGTAGCAGGAATTTACAGTGAAGGGTGCGACACCAAAAAATGATGCAAAACCGTATCAAGGATTTACCGTAAAGGGTGTGACACGAAAAATCTTGCAAAACCGTATCAAGGATTTACCGTAAAGGTTGTGACACGAAAAATCTTGCAAAACCGTAGCAAGGATTTACCGTAAAGGGTGCGACACGAAAAAAACATGCAAAACCGTATCAAGGATTTACCGTAAATGGTGTCACACGAAAAATCTTGCAAAACCGTAGCAAGGATTTACCGTAAAGGGTGTGACACGAAAAACCTTGCAAAACCGTAGCAAAGATTTACCGTGAAGGGTGTGACACGAAAAATCTTGCAAAACCGTAGCAAGGATTTACCGTAAAGGGTGTGACACGAAAAATCTTGCAAAACCGTAGCAAAGATTTACCGTGGAGGGTGTGACACGAAAAATCATGCAAAACCGTTTTCAAGGATTTACCGTAAAGGGTGTGACACGAAAAATCTTGCAAAACCGTAGAAAGGATTTACCGTAAAGGGTGTGACACGAAAAATCTTGCAAAACCGTAGCAAAGATTTACCGTGAAGGGTGTGACACGAAAAATCTTGCAAAACCGTAGCAAGGATTTACCGTAAAGGGTGTGACACGAAAAATCTTGCAAAACCGTAGCAAACATTTACCGTGGAGGGTGTGACACGAAAAATCTTGCAAAACCGTAGCAAGGATTTACCGTAAAGGGTGTGACACGAAAAATCTTGCAAAACCGTATCAAGGATTTACCGTAAAGGGTGTGACACGAAAAATCTTGCAAAACCGTAGCAAGGATTTACCGTAAAGGGTGCGACACGAAAAAATCATGCAAAACCGTATCAAGGATTTACCGTAAAGGGTGTGACACGAAAAATCTTGCAAAACCGTAGCAAGGATTTATCGTAAAGGGTGCGACACGAAAAAATCATGCAAAACCGTATCAAGGATTTACCGTAAAGGGTGTGACACAAAAAATCTTGCAAAACCGTATCAAGGATTTACCGTAAAGGGTGTGACATGAAAAATCTTGCAAAACCGTAGCAAAGATTTACCGTGGAGGGTGTGACACGAAAAATCTTGCTAAACCGTAGCAAAGATTTACCGTAAAGGGTGTGACACGAAAAATCTTGCAAAACCGTAGAAAGGATTTACCGTGGAGGGTGTGACAGTAAAAATCTTGCAAAACCGTAGCAGGAATTTACAGTGAAGGGTGCGACACCAAAAAATGATGCAAAACCGTATCAAGGATTTACCGTAAAGGGTGTGACACGAAAAATCTTGCAAAACCGTATCAAGGATTTACCGTAAAGGTTGTGACACGAAAAATCTTGCAAAACCGTAGCAAGGATTTACCGTAAAGGGTGCGACACGAAAAAAACATGCAAAACCGTATCAAGGATTTACCGTAAAGGGTGTCACACGAAAAATCTTGCAAAACCGTAGCAAGGATTTACCGTAAAGGGTGTGACACGAAAAACCTTGCAAAACCGTAGCAAAGATTTACCGTGAAGGGTGTGACACGAAAAAACTTGCAAAACCGTAGAAAGGATTTACCGTGGAGGGTGTGACAGGAAAAATCTTGCAAAACCGTAGCAGGAATTTACAGTGAAGGGTGCGACACCAAAAAATGATGCAAAACCGTATCAAGGATTTACCGTAAAGGTTGTGACACGAAAAATCTTGCAAAACCGTAGCAAGGATTTACCGTAAAGGGTGCGACACGAAAAAAACATGCAAAACCGTATCAAGGATTTACCGTAAAGGGTGTCACACGAAAAATCTTGCAAAACCGTAGCAAGGATTTACCGTAAAGGGTGTGACACGAAAAACCTTGCAAAACCGTAGCAAAGATTTACCGTGAAGGGTGTGACACGAAAAATCTTGCAAAACCGTAGCAAGGATTTACCGTAAAGGGTGTGACACGAAAAATCTTGCAAAACCGTAGCAAAGATTTACCGTGGAGGGTGTGACACGAAAAATCATGCAAAACCATTTTCAAGGATTTACCGTAAAGGGTGTGACACGAAAAATCTTGCAAAACCGTAGAAAGGATTTACCGTAAAGGGTGTGACACGAAAAATCTTGCAAAACCGTAGCAAAGATTTACCGTGAAGGGTGTGACACGAAAAATCTTGCAAAACCGTAGCAAGGATTTACCGTAAAGGGTGTGACACGAAAAATCTTGCAAAACCGTAGCAAACATTTACCGTGGAGGGTGTGACACGAAAAATCTTGCAAAACCGTAGCAAGGATTTACCGTAAAGGGTGTGACACGAAAAATCTTGCAAAACCGTAGCAAAGATTTACCGTGGTGGGTGTGACACGAAAAATCTTGCAAAACCGTAGCAAAGATTTACCGTAGAGGGTGTGACACGAAAAATCTTGCAAAACCGTAGCAAGGATTTACCGTAAAGGGTGTGACACGAAAAATCTTGCAAAACCGTATCAAGGATTTACCGTAAAGGGTGTGACACGAAAAATCTTGCAAAACCGTAGCAAGGATTTACCGTAAAGGGTGCGACACGAAAAATCTTGCAAAACCGTAGCAAAGATTTACCGTAGAGGGTGTGACACGAAAAATCTTGCAAAACCGTAGCAAGGATTTACCGTAAAGGGTGTGACACGAAAAATCTTGCAAAACCGTAGCAAAGATTTACCGTAAAGGGTGTGACACGAAAAATCTTGCAAAACCGTAGAAAGGATTTACCGTGGAGGGTGTGACAGGAAAAATCTTGCAAAACCGTAGCAGGAATTTACAGTGAAGGGTGCGACACCAAAAAATGATGCAAAACCGTATCAAGGATTTACCGTAAAGGGTGTGACACGAAAAATCTTGCAAAACCGTATCAAGGATTTACCGTAAAGGGTGTGACACGAAAAATCTTGCAAAACCGTAGCAAGGATTTACCGTAAAGGGTGCGACACGAAAAAATCATGCAAAACCGTATCAAGGATTTACCGTAAAGGGTGTGACACGAAAAATCTTGCAAAACCGTAGCAAGGATTTATCGTAAAGGGTGCGACACGAAAAAATCATGCAAAACCGTATCAAGGATTTACCGTAAAGGGTGTGACACAAAAAATCTTGCAAAACCGTATCAAGGATTTACCGTAAAGGGTGTGACACGAAAAATCTTGCAAAACCGTAGCAAAGATTTACCGTGGAGGGTGTGACACGAAAAATCTTGCAAAACCGTAGCAAAGATTTACCGTAAAGGGTGTGACACGAAAAATCTTGCAAAACCGTAGAAAGGATTTACCGTGGAGGGTGTGACAGGAAAAATCTTGCAAAACCGTAGCAGGAATTTACAGTGAAGGGTGCGACACCAAAAAATGATGCAAAACCGTATCAAGGATTTACCGTAAAGGGTGTGACACGAAAAATCTTGCAAAACCGTATCAAGGATTTACCGTAAAGGTTGTGACACGAAAAATCTTGCAAAACCGTAGCAAGGATTTACCGTAAAGGGTGCGACACGAAAAAAACATACAAAACCGTATCAAGGATTTACCGTAAAGGGTGTCACACGAAAAATCTTGCAAAACCGTAGCAAGGATTTACCGTAAAGGGTGTGACACGAAAAACCTTGCAAAACCGTAGCAAAGATTTACCGTGAAGGGTGTGACACGAAAAATCTTGCAAAACCGTAGAAAGGATTTACCGTGGAGGGTGTGACAGGAAAAATCTTGCAAAACCGTAGCAGGAATTTACAGTGAAGGGTGCGACACCAAAAAATGATGCAAAACCGTATCAAGGATTTACCGTAAAGGGTGTGACACGAAAAATCTTGCAAAACCGTATCAAGGATTTACCGTAAAGGTTGTGACACGAAAAATCTTGCAAAACCGTAGCAAGGATTTACCGTAAAGGGTGCGACACGAAAAAAACATGCAAAACCGTATCAAGGATTTACCGTAAAGGGTGTCACACGAAAAATCTTGCAAAACCGTAGCAAGGATTTACCGTAAAGGGTGTGACACGAAAAACCTTGCAAAACCGTAGCAAAGATTTACCGTGAAGGGTGTGACACGAAAAATCTTGCAAAACCGTAGCAAGGATTTACCGTAAAGGGTGTGACACGAAAAATCTTGCAAAACCGTAGCAAAGATTTACCGTGGAGGGTGTGACACGAAAAATCATGCAAAACCGTTTTCAAGGATTTACCGTAAAGGGTGTGACACGAAAAATCTTGCAAAACCGTAGAAAGGATTTACCGTAAAGGGTGTGACACGAAAAATCTTGCAAAACCGTAGCAAAGATTTACCGTGAAGGGTGTGACACGAAAAATCTTGCAAAACCGTAGCAAGGATTTACCGTAAAGGGTGTGACACGAAAAATCTTGCAAAACCATAGCAAACATTTACCGTGGAGGGTGTGACACGAAAAATCTTGCAAAACCGTAGCAAGGATTTACCGTAAAGGGTGTGACACGAAAAATCTTGCAAAACCGTATCAAGGATTTACCGTAAAGGGTGTGACACGAAAAATCTTGCAAAACCGTAGCAAGGATTTACCGTAAAGGGTGCGACACGAAAAAATCATGCAAAACCGTATCAAGGATTTACCGTAAAGGGTGTGACACGAAAAATCTTGCAAAACCGTAGCAAGGATTTATCGTAAAGGGTGCGACACGAAAAAATCATGCAAAACCGTATCAAGGATTTACCGTAAAGGGTGTGACACAAAAAATCTTGCAAAACCGTATCAAGGATTTACCGTAAAGGGTGTGACATGAAAAATCTTGCAAAACCGTAGCAAAGATTTACCGTGGAGGGTGTGACACGAAAAATCTTGCTAAACCGTAGCAAAGATTTACCGTAAAGGGTGTGACACGAAAAATCTTGCAAAACCGTAGAAAGGATTTACCGTGGAGGGTGTGACAGTAAAAATCTTGCAAAACCGTAGCAGGAATTTACAGTGAAGGGTGCGACACCAAAAAATGATGCAAAACCGTATCAAGGATTTACCGTAAAGGGTGTGACACGAAAAATCTTGCAAAACCGTATCAAGGATTTACCGTAAAGGTTGTGACACGAAAAATCTTGCAAAACCGTAGCAAGGATTTACCGTAAAGGGTGCGACACGAAAAAAACATGCAAAACCGTATCAAGGATTTACCGTAAAGGGTGTCACACGAAAAATCTTGCAAAACCGTAGCAAGGATTTACCGTAAAGGGTGTGACACGAAAAACCTTGCAAAACCGTAGCAAAGATTTACCGTGAAGGGTGTGACACGAAAAAACTTGCAAAACCGTAGAAAGGATTTACCGTGGAGGGTGTGACAGGAAAAATCTTGCAAAACCGTAGCAGGAATTTACAGTGAAGGGTGCGACACCAAAAAATGATGCAAAACCGTATCAAGGATTTACCGTAAAGGTTGTGACACGAAAAATCTTGCAAAACCGTAGCAAGGATTTACCGTAAAGGGTGCGACACGAAAAAAACATGCAAAACCGTATCAAGGATTTACCGTAAAGGGTGTCACACGAAAAATCTTGCAAAACCGTAGCAAGGATTTACCGTAAAGGGTGTGACACGAAAAACCTTGCAAAACCGTAGCAAAGATTTACCGTGAAGGGTGTGACACGAAAAATCTTGCAAAACCGTAGCAAGGATTTACCGTAAAGGGTGTGACACGAAAAATCTTGCAAAACCGTAGCAAAGATTTACCGTGGAGGGTGTGACACGAAAAATCATGCAAAACCATTTTCAAGGATTTACCGTAAAGGGTGTGACACGAAAAATCTTGCAAAACCGTAGAAAGGATTTACCGTAAAGGGTGTGACACGAAAAATCTTGCAAAACCGTAGCAAAGATTTACCGTGAAGGGTGTGACACGAAAAATCTTGCAAAACCGTAGCAAGGATTTACCGTAAAGGGTGTGACACGAAAAATCTTGCAAAACCGTAGCAAACATTTACCGTGGAGGGTGTGACACGAAAAATCTTGCAAAACCGTAGCAAGGATTTACCGTAAAGGGTGTGACACGAAAAATCTTGCAAAACCGTAGCAAAGATTTACCGTGGTGGGTGTGACACGAAAAATCTTGCAAAACCGTAGCAAAGATTTACCGTAGAGGGTGTGACACGAAAAATCTTGCAAAACCGTAGCAAGGATTTACCGTAAAGGGTGTGACACGAAAAATCTTGCAAAACCGTATCAAGGATTTACCGTAAAGGGTGTGACACGAAAAATCTTGCAAAACCGTAGCAAGGATTTACCGTAAAGGGTGCGACACGAAAAAATCATGCAAAACCGTATCAAGGATTTACCGTAAAGGGTGTGACACGAAAAATCTTGCAAAACCGTAGCAAGGATTTATCGTAAAGGGTGCGACACGAAAAAATCATGCAAAACCGTATCAAGGATTTACCGTAAAGGGTGTGACACAAAAAATCTTGCAAAACCGTATCAAGGATTTACCGTAAAGGGTGTGACACGAAAAATCTTGCAAAACCGTAGCAAAGATTTACCGTGGAGGGTGTGACACGAAAAATCTTGCAAAACCGTAGCAAAGATTTACCGTAAAGGGTGTGACACGAAAAATCTTGCAAAACCGTAGAAAGGATTTACCGTGGAGGGTGTGACAGGAAAAATCTTGCAAAACCGTAGCAGGAATTTACAGTGAAGGGTGCGACACCAAAAAATGATGCAAAACCGTATCAAGGATTTACCGTAAAGGGTGTGACACGAAAAATCTTGCAAAACCGTATCAAGGATTTACCGTAAAGGTTGTGACACGAAAAATCTTGCAAAACCGTAGCAAGGATTTACCGTAAAGGGTGCGACACGAAAAAAACATACAAAACCGTATCAAGGATTTACCGTAAAGGGTGTCACACGAAAAATCTTGCAAAACCGTAGCAAGGATTTACCGTAAAGGGTGTGACACGAAAAACCTTGCAAAACCGTAGCAAAGATTTACCGTGAAGGGTGTGACACGAAAAATCTTGCAAAACCGTAGAAAGGATTTACCGTGGAGGGTGTGACAGGAAAAATCTTGCAAAACCGTAGCAGGAATTTACAGTGAAGGGTGCGACACCAAAAAATGATGCAAAACCGTATCAAGGATTTACCGTAAAGGGTGTGACACGAAAAATCTTGCAAAACCGTATCAAGGATTTACCGTAAAGGTTGTGACACGAAAAATCTTGCAAAACCGTAGCAAGGATTTACCGTAAAGGGTGCGACACGAAAAAAACATGCAAAACCGTATCAAGGATTTACCGTAAAGGGTGTCACACGAAAAATCTTGCAAAACCGTAGCAAGGATTTACCGTAAAGGGTGTGACACGAAAAACCTTGCAAAACCGTAGCAAAGATTTACCGTGAAGGGTGTGACACGAAAAATCTTGCAAAACCGTAGCAAGGATTTACCGTAAAGGGTGTGACACGAAAAATCTTGCAAAACCGTAGCAAAGATTTACCGTGGAGGGTGTGACACGAAAAATCATGCAAAACCGTTTTCAAGGATTTACCGTAAAGGGTGTGACACGAAAAATCTTGCAAAACCGTAGAAAGGATTTACCGTAAAGGGTGTGACACGAAAAATCTTGCAAAACCGTAGCAAAGATTTACCGTGAAGGGTGTGACACGAAAAATCTTGCAAAACCGTAGCAAGGATTTACCGTAAAGGGTGTGACACGAAAAATCTTGCAAAACCGTAGCAAACATTTACCGTGGAGGGTGTGACACGAAAAATCTTGCAAAACCGTAGCAAGGATTTACCGTAAAGGGTGTGACACGAAAAATCTTGCAAAACCGTATCAAGGATTTACCGTAAAGGGTGTGACACGAAAAATCTTGCAAAACCGTAGCAAGGATTTACCGTAAAGGGTGCGACACGAAAAAATCATGCAAAACCGTATCAAGGATTTACCGTAAAGGGTGTGACACGAAAAATCTTGCAAAACCGTAGCAAGGATTTATCGTAAAGGGTGCGACACGAAAAAATCATGCAAAACCGTATCAAGGATTTACCGTAAAGGGTGTGACACAAAAAATCTTGCAAAACCGTATCAAGGATTTACCGTAAAGGGTGTGACATGAAAAATCTTGCAAAACCGTAGCAAAGATTTACCGTGGAGGGTGTGACACGAAAAATCTTGCAAAACCGTAGCAAAGATTTACCGTAAAGGGTGTGACACGAAAAATCTTGCAAAACCGTAGAAAGGATTTACCGTGGAGGGTGTGACAGGAAAAATCTTGCAAAACCGTAGCAGGAATTTACAGTGAAGGGTGCGACACCAAAAAATGATGCAAAACCGTATCAAGGATTTACCGTAAAGGGTGTGACACGAAAAATCTTGCAAAACCGTATCAAGGATTTACCGTAAAGGTTGTGACACGAAAAATCTTGCAAAACCGTAGCAAGGATTTACCGTAAAGGGTGCGACACGAAAAAAACATGCAAAACCGTATCAAGGATTTACCGTAAAGGGTGTCACACGAAAAATCTTGCAAAACCGTAGCAAGGATTTACCGTAAAGGGTGTGACACGAAAAACCTTGCAAAACCGTAGCAAAGATTTACCGTGAAGGGTGTGACACGAAAAATCTTGCAAAACCGTAGAAAGGATTTACCGTGGAGGGTGTGACAGGAAAAATCTTGCAAAACCGTAGCAGGAATTTACAGTGAAGGGTGCGACACCAAAAAATGATGCAAAACCGTATCAAGGATTTACCGTAAAGGGTGTGACACGAAAAATCTTGCAAAACCGTATCAAGGATTTACCGTAAAGGTTGTGACACGAAAAATCTTGCAAAACCGTAGCAAGGATTTACCGTAAAGGGTGCGACACGAAAAAAACATGCAAAACCGTATCAAGGATTTACCGTAAAGGGTGTCACACGAAAAATCTTGCAAAACCGTAGCAAGGATTTACCGTAAAGGGTGTGACACGAAAAACCTTGCAAAACCGTAGCAAAGATTTACCGTGAAGGGTGTGACACGAAAAATCTTGCAAAACCGTAGCAAGGATTTACCGTAAAGGGTGTGACACGAAAAATCTTGCAAAACCGTAGCAAAGATTTACCGTGGAGGGTGTGACACGAAAAATCATGCAAAACCATTTTCAAGGATTTACCGTAAAGGGTGTGACACGAAAAATCTTGCAAAACCGTAGAAAGGATTTACCGTAAAGGGTGTGACACGAAAAATCTTGCAAAACCGTAGCAAAGATTTACCGTGAAGGGTGTGACACGAAAAATCTTGCAAAACCGTAGCAAGGATTTACCGTAAAGGGTGTGACACGAAAAATCTTGCAAAACCGTAGCAAACATTTACCGTGGAGGGTGTGACACGAAAAATCTTGCAAAACCGTAGCAAGGATTTACCGTAAAGGGTGTGACACGAAAAATCTTGCAAAACCGTAGCAAAGATTTACCGTGGTGGGTGTGACACGAAAAATCTTGCAAAACCGTAGCAAAGATTTACCGTAGAGGGTGTGACACGAAAAATCTTGCAAAACCGTAGCAAGGATTTACCGTAAAGGGTGTGACACGAAAAATCTTGCAAAACCGTAGCAAAGATTTACCGTAAAGGGTGTGACACGAAAAATCTTGCAAAACCGTAGAAAGGATTTACCGTGGAGGGTGTGACAGGAAAAATCTTGCAAAACCGTAGCAGGAATTTACAGTGAAGGGTGCGACACCAAAAAATGATGCAAAACCGTATCAAGGATTTACCGTAAAGGGTGTGACACGAAAAATCTTGCAAAACCGTATCAAGGATTTACCGTAAAGGTTGTGACACGAAAAATCTTGCAAAACCGTAGCAAGGATTTACCGTAAAGGGTGCGACACGAAAAAAACATGCAAAACCGTATCAAGGATTTACCGTAAAGGGTGTCACACGAAAAATCTTGCAAAACCGTAGCAAGGATTTACCGTAAAGGGTGTGACACGAAAAACCTTGCAAAACCGTAGCAAAGATTTACCGTGAAGGGTGTGACACGAAAAATCTTGCAAAACCGTAGCAAGGATTTACCGTAAAGGGTGTGACACGAAAAATCTTGCAAAACCGTAGCAAAGATTTACCGTGGAGGGTGTGACACGAAAAATCATGCAAAACCGTTTTCAAGGATTTACCGTAAAGGGTGTGACACGAAAAATCTTGCAAAACCGTAGAAAGGATTTACCGTAAAGGGTGTGACACGAAAAATCTTGCAAAACCGTAGCAAAGATTTACCGTGAAGGGTGTGACACGAAAAATCTTGCAAAACCGTAGCAAGGATTTACCGTAAAGGGTGTGACACGAAAAATCATGCAAAACCGTATCAAGGATTTATCGTAAAGGGTGTGACACGAAAAATCTTGCAAAACCGTAGAAAGGATTTACCGTAAAGGGTGTGACACGAAAAACCTTGCAAAACCGTAGCAAAGATTTACCGTAAAGGGTGTGACACGAAAAAAGTTTCCAGCAATGGTCGATCTTGTGGACGAAAACAGCTGATGGATTAGAGGTGACTGGCGGGAATCGTTCAAGTTGACAAACGGCATCCATGGTTCAAAAAAAATTTCCGAATTCACTTTCAATTAAATTTCTCACTCAAAACAGATTGGGAAATTCCAAAATAAAAAATGGAGGAGAGACTGGAAAATAAAAAGGGAGAAAAAATTTCCCAAAAGCAAAAGTGACTTCGTCAACATTGACGAGAGTGGTGACATTATGCAGTTGAAAATGGGGGGCACAGAAGGCCATGTTTACAGTTGTCACCGGTAAAAAAGTTTCTTCATCGATGTCCAGAAGAAGTGCATCCGTGACGTCACTTCCTGCGGTATAATGGCGTCCATACTACTGACCACGGCAGAATCCAACGCAGTGGTCAGCAGTAGTATGTGCATATATACACAATCGAGTCACATTACTGTGACTTCCTCTAATCTTTGACATCAACAAGCGTAGCCAATGAAAGAAGGCACGTGTCGTGAGCTGGCTTAGAGGGTACATAAGGTGACAGTAGCAATCTGTAAACATATCACTCGTTGCTCTCATGGATAAAAGCAGATATTTATCAGATTTGCAAAAAGGGATGATTATCAGCTTTCAGGTCAAGGGTGGCAGTATTTCTGAAACAGCGCAGTTTGTGAACTGTTCGCGTGCTGCTGTGGTTAAAGTGTATCGTGATTGGAGAAATGGCACCATTGCGAATAAGTGAGCGGAAACTGCGGAGCACCACGTGCCATTGATGTGAGAGGAGAACGTCGGCTTCGAAGGTGCGTGAGGGCCGATCGATGAGCTACAGTGAGGTCGATCGATAAGCAACAGTGGAGCATCTCACTGACCGAATGAACCAGGGGTTATCGGAAGTGTATCTAAAACGACAGTTCAGCAAACCCTGCTGCGTATGGGGCTCCGACGCAGAGAGATGGTCACTGCACCTATGCTAACGAAGGTGCATCGGCAGAAGAGGCTTAAATTTGCACGACAGTATCGGAAATGGACCTTTGCTGATTGGCGAAGGACTGCCTTTTCCGATTAGTCACATTTTCTGCTTCATCGAACGGATGGACATTGGCGTATAAGGCGAGAAACATCGCAGAACAAACACTCATCAACCATTGCTGGAAAAACACAAGCTGGTGGGCGCAGCGTTATGGCCTGGGGAATGTTTTCTTGGCATTCCTTGGGTTCACTCATACCTGTGGAAGGCACTATGGACCGAATACGTTATGAACCCATCCTTGCAGACTACGTACACCCATACATGCTGATTGTCTTCCCTGGGGTGGATGGGATCTTTCATCACGACAATGCGACGTGTCACACAGCTAGAAATGTCCGAGAGTGGTTGGAAGAGCAGGATGAAGACTTCAAAGTACTTCCCTGGCCCCCTAATACCACAGACTTAAACCCAACTGAGCATCTGTGGGACCACATCGATCGTGTTGTTCGTTCTATGGATTCTTCAACACGCACCCTCTAGCTGCTGTCAGATGCAATGCAGTCAGCATAACTCCACATACCTGTGAACACCTTCCAGCACCTTATTGAGTCACTCCCAGCACGTCTAGCTGCTGTCTGCGTTTCACACGTCGGTTACTCTGGATATTAGCTGATGTTTACAATTATGTGCCTCGATCGTGTATAAGCGGCATCTGACAGAAAGGGATTTTTTTATTGGAGGTTTAATGACCACCGTGAGCAACTCAGTGGGTTATAAACAGTCGCCCGTCCCTAATTTAGTGCTGCTGGTTCCAGGGAAGGGAGAAAGCCAGTGCCGTAAGACAAACACAGCACCCATGCCTCACCGGGATTCGAACCCGGACCCATCTCGGACAAATGTTCAGAAGATATCGCTTAGATCACTGCGCCACCAGGGTGGCGAATTATTTTTTTCATTCCAGTTTTTACGTGTTCAAACAGTGTGTAGACACCAATACGTCAGAAGTGGAAATACGCACTTATACCCTCTTGTGACCAAACTGAGTCTTACGAAAGATTGGAAATTATATGTAAAGTATTTTTCACGTCAAAATTAATCTGAAAAAAGAATCAAATAGGATTTTTACATGCACATATACAAAGGAAAATGCAGTAAACATTGATGTTGTCTGGCAGGGGAAAATGTGCATTATTTGAAAAAGCAACTGTACACAAATTGATGCTCATTTTAAAAGGAATCGAAAGGAAAGGACTCGTTTTAATCGGATTTTTAGGGGCAGTGATGTGGAATAAAACACATTTTGAATTTAACGGAATGGGCATTTGCGCCCTCTAGCGGCGAGGTTATGCATCGTAAAAACACCAAAAGGCAAGGATAACCGTTTTCACAATTTACTCTTCCCAATGCAGAAAACAATTTTGCTGATAGGACTAATATGGAAAGCGGTGTGATATCCACAGACGAACATAACGCACAACACGTTCTCTCTCTCTCTCTCTCTCCTCACACACACACACATACACACATTTTTCAAAAAACGAGCTGAAAACTTACCTCACCATTTCAAATTTTTATAAAAATTGGTAAACTAGTAGAAGGACTATTCGGTTCGGTTGTTGCTGATGAAATGTCGGATTTTTTCAGACTCGTGCCGTTGGAAGGGAATTTAGAAATTAACATATCGCGCGATGTGACTTGTGATGCGTAAATTTAAAAATGTCAAGGCAGTACTGCGTGTGATGCGTAAATTTAAAAATGTCAAGGCAGTACTGCGTGTGATGCGATGGTCATTTTGTCAGAGGCATCTTTTCCAAGGAGATTGTGCTATAGTGAAGAAGAAAATGGAACCGATCCAAATTAGTGTCAATTTCGTATATGAGCTTAACCTTAGACACCGTGCACCGCAGGGAGTTTCCAACATCGATACAGCATTTGGGGAAGGCTCCGTTCGTAAGTGAAAGACACAACGTTGATCTGCTAAATTCCGGTTCGGTGATATGAGTCTCCAAGGTGAACCACGCGGTAGACCAGAAGGAGCTAACAATATATTAGGCCGAGTTCGAGTTCTTGATTGAATTTGACCCACCTCAAACGGTACGAAAATGGAAACGTCGCCAAGGAGATGCAAGGGTGGGCTCAAATTTTCAGCCCCCCGCCGAAGAAGTTTCTGATTTCAATTTTTTTTAATGAAACTTTGCTAAGTAATAACTAAGCTAAATCGTGCTTTTCAAGTGTTGCGTTTTTTTTTGGGGGGGGTGAGGGGGTGGCTTACGAGGCCATTTATTTTCCCCTAGTAATTGTATTGTTTACGTTTCCGTAGAAAAGTTATCAAAATAGCGTCCGCAAGCCAATGAAAATTCATTTGTTCTCCAGTTTTCCAAATCCTTAGTTTAAGCTTTTTTTTTTTTTGCTTGTCAGTATGTTCAGGGGCGAATGAGAAGAGTGAATACTGCGAATTCACCGATAATGGTCATACTAATTGATCTGCTGTTTCTTTGTGCTACTAAGTAGGGGATTACAACACGGAAATTGAAGTCTAAAGCTGCAGTAGCACTCTTAAGACTTTCCTGGAAAAGTGAAGGAGCAGGATGAGCCTCACGACTGCTTTGGAAAGAAGTGCAAGGCAATGTCGCTGGCTTGAAGGAAGGGAGTTAAGGAGGGGGTTATCAGTGCCACCAAGTAGGGGGTTACAACACGGAAAGTGGAGTAACAACGTACAAGCTTAGCTGCGCCGGGCATCGAACCGGGCCCCATCACTCCGGAGTAAGTCGTTCTCTCAACTGAGCTACGTGGATATGTGCTCTCACTGCTATCTGCCTTTATCTCACGTGAGTCCTACGGTGCAGGTTCAGATACCGCTTATACACAATCGAGTCACATAATTGTAACCACCAGCTAATAACCAGAGTAACCGACGTGTGCAGTGCAGACAGCAGCTACACGGGCTGGAAGTGACTCAATAAGGTGCTGGAAGGTGCTCGCAGGTATGTGGAGTTATGCTGACTGCAGTGCATCTGACAGCCGCTGGAGGGTGCGTGGTGGAGGATCAATAGAACGGACAACACAATCGAGGTAGTCCCGCACATGCTCAATTGGATTCAAATCTGGAGAATTAGGGGGCCAGGGAAGTACTTTGAAGTCTTCATAGTGTTCTTCCAACCACTCTCGGACATTTCTAGCTGTGTGACACGTCGCATTGTCGTGATGAAAGATACCATCCGTCCCAGGGAAGACAATCAGCATGTATGGGTGTATGTGGTCTGCAGGATGGATTCATAACGAATTTGGTCCATAGTGCCTTCCACAGGTATGAGTAAACCCTGATTTAGTTTCCCCAAATTAGGGACAGGCGACTGCTTATAGCCCACTGAGCTGCTCACGGCAGTCGATAAACCTCCAACATAAAAATAAAAAAGAATAAAATGTAATAATCTATAGTTAAGAAACAAGTATTTTTCAAGTGAAAAATGTGTAGTCCGTCGGAACTAGTTCAACTTGAAATTTATCTGTAAAAGAGAAATGATGTCGGTATTGCTCATTTATTTGGTAAGCTACAAAACATAGGAATTATGAGCTAGCAGTTTGAGCAGAACTTGCAGAACTTGGTCAGTTTGAGCAAGTCGAACTTCGAAGTACGTAATCTGGGGTATCAGGTTTTACAAAGAAGTGGTCTGAACGGTATTCTTTAAGACGTGGTTAAATGTTCTTTTCATTTCAGCTCGTAATTCAACAGAAAGGAAGTTCAAAGCTTGCACGTGCCCCGAACAGATTCATAACAGGTTTTCGAATAAAAAGAAAATGTTACTATGCTTTTACTTAGTGCTCCCGGGTCCGGAACACAATTAAAGACACTAAGTTTTGGAGAGCATAGTTATAAGTAATTTCGCTAACATTTTAAGCAGGACAAATGTGTCCTAATGGTACGATAGAATGACCAAACTTACGGCTGCGGAGAACAAAGCTTCTTTGATCTGACAAGCAAAAGGAAATAAAAAAAAAAAGGCGGGGGGTAGATCGATCATTTTTTTAACAGTACATTGTTGTTTCTTTTAAGGGATACGCCTTTTTCGTGTGATGTGGTCAAGAATACATATGTTCATGACGGACTAACCATTGTTTGAGCGCCCACTAAATCGCAACATACATTGGGAAAATATGGTCTGCTTCCGGAAACAAACAAACAAACAAAATATTCGGGACATAATGGTATTTTTTTAGCATGATATTATTCAGAAAGAGGTAACAAATATGAAAGAGGTAACAAAGGTGTACTGAAATAAATACATCCGATATCAAAACCAAAAAATAAACCCTTAAAAATTATTACAAATATTTATTGCAGTAATAGAATTGTTAGCCAGAAGGTTTACTACTATGCGTAAGACATGAGAGCAGTCAAGCTAATATCATTTTGGTGAAGTGTGGATTTCCATTTAATTAATTAACGGATAAACTATTCTTATACTGTATACAATTCCGATGAAAGGGTTTGTTCACTATAACATCGTGTTGTACATTGTTTAGTTTCTCTAAATTTTTAGCCGCCTTGGTGGCCGAGTGATCAGAGGCGTAGGTTCTGGCTATTCCTCCGAGTTTGGTCCGGACTCGAATCCCGGATGAGGCATGGGTGGTGTGCTTGTGTCACGACTTCTATTCTCTCCCTTCCATGGAACTAGTGGTACTAAATTAAGAATGGGTGACTGGTTATAGCCTGTAGAGTTGTTTATGCTTGTCGTTAAACCACGAAATAAAAAAAAATTCTGAAACTTAAAAATTTCTTTCTGAGAAAGGTAACCCATTAGACTGCGGATCTGATCTCAGGTTTGAGGAAATGTAGGATTAAATGATTCGATACTTAACTTTTACACTGAGTATACACACAAAGAAAACAAATTCACAGCACCTCTAATCTTGAAAATAGAAACCAAAAGTAATTTCAGTTTAAATAATAAATGTCTTCGGCACTTAGCAAAGACAAATTAGTATAAAACACTTTATGTTACAAGCATGGGCGGCTCGCCAGATGTAAGATACAATACGCCTTTAATTGTGCATGCTAAATGAAACACTGAAATTCGCATTATGACTTGTAAACTGTGTTAAAAAAGGCTTCAACCAAAGAATGAATCCTGAATTTATGAGCCTTAAATTTATAAAGTTTCAATACCATATTTGCAAAGAGGTTGAAACGAGCATATGCTGATCGCCTAGAGAGGCGATCATCGTCACTTTCATTTTCAACAATCTCATCTGCCTACTACTCGCCAGCATAATCCTGTGTGTTAATGCATCATACTCCAAGCAAAGTATATTTATTTGTTATATCACACCAGTATTTCCCAACCAACCATCACTGCGGCAGTATTCGGCTGCACGCGGTTTTTTGTGTGCTCGTTTTCACCGCTTACTCACTGTGCTACACTATCTACCAACAAGTAATTGGACACCTGTGATAGCAAAGGAAAACGAAGTTTATTCACCTTCAATAGTTGGTGGAGCCTCCACGAGCGGCGATTACAGCTGCGACCCTCCGGGGCATACTCTCAACCAGGCGTTGTACGACGGCTAGCGGTATTTTCTTCCACTCGGCTTGGAGAAGACAGGTCAGTTTCTTCACCGATTTGGCACCCCTTAAGTCGACGCTCCAACTCGTCCCAGAGGTGCTCGATAGGGTTAAGGGACAGTCCATTCGATTAACCCCAATGTCACCATGCCAAGCCATGGTGGACCTCGCAACATGACAGGTGGCATTATCATCCTGAAAGTAACATGGGTCCACCCCGTAAAACTGCCACAACGTAGGAAGCGCATGGTTATCCAAAATGGTGCAGTAGGTCTCGGCGTTGAGTCTACCAGGAATTGCGACCAAGGGTCCCGTGCCATACCAGGAGAAACACCCCCATAGCGTAATTCCACCGCCGCCGAACTTCACAGTTGGCACAATACATTCCGCCAGGAGGCGTTCTCCAGGCAGTCGCCACACCCAGACCCTTCCATCCGAACGATAGAGGGTGAACCTTGATTCGTCGCTCCAGCGAACCTGTTTCCACTGTTCAACTGTCCACGTTCTTTGCACCACGTTAGCCGAGCAGCGCTATTGGAATTGGTGATCAAAGGCTTGTGGGCGGCATCACGTCCATGATAACCGAGCAGATGGGCTTCCTTACGGATGGTATTCATCGAAAGAACACTCCCGGATGTCTGTTGAAATTTCTCGCGGATGTGGCCCATCGATTTGGTGCGGTTCTTCCGAATTTCCCTGTCCAGCACCCGTCGGTCTCTAACTCCCAGTTTTGTGGGTCTGCCGGGTCGGGGCACATTCCGACAGTTACCACTCATCTTCCACTTGCAAATCACGTAGGCCACTGTCGATTTTGGGTACTTCAACTCGTTGATATGTCACGTATGAATCGGCCATTTCTGTGATACCCGACGATTACACCTTTCTCGAAATCAGAGAGTTCCGGACTGCGTGGCATCTTGCATGCGACTAGTTGCGTTGTTGTTTCCCACACCATATTTAACGGCGGTGGCCGTGACGTGTATCAGGACCGCAGATATCGTCGGTTGCAGGGGTGTCCAATTACTTGTTGGTAGATAGTGTATTACAAACTGAATATGACTACGCTTTTTCTCACCAAACAACTGCTGACTTTCATCGCAAGTGGTCGCCCCATACTACCTGGTATCAGGTTTGTGGTGACCGTGTCACTTTGTTGAACTGACGCTGTTTGCCGATGCCACGCTCATGTGTTCCTCAGTGAATTTTTGACTCTTTTATTGTCTTATTCTTGTTGCTGGGGTCTTCCGCTATTGACCACATGTAGCAGGACTCTGCACACTCACATACTGACTTACTTTTGAATTTCACCAAGATGACTGTTTTTTTTTCTTTTGTGATTGCCTCCTCACGCATTTGTTCTGCGTACACAATTTTCTGTATTTTTCTCAGTTTTGTTCAACGACAAATGTTTCGTTTATATACTGCGATGTTCATTGTTTTATTTTTTTTCCCATGTACATACTGTATATAGAAATTTTAACCTGAGTCGTCTCTGTAAGAACAGACAGGAGACTGCGCGGAGATGGAATAAAACCGTTCTCCAGACTTCCTCAAAGGAATTTGAGGCGAAACTCGAACGCCGCTTAAAATTGACTAGTACCTGTGTTTCTATTGGAGGAAGGCAGGTATTTTGTCCAGTGGGAGGGGACAGATGAGAGCTTGGCAAAGCAGTTACTGATGCTGCAATACAGTTCGCCTCAGTTAGTGAGAGCACGTCTGTTCTTATAGTGCATTATCAACACAGCTTTTTCGTCAAAGTGTGCACTGTATCTATATTTGAGTGCTGACTTTTTGGAATGTGTTTCTTCTATAGTTTCTGGTTAGGCGAGAAATGTGCTGAGTTTTTTAGCACGTCTTTTGTAAAAAAGATCGTGCTTATGTTATCGATTTGTCCATCCGTCCGTCCGTCTGTACACACGATATCTCTGCAACTATTAGTTCGATTTGAAAAATTCTTTTTGCATTGGGAAGCTTGAAATATGCGAATGATGATCCTTTATTTCGTTTTTTTTTACGATGTACAATTTTGCCGCTAGGGGGCGTAAATGCAGATGATGTCGAATTCAAAAATACGTTTTATTACACATATTTGCTTCTAAACATCCGATTGAAAAATTCCTTATCTTTCGATTCCATTTATGTCGAAGAGTATTTTTCATATAGTTACTTTTTCAAATTACGCATAGATTTTTCGCTAGGTAAAAGTAAATTACATTTTCCCCGATAACCCTTCTTCTAAAACTCCGATTGAAAAATTTTTTCTTCAGCTGATACATCTCTTGATGGAAAATCTTTTGCATATAATTTCAAATTTTTGGTAAAGAATACTTTAGCCACCAGGGGGCGTAAGTGTAAATTTCTGCTTTAAATGTATTTGCCATAAAATCGGAGCTTCTAAAATATCGATTGAAAAAATTCTTTCCTGGACTGATGCCACTTACATCGATAAACATTTTCGGAATATTTTCTTCTTAAAATATTCCACAGTTTCTCCGCCAGGGGCGTATAGATATATCCTATTTTTGTCAATATCTCTACTTCTAGGAGTTCGATTTGAAAAATTCCTGCTTTGTTGGATAGTGTTTCCCGTGTGACATGTTTTTCATATAATTTCAAAATTTTCAAGTTATTCATAGACTTTCCGCTAGGGGGCGTAGAGGTAAATTGTGTTTCCTGCTATATCTCTGCTTCTAAATCTCCGATTCGAAAAATTCTTTCTGCACCGGATACAGCTCCTGATGGGGAATCGTTTGCACATAATTTGTAATTTTTGTAAAAAAATGGTTTGGCCACCAGGAGGCGTGAATCTTAATTTCCGCTTCTGATGTATTTGCAGCAAAATATGAGCTTCGAAAATCCCGATTGAAAAAAAAGTGGTTTGTTCACCGATACTACTCATGTCGACGTTCAGTTGCTGCTGTTCGTCTTTGGTGAATCCCCAGCACTCTCAAAAGAAGCAACCTGCCAGGTGGTTTGGCAGTTTGTCGTATGTGAGTCTGGATAATTTCGAGGCTGATGTGGTGCAGTGGAAGCATGTCCGGCGAGTAACTGGAAGACCCTGGGTTCGATTCCCGGTGGTGGCCGATGAGAATTTTTCCGTGACTCACTTATAAACGTGGAAAGAGCGATGACTTCTATTTGATGTTAAACCAAAATTTTTACCTTACTTTGGGCGGCACTGAAGCCCACATCGTCACATTCAGCGATTTTTGTTTTCAAAGTTGGCACTTTACAAAAAGGAAAACAGAATTCTTCCTTTCTCGACTTCAACGGTAACATCTTTGCCTTCATTTTCTCGTATTCGCTCACAAACTCCATTTCTCCATTACCCCTTTCTTTTAAAGAAAAATGTTTCTGTTCGAAGTTTTTCTGCCCAAACAGAAAGTAACCTTCTCCGAAACAGAAGTTTCACGAAAAATCTCTTCTCGCCGGTGAATTTTCCTTTTCCGTGATTTAACGACATTCACGAGCAACTGAGGAATCGCAAATCCCTAAACTAGGGGTACGGATTCCAGTGAACTGTCACCCACGGGCATCAAAAGAAGTTGCCCTTCTCGAAACTAGGGCTACGGGTTCCAAAGAACAGATACACATGAGCATCTAAAGAGTTGCCCTTCCCAAATTTAGGACTACGGGCTCCAGTGAACAACATCCATGAGCATCTAAGGAATCGTTCATCCCTAAATTAGGACTACGGGTTCCAGTGAACAATATCCATGAGCATCTAAGGAGTCGTTCATCCCTAAATTAGGACCACGGGTTCCAGTGAACAACATTCATGAGCATCTAAGGAGTCGTTCATCCCTAAATTAGGACTACGGGTTCCAGTGAACAACATACATGAGCATCTAAGGAGTCGTTCATCCCTAAATTAGGACTACGGGCTCCAGTGAACAACATCCATGAGCATCTAAGGAATCGTTCATCCCTAAATTAGGACTACGGGCTCCAGTGAACAACATCCATGAGCATCTAAAGAGTCGTTCATCCCTAAATTAGGACTACGGGTTCCAGTGAACAACAACCATGAGCATCTAAGGAGTCGTTCATCCCTAAATTAGGACTACGAGTTCCAGTGAACAGACATCCATAAATATTTAAGGAATTACCCAGCCCGAAATTAGGGCTACAGGTTCCAATTAACAGACTTATATAGGTATCTAAGGTCAGGTGATGCGTAACATCACAGCCTCTCCTTGACAAATGTCAACCCCGCCTTCTCGTGGTGCATCCTGTTCCCACTAAAGGGGCTCTGACGACCGCCAATAGCGGTATAACTATACCATCGGGATCAGAGGAAATGCTATCCCACACTCACCAACCCGCTTGGCCAGCGTGGTGAGTTATGGCCAAACACCTCCAAAATGACTCTACAACTTAAATCTTGGCCCTCAGTCTCCGGCAGCTGGAATGTACCTGGCCAAGGCAGCGGCCAGTGCGACATGAAGGCAGAGGGTGCAAAGAATCCCCGGAGGACCGGACTAGGCTGCCATTTGATGCTGACCTTGGCTACCTATAACGGACGCTCCCTATCTTCTGATTCAAGGCTTCTTGAATTGGAAGAGGAACTACAAAGGATCAAGTGGGACATCGTCGGGCTAAGTGAGGTAAGGAGAAAAGGAGAAGATCTCATTGAACTGAAAAGTGGACATCTCTTCTATTATCGTGGGACAGATACTGGCAGAACTAGTGGTGTTGGATTTATAATAAACAAGAAACTGAAGGATAAAGTGGTAGAAGTTGAAAGTTCCTCTGACAGAGCTGCACGACTCGTTATCCAACTATCGAGAAGATACCAGGCTCAGATTATTCAAACTTATGCACCCACCACAAGTCATCCTGAAGAAGAAATTGAAGAATTTTATGAGGAAATTCGTCATCTAAATAATAAAGGTAAGCAGCACTTGAAGATAATTATGGGAGATTTCAATGCAAAAATAGGGCGACGGCAACAGAATGAAACTTCAGTAGGTAAATTCGGTCACGGCAACAGAAACCAGCGTGGAAATACTCTCGTTGAGTTTGCAGAGGCAGAAGGATTTTTCATCTTGAACTCCTTTTTCAAGCAAAAGCCACACAGGAAATGGACATGGAGACATCCAATTGGGACGACAAGTGAAATTGATTTTATTATGTGTAACAAAAAATTCGTCATCGAAGACTGCAGTGTGCTGAACAAGTTCAACACAGGTAGTGACCATAGATTGGTGAGATGTAAGATGCACCTCAACACTAAACTGGAACGTGGCAAGCTCATAAGACAAACAAAATGTATTGACATAACCAACCTTAAAAAACACCATAATACTTTCAAGTTGGAACTGAAGAACAGATTCTCTGCTTTAGAAGGCCTAACATCGGAAGAAGTGGATATTTCGGAAGTTAACAGAAAAGTAACCAAAGCTCTAATGGAAACAGCAACAAAATTAGCTGGGTCTAAGAACAAGTTGCATGTGAACAAATTATCAGGAAAAACCAAAATGTTGATGCAAAAAAGAAGAGAGATGAGGACAACTAAAGAAGATGTGACTTCCAAAGTGGAATATATAGAGCTATGCAAGACAACACGAAAAAGTATCACTGAAGACGTAAGGAAATTCAACTGTGAGCTAGTGAGGAAAGCAATTGAAAACAACCAAAGCCTGAAGATAGCAAAGGGACATCTCAGTAAGGGAAGAAAACAGATTATGGCTCTGAGAAAAGAAGATGGTTCTATAACAAGAAATAGAGGCGAAATTTTGACAAGAGTGAAAGATTTCTACTCCAAATTATATGAAAGGGATGATACATGTACTCCAGACATCATGAAAGGTACCAGAGTTCTTCCAGTCCTCCCAGCAGAAGTTGCTCATGCAATCAAGAACATGAAGCGGGGGAAAGCTCCAGGAGAAGATGGAATTACTATAGACATCATACAAGAAGCAAGTGGAGAAATTGAAACAGTACTCGCCCAAATTTTCACTCGATGCCTTAATGAAGGGAAGATTCCTGAGGATTGGAACAATGCTACAATGATCCTGCTACATAAAAAAGGTGACATTGAGGATCTCAGGAACTACAGACCTATCAGCCTCCTATCAGTGGTTTTTAAAATCTTCACTAAAGTTCTTTCACACCGCTTGAAGGTAACACTGGACATGGCTCAACCGAGAGAACAAGCTGGATTCAGGAGTGGCTACAGCACAATAGATCATATCCACGTACTGAGAGAACTAATTGAAAGAGCGAGGGAATATGAACTTCCATTGTGCATGGCTTTTATCGATTATGAAAAAGCCTTTGATTCGGTGAAACCATCAGCAGTTACCACGGCTCTGAAATCCTGCGGTATTGAAGATGCATACATTAATATTATTAATAACATCTATGAAAATGCAAGTGCAAAGATTCGGCTGTTTGAAAATACAACACACATAAAAATTGGAAAGGGAGTGAGACAAGGTGACACCATATCTCCGAAGCTCTTTAATACCACATTGGAAAATGTCTTTCAATCACTGAACTGGGAAAACAAAGGGATAAAGATTAATGGAGATTATCTAACCCACCTTCGTTTTGCTGATGACGTAGTCATTTTTGCAACTACCCCATCAGAGCTGCAGAGTATGATCCAGGAACTTGCTGACAAGAGTAAAGAAGTGGGATTAAAAATGAACTTTCAGAAGACAAAAGTGATGTTCAATGCTTTTACAAGAAATGAAGATTTATCGATTGATGGAGAAAAACTGGAGATAACAGATACGTATGTTTATCTTGGACAGCAGATATCAAGTGAGGGTCACATTGATGAAGAAATTAATCGGCGTACAAAACTTGCCTGGAGAGCTTTTGGAAGAAACAGCATAATTTTCAAGAGCAATATGCCATTATGTCTTAAAAGAAAAGTGTTTGATCAATGCATCCTTCCAGTGCTTACGTATGGTGCAGAGACGTGGACCTTAACTAAAAGAGACATACAAAGGCTGCAGACAACTCAAAGAGGCATGGAGAGGTGCATGCTTGGTATAACCAGGAGAGATAAGAAGAGGAACTCGTGGATCCGAAAAATGACGAGAGTGGAAGACATCATGATCAGAGTTAAATCCCTGAAATGGCAATGGGCTGGACATACTGCCAGAAGGACAGACCTTAGATGGACAGCCGAAATTTTAGATTGGATTCCAAGGGACAGGAAAAGACCCAGAAAAAGACCACATGGGAGATGGGTGGATGAAATTCGTAAATATGCGGGAGTGACATGGAGGAGACTGGCACAAGACAGACCGTTGTGGAGGAAACTTGGGGAGACCTTCGTCCAGCAGTGGATTGATAATGGTTGACAATGATGATGATAGGTATCTAAGTGTTCTCTCTTCCCTAACTTAGGGATGCTTACTTAAAATCAGTTTCAAAAGTGACTGAAATTAATTTCAAAAATGAAAGGAATTAAAATTAAATATGACTATTTAAAAATGGAAACTCATGTGAAATTGTGTTACAGCTGCTTAAAATATTTGAACTAATTAAAATGAACTAATTAAAATAATTCATAATAAACTAATCAAATAAATTTTAATTAAAGTAAATTTTATAAACTATTGAAATTAATTTTTTCAGCAAAATTTCAAATAATTTTGTTTGAGGTTAATGTTGAAAACAGAAAGCAAAAATACATATTACAGGATTTCATGCAAAAAAAAGTCAATTCTGCGAAAATTTGTTAAATATTTTATGAAATTTCATTTTGCAGAATTTTTTCATTTAATTTTAAATAAATATTACATTTTTATTTTAAGGGCATGAGAACTTGCCCGGCCACGTTGGAAACGGTGTTCTTGAACAAGACAGAGAGGGAAGGTTCGCCAACGATAAGACTCTAGAATCGGGCGAGAAAACAAAGAGTGACTGGGTTTCATAAACTCGAGGGAAAACTGATCGTGGTAATTTTTGCGCTAACACAATAATGGGTAGAAAGCGTACGTTATTAATCATCTTCTTATTCAGACCAACCATTTTGTGATTTATTATTTTTTTTTTCATTTTTGATTTTATTGCCTTCACCTGAGGCCACTATTCACCAAGTAAAGTGGGACCTCACAAGAAGACTCAGCGCATGAGAGAGATCCCCGGAAGGTGCCCCCTCTCGGAGAGAACTCACCCCCAGCATTATACTCGCCAACTACCTTAGCCCACTACTGCGTAACAATACTAGGAACCAAATGTCGGATATGATATTACAACCTGTTTTTCCTTTTGAACGCCATTGTCACTCACTGACAGAAGTGCTTGCCTGCAGCACTGGGTAAAATTATTAATCTTATTAACGACGCGAGGGGAGGGTAGCTTATATATATGTATATACATACGCACATTTTTTTTTTTTTTTTTTTTTGTACGGAACCACTGTTACGGTTTTAGAGCGGCTTCGTTTAAAGCAAAAGCTCCATAGGCGGCTCAGATCTGCCTAATGAAGCTAACATCTGAAGTATTCTTTCAGAAATTTCTCAGGATATTCTTTTAACAATCGTAGCAGGTTAAAACCACACGGTTCCTATTCCCTCTTCTTTTTTTCCCCTTTTTCTGCAGGACTTTTTCTTTTCTTTCATTTTAATGCCCATCTAACAGCTTCATGCCCGTGGGAAAGTTTCTTGTTATTATGCAAGACATGCCAATTTATTACCAATTAACACCACAAGTCAATCACTAGGGACATTTTGGCATTTGCGTAGACTAAATTTATATAAACCACTTTATGTCATAAGATCTTTGTTATCTAAATCCCAAAATTTTCCTATTCGTCGATCAGCATCACGCAACTAAAACAGTGGACGAAGGCAATTAGGTGATGATCGTGTTCGATCATGTGAGTTGTAAATTACATAAAGCTCAATTCGTTTGTAAGCAAATGGCAGTAAAAGAAAATTACAATAATTTAAATAATGTTCCAGATACTTGAGCATAATTCGGTATTCGTAACGGGAACGGTAGGTTCTTGAGTTAATCGCCAATAAAAAGGCTGTTACGTACTAACACAGGTGAAGCACTTGTCAAGACAAATGATCAAATGATCATATGTAGAGGATTTTAGGAAGGGAGTGTCTGACCCTAGGTCTTAAACAACCCTTAGAAATAGGAAGCTAGGAGATTTGGGCTAGAGTGCCCAATAGGAAATTCACATTTAAGCGAGGTAGAAAGACGCCCTTATTTATTACCGGGGGCCAGTACCCGGAGTCCGACGGCTTAACGTGCCCATCCGACGCACGGCGGATATTTAGTGGATCGAGCGTTCGTACCTGCCTGGGACCGAACCTGAGGTCCTTTCCGTGGCAGTCACGAACGTTGCCCACTAAGCCACCCGCGGCCCGTTTGTCAAAACGACAGATCTACAGCGATACATTCCGTCGGTGTAGTTTAGTAGGTTAGAACAGCTGGCCCCGGAGCGAGCAGGCGCAGCTTCGATCGTCGTCACCGACAAATCTATATTTTCATAAGGCGTTTCAGGAAGTTTGATATATGAAGACGACGAACTTGTTTTAACTGAAACATTCCGTATGTCTTAAACAATTACACATACAAATATTATTTACAACGGCGTCGCCATTGCTAACAAGAAACAACGTAGTGATACAAAGAAGAGCCTTACGATACAATACACACGTGTACAACATTGTTATGATACGAAGAATAGACTTTCCATTTTTACTTTACTGAAAAGTGGAAGAAGAGTTCACAGCGGCTTCAAGCTTCCTGTTCCATTACTGAAAACATCATTTTCAGAAGTGCGACACAATTCGTCAGAAGCAGGATCGCTTCTCATCATCGTCGATGAAATCTCAATTTTGACTGAACATGGACTTCGCTCCATTGATCATATTCTTCTATGGTTGAGACAGAGTGAACAGCCAATTTGGTGGAAAAGTTGTCGTCATTGAAGCACACTTCAGATAAACATTACTCGTTGTCGTCTCTTAAATCTAGTGGATTGTGACAACATTTCACCAAACTAACGTTGAGTATGAACATGTGAAAGGTGAAACATAATGCGCATAACCAATTGCTGCTCAGCACTGGATGCAACACTGGATGAGACAATATGCAGGAGATTCCAGGTGTTCTTAGTTGAAGTACCACCATGATTTTGTGCAAAAAATCTCATCGGGAAGATTTAAGGACAAGATTTGAACGAAATACCACTCGAAGAAAAGGCGAAAAGTGTCAATCTTTCACCGACACACAAGGAAACACTTAACAGGAACAGACAGATTATACACAGTCGAGTCACATTATTGTCACCACCACCACCTCCTACTTTTGACGTCAACAGCGCGTAGCCAATGAAAGAAGGCACTTGTCGTGAGCTGGCTTGGAGGGTATATAACGTGGCATTCTGAAAACATATCACTCGTTGCTGTCAAGGATAAAAGGCGCGATTTATCAGATTTGCAAAAAGGGACGATTATCGGCTTTTGGGTCATGGGTCACAGTATTTCTGAAACAGCATCGTTTGTGAACTGTTCGCGTGCTGCTGTGGTTAAAGTGTATTGTGATTGGAGAAATGGCACCATTGCAAATAAGCAAAGTGGAAGCTTTGCTTATTTGCAATAATAAGCAAAGCTTATTATTGCAAATACGTGCCATTGATGTAAGAGGTGAACGTCGGCTTCGAAGGTGCGTGAGGGCCGATCGACACGCTACAGTGGAGCAACTCACTGGCCGAATGAACCAGGGGGCTACCAAAAGTGTGTCTGAAACGACAGTTCAGCGAACCCAGTTGAGTATGGGGTTCTGATGCAGACGGATGGTCACTGCACTTATGCTAACGAACGTGCATCAGAAGAAAAGGCTTACATTTGCATGGCAGTATCGGAATTGGACTTCCGCTGATTGGCAAAGGATTGCCTTCTCCGATGAGTCACGTTTTCTGCTTCATCGAACGGATGGATGTTGGCGTATAAGGCGCGAAACATCGGAGAACAAACACTCTTCAACCATTGCTGGCAGAACACAAGCTGGTGGGAGCAGCGTTATGGTCTGGGAAATGTTTTCGTGGCATTCCTTGGGTCTACTCATACCTGTGAAAGGCACTATTGACCGATTTCGTTATGAATCCATCCTCGTAAACTACGAAAACCCATATACGCTGATTGTCTTCCCTGGGGCGGATGGGATCTTCCAGTATGACAATGCGACGTGTCACACAGCTAGAAATGTCCAAGAGTGGTTGGAAGAGCACGATGAATACTTCAAAGTACTTCCCTGGCCCTGTAATTCCGCAGACTTAAACCCAATTGAGCATATGTGGGACCACCTCGATCGTGTTGTTCGCCCTATGGATGCTCCACACGCACTCTCCAGTAGCTGTCAGATTCACTGCAGTCAGCATGGCTCCACATAGCTGTGAACACCTTCCAACACCTTATTGAGTAACTTCCAGCCCATGTAGCTGCTGTACGCGTTGCACACGGCGGTTACTCTGGATATTAGGTGGTGGTTACAATAATGTGACTTGACGGTGTATATAAGTTAACTGCCAGGACAGATGGAAACATACTACAACGCCGAAACAATTGTCTTCAAAGATGCAGCTGACTATGATACCTTCTTCGCAAAAAAAAAAAAAAAAACAAAAAAAAAAAACGACAACAACAAACGAAGTACCCAAAACGAATCATCCAATCGAGATGAAAACTGTAATGTGCAATATGTACATGTATAGAAAAGGAAATGATTGCAATTCCTAAGCAATTGGACTATTTATCCATGTAAAGGAGCTACACGAGTGGAACAAGACAGTACGTTGTAGCCCCACTTCTGGCTCGTGCACAATCGGTTATCCAGCAAGGCATAGATGTATACTGTTCACGAATACTGTCCTGATGTATAGAAAGAATGCCAGATGGTGTCCAAATTGTGGGCCAGTTCACTGACATTCCGGGATGTGCGTAGGTGTCGTCCCTTCATGTCGCAAACATGCTCAATCGGTGAGAGGTCAAGAGATCGGGCTGGCCATGGAAGGGTATCGACATTACGGAGGCAGGCCTGGGAGAGCCGAGCAGTGTGTGGCCAGGCATTACGCTGTTGAACATTTTCTCGGTGATGCTACGACAAGAATGATAACACAACAGGTGGATCTACCGTTCAGCCGTGAGGGTGATGTAAGGATGACTACCAAGGGCGTCCGGCTATTGTAGGAAATGGCTCCCCAGAAGTCAAACCCGGTGTACGAGCCGTGTACCGTTCCACGGTAAAGGCAAAATCCGTGCGCTGTCCGTCTCGTCTCCAGTAATACATGTGCTGGTCATCGGCGCCAAGCGCAAACCATGACTCATCACAGAAGACAACACGACGTCACTAGATACTATCCCACGTTGATCGGGCCGGACATCACTGCAACTGCTGCTGGTAATGCTCGCTGGCCAGCGGTAGACGGCAGAGTGACTTTCTCAAATGTAGTCCCTGTGCCGTAAGTAGTCTGGCAACGGTCCGCATGACCATTTCCGTACCTGTAAACGAAGCAACATGGCTTCGGATGATCGAGAACAACGAATTCGGTTCTTTTCGTGCGGCTTTTACAATCGCTCGATCTTCGTGCTCTGTCGTTGCCCTCGGCCGACCACTGTCGGCGTGCCACTGGGTTGAGCCCTCCTCGACCCATTGGCACCAACATCGTCCGATTGCAGCGTCGCTCCGACCGAAATGTCTGGCGATACGCAACTTCACCAACCGGCTTCTCTCAGCATAATTATACGACCTCTCTCAAACCGGCTCAACTGCTCGTACCGTGCACGGATCCGACGTCGAGGCAACGTGGAGGTAATGCAGCCGCAATCCGCTGTCACAACTTTCCCCACGTGCGAGTTTTGCTTTTCAAATACCTTCCGCGAAGCGCAGTTCCGAAGAGCTGCGGTGAGCCACTAATTCGTCATTGGTCATTTTTATTTAATTATTTGCACATTCGGCCCTGAGGTACTTGCATGCGGAATTTCATCAGGATCGAACAACTTTCTCGGAATGCTTCGTTTTATTTTGGCAAAAAGTGTATTTTTCTGAGTTTCTACACTTGCTAACCCCGCCCTATATGCCACCAGTAGAGCCACACTTACATGTAGATCAAATCCAAGATGCACAGTCTCACATTAAACATGTCATATTTAAAACACTCAAACAATGACACAACATATATAAATCTGTAGATTCCTTTGCAGCAAATCGTATGACAATCAGCAACACTTTGTGCAGGGAAAGTAACAGTAGTAGAACAGAGTTGATTGCTACAGCTGTTAGCTCTTAGGCGAAATGAGTGAGAAACTTATTCAAAAAGCAGAAAACTTACAAGGGAAAAATTCGCAAAATTTAAATAAAGGATGGGTTGAGTGTTTCAAAAACGGAGCAAAGACTTTTTCAGCGAGAAAAATTGCTGAAAAGAGAATGACATGGACAATGATGTGTTGCCCGATGGCCAAGTGGTATGAGACGTTGGAATTTGACCGTTCGCTGAAGGTGGTGCCGGGTTAGAATCTCCGATCATGCATGGGTGCTGGACATGCCTTACGACGCTGGCTCTCTTTTCCCTTCCTGGAACCAGTGGCCCCAAATCAATGACGGGCTACTGCTTATAGATAAAACAGTTGGTCATGTTTGTCGTTAACCCCCCCCCCCCGCCCAAATAAACAATGAAAAAGTATTCATGAAGAATACTTAGCTACAGTGTAGCTTTAGATATTTTAGAAAATATTATTTGTATGAAGAAACGGAATAAAAAATTTTTAGCAACGACTTTTGTAAATAAAAATTAGTTAAACGCCACGAAAATGTCAACTTTTTCTTTCTTTTCTCTGTGACGAGAGGCAGTGGACACAAACCCTATGGTATTTTTAACTCCTTTTAGCTATAGTTTTACATGGTTAACTGATTATCTAATTACTAATTTTCTTGAACAGCTGTGTTGCACATAGCCAGACCATGCAAACAATTAACCAAACGGCTATACACCGATGGGACAATATATTATGACCACCCCCAACCTAGAGAAATGATCGCACCTGGAGACCGAACGGTGGCGCAGGTGAAGTTCACAGAGCAGCATATATACAACCCGAGGACCGGCTTTCGGTTAGTAGGGTGTTCGGAGTCAGAATGGGAAAAGCTGCCGATTTTTTGGAGTTTGATAAAGGACAAATTGTGATGACACGGTGTCTTGGAACTACGATCTCGAAAACGGCGCGGCTTGTGGGTTGTTTACGTGCCGCTGTGAGGAGTACGTATCACAAGTGGTGCACAAATGGCCAAAAGGCGAACCATCGTCCAGCCGTGTGTCGTCCGTAGCGTATGGATGCCAGAGGGGAGCGGAGACTGTCCCGCATTGTTCACAGCGACCGCAGGGTTATAGTGCGACAAATCACCCGCAGCTACAACAGCGGTGATCAGGGCAATGTGTCACAGCACACAGTTCATCGCAGCGTTCTGCGCATGGTCCCGCGTAGCCGAAGACACAACAAGGCCCCCACGCTCACTGCACGTCATCGCCAACAACGCATGAAATAAGCCTTAGATAATCGAGATTAGACCGTGGATTATTGGAAGAAAGTAGCCTGGTCTGACGAATCAAGATTCCTGGTCTATCACGTAGACGGCCGAGTGCGGATACTCTGATTACCAACGGAAGCTACGGCACCTGGATGCACTGTTGGGCGGTAACAGGCCGGCGACGGCGGTGTAATGCTGTGGGCGATGTTTTCTTGGGACACTTTAGGCTCCATTATCCCAATAGCACAATGGATTATTGGAAGAAAGTAGCCTGGTCTGACGAATCAAGATTCCTGGTCCATCACGTAGACGGCCGAGTGCGGATACTCTGATTACCAACGGAAGCTATGGCACCTGGGTGCACTGTTGGGCGGTAACAGGCCGGCGACGGCGGTGTAATGCTGTGGGCGATGTTTTCTTGGGACACTTTAGGCTCCATTATCCCAATAGCACAATCCCTGACAGCTGTCAGGTATCTGAACATCGTTGCGAACCAGGTTCACCCATTCATGGCAACTGTGTACCCCGCTGGTGATAGCCATTACCAAAAGGATAATGCGCCATGCCATACTGCCAGAACCGTCAAGGAGTGGTTCAAGGAACATGCTGGGGACTTTGTGTTAATGCCCTGGCGTCTAAATTACCTGACATGAACCCAATCGAACATTTGTGGCTCGACTTGGAAATGCGGGTTCGCGCTAAATCACCACCACCCCGAAATGGGCGGGAACTGGAGGATCTGCTGTTGACATTGTGGTATCAGATACCCCAGGATACTTATCGCCACCTCACCGAGCGGCCGCTATTTTGCTGCCTAAAGGGTGTCCTACAACTATTAGGTAGGTGGTCATAGTGTAATGGCTCATCGGTTTATATTGTGACGTAGCTTAATTTATTAATTACTTGTTATTAGCGAGTGTGAAAGCAAAGATTCGAGGTGATCTTAAGGGCTTTTCTGGCGTTTTGATAAACAATGGGTCAAAAATTTTGATAAACAAAGTCAAGATTGCATCTGTGACAAGAGTTACTGTTGACACTAGTTTTCTTTACGCTTTCCGTGCGAAAGTTTGCAGGCAGCGGTCTATGTTTCGAAGACAATCCATCAGCGTTTCATTTAGAGTGTAGGAGATGAACGTTGGTCAGGCGGTGACATCGTAATTAAAGCTAAAAAGAAAGTAACAGAAAGAGGTTGAAAAAAGATTGTTCTTGTGACTGTGGGTAGAGACACTCGTGTTTTTGTGACTAGCGTCGTCATGAGCGGGTTTTGAATAAAATGCCTCTGCGTGTGTTGAAATTCAGAAACGTAAATGGATTACACTTTCGTTTTATGAAAAGGTAAGCAGATCATTTATGTTAGCGACAATGGAGATGGTTACGTTTTAAAGCAACGATTTCCAAGCCCCAATAATGCCTGAAGTACGAAAAAATTGTTTTCAGTCCGAACTCAGTATTTAGCGATAGATGCTGACTTGTGTACTCGTTATTCCTTTTCTTTATTTAACAGGATTGTGCTGTACCTTCTTATATCAAATTTGCATTTTTAGTAATTAAATGTTGCTGTCATTTTTTCTTTGGGTTTATAGATGAAATTTTTGTATAGATGAAATGTTGTATAGATGAAATTTTTGCGTTCGCACTCTCTTCTTTACTGTTTTCTGAACCGGAGGTCGAACGCGACCGTTCCGGTTTCATCCTGTGTGTGGCGCCTCGAATCCTATTCGTGGTTGAAGGCCACCAGCAACGTCACAAAATGAAGAATCAGCAAGTCACTTACATTATTCTACCAATTTATTCGGTAATGGTGCTTCAAGCCATCAAGACAATCCTTTGCCAGAATATAATCTCTCTGGCTTCAATCCAAATAACAATCTCAATACAATCACGTTCTTTCGTCGAGCACATATTTTTCAACTTTATCAAAAGCAATCAACTCTGATCTCTCTTATATATCTGCGAGCTTTCAACTCTATCAGTGCTCTCTCTGCTCTAATTTCAATTTAGTCATTTTATGCATTTCTGTCTTGCTGTTAGTGTTACCATATTGTTAAAGCTACATCAAACAGAAGTCATCGCTCTTTCCACGTTTGTTTGTTTTTTATAAGTGAGTCACGAAAACATTCTCATCGGCCGCCACCGGGAATCGAAACCAGGGTCTTCCAGTTACGCGCCGGACATGCTTCCACTGCTGCCTCAAATTCCTCCAGACTCACAGAAACTCGAGGCTGCTGTGGTGCAGTGGAAGCATGTCCGGCGCGTAACTGGAAGACCTGGGTTCGATTCCCGGTGGCGGCCGATGATAATTTTTCCCTGACTCACTTATAAAAAACAAACAAACGTGGAAAGAGCGATTACTTCTGTTTGATGTTCCTGGTCCACGTCACTTGCCTGTATTAATTGTTAAAGCTATTCGGGGAAATCATGTGCCATTCAGTGAGGAAACGTTTAAAAAAGAAGTAACTCAATTTACATAAGAAAACAAAAACTCAAAAGGAAGTTTATTTAGAAGTATACGTCACACCTTATTCCTGCCCTTGATGGACATTGCCGCTGACCCAACTGCAGCACCATTCTTTCTGTGTTCTGGTTCTTGACCATAAGCAATTTGATAGCTTCTATATCCATTCTCCTGCTAAATTTCGACGTCAGACAACGATCAGGGCATTGGGTTGGAAAGAAAGTAATGTCTGCAAATGCAAGGTAACATAAAAGTGATAATTACAGTATATACAAGTACAAATCAGTCTAAAATGTAGTCGCCATCGTTTGCCACGACATGCTTCCATCGTCTGGGCAGCTGCTGGATACCGTTCCTGTAGAATTGTGGCGGTTTGAACCCAAAGAATTGAGAAAGTGGGCGTTTGACATCTTCCCGGTTGACGAACCACTGTCCATCCAAGAAATGCTGCAACGACCTGAAAAGGTGGTAGTCGCTAGGGGCAATGTTCGGGGAATAGACTGGGTGCGGTAGCAGGTTCCAGCCCAGGTTCCTGATGTTGTAACAGGTCACTCGTTCTGTGTGAGGTCTCACTCCATCCTGCTGTAGCCGGTCGTTTCGACGTGAGCGATGCGTTCAGATCGTCGAGCTGACAGCAGTACACATCGACATTGTTAGTGGTGTTGTGTTGGCAACAGCTCAAGCAACACGACACCCAGCATATCCCACCAAACAGACAGCACGTGGTGTAAGCCGGTTTGGAGGGTGTTTTGGATCCAACCATTGTTTCCGGGCGCTGGCATTGTCATGCAGGACCCATTTCTCGTCACCTGTCACAATGCGTTCCAAGAATGGTTCATCTTGGCCACGTGCAAGCGGGGAAACGCATGCACTCATGCGATTTGCTTTTTGCTCAACTGTGAGTTGATGGAAGTACACAAACTCCCCTCTTGTACACCTTCCGAAGTTGATATAGGTGTGTGACAATGCCCATGTGGGTAGCCCCCAGCTGTTCGGCCAACCCCCCACTTGGTCACATGTGGGTCGGTCTCCACTAAGGTCTTCAATACATCCATGTCCACTGTTGCGGGCCTTCCAGTTTTTGGACGGGCTGACAGGTCAAAATTTCCCTCTTGAAACTTCGAATCAACAACAGCACTGATATGGCACTGGGGTACACCCTGGTAATGTTCCTTACAGCACTCGCGGGAGTGCTACTCCGACGAAACTCATTCAGCATGCAATAGCGGATGTCCTCCTTGTCCACCTCCATGTTGGCTGGCGCTTACAATCTTCTCCTTCTGACGGTTAACTGCCACTGACTTAAGCCACCTACCTACTGATGTCATGCCGGTGTACTGCGCAATCTCAGTGGCCAATGTACGCCGTGGCCGGGGCTTCGACTTCCGGTACCTCGTCATTGGACACTACTTTCCTTCCAACTCAATATATGAAGATGCAGAACAGTTTATTTGTCAAATTTGACTCTTTGTTTCAATCCCAAATATCTTTCACTCGCACAACACTTTACATTGCACGTTTTGCTCCGTCTGTATAAGATCACTGTGGCATTTTGTGAGTATCCATGGCAACCCTTCTCGTATTATTTGAGAATCCAGAATCGAGTTTCTGTTGTGATATTAATTTCTTTCTTTCTTTCTTCCTTCTTTCACCGAAAAGGAAAACTTTTAAATAAAAAAAGGCTTTAGATATTTCAGAATAAATTTAATCTTAACGATGCATTGTAGAATAGAAGTGACTCATGCACTCATCTTTCTGAACAAGCGTTTCTTCGTTAGTATTCTTCGAAAATAAACATATTTCATTCTTTACGCAAGCACACCTACGAAGTTAAACCGCACAAAACGCTTATGACGAATGATTAAGGAGCTTTTGAAAAATTAAGTGTGACATGACATTCTATCTTTTATTTATTTATGTTTCTAATATTTATCATTCACAAGAGCAAGTTCTGTTGACTCAGGAAGAATGTCACGTAGTTTTTCACTTATCATCTCTTTGTGTCTCTGCTTATATCGTTTTACTTATGCTTCAGCTGTTGCATTAGTTTTAAACAGGTCTTAAATAAAATTCCGTGTTATTTTAATCATTTTTGTTTTGTCCTCTGCCATTTCTTCATCCTTTTCTTTGAGCGTCATTGTGCACATCTGACCTATATTTAACAGATGTACTGCATTTTGAAGTATCATTACTTCCCAACGACCTGGTCTGTGTAATTCTCTACAAAACAGACCCACTAATTCCTCTTAATATCAGGGCTTTTCATATTTCTTCATGTCTTTTCTACTTTTTTTGGTTGATCCACCCATTTTTATTGTGCGCCTTGAAGCAAATTCTTAATTGCGTCTTTCAATTTGGTCTCCTTTTCGGTAAATAATCATTTGCAACAATTCATTTCTACGCAACTGAAAATGAAATGAAAGTCGGTTCTTCCTGAAGGTTTTCAAAACTTGTTCAGTCCATTAGCAAGTCTCCTGTTTCACACCTTAGTTTTGTTTTTGCAAGTTCTGATTTATTTAGCTGCTTAACTTTCAAGGAAGTGCTATTTATTTTCTGCAGTAATTTCCCAAACGCTGGCTGACTTCACAGTTCAGTGAGCTACGTGACATTATTTTACTGACTTGATCTGTTTCCTAAATTCGTTCAGTTTCGCACTTTATTGAAGTGGTAAAAAAATAATGGAAGCACCATTAATAAGAACAATATGTACCTATCTACACTGCCGGACAATTGCTAAGGACGGATGACAATAGCAATGATAGCAACCATAAAATGGAAGGCAGGAAAATGTGGAAATTAGCATAAGTGCGGGATACAGTAAGACGTGTTGTGCGTATGCAAATTTTGGATTGCCGAACTTGTTCGTGACGTCATAGCGCTGATAAGAGATATAAAGGATTTGACGCGTATTGACCGTTGTTGTTCAAACGCAAAGTTGAAAGGAAAAGAATCAATTGACGAACTTGCAATTTTTAGTATGTCTTCCCGACATCACCTAGATGATTTTATGCGTGGCCGTATTATTGGCAAGATTGAAGAAGGGCGAAACATAACAGATGTTGCCAGGGAGTTCGACGTCAGCCACAGTGTTGTTTCAAGGCTTTGGAAATCATTTCAAACAAATGGAGAGTGTAGCAAACGTCACGGGGAGGTCGTGTTCGCAGTACGACACCTGCAGAAGATCGGTACATAGTGCTATCAACAAAAAGACACCGGCGCAGCACAGCTAGTGAGGTAGCAAATCAGTTTATGGCTGCTACTGGCAAGCGGATCTGCCGAAAAACTGTCGCCAGACGTTTGCATGAAGGAGGACTATAAGCCCACCGTCCTGTTGTGTGCATCCCATTGTCGAGACGTCACCGTACCGCCCGTTTGCAATGGTGCCATCAACGTCGCAATTGGACTTATAACGACTGGTCTGCTGTCCTCTTCTCAGATGAGAGTAGATACAGTCTATCGTCTGATTGCGCGTGGCTGAGATACCAGTCCTGACGCTGACCTCTAGGATCAAACCGCGCTTGGCTGAGATACCAGTCGTGACGCTGACCTCTAGGATCAAACCACGAGTGGCTAAGATACCAGGCGTGACGCTCACCTCTAGGATCAAACCGTGCGTGGCTGAGATACCAGTCATGACGCTCACCTCTAGGATCAAACCGCGGGTGGCTGAGATACCAGTCATGACGCTCACCTCTAGGATCAAACCGAGCGTGGCTGAGATACCAGTCGTGGCGCTCACCTCTAGGATCAAACCGAGCGCGGCTGAGATACCAGTCGTGACGCTGACCTCTAGGATCAAACTGCGCGTGGCTGAGATACCAGTCCTGACGCTGACCTCTAGGATCAAACCGCGCTTGGCTGAGATACCAGTCGTGACGCTCACCTCTAGGATCAAACCGAGCGTGGCTGAGATAGCAGTCGTGACGCTCACCTCTAGGATCAAACTGCGCGTGGCTGAGATACCATTCATGACGCTGACCTCTAGGATCAAACCGCGCTTGGCTGAATTACCAGTCGTGACGCTGACCTCTAGGATCAAACCGCGGGTGGCTGAGATACCAGTCGTGACGCTTACCTCTAAGATCAAACCGCGCGTGGCTGAGATACAAGTCGTGACGCTCACCGCTAGGATTAAACCGCGCGTGGCTGAGATGCCAGTCGTGACACTCATCTCTAGAATCAAACCGCGCGTGGCTGACCAATATGAGCCCTTTTTCTGGATGTGTGTGCATGGTTAATCCAGTCCTGGTACACCCTTGAACAGTAGGACGAGAGAAAACATCAAGTGTGGCTGTTTCCGAAATACTGGCACCTGCCCTTCCGCCCCAACTATCTGGCCGTGGTCCAATTGGGTTACGTCACCATGTTTCCCCATTACTGGAAAACGTTTACTGATTACGTACAGAGGTCATGAGCGACGATAGGGGTGCACAATTTATAGTCGTCGCACATGACGTTGATATCACGTGGCCCTTCCTTATCGCTCCGAAGATGTGAAGCGGAAGGTGTTCTGTGACGAAGTAAATTTCTCCATCATTTTTATGCCAAGGGAGGGACTCGAACCCCAACTCTCAGGTCCGGAGCTCCGAGTGTTATCCACTATACAACACTGGCGAGTGATCTCACTGCAATCTGACTTTATCTCGTATGCGTTATGCGGTGCAGGCACGACACGAGTGCAAGGACTGTTCGGCGCAGACTGCAGGAATTTAGTCTAAAAGCTAGAATTCCACGAAAAAATCATTTTTATCTCTCAAAGGTTGAAAAAAATAAACTGGGCTAAAACCCATGTTAGCTGAACAGCGGAACAATGGGACAGTGTTATTTGGACTGATGACACCAAAATCTCCCTGTTTGGTAGTGATGGAAAATACGTAAGGAGAAGAATCGCAGAAGATTTGCATCCTGATTGCATTACATGTACCGTGAAACACCTAGTTAGTGTTATGATCTGGGGTTGTATGACATTAATAGGTGTGGGCAGAATTTGCGTGATTAATGGGAATATAAATGGCCAAAAATACATTAATGAAATAATTGAGCCCAAACTGAAGCCTTCCGCACGTGATCTTTCTCAAGCATTTATATTTCAACAGAATTAAGCTCCATGTCATGTTGCTGCTGTGTGTAAAAAGTGGTTTCAAGATAATCATATTCCAATGCTGGAATGGCTTGGGACTTAACCCCATCGAAAATCTATGGAGTCGGCTAAAGAAACTTGTTAGTCAGAAGCAACCCAGCAATAAAACCCAATTAATAGAAGCAATAATTCAATCTTGGCTTCACATTATAACAGCTGCAGAACTAAAAAACTTGGTTCAGTCCATGGGAAGGCGTTGTAAGGCCGTAATTAACATTAAAGGGCACCCAACTAAGTGTTAACTGACATGGTGAGAATTTTTGTATATCTCATTTTTTCTATGTGTATCACTTTTCTTCTTTATAACTGCTGTTCTAATACAAAATCCTTCATAAAAGTTATTGCATTACATTCTTGACGAAATTATCTTTCCATTGTTATATAATTTTATGGTATTACTCCAAAAAAAAAAAAAGTGGTGTTATGAGCCATTGAACCTCAAAAATACACTATTTCCAAAAGGTTTCCACAATTTTGGGCACTTTTGTAATAACGTACTGGTACTCCTCTAGCGCGAATAACAGCCAGCACACGCCCAGAAATCGACTCCACTAGACGCCGGAGGGTTTCCGGAGTTAACATCAGCCATGCCTGTTGCAGCATTGTCCACAACTCTACTCGACACCTCGGTCCAGGATTCATGGATCTGATGTTCCGCTCCATGGTATCCTAGAGAGCTTCTACAGAGTTTAAATCGGAGGATCTTAGAGCCACAGGATGGTTCCGAACTCAGATGAGTGTTCCTCGAGCCATGTCTGGGTAATTGCGGCAAGTTGCTGCAGCGCATTGTTCTTCTGGAACAGACAATCGGCTGCAAGATCCGCTAATGCCAAGAAATGCCATGTAGGCGATCAGCCAGCACATGCTGGTAGCGCGCATTGGTTATTGATCTCTCCAGATATACTACCCAGCAAAAACAGTGTTGCTGGGGCAGCACTGAAGCCAGCACTGGCCTCCAGCAATACCAGCAGTGGCCCAGCACTATGTTACCTCTGCCAAACCGTCAATAAAATGTCTGGGCGTCCATCACATGGGCCAGCAGTTCAGGACAGTAGCTGGCCACCAGTTGGCACGCTATCAGTTGTCATATGCCAGAACAGGGCCATCAGTTATCCATCACAGGCAGTGGCTGCCACAAGCGGCCCTTAAGCGGCCCTGAAATCACGTGCTATAAATGATGGCTAGCCTAATGTGGTCCGCTAATTTCTCAGCAGTGGTAGCCGGCAATCACGTGACGTAAGTGATGGCTTGCCGAATCTTGCCCACCAATTTCCCAGTAGTAGACGTAAAAGAAACAAAAACAAGAAGATAACCGCAGTTTCCGCGAAAGCACAACTACTTTTCTTTCACTCCTACGAAACCTGCATGACTGCACGTCGACATTTTCTCAAGAGGTCCTGAAACACTCCCGTTTGGATCCGGCTGGAAACGAACCAACGACAGTCTATTTCCGAAGCGAGCGCTCTAGCAGTTACACTGGTTTGCAACCCACGACCCTTTGCTTGAAGCTGAGCCTCTTTCCTGCCGGATGTGAAACGAATGGTTCTCTTTCTAATTTTACAGTACTGCGAGGTATTTTTCATAATTGTCCGTTTCATATAATTCATAAATTTATTTTTTCAACATAACGATTGTTTTTATTTACCTTAAGGGAACTTCTTTTTCTTTCTTTCTTTCTTTTTTTTTTTTTTTTTGATTGGAGGTTTAACGACCACCGTGAGCAACTCAATGGGCTATAAGCAGTCGCCCGTCCCTAATTTAGGGTCACTGGTTCCAGGGAAGGGAGAGAGCCAGTGCCGTAAGACAAACACAACATCCATGCCTCACCGGGATTCGAACCCGGACCCCTTACGGCCGAATGATCAGAGGCCAGCGCCTTAGACCACTGCGCCACCGGGGCGGCTAAGGGAACTTCACTCATTTTCAACGAGTGTACCAACTTAAAGGCGCTTTCCAAAGTTTTCTGCTGTCCTTGGGGTCTTGAAAGGTGGTAGTTTAATTAGCGTATTTACCGGTTCATGTCACATTCAGTTACATTTTTAACGTCGTATCTTTCCTTTCCGCGGTCCGAAGCCGCATTTGTTCTAAAGACGAGAGATATTTTATTTTACTTGTCGTTATTTTTAGCAGCGAATTCCTCCAGTTTTGTGTTTCAACTCATGGATAAGTACATTATATCCACATAGCGTTGCTTTTTTTTTTTTCAAATAATTTATAATTTTGTACCCTTATAATTCTTATTTTTTCCAACATAACGATTTTTTAATGCTTTTCCGGGAATTTTGTTTCAAGCAGGTTAGTGTATGTTGAAACGAAAGATTACACAGAAATTGTTTCTTGTTGTTCATGTGAATGGAGTGGGTGCATTTCATGGCTGCCTGTATTCTCGATTCTTTGTGAGTCAGTGCAGGAATTTTACTACGGAATGAGTATCTTTTTCTTCTGACGGTTATCTTAATCGATGTGGTATTTCATTAGGAACTTAATTCGCCTCTCTAAATATGGTGTTTTTTTTCTTAATATCCACTAAAATAACACGATAGCGGTAGCATCGTGTTCAACTAACTGGTACCATGAGAGACTGCACGTGTTGCTTCTGCGCATACGGAGTCCCGTTGCTTCCACCTAGTGTTGGGGTTTCATCGGTTGCCAGCTACGGACCTCTAGTTGCACTTACTTGGAAGCCCGCAATTCACGGCGATGTTGGAGAGCCATCAATGGCTGTCAACTGATGGCGCTGCCACAAACGGACCGTTACCGTGCCGTGAGGGGCAGATTTCAGCCACCAGTGACCCATCACTGCCAACTGGTAGCCAGCAATTTCCGAACACTTGTGTTTTTGCTGGGTAAGGAACCTATCGTGTCCCATGGGAAGGCTCCCCAAATCATCCCACAGCCTCCATTACCTTGAACAGAGCCGCCCTGGTACGATGGGAGCCGTGGCCTCATGATGCCAACGTTACACCCCCAACCTTCCGTCATCTCGGTGCAGCTGAAAACGGGAATAATCTGACCACATGATGCGGCGCAATTCTGCAGAGATCCAGTTTTGATATTCCAGGCACCAGGAGTGGCGTAATTTCTGATGCTGATCAGACAACAGTGGCACACGAGTAGGTCTTCGGCACCAATAGCCCAGGTTATGCAACGTGCATTGTACCGTTCGCTCACTGACGTTGCTTGGGCCTCTGACATTTAATCTGGATGTGACTGGCGGCTGCCAATAAAAATCCAGTCTTTAGTAGGGGATATGATCACCCTTGACTGCGTTGCAGGATTTACAACGTCTGTCCATGCTGAAGACGAGGTTGTCAAGGAGCTATTGAGGCATCGCGGCCCATTTCTCTTGTAGCGCCAATCGCAGCTGCGGAATCGTCGCTGACGGCTGGTGACGTGCTACCAAGAGTCTCCCGAGAAGGTCCCACACGTGTTCTATTGGATTTAGGTCCGGGGACCTTGCGGGCCAATCCATGCGTTGAATATCTTCACTCTCCAACAGCTCAGCGACAGCCACTGTACGATGAGGTGTAGCGTTGCCGTCCATGAAAAGGAACTCAGGACCCACAGCACCTATAAACAGACGCACGTGAGGCAGGAGAACCTCGGTACAATAGCGGACACCAGTGACTGAACCTCCTTGGAAGATGTGGAGGTCCGTACGGCTACCAAGCATGATACCGCCCTAAACGAGACTCCGCCACCTTCAAACCGGTCCGTTTCGATGATGTTGGTGGTGTGATTGCGTGTTCTCTGCTCTCTCCAGGTGTGTACACGTCCAGAATCGCTCGTCAGACTAAATTGGTTCTCATCCGTAAAGAGAACTCGACCCCATTGCTGATGTGTCCAGTTCTTGTGTTCTTGGCACCACAGAAACCACCGTCTCCGATGAGCAGGCGTTAATGGCACACACTGTACTGGTCGTCGTGCAAATAGACCACCTTTGTGCAGCCTTCTGGCCACGGTAAAACGCGATAACGGACGTCCAGTCGTCTGTTGCATGTGCCTCACGATTTCTCCAGCTGTCTGCCGTCTGTCTCTTCTCGCCTGTAGGACAATATACCGGTCGTCCGCTGCCGTGGTTGCTCGTGGACGACCACTTCTAAACTCCCGGACAGCTGTTCCTGTCGTTTGAAATGCTCTCCAAGCTCGTGAAACGATGCTGTAAGTGATCCAGAACTCCTCGGCCACACTAGTCACACTTCGACCTTCTTCCAACTTCCCAATGACGCGACCTCGGGTAAAGTCATCCAGATGTCGTCTACTGGATGGCCTGTTGGCCATATCACATGTGGCAGCAACTCGACGTTGTTCAAACTGATGTACACCGTGCAATAGCTTTCACCGAATTGCTGAGCGTACACCGCCCGTGTGATATATTCCCTTCAGACACCCTCCCCCTACGTCATGCTGTATATATGCGCATGCCCTACCATACCGGACCCTAGTCTATCTTCTGAGTGGTCTTTCGGTCCGTTCTGCCTGCTCGTTGTGCTGTTATGCTAATTTCTCCTTTTCGTCCTTAATTTTTATACACCAGCGTACTAAGCAAGCACCTCGCGATACTTTTTTCGGTAGTTTGCAGCCACGGTATGCCTTTTTCAGCTAACGTCCATTTCTCGAATTCATAAGTAAGGTCTGGAAGGATGCATTGATTAAGCGTTTTTTTCAAAAGACATAGTGGTAAATTACCCTTGAAAATTGTACTGTTTCTTCCAAATGTTCTCCAACCAAGTTTTATACACCTATTAATTTCTTCTTTGACACGGCCCTCGCTTGATGACCATGCATATAGGAAGATATCAATTCATCAGTTTCCAATGCCTTTGTGCAAAGATATTAGTTCTTCATAATTTCCATGATATCATTCGTGTTCAGGTTAGAATCAATATAATTTATTTCAGTGTTTCGCCTTGTTTCGTATTGTGAGTCGACAGTATGTATTTCTTGGCCTGAGTCACTTTTTGACGTGCTTGAAAGAGTTCTCAGAGTTGAAAGACGGCCGATTCACACCTTCCCCTTTCCTTCCTGATCTCTTCTAACCACATAATAAATTATCATTGTACTGCCGATTCTTCAATCCTTATTGACTTTTCATTTAAACCTCTGGGTTATTTCCCTATCACTTTTACTAATAATTTAAAGCTGATTTTTTTGTTTGACAGTATATCATTCCCTCGCCCAAAGAGTCAAAATTCTGATTGAATTTCAGACAGAAACTAATACGTACATGCAACCCTACGCGTGGAATTGTGTTGTCAGGTTTTGTTTTCCGTCAGAAAAGGAATGGTTATTTTATTTTCGGACCTTTATGATACCATCTCTGAATAAACATGTTTAGTTTTCTCATGTGGAATATTTTGTAACTCGTAGGGCATATGAAGCAAATAAAACAGATGTCAGATCATTACAGATGTCTCGGGCGTCCCCGCTTGTGATGAGATCTTGGCACACCCCTGCAGCTGCACCCACTCCAATTGCACGTCATACACGTGCTGTTGTGCAATTCATTTCAAGCACATCCTTTTTCTTCAGGCGTTCTTCAAGATGTTCGTGAGAATGCTACCACCACGTCTCTCTGTAATATCTCTTCCTCAAATTCCGGCAGCATATGCTCTTTCAGTTAGCATCTCATTATTCATTCTTTTAACACGACGGAACCCCGCCAAAGTGCTGGCCGCTACTTAACATAGCATGTCCTCCTTCACTTTCATGTTTACAGAAGGAATTTACTTCTCTCTCTTTGGGACAAGCAACGACGAGTGCTTCTAGCACGTGATATGCTGTACATTGCATCTTAAAAATTTGACGCGCCTGGTGACCTAGTGGTCAGGGGCGTAGGTTTCTGTCTAGTCGCCAGAGCTGGGTCCAGGTTTGAGTCCCGAATAAGGCGTTGATAATGAGCTTATTCTGCGGTCCTGACTCATTCGCCCCAGGAACTAGTGGCCCTAAATTAAGTACGGGCGACTGCTTATAACCCTTAGAGTTTGTGACGTATATCTCTAATCTAACCTTCATTTTGAGTTTCTATTCTTATATACATTTTTTACTTCTACATTTGATTACCTTCTGAACTGCACGTCACCTCTTCGAATTTACTACTACACGTTTGGAAACACTGACAGTGAGTTAAAGAGCACTTAAAATGACGTTGAGAGCAAAACGTGTGGTGGTGATAATTAACTCAATGGACAAAACATTAGAGATACTTACTTACCTAACAGCGTGTTGTTCCTCCTCTAACGCGAATAATAGCCACTACACGCCGAGACATCGACTCCAACAGATGCCGGAGGGGTTCCGGTAGTAATAATAGCCACTACACGCCGAGGCATCGACTCCAACAGATGCCGGAGGGGTTCCGGTAGTAATATCAGCCGTGACTAGTGCAACATTGTCCACAACTCCTCCAGCGACCTCGGCCCAAAACCCATGGATCTGATGTTCCGATCAACGGCATATCAGTAAGCTTTCACAGGGCTTAAATCCGGAGACATTGGAGGCCACTGAATGGTTATAAACTCCGATGAGTGTTCCTCCATACATGCGGGGGGGGGTGGAGGCCCGGTGAGGAGGCGCATTGTCCTGTGAAACAGACCATTGACATCAGGACGCGCGAAGGCCATGAAAACGTGTAGGTTATTATTCAACACGTGCTGGCAGCGCGCACCTGCTACGGATCTCTCCAGACACAATAAGGGATCTAATGTGTCCCACGAGAATGCTCCTCAATTTATCTTATAGCCACCACTGCCTTGAACAGAGCCATCCTGGCGCGACGGGGACATGACCTCATGCTGTCAACGTCACACCCGCAATCTCCCGTCGTATCGGTACAGCTGAAAACGGGATTAATCTCACCACATGACGCGACGCCATTTTGTAGAGGTCCCGTTTTGATGTTCTTGGCAACAGGCAAGGCGTAATGTCCAATGACGAGCAGTCAACAGTGTCCCACGAGTAAGGCGTCGGATCCCGTAGCCCAGGATATGCAATATGAGCCCTTAGCCCAGGATATGCAGTGTTCGCCCTTAGCCCAGGGTATGCAGTGTGCGCCCTTAGCAAAAGGTATGCAGCGTGAGCCCTTAGCCCAGGTTATGCACTGTGTGCCCTTAGCCCAGGGTATGCAGTGTGCGTTTTTAGCCCAGGGTTAGAAATGAGTGCCCTTAGCCCAGGGTATGCAGTGTGCGCCCTTAGCCCAGGGTATGCAGTGTGCACCCTTAGCCCAGGGTATGCAATGTGTGCTCTTAGCCCAGGGTATACAGTGTGCGCCCTTAGCCCAGGGTATGCAGTGTGTGCCCTTAGCCCAGGATATGCAGTGTGTAGTGTGAGCCCTTAGCGCAGGGAATGCAAAGTGCACCTTACCGTTCACCTGCTCACGCTGCCTGTGTCTCCTACATTTAACTCTGATATGATTTGCGCCGCCGTTGGTAAGCTGTCGGTCTGTAGGAGCCTGGATAGTTAACGTCGACCCAGATAATCAATGACATCTGGTAGGCCAGCGCTTGCTCTCTGGGCGCCATATATATCCTCTCCTTAACAAATGCCAACCCCTTCCCCCTTCTCGCGGTGAATCCTGCTCCCAATTAAAGGGCTCGGACGACCGACAAATAGCGGTGTAACTATGCCACAGGGATTAGAGGAAATGATAGCCCACACTCTTCAACCCGCTTGGGCAGCATGGTGAGTTATGGCCAAACCCCCAGAAGATGACCTCACAGAAAACTAACCAAGGCTCTTAATGATAACAGCAAAAAAAAAAAAAAAAAAGGTACTAAAGACAAGCTTCACGTGAAGAAAATATTAGGAAAAACAAAAATGCTGCTACAAAAGAGAAGAGAGATGACAAATAAAGGAGATGTCACTTGTAAAGTGGAATACGAGTATATACGTATAAAGTCCTTAAACAGTAAAATAACTTTAGAACTTTTGTGGAAGTAGTGTGTACATATAGTAAAGTGACTATGTTCTATCAGATGAGACCGATTGCAGCATCCCTAGCGGCGAATTTTGGAAGTTAGCGATTGTATCGCGAGAACCAAGAGAGATAGCGAAAAAAAGTCAATAGAAAACGTGTAGAGCGTCACCGATTTAGTATGAAATGACGCCCTACATTCACCAAAAACTCCAATAGAAGTCCGGAAATGCAGATGATCTCTCGGTATCCGGTCACCGGCATAAATACGTCACGAATGACATCGCAAAACGTAAAATCTGTAAACGAATTTTGTCTGCAAAACAGCAACGAATGGATGAAAGTATGCAAATTGAAACGCTCCGTCATACCTCATCGGGAAGCATAAATTGGCGGTTCGGGAAGGTTTGTCAAACAGTGCGTGGACAGGATCTTCGAGTCTACACATGGCTAATTATTACAACGAGGAGTACTGCGAGATGGTTATGTTGTACGGGGAATGCGGTCGTTGGGCAAGAGAGGCAACACGCCAATATGCATTACGTTTCCTTAATCGTTCTCATCCTACTGCGGCTACTATCATGAATGTCGTTCGCCGGCTGAGAGAAACCGGAAGCATTACAAGTCGTTCACGTTCAGGTAGGCCGACACTTGCAGGTGTGCATGTGCAGCCAGTGGACGTTCTGGCCTACGCTATCGTGTTGTGACGTACCTGCCAGCAGGACGCACATGACATAAAGGCACATAGCAATCAGAATACAAATGTCTGCGTAGCTCAGTTGGTAGAGCGACTTGTTCCGGAATAAGCGTACTAGGGTTCGAATCCCGGCGTAGACCAAAAATGACGGAGAAATTTACTTCGTTATAATGGCGCCCGAACTATCCGGATGACCCGGCCGTTCAAAATCTCGCATGGTGTGATGTTATTTCCACACCGCGAGACAGGAAAAATCAGAGAATTCCTTCTCCAGCGCTTCGAAAAATAAAAATGTGTGATGTTGCATTCCACACAGCAGATTGACTGGGAGTTCTCAAGTGCACGTTCTACATTGGATGGCTGCCTGCAACGATTCATGGTCACGGCTGACCCGTGGGCCATGCCCCCGGCCCTCTTTCGGAGGGGGGAGATGTGACGTACCTGCCAGCAGGACGCACATGACATAAAGGCAGATAGCAATCAGAATACAAATGTCTGCGTAGCTCAGTTGGTAGAGCGACTTGTTCCGGAATAAGCGTACTCGGGTTCGAATCCCGGCGTAGACCAAAAATGACGGAGAAATTTACTTCGTTATAATGGCGCCCGAACTATCCGGATGACCCGGCCGTTCAAAATCTCGCATGGTGTGATGTTATTTCCACACCGCGAGACAGGAAAAATCAGAGAATTCCTTCTCCAGCGCTTCGAAAAATAAAAATGTGTGATGTTGCATTCCACACAGCAGATTGACTGGGAGTTCTCAAGTGCACGTTCTACATTGGATGGCTGCCTGCAACGATTCATGGTCACGGCTGACCCGTGGGCCATGCCCCCGGCCCTCTTTCGGGGGGAGATGTGACGTACCTGCCAGCAGGACGCACATGACATAAAGGCAGATAGGAATCAGAATACATGTCTGCGTAGCTCAGTTGGTAGAGCGACTTGTTCCGGAATAAGCGTACTAGGGTTCGAATCCCGGCGTAGACCAAAAATGACGGAGAAATTTACTTCGTTATAATGGCGCCCGAACTATCCGGATGACCCGGCCGTTCAAAATCTCGCATGGTGTGATGTTATTTCCACACCGCGAGACAGGAAAAATCAGAGAATTCCTTCTCCTGCGCTTCGAAAAATAAAAATGTGTGATGTTGCATTCCACACAGCAGATTGACTGGGAGTTCTCAAGTGCACGTTCTACATTGGATGGCTGCCTGCAACGATTCATGGTCACGGCTGACCCGTGGGCCATGCCCCCGGCCCTCTTTCGGAGGGGGAGATGTGACGTACCTGCCAGCAGGACGCACACGACATAAAGGCACATAGCAATCAGAACAAATGTCTGCGTAGCTCAGTTGGTAGAGCGACTTGTTCCGGAATAAGCGTACTCGGGTTCGAATCCCGGCGTAGACCAAAAATGACGGAGAAATTTACTTCGTTATAATGGCGCCCGAACTATCCGGATGACCCGGCCGTTCAAAATCTCGCATGGTGTGATGTTATTTCCACACCGCGAGACAGGAAAAATCAGAGAATTCCTTCTCCAGCGCTTCGAAAAATAAAAATGTGTGATGTTGCATTCCACACAGCAGATTGACTGGGAGTTCTCAAGTGCACGTTCTACATTGGATGGCTGCCTGCAACGATTCATGGTCACGGCTGACCCGTGGGCCATGCCCCCGGCCCTCTTTCGGGGGGGGAGATGTGACGTACCTGCCAGCAGGACGCACATGACATAAAGGCAGATAGGAATCAGAATACATGTCTGCGTAGCTCAGTTGGTAGAGCGACTTGTTCCGGAATAAGCGTACTCGGGTTCGAATCCCGGCGTAGACCAAAAATGACGGAGAAATTTACTTCGTTATAATGGCGCCCGAACTATCCGGATGACCCGGCCGTTCAAAATCTCGCATGGTGTGATGTTATTTCCACACCGCGAGACAGGAAAAATCAGAGAATTCCTTCTCCTGCGCTTCGAAAAATAAAAATGTGTGATGTTGCATTCCACACAGCAGATTGACTGGGAGTTCTCAAGTGCACGTTCTACATTGGATGGCTGCCTGCAACGATTCATGGTCACGGCTGACCCGTGGGCCATGCCCCCGGCCCTCTTTCGGAGGGGGAGATGTGACGTACCTGCCAGCAGGACGCACACGACATAAAGGCACATAGCAATCAGAACAAATGTCTGCGTAGCTCAGTTGGTAGAGCGACTTGTTCCGGAATAAGCGTACTCGGGTTCGAATCCCGGCGTAGACCAAAAATGACGGAGAAATTTACTTCGTTATAGTGTGGCCTTACATTTGATCGTGTATGGCAAATTTCTACAACTCCGTATTATCCAAGGATGCAGTAACGTAGCATCTGAAATGCTGCAGAACGTCCAACAAGAAGTTCTAGCTCGAATACAGATGTGTATTGCTGCCGATGGTGGACACATCGCAAATGCTTGAGTATTAGTACTGACATTTTGCTTTTCTAGAACATTATTTTGTGTTTTCTTCTTCATAATGCCCTACTGCTGTATGAATTTCCTACTACTTTACTGTACAGTACATAATAAATTGTACCTTGCTGACACGTACATGTATTAGTTTTATTAGTAAATTTGCATCACCTTATAATGTCACTCGGTGATCGGATACCGAGAGATCTGCATTTCCGGACTTCTATTGGAGTTATTGGTGAATGTAGAGCGTCATTTGATACTAAATCGATGATGCTCTACACGTTTGCTATTGACTTTTTTTCGCTATCTCTCTTGGTTCTCGCGATAGGATAGCTAACTTCCAAAATTTGCCGCTAGGGGCGCTGCAATCGGTCTCATCTGATAGAGCATAGTCACTTTACTATATGTACACACTCTAGCATTTTGCGTTCAAAAGTTATTTCCCTGTTTAAGGACTTTCCTATACACCCTGTATAGAGCTATGCAAGACTGTACCAAAACAGTACCTCTGAAGACGTAAGGAAATTCAGCTGTGAACTAGGGGAGAAAAGCAGTTGAAAACAACCAAAGCCTGAAAGAGCAAAGGGGCATCTCAGTAAATGAAGGAAATGTATTATGGCACTGTAACTAGAAATAGAGGCGAAATTTTGGCAAGAGTGAAACATATTTACTCAAAACTATATGAAAGAGATGATACATCTACTCTAGACATTGAGAAGCCGCCCCAGTGGCGCAGTAGTCTAAGCGATGGCTTCGACCATTCGTCCGCGATGGGTTCGGGTTCGAATCCCAGTGAGGCATGGATGTTGTGTTTGTATTGCGGCACTGTCTCTCTCCCTTCCCTGGCCCTAAATTAGGGACAGGCGACTGGTTATAGCCCACTGAGTTGCTCACGGTGGTCGTTAAACCCCCAATAAAAAAAAACATTACGAAAGGCAACAGTACCAAAGTCCCTCCACTCTTCCCGGCAGAAGTTACACATGCGATTAAGGACATGAAACGGGGAAAGCTCCAGGAGAATATGGAATTACAATGGACATCGCCCAAAGTTTTCAGTAGATGTCTCAATGAAGGAAAGATTTCTGAGAATTGGAACAGTGCTACGATGATTCTGCTACATCAGACTCAATCAGTGGTTACAAAATCTTCGATAACGTTCTTTCACATCGCTTGAAGGAAACACTGGACATGGCTGAACGGAGAGAATAAGATCGATTCAGGAGTGGCTTCAGCACTATACACAGTGCGTCAAATAATTTTTAAGACTGGCGCTAGATTTCAGCCTACGGTGGCGCCACCAGTGTAATCGCGAATGCGTTATAAACCGTGACCATCTGCTTGCTTTCTGCCAAAAGTACTGCGCAGTTGTTAAAGTAACTCAAACGAAACGGCCGTTCATTAGAGAAGTAAATTTTCTTTCATGTTGAATTATTAAGATGGAACAAAGGGCTGTTATTAAATTTAACGCAAAATTTGGTAAAAGTGCCTCGGAAACGTACCAAATGATGAAACAAGTTTACAGTGAGTTTTGTTTAAGTAGATCAAATGTTTTCCTGTGGCACAAACGTTTTGTGGACAGAAGAGAGACGCTAGAAGATGATAAATATACCGGAAGGACAAGTTCATCTAGGACACCTGAGATTATTGAAAAAGTGCGTGATTTCGTGGCAAACAATCGATGTGCGTCACTAAGAATGATGGAAGAGTCTTTAAACATCAACAAAGAAACGATTCGAACCATCCTGCATGAAGATTTGGGCAAAACAAAAGTCTGTGCTAAATTTGCTCCACACACGTTAACCAATGAACAAAAATCAAGGAGAAGTGCACATTGCAGAGACATCATTTCAGCCGCTGAAAATGATCCAAACTTCTTAAAATCGATTGTTACAGGTGATGAAACATGGTATTTTTAATATGATCTTAAAACAAAGCGACAAAGTGCGGAATGGAAGTCAAAAAACTCGCCACAAGCCAAAAAAGAACAAAAAAGAAAAAAAGAAAAGTTCCATCGAAAATCAAAACAATGCTCATTATATTCTTCGATAGTAAGGGTATTTATTATCCACAAAGAATTTGTTCCAAGTGGACAAACAATTACTGGTGAGTTTTATTTAAATGTTTTGAGGCGTTTGATGGGCAGAATTCGTCGCATTCGTCCAGAATATCGAGATGAAAACAGTTGGTGTTTGTTGCACTATAATGCACCCAGTCACACGTCGCTTCTTGTTCGTAGATTTTTGGCGAAACATAACGTCTGTGTGTTGAATCATCCACCGTATTTGCCTGATTTAGCACCCTGCGACTTTTCTTTGTTCCCAAAACTTTTAATGACGTTAAAAGGGTGTTTTTTTTTTTATGATATTTCGACCATACAAACAGCTTCGACGCGTGCTTTGGAGGCAATTCCGCAAAGTGAATTGGAACAGGCATTCGAATCATTATTAAATCGCGGTAACCAGTGTATTGAAGCCGGAGGGATGTATTTTGAATAACAAACCAAAACAAATTATAATTTCTTGTTTCTATTTCATTTTACAGACCCAGTCTCAAAAATTCTTTGACGCACTGTGTATATCATATCCATGTGCTGAGAGAACAAATTGAAATAACGAAGGCATATGAACTCCAATTATGTATGGCTTTCATCCATTATGAAAAGGCTTTTCATTCCGTGAAACCATCAGCAGTTACAATGGCTTTGAATCCTGCGGTACTGAAGATACATATGTCATCATCATCATCATCATCATTGTCAACCATTATCAATCCACTGCTGGACGAAGGTCTCCCCAAGTTTCCTCCACAACGGTCTGTCTTGTGCCAGTCTCCTCCATGTCACTCCCGCATATTTACGAATTTCATCCACCCATCTCCCATGTGGTCTTTTTCTGGGTCTTTTCCTGTCCCTTGGAATCCAATCTAAAATTTCGGCTGTCCATCTATGGTCTGTCCTTCTGGCAGTATGTCCAGCCCATTGCCATTTCAGGGATTTAACCCTGATCATGATGTCTTCCACTCTCGTCATTTTTCGGATCCACGAGTTTCTCTTCTTATCTCTCCTGGTTATACCAAGCATGCACCTCTCCATGCTTCTTTGAGTTGTCTGCAGCCTTTGTATGTCTCTTTTAGTTAAGGTCCACGTCTCTGCACCATACGTAAGCACTGGAAGGATGCATTGATCAAACACTTTTCTTTTAAGACATAATGGCATATTGCTCTTGAAAATTATGCTGTTTCTTCCAAAAGCTCTCCAGGCAAGTTTTGTACGCCGATTAATTTCTTCATCAATGTGACCCTCACTTGATATCTGCTGTCCAAGATAAACATACGTATCTGTTATCTCCAGTTTTTCTCCATCAATCGATAAATCTTCATTTCTTGTAAAAGCATTGAACATCACTTTTGTCTTCTGAAAGTTCATTTTTAATCCCACTTCTTTACTCTTGTCAGCAAGTTCCTGGATCATACTCTGCAGCTCTGATGGGGTAGTTGCAAAAATAACTACGTCATCAGCAAAACAAAGGTGGGTTAGATAATCTCCATTAATCTTTATCCCTTTGTTTTCCCAGTTCAGTGATTGAAAGACATTTTCCAATGTGGTATTAAAGAGCTTCGGAGATATGGTGTCACCTTGTCTCACTCTCTTTCCAATTTTTATGTGTGTTGTATTTTCAAACAGCCGAATCTTTGCACTTGCATTTTCATAGATGTTATTAATAATATTAATGTATGCATCTTCAATACCGCAGGATTTCAGAGCCGTGGTAACTGCTGATGGTTTCACCGAATCAAAGGCTTTTTCATAATCGATAAAAGCCATGCACAATGGAAGTTCATATTCCCTTGCTCTTTCAATTAGTTCTCTCAGTACGTGGATATGATCTATTGTGCTGTAGCCACTCCTGAATCCAGCTTGTTCTCTCGGTTGAGCCATGTCCAGTGTTACCTTCAAGCGGTGTGAAAGAACTTTAGTGAAGATTTTAAAAACCACTGATAGGAGGCTGATAGGTCTGTAGTTCCTGAGATCCTCAATGTCACCTTTTTTATGTAGCAGGATCATTGTAGCATTGTTCCAATCCTCAGGAATCTTCCCTTCATTAAGGCATCGAGTGAAAATTTGGGCGAGTACTGTTTCGATTTCTCCACTTGCTTCTTGTATGATGTCTATAGTAATTCCATCTTCCCCCGCTTCATGTTCTTGATTGCATGAGCAACTTCTGCTGGGAGGACTGGAAGAACTCTGGTACCTTTCATGATGTCTGGAGTACATGTATCATCCCTTTCATATAATTTGGGGTAGAAATCTTTCACTCTTGTCAAAATTTCGCCTCTATTTTTTGTTATAGAACCATCTTCTTTTCTCAGAGCCATAATCTGTTTTCTTCCCTTACTGAGATGTCCCTTTGCTATCTTAAGGCTTTGGTTGTTTTCAATTGCTTTCCTCACTAGCTCACAGTTGAATTTCCTTACGTCTTCAGTGATACTTTTTCGTACTGTCTTGCATAGCTCTATATATTCCACTTTGGAAGTCACATCTTCTTTAGTTGTCCTCATCTCTCTTCTTTTTTGCATCAACATTTTGGTTTTTCCTGATAATTTGTTCACATGCAACTTGTTCTTAGACCCAGCTAATTTTGTTGCTGTTTCCATTAGAGCTTTGGTTACTTTTCTGTTAACTTCCGAAATATCCACTTCTTCCGATGTTAGGCCTTCTAAAGCAGAGAATCTGTTCTTCAGTTCCAACTTGAAAGTATTATGGTGTTTTTTAAGGTTGGTTATGTCAATACATTTTGTTTGTCTTATGAGCTTGCCACGTTCCAGTTTAGTGTTGAGGTGCATCTTACATCTCACTAATCTATGGTCGCTACCTGTGTTGAACTTGTTCAGCACACTGCAGTCTTCGATGACGAATTTTTTGTTACACATAATAAAATGAATTTCACTTGTCGTTCCAATTGGATGTCTCCATGTCCATTTCCTGTGTGGCTTTTTCTTGAAAAAGGAGTTCAAGATGAAAAATCCTTCTGCCTCTGCAAACTCAACGAGAGTATTTCCACGCTGGTTTCTGTTGCCGTGACCGAATTTACCTACTGAAGTTTCATTCTGTTGCCGTTGCCCTATTTTTGCATTGAAATCTCCCATAATTATCTTCAAGTGCTGCTTACCTTTATTATTTAGATGACGAATTTCCTCATAAAATTCTTCAATTTCTTCTTCAGGATGACTTGTGGTGGGTGCATAAGTTTGAATAATCTGAGCCTGGTATCTTCTCGATAGTTGGATAACGAGTCGTGCAGCTCTGTCAGAGGAACTTTCAACTTCTACCACTTTATCCTTCAGTTTCTTGTTTATTATAAATCCAACACCACTAGTTCTGCCAGTATCTGTCCCACGATAATAGAAGAGATGTCCACTTTTCAGTTCAATGAGATCTTCTCTTTTTCTCCTTACCTCACTTAGCCCGACGATGTCCCACTTGATCCTTTGTAGTTCCTCTTCCAATTCAAGAAGCCTTGAATCAGAAGATAGGGAGCGTCCGTTATAGGTAGCCAAGGTCAGCATCAAATGGCAGCCTAGTCCGGTCCTCCGGGGATTCTTTGCACCCTCTGCCTTCATGTCGCACTGGCCGCTGCCTTGGCCAGGTACATTCCAGCTGCCGGAGACTGAGGGCCAAGATTTAAGTTGTAGAGTCATTTTGGAGGTGTTTGGCCATAACTCACCACGCTGGCCAAGCGGGTTGGTGAGTGTGGGATAGCATTTCCTCTGATCCCGATGGTATAGTTATACCGCTATTGGCGGTCGTCAGAGCCCCTTTAGTGGGAACAGGATGCACCACGAGAAGGCGGGGTTGACATTTGTCAAGGAGAGGCTGTGATGTTACGCATCACCTGACCTATATGTACATTAGTATTACTAATAGCATTTATGAAAATGCAAGTGCAAGGTTCGGTTATTTAAGGATACAGCACCAATAAAAATTGGAAACGGAGTGAAACAAGGTGACACCATAATTTCCCAAACTCTTTAATGCTACATTGCAAAATGTCTTTCAATCATTGAATTGAGAAAACAAAGGAATAAAGATTAATGGAGATTATTTAACTCACCATCGTTTTGCTGATGATGTATCATTTTTGCAACTATACCTTCAGAACTGCATAATATTTTCAAGAAACTTGCTGCCAAGAGTAAAGAAGTGGGAATAAAAATGAACTTTGAGAAGACAAAACAGATGTACACTGCTTTTACAAGAAATGAAGATTTATCGATTCATGGGGAAAAGCTGGATATAACCGATATCTACATTTACCGTGGACAGCAGATATCAAGCGATTGTCACATTGATGAAGAAAGTAATCGACGTGCAAAACTTGGTTGGAGACCCTTTGGAAGAAACAGTACAATCTTTAAGAGCAATATGCCACTATGTCTTAAAAGAAATTTGTTTAATCAATGCATCCTTCCATTGCTTACGTATGCAGCAGAGATGTGGATCTTAACTAAAAGAGACATACAAAGATTGCAGAGAACTGAAAAAAGCATGGAGAGACGCATGCTTGGTGTAACCAGGAGAGATAAAAACAGGAACTCATGGATAAAAAAAACTGACAAAAGTGGAAGACATTATGATCAGAGTAAAATTTCTGTAATGGTGTTGGGCTGGACATGGTGCCAGAAGAACGGACCGCCGATGGACAATCGAAATTCTAGAGATATATTCGAATATACTGTATAAATGAACTTTTAGAATTTTAAAATGAAAGTGTTTCATCAATGCATCCTTCCTGTTCTTGTTAATGGATCAGAGATACGGACCATAACGAAAAAGGGCATCCAGGTGTTGCAAACTACTGAGAGAAGAATGGAGACATACATACTTGGTATAACCAAGAAGGATAGGAAAAGGAACTCGTGGATCAGGAAAATGACCGGAGTTCATGACGTCATACTGAAGTTGAAATCCCTGAAATTTTAATGGACTGGATATATTCCTGAAAGAACTGACCACCGTTGGACGACTGAAATTCAGAGGGTGTTCACATACTTTAGAACAGTTTGAACATCCTATTTTCTTCACACATTTGCACATTTTGAGAATGATTTTCTAGCAATATAATTAATATTTAAAATCAGATTATTTCTTTCTTAAGTCTTTTACCTGATAACCCTTTCTCTTGAATGAACTACATCTAGATTTCCAAGATAACAGAGCATTTCTTAAAATTGGTATTTGATTCTACTCCTCTTCCACTGCTTTCCATGGTCCAATCATTGTTTTCGGTCTGCGTTTAGAAAGCGCTCTTTTTTAGCAGTCCGAAGGCACAACAGTCCATTGGTGACACATCAGGGGACTTTGAAAGAATACGAGCAAAAGGGATAGATTTGATATTAGTCTCTTTTTCAATTTTTTCAAGAAATAGAGTGGTAGATTTTGATGCAGTCCTTATCTTGATGGAGTCCTACTCTTTGAAGGCTCTGTGGATAAAGGAATGGTATTTCTTCTTTAAACATATGAGTTAAACTATTATCTTGGTAATATGTAGAGTTGGTTTTAACATTCTTTTCAACTTTTCTAAATTTTAATTTCTTATGAATCCTTTACTGAAACTTTCTTTGGATTCTTGGAACCAAGTTTGTAAGTCCTTTTCTGCTCTTTTGCCATAGTAAATCGACCTTTTTTTTTAGCTGCAGGAGATCCATGTTTCATCAATGGCCATAAAAAATTTCCATCTGTCTTCCGCTAAGTGATTTTCACAAAGAAGTCTACACCGTGTTCGGCGCTCAGCCACGTGCCTAGGCAAAAGGCGGTGAACTTTATATTTTTCAGTTTTTTTCGGATTCAAATATTTGTTTATTGCCTTGTTGACTGTTGAACAGAAATGTTTAACGACTTAGCGATTGTTTTTTGGGTAGGTGGATTTTTTTAAAGACCAGAGACCTTACCTTTGAAATAGTCGTCAAAGTACGTACCTTCTTTGGATATTCGTTTGGTAAATAAATAAATACATCGCTCTTAACCATGGAAACACACAGCAACCGAAAAATTGTTTTTCGCCGCTGTGGAATAAACAATTTTTCGGTTGCTGCGTGTTTCTAGAACGTGGTTAAGAGCGATGTATTTATTTATTTACTTGTCGCCACGTATTTGGAGTATTTTCAACTTATTCGTTTGGTGTTCTTTTTCCTGTTAAAAGCAATGCTTGACAATTTTCACCTCTATTAATAATAATATTGCTTATTTTTACATTAAGAAATGCTAATTATGTGATTTTAACAGCTTTTTTTAATTACAGAATACGAATATTTCTCTTCGTAGAGAGAGAAGACAGAATCTTCTCACCACAGCTTGTTTACGTGCGCCATTTTCTTAGCATACGATATTTAACTGCAGCAGATGTTTCTTTCGTGCTCATCTAACACTCTGTTGCTGACTTCAATTCTTTGAACTTCTTCCGTTTTCTGTAATTTCTTATAAAAAAAGTTCTGAAAATGTGGAAACATCCTCTGTACTAGACAGGATTCCAAGAGATAGGAAATGATCCGGAAGAGGACTATGTAGGAGATGGGTGGATACAATTCAAAAGCATGTCGGAGTGACAAGAAGGAGACTGGCTCAAGACAAAAAGTTGTGGAGGACATGTAGGAGATGGGTGGATACAATTCAAAAGCATGTCGGAGTGACAAGAAGGAGACTGGCTCAAGACAGAAAGTTGTGGAGGAAACTTGGGAAGACTCTCATCCAGAAGTGTATTTAAAATATTGTTTTCGTTGCTAATCGATGATCGGTTCCAGGATTGACACCAGCGTTGTGTCAACATTTAGTGGTGTTTAAGCATAACAGATTTTAAATCGTTTCGAGATTACAACAATACACTATAAGTTGCTCGTGGCTGTCGTTAAACCCTGGCACAACAACAAAAAATACAGCAAGAAAAATGACAATAATAATAATAATAATAATTTAACGCGCACGGTATGACTGGTCGAGCCACAAAACGATAATTTCCTGCTGGATTAAAGTAAAAAAAACATTTTTGCTGGCAAAGTGAAGACTGGTTAATCAGTTGCTCCTTTTGTTGCCTTCTTGCACTACGGATTTAAGTTAGCAAATAAAATGAAGTCAAACTTGCTGACTTACATTCAGAAAATGCATATATTTAATAAAAACTTCATTTAGATTTAACAGAAATGTTACAATCTCTCCCTTCCACTCACCACCACCCGTACTCCTGTTCCCATCCAGTTGAAACTCGAAAACACTGAAATGTTTTCTGTCTGTGATCTTTTCTGTTGGCTTTAATTTCCGTTACGAATTCCTACAGTTCACGAAGATCACACAGCGAAAACAGAAAATATGGAAATGCTACTCAAACCCAGCGCATTCACTAATTAAAGATGAAACGGATCAAGAAGACCCGCACTTTCAAAGTTCCAGCTTAACCCTTTAACCGTATGGATCGAATTAACTCGGGGTGATCAAAATGGGCTGAAATCCGCTGTCTAAGATGTGGGGGCCGAACGCGTCAGGAATGAGAAAACCTACGAATCAGGAAGCACATTCCTTTGCCCTGAGAGAGAGAGAGAGAGAGAGAGAGAGAGAGAGAGAGAGAGAGAGAGAGAGAGAGAGAGAGAGAGAGAGAGAGAGAGATAGGTTCAACGGCACCTTTGAGAAAAGGGATTTCATATCATAAGGGACTTTATGAGGAATGATGTTTAACACTTACCTTTTCTGGCGAATTTCCTGTTAAAAGGGCAATGGCAATAGCTACGAACTTAAGAAAGGAGAATGAAGATGTTTGAGTGACTTGCTTTTACTCAGTGGCATGATGTCTTTGTCAGGGGGAGTCCTTCTCCTTCATGCCTTGACCCATAGGGCAGAGAATAAAGCATGTGACGTATATTCTAAATTAACTTTCCTTTTTAGTTTCTTTCCCAATGTAAATCTTGAGTTGTTCTCAGTTATGCTTCACACTTAACGTGATATCTTTTCTCTCAAATGAATACGTTTGGCAACATAATTGAGGTTGAATGAACGTGACGTATGCCTGTTATCAGATAAGAACGAGAGATAAAAGCTACGAGAAAACAGTTGCTCGTGTGTCGTGGTGTGGTGTGCTTAATGTGGAGTGTTGATACTGATTGTTATATAAAATGCGAAATGCTATGTTATGTTACGATGTGCAGGAGAAATAAAGCATCCTTTCCGTAAGTTTGACTTCCGTTTCGAAATGTTTCGTCTGGCCGTTAAGGTTTAATTTAGGAACTATTTCATCGCATGGTGATTTTTTAAAATAACGTAGCAGTACGAAAAGACGTTTACGTAATAAGCAATAGAAGGGAACGTTTTTATAACTAGTAACAAGTTTATGGTAGGCACTGATCATACGAGAGTGGGGAGGGGGAAGGAATTGTTCGACGTAGCTTTCGTAAAGAACGGTCTCTATGTGAACTTTTCTCTTTGGGGAGCGCGGAAAATTTTGGACACCATTTGGTTCACGTTCACGGGTCGCTTAAAGGGTTAAAATATGGCTGTAAAGCTGCAAGTCTAAAAGGTGCCGAATCTGAAACGTTCTGATTTGGGTTATACATTGCAGGTCTCTAGCCCATCGTAAAACACTTTCCCGGTCCGCTCTCTTTAAAGTAATGTTTTCTGTAGAAAAAAAAAATGCAAGTCCGCGAAATTTATTCACAGCGGCTAAAAAATAAAACTCGAGAATTACATAGGCGTACAACATTTTTATTTTTCGATACTTGTTGCCTGTTTATTCTTAATCTCGATGAGCTGATTTCAAAAATGATGCTTAAATTTGTCCATCGCGCACAGTAGTTTTATCGCGAAATGAAATTTTTAAATCATCAGGTTAGGTAAAAAGCAATGACTTTATAAGTTACTAACTCTGTTTGAGTCACTCAAACTCGTTGCGAAACAGGTCCGAACAAGAGTCTGATTATACTTGGGGTGGGGAGGTTGGGGGGTGAAGTACGAAGGGAGTATTGGGCTAACAGTGCAATGAAACAGATGGAACAGGGAATATATACCCAAGCTAGCACTTGAGTTCATCTCTACCTCTCTCTGATTCTGAAAGCTGCCAGTTGGAACTGTCTTCCTGCACTGAACAATTGTCTAATGTTTTCCATTCAGTTTTTATGCAGGGAATGGTAATTTTCTTGACAATGGCAACAAAGGGTGTGTTGTTAACTGTCCGAACATTTTCCGTTTTATTTGTGAGGAATTTGTCATTAAAAAAAGCAAAAGAGGAACATTACAGACTTTGTAAAAAAAAGGCTTACTGCGCGATACTTTGGGGTGTAACTTGGAGACCACGAAAAATCATGGGCTGCACACGAGGTCTAGTGTTGAAGAACAAAGGTAGTGGACAAAGGGTAATAAAAAATCCATTTGTTTTGGTTTGCTATTGACCTGGAGCAGCGTTTCTCAAATTGTGGGTAGCGAGCCGATTTTGGGTGTACAGCGAAATGTTTTTTAAGCGTGAAATTTTTTTAATTATTTGGAAAAAGAAGATTATGTAAAAATGGGAAAGTAAAAAACGAAAAAAAAAAAAAATGCGGTGCATAATATACGAATTCTGGAAATGGGTTCCGTGTTCGTGCCTGTGGCACCTTTCGAAGCAGGATAGGCAACCCCGCCACAGCTCACAAGTGTTGCCAACTAACGACGGCGGCGCAAACCTGGATATGCAACTATCCACAGCTCAGTGCTGCCATCTAATGACCACAGGATGTATCTAAATCGAGAACCTGCTGGACGCTTCGACTTCTTGACGTTTCAAATGCTAGAAGTTTCCAGAACTTTCCATCTTTATATTTAAACAGGACCAGCTTCTTTCGAGTCCAGTCCGGATACAGCAATGCCTGCGTTAACTTCGAAGCGATCTAAACCGAAGTTTCTTCTCTTTGTGGACACGTAGGACAGATGGATAAGTCTCCTTAAATACAATGAATACTTGCTCAGTTAAATAACAGATTTCAAAAAGAAACCGATGACGGCGCAAAATGCTGGAATCTAAGAAAAAGCAAAGAATCGCGGTGGACGAAACGGTCAATCAAAAGAAAAACAATCGTAATCGTGGGAAAAGAGCCCTCAACAACGAGTTCCAAGCAATTAAAACGAAGAAAAATGTTGAGAAAGTATGTTTCTGAATACTTAAGGATCGGATAGCCGGCCCCGGTGGCGCAGTGATCTAAGCGATGGTTTATGACCGTTCGTTCGAGAAGGGTGCGGATCGAATATCCCGGTGACGCATGGATGCTGTATTTGTTTTACGGTACTGGCTCTTTCCCTTCTCTGGAACCAGTGACCCTAAATTAGGGACGGACGACTGTTTATAGCCCATTGAGTTCTCACGGTGGTCGCTAAACCTTGAAACAAAAAAAAAAAAAGAAAAGAAGATCGGATATTCATAATATGGAGACGAAGTTCGCAGTGTGTTGTTTGCAGTGAAGTACTCGTAAACAAGAACATGCGGCCGAAAAATTGTTTCGTCATATTGCGATGAAGCATCTGGATTTAAAAAGTGAGCCTCTCGAATTTTCTGAGGGTCAATTGGAACAGTTGAAGACGTCGAAAAAGAAGCTTTCGCATTTCAACACCATCAATGAAAAAGCTATGGAAGCCTCATACCTGATTAGTTTGTGAATCGCGCAAGCTGGAAAGCTTCTCACAATAGGCGAGTCTTGAGTGTGCGGTAAAAGACGCAGTTTAGAGTTACGTTTGCTGATAGGAGCTCGAAAGAAGTCGAAACGATTCCGCTTTCCAATAATACGGTTGGACGTAGAATCGATTAAATGTTTGTAACGTACCAGGAGATGTGACGTACCTGCCAGAAGGACGCACACGACATAAAGGCAGATAGGAATCAGAATAAAACGTCCGCGTAGCTCAATTGGTAGAGCAACTTATTCCGGAATGAGGGGACCCGGTTCGAATCCTGGCGCGGATAAAAATGACGGAGAAATTTACTTCGTTACAATGGCGCCCGAACTATCCGGATGACCCGACCATTCAAAATCTCGCATTGGTGTGATGTTATTTCCACACCGCGAGATAGGAAAAATAAGAGAATCCTTTCTCCAGCACTTCGAAAAAAAAATAAATAAATAAATAAAAAAAATAAGGGGAGATGATGTAACGTACCAGGAGATGTAACGTACCTGCCCGAAGGACGCAGACGACATAAAGGCAGATAGGAATCAGAATAAAACGTCCGCGTAGCTCAATTGGTAGAGTGCCTTATTCCGGAATGAGGGGATCCGGGTTCGAATCCTGGCGTGGACAGAAATGACGGAAACATTTACTTCGTTATATGTTCCGATGGACAGAAGATGCGCTGATTCCAAGAGCTGCTGCCAGTGAATTTTCCTCGTTGTGTGCAACCAGGCGCGGTGGGTAGTTATTGCAACACACCGGGGCCTCGCGCGTAAGGGCGCCTCAAAATTCTTCTGAAATATAATTGAAACTATCTATGGAAAAATCGTTTATAAAAAAACAAAAAGAGGAACACAGCTGGATTGACCCAAACTGCAAAAATTCAGTTTTAAACTTAACGGCGGCAATTTTGCTGGACTGCTCTTTTGAATTCTGATTTCCTTAAATATTATACAATGAATGCTTGCTCAGTTAGATAACAGATTTCAATTGTTCAAAGACGGTTCAACGCATGTAATATCTCTCCTTTCTGGGGTAGGTTATCTTGAGATTACTTCACAAAATTTGAGCCGTTAAGCTGATGGTTCCAGATGACATAACTCAGACTTTTGAAAATGTGATATCATTTAGCAAGAAATAGTATTTCCACTTGCATGCATTTCCTTAGCCCAAGTTAAACGCACTTTTTGAGTTTCTAGCAATCGTTTATTATTCCGTTTGACCTACTTTTGAATATTGGAGTAGGCAGCGACTTCGAAGCTCTGTGAGAATCAGACAACCCTTTGGAATAATAACAGAAACAAACTTTGCTGCGTACCTGCCCAGATGGAGAAAATTAACCTGAAAACCTCTTCCCGTTGCTGCTGTTCTTTGGAGCAGAATTAATGAACGCTGATGGCCTCTCTCTCTCTTCTTGGCTTAGAACCAAGGTTTCTGTTACGCCCACATGTTCATCTATGCATTCGTAAAATCTGCGAACGAGGGGGAGAGAAACAAGGCAGGGGAAGCGGTTACGGTTATTTTGGATCGCAGGAAATGCCCGTGATGGCAGTGAATGAATGAATGAATGAATGAACGAATGGGCGAAACCCTCTGGGACGACCAGCTGTCTGCTCGAACAAGGAACAGCAAGCTTATTTTATTCACTTTCCTCTTTCTGCTGTTTATTATTTTGCATTAAGGTCTTTTTTATTATTTTTATGTGAGTCTGCTTTTCTTCTTCTTCTTGCTTTTCTTTTCTTTTTGAGTTTATACATTACACGTAGGCTACGTAACAGTTGCTGATACCTATTGCCACATTCTATAGAATAAGACTTCCATTGATGCAAATTGAAAAGAAAAGGGAATTTATATTTGCACGTAGGTTACTTAACAGCTGCTGCTACCTACTACCACAATTATAGACTAGGACATTCCACTGATGTAAATTGAAAAGAAAAGTGAATTTATATATTATACTTAAGTTACTTAACAGTTGCTGCTACCTATTATCACATTCTATAGAATAGGACATTCCATTGATGCAAATTGAAAAGAAAAGTGAATTCATAGGTTACACGTAGGTTACTTAAGAGTTGCTGATACATGTTGCCACATTCTACAGAATAGGACATTCCATTGATGCAAATTGAAAGAAAAGCGAGTTTATAGATTACTCGTAGGTTACTTAACAATTGAATTCGAAAAATACAAATCTAATAAAATTTTGTAATGTTTTTAGTATATTTGGTTGCAGGTATCAGTAAAATGTATGTGTTACGCCAAAACACTAATGTTATTTAAATGTAAATACTCTTCGTTCTGAAACTTTCCGTAGAGTTTAGTCATGCTCTCGATATCTTAACTAAACACTTAAAGCAAGCTTAGGCACTACATAGCATAACGGCCAGAAAATTAAAGTCTACTTACTATTTCAACCTTTTCCTGGTCTCGATAGGATTCAAGTCAGTACATCAAAACAGAATTCACTCCATACGTAATCATCCAGTACTTCGACAGAGAAATACAACAAATTCTCTATATGCAGAATATTTCTAAACTCTTTCATGAACTCAACTATTTTTTTTTCTTTCGTTTGGAGGTTTAACAACCACAGTGATAAACTCAGGACTACAAGCAGTTGTCCTCCCTAATTTAGGGCCACTAGTTCCAGGAAAGAGAGAGAACCGGTGCTGTAAAACAAACATAATATCCATGTCTCGCCGGGATTCGAAACACGGACCCATCTCGGACGAATAGTCAGAAGCCAGTGCTTAGACCATTGCGCCAACGGGGCGGCCCAACAACAATTTAAAGCTTCAATATAAACGAAGAAAAGAATTAATGAAGGAATTAATCTTTAACAGGTAGCCTAAGCTCTCTTAATTAATATCTCTACCAAAGCAATCACAGCGATCTCACAATCTAGCCGACTTCTAACGAGAACTCTGATACATTCATTTCGTCACTCTCCTCTGCTTCCTTAATACACATTATTCAACTTTTGGCGTCAAGTCAGGATGCTAGCAAAATATTCAGCGAGAGAGAGAATGCAGCGTTAAGTTCAGAAACTGCTTAAAGAGAACGAATAAAAAATTACATAAGACAACAGGAATCAGAAAGGAAAATTAAATCAGATTGTACGCTACAATTTCACAACTATTGGGTTAGGCACACACGCGTACTACGTATTTGTGTAAGACGATAGTTTGAGAAAAAAAAAATTAAAACATTTTGCGCACAGGTAGAGAAAGTCTGTGTTCATCAAAATAGACATCTTTCACGCATTATTTTACAGTTTCTGACAATGCTCAGAATTTTTCAAAATCGTCAACACAAGTTTCGTTGCATTTTGTTATATTATTTTCATGTCGTTGAATTCTTTATCTTCAAAGGTATATCAAGTTTGGTGACAGAAAATTTCACAGCGTGCCTCAGTTAAGTGGTCCATTTCTTTTGTTAAATGCTGTATTAGCTGAAAATTGCTGCACATAAGTTCGATTGGTGAAATGTCTGTCGTGAAGTAAAGCAAGCTTGACGCATTTCCGCCTCAATTCGTAACAAGAAGGATGTGATAGCAGCAATTTATGTGATTTGCTAATGCTCGTAGAGAACTTTATTGAACATATATTCACACGTCTTGAATGACTAAGTACATACACTCATTGTCAAAAATCCACGCACCAAGAAAAAGCCGTGCGGTTAACGTGAAACTCGGCGAATAGCTACGGGGAGGGCAGACATGCAAATGATTACAGTTTCGTGTGATTCCGCATACCCGCGCGTCCAAGACCGGCGCTTCAATCGCAATCCTTGGGGTTTATAAGGCGCCGCGTTCACTCTACATGCGTGCCGAGGCGCACGGTAAGAGTCAGGTGAGATCCCTGAGCAGTAGACATGCCGAGGAGTCGCCGTAGATGTGCGTACGGGCAACTGACGGAGTTTGAACGGGATGAGAGAGGCAGGGTAACCGGCGCGCCGAATCGGCCGACATTTGGGCTGGTCGGGCAGTACGGTGCGATCGTGTTGATAGCAATAGACACGGCAGACTGGCTCTGGACGACCCAGACACACCACAAGCAGAGAGGACAGTAGGATCGTGAGAGCGGCACGTACAGATGCAACGGCGTCCTTGGCCAATATCCAGAGACATGTGGCAGCTGTACAAAGGATTCCTGTGAACTCCAGAACCATTTCCCGAAGCCTGGCAGAGGCGAAGCTGCACTCTCGACGGCTCTTACGTTTTATGCCATTAACACCTGACCATCGTCGGCGTCGATTGTAGTGGTGTCAGCAGCGAGCAACGTGGAATGGTACGGACTGGTGACGTATAGTGTTCAGCCACGAATCCCGCTTCTGTATGGGAACGGACTACCACCGTGTCAGAGTGTGGAGAACCGAAGGTGAGTGCTACAATCCCAATCTCACTGTACAGCAGCACACGTCCCGAATTGCAGGCGTAATGGTCTGGAGAGCCATCGCGTATGACAGCCGGACTTCCCTCGCAGTGATCCGAGGGACGTTGACAGCCCTGCGCTACGTACAGGAGATCCTGCTGCCCGGAGTCATTTTCCAGCAAGATAACACCCGTCCGCACACGGCACGGGTGTTCCAGGACTGTCTACGTCATTCTTCGATGCTTCCGTGGCCTTCCAGATGGCCTGATCTCCCGCCCATCGACCACATATGGGACCAAATGGGACGCCAACTTTCTCCTTCCATGTCTCAGTGTTTGTGACTTAGAGCGCCAGTTGCAAGAAGTGTAAGCCAATCTGTCCCAGGATAACATACGGCGTCTCTTTGACTCCATGCAAGACGGTATTACCGCAGGGATCTTAGCACGAAGCGATCCGACGCGCTACTAACGCTGACCGGAATCTGTACCTTATGTCCGCGGGAAATCGTCCTGCTGTTGTGATACTCTAATCACTTCTGTCCTGGGTATGTACCATATCACTATTAAAATCTCATTTCAATCCGACAACTTCTTCTTGGTGCGCGGATTTTTATGACAATGAGTGTACTACGGCCAGGTAGAAAGAATCAGCAAAAAGACATACGTATAACGATAGCTTCCTTCTTTATTGTTCTCTTCACGGAAAGTTCAAGGGGGAATCGATATAAACCACTGGCACAATGTATCTCGCTAGCACCAATATTGATCTAAATCGTATGACTACAATACGTATTCGCCAATCACATCTGTATCAGACAGGCTTTGCTGTCTTTCGCAATATCAATGCTTCACAATATACTCGCAATTTCCACTGTTTCCCTACATTTAGTGTCGACATTTTATGTTGCCCTGACTCGTTGTCAGCGTTGCCAAAATCCGAAAGCTATTCGAGGAAGTGCCGTTCAGTCAGAAAATGTTTAACCAAGAAGTAACGGAATTTACATAAGAAAACACAAACTCAAAAAGAAATTTGAATAAAGGTTGTGATGTATGTCACAGGTAATTCCAAATTCTCGCGTGCTTTTGTTTTGTATTGTTTTACGGTTTAACGACCCCCAAGCGCATTTATGATTATAAATAGTGACTTTCTCCATGTAGAGGCTTCTGGTTCCAGGACTCGGACTACTAGCCAGGAGCTTGTGCCCCTGACCGCTCATATGCCAGGGTATTACAAACAGGCAATTTTGATAAAACTCGAAAGCGTACTACTCCAAAAAATGCTGCGGAAAGGTTCTTTTTCTAATTTTAAACTGAGAAATCACTGTAGTTTTCGCAACAAAAATAAAAAAATTACTCCACACAGCGGGTAATTAAAATTTACCGTGGTGGCTACAAAAGGAAGTAAATCAGTTCCTTTTTAAAAAAAAAAAGAACGCGGATAAAGTGCGAGGGACGTTCAAAAAGTTCGTGTTCTAATCCACTTTTTGTGAATATGAATATGCAGTACTCTTTCTGCACGTAGTGCGTATTTCTATACATGCCACTGTACCAACTTTCAGTGTTACAAGATCCAATCGTTCATTCTTTTCAGGTGATTTTGCGAACTACAACCGTAGAGACTTTGCAAAATGGGGAAACAAGCAAACTAGGAATGGTGATAAAATGCCTGTCTTTGGAAGCCACATTTCCACAGAAGGTACGTAATGATCTAATGCAGACATTGGGCGATAAAACTCGTCAAGTGGAACGGAGAGATTCGTTGTGGAAGGAAACCTTGCGATGATGCAGATTTTACTGGGGGACCCACCACATCCACTTCTGAGGAAAACATTCACCGCGTACATGGCCTACTCATGCGAGAGAAACGAATTATTTTTTGGTGCATAGCAGAGTCTGTAGGCATTGGAACTGGCAGTGTCGATTCAGTTCTGATCAGTTCTTTGAAGGCGAAAAAGGTCAGTACATGATGGGTCCCACGAAAGTTGACATCGAACAAGCATGCCGCAAACTAATGTGCCTCACTAAACTGAACACATAAAATTGAACACATAAAATTCGAACACATAAAATTCGTCCAATACTTGAACACATAAAATTCGTCCAATACCCGTTCACCCAGTAGTAAGATTCGTCCTATATCTGTTCACCCAATAACAAGATTCATCCGATACCGTTCACCCGATAGTAAATTCGGCCAACACCCGTTCATCGAATATTAAGATATATTCAGTGAACCGGTATCGGACGATTTGTTCACTGAATATGTTCACCTAATAGTAAGATTCGTCCAGTACCCGTTAATTCTATAGATAAATTCGTCCAATACCATTCACTCAATAATAAGATTCGTCCAATACCATTCACTCAATAACAAGATTCATCCAATACCCGTTCACGCAATAACAAGATTCATCCGATGCCCGTTCACCTAGTAGCAAGATTCGCCCGATACCGTTCATCCAATAATAAGATTCGTCCAATACTCTTCACCCAACCCAATAGTAAGATTCGCCCAATACCTGTGCACTCAACCCAACAGCAAGATTCGTCCGATACCCTTCATCCAATAGGGAGATTTGTCCCATACCCGTTAACACAATAGTAAATTCGTCCAATATCCATTCATCCAGTAGTAAGATTCGTCCGATACCCGTTCTCCGAATATTAAGATTCGTTCAGCACCCATTAACCTAATAGTAAGTTCCGTTCAACGGGATGATCCATCTACACTGCTGGCCACCCAAAATACAACACCAAGAAGGACACGAGATAACAAAACCAGATTTACTGGACACATAACAACAGATACAAAGATGAAACGATTGAGCTTACAGATCTGTGCGACTTGCAGAACACGCAGACATCAATAGTTCGTGTGGCCCCCATGGCTGGCAATACCAGCCGCTACTCGCCGAGGCATCGAACGAAAGAGGCTTTGGATGTGGGCTTGGGGTATGTCGTTCCAGGCTGCTTCCACACGTTGGCAAAGTTAATCAGGCGTAGCTGCGGGTGCTGCTTGCCGGGCCACTCGGTTGCCGATCAGCGACCAGACGTGTTCGATGGGCGACATATCGGGAGAACAGGCGGGCCACGGCAGCAATGACACCTGGTGGGCCGTGAAAAATTGTTGCACGATGCGTGCCACGGCAGCAATGACACCTGGTGGGCCGTGAAAAATTGTTGCACGATGCGTGCCACGTGCGGGCGCGCATTGTCCTGTTGAAACGTGGCCGCTGGCAGGTACTGCAGGCTCCAAAACGTCGGATATGTAGCGGTGGCTGTTGAGTGTACCGGTGATGCGTACCAGAGAGGTGCGGGTGTCTATATCCTATTGCGCCCCAAACCATAACGCCAGGCGACGAACCGGTATGGCAATGCATAATGCAGGCGTCATACAGTCTCTCGTCGCGGTGCCGCCCCACGCGGATCCGACCATCGTGGTGTTGCAGGAAGAAGCGGGATTCGTCGTAGAAGACAATGTCGTGCCATTCGGTAGTCGAGGTGTGGCGTTCAACGGCCCACTGCCGCCGCACTCGCCGGTGGTGTAACGTCAATGGTAATCGGAGCACTGGGCGCAGTGCAACAAGTCCCCGCTCCTGCAGATGACGTCGAACGGTACGTGCTGACGCAGGTTGTTGCGCAACACACCCTAATTCCTGCGCTAACGTTCGTGATGTGGCGGTGCGAGCCGTCAATGCCCACCGCACAACATGCCGGTCCTCTCGTTCGGTGGTGTACCGCGGCTGCGGCAATCGCTCACGTCGGTCCGTCCGTCCCTCCTGCACCAACCGAATCCATACTCGCCTCACTTTGGCTGGATGTCGTTCCACACGGGCGCCGATGTCTCGGTACGATAAACCGCTGTCGCGATAAGCCACATTCGTCCTCTGTCGAACTCCGAAACGTGTTGGAATGACTGCCGTATTCTGCGACGAGACATCAGGAAGCTTCCCACGCACAGGTCCGGCAGCAGAACACACTTCCACTACTTACACTCTGCCTTCTGTGCACCCTTTTTATAGTGCACCTTTCTTATATTCAATCGTTTGCATGTCCTCTCACGGCCGACGCATGCTGCGAATTTCAGGCCAATCGGATGCTTCCTTCTTGGTTTTGCATTTTGGGTGGCCAGCAGTGTATTTAACAGGACCTATTCGTGCAACCTGATCATCCAGTTTGATGCATTATTCCTCAAACTGGATGATCCATTTAAAGCCGATTTGTCTAAAGGATGAGCTGTTCATCCTTTAAACAGCTGTTCAACCCAATTTGTCTAAAGGATGAGCTGAAACATTTCATCCAATGCTAGTGGCTTTAATCATTCACTGAGTGTTGTATTTTATCAAACATAAAAGCAAGTTAAAGAAATATTTTGATTTTTATCAAACATATAAAGTGGTGGGTCTTAAATTTCGCCTGTCATTCTCAAGGATTAGCACTCGTAAAAATTCTGCTATTTCTGTCGCAGTGTCAGTGGTTAAATTGATATTGTGTTTCGCTTTTGGAAATAAAAAAAACTGCTAATTTGATATACAGATATGATTTTAAGAGACTCAGTTTTGAAACCGAACGCTCACTTTCTGAAGTTGTCACTGGTAGAGTATACCTGATATATGAAACAATGCTTTTTCTATTGGGTAACACTTCACCGTAGCACAGTTTTAAAGCACTTAATGCAGATTTTGGTCAGTGCTTCTTTTCTTTGCGGGCGATCCTGCGGTACCACAGTTTCAATTCTGCGATTAATTCTTCTTGCGAGACATTCAAGTCACCTGTATAAAATTCAGTTAAAGTTTTAAAACTATCAATATCTTGAGAAGATGGTGGTACATTGGGATTTGTTTGAAAAAGTGACTGGAATCCTCATAAGACCGATTTGTGTGCAAGAAATCTATTTCCCAAAGCACTAATGAATATGTCCAGAAATGGTACATAAATTGAAATCCTGTTATAATCTTCTGGGTTTATGTTACAGCGTTGTTGTTTTTTTTATGTGATTCTTGGTATTTTAATCAAAACTCCTTGCTTTTCAGCATGCTTTGGAGTAATATTAAATAAACCATGGAACTCAAATTTGGCATTCCCTCATCGCCACAGAAACTTTTTCTTTTAGTGGAGGTTTAACGACTACCGTGAGCAACTCAATGGGCTATAAACAGTCGCCCGTCCCTAATTTAGGGTCACTGGTTCCAGGGAAGGGAGAGAGCCAGTGCCGTTAGACAAACACAACAAACATGTCTCACCGGGTTTCGAAACCGTACCCCTTTTTTTTTTTTTTTTTTTTTTTTTGATTGGAGGTTTAACGACCACCGTGAGCAACTCAATGGGCTATAAGCAGTCGCCCGTCCCTAATTTAGGGTCACTGGTTCCAGGGAAGGGAGAGAGCCAGTGCCGTAAGACAAATACAACATCCATGCCTCACCGGGATTCGAACCCGGACCCCTTTCGGACGAATGATCAGAGGCCATCGCTTAGACCACTGCGCCACCGGGGCGGCACCCCTTTCGGACGAATGATCAGAGGCCATCGTTTAGACCACTGCGCAAAGAAACTTTCAGTATACCCCGTACTGGCTTTTCATTGCAATGGAACATCCTGGTCCTTGGCTCCTTGCCGCTTCTTCGTCTTAATGGAGAAAACAGGTTCAATTTTTGCCATGAGACATGAAAACAATATTTACAATATTAACAAAACTTTGACTTTCAAAATCGCGGTTTTGAAACATCAAAACGTTCCGATTTTCTTGGGGGGGGGGGTGTTAACCCCTGGGCTCGCCACTGTCAGTACATATTGGATGTTCTGTTGCTGTACTTTTCTAATAATATGTAAAATCATCAAAGTTACAGCTTTTTTTGTTTTTTTACTTAATGGGCAGGGTACGGTCAGTATTGATGTTCACCCTGGGCACGACACCAGCCATTGACTCGAAGATCAAGAAAAAACCTATATACAAACAAAGGGTTCATTGATGAACAAATCTTACCATTAGAAGAATTTGCTATTGAAATAAAAGTCCCTTTGGCCAATCGAGATTGGGGAAAATGTGCCCTTTAGATTCCAAAGACACTCACACACACACACACACACACACACACACACACACACCGATGAGACATTACATTATGACCATCCCCAGCCTAGAGAAATGAGCGCGCCTGGAGACCGCACGGTGGCGCAGGTGAAGTTCACAGAGCAGTATATATACAACCCGAGAACCGGCTTTCGGTTAGTAGAGTGTTCGGAGTCAGAATGGAAAAAGCTGCCGATTTATCGGAGTTTGGTAAAGGACAAATTGTGATGGTACGGGGCCTCGGAACGACGATATCAGAAACCGCGCGGCTTGTGGGTTGTGGATGTGCCGCTGTAGTGAGTACGTGTCAAAAGTGGTGCACAGATGACGAAACGACGAACCGTCGTCCAGGCGTGTGTCGTCTGGAGCTCATTGATGCCAGAGGGGAGCGTAGACTGTCGCGCATTATTCACAGCGACCGCATGGCCACAGTGTGATAAATCACTCGTAGCTACAACAGTGGTCGTCAAAGCAATGTGTCACAGTGCAGAGTTTATCGTAGCATTCTGCGCATGGGCCTGCGTTGCCGAAGACCCAACCGGTCCCCATGCTCACTGCACATCATCACCAACAACGCATGAAATGGGCTCAAGATAATCGAGATTGGACCATGGATGATTGGAAGAAAGTGGCTTGGCCTGACGAATCAAGATTCCTGGTGCATCACGTAGACGGCCGAGTGGTGCTACGCCGGTTACCAACGGAGGCTGTGACACCTAGATGCACTGTTGGACGGAAACAGGACGGCGGTGTTATGCTGTGGGCGATGTTTCCTTAGGACACTTTAAGCCCCATTATCCCAATAGTACAATCCCTGACAGCTGTCAGGTATCTGAACATCGTTGCGGACCAAGTTCACCCATTCATGGCAACTGTGTTTCCCTATTGGTGATGGCCATTACCAACAGGATAATGTGCCATGCCACACTGCCAGAATCGTCAAGGAGTGGTTTCAAGAACATGCTGGTGACTTTCTGTTAATGCCCTTGCCTCCAAATTCACCTGATATGAACCCAATCGAACATCTGTGGCTCGACTTGAAAAAGCGGGCTCGCGCTAAATCCCCTCTACCCGAAATGTACGAGAACTGGAGGACTTGCTGTAGACAGTATGGTACCAGATACTCCAGGGTACCTATCGCCACCTCATCGAATCGATGCCTCGCCGAGTGGCCGCTGTTTTGTGGGCTAAAGGGGGTCCTACAGCTTATTAGGTAGGTGGTCATAATGTAATGGTTCATCGATGTACAATCTCTTCCAATGATATTCCAACATTTAAAGTTTGTGCGGCAAGGGATCATTTTCCAGCTATAGGAGAAGATATTTTTAACTTACGTGATATTTGTCCAGAAGCTATCTGAATAAATTTTTAAAGAACATCCAGTGGATACTATTGCTATTAATTCATAAATGCACTATTCATATTATTTACTAATGAATGTTGTTTAGTATTTCGGGGAAGTACAGTACATTTCTTATGATGGACACGATAAGAGCCTCGCATATCGGAACGCAAGTTCAGTTTTTTTGTAACTTATAACAACAGATATATCAGATATAACTTATAACTAAAGATATATATTAGCGGTTCGTTTCCTGTTCTTTCACAACAGGATTTCGTTTGATTTGTTTTTCTGGCACTTCAAAAGAAAAAGAGACATCTACTTTTTCTGTCTGGTACGGCACACACCGTCCTTCTAATTGTAACAGAATGTTTCAGACTGAATCATTTATTGGGACTCAGGCTCCTGGGACTTGATAACTGGATGTGACACTCCAAATATGTTTCATGTGAATGCAGAGGCAATTCGCGAAGAAGAAGGGAGAAAGTAATAAAAAAACGTGTGAGAAAGGAACACGAACGTCATTCCTTGATGACGTCACCAAGAAGAGAGCTGTATTGCTGATAAGTGAAGCAACATTAGAAACAAACAATTTAACTTTGTATTTTTCCTTGACAATTATCGATTGAGATATAAGAATATCATTTTATATTCTTTTTTTTTTTTGTTATTATTATTTTGCAGCCTATAATTCTGTTCAAAGTTGGTATTCTCGGTTCTTGTCTCTAAGCGGTCATATGACCGTGTTAAGGGGATTTCCAAACGTCCCACGTTACTTTCCTCAGATGCAGTTTAGGAAATGAGGTTGCCATAACTGGTTTTTTGCCGAAAAAACTAAAAGAATGACGGGTTAGAGAGAGAAAAAAAAATGCAAAACTTGTTGTGAAGTGCCAGCTATTCTAATTAGCGGTTAGCGTTTAATCGACATGTCGTTGATTGGTGATAAATTTGATTCAGACAGGTGGAAATTAAATTTGATGGCAAAATCACCCTCAGGGTTATATTGATTGAAACAAATAGGTAGATACAAGAAAACGTCTCATGGATGACCCGGAGTTCTAACCGTTTTCCACTAAGAAAGTAAAGACACGAAAGCACTAATTCCCACTTCTTGGTGGGTAAAATTGCCGTTTTAGTACAATCGTTACGAGCATTCTTCAGACAGTGGACAGGTAAAATTGGTCGCAAATTTTGATGGACGAGCGAAACACTGTTTAATTTCGTGTTAACATAATTGTGACTTACCCACTTACGAATGTATATACCCCCCCCCTTTCCTCTCCGACACAGCACGTTACACTTTTATGGAATTTCTGTTTATCCACACAATGATACATATACTCTGTCATTAAGGGTTCTTATAATTTGTCTAGAGCAAGAAATGGCAAAAATAAAGCAATTCCTTTTGGTGCTTTGTACCTGTGAGAACTCTCTAACTGTATCGTAGTATTTTCCTTTTCATTGTCAGTGTATTTTTCAATTTCTTTTATCTATACTTGACCATAAATGACAGAAATAGAAACAGAGCAAGATCCGGGGGAGGTTCCCTGTCATCTTTATAGTAATTGATTCATACATTCAACGTGGACCAGGAACACCAAATAGAAGTCATCACTGAAAACTTTTCATTGGCCGCCACCAGGAATCGAACCCAGGGTCTTCCAGTTACGTGCCGTGACATGCTTCCGTGACTAACTTATCAACGTGGAAAGAGAGATGACTTCTGTTTGGTGTATCTTTATAGTAGTTTTCCTGTGTGTATGTGTGTGCCCAAACAGTTGTTATAAACAGGGAAACGGTGTCGTTTTGTAATAAAATAAATACACAAGGTGTGTCAATAAAGTTCGGTGAATGCACGGTAAAATGAGAAACAGGTAATATCTTTCAAAAATTACGTTACTGGTCTTCAAAACACCCCCTCCCCCCATTCCCCCAACACACATAGGGAAACAATACGCCTTTGGCTTCGTTGGCGTAACTACTGGAATCTATGGAAAAGTCCTTATTTGTCATCGTCTGCAGTGAGTCGTCACGTGTGCTTGAATGTCCGCAAATTTCTTCCCTTTTAGCGCTAATTTCAGTCGGGGAAACTATAATATAATAGTTTTAAATGGGTTGTAGATTTGCACTTCATGTTAAGGTTTCAATTCTAACTTAGTGCTTGTAACGTTTAAGTTTAACTTGACTTGTAGACTTAGTGAATTTAACTTTACTAAACCCGGATTATTTGACTTGTACGTTCTAACCGAAATACTTAATTACACTAACATTCACTTTCAAATAATGGCCAGGATTCAAAGAAGTACAAGATTAAAATTACTATGCGCAATTCCTTTTCATTTGCATCGAAGCACGTCACCAACAGAGTTAGAAACGGGTCAAAAATTTTGGACCGGGACCTGACGCTGACCAGGGAGTCACATAATTGGATCCGACCCGGATCATCATCATTGTCAATCATTATCAATCCACTTCTGGATGAAGGTCTCCCCAAGTTTCTTCAACAACGGACTGTCTAGGAGCCAGTCTCTTGCATCAACCCATCTCCCACGTGGTCTTCTTCTGGGTCTTTTCTTGTCCTTTGGAATCTAGTCCAAAATTTCTGTTGTTCATCGGTGGTCCGTTCTCCTGGAAATATGTGCAGCCCATTGTAATTTCAGGGATTTTACCCTCATCATGATGTCTTCCACTTTTGTCATTTTCCTCATCCACGAGCTCCTCTTTTTATTTTATCTTTCTTTGGTTACACCAAGGATGCATATCTCTATGCTTCTTTTAATTGCATGCAGTCTTTGTGCATCTTTTTTAGTCAAGGTCCACGTCTGTGCTCCGTACGTAAGCACTGGAAGGAAGCATTGATTAAACACTTTTCTTTTAAGTCATAATGGCACATTGCTCTACAAATTTTACTGTTTCTTCTAAAAGCTTTTCTTCTTCTTCAATGTGACCCTCGCTTGATATCTGCTGCCAAGGTAAAGGTAGGAATTGGTTATCTCCAGCTTTTCCCCATCAATTGATAATTCTTCATTCCTTGTAAAAGCATTGTACTTCAGTTTTGTCTTCTGAAAGTAAATTTTTATTCCAATTTCTTTACCCTTCTCAGTAAGTTCCTGTATCTCTGCAGCTGTGAAGTATTATTTTAAAGACCTCTGAAGGGTTCTACGAATTTTTTTCTTTTCAGAAATTAAACGGAAATAAAAATCGAGTCGAAATCAGGTCAAGAACACCTTGATCCGACTCGTTTGACCCACAAGAAATTTTCGACCCGGTGAAACGTTAACCCGTGACCCGTTTCCATCTCTGGTCACCAATAGAAATGAATCACGTACTCGTAACACTCTTAATAAAAGTTCCATCAACAACTTTGTACAATAACGTGATACTGATCACTCCTAAATCTGCTGACGTAAAACAAGAATCGTATAGATTATAAATTGCTTGTACGAAGATCCTTCAACATCAGCACATTCGATAATCGCTCTATCTCTCTATCTCTCTCTCTATCTCTACATGAATACAGCTCGCTCAATATTGCATTTTCGTGAATCGCTCAACTAATATTGCTCATCGCTCATTGCGCATCTTAGACTGCACACTGATCTCTTAGCTCAGGAGTCTTTAAATACTTTGCGTGCTTTTTGACCTGCTGTCAGGATTGCCAGCATCAATTCATTGGTAGAAACTCCGTGAAGTTCAGTTTAAACAATTGTGACGTATATTCTAAATTAACTTTCATTTTTAGTTCCTTTTCCTATGTAAATTTGAGTTTGTTTTCCGTTATACTTCCAAACTAAACGTGACATCTTTTCTCTCACGAGAAATACTGTTGGCAACACATTTGAAGTCACAGAGAAAATAACGTATGACTGTGATAAGAACGATAGATAAAAAGGACGACACGACAGTTGCTCATGTGTATGTGTGGGTGTAGACGTTCATTTAGATAAATGTAATCTGACATCTGCTGTATTATATTGTGGAGTTCTACTGAAATTCGTGCTGGGGCCAATAAAAGATTATCGTAAGTCTGACTTCTGTTTATGTTTCGTCTGGCCGTAAAAGCTTCATTTGGAACCATTGCATCGTATTCTTATTTATGGTTTTAGACATAGCGTAACACCAACCTCGTTTGCGAAAAAGACATTACGTTATACAATATTTAACGAGAAGAAACCTTCACTGATTGCACTTAATTCTACTGCCACACAGACAGAAAGTAGTGAGGATGGAATTCGTAATAGACCCCCTAGATATTTGGCTGTCTCGAATACAGTAAGTAGAACGTAGGATCATGTGCTCCTGAAGACGAGCCTACCTTACTGCAAGTGCTATTTCAATAATTGCAGTGTTCCTATTTATACACGAAACATGATGAAAGTCTAAATACAGTGAGCACGCATTGCAGAAATATACTCATTCAAAGCAGATCCAGCGTTTCAAAAGGACTTCGAAATTTCAAGTAATCCTCAGAAGCCATGTTAAAATATCACTTCTATGAACCTTTTTTTTCTTTTTGATTGGAGGTTTAACGACCACCGTGAGCAAATCAATGGGCTATAAGCAGTCGTCCGTCCCTAATTTGAGGTCACTGATTCCAGGGGAGGGAGAGAGTCAGTGCCGTAAGACAAACACAACATCCATGTATTACCGGGATTCGAACCCGGACCCCTTTCGGACGAATGATCAGAGACCATCGCTTAGACCACTGCACCACCAGGGCGGCCTACTATGATCTTTACTGCGATGTTGAGATGGTGCCTTTTTTACGCTTTCCAACCGTAGGTTGAAGAAGCGTATATGCTCCAGCTGTTTCCGCTCGTCTGTCCGTCCGTCCGGCTGTCTGTGGGCACGATAACTCAGCTAAAAATGGTTCGATTTCGATGAAATTTTAGCATGTGGTAGGGGACCACCAGGGGACGAACCCTATTGAAAATGGGTGCAGTGGGGCCAAAGGTCACGCCATAAGAGCGGGATACATTTCATTGCCTTTATGCGTCATAACATGCGTAAATATGGTTCGATTTCGATGAAATTTTAGTATGTGGTAGGGAACTACGTGGGCACGAACCCTATTGAAAATTGGCAAATTTGGGTAAAAGGTCAGGCAGGGCATAAGAGCGGGATTTATTCCATTGCCCTTATGCGTCATAACTTGCGTAAAAATGGTTCGATTTCGATGAAACTTTGGTATGTGGTAAGGAACCACCTGGGAACGAAACCTATTGAAAATGGGTGGAATGGGGTCAAAGGTCAGGACATAAAAGTGTGATCCATTTCATATCCTTTATGCGTCATAACATTCGTAAATATGGTTCGATTTCGATGAAATTTTAGTATGTGGTAGGGAACCACTGGGCACGAACCCTATTGAAAATGGGCGAATGGGGTCAAAGGTCAGGAAGGGCATAAAAGCAGTATTTATTCCATTGCCCTTATACGTCATAACTTGCATAAAAATGGTTCGATTTGGATGAAATTTTAGTATGTGGTAGGGAGCCACTGACGACGAACCCTATTGAAAATGGGCGAAATGGGGTTAAAGGTCAGGACACTGGAGTGGGATCCATTCCATTGCACTTGTGCATTATAACTTACCAAAAAATGTTTCGATTGCGGCAAAACGTTATCATGTTGTTCCGGAGGTATAGTGAACCGGTTCTGTTGAATATCAACGAAATGGGGTCAAAGGTCATTGCACAAAAGCAAGATTTATTCCACCGCCATTATTCTCATAACTTGCGTAAAACTGCTTCTATTGCAACAAAACTTTAGTATGTTATTCTTGAGGTGTACTGAACCGGTTCTGTTGAATATCATCGAAATGGGGTCAAAGGTCAGGACACAGAAGCGAGATTTATTCCACAGCCATTATCCTCATAACTTGAGTAATAATTTCTGGTATGTTGGAAAGCGTATCATAATCAATGAATTGCATGATTTTACTAACTTGTTAATCGTAAGTTATCTGGTGAAATTCTTGAAAGTGTCTTTCAATTTTGGCAAATCGTGTTCGGAAAGCAGATCAAAAAGAGACTTTTGTAGGAGTAACTTTCAGTAAACATTCCCTACTGAAATATTTAATTTGTTTCAAAACATCATTGCTTGAGAAAATCGGAAACCTACATTGTGTGCATTTTTTGTTTCGGGATTTCTCGGCCACTGTGAGTAACTCAAGGGTTATAAGCAGCCACCCGTCTCTAATTTGGGGCCACAGGTACCAAGAAAAGGAGAGAGTCAGTACCATAAGACAAGTGCACCATCCATGCCTCATTCGGGACTCGATGCCGGGCTGTTAACTATTGTTTAACTATTGTTTTTCACAATCTCAGTCACTCCTGTGATGGTAAGAAGATCTTCTTTCAAATAAAATTAACGACAATTTATTTGAGAAATAATACTGCCCAAAGTAGATCGTTATATTTTGCCATGAAGCACGAAACAAGGAGAAATCTGATTTTAATACTGAAATTTTAAATCACTTTGCCCAGCAAATGTTCATTTACTTGCATGTATTCAGGATCTGTTATTGTTGTAAACATTTAATCCTGAATTACACGTAGTCATCTGTCAAAAAAAAAATGTTACTGGTGCAAAACTTTGCTCCTTACAAATTACATAATGGTTACTGGTACAAAACTTTGCTACATACATTACCAGCTGTAATGGATTTTATTTGCGCTGAACAATTGTTAAAATGTTATAAAACTGTCCTTATCTTTGAACTTCGTACGACCCATATACGAGTACTAAGTACAAATAATTGTGGTGGATAACAGAAACCTACTTCTAATTAAAATGTAACCATTTAATTCATAATTAAACGAATAATCGCTTAAGAATATGAGCTCACCTTCTTGATCTATTCATTTTCCCACATTTGTAGCATGTTACTTCCTCCAACTGCCCATTCGTTTTTATGCTATCGGGGAGGGACAGGCTTTCATACATGAAGTAGTAAATATATCCTTGATCAATTTGGATTATGATATTTTTTATGTTTTTATAAATTTTATAATCGACTTTTAACAAAAGACAAATTGTTAGCCATTTTTTTTAATAACCTTTTTTTTTTAGAAAACTCCTATTTTGATAAATTTTTCGTAAATACTAACTTGTTAACTTTATTACTACGTTATTGTATTAGTATATTATATAATGTAATAACTATTAATATAATAGAAGAAACCATACATGCATCATTATCCCTATTTCTCCCGGTAACGTGTGGATCGAAGGCAGTCAGCTTCCAAATTCGGTTGAGGCCTTTCGCCACGCCGCGTGGCGTTGTTCTCAAAACCGTATTACTTCTTGGATCTTTTTGCCCTTGACCTACTGAAACGTTCAATGTGCGGAGCGGTCTTACTTTTAGGTGTTTTAGCGCATATCGTCGAACAAACGATGTTTCATACGTCGTTTGTTTGACGGTATGCGCCAAAAAACCTAAAAGTAAGGTAACTGTGACTTAATTAATTTCCCGTGAAGTGAACGGGTGTGTGTGTGAGAGAGAGTGATGAGGACGTTTCGTACGAATACTCATCTCTCGCCCAGTTTCTATTGACCTCTTTTAAAAATTTATCGACATTACGACGGTGTCATGCAGAGGCTTTAAGTCGTCTGCCAATGACATCACACACGTTCTGTACTGGATACAAGTTTGCAGATCGCGCTGGGCAGGACAGCACTTAGACATCTTGTAGGCACTGTTTGTTGATGTTGGCAGTGTGTGAGCGAGCATTATCTTGCTGAAACTGGACATTAGGGATACCACGAGGTTACGGCAACAAAACGGGCTACAGCACCTCATCGACGTATCGTTGAGCTGTCATTGTACTCACTATGCGTACGAGCGGCTAACGGTTGTTGAAACACTTATAGCCCCAAACCATGACACCAAGCTGAGGACCAGTGTGAAGCTTACAGATGGCAACAAGATGGGGTAACCACGTCTTTTCCAGACTCTCAACTGGCGATCGTCGGCGCTAAGACAGAAGCGATACTCGTCGCTGAATACGACCTGGTCCTATTCGTCCCGCCACACATATCTGGGACGACACTACAGAAAACTAGCGCGACAATGTGCTGAGGCCAAGGGCACTCGTCGAAATGGTTGGTGCGAACCCAAACCTGTCTCAGTCAATCTGCGATGCACAGTCCATGTCGATAGAGGAATGTCCATAGCTGCCTGTACATCTCGTTGAATGGCGTCCGCTGTGGGTGGATTGTGAGGCTGCTACGCCGCTGACAGATAAATTTGTCAGTGTTCATTTCGTCCACGTTCATTTGGTCCACGGTTCACTTTGTCCACCATTCATTCACTTTGTCCGCTGTTCATTTAGTCTTCTGTTCACTTTGTCCGCCATTCACTTGTTCCGCTGTTCATTTAGACTACTGTTCACTTTATCCGCTGTTCATGTAGTCGACTGTTCACTTTTTCCGCTGTTCATGTAGTCTACTGTTCACTTTGTCCACCATTCATTTTGTACGCTGTTCATTTAGTTTACTGTTCACTTTGCCCGCTGTTCATTTAGTCTACTGTTCACTTTGTCCACCATTCGCTTTGTCCGCTGTTCCTGTAGTCTACTGTTCACTTTGTCCGCTGTTCCTGTAGTCTACTGTTCACTTTGTCCAGCATTCATTTTGTCCGCTGTTCATGTAGTCTACTGTTCACTTTGTCCACCATTCGCTTTGTCCGCTGTTCATTTAGTCTATTGTTCACTTTGTCCACCAGTCATTTTCTCCGCTGTTCATTTAGTCTACTGTTCACTTTGTCCACCATTTACTTTGTCCGCTGTTCATTTAGTCTACTATTCACTTTGTCCACTGTTCATGTAGTCTTCTGTTCACTTTGTCCACCATTCATTTTGTTCTCTGTTCATTTAGTCTACTGTTCATTTAGTTTACTCTTCACTTTGTCCGCTGTTCATTTAGTCTACTGTTCACTTTGTCCACTGTTCATTTAGGCTACTATTCACTTTGTCCACCGTCCACTTTGTCCGCTGTTCATTTATTCTACTGTTCACTTTGTCCGCTGTCCATTTAGTCTACTGTTCACTTTGTCAGCTGTTCATTTAGTTTACTGTTCACTTTGTTCATCATTCATTTTGCCCGCTGTTCATTTAGTCTACTGTTCACTTTGTCCGCTGTCCATTTAGTCTACTGTTCACTTTGTCCGCTGTTCATTTAGTCTACTGTTCACTTTGTTCATCATTCATTTTGCCTGCTGTTCATTTAGTCTACTGTTCACTTTGTCCGCTGTTCATTTAGTCTACTGTTCACTTTGTCCGCTGTTCATTTAGTCTACTGTTCACATTGTCCACATTCATTTCGTCCTCAGAATAGATGGGATACAGTGGAAATTTTCTGTTTTGATGGAATTTTTGTTACTGGACAGAAAAAGAAAATGTCAGCGGACACTGCTTACATGTGATTGTTTTCCTGTTTAAGCTTTCGATTAAATACGGCTTTAAATGTTATTTAAAGAAAACCGAGGAATTGAACTTTGAGGAGTTTTTTAGCTCTTTCGTGTGAAATGATATCAATCACTATGACATAAATCAAAATTTGCAAAAATCTTTTAATGTTTTGAAATACGCTTTGTATAATGTTTTCATATAGTTCTTAGCTCCTTAGTGTATTTAGTTTCTATTTTGATTATTAATTGTTTATAATTGCTGTCTTACTAATTTTCATACGAATGAACTATAATGCTCTCTATATGCGTCATAGCTATTTAAAGTGAGAAAAAATTCATAAAAGTATAATGGTGAAAATAAGTTTAGATTGATGTGAATCTGCTGCCTGAGATAAGGAAAATAGACTTGTTACATAAAGGAGAAAGGGGGTTTAAAATTTTCCTTTTCAATCCAATACATGTATGGTCATTGTAATAAACTCTGATTAATTCCATAGTGATTGACATCGTACCACATAAAATATTTAAGAAGCTCTTCAAAGTTCAGTTCCTTGGTTTATTTTAAATAACATTTAAAATAATTGTATTTTAATCGAAAAACTTAAACGGGGAAAAAATCACATGTAAGCAATCGCCGCTGACCTATTTTTCTTACTAGTAACAAAAATTCCGTCAAAACAGAAAATTTCCTCGGTATTCCATTTATTCTGAGGACGAAATGAGTGTGGACATGGTGAACTGCGGACAAAGTGAACAGTAGACTAAATGAACAGTGCACAAAGAGACGTTGGACGAAATGAACTGCACCAAGTGAACGTGGATGAAATGAACTGGATAAAGTGAACGTGGCAAAATGAACTGGATCAAGCGAAGGTGGAAGAAATGGAGTAGATCAAGTGAAGGTGGACGAAATGGACTGGATCAAGTGAACGTGGACGAAATGAACTGGGCCAAGTGAACGTGGACAAAATGAAACGAATCAAGTGAACGTGGACAAAATGAACTGGATCAAGTGAAGGTGGACGAAATGGACTGGATCAAGTGAACGTGAATGAAATGAACTGGACCGAGTGAAAGTGAATGAAATGAAGTGAATCAAATGAACATTGACGAAATGAACTGGACCAAGTGAACGTGGACGAAATGAACACGGACAAAGTGATTAGGAACCGCAACGCCTTGTCAGCGAAAGCGGCGTTTGACCGTCTGCCTACGTGAACCAGTCCCTCTACGGCGATTCACGTTACCTTTCTCTAACCACTGTCTCCACATTCGGCTGAAAGTTATTTCATCCCGATGCGTTTCCGCCGCGATACGACGCAGAGACTAACCAGCCGTACGTAGCCCTATGACAAAGCATCTGGCAAATGTGTCCGTGTGAAGGTAATATCCCCTATGACGTCGTCAAGGCATTCTCAGTCCTTACACGTGCTCTCGCCACCGAGATCACTCTGATGCAGTGATCCATACTGTCAAGCGAGGACGACCAAACTTAGCTACACCAAACGGTTTTGCTATTTTATCTCCCTTATTTATCACGTGACTGGTTCGCAACTGCAATTATTAACATAGCCCAATTGCAGACATGCCCACCAATTTGTATGGCGCGCCGACAAATACTTTCTAGCGTGGTACTTTCTATATTTTCTATGTAAAGCAGTATACGTCAAGCTGTTTCTAAGGATACATTGTAAATTTTAGTTGGGCCGCCCCGGTGGCGCAGTGGTCTAAGCGATGGCCTCTGACCATTCGTCCAAAATGGGTCCGGAATCAAATCCTGGTGAGGCACGGATGTTGTGTTTGTCTTACGGCACTGGTTCTCTCCTTTCCTTGGAACCAGTGGCCCTAAATTAGGGACGAGCGACTGCTTATAGCCCATTGGGTTGCTCACGGTGGTCGTTAAACCTTCAATCAACAAAAAAAAGTTAGTTGGAAAAACATTACAGGAAAAATGTTGGATGTCTTAATTTAAATTTTTTTAATCGGTGCGAGCTGGTATTTGCAATGCTTAGGCGCATTAAATGTGGCAAGGGGAATGGATAAACTGAAAAGAAATGATCTTCCAATTACGGATACTTCCCTGCTTCAAAAAATTAAGGGTGCATCATTAAGGACAACTGCCTCAACGTCTGTTTTTCGTACTTGTTTCAAAATTTCGCAATTTCAGATAACATAAATTCCGTACGTGACATCTAGGGGGAAAAGAAAAAGACAAGAGCGCTGTTATTCAAATTTCGAGTGAGTGTTTGGCTAAAGGTATGAGAATGTCCAATGTGCAGCAAGCATGCAGTAACACATAGAAAATCACTGCATTGGTGTTATTTCCCGTAAAAAGCGTCCAAAAATGAGGTTATCCAGGCACAATTATCGTAATTTTTCTAGAGAAACAAAAAACGTCTTGAAGGAAATGATTACTTATGGCAAGTAATTACTGCTGCTGGAAATGTGCGAAAACAATGTGTAATGTATTAGTTAATATAAAGGATCAGTTGATTTACGAGCCAAGCGGAAATCCGATAGGGAAAATCAATGGAGGGCTGACGGCAAATAGATGTCGAGATACGTTTAAAACAATAATTAATGTAACCTAGTAAGAATTTGTTTTCTTTCTGTCGATGATAAGCTGACACAGACCCTGCCTGAGAGACTGACCTGAAAAAATAAATCACCGTTCGAGACATGACAACTAATTGCAAATCTGCAATCAGTTCATGTGGACGCACCAAGTTCTTTGCGATTCACGAAGCAGTTCAGCAAAATTTTATACAAGGGGAGTTCTTCAAATATGCAACACTATTTTAACATATTTTGTAAAAAAAAAATAATAATAAGCGAAAAAAGGAACTTTTGATACAGTAAGATGATTACAATTGTGACGTACCTACCTCAGAGGTGAAGCGCATGACAAAACGGCAAGTTGCAGCGATTACCCTTAGTCGGTGTAGTTTAAGCGGTATAACAGTCTGCTCCGCATAAGGCAGATATGGGTTCGAATCCTAGATTGGGCAAAAAAGGACTTATTTTAACAAAATGAAACATTCAATTTGAATAATAACATAGAGGTGACGCGCATGACAAAACGGCAAGTTGCAGCGATTACCCTTAGTCGGTGTAGTTTAAGCGGTATAATAGTCTGCTCCGCATAAGGCAGATATGGGTTCGAATCCTAGATTGGGCAAAAAAGGACTTATTTTAACAAAATGAAACATTCAATTTGAATAATAACATACAGACTTATTTCAATGTTTAAGTAACTGAAAACTCTGGTATATAAGTTATCTGTGGAAAGGCTTACTGAAATTTCGATCCGCCAATCTGATTATTCTTGGTAAACCTCTAAGAATAAGAATAAAAAGGAAGTTTCCACAGAAAACTGGAAAATTTTATTGTTCTCATAGGAAAAATTGATTATATAAGTCATGTCGGTAAGAATACCGTGTAAAATTACAACGAGGAAGTGAATGCTGCCCCGAGAGTATTGGCATGTCACCTTGGGAAAAAAACACATTTTTGTCGTGTCAAACAGGTCGGGTTAAGGTATTCCTGACCCGATTTTGACCCGGTTTTATTTACATTTTAATCTTTAAAAGCAAAAAAAAAAAAAAAAAAAAAAAAAAAGGAACAATTCAAAGAAAAATGCGCAATGTGGAATTTTGTGCTCAATACTGGCGCCCCGGACTGAAAAATGATTTGTCATGCAATATGAAGGAAAAGTGTCCTCAGAAGTAAAGGCCGGGTGGCGCAGTGGTATAAGCGATGGCCTCTGATCATTCGTCCGAATGGGGTCCGGGTTCGAATCCCGGTGAGGCATGGATGTTGTGTTTGTCTTACGGCACTGGCTCTCACCCTTCCCTGGAACCAGTGTCCCTAAATTAGGGACAGGCGACTGCTTATAGCCCATTGAGTTGCTCACGGTTGTCGTTAAACCTTTAAATAAAAAAAAATCAAGAAGTAAAGGTATCCCTTCCTTCTTAGGGGCAGTGATGAAAACAACATCCACATTTTGCAAACCTTCAAACTTGTGAAAATTGTTGTTGCTGTGAAACATATTCTGAAGTTTCATATGTTATCAAGAAAACTGGAAAAACCGAAAAAAGCATGCAACAAGTTGCTCAATTCAAAACTTTTGACTGCAGCGCCATCAAAATTATGTGGAACAGCCTTAACATTACTGTGGAGAGACTTTTTCACTCTCGCACATGTGTTCGGAAACGTACGTAAGACAGTTAGGTTATGTCTTGCAAATGAAGGACGACAGTTTAAATACTTCCTGTAAGTAAATTAGTAAATTATACGTTCCTATAATACATTTCTTTGATTTCCATATAACCGAAGATACGCACTGCGGAGAGACTTTTGAACGCCCTTTAATGCATTATTTTAGTTCAAAGCAAATTTGTCCGGGTCGGATCTGGGTCCAAAATTTTTGACTCGTTTCGAACTGTGGCTACCGTTTGTGACCTATTTAGTTAACTACACGTAGCATAGATTATCTGTGTGTGACATACTACAGAGGTGAAGCACGTGTCAAGATGACAAATCTGCAGCGATACGCTCCGTCGGTGTAGTTTAGTCGGTTAGAACAACTCACTACAGGGCGAGGAGACGCGAGTTCGATCCCCATCATCGGCAAATTTGTGTTTTCACAGGGAAAAGACTTCTGAATGCGCTTAGTGGTTGCAGGATTGTTAAGTGGACGTCTTAAATAATTTCAATTCCAGGTGCACCGCGTCTTCTTTTGGGGGAAGGCGGATTAAAGACAATCGTGAGCAACTCAATGGGCTGTAAGCAGTCGCCGTACCCAAATTTAGGATCACTGGTTCAATACTGGAATTTTTTACCTAGCAACTTGACTAACTTAAGCAATTTTAATTTATTTAAAAAAATTCAAACTCTATCTTCTTCAATAATTAAAAAAAAGGAAGGAATTGGCAAAACATCTTCTGATTGTCTGACTTGATGTGTCTATCTGTTGTTTCATTTGTTTCTTCTACGGGGAGTATAGGGCTATGTCAGGTCATTTGGGCCTTCTCCCTTGTTTTTCCTGTTGTTACAGTCTATGTTCATCATTTATGTACTGTCAATTTTTTTCCCCACTCATTTTTTTCTTTTTTCATACTTTTCTTCTAAGAGCTTGTAACAAAAAAAAAAAAATGGAATGAGCTCAAGCGCCATTAGACAAACAAAACATCCACGCCTCCGCGTGATTCGAACCCGGACCATTCTCAGACGAATGATCAGAAGACCGCTGCGCTGCTGGGGCGACTGGGCGTCTCTTTGCATCGTTCGAAAATAGAGAAGCCACTTAGTCGATCTTTCTTTCTCTTACTCACATTCCAGCTTTCCCTGATTTTTGTTACTCGCTTTAAAGCTTTTCCTAAATAGTTTTCACAAACTTCATTGCACCACACGAAATCAATTGTATTCTCTTATTTTCTCAAGCGAGAAAACACAAATGTATTCTCGCTTTGAGAAAATACAGGGTGTCCCTAAAAGGTGTAACCAATTTCAAACGATGATGATTTTGGATACAAAACTATTATTAGCATTCTGCTTGTTGCAGAAGTTAAGGTAAGGAATAATACCTTCAAGTTTTCTAGAAGTGTGCCCAATGGATCCTCCGACGAAAGCACAGACTGTGGAGTGGTTTATTGAAACACGGTCCGAAACGCAGGTTCAGCGGAACTTCAGAACAAAATATGGGAGCAAACCGCCCACACATAACAGCATTAGAAAGTGGTACAAGTCATTCAAGGAAACTGGTTTCGTCCTTACAAATAAAAGCCCTGAATGACCATCGCTGGTTCCAGTAAGGGTGGAGATTGTGAGACAAACATTCACTCGTAGCCCTCGAAAGTCAATCAGACAAGCAGCACGACAGCTGGCCACTATGTCATCAGTGCACAGAGTGTGACGTCAGAAATTGGAAATGCACCCGTATGAACTGCAGATAACCAATCACATAACCCCAGATGATCACGTGAAACGTAAACAGTTTGCAGAAGAGATGTTGGAGAATATTGCAAGTGCTGAATCTTTCCTGAGACAAATCTGTTTCTCGGATGAGTGCACTTTTCATGTTTCTGGAAAGGTTAATAAACAGAATGTGAGAATTTAGAGAACTGAGCACCCGCATTGCGCAATAGAGCATGAACATACTAGCCATGAATGCTTGGTGTGGCATAATGGTTGACCGTGTTAATGGACCCTTTTCCTTTCAGGAAGCGACCGTGAGAACTGATAATTACCTGGATATGATCGAGCAGTTTGCGTATCCCCAATTGGATGAACTTGCAACTCCGGTCATTTTCCAACAAGATGGGGCGCCACCTCATTGGGCTTTGATTGTGAGAAGGTATCTGGATACCCAATTTCCCAGTCGATGGATTGGGCGTGGTGCTCCCATTGCATGACCCCCACGTTCGCAGGACTTAACACCCTGTGACTTTTTTCCATGGGGAGTCATCAATGGTGAGGTTAACAGCACCCATGTGGCAGACATTGCTGACCTAAAGAGGAGGATTACACATGCACCGAAGAAAGTTAATACGGACATTTTCGAACGAACATGGTTGGAACTGGAATACCGTTTACACATGGCTCGCTCAAGTAAAAAATGGTGTCCATGTCGAATGTCTATAAAACTTCATGATCTGTTCTGTCAATTAACACAAGTTGTGCATTGAGATCATTTATGTTACAACTATTATCATTATTTGAAATTGATTACACCTTTATGGAACACCCTGTACTTTAAGCTGTCAAAGAGCTTGAAAAGTGCAAACCGAGTAGTCAGCCGGCGTCAGTTGAGTCGCAACTTAACTTAGCCGGCGTCAGTTGAGAACTTAACTACACTGCTGGCAGCCCAAAATGCAACACCAAGAAGGAAGCATCCGATTGGCCTGAAATTCGCAGCATGCGTCGCCCGCGAGAGGACATGCATACGATTAGCATTGCAGGGCATATGCAAATCATATGCGCTCGGGACGCCACCGAGAAGCACTATAAGAAGGGTGCACAGAAGGTGGGGTGTAAGTAGTGGAAGTGTGTTGTGCTGCCGTACCTGTGCGTGGGAAGCTTCCTGATGCCTCGTCGCAGAATACAGCAGTCATTCCAGCACGTTTCGGAGTTCGACAGAGGACGAATAGTGGCTTATCGCGACAGCAGTTTATCGTACCGAGACATCGGCGCCCGTGTGGGACGACATCCAGCCAAAGTGAGGCGAGTATGGATTCGGTGGTTGCAGGAGGGACGGATGGACCGACGTGAGCGATTGCTGCAGCCGCGGCACACCACCAAACGAAAGGACGCATTGACGGCTCGCACCACCACATCACGAACGTTAGCGCAGGAATTAGGGGTGTTGCGCAACAACCTGTGTTAGCACGTGCCGTTCGACGTCGTCTGCAGGAGCTGGGACTTGTCGCACGGAGCCCATTGCACCGGCGAGTGCGGCGGCAGTGAGCCGTTTAACGCCGCACCTAGACTACGGAATGGCACGACATTGCTTTCTCCGATGAATCCCGCTTCTGCCTGCAACACCACGATGGCCGATTCGCGTGTGGCAGCACCGCGGCGAGAAACTGTATGACGCCTGCATTATGCATCGCCATAATGGTCCGTTGCCTGGCGTTATGGTTTGGGGAGCAATTGGATATGACACCTGCACCCCTCTGGTACGCATCGCCGGTACACTGAACAGCCACCGATTCATCTCCGACGTTTTGGAGCCTGTAGTCTTCCCTCACCTGCAGGACCTGCCAGCGGCCACGTTTCAACAGGACAATGCGCGCCCGCACGTGGCACGCATAGTTCAACAATTCTTCTCGGCCCACCAGGTATCACTGCTGCCGTGGCCCGCCTGTTCTCCCGATATGTCGCCCATCGAACACGTCTGGCCGCTGATCGGCAACCAAGTGGCCCGGCAAGCACCACCCGCGGCTACGCCTGATGAACTGTGGCAACGTGTGAAAGCAACCTAGACCGACACACCCCAAGCCCACATCCAAAGCCTTTTTCGTTCGATGCCGCGGCGCGTAGCGACCGTTATTGCCAGCCATGGGGTCCACACGAACTATTGATGCCTGCGTGTTCCGCAGGTCGCAAGGGCCTATAAACTCAATCGTTTCATCTTTGTATCTGTTATGTGTCCAGTAAATCTGGCTTTGCTATCTCGTGTCCTTCTTGGTATTGCATTTTGGGTGGCCAGCAGTGTAGTTGAGAATGTTTTAACCCGTTGAGAACGTTTAAAAGTTGTTTTAACGAGTTGAGAACGTTTAAAAGTTATTTTAACCAGTTGAGAACGTTTAAAAGTTGTTTTAACGAATTGAGAACGTTTAAAAGTTATTTTAACCAGTTGAGAACGCTTAGAATTTTTTTAACCAGTTGAGAATGTCAAGAACCAGTTGAGAACTTAACTTAAAGGCGTTAGTTGAACCGTTGAGAACGTCAAGAACTAGTTGAGAACTTAACTTAACGGCGTTAGTTGAACCGTTGAGAACGTCAAGAACCAGTTGAGAACGTAACTTTGCCGCCGTCAGTTGTCGTAACTTAACTTACTTAGCCAGCGTCAGTTGCAAACTTAACTAGTTGAGAACGTCAGTTGTCGTAACTTAACTTACTTAACCAGCGTCAGTTGCAAACTTAACTAGTTGAGAACGTCAGTTGAACCGTTGAGAACTTAACTTAAAGGCGTCAGTTGAGAACTTAACTTAGCCAGCGTCAGTTGAGTCGTCAGTTGAGAACCGAGTAGTCTGCCGGCGTCAGTTGAGAACTTAATGATTTATGTGAGTAGCTAAAAAAATTACAACTAGGTTTCTTTGTCATTGTCAGATACATCATTTTAAACGGGAAAGATTATTAAAATCACTCCGTATGAGTTTATGTATGCTTATGAAAGAAACGCAGGATAGTAATCAAATTGTGATATGTTTCTGTCATAGGTAAGTTAAAAGAATAATTTGAAGTGTTTGCTAGAAACTTGTTAGCCTACTCGAACATGTGGGGATGTTTCATGTTTTCGAAACCCTTTCCTGCAGATTAACCCGAAAGGGCTTCAGTTTTCCTGACGCTGTCATGTCTTTCTTTCATCGGTGAGCCCTTTTAAAAAACCCTTCATATGTGATGCTACAAATGCGGCGAACTATTCGTAGTTGGCGTGATTATTTTACGTGTTTACATCGTCGGAAAAGGCCAACAGCAGCGGGGAAGGACAGAGACACGTCTTTCTTCCTTTTCTTCTTTGCACGTGTTTACATGGACACGACCCTGTTTCCATCAGATACATTCATCTATTTTATGCGTCGTTTGTTTTTGTGAAGGGTCCATGTTGTTTGTAACCGTGTGGGTAGGTTTAAAGTTCAACACTGTCGCATCCTTAGTGGCATTCTGTACACCCCCTACTGTGACCTACATCGGAGCTAGTGTTGCTGTGTTTTGTACCCTTCTGGAATAATGAATTATCTTTACAGGTGCCTAATGAACAATTCCGACTTCCTCATCACGGCTTAAGTCATCGTTCGCTCCTGCTGTTTCTTTATGGGAAAAGAAATGTCAAACAGAAAATCCTTTCCTTGTGCTTTTTCGTTTCTTGTTTAATTCCCTCCCACATAGATGTCACATTAGATTTTGAGATATTTAACGTGGTAACAAGGAGGATTCTTGGGTTGGCTCTGCTTCATCTGTTCGCTGCCGAGTTAAAGCTTACTTACAAAGAAAATTACTGAAGTGTGTTCCAAATAATGTTCTATGGCGAATTATTGAAGTTTTACAGACATGTGAATTCAAAAAATCCAATTAACACCTGTTGTACAGGTAGGATTCTTGGGTTTTCTCTGTTTTCGTCAACAGCTTTTGTTATCCGTGTTTTCGTGGATTACCATCGTTAACGATTCTCAATCCACTGCCGGATGAAGGTCTCCCCAAGTCTCTTCCGTAACGCCCTATCATGAGCTTCGTTATATATTATACATGGTCATATTTATATATTCTTCTACCTGATATGTGTGTGAATATGTGTATTCTTAGCTAACGCGATTTCAACATCTTGAGTATACGCAGATCGACGGCCATGTTAAAGTCGCCGACTGAACCTTTACATCCCGCATTTAAATTCTATCTAAGCGACTCTGGCGGACGGATTTAATTTTGACATGTTTATATTTATCTGGCTTTCCAAAATAAATAAGCTTGCGTTTCCTTAATTAACTATGATAAAAAGTTAAAAAGAAGCATTTAGTACATAGTTATCGGGCAAAAACTGGAGCATGCAGTTTATATTCAAACAAATTAATAAAATGCGCTAATTTAATGAAAACCTGTAACTCAACAAATAAAATCTAATTAAAAAATGTGGGTGAATAGATCACCAGTCAAGTTACAGGACTAAAGAACGTTACAACAACCATGAAAAAAAGGTACTAAATAAAAGTTTAGCCTTCAGGAAAGTTTGATATTCAAAACTTTGTATCATTGATTATTACTTATAATTTATTGTATGTAATAATATATATATATATATCATCATCATCATCGTCAACCATTATCAATCCACTGCTGGACGAAGGTCTCCCCAAGTTTCCTCCACAACGGCCTGTCTTGTGCCAGTCTCCTCCATGTCACTCCCGCATACTTTCGAATTTCATCCACCCATCTTCCATGTGGTCTTCTTCCGGGTCTTTTCCTGTCCCTTGGAATCCAATCTAAAATTTCAGCTGTCCATCGATGGTCTGTCCTCCTGGCAGTATGTCCAGCCCATTGCCATTTCAGGGATTTAATTCTAATCATGATGTCTTCCACTCTTGTCATTTTTCGGATCCACGAGTTCCTCTTCTTATCTCTCCTGGTTACACCAAGCATGCACCTCTCCATGCTACTTTGAGTTGTCTGCAGCCTTTGTATGTCTCTTCTAGTTAAGGTCCATGTCTCTGCACCATACATAAGCACTGGAAGGATGCATTGATCAAACACTTTTCTTTTAAGACATAATGGCATATTGCTCTTGAAAATTATGCTGTTTCTTCCAAAAGCTCTCCAGGCAAGTTTTGTACGCCGATTAATTTCTTCATCAATGTGACCCTCACTTGATATCTGCTGTCCAAGATAAACGTACGTGTCTGTTATCTCCAGCTTTTCTCCGTCAATCGATAAGTCTTCATTTCTTGTAAAAGCATTGAACATCACTTTTGTCTTCTGAAAGTTCATTTTTAATCCCACTTCTTTACTCTTGTCAGCAAGTTCCTGGATCATACTCTGCAGCTCTGATGGGGTAGTCGCAAAAATGACTACGTCAACAGCAAAACGTAGGTAGGTTAGATAATCTCCATTAATCTTTATCCCTTTGTTTTCCCAGTTCAGTGATTGAAAGACATTTTCCAATGTGGTATTAAAGAGCTTCGGAGATATGGTGTCACCTTGTCTCACTCCCTTTCCAATTTTTATGTGTGTTGTATTTTCAAACAGCCGAATCTTTGCACTTGCATTTTCATAGATGTTATTAATAATATTAATGTATGCATCTTCATATAATAATATTAATGTATGCATCCGCAGGATTTCAGAGCCATTGTAACTGCTGATGGCTTCACCGAATCAAAGGCTTTTTCATAATCGATAAAAGCCATGCACAATGGAAGTTCATATTCCCTCACTCTTTCAATTAGTTCTCTCAGTACGTAGATATGATCTATTGTGCTGTAGCCACTCCTGAATCCAGCTTGTTCTCTCGGTTGAGCCATGTCCAATGTTACCTTCAAGCGGTGTGAAAGAACTATATATATATATATATGTTTCACATTTAAACACTTCAACTTGTGGTTTTAAATAAATAAATATTTTGTTTTTAATTTTGTGGTTTTGCTGCTTACTTCCGAAAACCAGGAAATTGCTACTGCACCCACTCACACTTAGACGACACATACATACAAAACGCTGGTATAAAGTTGCGCAAGAGAGAAGGGTTTCTAGTTGCAAAACATAAATAACCAGTCTCTGCAGCTTGATCACATGTATAACACATGCACTCTCTGTCCAGGCAATGCCTCGAGCTCTTTCTTCTCCTAATGGTTGGCAGGTATTTGTTTTACTTGACCTCTGAACTCCCAGAGACCTGAGGTGGCCTGTAGAAATATGGAAACCTTTTTTGTCTTTCATAAACGTTTTGCGTAAAAGAAGGAAAGAAAAGAACACCAGTGCTGACTCACTTAGAATCTTGGAGATCAGAGGAATTATTGCTGTAGCTTTTAAACATTGCCATCCGTAAGTTTATGCTAGCATTTTAAAGCCTATTTTGTACTGCATAACTATGGCCAAACCCCTCCAAAATGATTCCACAACTTAAATCTTGGCCCTCAGTCTCCGGCAGCTGGAATGTGCCTGGCCAAGGCAGCGGCCAGTGCGACATGAAGGCAGAGGGTGCTAAGAATCCCCGGAGGACCGGACTAGGCTGCCATCTGATGCTGACCTTGGCTACGTACAATGGACGCTCCCTATCTTCTGATTCAAGGCTTCTTGAATTGGAAGAGGAACTACAAAGGATCAAGTGGGACATCGTGGGGCTAAGTGAGGTAAGGAGAAAAGGAGAAGATCTCATCGAACTGAAAAGTGGACATCTCTTCTACTATCGTGGGACAGATACTGGCAGAACTAGTGGTGTTGGATTTATAATAAACAAGAAACTGAAGGATAAAGTTGTAGAAGTTGAAAGTTCCTCTGACAGAGCTGCACGACTTGTTATCCAACTCTCGAAAAGATACCAGGCTCAGATTATTCAAACTTATGCACCCACCACAAGTCATCCTGAAGAAGAAATTGAATAATTTTATGAGGAAATTTGTCATCTAAATAATAAAGGTAAGCAGCACTTGAAAATAATTATGGGAGATTTCAATGCAAAAATAGGGCAACGGCAACAGAATGAAACTTCAGTAGGTAAATTCGGTCACGGCAACAGAAACCAGCGTGGAAATACTCTCGTTGAGTTTGCAGAGGCAGAAGGGTTTTTCATCTTGAACTCCTTCTTCAAGAAAAAGCCACACAGGAAATGGACATGGAGACATCCAAATGGGACGACAAGTGAAATTGATTTTATTATGTGTAACAAAAATTCGTCATAGAAGAAAGACTGCAGTGTGCTAAACAAGTTCAACACAGGTAGTGACCATAGATTGGTGAGATGTAAGATGCACCTCAACACTAAACTCGAACGTAGCAAGCTCATAAGACAAACAAAATGTATTGACATAACCAACCTTAAAAAACACCATAATACCTTCAAGTTGGAACTGAAGAACAGATTCTCTGCTTTAGAAGGCCTAACATCGGAAGAAGTGGACATCTCTGAAGTTAACAGAAAAGTAACCAAAGCTCTTATGGAAACAGCAACAAAATTAGCTGGGTCTAAGAACAAGTTGCATGTAAACAAATTATCAGGAAAAACCAAAATGTTGATGCAAAAAAGAAGAGATATGAGGACAACTAAAGAAGATGTAACTTCCAAAGTGGAATATATAGAGCTATGCAAGACAGTAAGAAAAAGTATCACTGAAGACGTAAGAAAATTCAGCTGTGAACTAGTGAGGAAAGCAATTGAAAACAACCAAAGTATAAAGATAGCAAAGGGACATCTCAGTAAGGGAAGAAAACAGATTATGGCACTGAGAAAAGAAGATGGTTCTGTAACAAGACATAGAGGCGAAATTTTGACAAGAGTGAAAGATTTCTACTCCAAATTATATGAAAGGGATGATACATGCACTCCAGACATCATGAAAGATACCAGTACCAGAGTTCCTCCAGTCCTTCCAGCAGAAGTTGCACATGCAATCAAGAACATGAAGCGGGGAAAAGCTCCAGGAGAAGATGGAATTACTGTAGACATCATACAAGAAGCAAGTGGAGAAATCGAAACAGTACTCGCCCAAATTTTCACTCGATGCCTTAATGAAGGAAAGATTCCTGAGGATTGGAACACCGCTACGATGATCCTGCCACATAAGAAAGGTGACATTGAGGATCTCGGAAACCCAGACCTATCAGCCTCCTATCAGTAGCTTATAAAATCTTCACTAAAGTTCTTTCACACCGCTTGAAGGTAACACTGGACATGGCTCAACCGAGAGAACAAGCTGGATTCAGGAGTGGCTACAGCACAATAGATCATATCCACGTACTGAGAGAACTAATTGAAAGAGCGAGGGAATATGAACTTCCATTGTGCATGGCTTTTATCGATTATGAAAAAGCCTTTGATTCGGTGAAACCATCAGCAGTTACAATGGCTCTGAAAACCTGCGGTATTGAAGATGCATACATTAATATTATTCATAACATCTATGAAAATGCAAGTGCAAAGATTCGGCTGTTTGAAAATACAACACACGTAAAAATTGGAAAGGGAGTGAGACAAGGTGACACCATATCTCCGAAGCTCTTTAATGCCACATTGGAGGGTGTTTTTCAGTCGCTGAGCTGGGAAAACAAGGGGATAAAGATTAATGGAGATTATCTAACCCACCTTCGTTTTGCTGATGACGTAGTCATTTTTGCAACTACCCCATCAGAGCTGCAGAGTATGATCCAGCAACTTGCTGACAAGAGTACAGAAGTGGGATTAAAAATGAACTTTCAGAAGACAAAAGTGATGTTCAATGCTTTTACAAGAAATGAAGACTTATCGATTGATGGAGAAAAGCTGGAGATAACAGACACGTACGTTTATCTTGGACAGCAGATATCAAGTGAGGGTCACATTGATGAAGAAATTAATCGGCGTACAAAACTTGCCTGGAGAGCTTTTGGAAGAAACAGCATAATTTTCAAGAGCAATATGCCATTATGTCTTAAAAGAAAAGTGTTTGATCAATGCATCCTTCCAGTGCTTACGTATGGTGCAGAGACATGGACCTTAACTAGAAGAGACATACAAAGGCTGCAGACAACTCAAAGTAGCATGGAGAGGTGCATACTTGGTGTAACCAGGAGAGATAAGAAGAGGAACTCGTGGATCCGAAAAATGACAAGAGTGGAAGACATCATGATCAGAGTTAAATCCCTGTAATGGCAATGGGCTGGATATACTGCCAGAAGGACAGATCATCGATGGACAGCCGAAATTTTAGATTGGATTCCAAGGGACAGGAAAAGACCCAGAAGAAGACCACATGGGAGATGGGTGGATGAAATTCGAAAGTATGCAGGGGTGACATGGAGGAGACTGGCACAAGACAGACCGTTGTGGAGGAAACTTGGGGAGACCTTCGTCCAGCAGTGGATTGATAATGGTTTACAATGATGATGATGATGAACTTCAAAATCAATTCCAAGCAGTGAATACACATATGCACATCTAGTTGTGCGTAACACTGCTCGAAGCTGTGCAAAAAACCCTGAATGTGTAGAAATGCTCGAAGCTGTACAAAAAAAAAAAAAAAAAAAAACCTGAATGTTTAGAAATGCTCGAAGCTGTGCGAAAAAAAGAACTGAATATTTAGAAAATAACTCATTTAAATGCTATCTATACGAAATTATTATTATGTTATGCTTGCTTTTATCCTGAGCTGTGTAACTTAATTATAGGAGGAAAAAACATGTTTGAGGGACTGTGTCCCTCTAAGTTTGCTTATCCCACTGAGATTTTAAGTATACCAAATGTGATTAATTTAAAGAACTGATCTCTTTCTCACTGTCCTCCCTCCGTCTCTTTCTCCCCCTCTCTTCCCCTTTCTTCCTTTCTCCCTCCCTCCTCTATCTCTCTTTCTCTCTCTCGCAGACGGCAAAACATTGCAAGTTAAATACTAAGTTTTTTATTCTATTTTTCAGATTGAACTGAAGGAATAATTTCTGCTTGGTGTTAAAAATGCTTACAAACAACAAAATTTAATTAGTTTTAAAAGTACCATGAAACTTTCTGTGTAAAATTTAAGCAGAAAAAAAAAATAAAGTCTTGAAATGCAGAAATAAAAATGTCATTCCGTGAGGTTTCATCAAAGGACTATCCCACAAAATGTCTGTGTCATTCCTGCAGTAACCTAGGGACCCAGTCTGTTAAAAAGGCCGTATTTCAGCTGCCGATATGACACGAAATTTGACCAACAGAGATCGCCAACCACTAAGAACAGCAACAACACACAGCCGACTGACAAGGGTTACACCAGCAGTCCAGATGTTCACAGGTGTGACATTACAATGTTCACAAAGGACTGCGTATTTTCTGTGTTCAAGGCCTATCTGCTGCCTATATAGCCACATATCACACTACGAAACAAAGTCGTCACTTACTGTGGTAGAAATATCCGTGTAACACGCTTCTGGGTTGAGGAGTCGAACTTGCACCCTCTGGTACGCATCGCCGGTACACTCAACAGCAACCTTCACGGGAAAGCAAACTCCAAAATTAAATTAGGACATATAACACGCTAAACCTCACAAAAATGCATTTAAATCATGGAGCGCGTTGTAAACACGTTAAAGGTGTTCCGTTGCTGAGATACACTGCTTTAAAAGCGCTGTTGGGCACATTTCACCCTCTCGGCCTAATCTTAACGAAACCAGAGAAAATGAAGCCAGTTTCACCACACCTGTTAAACTGTCCAGGCTAACCCGATGGTCGAGTGGTCTGTTTTTGGACCACCTGTCCGAGATGGGCCTGGGTTCGAGTCTCGGATGAGGTATGGGAGGTATGCTTGTCCGTTGGTACCGTCTCTGTCCCTTCCGTCGAATTGATGTCGCTAAATTAGGGAGGTCAACGTCTTACAACCCTTAGATTTGTTCACGGTGGTCGTTGAACTCCGAAAAAAAATCTGTTCATCGCGAACGAGATGATGGAGATAGTGTGGAGGCTGCCCCACTATCTTGCTCGGCAAAACGCCCAACTTTTCTTTCTCCAAAAGACAAATAAACAAATAAATTAATAAAAGCCAGAAAGAAGGAAGGCACAAAATTTTCTAATAGTTCTATAGACCAATTTTCTGCTGACACAGCTCTGAACCATTCTATTTCAAAAGACACTTCAGTGCGAGTTGTACTTCACACTTCCTCTAGATTCACTACTCGAGCTTCAGTTCGCATTTTTTTTTGAGGTTTAACGACCACCGTGAGCAACTCAATGGGCTATAAGCAGTCGTCGGTCCCGAATTTAGGGCCACTGACTCCAGGGAAGAGAGAGAGAGAGAGCCAGCTTCGTAAGACAAACACAACATCCGTGCCTCACCGGGATTCGAACCCGGACCTTTCTGGGACGAATGGTCATAAACCAGCATTTAGACCACTGAGCCACCGAGGCGGCCCAGCTGTAGTACACCCAACTCCAGCGGGAATAGTAGAGACCCTTCTGTGCGAGCCATTTTGCAATCAGCATGCCACTAAAACTCTTAATATCCCTATCTGCATATTTTTTTGTTTTTGTTTGGGGAGAGCAGTTAACGATCACCGTGAGCAACTCAATGGGCTATGAGCAGTCGCCCGTCCCTAATTTAGGGCTACTGGTTCCAGGAAGGGGAGAGAGCCCATGCGGTAAGACAAACACACCATTCATGCCTTACCTGGGATTTGAATCTGGACCCATCTCCGCCGAATGGTGAGAATCCAGTGCTTAGACCATTGCACCACCAGGGCGAATCTCTGTATGGAGATATTCCTGACATTTATACACTGCCAACGTCGATTAATATCAATGGGACGATTGCTGAAGCTTCCAAGACGGCATAGTTTCGTGTCACTGTTTTGCGGCAGCGGCTCTATGCAGCTGGTGGTGATTTGAGAGAAGGAGCAGGCATTATGTTCCTGCAGCCTACAGCAAAATTCTGGAGAAAGTAAGTATGCCACGAAAAATCGAAGCTTACATCAGGACAAATATGTGTGACGGACTCAATGATGAACATCCAACAAACGCCAAGAGTGACATAACACATGAAAGAAAATAAGAATTCAAATAAATAACATATCAATGGCACTAAAAAGACCAAGAAATAATACATCGTAGAAACTGCGATTCCCAAGAAGTAACATACAACGCAAAGATACTAATGATACCAATAATTCCCATGCGATGTAGGTAAAAAAGGTGCTGATTAATTGTACAAGACATATATTTAAAACGGCGAGAAAGAACACACCATGATGACAATGATACCAATGTCAAGTCTGCGCTGATTGCAAGTGGCTGTTGTGGACTAACAATACGTAATAACCCTCTGTTCAGTTGAAATTGCTAGACCCACGGAGCAGTGCGGGAGACAAGAAAGACGCGATTATTGTCGTTGTTGTTGAATGAGGGCTTAATTACCACTTTGAGAAACCCCATGGACTATAATTGCACATGTGTTCCTAATTTAGGGTTAGTGTTTTGAGAGGCGGGAGCAAGCCAGTGCCGCAAGACAAGCGAACCATCCACCCCTCACCGGATTCGAACCCGGCCCCATCACACACGAATGATTAGAAGTAAACTCTTCGTACCACTCGGCCACCTGGGCAGAGATTGAGTTTTCAAAACTAAAAGGTAATGGACAGTTTTGTTGGCTAAAAAATATGGCACTCAAGTAAGACTTACAACCACATTTATTGACAATGCATTCAGCAATGCGTTGTGACTTTCAATCCTAGAAACGTCTGATGGCCTCCTGCGTCACTTCCCATCATTCTTCCTGAACCTCGTCTTGAAAGGTGGCCGTTGTCTGCGCTGATTGCGAGTGACTGTTTAGATGCCACCCAAACCTATCCCAGCATGCATGTTCAATTGTGGACAGATTCCGGGATCTTGTTGGTCATTCTAGGACGTTGACAGCGCGTAGACGTTACCTGGAGATGTTTCAAGTATGCAGAAGCGCACTGTCTTGCTGAAACATGATAATAATCAAAATTCCGATAAATAATATAAAATACTTACTAAGAAAGCCAGATTAATAAAATAATGGAGGTTACCGAGAACCTCGAGAAGTAGAAATTGAAAAAAAAATCTTGGTGTACGATGATTTACTGTAACCGTGTAGCTGTCATTTTAACTAAATTTTATGTTGAGAAGAATAGCTCAATTTTCCACCAGAGATGGATATACAAGTTCTGACGGCATTTTTCCATATCTGGTTCCTAGCTAAAACAAAGGAAAGGGATGACGACGGAAATGCCGCCCCGGTGGCGCAGTAGTCTTGGTTTATGACCATTCGTCCGAGAAGGGTACGGGTACGCATCCTGGTGAGGCATAGGTGTCGTGTTTGTCTTATGGCACTGGCTCTCTCCCTTCCCTGGAACCAGTGGCCTTAAATTAGAGACGGGCGACTGCTTATAGCCCATTGAGTTGCTCACGGTGGTCGTTAAACCTTCAATAATGATAAAAATATATACGACGGAAAGGACATCCGTTTTAAAAAAGAGAATGGAATGGAGATCCAAGGAAAACCTGTAAAGACAAGAACCAAGAACACCCTTGTATGGACGTCCGATGAGAAGGGAAGAAGGTTGTACGTGACTTCAAATCGTGAATAAGTGAAACTACCAGGAAAGATGAGTAGCGCAGACCTACTTTCAGTTTGAATTGATTTTTGAATCCAACGTAAATTTGTTTTCTTAGTTTTAAGGTGATGGGACTGTGTAAACGATGATGTGAAGAGGTGGTGGGACTATGTAAACGATGATGTGAAATAGAAGAATTAGTTATGGAACTAATAAGCAGAGGAAGAAGAATATGATGAAGAAGGGAGAGCTAGCCGTTCACTCAGTTATTATACAGGTTGATCACCCCTTATCTAAAAATCTCAAAACTGGAAACCTCCGATATAAATACAAAACGTTTATTGAGCGTCAACATGTCGTCACAAATGGAAAATTCCAGAATCTTTGGGAATATTTCCAGGCGTTCGCAGGTCTGGACGAGCACGGGCAGCTATGACACGTGACTTTCGTTACCCTCGGTGGGGATTTGACCCACTGATCTGTTGTAGAGATGTGCAAACCGATTCTTTCGATTCGACGCACTAAAACAATTCGTTCATTGACACTTTTTGGTGAACGACTTCCGTAAGGAATGACACTCGCGAATAGGTTCTGAGTCCGATGCGTTTGCGTTTTTAGTTGACCCTTCCGGCGAACGATTTCAGCAAAGGATGACTCTCGCGAATCGATTCTGAGTAAGACACTCGTTGATTCTTCCAGTATACGATTTCAGCAGGAGATGACTCGTGAATTCTCCCCTTATGGTGTTCGTTCATTCTTCTGGTGTGCGATTTCAACAGGAAATGACTCTCGCGAAGTCTCCCCTTGTGACGTTCGTTCATTCTTCCTGTGTGCAATTTCAACAGGAAATGACTCTCGCGAATCGATTCTGAGTCATTACAGTTTGTGACGTTCGTTGACTCTTCCAGTATAGGAATTCAGCAGGAAATGACTCTTACGAATTGATTCTGTATTGGATCCTTTTGTGTCGTTCGTTGACTCTTTCAGTGTAGTAAACGACTTTCAGTTAAAATTGATTTTTTTATATAACCGAAATTTGTTTTCTTAGTTTTTAGATCAAAGGGTTTCAAAATATTAACGAAATTTACTGAAAATTCTACACTTCTGATTAAGGTTACGTTTTCTAACCGGAACATGAACCTCACCAAGACATCCTGGTAAATATTTTATGTCTAGTGTAAAAGTAAATCTGACCGATTACTTGAAGGAGTCGGCTTTTCGGCGGAAACGATTCTTTTCATTAAACAGTCGTTCGTGAACAACTTTAATTTCTTGAAATATAAATGTATTTAGTGTTTAGAATTGGTTCCATTTCCAAGCAACACTATCTGATCAAAAACATCAGGACATTTGCCCATCCACAAACCCTCACTAATAGGAAAAAAATAATAATATGGAGTTGGTACAATCTTTGCTGCTATCATAGTCTCACCCAATTGAGGAGGCTTCCTCCTATATTTTAGTACGTTCCTGCGGAAATTGCCTTCCACAAGAGCATTAGTCAGTTCGGTCACCGATGTCGGGAGGTTCAGCTTGGCTCCTATTCGACGTTCTAATTCATTGCATGGGTGTTCCATGAGGTTAAGATCGGGTTCTGTGCAGGACAATCAAGTTCTTCCACACTCATCTCAAAAAACAATTCCTACCGGGCTTCGCTTGGTGGGCTGGGGCATTTTCCGGTAAAGGAATAAGTCTTCAACGAACTGTTGTCATAATGTTAGGAGGAGAAAACTGTCGACAATGTCAATATACACTGAAGAGCAATTGAATTAGATACAGTTGGCGTTATGCAAATGTGGCGCTGTAGGCGGCTCTGTAAACGGAAGCGACATGACGTATGCAGCGATCCGACAATATAAGGAGTGATGCGACGGGAATCAAGACGAAGGATCTAAGCACATTTGATCGTGGTCAAATTGTCGGGGCCCGACGAATGGGTCACTCCATCTCGGAAGTCGTGCAGGAACTCGGTTTTTCACGAGCCACTGTGTGACGGGTGCACCGTGAGTGCATCGAAACCGGTAAAACCATCCCTGCAAGGGCCAACTGCCGTAGACAACAGCGTGTGGATGAGCGGGATCATCGTCGGCTAGCTCGCATTGTAATAGCTGATCGACGGGCCACAGTGTAAGAAATCACTCGGCAGTTTAACGCTGGTGCACAAAAACGTGTAAGCAGCCACACCATCCAGAACCATCTCCTCGCTATGGGGTGAAGAAGCCATCGTCTCACGAGGGTACCGTTGCTGACCGCACACCACAGGGTGCAAAGATTAGCATGGGCGCGGGAACATCGCCACTGGACCCTAGACATGTGGAAAAATGTTGCCTGGACTGATGAGTCGAGATTCACGTTGGTACATGCGGATGGCAGGATACGAGCACGGCGCAAACCACATGAAGCGATGGATCCTTCTTGCCAGCAGGGTACTCTTCAAGCTGGTGGGGGTGGCATTCTCGTCTGGGGACTGTTTACGTGGACGGAAATAGGACCCCTGGTACGTGTGACATCGTCCCTCACAGGTCAACGTTACCGGGATATCCTGGACTACCATTTGCTCCCTTTTGTGTGTCTTCAGCATCCCACTTAGGACCTCATCCTGTAACAAGACAATGCCCCGTGTCATCGCACCCAAATTGTATCCAAATGGTTGGATGAACACTCCACCGACGTGACCTCGCTTCCTTGGCCAGCTAGGTCACCTAACCTCAATCCCATCGAGCACATCTGGGATGCCATCGAGAGAGATGTTCGAGGCTCGCAACCGAGTGCGGGTGATTTTATCCCACTACCCGCTTCAGCACTAGGATGTCCCGCTCTATCATTTTACGTGGCCTACTAGGTCGTGATTGAGCTGCTGAGCCTAGGCGTTTCCACTTCACAATAACATCACTTACAGCTGTAACGTATACTCTAAAATAACTTTCCTTTTAGGTTCCCATTTCTATATAAATTTGGTTCATTCTCCTTTAAGCATTCTTAACACTTAACGTTTGCATTTTTCTCTCTCACCCGAATGTTTTTTGGCAACAAGTACTGAGGTCTGAGGTAGTGTGACGTACGTAAAAAGATGAGATAAGAATGTTGTTTTCAATGTACAATATGTTCGCTGGATGAATAGATTACCTGAAAACAGCAATTGGTCGGTGATCGAATCAGCTTCTCCTCGCTCCGGAGTGAGTTGCCCCAAGCTACACCGACGGAATGTATCGCTGCAGGTTTGTGGTCTTGACACGTGCTTCACCTCTGTAGTGTGCCACATTATCTCCTTCTTAATTTTTTTTTCTTTTTGAAGCGAACAAGAAAAGCCGCCACGGTGGTGCAGTGGTCTAAGCGCTGGCTTGTGACAATTCGTCCGAGATGGATCCGTGTTCGAATCCCGGCGAGGCATGGTTGTTGTGTTTGTCTGACGACATTGTCTCTTTCCCTTCCCTGGAGCCAGTGGCCCTAAATTAGGGACAGGCAACTGTTTATTGCTTATTGAGTTGCTCGCCGTGGTCGTTAAACCCGCCCTCCCCCTCCCTCCCCTCAAAAAAAGACGAATTAAGTTTTTTTGCATTAATTCCAGACGATGTGTGGAACAAACATCACACATTTTACGAAGAACCCAACCGCCAGTAAATCCATTTTTAAGTTCCCGCGCCAATATAAAGACAGGAATTTGTCAGCGACGGTGATCGAAATCTCGTCTCCTCGCTCCACAGTGAGCTGCTCTTCCATTTAAGCTACACCGACAGAATGGATCGCTGCAGATTTGTCGTCTTGTCACGTGCTTCACCTGTGTAGTACGTCACGATTACCAGTTGTCAGGCTGATTTACGAGCTGTGAGGGATTTTCATTAGGATAGCTGACTTTCGTTAGCTATCTGCTGTTCTACGCTAAAGGTTTTTGACATAATAGTTCGATGTTTTGATTCTGTCATTGTGAAGTTCCAGTTTATTAGAAGTTGATTGTTACAGTATTTAACCTGTTTCCAAGTTTCAAACGAAACATCTGTGAAACATTCCATTCAGTTTATCAATCGACTAAAACTACACCCCTGCATAGATCAACTTATGCTATCCTTTGATGTGGTACCTATGTTCACCAATGTTCTACTAAAAAGAGCTCTGAAATCCCTAAAAGAAAGTCTTATAGAACATCATTACAGCCAACCTGAAGTAGAGGAAATAACAAGATTAGTGGACATTTGCATAAAACAGAACAGTTTTACTTTCCGTGGAACGTTTTATGAACAGACGGAAGGTCTAGCCATGGGCAGTCCACTGTCACCTTTATTATGTGAAATCTACATGCGTCAATTTGAAGAAAAGCGTTCGAAACTCGTTAAATTTGACTTACGGATACGATATGTAGACGATGCTTTCGTTCTACGGAAAGGAAAAAAATCCGAAATTCCGGAATTAATCAAAGTTATAAATTCCATTGATCCTCACATTCAATTCAGCTACGAAATTGAATATAACGGAATCCTTGACGTCGTGGTTACCCGCTCAAATGGATCTCTCGCAACTACAATTTATTGGAAGCCTTTCGCTGTTTTCTCACCTCCACATGCCAAGTCCAATCACCCTTTGCTACAAAAACTCAGCGCCTTTAACAGTTTCTCCTTTAAAAGCGCCTTTAACAGTCGCGCGATACATATAGGTTCGGATAAAGACAGTTTGAAAAAAAAACTTGATTTCCTTAAACTTGCAAAGAACTTGATTTTATTATAGCGATGATACAACCGTTCCATTATAGACAAGGCTCTAACAAAATTCCGGAAATCGAAGCCTATTTTCACGTTAACTCCTGTGATGCGTCCATTACAAGAGAATTTTGCCATTATTCCATTTTCCCGTGACATTGTGCCTTCAAAATTTCAAAAATTCTCAAAAATTTCAATTTTAAAATGATTATCAAACCCATAAACAAAATGAAGTTTTTAGGGTAAAAGGACTAGGTTGAAGATAAAAACTCGTGAGGAATTCATGAAATTCTATGTGAATGTAGCGCTTCGTATATAGGACGAACCCGTAGAGTCTTGCGTTTTCGACTGAAGGAGCACAAGATCTATATTCGGAACTGTGACATAAAGGAGTCATGGATGACTAAATACTGTTAAGAAAAGGACCACAAATTTCTCTTTGAAGAAGCAAAACTAATTGACAAGCCAGATGCAACCACCAAACTTGAGATTTTGGAAGCTTTCCATTTATATCAGAATTCTTCGCAACTAGTTAATGACATGGCATCCATACCATTTCTATCCAGCGCCTGGAAGCAACTACCAAAACCCGTGATTGTAAACACCATTTATGATGTCATGTACAATTTGAATATTTATGATGTCATGTACAATTTGAATATTTATGATGCCATGTACAATTTGAATATTTATGATGTCATGTACAATTTGCTAGGTCAGAGCCCAGCGAAACCTTGGTCGACTTGAAAAAATTAAATATTTGTGACAAACATTGTATTAACTTAATACAATATACAAGGTTGATATATTTGAAGAGTATGACACGCTACAAGAGACACGATAAAATGTGCTAACTAGTGTTTAAAGTTGAGCAAGTACCGATTTATTGTTTATCTGTTCGTTTAGTCAATCTTTGTGTTTAATTAAGGACATTGAGTAGTAAGCTATCCGAAGTTTTGAATAATTAATCAAGCTTCACTTAATGTCGGTGTTCTAGGTAAACTGACTTTACACATATAGATAGTTATATCCTAAAAACCTAAGAACATCACACAGCAGGCCGCCCCGGTGGCGTAATGGTCTAAGCCAGGGGTGGGGAACTTGCGGCCTTCTAGGCCATTAAGTGCGGCCTTTTGAGTGAATTCAAATTTTGCAGAACAAATCCTTTTATTTTTATTAATATGTTTTTGTTCGTCTTTTATTATTTTTATTTTAATCTTAAAATGACCGTATTTAAAATACCAAAGAGTAAAAGAAGATTCAAGGAAATAATGCTCCCTGACTGATGGCCACAATTAAAACATCAGTAAGTCGTAAGGGATATTTTGACACCTGCTACCCTCACGATTTCGTTCTAATGCGACTCTACTATTAATTGGAGAATACAACGAAAATTTCACCGACTTTGAGAATCATGATATCCCACTCAGATTACCGCTTCAACCTCATCTCGTTGATGTCTCCAAGGCCCCTAAAGAACTACAGATGAAATTGGCTGAGCTCTCAGAAGATGACGTTTTAAAGTCCTTATTTGACACTAAAAAAGATCCAATTCAAATATCGAAAATGCAATACAATACCCACGCCTTCGGCAACATGAACGAAAAATGCTGTCTTGTTTTTAAACCACTTTTTGCTGCGAATTTTCATTCTTCTACCTAACCCAATCAAGACGCCCTTAAAGTCACATATGACGATACCCGTCTAAAGAATCAGCTGAAACTGCACAACCTCCATGTCGCAACCAAATATTCAAAATGCTTTCCATCAAAAACCAGTCAAACAAAGTCATTAAAATGTCAGTTAACTTTAGAATTAACATTTTGTTTTCATTTTTTAAAGTTTGTTAGTACATAGTAGTTTGATCTTTACAAAATAATGTATTAGGGACATGCAAAAGTTTCCGCCGTTTCAAGGAGAAATTAGACAGGAACAATCAGGAAACCAGTACACATTTATTCAACGAAATATTGGCCGTTGGCATCAATGACCTTTTGCCATTTTATAGGCAATAAATGAATGGCCCTGTGATAGAAGGACTCCGGTTTTGAGCTGAAGAACGCAGTGACGAAATTTTCCACCTCCGGAATTGTGGTGAACCGATGTTGGGCCAGGGCATGTTGCATAGAGCGAAACAGATGAAATGAAAGTCTGAGGGTGCAATGTCCGGAGAGTAAGCCGAGTGCCGTAAAACCTCCCAGTGGAACTGTTCAAGGATTGATTTCGTGGTGGCTCCGACATGTGGTCTGGCTTTATCGTGTAACAGGATGACTGGGCGGCGATCTTCAGCTGTCCATGGGCGTGTTTGATCGATTGCGGCGTTCAGTTTCATCAACTGACCATTATATCGTTGTGCAGTGATTGTTTCTCCCATTTTCAACAGTTCGAAGTACAGCACTCCATGCATATCGGAACACATACACACAAAAGCACCGCCGCCCGGTGGCGCAGTGGTCTAAGGCGCTGGCCTCTGACCATTCGTCCGTAAGGGGTCCGGGTTCGAATCCCGGTCAGGCATGGATATTGTGTTTGTCTTACGGCACTGGCTTTCTCCCTTCCCTGGAGCCAGTGACCCTAAATTAGGGACGGGCGACTGCTTATAGCCCATTGAGTTGCTCACGGTGGTTGTTAAACCTCCAATCAAAAAAAAAAAAAAAAAAAAAAAAAAAAACACACAACAGCACCTTTTCCCCTTGGATATCCTGTTTTGCAGTGGATGTTGATGGCAGGCCTGGGTCTACCAAGGATCGCTTGCGTACGGGGTTGTAGCAAATGACCCGTTTTGCATCCCCGGTGACAACCTTCCACGAGAAATTCTTCCCTTGAAACCTCTTCAGCAACGACATGCAGGTGCCCAATCGTTGACCAATATTACGCTCCGTTAAAGCCTGCAGAACCCACTTACCAATCTTCTGGATCTTCCCCAAGGCCTGTAGACGGCGGACTACCATCGATTGAGCCACGTTCAAACGTTTCACCAGTTGCGTGGTCGATTGTGTGGCATCCTCTTGCAACAGTGATTCCAGTTCCTCGTCTGCGAGTTCCTGCGGTCTACCTGTACGTGGCTTGTCTTCCGAGTTTAGATCACCTTTCTTAAACCTGGCAAACCATACTCGACACGTCCACTCACCCGTAACTCATGAATAACAAACAGTGCCACAAATGAACTTTATCGACCGCCATGCTTGGCTTCATGTACGAACTGACAGCACTGGTCGCCGGCCGGTTAGACCACTGCAGCGACCGCTAGCGGTGCGGCTGAAACCTTTGCGCACCTCTAATACATATTGAAGTATATCTAATTGCAGTTTCTTGAATGCGGCCTTATTAGAAGACAGCTAACTTAATGAGGCCTTCCAACATGAAAAGATTCCCCACATATGGTCTAAGCGATGGCTTTTGATCATTCGCCCGAGATGGGTCCGGGTTCGAATCCCGGTGAGGCGTGTATGTTGTGTTCGTTTTACTGCGCTGGTTCTCTTCCTTCCCTGGAACCAGTGGCCATAAATTAGGGACAGGCGACTGCTCATAGCCCACTGAATTGCTCACAGTGGGCGTTAAACCTCCAATAAAAAAAAACATCACACAGTTGATCAGAGCAGCTGTAGCAGGGAAATTTTTTCCGAACTGAATTGTTCCTAAGATGGCATTCTATGACTGTGCCACATTGAAAGTCACTGAGCTCTGCCGTACGGTCCATTCTGCTGTTCATGGTTGTCAATGAACTGACGTGTTGCTAAAATGGCATCTTATGACCGTGCCACGTTGAAAGTCACTGAGCTCTACCGTACGGTCCACTCTGTTGTTCATGCTTGTCTATGAACTGACTTGTTGCTAAGATGGCATTCTATGACTGTGCCACATTGAACGTCACTGAGCTCTGCCGTACGGTCCATTCTGCTGTTCATAGTTGTCAATGAACTGACGTGTTGCTAAAATGAGATCTTATGACCGTGCCACTTTGAAAGTCACTGAGCTCTGCCGTACGGTCCATTCTGTTGTTCATGCTTGTCTATGAACTGACTTGTTGCTAAGATGGCATTCTATGACTGTGCCACATTGAAAGTCACTGAGTTCTACCGTACTGCCCATTCTGTTGTTCATGCTTGTCTATGAACTGACGTTGTTGCTAAGATGGCATCCTATTGAAAGTCATTGAGCTCTACCGTACTGCCCATTCTATTGTTCATGCCTTGTCTATGAACTGACTTGTTACTAAGATGGCATCCTATGACCGTCACATTTAAAGTCACTGAGCTCTGCCGTACGGCCCATTCTATTGTTCATGCCTGTCTATGAACTGACTTGTTGCTAAGATGGTATCCTATGACCGTGTCACATTGAAAGTCACTGAGCTCTGCCGTACGGCCGATTCTATTGTTCATGCTTGTCTATGAACTGACTTGTTGCTAAGATGGGCAAATCTACTGCTCAAAGGGGTGCACAGATACTTTTCATAATGTAGTGTTCCTCATTATATAGGTATGCCGCATGCAAATACTCAAAAAACCGGAAACATTCGAAATCCGAGACATTTCCGGCTCCAAGCATTTCGGATAAGAGACGCTTTTCGTGTAGTAGCATAGCTGTGGTAGCGTTGAGTTCGCATAATATTCATGATATTTTTTTGGAGTTTCAGAATATGCAGTTATGATTCACTTATTACCACAAGTACTGGTACACAAGTGCGGTGAGCAAAACAGATCGGCCTATTAAGCACTGAGCAGCCAAGGCCCTACCTACTCTCTGTTCAGTTAAGTTTTCGTTTTTATTCTAGTTTCGATAACCATCAAAGTAACGATCGCTAAGTCGACTTTCAAGAAACAGGGACATTAGAGGGACACGTCGTGTTCAGCCGGATCCGATAATAACCCAGTAAATTACGGTTACTTGTGGCATCATCTCCAATCATGCAGAACTCTGGGAGAATATCGTGGCGTTCGACGCCCACAAGGCGAAAATGGGTGTTCGGTTATCACGCACACTCTATCAGACAATGAACAGCCTTTTAAGTGAACGGGTGCGCGGATGAAAGTGAATACTTCTTGCGGCTTGTTCGCCGATAACTGATGAAAAACCCGTCTTTTATGTCTTTCGAGTTCTTATCTGTTTCTGGCATCCGCTTCTGACACGGCTGACCGTTCTGTAATCAGAAGCGGCTGTGATTCAGTGTGACCCTTAAAACATAATTATGCAAATAAATAGAAGAAAAAAAGTTTGTTTCCTTGTGTTTTTACAACGTACACACACAACACAGCAAACAATTGCCTCATTTAGTTAAAACTGATTTCAGCAGCTGGTTCTGACCTAACAGGAAGTTCTGGAACTCTCCTTTTTGGTGACAGGACCCAAGTTTCGCATGTTTAAGAGAATCTTTGGGTGCCAATTCTATACGCCCTATGGTGATTCGCGGGTCCTGGGAAAGTTCTCACGTTTCATTCAAATTTAATGTCGCAGTTTCGTTACACTGTAAAAAAAAAAAAAAAAAAAAAGTGGTGTAAATTTACGGAAAATTTCTGAAAATAACGTTTCTTTTAACTTCCGTATTTTCGCAGATTTTCCGTAGTCAGTAATTCCATTTATTTCAGGAAAGTCTGTTTCAGGTTTTTCCGTATTAATACAGAAATTTCGCAAAATCGAAGAAGCTGAATTTTTCAAACCTTACACCAGCGAATCTTTTCGCGCCTGTGGGACTCGAACCGAGGTCGGTAGGGATGACTCAGCAGAAACCGCGCGTCTTAACCACTGAGCCAGAAAGACCCCGAAATCATACTCACGTTCAAAGTAAAAGTCTAATTGCGCAATGATAGTGGCTTCAATTATCTTTAAGAAAAGGTGAAATATAGTGCTTTATAATATTTTTGTTTCCCAAAACTTCTAATTATAAAATTTACTCTTGATAGCTATAATAGCTGTTGTCTTAAGGACTCCACAGACTGATACATAAACATCCTATACAATCACCTGTACAATAAGTTAAGTGCCCAGTTTCTTACGATAACGAAATATATAATAAATAGATGGTGCCCAAAATGGGAGAGAGACGAAGAAATATCCTCTGCCCTAATAACCAAACTTCATGGGATATTCTATCCACAATATCCGATATCGCTACAGAACTTCAAAATCAGGTTCCCCCTACAGACTATAACGAAGTAAATTTCTCCGTCATTTTCGGTCTACGCCGCGTTTCGAACCCGAGGCCGCTTATTCCGGAACAAGTCGCTCTACCAACTGAGCTACGCAGACGATTATTCTGATTCCTATCTGCCTTTATGTCGTGTGCGTCCTGCTGGCAGGTACGTCACATCTCCCCCCCGAAAGAGGGCCGGGGGCATGGCCCACGGGTCAGCCGTGACCATGAATCGTTGCAGGCAGCCATCCACTGTAGAACGTGCACTTGAGAACTCCCAGTCAATCTGCTGTGTGGAATGCAACATCACACATTTTTTTTATTTTTCGAAGCGCTGGAGAAAGGATTCTCTTATTTTTCCTATCTCGCGGTGTGGAAATAACATCACACCAATGCGAGATTTTGAACGGTCGGGTCATCCGGATAGTTCGGGCGCCATTATAACGAAGTAAATTTCTCCGTCATTTTCGGTCTACGCCGGAATTCGAACCCGAGGCCGCTTATTCCGGAACAAGTCGCTCTACCAACTGAGCTACGCAGACGATTATTCTGATTCCTATCTGCCTTTATGTCGTGTGCGTCCTGCTGGCAGGTACGTCACAAGACGATTGAAATTTAACAGTTAATAAAACCTCAAGTATTCCGCGAATCTCTCCTATTACCGGAATGTTTTCCTCATATGGATAGGAACTTCAAAATCAGTTCCCTAGACAGACGATTGAAATTTAGCAGTTAATCAAACCTCAAGTATTCCCACGAATCGCTCTTATCACCAGAAAATGTTCGTCTTATGGATATGGAAAAAGTGAAAACGGAGATTTTCCATTAATGGACGAAAACGGAGATTTTCCATTAATGGAAAGAAATGGCGGAAAAATTCAGAATTTTCCATTAACAGATCTTAAAAATGGCAATTTACTGTCAATATAAGAAAGGAATTGGGAAAAACTGTTTCAGAAAATTCAAAATTTTCCCTGCGCACGAAAAATACGTGACATTGCAGGTATCTTTCCGTCATTTCACGGAAAAGGTTGTATCAGAAATATGCTTCGTTAATTAACGAAGGAAATGACGGAAAGTGGCTCGTGAATTTCAGAAGTTTTTTACCATGTAGCTCGATAATATTGCAGAAGTCTGAAAGGGGTCCGGGTTCGAATCCCGGTGAGGCATGGATGTTGTGTTTGTCTTACGGCACTGGCTCTCTCCCTTCCCTGGAACCAGTGGCCCTAAATTAGGGACGGGCGACTGCTTATAGCCCATTGAGTTGCTCACGGTGGTCGTTAAACCTCCAATAAAAAAAAAAAAAATATTGCAGAAATTCAGATTACAGTTACAAATATTTGATAGAATTGCAAGTTCCCAGTGCTGAATAGAAATTCACGGCTTATAGCAGAGTATACCTCTTCTTATCCTTAGAATCTCAGGAGCTGATTAAGAGGTCATGAAAGCTCTGAGCCATACGGACAAGTAACGCAATCATAAAAAAATGGAAGATAATTGTAGCATTAACCGTCAGCATTTAATGAGTCAGACTTAAGCTAAATTTTTGAAATATGTAATATACAGAGGTGTGCATAAGTCTTGAAACATGTGCCTCGACATGGTTGTCGACATCTTTGAATAGCAACAAAACATATACATAAAAAAGAGGTGCTAACCTATATTCTATACCAAATAAAAGGAAAATTCACGTAGATTTCAAATAAAAAAACAGATCCTCAATATTATTTTTAGTTGGAATTCCGCAACTACTTGTATGGTACCACAGAAACACACTACATCGGGTTGAAATAAAGACTGGATCACGAACTCAGCTGTATTAACCAGAGGCCAAAACTTTATATGCAATCGCAGCAGAGTAGTTCCGAACTGCTATCGGTTATTTCTGATCCTCTGTATGGCTACATAAAGGCGCAAATCTGATTCACAAGCCAGTTACGGTGGGGCAGAAGACTTTTGTGTGTTGCTGACCGTTACGCTATCATAACGTTGCATCCGGAAGGTCTTTCTTTCTCCCAAATTGCTTTAAAAGTGAATTGTCAGCATTCTACAGTATCCAGGATAATCCAGCGTCATAAAGAAAAGTAATCCGTCTCTCATCGTCAGTGGATGGCCCACATGTTCATCGGAAAAGGACAAACAGGGACGTCGCCAAGGGAATGCGTAGGTGGGATATAGACACCTCTTTATGATGAAAAAATTGCGGTGTGGTGTGCCTTGTCGCGGGTCCGCATTATTGGCCCAACCTTCTTCCATAGAACGGTGGAAACCGGAGTCTACATGGAAATCTTCCAGGAGTTTGTGAATCAGTTGGAAGACGAAGAACTCCGTATTGGCTATTTTCAGCAGAATGGTGCCACCTGCCACACCTCCAATGTCAGTATGACTGAAATCGTTTCCTTCTTTGAAGATCGTGCCTTTTCTAAAGGACTTTGGCCACCAAGGTCGCCTGATCTTACTCCACGGGATTTCGTCTTATGGGGCATGCTGAAAGGGAAAGTGTATCGCAACAAGCCACGGACTCTCATAGAACTGCAGGAAAACATTCGGCGGAAAATTGTGGCTGTGACTCCCGATGTGTTGGAGAATACCTTCCGTAACATGGAGAGGCGTGTGAAGGCATGCCTTGATGCTAATGGCGGCCATTTTCAACACTCGCTCTGAGATCATCGTGCTTCTCATATACCAAACAGTGTCAAATTTCACTGAATTACGTCCATTAGTTTACAAGTTATACGGGAAATTCAGAGAAAGAGAGCGAGAGAAATACGCTGTAGAAGGATACATGATATAAGTCTACACCTGCTAGCGGAAGAATTTTGCATAATGGAAAAGTTGAATATAGGGGAAATATTCTTCATTAAAGAAGATATGCTAAGGAAAAAGAAATCTTCAAATACGTCTACCGGAAGCAGGTACAGCGAAAAAAAAAAAAAAAAGGTTTTGACTTTTACGCACCTAGTGGTAAATTTTTGCATTATTTAAAAAGGATAATGCTCTACATCTTTATTTAAGCGAATGGCACACAGTAAAAAAGAAACTTCTCAATAGGGTTTTTAGAAGCGGCGATACTTCTGCAAACTGAATTACACAAACACAATCTACCTTCAGAACTGTGAACTACAAAATTCCTAATGTACTAACCTAAAGTGCTCTACAAAGTAAATGGCATCCGGTGTTAAAAGAACTTTTTAAATCGCACATGTAGAAGCGCAGATATTGAGAAAAACAGGTTAAGTATTTGCGCACCTTAGCGGCAAAATTGTGTAATAATTTGGGAAGGAAATGCGCACACAGAGTTTGTTCAGTTAATAGTATATCTGACAGAAGAAAGAAGTTTTTCAATCGGCATTTTAGTCCTGCAGAAATTATTGAAAACGGAACTGTGAACTTACGCCATTTGGTGAGTTAAGAAAATCTGAAATTATATGAGAAACATTTCGCAACGGAAAAGCTCTCGAACAAATGAAGAATTTTTCAAATCGGACTCATAGAAGCAGAGATATCGGCAACAATCAGATGTACATTTACGCTAAGCTGCATGAATAGAACTCCCGAATTCTTGAGGACAGTACTCGAATTCAGTCTACTTTCTCCAAAAACGTCTGATACCTTTGGGGACGCATATTGTCCTCAAATTTTGATGTTTGTACTCAAGTGTACACGAATCTACTCTTCATCATTAGCTCATTAGATTTCTAATGAAAAATGTTCTAAAAAATAGTTTTCGTTGTATTAATTTTCCAACATGCTTCTCGTGAAAACACATTTTGACTGTTTTTTTCTTTCCTTTTTACGAATTTAAAGACCACCATGAGCAACTGTAAAGTTTATAAGCAGTCACTTCTCCCTAATTTGGGAACATTCTTTCTAGGGAAGGGAGAGAGCAAGTGCTGTAAGAAAAGAGCTCCACCCATGCCTCATTCGGGACTCGAACCCGTACTAACTTGTTCGAATGGTGAATGGCCAATACTAACAGCACTGCACCACTGAGGGGAGGAGGGGGGATTTCGACTGTACTTGTTCTGAGTTCCTCCAGAAACTTTAGCAAAATGACAAATTCGCAATGCAGTTCGTTCATTAGTGTGCAGCTTGATTTTAATTCAGCACATATACCTAAGCAAAGCATTTCACTTTTACTAGTATGTTCTCGTCCTCATAGCTCTGCTTTGTCAGTACAAATAACCAACATTATACAAGATATATCTCTTTAAGACATTCATTTTCATATGTAATATCACAGTTATAGAAACAATAGAGTTTTGTGACAAAAAGATTTGCATGTTCATTTTCAGTATGTATGTGTCCCCAAATGACCTGCTGATTTGGGGACCTCAAATCAGAGTCCTTAAATCATTTTGTCCCCAAATCAGTGTTCTAATATCTGGCCACCTTAATTTACGCCAACCGGCAGTAAATCTATGCATTATTTTAAGAAGAAAGCATTTTCAAAAGGTTTCTCGAGGTGAGCGGTAGCGGTCCACGAATTCATTTTTTTCAATCGAGTTTTCAGGAGCTTAAAATTTGCTGCATATGTATCAGAACCACAGATAAACACTTACGTCACCTAGTGGCGAAACCATTCCTTAGAAGACATTAGAAATTATACGCAAAACATTTCCCATACGGAGCTGCATCAGATACAGGAAGAATTTTTCAAATTAGAGTTTTAGAAGGGGAAATGTAATTTGCCTTCACGCCTCCTAGTGAAAAGTCTATGAATTACTCGAAAAATTTGAAATTGTATGAAAAACATTTCGCACCGAAAACGCTGTCCAACAAAGAAGGAATTTTCCAAATCGGACTCTTAGAAGCAGCTATATTGACAAAAATATGATATACATCTACGCCTACTGGCGGAGAAACCATGCATTGTTTTAAGAAGAAAATATTCTGAAAAGGTTTATCGACGTGAGTGACATCGGCCCACGAAAGAATCTTTTCAATCTAACTTTTAGAAGCTCAGATTTTGCTGCCAACACATCATAAGCAGAAATTAACACTTACGCCCCCTGGTGTCCAAACCATTTTTTACCAAAAAGTATGAATTACATGCATAACATTTCCCATTAAAAGATGCATCCGATGAAGAAAGAATTTTTAAAATCGGAGTTTTAGAAGCAGAGATATCGGGGAATACGCATTTCACTTTTACGCCCCCTAGCGGAAAATCTATACGTAACTTGAAAAAGTTACTATACCTGAAATAGTCTTCGATATAAATGGAATCGAAAGGTAAAAGAAGTTTCTCAATCGGATGTTCAGAAGCAAATTTATGGAATAAAATTTATTTTGAATTCGATATCATCTACATTTTCGCTCTCTAACGGCAAAATTATGCATCATAAGAAAACTGAATGCAAGGATCATCATTTTCAGATTTCAAGATTCCAAGTGCAAAAAGAATTTTTCAAATCGGACTAATAGTTGCAGAGATATGGTGTTCACAGACGGACGGACGGATAAACCGGTAACATAAGCACGATCTTTTTTACAAAAGACGTGCTAAAAATGCCCAACATACAGCAGTCTTAATATAGCATGGGAAAACATTTACTTTTTTTAGAGATATTTCAATTCGCGTGTTTTATACTAATAATATATGTGAACTTCGAAATTTGTTAATGACGGGATAGAACTGGCGCCTCCTCGCTCCGGAGCCAATTGTTCTAACCGAATGAACTACACCGACGGAATGTATCGCTGCAGATTTGTCGTCTTCACACGTGCTCCACATGATCATAACCACTGTAGTACGTCACATATACACAGAGAACAAAAAAATATATATATTTAAACAGGACGAAAAATATTGGATGGGGAATGCCCTAAACTGGTGGGGCAGAACCCGTTCCACCCCACCCCCTTCAGTTGGTTACCTATGCTTTCAACAGTTGTCACAGAGAAGATCTTGATACCATTCTGTGGGAACTCTTCCACTAGGAAAATCAATAAATTCAAGATCATAAATAATTCTTTACAAAAAAACTTAATCTTACTAACATAATGAAATTTCATTTTAAAATATCATCACTCTCCAACTTAAGATAAAATTAGCTGAACCTGTTGAACAATTACCCCCTCGATAGAAAAATTCATCATTTTAATGAAAATAACAGAAGTAATAAAATACTACTTTAAATTTCCTTTAGTGGTATCGTGCGTAACAATTTTGTGTCCTTCACCTCACAAACTGACCTATATTCCTTAAAGTTTGTTCTATGGATTTAAATAGGGACATCCGAATCTCTTAACGTGGCAAACGTTTGCAATATTAAAGCAGAACCCGTCTTTGGGGAACTTTCTTTTTTTTTTTTTTTTCTCTTCCTTTTTCTTTTCCCATTCGGATAGTTTTCTAAACGTGACTTATGTGAGGAAAAAATGAAAAAAATCAATTAAATCTAGCAGATAATGACAAGAAAAGTTTTAGAGTTTTATGATATAAGTATAGACTAAACAGAAATTCTTGAGCAGTGTTAAAGACTCTCCCTCTAACCCTAGATTTGTATCAGAAGGTAACTCTTATCGCTACATCGAATTAAGAGCCAGAAAACGCAGATTTTCTATCTAGGTAACGCACAATTCAACCGCCAAAAGGAGAACCATCGTCAGAAAAGCGAACATTCGAAAATGGAACACGTATTGTTATCAGCGGGTGTCATCTGCGTTTCTTGCTCAGGAGCAAAATGGAGTTCCAGGTCATTCCATCATCTCTGAGGTTGAGGCATGCGCTGTTTCCGGGGGCAAGGGTAAACGAAACACATGATCCATCACGACATAGCGAAACCCGCGAAAGGGACTGTGGGAGGGAGGAAAAGTCCCCCATAAAGTGAAGCGAACGCCACCAGAAAAGAGATCCAGAATTGCTATAACTGCCTCGGCGATGAATGAACAAATGATAGATTGTCGACTCAAAGAATACGGTGAATTATTAAAAAAAAGGGGCCCAGAGTAAGTACATCTCAGGGACAAAGGTAGTATTAAGAAACAAACAGTTCACCGACACAAAGCTTGAAGAAGGCGCTGCAAAACCCGTTACAGGCGGCTTTGAAAAGAAGTAAAGTCTTTGCGGTGAACTGGACGCATGTGTCAAAAGCGGTTCGCCAAATTGAATCACAAATGCTCTTCCTTAGGAAACAATTAGATACATGTTTGCAAAATAACAGCTTCGAACTCGAAAATTAAAAAAAAAGCGTCACCTGCTGTAAGTGCTATTCCGACAGAATGATGGACGAAGCGTCACTTAATTTTATGTGTGTGTGTGTGTGTGTGTGTGTGTGTGTGCAGGTTGCTCCAACCGGTTGAATCCCATCAGTGAGTGAATATTCAGACTAAACAGAAGTATGCAAATTAAAAAGCACACACACACACACACACACACACAAAAGCACTCTCACTTTGTAACGAGTGAGAGGGTATCGTGATTTCAAGGCCACTGAGCTATTTCAAAAGAAAATTCAAATACCTTTGAAAAATACCAATGAAACAAGCGCCGTTACCAAGATTCCCCCCCCCCCCGTTTTGCAGGATTTTTTGTGAAGCAAGCAATGATGAAAATAGCTATTATTATTACCATTTTTATCATCTCTCAACAGGGACGTCGCTAGAATTCGAAATCAGGATGGCCGTCGGGTAGGCGAGCACTATTTTTGGTGGGGCAAGCTTGATAGCAATTTTTCTTATGAAACCCTAAAAGAACAAACATTTAATGTTTTTTTTTATTAATTGAAGGTTTAACGACCAGGGTGAGCAACTTAATGGGCTATAAGCAGTCGCCTGTCCCTAATTTAAGGTCACTGGTTCCAAGGAAGGGAGAGAGCCCGTACCGTAAGGCAAACACAACATCCATTCCTCACCCACATTCGAACCCGGGCGAACGGTCATATGCCAGCCCTTAGACCACTGCGCCACCGGGGCAACTTTAATGCTTTTCACTACAGGCTACAAAGGAATTCGTGCAATCCCCACCCACAACACCAGGACATACATACATACATACATACATACACGGATCTGACTAGTTACCGCACCAGTGTAAGATTGAAGTGTTGATAGAATGTCGCCTTCAACTTTTCGCTTGGTCTGAATGCATTGTATTAAACTGCTTCAAAATTTTCCATTCTTGTTTACGAAAAATAGTACTGATTATTTATTTAAAAGAAAATGTCCTTTTATTTATTTCAATCAAATTTTAACGTCGTGCTACGCAGACCCAAGACCTTTCTTTTCCTTAACTTCCTTGCCTTGCACTCTTATCTTACAAAGCAGTCGTCAGCCACTTTCTGCACTTTCACTACCTCGGAGCAGTCTTACGATCGCTAATGTAGTTTTAGACTCCACTTTCGCGTTGGAATCCCCATATTTAGTAACACAAACAAACAGCAGAGCAATTAGTAATGATCTCCCTCAGTGAATTCCTGTCCACTCTCCTCATTCTCCCCTGGCCATACTGACATGAAAAAGAGACTTAAACTAAGGATTTAGAAGAGTGGAGAACAATGGAATTTCCTTTGCACTGCGGATGATATTTCGATAACCTTCCTACGGAGAAGTAAACGACTCACTTCCTAGGGAAAAATACCTAGGACTACATGAAATAAAAACGACTTATTATTTGACGAAATGCTGATAATATAATTTAAAGTTCAATATACTGAAAAATGGCCCATTTCAAACAGGGTGGGCTCAAGCCCAACCTCGCATTCCTTTGGCGATGCTCCTGCCTCTTAGCCACCTTTGCATTAAGCTATAAAACGTGCTAATCGAACTAAGATTAAGCTATGAAGGTAAAAGGGAAAGGACATACACCGATGAGCCTTATGACCACCTGCCCACTAAGCTGTAGGACCCTCTTTAGCCAGCAAAACAGCGGCCACTCGGCGAAGCATCGATTCGATGAGGTGGCGATAGGTATCCTGGGGTATCTAGTACCATAATGTCAACAGCAGGTCTTTCAGTTCCCGTACATTTCGGGGTGGTGGGGATTTAGCGCGAATCCGCTTCTTCAAGTCGAACCACAAATGTTCGATTGGATTCATATCAGGTGAATTTGGAAGCCAGAGATTAACAGAAAGCTACCAGCATGTTTCTCGAACAATTCTTTGACGATTCTGGCAGTGTGGCATGGCATATTATCCTGTTGGTAATTGGCCATCACCAGCAGGGAACACAGTTACCATGAATGGGTGAACTTGGTGCGCAACGATATTCAGGTATTTGACAGCTGACAGGGATTGTGCTATTGGGATAATAGGACGTAAAGTGTCCCAAGAAAACATCGCCCACAGCATAACACCGCCGCCGGCGTGGTTCCACCGAACAGTGCATCCAGGTGCCGTAGCCTCCGTTGGTAATCGGAGCATCCACACTCGGCCGTCAACGTGATGCACCAGGAATCTTGATTCGTCAGACAAGATCCAATCATCCACGGTCCAATCTCGATGATCTTGGGCCCATTTCATGCGCTGTTTGCGATGACGTGCAGTGAACATAGGGAACGGGCTGGGTGTTCGGCTACGCAAGCCCATGCGCAGAAGGCTGCAATGAGCTGTGTGCTGCGACATATTGTTCTGATAACCACTGTTGTACCTGCAGATGATTTGTCGCACTGTGTACCTGCGGTCGTTGTGAACAATACAGTTTCCGCACCACTCTGACATCAATGATCTGCGGACGACATACTACTGGACGACACTTCGTCGTTAGGCCATCGTGCACCACTTTTGATACGTACTCACTACAGCGGCACGTGAACAACCCACAAAAGCGCGCCGCTTCCGAGATCGTAATTCCGAGGCACCGTGACATATCACAATTTGTCCTTTATCAAACTCCGATAAAACGGCAGCTTTTCTCATTCTGACTCCGAACACTCTACTAACCGAAAGCCGGTCCTCGGGTTGTATATATACATGTACTGCTCTTCGAATTAATGTCAAGCATTTCGAATTAATGTCTGTTGTATACACGTGCGTGTTCATCATGGAATTCAATATCTAGAAGAAAAATTAGTGTCTAGAAAATTGCTAAAAATTCAGTATCTAGAAAATTGCTATACGAAGAAGTTCTTAAAAGTAGGCTGCATCAAACGAGACTAAAGAATATTTTTGGAAATTCAGCTTCCTAAAGTTGACTTAATATAATTAAGGAAGGGTGATATTTGAGGGGCAGGTACTCACTAGCACAGTGGAAAATTGGAATTATTCGGATATCAATTTCTTTGACTCATGTCGCTCTTAACTCTTCAGTGTTACTCTTTAGTATGGAGCATTGGCGTGTTCTACTCACAACTGCACACATTTGTGCTCAGGAATCCATAGATCATAATTTCACTGATACTGTGGATTTTTACGTATGGTGAATTGAACGTCAACATATGAGAGGTTTACATCAGTTTTAAGAAAGCCTCATGCAGAGAAACCTCTGCTTTAAAATAAAGCAAAATGTAGCACTTACACTAGAAAAAACCATGTTTTCAATTAGAAACTAAGTAATAGACTTCTATCTTTAAGAAGACGTGATAAACGCATTATTGAAAATTGAGAAGCACGTTGAAACATTCTTACAGTTCATATAACAGACATCTGACGGTGATAAAAAAAAAACCATAGATTAATCTGAAACATCGGCGGCATTTCTGATGCAGGTTCTATAAAAAAAAATCTTTCTATAGAACCTGCATCACATTTTTTTCTCAGAAGGTGAGTTCATCTTGGAACTGAACAACCACGGGAGGCACTTTCATTTACCAATCATTTGGTTGATCTCCTTCGATATCGGGAAAACTACCATTTGGAGCTATGCAAGTAAAAATATCCGAAGTACATTCACTTTTAAGCAACCAAGATCTGCCTGAAGAACAGAGCGTGTAGGGTCATTTCAGGTTTGCCTATCATGTTCTTCATCTTATATAATTTCTCTTTCTTAATGTCAAACTTATGCGCGCAGACTTTCGTGAGTCAGTGTTCAATGTAATTTCGGCAAAATGGGCATAACGGCTGAGTGCGCTTTTTGTTTACGGAGTCTTTTCATACTCATCGAATTTATGTGTAAGTAACGTAAACACACACACACAGACACACAAACATAGAACATTTGGTATGTTCAAGAATTTTACTCGCATCGTGCATGAATCTCATAGATTTTAATCGAAGATTTTTAACATACTTTCACACAGTATGTAAGTATGTACGTTGCTTATGCATGAGCAACTGATATTTAATAGCTCATTTAGTACCAGTTTTCACGATATCTTTCATTTTTACTGCAAAGTTTTGAAACTCTTAGGTGAAGCGACTTTCTCAACTGAAAAATATTTAGAACAAGAATCAGTTATTACCTTTCTCAGTTCTGTCATAAAACTGGCGGTGCTCGAAATCGTTCGCGATTTTCAGATACGAGGTTAAAGCCCGATGTTTAATCCCAATTTTTACATTTTCTTAAGCCAGCAGTGTTGTTAAGTATTTTCCTTCGAAAGTTAATCGCAGCCTGTTCAGATTCATTTTCGGTAGAATTTTGCTAGTACGTTAAATGTTAATTCATAGTTTTACAATATGATTATTTTTCAGGTTCTTCCATTTTCTTTAGACAAAAGAAAGAGCATTGTTCTCTTTCAATTATATGTACTCACCGAGCACAATCTCATTTGTAAAGGGCTTATAACCCACAGCGAGTTGTCTATTGGATGGATCAGTTCTGTAAGATGAACTTTGCAAGCAGACATGCCTCAGAAAACTTGAAAATTCCATCGTCCTGAAACTGGAATCGAACCGCATCTCCCGATTTACGTTCGAATACAACAATGAGCCATTCCATTATGACCATCCCCAACCTAGAAAAATGAGCGCGCCTAGAGACCAAACGGTGGCGCAGGTAAAGTTCGCAGAGCAGTATATATACAACTCGATCGAGGACCAGCTTTCGGTTAGTAGAGAGTTTGAAGTCAGAATGGGAAAAGCTGCCGATTTATTGGAGTTTGATGAAGGACGAATTGTGATGGCGCGGAGCCTCGGAACTACGATCTCTGCAACGGCGCGCCTTGTGGGTTGTTCACGTGCCACAGCTGAAAATCGTTGCGGACTAAGTTCATCGATTCATGGCAACTGTGTTCCCTGCTGATGATGGCCATTACCTACAGGATATTGCGTCATTCCACACTGCCCGAATCGTCAAGAAGTGTTTCGAGGAACATGCTGGTGACTTTCTGTTAATGCTCTCGCCTCCAAATTCGCCTGACATGAATCTACTCGAACATTTGTGTTTCGACTTGGAAAAGCGGATTCGCGATAAATCACAACCACCCCGAAATGTACAGGCGAATTTAGCTGAAGGACATGCTGTTGACATTATGGTACCAGATACCTCAGCATACCTATTTCCACCTCATCGAACCGTTGTCTCGCTGAGTGGCCAGTGTTTTGTTGGCTAAAGGGGGTCCTGCAGGTTATTAGGTAGGTGGTCATAATGCAATGGTTCATTGGTGTATGTTGCCGTTACACCTTCCAGAACAAGGAATCTCTACACAACTGAGGATGTTTATTGGGACCCGGACGTAACGCTCTGCCGTGCGCAAATCGAAGCATACAAGACCCTTCATCTTAGAGGCACGCGGGCAGAAGGTGAATTCCGTTACACCCAAGTCCCAGTAGACATCCTAAGTTGGTTGGAGGTTCCTTGCTCTGAGTAGTATAACGGTAACGTACTCGAACATAAATCAGGAGCTGCAGGTTCGATTCCCGTTCAAGGATGATGTAATTTTCAAGTTTTCTGAGGCATGTCTACTTGCATGATTAATTAGGCATCCACATGTCCGTAACATCTATTAGACTATCGAGAAGGAGTTTACTTTAAGTATTGGAGTAAGTACTGGAAGGAGCCTACTTTGAACGGTGGAATCAGTCTTTGTAGTGTTAAAAGACGAAACCTACTTTATATGTTGGAATAAAGCTCTGATGTCCTGCAAGTAAAAGAGCCTGCTTTAAATGTTGAAACCTATCTCTGCTGTTCTGTGGAAAGGAGCAAACTTTAAATTTTGGAATACGTGTTTGTAGTACAGGAAAAAGCCTACCTTGAACGGTCGAATCAGTCTTTGTAATGCCAAAAGAGGGAGACCACTTTAAATGTTGGAATTAATCTCTGAAGTTTTGCAAGAAGGAGGTACTTTGAATGTTGAAATAAGTCTCTGCGGTGCTGAAAGAGGAAGTTTGCTTTGAATGTTGGAATAAATGCTTGAAGTGCTAGAAGGAACCTACTTCAAATGTTTGAATCAGTCGTCGTAGTGGTAAAAAAGGGAGTTTACTTTAAAGGCAATCAGTTGTGTAAACACAAGTTTGTCCGAGACGGGTGTCGAACTCGTGTCCCCTCAATCCAGAGTAAGTCGCTTTTCCAACTGCGCTACGCAGACCTCGCTGCGCATTTGTCGACTTAACACATGCTTTCACCTCTGTAGTATCTCAAATCATCTCTCTTTTAATCTTTTGTTACCTTTGGAGCGAAGTATGAATTTTTTATTAATTCAAAACAGTGTGTGGAACAAACATCACACAGTTTTCGAAGAAACCAACGGCCAGTGGATCCATTTTCCACAAGTGGGAAAACACAAGTTTGTCCGCCGCGGACATCGAATCTTTGTCCGTGTCCTCTCACTCCGGAGTAGGTTGCTCTCCCAACTGAGCTACGCGGACAGAATGTCTGCTGCAGATTTGTCGTCTTGACACATGTTTTCACCTCTATAGTACAGTACATCACACAGTCTCTCATACCTGTACAGTCAAGCATCTTACGTTTTTACAGATCCATCCACAAGCTTCAAAGTACACTGTTCTCACAGAAAGTACTTTGTATCCGCAAGATCAGACTCATTGTCACTGAAACCTAATTCATTTTTCGAAACAAAAAGAAGGAGTCATCTAATGAGTTTCGTAACTTGCATAATGAAGTCAAGATAAAGCAATCAAAATATTGAAGGTCAAATGTTCTGCTTTTTACTCAAAACGCGGAGTTTATCTATTTCCCCCACACGGAAGTTCATCTAATTTATTCAATGAATAAGGCAGCTTTCATCAGATTATGGCCGCAATGCTAATATCCTGAACTTTCAAGGTAAACGTCATTAATAATCCCTCTCAACGCACAACAGATGAAGTGTTAAAATTGTCGGTATAAGCTCGCAAACCTCCCCAAAAACCATCAGACGGCGGATAATTTACAACCACGCAAGTCGCAACAAAGGGCCTCGACTAAACATTTATCAAAATCATTTTGTTTTGTTGTTGTTGTTGTAAGCAAATTCCAGGTGCATGCACACATGCGTCACATTTTCTGGCAAGTGCACGATCACAGTTGCGCAATTTGCAAATGCGGATTTTTTTTTTATTATTATTTCGTACCAATGCAGCCTTTATTTTTTTCAGATGAGTTTAGATAGACGGAAGTAGGTCAGAACTCCCTGAGACATGACCGAAACGTCAAGTGGTCATGGTTACACCACCACTCCCAGACTGCGTGGTTCCTCCGTCAAAACATTTACTGCTTCCAGGCAAATGTTCTTTATGGCCTAACTTATCGATTGAAATTAGGCGCCCAATCACTCACTCAGAAAAGACACTCGACGATATCAGATGAAACTGAATGTGTTCTTTTTCCCGCTGAAGATTAGAGTGTGGGCAGACGTGCACGTCTGAAAACAAATCCCTAGGAGGGAAAAATTCGAATTTTGATATGCATATTCATATCAACGTGTAACTTCGCACGAGTGTGTCACGGTTTTTATTTTATGACTGGACTCTGATGCAATCAGATTAATTACTGTAGTACAGGAACTACTGATATTTTTCATATTGATAGAAAGCAGCCTCTGGCGTATTCCTTGTGGCTGTCTGGGCCGCCGCGATAGAGGAAGAACTTCCGGTGGGCAGCCATATTTTGGGAGCTTATACAAACTCAAGAAAAAAAAGGTGCTACACGTAAACTTGTACTATAATATTCATGCAGAAGAAACCCCAGTTATACTAAGACGGCAAACTGTGTTTACAACTTTGGCGGCATCAGAAAAACAAATAAACAAACAAAAACCTACATAGCACATGTTCTGTTTGCCCAAAACTCTGTTTTTTATACACTCCTTTCCTCTTTCTTGATTTTAAAATTTAATCTCCGTCCATTTGGGCTGATATCCTTTGCCTGGGTCTTCATTTGCCAATTGCAGTTAAATAATCAATACAATCTAATCATATATGTTATTAGTAGTCTGGGATAGAAACTCGAAATTCATTGTGCAGTTAATGCATTTAGGTTCACCTACGGAAAACGTTTTGGGCTGCTGCTTTTTATATGTTCTACGTTCTTTTTATTATTTTTTTAACGAGATCTGCATCTGATTTACTACGTTTTGGGTCTTATGGTTGCACGATTTCTTGAATTGCTGTTTTGAAAGTCTGTTTCAGTTACAGGAAAAACAATTTCTTCCCATTTGAAAGTAATTAAATAGAAACTGCTTTTCGTATTCTTTAATTTCTCTCACTTTATAAATTTGCACTGAAAATCTTGCCATTCTGAACAACTTCAGATTTCTAAAAAAGTTTTTTTTCACAATTATTTTACTAATGATATGTAAATCTTGAAAAAGAAATTACTTTTTGGCACATTTCTGAAAAAGAAATTAATGTTCGCCTCCGTGGTGGTGTAATCTATGCACTGGTTTCCGAGCATTCATCCGAGAAGGGTACGGGTTTGAATTATAGGAAGCATGGATGTTGTGTTTACGTATCTTACGACACTGGTTCTCTCTCTCTTCCCTAGAACTAGTGAACCTAAATTAGGGATGGGCGACTACTTATAGCCCATTGAGTTGCTCACGGTGATCGTTACCCCCCCCCCCTCCTGCAAAGATGAAGAAACTATTACAAATTCTGAATTCAGTTATCGCAATAAAATTCATAACAACGGAGTCAAGTCTTCGACGGTTTCCCTCAGGGAACATGCCTTGTTTTTGTTGCTTCTGAGCAACGAATAATTTTGTTCTGCATTAAATTTTACTAGGTACCTGCGGTCCAGGAAAATGTTGTTAATTATTACCTCAATACGAAAAAAAATAAAATAAATACAGGTAGGCTCAGTTCTGATTGAGCCGTCAGTTTGGAACGAAGGACTACGACTTCCAGATCGGAGAGCTGAAAAGAGCTAGTCGAGTATGGTTTCGAAGCGTTTAATTAATTTTTTATAGCCAACACAGTTTTATGATATTAAAAGCAGCTTACAACATTTTTACGAATAATGCTGGATACATTACGAACACAAAGCAGATCGATACACGAATTATCCAACGTGTAGCTGTCTTCTTGGGCTTCTTACATACCTCATCACTTGCTCTTGCCTCTCGTTTTGATTTTCTCCACTTTTGCTTGCGTTTATTCTGCGAATTCCACGGCATTGCCGAAAATGTTAACCCGTTTACACGAAAACAATTTCTAAAAATTTTACTTTAAACTACTGCAATATCTTCTTTATATATTTGAATAGATCTCGTCGAGAGCTTTAAAATGATATCACGCACAGTCGTTTTGCACTCACGGTTGTCCAGATAAACCGCGATGTTCTCAAAAGTGTTCACCGGCTCACAAGAAAACAATTTTTAAAATGTTCAGTTCAAACCTCTGCGAAATGTTCTTCGTATATTTGAATAGATCTCGTCGAGAGCTTTAAAACGAAACCACGCACAATCGTGTTGCGCTCACGGTTGCCAAGAGAGACTGGATTAAATGCGGCGGCACACCCAGAAATATTGCATCATCTCTCCCGCTCACAGGGAGAGATGATGCAAAGCATCGTGCGAGCGTCGCTCGCACGATGCTTTGAGCAGTACGCGAATTGGACTCCATGCTGTTTACGAATATGCTAACACAATTAGTGTGCGGCACGTATTTTTAACGCTAAAATGATTTTAATTGGGACCTATTTTTGTCACAGGCGGTTGGCCGTAAGTCGCCCCATACTATCCGCGGAGTTAGATCTATGTCGAGAAAGAAAAGGCGAAAAAGTATTACAAATTCTGAATTCAGTTATCACAATAAATAAAATCTTCGACTGTACCTCTCAAGGAACATGCTTTGTCTTTTGTTTCTCGGCACCTAATAATTTCGTTCTTACGTTAAATTTTACTAGGGACCTGCGGTCCAGGAAAATGTTAATTGTTACCACAAAAAAAAAAAAAATTGTAATGATTCTTAGACTTGTGTTGAAAAGACGTTTAAACAGTAAACCGTGATGATGACACACCGTTATTTTCAGGGATAGGAAACCATAATTTTTTCCAAAAAGTGGGCCACACAAAATAGCTTCCAGGGCCGTTTATGGATCGCCAGTGTCCGTAATCAAACCATAAAACACATCCGTTGCTACTCCAGTACGAAAAAAACACCTCTTTGGGTATTTACGACCTCGTTCCTCTGTGGATCAGCAAAGTCATATTCACGATTAATCTTACATTTCTCATGAAAAAAATACGGGATTACGCCATATAACACAAATTTTGAAGATGACAATCCGATTTTTGGCGTAAATGTGACAAGGATAGTAAGTCAGATAATATCCGAAAACTTGAAAATTTTCGGATATTATCTGACTTACCATCCTTGTCACATTTACGCCAAAATTCGGATTGTCATCTTCAAAATTTGTCTTACATTTCTCCTTTACTTTTTCAAACGGTAATATGCGTGTCACACATTGGACTTAACTGGATGATGCTTGTGTTACAAAAAAGCTCACATTAGACAAGCCCATGCATTTGGAAGCATGTTAAGAAAAAGTTATTATGAGCTCTACAGCACAGCGCTGTTCTTAGCAATTTTTTAATATCGGTAGAAAGTAGGGGCAGGGAGTTTTGTCGTTATATATACAGTGGTTGGACAGAATAATGTTAACACCACGCTCAGAGACGTGACTTTTAATGCAGATGCGTACGTCGCAATACTCAAAGGTGTCCACCACTTTTTGGTTGTATAATAGCAGCTTTGTTTAGAACCTCAAGGTCCTGTTTAAGTGCATTTAAAGTGTCTTGCTGCAAAATTTCTGTCAGGGTGACGATGAAATGAGCGACATAACGGACTTCGAAAGAGGGATAATTGTTGGTGGCCGGCTAGTTGGTGGCTCCGTGACAACAGTCGCAAGGGTAGTAGGTGTATCGAGAGCTTCTGTGTCTAGCATCATGAAAGCATACCGTGTCCGTGGCAAAACTTCGTCTGCGAAATACAAGAGCGGCTGGAAAACGACCCTGACTAACAGAGACAGGAGAGCATTTAAGAAGATTGTTATCCATAATAAGAAGACTACGGCGCCGAAAATTAATGCGGAGCTCAATCTGCGTCTCCAGACCCCAGTATCAACGAAACCAATGTGCAGGGAACTGCATAAACAATATATTCACGGCAAAGCTTCTATTACAAAACCTCTGGTGACCCGGATGAAGGCACAATGGTGACGGCAATGGTGCCAAGAGCTTACAACGTGGACTGCCGATGCATGTGGTCGGATGAATCCTAATTCACACCGTATGACGTGTTTACGTGTGGAGAAACCACATTTAATCCACATTCACCACCGCAAGACGTGTTTACGTGTGGAGAACATCGTCAAAAGCATACACCCCAGACTGTCTGCTCCCAACAGTGCAGCACAGCGGTGGTTTTGTTATGTTCTAGGCCGTCATATCGTGGTTTTCAGCAGGTCCCATGATTACCTTGAAAGGACGGATGACTGGAAGGGCGTATGAAACCATTTTGGCCGATCAAGTCCATCCAATAGCTCAGGCATTGTTTCCAGCAGGGGATGCCATCTATCAAGATGATAACTCCCCAATTCACAGAGCTCAGAATGTCCAATAATGGTTTGAGGAACATGAGGACGAACTTCACACCTTCCTTGGCCTCCCCAATCACCAGACTTAAACATCATCGAGCCACTGTGGTCTGTGTTGACAAACAGAGTAAGATGACGTTATCTCCCTTCTGCATCTCTCAAAGCTCAAAGACCTGGAGCAGTTCCTGCATGAAGAATGGCGTAAAATCCTACTAAATACCATCCAGGATTTCTATGCGTCCATTCCAAGGTGGATTCAGGCGGTTTTGAATGCCAAAGGTGGTCCCACATCCTATTAAGTACGTAAAACCTTCTTTTCCTAGGTGATCACATTATTCTGCCCAACTCTTGTATGTAGGTATAGATATTAATCTTCCTCTTAAGGTCGCCGCACACTAGGTCGCAACGGAAACGAACTTTTCGCATCGGGAAGGAAACGAATTTTGTCAGCGCACTAGTTCGGAAACACACAGACCCAAATTATATATTATCTTTTTTTAACAAAAGTGATGTGATTATAAGTTAGTTATTTAGCAAACAACCTGCTTGCATAATTTCTTACGCGAAGATGATGAAAACTTGTGTCAGCCCGGAGAACTAGAAAGCCAACGGCCACTTGCAAGCATGCAGGGCCAGTGTAGGGTAGGAAGGAGGTAATGTGGCATTTGAAGCGTTCTACATCAAGGAAAGTTTCAAAGAGTATTTGACTTCACCAGAAGGCAGGATAGTCTGGAAAGATGACATGAAGAAGAAGGAGAAACACAGAATAAAGTAGAAATATGTGACATGTAATGGGGTTACCTCCATTTTTCTTGGTTGGAAGCAAATACTGAACATAAAATAGTAGCATAATGCAAAAATAGCAAGCTTTGTGAACATAGGCCTTTCAGCCGGATTCCCCAAACCGAAATTGGAAACTATGTTGGAAAACGTCCAAGTTCCAAAATTCCGGGGTAGTATACAACGAACGTAAACATACTGAAGTACTTCTGATCCGTAAAACGTGCAAGCTCCAAGACTCCGTGGTAGTACACAACGAAGGTAAACATACTAAAGTACAAATTTTGAAGATGATAATCCGTTTTTTGGTGTAAATGTGTCAAGGATGGTAAGTCAGATAATATCCGAAAACTTGAAAATTTCATCGTCCTGGAGAGGGACTCTGTGGTAGTACACAACGAACGTAAACATACTGAAGTACACATGATACATAAAATTTCCAAGTTCCAAGACTCCGCGGTAATACACAATGAACGTAAGCATACTGAAGTACTCCTGATCGGGAAAGCGTCCAAGCTCCAAGACTCCGTGGTAGTACACAACGATCGTAAACATACTGAAGTACTCCTGTTCCGTAAAACGTCCAAGCTCCAAGACTCTGTGGTAGTACACAACGAACGTAAACATACTAAAGTACAAATTTTGAAGATGAAAATCCGTTTTTTGGTGTAAATGTGACAAGGATGGTATATCAGATAATATCCGAAAACTTGAAAATATCATCGTCCTGGAGCCGGACGCGAATCCGCGTCTCCCAGATAGCGCCCGGGTATGCTAACCACTACACCACCCAGAACGACCAAGTCTCAAGTTTTCGATTAATTTGAATATAACCATCACAGGATTCGCTAGTCGAAGCAACAGGCATTCATGTTTAGCTGATCTGGAGGTTAAGAATCCCATCCCGTGATTGCCTGGAGGAGCAGATAAATCAAGAAAGAAATACGGGATTACACCATATAATACAAATTTTGAAGATGACAATCCGTTTTTTGGTGTAAATGTGACAAGGATGGTAAGTCAGATAATATCCGAAAACTTGAACATTTCACCGTCCTGGAGCGGGACTCTGTGGTAGTACACAGCGAACGTAAACATACTGAAGTACACATAATCCGTAAAATTTCCAAGTTCCAAGACTGAGGTGATACACAACGAACGTGAACATACTGAAGTACTCCTACAAAGTGCGAGTGAAGCATACGGTTCCATATGCCAGGCTTATGGCAAAAGAGTTACGTGTGAGCGGACGTATCGAGAATGGTTTTCCAGATTTAAGAAAGGTGATCTAAGCTTGAAAGACAAGCCACTTGCAGGTAGACCGCAGGAACTAGCAGACGAGGATCTGGAATCGCTGTTGCAAGAGGATGCCACACAATCAATCACGCAACTGGAGAAACGTTTGAAAGTGGCTCAATTGAAGGTGGTACGGCGTCTACAGACCCTGGGGAAGATCCACAAGATTGGTAAGTGGGTTTCGCATACTTTAACGGAGCGTAATATTGGTCAACGACTGGGCATCTGCATGTCGTTTCTGAAGAGGTTTCAAGGGCAGAATTTCTTGTGGAACGTTGTCACAGGGGAGGAAAAATAGGTCTATTGCGACAACCCCGTACGTAAACGGTCCTGGGTCGACCCAGGCCATCCGTCAACATCCACTGCAAAACAGGATATTCACGGGAAAAGGTGCTGCTGTTGTGTGTGTGTGTGTGTGTGTGTGTTGGGATATGCATCGAGTCCTGTACTTCGAACTGTTGAAACCGGGCGAAACAATCACTGCACAACGATATGGTGGTCAGCTGATGAAACTGAACGCCGCAATCGAGCAAAAACTTCATTATAAAACTCATATTCCCTCTCATGCACGATCAGAACTCGTTAAAAATAAAACTGCAATGAAGAAGTAACGAGTTAAAAACAATTAAATTAAAACTATTTACAAATGGTGATTGCAGTGTTATTTTTAACGAGTTCTGATCGTTCATGAGACGAATGTTAGTTTTATAATGAATGTGTGCTGGCACGAATAGCGTCTTCGACCGAGGAAAAACACCCATGGACAGGTAAAGGACGCCGCCCAGTCATCATGTTACACGATAATGCCAGAGCACATGTCGGTGCCACCACGAAAATAATCCTTGAGCAGTTACACTGGGAGGTTTTACTGCACCTGGCGGACATTGCACCCTCAGACTTTCATGTGTTTTGCTCTATGCAACATGGCCTAGCCCAACAGCGGTTCACCACAGTTCCAGAGGTGGAAAATTTGGTCACTGCGTTCTTCAGCTCAGAACTCGAATCCTTCTATCACAGGGGCATTCATTTGTTGCCTGAAAAATGGCAAAAGGTCATTGGTGCTAACGGCCAATATTTCGTTGAATAAATGTGTACTGTTTACTTGATTATTCCTGTCTCCTTAAAACGGCGGAAACTTTTGCATACCCCTAATATAACCTCATTATCAGGCCGAGTGCTATAAGGAACGAACATACACAAAACTATATATAGTATGGAAAGACCGAAATGTAATATATTCATGTGTATGCTCGTGTCTTACAGGACTAGGCCTGATGATGAGGTTATAGTAACCTGGAAAGATCTTGCCTCTTATTATTTTAACTTGTGTAATTTTTAGCTGTAAATAAATTTCATTTTTTAACTGGCAAAGCTAAAATGCATTTGTTTTTATCGTGCTCAGACATATCTTTTTGCATTGCTTAGTGTAACTTTAGCACGAATTCAGTGATACTTGCTTTATACTCCTTATCCGTAAACCATCCAAGCTCCAAGATTCCGTGGTAGTACACAACGAACGTAAACAAAATGAAGTACTGCTGATCCGTAACGTACCTCCTAGGTTTTCCTTCACATTCTAAAACCTTATGAAGATGGGTGGTGTGGGTGTTAGAATTAAATCTTCTGCATTCTTATCTAAAACATATAATGGGCCAGGCACTTTCGGACAGTGGAACAGAGACAGGAGCTCCAAAAAATCGTACATAGATATAACGAAACGATCCATCGAAACCAGGAGCATAAGAGAGCCGTTAGAGAGAGTAAAACGGCTACAGCTATGCATAAGGAAGTAGCGAAGAACGGTACTATGCCGACGCGAAAGTGTGGAAATTCTAATCCGTGCAATGAGAACCTCTCTTTGGCAATTTTCAAGTACATGCGCAATCTTCTGACCATAGAATCGAGTTTAACACCAAGTAGCGTTTACACCTGTTACAATGACTTAGTATTCCACGTGCCCTCATTTTTCTTTTGTTATTATCACGTGTTCACCACAACCGGCGAGATTTCAATTTTATGTACATGTTCTATCTTGAATCCTGCTCCAAAGTATGGCCTTGAAAAAAGCCTCCCTAAGTAGAGCAAAAGGTTGGCCGTTTTTGAGTCAATTTTACCAATAGAAAACAAAAATGAACGGATGATTTAAGACCACTGTTTATCAGTGTATGTGAATGCTATTTTCATGCTTCCTGGACATACACCTGCACCTTTCTATGCGTTGATGACATTTGTAGACTGCTGCTCACTATCAACTGTTTGATTTTTCTGACAATTAATGCGCCTGCTTCAATTCTCGGTGAAAATTTTCTGGTCTGTAACTTAATATCGAGATTCTATTAAAACAGTCGTCTCTTGTTCAGGCGAGTCCCACGATATTTGGATTTATCTCTTTCCAGATTTCCAACGCATTATAAGCTAGAGATTATATACCGAAGTAGCACATTATTAGGATCCGATAGCAATCACACACGCGCCATCCTCACTTACGAGTACGTATGCAGCTATGACAATGAGATAGCTTCTTAGGTTTTATCGAGTCGACATTAGATCTTGTGTGAGCGGTGATTGCATGAACAAAATCCCCACCTGCTTCTAACAAGATCTTGCAGTTCTTCCGAGGTCATCGCAAAAACATTTTATAATTCCATCCATCCATCTTAATTTTGGTTTTTCCTTTCTTGTAATTCCTTCAACTTTTCAAAGAATTGTCGACTTTTCTAATCCCTTACCTGCACACTAATCCCTTACCTGCACACATCATATGTCCAAGGTTCGTGAGTTTTTGGTTGCATATCATTCCCTCAGCAGAGAAAAGTTAGTCTTGATATCTGATAGTATTGATTGATTTGTTTTTCTTGCAGTCCATTGGATTCTAAGTAATCTTTCCCAAGTCTATAGATTAAAAGTATCAATTTTCTTTCTTTTACTCTTCTTCAGTGTTCAGCTTTCACAGCCATACATAAACTACAGGGAAGATCATGGCTTTATTGATTGTGATCTTTGTTTTCATTCAGATGTCTTTATTCTTCATAATCTTCTCTAACATTGTTATCGCCAATCTCTCTTTCTCTTTCTCTCAAGGGGATAATCTTCTTACGTTTCCGGCACCGAGTTCACAATGGCTTATTCTGGACGTCAAGAGAATAAAATTATCAGTGCGAGGTCAACTTTCTTTCCTCTCAACTATAAAAGCACAGAAGAGCGTAGTTGACATGATCTTTGTCTTTTTAATTTGTGCGAGGCATGTTGAATAAGTAATGCCTCCGCGCAGAGTGCTTGACTTGTTGCTAAGCAACCAGACAGACGGCTAACGATTCTTTGTGCCATTAGCTTCATTTTACTGCCTAATAGAAATCTGTACGTCTATTTGTTCGTCTTTAACTGCGTTTAAAATGGATTACTCTTTTTCAACTGTAGCAACGGGTGTCAAATAACGATCAGCTGTAGAGTTTTTAACTCATGAAAATGCACTTCCCAAAGAAATTCACGCTAGATTAATGGCAGTTTATGTTTCTGGAACTTTGGGCATAAGCACTGTTCGTTTCTGGGTAAGAAAATCAAAGGACAGTGGAGGAGTGTTGGCCGTAAAGTATCAGCCGCGGAGTGGGAGGCCCGTAATCGCAACTTGCGATTTGAACAAGCAAAAAATTCGATGACCTCATCAGGAAAAATCGAAGAATAACTCAGAGAACAATAGCAGGTAAACTAAACATTAGTTTAGGTAGTGCCAATGACATTGTTAGCGTTTTACGATATAAAAAAGTGGGTGCTCATTGAGTACTGCGTTACCTAACTACTAAAATGACGAAATCAAAACTTGAAACGTGCCAAAGGTTGCTATGAAAATTATGGAAGCGACTTTCTCCAAAGCGTTGTGACTGGCGATGAGGGTTGGGCTCACCATTGTGACCTAGAAATTCAAAATCAATCGCTGGAATACCGACACCCATCTTTTCCTCGAGCGAAAAAATTCAAAACTCAAATTTCTTGCGGTAGGTGTTTATTCACTGTGTTTCGGGACTACAGAGGCATTTTTCATCAGGACTACATAGTCAGATGTACGACTCAGAGCTACGTGCATACCCTAAAAGTTAAAGAAAGAATAAACCGCATGCGTCGGGGGGGGGACCCAATGGTCCTGCAACACGACAACGCCAAACCCCACGTTAGTGCTTTCACTTCACAGGCCATACAGAAAATCGTGTTTGAAGTTCTTGAACACCCACCCTCCCTACAGCCCAGATTTAGTGCCGTCCGACTTCTGGTTGTTTTCTGCTCTCAAGAGACATCTGAAAGGAATTCAGTTCACTTGTGACGAAGATGTCCAGTCCGTCTGACTTCTGGTTGTTTTCTGCTCTCAAGAGACATCTAAAAGGAATTCAGTTCACCTGTGACGAAGATGTTCAAGCCACACGAGGAAATGGTTCCGAGAACAACCTGAAGATTTTTACAGAGATGGCTTTTCTAAAAAAACTTGTTAAATTTTGACGTATCATTCATCGAGCGTGAGGGGGACTATGTAACAAAATAAATATGTGAATTAGTAGAAATTCTGAGCTTTGTTCTTGTTTGGTTTCAACTTGATACCTTGCCACTGGGCTTGTATATAAATATGGAAGCATTACAACAAATACATCAATATAAAACTCCATTTATTGGTGTGAAGATATATTTAATGATGAAATACAAGGAAAAAATTGTATCACCCGAGCTTTCGTTCTCCAACCGGGAGGCTTTCTCAAGGACTACAAACGCTACTAACAAGTCTGGCGAGTATAAACGCGAGACTTGTGGAGAGTATAAAGGCCAGACCTGTGGCTAGTATAAACTCCAGACTTGTGGCGAGTATAAACTCCAGACTTGTGGCGAGTATAAACTCCAGACTTGTGGCGAGTATAAACGCCAGACTTGTTAGTAGCGTTTGTAGTCCTTGAGAAAGCCTCTCGGTTGGAGAGCGAAAGCTCTAGTGATACAATTTTTATCCTTGTATTTCATCATTAAATATATCTTCACACCAATAAACGGAGTTTTATATAGTTTTATTCGTTGTATTTAGGTGTGAATCCCGTTCAATAAATGGAAGCATTACTTTCTGAACATCTTGTGTACAATAACAATACAGTGAACAGCGTCGAAAAGGAGCTAGGTACTGTTGTAAAACAAATCATACTTTTGTCTCCATCCAACGTAAAAGCAGTTTTTGCGCTCGATTACTGTGAGTACAGATATCTTATTCACAAGGGAGTCGACAAAAAATCTTTCTCATGAAATTCTCCAGCTCCAGGACGATGAAAATATTCAAGTTTTCGAATATTATCTGACTTGCCATCCTTGTCACATTTACGCCAAAAATCGGATTGTCATCTTCAAAAATTTGTATCTTTCTCATACTTTTCCCTATCTGACCCCAAAAGAAAAAGAAACAAGAAAGAACACCGAATTTTCGGTTGTAATGAGCACGTCTTTTGAATCCTTTCCAGAAAAAAAAATCAAATCAGATTTTTAGAGAATCCAAAAGTTAAGTCAAAAAATGAATACACTTACATCACCTACAGAAAAACTGTACATGATTTAAAATATGCAACGTGATCAGCGTTATTTTCAGGGAGTGCAACAGGTTACGATTATATAATAAATAAAAATCTACCAAATTTTTACGATCGATAAAACATTCACAAAAAGAAATAGCTACTTACTGCCACTAGCGGCTGAAAAGCGTGATAAGAGAATTATGAAATTGCGCACAAAATGTTTCTCATAGCGGAATATATAAAAGGTAAACTGGATTTTTAAAAAGGAAAAAGAGATATAGAGAAAAACCTTTTATAACTTTACGCTCCAAACCGGAAAGCTGAATGTTATATATAAAGAAGAAAATGAGTGCAAATTATTCTCCATAATGAAGAGTATCCTACCAAAAAAGGATTTTTCTAAGGCATTTTTGGAATCGAATAATGTCTTTCAAATAGAGATATACCCTGACGGGAGAATTTTGAAAGATGAAAAAGTTGAAATAATGGAAAAAGTATTTTTCATAGCAAATGCTATGCTTAAGGAAAAATGTAATTTTCAAAATATGTCTTTGGGGAAAATGTGAGAGAAAAACGTTTTTACATTTCGCCCTTTAGCGGGAAAACTGCGAATTATTTAAGAAGCATAACGTTCTACATTTTTATTGTTGCGAATGGCATATAGTAAAAAAAATATTTTTTTAATAGGATTTTTAAAAGCGGAGACACAGTTGCAAACAAAAATACAAAGGCCGTTCCGTAAAAACTGAGAGTATTTTTTTTTCTTTTTTTTTTTTTTTTTTTGAGTTGGCCACAGTCCGAAGGGAAAAAATAACCACGCAGACGACTAACTGAATTGAGGAAGTATCTATGGTAACAGTTATTAGCCGTGGTAGACGATTCTGCTTTTGTTATTGCGCCGTTGTTTAAGGTATATCTGAATTTCGCCATACAGTTATGGAAATGAGTGATTCAGTTAAGAAGTGAAATGCGTTAAGCGATGAAATTTTACTATCGTTTAGGTAAAACGGCTCCAGAAATAGTTGATTTAATGAAAACAACTTACAAAGATAAATGTTTGGGTGAGTCAACGATTTTTAGATGGCACTATATATTTTCAAAAAAGGTCGTTTGTCGGCAGAACTCGCTCTTAGGTCTGGTCGACCTGACAGTGTTGTTACGGAGCGTATTGTTAACACTGTTTGAGCAATCCTGCAAGAAGATCGACAAATGACGTGTGAAGACATAGCGGCGTCAACTAATATTTCATAAACGTCGGCATTCCGCATTCTAAGCGACAAATTACTGCTGCATCGTGTGTGTTCCAGATGGGTACCTCATCGCCTGGCGAGAGAACAATTGTTAGCCAGAGTTCAAATGTGTCATGAGTGGAAACAAATGATTTCAAAGGATCCAAACTTTCTAAACGCAGTAATAACTGCCGACGAAACATGGGTCCACTATTTCGCCACCCTCACGAAGCGCGCAACGAGTGTTTGGAAACACATAGGTTCGCCTCCTCCCAAAAAGGTCCGCCAAACCAAATCAGCTGGGAAGATGACGATGATATATATATATTTTTTATCATAAAGATGTAGTCTTCAATGCTGAGTATAGCATTTTAGCCTTGAAGCGTCTGCGACGACACATATGGATAAAGCGACCGAAACTGGTGGGCAAGTGTGTCCTACACCATGATAACGCCCGTTCACATGCGGCTGCTTGTGTGAAACAATTTCTTACAAAATGCAGTATTGAAATCATTCCACAGCTTGCCTACAGTCCAGGCCTCGCCCCGTGCGATTTCTGGTTGTTTCCACCAATAAAGGAGAAGTTCCGTGGCGACACAGATGCTGACGTCATTCAAGCTGTACAGGGGTCGATAAAGCAGCTTCCACAAAATGCCCTCGCCACATGCTTTGAAAAGTGGACTGAACGATGGGACCGTTGCACATCATCAGAGGGAAGATGCTTTGAGAAAGAATAGCATATGTTCTGGATGTACCTATATTTCTCCATTTTGTGCGATTTTACTCTCAGTTTCTATGGACGGCTGTTGTACATACTAACACTAGGCAGCGCCAGAACTGTGAACTAAAAAAAAAAAAAAACAGATTAAACGATTTCTCCCATAACGGGGAAACTGCGAATTATTTTGTACAGGAAATGCACATGAAACGTTTTCGTAGCTAGTAGTATCTGACCAAATAAGGGTGTTTTCAGTTGGGTTTTTTGACTGACAGAAATTGCTATAAACGGAAACATGAACTTATGTCCTCTAACGGCAAACTTACACATTAAGAAAAAGTTAAAATTTATGCAAAATATTTCGCACCAGAAATGCTCTCCCACACAGAAAGAATTTTTCAAATCGTGTTACTAGAAACAGAGATATCGAGAAAAATAATTTATATAACTACGCCTCTGGCGGAAAAACTATGAGTTATTTTAAATAGATAATATTCCCGAAAGTTTTTTCGTGGTGAGTGGTATTTGACTACGAAATAATTTTTTCAATCGAGTTTCCAGAAGCGCTGATATTGCTGCAAATACATGAGAAGTAGATAGGCCTTCGGTCCCTTAGTTGTACGACTGTTCTACACTAAATATTGGAATTTAAAGGCAGAGCATTTCTCACGAAGAGCTCATTCCGATGCAAAAAGAAATTTTCAAATTGGGCTATGAGAAGCAGAGATATCAGGGAAATCGCAATTTACCTTTGCGCAGGGACGCCGACTTCACTAAATTATTGAGGGCTGGCGTGAAGAGATCAGACGTGGGAGGAGCACGTCCGTTCCTTTGTCAGGAGAAAAATTAAAAGTGGGCGGGGGAGTGAGGAGCAAAATGATAAACTATGAGATTCGACGTATATTTAGAAATGCAATTGGGAAACAGAAATATTCTTTTGCTGAATTTAACATTTTTTAAAATGAAATTCAGCCTGTGATTTTATAAAAATTCCCGAGAGATTTTGTTTCCAAACATTTATCAAAAATATGAAAAATTAGCACTGTTGCTGAAACAAAGAAGGAGAAGCGCAAAAAATAAATAGATACATAGTCTTATACATAAAACACAAAACGTTTGTTTGTCTGAAGCAGCAAAAACTCTCGATCGTCAACTGTGGCATTGTGAAATTTGCATAGCTTATTAATAATGGAATTTCTAGGTCAACGCAACTATTTTAAGATCTCTACGTTGTTCCGTTCGCGAGTTATGAATTAATTAATAAGCTAATCAATAAAGTCAGCGTCGTTTGCTACGTCATCGTTCCAAATCTGAAAGCACGTGACTGCATACACTGCCGCGGCACATCCACAGGTATTTCTATTCTTTGAGAACTGTGCATAAAAAAATGCAAAAACGAACTTTGCGAAATCTTAACGAAACGGGCTGAAATTTTTTTCAACACCATGAATTGGTAAGAAGAGGAGTCCCTCAAAATTTCACCGGAATCCGATCAAAACTTTTAAAAACAGGCATGTAATTTTTAATTCGTTGGTAAACAGAAATATAGCTACACGCCGAAACGGTCAATGAAATTTTGACGGCTAATTTAAAAAGTTATTTACCGATTCAGGTGAAATTTGGAGGTCATGTTCCTGTTAACGATTTATGGTGTCCATTAAAATTTCAGCCAGCTTCATAAAATATTCGCAAAGATACGTTTTTAACTTTTTATCCCAGAGATTCGCCGCTCAAAGACGTCTGAAACTGAAAGCACGTGAGGCATTTGATCGTCGATAAAAAATTGTTAACGGATTTAGTTCAGTCAGTGTTTTAATGCTGTGACTCTCCTGGACGCGTGTTAAATAATTCGTAACGCTTTTGGCTTTTGGTCCGTTTGATTCTACAGACAGCTGTATGTTTGGAATGTCAAGAGCAAAGGATCAAACAAAATTATATATTGTCGCCGACGAAGAAGAAACCAAAAATGTTGTGTACGGCCAAGTGCTGAAATATTCACGCTGTGAATCAATAATTTGTGATGACCGAATTTGTGAAATCAGTTGTTTTTTTTCTTGCAAGCATCAATTTTTTTCCCCAAATTTTTTCAGTGGCATATAAGGGAATATGAAATTAATAAGCCTAAAGCCCGGGCAACGCCGGGTAGTAAAGTTAGGAGATACATAAAATCGTTAGAGATTATACGTTTCTGTATTTTATTTATTTTATATTTTTCATAGTTGTTTTAAACACCACGAGAACATGTTGAACAAAATGTGGTCTGACAACCCAGTTTCTTATCAAATAAGCAATGGAAAAAAGTAAACTTACTTTGTTATTTATATATTTTTCGGAAATAAATCGCTTTGGCCTCATAAGGTGGAACTTGGTCCACTTTATGAGGCCAAAGCGATTATTTAATTAAACAGGACCAAAAATATTGGGTGGGCACTGCCCCTTTAATGAAATTATTACAGGGGCAAGATTCACCTTGCCTCCTTATAATACCTTTGCGTCCCTAGTGGAAAATCTATGCTCTATTAAAAAAAATTTTAATAGAGCATTTTTGCAGTCGGATGTTTAGAAGCAACGGGAATGAAACATGTTTTGAATTCGATAGCATTGCTGTATTTACGCTCTTTAGCGGCGAAGTTGTGCATCCGGAAAAAAAAAAAAAAAAAAAAGAACAGGGGTCATTATTCTCACATTTCGCGATTTTGAATTTAAAAAAATCAAATTGGACTAATAGTTGTAGAAATATTGTGCCCTCCGACGGACGAAAAAACAAAGTGATATCATAAGAACGTTCTTTTTTTTTACACAAGGCGTGCTAAAAAAAGAACAAAATCCAGCTCCAAGTTTGAAAAACAAAGTTACTGGAAGGAAAACGCAGCGGAATGATATTTTCATATTTAGGTAAAAACCCGTGCTAAGAAAATAAATCAAAACAAGAGACCTGCAGAAAAAAATGTTTGCTGCTTGTTTTTGTTTCTCTCTCTCTCTCTCTCGTGCACATAAAGAAAACAAACAAAAAAAGTTTAAAGCACCAATAGAGAAATCATCTGAAAGTTTTCGTTGTCAAATTCGATGAAAAATAAACATCATTCTCTCAATCGTGATTCACTTATCAGTCTTTGTTCACGTTTCCCCGTTCTTGCGAAAGAATAAAAGATGAAATTCCTTTCAAAACGTGTATAATAAATGAGCTACCATGAAGTAGAACGGCGCTCCATCTGTGCACGTCCGCTGTCATTATTTAATACCTCACCTTGCGAATTCTGCGGTAGTAAAGTTCGGCACTTGCTTCAAACTATCCTTTAGCGCAACCAATGGTTGACCTTAATTTTCTCGGACGATGAGCGATTGTCAATGAGCGACTGCGGCGGCAAACACCGCTGAGGTCAAGCGACTTTCAATAGTTGCCAAAGAATCGGGGAACTTCGAGTGGACGGTGGCCGCAACCGTTAATTACGAAGCAATAAGGACGCAACCTTTTCTAATATGTAATTACGTGCCCAGCCGTAATACCCCTCCGGCAGCGTTTTCTGTTGCATTTGCATTCGGACAGTCATGAACAATAACTATGTACGCCTTTGTTGTTTTCCCCCAGAACTCGTTTTTACAAATTATTCGCCGTCCCTGTGCCGAAGGTTTTAGGCGACAAAATTCCTAAAGAAAAAATAAATGAGAAACTACGAATTATGTTTCACTTATTCCTAAACACTTAGTGATTGTGTAACCTGCCTCAAAACTGGGAAAATGTCGATGATTTTCAACTTTTGAGTTAGTGATTTTTTGCAGTTGAGTGGGAAATGCAATGCGCAAAAGCAAACACTCAACATTTTAATCGACGTTACGACAGCATAATAATCGACGTTACGACAGCATATTAATCGACGTTACGACAGCATATTAATCGACGTTACGACAGCATATTAATCGACGTTACGACAGCATATTAATCGACGTTACGCAGATATTTTAATCGACGTTACGGCAGCATATTAATCGACGTTACGACAGCATATTAATCGACGTTACGACAGCATATTAATCGACGTTACGCAGATATTTTAATCGACGTTACGGCAGCGGCAGCTTTTCTTTGCAGTAATAACAAGAAAATTGACACCGAATTTTCGGGTGTAATAAGCACGTCTTTTGAATCCGTTCTGACGCAAAATAAATTTATCAAAGCTATTCAAAGTCAATGGAACCGGTATGGAAACCAAAAGATCTGACGAAAGAAAGAAGATTTTCAATCAGGTTTTTAATCCCTCAGATATTGCTGTAAACGGAATCGTAAGCTTACGAACTCTTAGAAATAGAGATATCGACAAAAATAAGATGTGACTTTTCGTCCCCTGGTGGGAAAACCATGCATTATTTTAGGAAGAAAGTATTCTCAAAAGGTTTATCCATATAAGCGGTATCGGTCCAAGAAAAAAAATTAGTCGAGTTTTCAGGAGCCCAGATTTTGCTACAAATACATCAGAAGCAGAAATTAACACTTATGACACCTGGTGGCCAAACCATTCTTTACCAAACATTAGAAATTATGTGAAAAATATTTTCCATCAGGTCTTGTATGCAATACAGGAAGAATTTTTCAAATCGGAGCTTTAGGAGCAGTGCCCCCTAGCGGAAAGTCTAGGGTTTACTTGAAAATTTCGAATTTATACGAAAAACATTTCGCATCGGAAACACTAACCAACAAAGAAGAAATTTTTCAAATAGGACCCTTAGAAGTAGAGATATTGTCAAAAATACGATATACATCTACGCCTCCTGACTTAGAAACCATGCATTATTTCAAGAAGAAAATTTTCCTAAAAGGTTTGTTCACATGAGTAGTATCGGTCAACAAACCACTTTTTTTTCAATCGAGATTTTAGAAGCTCATATTTTGCTGCAAATACATCAGAAGCGGAAATTAAGACTTACGCCACCTGGTGGCCAAACCATTTTTTGCAAAAATTAGAAATTATGTGCAAACGATTTCTCATCAGGAGCTGTATGTGGTGCAGACAGAATTTTATAAAGCGGAGGTTTAGAAGCAAAAATAACGCAGAAAACGCACGCAATTTACCTTTGTGCCCCCTAGCAGAAAGTCTATGAATTACTTGAAAATTTTGAAATTATATGAAACACATGTCACACTGGAAACACCATTCGACAAAGAAGGAATTTTTCAAATCGGACTCCTAGAGGTAGAGATATTGACAACAATAAGATATACATCTACGCCCTCTGGCGTGGAAACCATGCACTATTTTAAGAAGAAAAAGTCCCTAAGCGGTTTGTCGACATGAGTGCTATCAGTCAACAAACGACGTTTTTTTTAATCGAGAATTTAGAAGCTCATATTTTGCTACAAATACATCAGAAGCGGAAATTAAGATTTACGCCCCCTGGTGGCCAAACCATTTTTTTTACAAAAATTAGAAATTATGTGCAAACGATTTCCCACCAGAAGCTGTATCGGTGCAGAAAAAAAATTTTAAAATCGGAGATTTAGAAGCAGAGATATAGGGGGAAACGCAATTTACCACTACGCACCCTAGCGGAAAGTCTATGGTTTATTTGAAAATTTTGAAGTTATATGAAAAACATGTCACACGGAAAACACTATCCAACAAAGAAGGAATTTTTCAAATTGGACTCCTAGAAGTAGAGATATTGACAAAAATAAGATGTACATCTACGCCCCCTGGCGGAGAAACTGTGGAATATTTCAGGAAAAAAATATTCCAAAATGGTTTATCAATGTGAGTGGCATCAGTCCACGAAATAATTTTTTCAATCGATATTTTAGAAGCTCAGATTTTAGCAAATACATCAGAAGCAAAAAATTAACACTTACGCCCCCTGGTGGCCAAAGTATTCCTTACGAAAAATTTGAAATTATATGCAAAAGAGTTTCCATCAGGAGATGTATCCGCTGAAGAAAAATTTTTTGAAATCGGAGTTTTAGAAGAAGAGTTATCGGGAAAAATGTAATTTACTTTTACGCCCACTAGCGGAAAATCTATGCGTAATTTGAAAAAGTAACTATATTTAAAATACTCTTCGACATAAATGGAATCGAAAGATGAAATAATTTTTTCAATCGGATGTTTAGAAGCAAATATGTGGAATAAAACGTATTTTTGAATTCGACATCATCTGCATTTACGCCCTATAGCGGCGAAATTGTACATCGTAAAAAAACGAAATAAAGGATCATCATTCTAGCTTCCCAATGCAAAAAGAATGTTTCAAATCGGACTAATAGTTGCAGAGATATCGTGGGTACAGACGGACGGGCGGACAACCCGATAACATAAGCACGATCTTTTTTTACAAAAGACGTGCTAAAAAGTGAACCTATGCGCACACGAGGGCACGCACAAGCGCACGCGCACGCTTAGGAACTTATGCCACCAAGTAGGCTCAACGACAGGATTAGTACGGGAAGTTCCTGTTTTTTTTAGTTTTTGTGACAAGAGAGAATGCAAGCGTGAGAACCAAAGCGGCTGATCCGGGAGGCGCAAATGTTTTACTTTTCTGCTGGACACTTTCGCTAAAAATTCGTGACAAATGTCTACTAGGATCGGTCCCCACGATCCCTGGGCAATTACACCCCCTGCCCCCTCTCTCGTCGGATCTGCCACCGAGGCCTCAGGACAGTAAGCATATAAAAATAAAAAAGAAGCTAAAATTCAAATATGTCTGTCTCAAGTTAATTTATTCAGTCTCTTTCTTTGCAAACAGGAATATGATGTTAACCACAAATTAATTTTGTGCAACTTCTAGAAGCAGAAATATCAGATAATATGTAGAGAATTTTAGGAAGAGAGTGTCTGTCCCCAGGTCTTAAACAACCCTTAGAAGTAGGAGATTTGGGCTAGAGTGGCCAACAGGAGAGTCACATGGAAGCGGGGTAGCAAGAGATCAGATCAGATCAGATCATACGTAGAGGATTTTAGGAAGGGAGTGTCTGTCCCCAGGTCTTAAACAACCCTTAGAAGTAGGAAGCTAGGAGATTTGATCTAGAGTGGCCAACAGGAGAATCACATGGAAGCGGGGTGGCAAGAGATCAGATCAGATCATATGTAGAGGAATTTAGGAAGGGAGTGTCTGTGCCCAGGTCTTAAACAACCCTTAGAAGTAGGAAGCTAGGAGATTTGGACTAGAATGGCCAACAGGAGAGTCACATGGAAGCGGGATAGCAAGAGATCAGATCAGATCATACGTAGAGGATTTTATGAAGAGAGTGTCTGTCCCCAGGTCTTAAACAACCCTTAGAAGTAGGAAGCTAGGAGATTTGGTCTAGAGTGGCCAACAGGATAATCACATGGAAGCGGGGTAGCAAGAGATCAGATCAGATCAGATCATACGTAGAGGATTTTAGGAAGGGAGTGTCTGTCCCCAGGTCTTAAACAACCCTTAGAAGTAGGAAGCTAGGAGATTTGGTCTAGAGTGGCCAACAGGAGAATCACATGGAAGCGGGGTAGCAAGAGATCAGATCAGATCATATGTAGAGGAATTTAGGAAGGGAGTGTCTGTGCCCAGTTCTTAAACAACCCTTAGAAGTAGGAAGCTAGGAGATTTGGAGTAGAATGGCCAACAGGAGAGTCACATGGAAGCGGGATAGCAAGAGATCAGATCAGATCATACGTAGAGGATTTTAGGAAGGGAGTGTCTGTCCCCAGGTCTTAAACAACCCTTAGAAGTAGGAGATTTGGGCTAGAGTGGCCAACAGGAGAGTCACATGGAAGCGGGGTAGCAAGAGATCAGATCAGATCAGATCAGATCATACGTAGAGGATTTTATGAAGGGAGTGTCTGTCCCCAGGTCTTAAACAACCCTTAGAAGTAGGAAGCTAGGAGATTTGGTCTAGAGTGGCCAACAGGAGAATCACATGGAAGCGGGGTAGCAAGAGATCAGATCAGATCAGATCATATGTAGAGGAATTTAGGAAGGGAGTGTCTGTCCCCAGTTCTTAAACAACCCTTAGAAGTAGGAAGCTAGGAGATTTGGAGTAGAATGGCCAACAGGAGAGTCACATGGAAGCGGGATAGCAAGAGATCAGATCAGATCATACGTAGAGGATTTTAGGAAGGGAGTGTCTGTCCCCAGGTCTTAAACAATCCTTAGAAGTAGGAAGCTAGGAGATTTGGGCTAGAGTGGCCAACAGGAGAGTCACATGGAAGCGGGGTTGCAAGAGATCAGATCAGATCAGAGAATACGTAGAGGATTTTAGGAAGGGAGTGTCTGTCCCCAGGTCTTAAACAACCCTTAGAAGTAGGAAGCTAGGAGATTTGGGCTAGAGTGGCCAACAGGAGAGTCACATGGAAGCGGGGGATCAGATCAGATCATATGTAGAGGATTTTAGGAAGGGAGTGTTTGACCCCAGGTCTTAAACAGTCCTTAGAAATAGGAACCTAGAGATTTGGGCTAGAGTGCCCGATAAGAAAGTGACTCGGAGAAGCCCTGATTTATTACCGGGGGGCCAGTCCCCGGGGTGCAGCTTAATTCTGAAAGCATTCGGCTTCGGTGCAGAAGGATCCGACATTCGCCACCGGCAAATTTGTGTTTTCATAAACTAATAGCGTGCGAACACGTTTTCCTGTATGTGTCAAGTGGAACATTTTATTTATGTTTGCATATTTCCATATCTGGATATGCTTTAAAAATTGATATGTGGAACATTTTATTTATGTTTGCATATATCTGGATATGCTTTAAAAATTGATATTAATTAATCATGGAAATGTACTAAGAGAGTTTTCACAATATCATTTGCTTACTGATCAGACGAGCTGCTACTGAAGGGATACTGTGAATACAGGATGTACGTTTTTGCTCCTTCAAGTTGATTTTGAAACGCAAAAAAATTTGAAGGTGTAGAAACAACTGCAATATATGCTGTAGACCAGAGGCATAAATAGGCATTTATACGCCCGGGGCAACCATAAAATATTGCGCCCCTAACTGTATTTTCCTTTTATATAAATTTATTACTAATGTAATAGTTCTCTCGCTCTCTCTCAAATCAAAAATTGACGTCATATCAAATTATCTCTCTCTCTCTCTCTCTCTTTCAAATCCAAAACTGACGTCATATCAAACTATGCCTGTTGGTAGAAATTTCGCTAATTGCTTCGGAGTTCAGATCTTCGATGCCACATCAAACGAACCGAATGCAACGGGCAGTTGAGGCTCGGAGCCACGGTAATGATCGAATAGCCCCATAGAATTTTCAACAATGTGAACGACATCCCTATCTTGGAATGTACACAACTAAAGAAAAACGGCAGGCTCCATTGTTGTCGACGAAGGTCGTGGTTCTTCTTTAGCTGAACGGACTATGCAACCGCACCCTCATTTCTAAATGTAAGCTACTAACATTGACTGCGCCATTCCGGTGATGCAGTGGTCTAAGCAATGGCTTCTTATCATTCGTCCGAAAGGGTCCGGGTTCGAATCCCGTTGAGGCATGGATGTTGTGTTTGTCTTACGGCAGTGGCTCTCTCCCTTCCCTGGAACCAGTTACCCTAAATTAGGGATGGGCGACTGCTTATAGCCCATTGAGTTGCTCACGGTGATCGTTAAACCTGCAATAGCCGCCCCGGTGGCGCAGTGGTCTAAGCGATGGCCTCTGATCATTCGCCCGAAAGGGGTCCGGGTTCGAATCCCGTGAGGCATGTATGTTGTGTTTGTCTGACGGCACTGGCTCTCTCTCTCTCTCTCTCTCTCTTCCCTGGAACCAGTGACCCTAAATTAAGGACGGGCGAATGCTTATAGCCCATTGAGTTGCTCACGGTGGTCGTTAAACCTCCTATCAAAAAAAAAAAAAAAAAAACCTGCAATAAAAAAATAAAAAAAAACATTGACTGAATATTTTGAAGAAGAAATGCGAATTTGGAGCTGCCGAAGCTACCGAAATTCATGAAACATATTATGAGCAAATTGTGTAAATGGAAAAATGTCAAAGTATGGTCTTAAAGAACTGTGCCGCCCCGGTGGCGCAGTAGTCTAAGTGATGGCTTTTGATCATTCGTACGTGAGGGGTCCGGGTTCGAATCCTGGTGAGGCATGGATGTTGTGTTTGTCTTACGTTACAGCGTTAGCTCTCAGCCTTCCCTGGAACAAGTGGTCCTAAATTATGGACGGGCGACTGCTTTATAGCTCATTGAGTTGTTCACTGCGCGGTGGTGGTTAAACTTAAAAAAACTGTACCAAAAACTGGTGCAAAAGTTTCCATTTCAGTTTTAATCAGGTTACAAACAGTGACTTTTGGGCCTTCTTTTGAGCTGTGCCCTGGGCACCAGCCCTGCCTGCCCCGCCTGCCCCGCCCTAGTTACCCTTCTGCTGTAGACAAACTCTTAGATGCCTCACAAATCGAGTTCGGGAAGCGTTTCTATATCTACCCCAGCATGAAACGCCACAATAGCTCCTCGCCATACTAAAGAAGGAAACTTTTAAAATATTTTTTTAATTTGGATAAAATCCTTCGTCCCAAAAGATTTAACTGAACATTTCTCGAAAAGTCTAGTTGTTTATATTACAGATTACTTCAGAGAAGAATAATGATTTTGAATTTATTTTTCTTCAGTTAGTGTGCACTGAATATTACGACGAAACATCACAAAACTGCAGCAACATTTGCACAACTGCAGCAGAGCACATTCTGTCTAGGCCATCATTACTAAAACAAATTATCCTTGCCTCCTGGACATCTCTCGATTTTCTTCGTTGGTGTCCAAACTCCACTGGCGACTGTTTAAATACGTTTGCCTCGTGCAGATTTTGGGGCGGAAACAGCAAACGCAAGACCAAGAAAACCGGTAAATATAAATGCGTTTCGGCTGCAACTGTGAATGTGTGTGTGTGTGTGTGTGTGTGTGTGTGTGTTTCCTTGCCCAGTGACCGACATTTGAGCCCGCCATTTTCCACTCATCGGCACCTGTGCCTCCAGTGTCGGAGGTAAATCTTTGCACTTGTCGCAGCGGCAACCGGCTGAAGCAGTTCAACAGGGATTAGCATAATTATTAAAGAGTTAACAAACCGACGTCAATGTGTCCCAAGGAAAACACCCGTCTGTTTCTTTGTTACTTTCGCGCATGTGAGAGTGTTTCGGGAAAATCTTTGAAAACCGGGACACAGACATCGGTCGCGAGCCCCTCCTCCGCCTACTTCTCGACTGTGCCTCCCCCCTCCCCTTCAACTTCGCTGTTTTTAACGACTTTGCTTCCTCTGACGAATTTTACACATTTAAATGAAAAAAAAATAAGACATCCTCGAACCGTGTCCCGTACGACCTCGTTGCTAAACCGGTCCACAAAAAAACTGACGTCCGTTTTCGGTCAATGGACCAGCATCGTGAAATATTCATCAAAGGTATTGTGCCTGTTGTTTCCTTGGCAATCTTTATAACGTTTACCACAAATCTAATATCGGACGTGAGAATGAAATGGGAAAGAACCGGTAACGCGAGTGCTGTAAACGACGGCTGAACAAAGCTTGGATAAAGGAACTGGTATATACGGGTGGCCTTTATCTGCCTATAAGAACGTAAATGTGAAACAACACTCAAATTTTACATTCTATCGCCGTTTCTGTTAAACTCGCCAGACTGTACATTTTTTATATTTCTGGGCGTTGAAAGAAGGAAAATTATTGTCAGTTATTATATTTATTAATAAATTATCTTTGAGTAATAGCCTATAGGAACTGCTGGTCTTGTTCAGCCTTGTCAATGAGATATTCGTTCTAGAGGAAAAGCTAGTTTACTAGCTTTTCGGTGTTCTTGCATTTTACTGCGTTAACTTTCCTCCCTCTAGGCTCAAGTAAGGCTGTAGGACACGCGACCACGGTCCTGTTGTGACGTACCTGCCAGAAGGACGCACGCGACATAAAGGCAGATAGGAATCAGAATAAAACGTCCGCGTAGCTCAATTGGTAGAGCGACTTATTCCGGAATGAGGGGATCCGGGTTCGAATCCTGGCGTGGACAGAAATGACGGAGAAATTTACTTCGTTATAATGGCGCCCGAACTATCCGGATGACCCGACCGTTCAAAATCTCGCATTGCTGTGATGTTATTTCCCCACCGCGAGATAGGAAAAATAAGAGAATCCCTTCTCCAGCACTTCAAAAAAAAAAAAAAAAAAAAAAAAAAAAGGAGGAGATGATGTGACGTACCTGCCAGAAGGACGCACACGACATAAAGGCAGATAGGAATCAGAATAAAACGTCCGCGTAGCTCAATTGGTAGAGCAACTTATTCCGGAATGAGGGGACCCGGGTTCGAATCCTGGCGTGGACAGAAATCACGGAGAAATTTACTTCGTTATACTGTATGAACTGTGAGATGGTTATCCAGCCTGTGGTTAGTGATTTAGATTGCTGTCACATACGCTGAATTTCCCGCATACTGCCCCTCCCCCCACTCACACACAGTGACGTATAATCTAAATTAACTTTCAGTTTTTAGTTGTTTTCTTTGCGTAAGTTTGAGTTCATTCTCTTTTAGCGTTCTCAACCTTAACGTTGCCACCCCGGTGGCGCAGTGGTCTGAGCGATGGCTTCTGATCATTCGTCCGAAAGGGGTTCGGGTTCGAATACCGAGGAGACATGGATGTTGTGTTTGTCTTACGGCACTGGCTCTCTCCCTTCCCAGGAACCAGTGACCCTAAATTAGGGACGGGTGACTGCTTATAGCCCATTGAGTTGCTCACGGTGGTCGTTAAACCTCTAATAATAATAATAAAAAAACCCTTATATCTTCTCACTCGCAGAATGACGTTGGCAACACTTCAGAAACCATGACGTATGCATGTGACAGATAGGAACTAGAAGATATATAATGTTGAAGCAGCAGCCAAAAGAGTAGGTATGGTAGTGTGATGTTATAATTGTGGAAGCTGTGTTACTTTGAACTTTGATTTACTTGAAGGCGGCGTGTTACGCTGTGCTGTTATATATTTAACGGTTGGAGTTAAAGTGTTCTGCCTACTATCGATTTTAGCACGTCTTTTGTAAAAAAAGGTCGTGCTTATGTTATCGGTTTGTCCGTCAGTCCGTCTGTCTGTAGACACGATATCTGTTCAACTAATAGTCCAATTTAAAAAATTATTTTTGCATTAGGAAGCTTGAAATGTGCGAATGATGATCCTATATGTCGTTTTTTTTTTCACGATGTAAAATTTCGCCACTAGAGGGCGTAAATGCAAGTGATATCGAATTCAAAACACATTCAAATCCATATATTTGCTTCTAAACAACCAATTCAAAAAAATCTTTTACTTTTCGATTCATTCAAGTCGAAGATTATTTTAGACATAGTCACTTTTCCAAGCTACGCATATATTCTCCGCTAGGGGTCGTAAAAATAAATTGATTTTGCCCAGATGTCTCTGCTTCTAAAACTGCGATTTGAAAAATATTTCCTTCAGCGGATACAGCTCGTGATGGGAAATATTTTGAATATAATTTCTAATTTTTGGTATAAAATGGTTTGGCCACCACGGGCGTAAGTGTTGATTTCTGTTTCAAATGTATTTGCAGCGAATACTGAGCTTCTAAAATCTCGATTGAAAAAATTCTTTCGTAGACCAATACTACTCATGTGGACAAACCTTTTTGGAATATTTTCTTCTTAAAATAACGCATGGTTTCTCCGCCAGGGCGCGTAGATGTATATCTTGCTTTTGTCAATATCTCTGCTTCTAATGATCCGATTTGAAAAATTTCTTCTTTGTTGGACAGAGTTTCCGATGCGACATGTTTCAAATATAGTTTCAAAATTTTCAAATAATTCATTGACTTTCCGCTAGGGGGAGTAAAGGTAAATTGCGCTTTCCCCGATATATCTGCTTCTAAAACTCCGAATTGAAAATTTCTTACAGCTCCTAGTGGGCAATTTTTTTATTAAAATTTCTAATTTTTTTATAAAATATGGCTTGGCCACCAGGGGGCGTAAGCGTTAAATTTCTGCTTCGTAGGTATTTGCAGCAAAATCTCAGCTTCTAGAAGCCGGATTGAAAAAATTCTTTCGTGGACTGATACCGCACCTGTCGATAAACATTTAAGAATATTTTCACCTTAAAATAATGCATGGTTTCTGCACCAGAGAGCATAGATATCTATTTTATTTCTGTCATTATCTCTGCCTCTAAAAGTCGGATTTGAAAAATTCCTTCTTTGTTAGATAGCGTTTCCGGAGTAAAATGCTCTCATATAATTTCAAAATTTTCAAATAATACATAGTATCCCACTAGGGGACGTTATGGTAAATAGTCGTGCGTGACATCAAACACAACACCGACGTAACAGTTCGTGTAACATGAGATTGACGTCATAAACGAAGGCGACTCATCTCTCTAACGTCATGGCGTTGTGTTTTCCAGACGGCCTTGGCTTATTTCACAACGACGCAGAGCTTTACATTAGCTTCCTACATTAGAGATGTTGCGCGCTAATACAATACATAGAAACTAAGAAGAGAAATCCCAAGGTTTTGTACCCGGAGATACCTTCGCAAATCTCAACAAAAACGGCTAAGAAAAATATGTTGATTGGCGAATGAAACTGGGATAACGGACGTTCTACCGCTTATATTTGCTGGTTATATTAAACTACCTCATAGCCCGTGCCATGCCCGGTTGAAAAAGCTGTGACTGAAATTTTTATAACACGAATCGTAAAATACATATACGTAACTATATAATAAACGGTTGAATTATTAATGGGCAGTCTATAAGATAGGTCTGCGATTAGCTCTACCTTCGTTCAAGTTATGCAAAGTAGTAGAAGATTGGTTTGCACGCCATCGCCGTTGTCGTTCTCTATTTAAGCGACGTTTTCTTTCAGCTTTATCTTCTTTCATCTTGTCAAAGAAAAAATTCCACGGAACTAATATTTTTTTTAAATTTCCATCACAGTGTATCAAAACTACACCTGCAGTCACTTTCCTACAATTTTACTTGTTCTTTTATGAAATAAAATAACGCTGATTCCTTTTTATGAAATTACTCTGCAATTAGAAGAAAATGAAATAAAACACGACATAACATCTACGTAACAGAACAAACGTCGCATACAGCTGTTTGAGCACTTGCGTGTTGCCACAGATGAAGTCATTTATTTTATTAACTTTATTTTATTTTCCGGTATTTAATTCCTTGATTTTACGTATCTTGTGATAGCGGTGGGCTTAATTCCGATTTCGGCCACCGGCTAAAAGCAGATGGCGCTGCAAGTACTGAATGACGTTAGAGCGCTAGGGGCAGACGTAGCCTATTATATAGGTTTTATAAGAAACATTTTATGTCTATTTCTAAGAGTGTATAACCTTTCGCACCTACCTAGTATTATCACTTTGTAGCAAACGTGAAATGACTACGATCAGGTGGCTTAGCCGTCAGACGAAGAAGCTTTCAGCTAATTGTCTCTGCTAAGCTTAAGCTCCAGTTCCAGAAGAAGCCTGGTTTGTCTCACAGCAGCCTCCCTGGAACGACTCCTTGTAGTATTACATGCCCAAAGAGTTCATTAAACTCCTAGAAAAGAAATTGTATATAGACCCAGGTTACTTTACCTTTTGTAATTAATTATAGCATCCTTTTTTACATTCAGTGGCTCTGACATGACTAGACAAATCAACTGAATGAGATGCAGCACATAAAATATTCTTTTATACAAAAAACTAATTATACTGTTAATAGAATACAAAAAAGATGACACCGAATTTTAGGTTGTAATAAACAAGTCTGTTGAATCCTTTCCAGACGAAAATAAAATATATCAAAATTATTCAAAATCAATGGAACGAAGCGGTTAGAAAACAATCAACCGGATTTCTCCAATCTATAAAACATCCAGAAATACAAACACCTACCTACTTCCACCAGCGGCTGAAACGCATGTTACGAAAATCAACAAACGACACACAAAAAGTATCAGAGACTAACAGATTTTCAAATTGAACAGTTAAAAGAAGAAAAATAGAAGGGAACATGATAGAACTACATACCTTCTAGAAGAACAATTTTGCATAATGGAAAAGTTGAAAATAGGTGAAAATTATTCTTCATGGCAAAATCTATGCTTAGGAAAAAGAACTTTCAAATACGTCTCCAGGAAGCAAACATAGCGAGAAAAACGTTTTGACCTTTACGCCCTCTAGGAGTAAAGCTGAGCATTATTTAAAGAGGATAATGCTCCCCATCTATATAGTAGCGAATGATATACAGTAAAAAAGAAATTTTCCACCAGGGTGTTCAGAAGTGGTTTCCATAGTTAGTAATATCTGACCGAAAAAGATTTTTTTTTCAATCGGGTTTTTAGTCCCACGGTTATTGTTGTAAACGGAAACGTGAACTTACGCCTTCTAGGGGCATACTTGTGCGTTAAGAAAATTTTGAAATTATATGAAAAACATTTCGTACCAGAAACGCTTTCCAGCAAAGAAAGGTTTTTTCAAATCGGACTCTTAGAAGCAGAGATATCCAGAAAAATATGTACCTACGCTTCCTGGCGGAAAACCTATGCACTATTTCAAGCAGAAAGTATTCTCAAAGGGTCTTCCGAGGTGAGCGGCGTCGATCCACGAAATAATATTTTCAGTCGAGTTTTCAGAAGCTCAGATTTTGCTGCAAATACATCAGAAGCAGAAATAAAGACTTATGCTCGCTCGTGCGAAACCATTTTTAATTAAATTAGAAATTGTATGCAAGAAATTTCCTATCAGGAGCTGTATCCGATGCAGGAAGAATTCTTCAAACGGGAGTTGTAGAAACAGATATCGAGGACAACGCAATTTACCTTTACGGCCCCTAGCGGAAAATCTATGCCTTGCTCGAAAAAGAGACTGTATTTAAAATAGTCTTCGATAAAAATTACATCGAAAGGAATAATTTTTTCAACCGGATATTTAGAAGAAAACACATGAAGTAAAATTTGCTTTGAATTCGATATCATCTGCATTTACTTACATCGAAAAAAAAAAAAAACCAGATTGCAAGGGCTATCATTCTGACATTTCAAGCTTCCCAATGCAAAAATAATTTTTCAAATGGAACTAGTAGTTGCAGAGATGTGGTGCCCATAGACAGACGGACGGACGGCCAAAGTGGCACGATCTTTTTGTACAAAAGGCGTGCTGAAATATCATGTTCTGCCACAATGGCGATAATCTGTGAAACAATGTACACAAAGCACGTCTGTTATAGAACACGATAACCACAAAAACTAACTTCATAGTCTTTTTATGAAAGAACGCATTACAACAAGTTAATTGCTCTTTCGCTGTACAGGTACATTACGCTATCTGCGCGTTGCCCGTATGTTGTAGTCCGATGCAATTCCATGCGAAGGGCAGTGTGGTACGGAGGAATTGGATGGCGTTCTTCAACAAATTTGCACAACATTTGTACTCTTGTTACGTCATTAGAATTCTTGATCTTCTGTTTCTGACTCCTTTTCCATAAATCAACGCTTTTTTTTTTTTCTGAAGAATTTCTTCATTGTGTGTTACTTATAAAATTAGCATTTTTAAAGAATAGTATAACTATACTAGTAATCCGCATTTATTGGCGTAGAATATAAATCAGTTTTTGACAAACCCCAATAAATTTGGATTACGAGTATAGTTATACTGTTTTCTACATAGTTAGTGTATACACTGTGACGTGCCTGCCCCGCAGGACGCACACGACATAAAAGCAGATAGCAGAGAGACGAACGTCTGTGTAGCTCAGTTGGTAGAGCGACTTGTTCCGGAATAAGTGGACTTGGGTTCGATCCCCGGCGTGGACAAAAATGACGGAGAAATTTACTTCGTTATAACACCTATGAGCCATTACATTATGACCACCTGTCTAACCACTTTAGCCCGCAAAACAGCTGCCAATCGGTGAGGCATCGATTTGATGAGGTGTGATAGGTATCCTGGGGTATCTGGTACCATAATGTCAACAGCAGGTCCTCCAGTTCCCGTACATTTCGGGGTGGTGGTGATTTAGCGTGAGTCCGCTTTTCCAAGTCTAACCACAAATGTTCCATTGGGTTCATGTCAGGTGAATTTGGAGACCAGGGCATTAACAGAATGTCACCAGCATGTTCCTCGAACCATTCCCAGACGATTCCGGCAGTGTGGAACGGCGCATTATCCTATTGGTAATGGCCATCACCAGCAGGGAACACAGTTGCCATGAATGGGCGAACTTGGTCCGCAACGATGTTTAGATACCTGGCAGCTGTCAGGGATTGTGCTATTGGGATAATGGGGCCAAAAGTGTCCCAAGAAAACATCGCCCACAGCATAACACCGCTGCCGGCCTGTTTCCGCCCAGCAGGGCATCCAGGTGCTATAGCCTCCGTTGGTAATCGGAGTATCTGCTCTCAGCCGTCTACGTGATGCACCAGGAATCTTGATTCGTTCGACCAGCCCACTTTCTTCCAATCATCCACGATCCGATATCGATCATCTTGGGCCCATTTCATGCTCTATTGGCTATGACGTGCAGTGAGCATGCTGACCCGGCTGGGTCTTCGGCTACGAAGGTCCATGTGTAGAAGGCTGCGATGAACTGTGTGCTGTGACACATTGCCCTGATCACCATTGTTGTAGCTGCGGGTGATTTGTCGCACTGTGGCCCTGCGGTCGCCGTGAACAATGCGCGACAGTCTCTTCTGCCCTCTGGCATCAATGAGTTGCGGACGACACACGGCCAGACGACGGTTCGTCGTCTGGCCATCTGTGCACCACTTTTGATACGTACTCACTGCACCGGCACGTGAACAATCCATAAGCCGCGCCGTTTCCGAGATCGAAGTTCCGCGGTGTCGTGCCATGACAATTTGTCCTTTATCAAACTCCGATAAATCGGCAGCTTTTCTCATTCTGACTCCGAACACTCTACTAACCGAAAGCCGGTTCTCGGGTTGATATAATATACTGCTCTGTGAACTTCATCTGCGCCACCGTTTGGTCTCAGGCGAGTTCATTTCTCTACGCTGGGGGTGGTCATAATGTAATGGTTCATCGGTGCAGTTCCTCGTTATTAATTAGCACTTTTTTCGTGTAAGTGATGATTCAATTACATTTACTTCTTTGGAAATCAGGGAGTTTATTCTTGCAATGTTTCGTTTAATTTTATTCATTTGTTTTCCATTTTTCTTTTTGCTTTCTTCTTATTTTTTTTGAAATTAATGAACTTTCTGTTAACCAAAATTATTTTTTGTTCTTCTGAAAAAAAAATCTTGTGTAAACTTTTCTTCTTAAATTTGCCTTCTTTTTTTTTTTTTTTTTCTTGTATCATATAGCGAAACATATTTTCCCAAAGAAAGTGAGGTTTGGAAACATATCTGTTTTTCTTAACTTACTTTATAAAAAATGAAAGAAATATTCACGCATCAAAGGCCAAGCATAAGTCCTCGAAAAATAATTTCTTTCCAAAACGAATGCTGGAGGCGTAATTTTTAAAAGAAAGAGCGAAAACAATATTCATCCCCACAATTCATTCATATGCTTTGTCTCATGTATAGGTTACGTGAAAAAAGGAAAAGAAAATTATCTCTGATGTCTTTTGATCTATTTTGAATGATTATGCGTTTTCCATGTTTTCTTTTTCTCACATCTGCTACGTTGTTGCCAGATGGCAGAAAGTTGATTTCTGTAAACGAGTAATGATCCTACGTATTTCACCTCTAATGACATTGCCGGAACCGGATCATGACTGTATTGCGATGTAGAAATGTCTCTATTTCGGAGAATACATTGCCCACGGAGTAATTCCTCTGGACTTTTATGAATTTTAAAGCATCTAGTACATCCTCTCCCTAATGCATCCATACCCTAATCTTCGGAACCGATTCTCTCACGAATTCGTGAGCTTAGTCGTACGAATTATTTTAGTATAATTTTAGGATGTAGTTTACAAAATCTGACGACTTCTTGAAAAATTATAGCTAAATTTACTGATCTTTTCATCCATTTCTTTAGAGTTTCTGTTCAGTGATATCCGGACTAGCATTCCATGAACGGTCTTGGAAGCTGACTTATTGCGGCCCACTGTTCGGGGAAAATTACCAAGATACCCCAGTACGCATGGGTGGAACGGAACGACCAAACCAGGCCGAGAATTGCAATCTTGTGGTCAACTCCAAAACGCCGCCGCGGTGGCTCAGTGGTCTAAGCGCTGGCTTTTGACCATTCGTCCGAGATGGATCCAGGTTCGAATCCCGTGAGGTGTGGAAGTTATGTTTGTCTTAAGGAACTGGCTCTCTCCCGTCCCTGGAACCAGTGGGCCTAAATTAGAGACGGACGACTGCTTATAGTCCATCGAGTTGCTCGCGATGGTCGTTAAACCCTAAATCAAAGAGGTAAATAAGAAAAAACGGCTACAAAAAAGCACGTACCAACAGGGGAATACCTCATGAATTCCCTCATGAAAAAACTCTAGTAGATTCTGGATGAAAAAGGACTGTTGAAATATGCATTGTAAAACGAATTTTCAGTCGTGAACAAATTTTAACAGCAATGTAACGATGAAAGAATCTTAAAAACAAGAAAGATGACACCGAATTTTGGGATGTAATAAGCACGTCTTTTAAATCCGTTCTGACGCGAATTAATTTATCAAAGCTATTCAAAGTCAATGGAACCAGTTGGGAAACCAATCAACCGGTTTCTACAATCGCTAAAACATCCAGAAATAGAAACATCTATTTAGTTCCACTAGCAGCTCAAAAGCATGTTACGAAAATTACCAAATGGCGAACAAAAAGTTTCTCACAGTACAAGAAAGGTACCAGAGACAATGAGATTTTCAAATCGAACTGTTAAAAGAAGAAATATAGAAGGAAACATTATATGAATCTACGTCTGCTAGCAGAGAAATTTTGCATAACGGAAAAGTTGAAAATAGGCGAAAATTATTCTTCATGGAAAAAGCTATGCTAAAGAAAAATAACTTTTCAAATACGTCTCCCGGGAGCAGAGATAGCGAAAAAAATGTTTCGACTTTTACGCAGCTAGCGGGAAATCTTTGCGTTATTTAAAGAGGATAATGCTACACATCTCTGTTGTAGCGAATGGCATAGAGTAAAGAAGAAATTTCTCAATAGCGTTTTTAGAAGCGGCGATACAGCTGCAAACTGAAGTACACAAATACCAATTACCGACAGAATTGTGTACTACAAAATTCCTCATATACTAGCCTGAAGTGTTCTACAAGGTAAATGGCATCCGGAGTTGAAAGAATTTTTTAAATCGCACATGTAAAAGAGGTGATATTGAGAAAAACTGATTAAGCATTTGCGCCGCTAGTGGTGAAATTCTGCACTATTTTGGAAAGAAAACACACACACAAAGTTTGCATAGTATCTGACAGAAGAAATAATTTTTTCAATCGGGTTTTTAGTCCGAAGTAATTTCTGGAAACGGAAACGTAAACTTACGCCCTCTGGTGGCAGATTTGTGCGCTAAGGAAATTTTGAAATTATATTACAAACATTTCGCAGCGGAAACGCTCTCCAACAAAGAAATAGTTTTTTCAAATCGGACTATTAGAAGCACAGATATCGCGAAAAATAAGATATAGGTTTACGCCCCTGGCGGAAAAACCATGCATTATTTTAAGAAGAAAGTATTCTGAAAAGGTTTTTCGATGTGAGCGGTGTCCGTCAACGAAATGATTTCTTCAATCGAGTTTCCAAGAGCACAGAGTTTGCTGCAAATACATGAGACGCAGAAATGAACACTTATTCCCCCTGGTGCGAAACCATTCTTTACCAAAAATGAGATATTTATCTGCAGAACATTTCCCATCAACAGTTGTATCCGCTGCAGAAAGAATTTTTCAGATCAGAGTTTTAGAAGCAGAGATATCGGGAAAACACAATTTACCTTTACCCCTCTAGCGGAAAGTTTATACATTATTTGAAAGGTTTGAAATTATATGAGCAATATTTTACACCGAAAACGCTATCTAACAATGAAGGAATTTTTCAAATCCGATTCTTAGATGTAAAGATATTGACAGAAATAAGATGTATATCTACGCCCCTGGCGGAGAAACCATGTGTTAATTTAAGAAGAAAATATTCCGAAAAGGTTTATCGACGTGAGTAGTGTCGGTCCACGAAAGAATTGTTTCAATCGAGATTTTAGAAGCTCAGATTTTGCTGGAAATACATCAGAAGGAGAAATCAACACTTACATTCCGTGGTGGCCAAACCATTTCATATCCAAATTTAGAAACTATATGCGAAATATTTCCCATCTGGAGCTGTATCCGCTGCAGAAATAATTTTTCAAATCGGAGTATATCGGTGAAATGCAATTTAGTTTTACGCCCGCTAGCCAAGAATCTATGAGATATCGGTGAAATGCAATTTAGTTTTACGCCCGCTAGCCAAGAATCTATGAGATATCGGTGAAATGCAATTTAATTTTACGCCCGCTAGCCAAGAATCTATGAGATATCGGTGAAATGCAATTTAGTTTTACGCCCGCTAGCCAAGAATCTATGAGATATCGGTGAAATGCAATTTAGTTTTACGCCCGCTAGCCAAGAATCGATGAGATATCGGTGAAATGCAATTTAGTTTTACGCCCGCTAGCCAAGAATCGATGAGATATCGGTGAAATGCAATTTAGTTTTACGCCCGCTAGCCAAGAATCTATGAGATATCGGTGAAATGCAATTTAGTTTTACGCCCGCTAGCCCAGAATCTATGAGATATCGGTGAAATGCAATTTAATTTTACGCCCGCTAGCCAAGAATCTATGAGATATCGGTGAAATGCAATTTAGTTTTACGCCCGCTAGCCAAGAATCTATGAGATATCGGAGAAATGCAATTTAGTTTTACGCCCGCTAGCCAAGAATCTATGAGATATCGGTGAAATGCAATTTAATTTTACGCCCGCTAGCCAAGAATCTATGAGATATCGGTGAAATGCAATTTAATTTTACGCCCGCTAGCCAAGAATCTATGAGATATCGGTGAAATGCAATTTAGTTTTACGCCCGCTAGCCAAGAATCTATGAGATATCGGTGAAATGCAATTTAGTTTTACGCCCGCTAGCCAAGAATCGATGAGATATCGGTGAAATGCAATTTAGTTTTACGCCCGCTAGCCAAGAATCTATGAGATATCGGTGAAATGCAATTTAGTTTTACGCCCGCTAGCCAAGAATCTATGAGATATCGGTGAAATGCAATTTAGTTTTACGCCCGCTAGCCAAGAATCTATGAGATATCGGTGAAATGCAATTTAGTTTTACGCCCGCTAGCCAAGAATCTATGAGATATCGGTGAAATGCAATTTAGTTTTACGCCCGCTAGCCCAGAATCTATGAGATATCGGTGAAATGCAATTTAATTTTACGCCCGCTAGCCAAGAATCTATGAGATATCGGTGAAATGCAATTTAGTTTTACGCCCGCTAGCCAAGAATCTATGAGATATCGGTGAAATGCAATTTAGTTTTACGCCCGCTAGCCAAGAATCTATGAGATATCGGTGAAATGCAATTTAGTTTTACGCCCGCTAGCTCAAGAATCTATGAGATATCGGTGAAATGCAATTTAATTTTACGCCCGCTAGCCAAGAATCTATGAGATATCGGTGAAATGCAATTTAGTTTTACGCCCGCTAGCCAAGAATCTATGAGATATCGGTGAAATGCAATTTAGTTTTACGCCCGCTAGCCAAGAATCTATGAGATATCGGTGAAATGCAATTTAGTTTTACGCCCGCTAGCCAAGAATCTATGAGATATCGGTGAAATGCAATTTAATTTTACGCCCGCTAGCCAAGAATCTATGAGATATCGGTGAAATGCAATTTAATTTTACGCCCGCTAGCCAAGAATCTATGAGATATCGGTGAAATGCAATTTAGTTTTACGCCCGCTAGCCAAGAATCTATGAGATATCGGTGAAATGCAATTTAATTTTACGCCCGCTAGCCAAGAATCTATGAGATATCGGTGAAATGCAATTTAGTTTTACGCCCGCTAGCCAAGAATCTATGAGATATCGGTGAAATGCAATTTAGTTTTACGCCCGCTAGCCAAGAATCTATGAGATATCGGTGAAATGCAATTTAGTTTTACGCCCGCTAGCCAAGAATCTATGAGATATCGGTGAAATGCAATTTAGTTTTACGCCCGCTAGCCAAGAATCTATGAGATATCGGTGAAATGCAATTTAATTTTACGCCCGCTAGCCAAGAATCTATGAGATATCGGTGAAATGCAATTTAGTTTTACGCCCGCTAGCCAAGAATCTATGAGATATCGGTGAAATGCAATTTAGTTTTACGCCCGCTAGCCAAGAATCTATGAGATATCGGTGAAATGCAATTTAGTTTTACGCCCGCTAGCCAAGAATCTATGAGATATCGGTGAAATGCAATTTAGTTTTACGCCCGCTAGCCAAGAATCTATGAGATATCGGTGAAATGCAATTTAATTTTACGCCCGCTAGCCAAGAATCTATGAGATATCGGTGAAATGCAATTTAGTTTTACGCCCGCTAGCCAAGAATCTATGAGATATCGGTGAAATGCAATTTAGTTTTACGCCCGCTAGCCAAGAATCTATGAGATATCGGTGAAATGCAATTTAGTTTTACGCCCGCTAGCCAAGAATCTATGAGATATCGGTGAAATGCAATTTAATTTTACGCCCGCTAGCCAAGAATCTATGAGATATCGGTGAAATGCAATTTAGTTTTACGCCCGCTAGCCAAGAATCTATGAGATATCGGTGAAATGCAATTTAATTTTACGCCCGCTAGCCAAGAATCTATGAGATATCGGTGAAATGCAATTTAGTTTTACGCCCGCTAGCCAAGAATCTATGAGATATCGGTGAAATGCAATTTAGTTTTACGCCCGCTAGCCAAGAATCTATGAGATATCGGTGAAATGCAATTTAGTTTTACGCCCGCTAGCCCAGAATCTATGAGATATCGGTGAAATGCAATTTAATTTTACGCCCGCTAGCCAAGAATCTATGAGATATCGGTGAAATGCAATTTAGTTTTACGCCCGCTAGCCAAGAATCTATGAGATATCGGTGAAATGCAATTTAGTTTTACGCCCGCTAGCCAAGAATCTATGAGATATCGGTGAAATGCAATTTAGTTTTACGCCCGCTAGCCCAGAATCTATGAGATATCGGTGAAATGCAATTTAATTTTACGCCCGCTAGCCAAGAATCTATGAGATATCGGTGAAATGCAATTTAGTTTTACGCCCGCTAGCCAAGAATCTATGAGATATCGGTGAAATGCAATTTAGTTTTACGCCCGCTAGCCAAGAATCTATGAGATATCGGTGAAATGCAATTTAGTTTTACGCCCGCTAGCCAAGAATCTATGAGATATCGGTGAAATGCAATTTAATTTTACGCCCGCTAGCCAAGAATCTATGAGATATCGGTGAAATGCAATTTAGTTTTACGCCCGCTAGCCAAGAATCTATGAGATATCGGTGAAATGCAATTTAGTTTTACGCCCGCTAGCCAAGAATCTATGAGATATCGGTGAAATGCAATTTAGTTTTACGCCCGCTAGCCAAGAATCTATGAGATATCGGTGAAATGCAATTTAGTTTTACGCCCGCTAGCCAAGAATCTATGAGATATCGGTGAAATGCAATTTAGTTTTACGCCCGCTAGCCAAGAATCTATGAGATATCGGTGAAATGCAATTTAATTTTACGCCCGCTAGCCAAGAATCTATGAGATATCGGTGAAATGCAATTTAGTTTTACGCCCGCTAGCCAAGAATCTATGAGATATCGGTGAAATGCAATTTAGTTTTACGCCCGCTAGCCAAGAATCTATGAGATATCGGTGAAATGCAATTTAGTTTTACGCCCGCTAGCCCAGAATCTATGAGATATCGGTGAAATGCAATTTAATTTTACGCCCGCTAGCCAAGAATCTATGAGATATCGGTGAAATTCAATTTAGTTTTACGCCCGCTAGCCAAGAATCTATGAGATATCGGTGAAATGCAATTTAATTTTACGCCCGCTAGCCAAGAATCTGTGAGATATCGGTGAAATGATATCGGTGGAGATATCGGTGAAATGCAATTTAGTGAGAATTATGAGATATCGGTGAAATGCATACGCCCGCTAGCCCAGAATCTATGAGATATCGGTGAAATGCAATTTAATTTTACGCCCGCTAGCCAAGAATCTATGAGATATCGGTGAAATGCAATTAGTTTTACGCCCGCTAGCCAGAATATGAGATATCGGTGATCGCCCGCTAGCCCAGAATCTATGAGATATCGGTGAAATTCAATTTTTCAATTTAGTTTTACGCCCGCTAGCCCAGAATCTATGAGATATCGGTGAAATGTAATTTAATTTTACGCCCGCTAGCCAAGAATCTATGAGATATCGGTGAAATGCAATTTAGTTTTACGCCCGCTAGCCAAGAATCTATGCGTAACTTGAAAAAGTGACTATATCTAAAATAATCTTCGACATGAATGGAATCGAAAGGTGAAAGAATTTTTTGAGTTGGATGTTTAGAAGCAAATATATTGCATAAAGTTTATTTTGAATTCAATACCATCTGTATTTATGCCCTGTAGCGGCGAAATTGTGCATCGCAAAACATAAGAAAACGAAATGAAGGATCATCATTCGCACATTTTAAGCTTCCTAACTTAATAATGCAAAAATAATTTTTCAAATCGGACTATTAGTTGTAGAGATGTGGCGTCTACAGACGGACGGACAAACCGGTAACGTAAGCACGATGTTTTTTTTTACAAAAGACCTGCTAATCAGTACATGGTTGAATGTAGCCTCAAATCACATTCAAAAAGGAGTGTTGTACCAGATAATTACTTTCCTTCAAAAAACAAAAAAAGTTTTGACAAAGAAAAGAAAAAACACTGATCTCTTTCTTGAAGATCCCATTTCCAACTAAATCACCATGAAGGTCATTCTGAAAACTGAAATGTGCGCATACCCAGGTGACGTCGACAAATAAGTGAGAGACCACCCTGAAAAAAAAATTTCCCCAGCCTGCCGACCACCCAGTTGAAGAAGTTTCCATTTTTCAATTTTTTTAACTTTAAAATACAATTTGGACTTTGCCAAGTAACAATGAGCCTCGTGTTTTTTGTCGTGTAGCCCTATGTATTTTCCGCAAGCAAGTACATTATTTACTTCTCCGTAGATAGAATATTAAAATAGCATCCATGAATATTCAATTGTTCTCTACTCTTCCAATTCTTTAGTTTAAGCTTTCTTTTTCATATTAGTAAGGCTAGGAGAAAATGAAGATGGTGTATAGGAATTCGCTGAAGGTCATGACTAACTGCTCTGCTGTTCCTTTGTGCTGCTAACAAGGGAAGCCTCAGCTATCACTCTCCAAAGTGGAAGAAACGTGGCCACTAAGGGCAAAAACCAATGGGTGTATTTCCGTTTTGGCCCAAATGAACTGACAAAGGTGAACAAGTGGTCTGAAAATGGCCTTAGAGCACAAGTGGAGAAAATCATCGAACGTATCAATGAACAATCAATGGCAGTCAGAAAAATTTAACAACATGTTGCCATATCCGTGGAAAAAAATTGGATACTGTGAAAGTGATGACGATTCTTTTGATAATGTTCAACGTATTTGTTTTTCAGATATCAATGACAATTTTCAGTTCTGTGATAACGTTGGGATCTTGCGTTGTTCTCATTGTTCCAAATTACTTTGCTTCGGTCATATGTTCAATGCCACAAATGTTCATTTATGCCAGTATTAAAAGTTTGTGTTGCTTTTTGTATAACTTCAGCTTATTTTGAACCATGGGGACATAGCTGATATTTGTGGTTACGTATCACGCACCTCAACACATGTTAGATGATTTTTCCCACTTGTGCACTAAGGCCATTTTCACACCACTCGTTCACCTTTGTCGGTTCATTTGGGCCAAAACGGAAGCACAACCATTGGTTTTTTGCCCTTAGTATTATCTCCTGGCCACGTTTCTTTAATTTTGGAGAGTGGCAGTTGAAAGGCTTCCCTTGTAAGAAGGAGATTCCAAAACTGGGGTCTAAAGCTATACCAGCACTGTTTCATGGAATGTATGAGCAGGACGTAGATGACGACTGCTTTATAAGAGACGACTGCAAGACAAAGTCACTAGTTTGAAGGAAGGCAGTTAATGAGGTATTGTGTCTTCGTATCTTTACTTCCTTTCAACCCTAATCCAGGAAATCATTTCCTTTCAGACCCTTCTCCTAGACAAATTTTCTTTTAATCAGTACGTGCTGCTGCTGCAGTACGTTCAATTCAATTCAATTCAATTTATTTAGTTGTTACATGAAAACCAAAAATACAATGTAACATAACAACAGTGTAAGTAATTGTAACAGCAAGGGAGATCTGGGAAAAGACCACAAAAGTCCTGACAAGGCCCTAATCTCCCCATATAAATGTAGGCAAGTCTGAGTTACACCTCAAAGCATGGCGCATAACATTCAAAGGTATTACTAGAAATTTGTATTAGTAAAATTATTTGCGATCCCCCCTTTTCTCCACCCTCCTTCCAACTTTTCCTACTACTCCCTTCCAACCCAACTTTCCCTACACTTTGCCCTCCTGTTCCCATTTTTCTAATGTATCCTTTTGACCTTTTAGTCCTTTCTCCCCCCCCTTCTTTTTTTTTACGTTTTCCGTTTCATTTCTCCTTATTCCTTTTTTATATTCTTGGTAGTTCCAGAATGTAATTTTTTTTTAAATAGATTGATATTATTTATTATTTTAAGATCACGAGGTAGAGAATTCCAAAATTGAGGGCCTGTATAACTTAGAGACTGTTTAATATATTGAGTCCAGGGAAAAATTGGTCTCAGTTGAGATCCACCTCTAGTATCATAGGCATGGGTAGATAATGAAATTTTAATTAATGTATGATCTGCATAATTTTTTATTCTCCTGTACATGGAGTTTCCCAAATTATAATTATATAATTGTTTTAATGTTAATATGTAATATTTATTTGGGTCAACGCGTATATACACTGGCGGAAAGTGAAAAAAGAACACCAAGAAGGAGACGTCTGATACCAACGAAATTTATACAGCATAATAACAGAATACAATGGATAACGTGATCAAAACATTATGGCAAAATACAGCTGTATTTGCTGGTAAACTGAAAAATACCATTTCCAAGTAACATGGTTAGTACGAGGTTGAACCGCCATGAACTGCGTCACACTGTGCAATTCTGGCATGGAGTCTGTCGTACAGATGTTGGATGTAAGTTTGGGGTATTGAGTTCCAAGCATCCTCAACCTGGACGCGTAAATCGGGGATGGTCGTGGCTGGCCGTGGAGACCAGCTAAGTCGTTGTCCCATAAAATCCCACACGTGCACAATGGGGGACAAATCCGGTGAACGTTCAGGCCATGGAAGTTGTCTCACACCCTGAAGTGCATGTTGCGTTGCACGTGCCGTGTGTGGGCGTGCTTAATCTTGCTGGAAAACACCACGATGGACCGACCTTACAAATGGCACAACAACGGGCTGAATGGTGTTGTTGATGTAGGAGATGCTGTTTAACGTACCCGGTACAAACACTAGTTGTGTACGGGAGCGATAGCTGATCGCTCCCCACACCAGGAGACCAATTGTAGGCACTGTGTGTCGCTGGCGGATGCAAGAAGTGTGGAGACGCTCCCCTGTGCGTCTGCGAACACGCATACGGCCATCGGAGGCTCCCAAGCAGAATCTGCTTTCATCGATGAACACGACAGATCGCCATTGCGTTCTCCAGTGCAGACGTTGGCGACACCACTGCAGCCGTTCCTGACGGTGGGCTGGAGTCAGAGGTACACATGCCAGAGGCACACGTGCACGTAGTACTGCATCCAGTAGACGGTTGCGAATTTTTCGCACAGTCACCTCAGGTGCAACGGCAGCTCGGATTTGCGTCGCAGTGGATGTTCTGCTTGACAACGCCGCTCTTCTTATGCGTCGATCGGTCCGCTCATCAGTCCGTCTGTGACTCCCGGTTCCACGTCTTCTCGTGTGGGAATGTTCCTCGGACCATCTACGCCACCATCGTACCACCACCGTACCACCACCGATACTTCCCGTCCAATTCGCTCCGCAATACGACGATACGGCCACCCGGCCTCGCGGAGTCCGACTAGACGACCTCGCTCAAAGTCCGATAACTGCTGAAATCGTACACGTCTTTTATGTCCAGGAATTGCAGCTTTTTCAGGGTCTTCGCACGTGTCCGTACGCCGACGGCTGATTACATTCACTTCGCCGTACTCCTTAAATGCCACCGACGACAATTTGCATATTATGCCGTGCTGTGGCGTAAGCGCTCACCGGTTGGTCCCGAAATTAACATCACACCTACGTAAACTCGACCCCATTAACATATGTAAATTTCATGATCGTCAGCCAATTCCTTCTTAGTGTTCTTTTTTCACTTTCCGCCAGTGTATATAGGTGAATTCATTAGTGAAAAGTGATTCATATCAGAGATATGTTTTTATTTCTAAAAGTCTAATTTTGTAATGTCTGAAGTTTCCTAAAATTAGATTTAGTTGTTTGTCCCCAAGATAGAACGCAATAATTTAAATGTGATTGTACCAGAGAATAATTAGAACCTTTAGCATTGAAACTGATAAATTATTAAGAACACGACAAACACAACATCCATGCCTCACCGGGATTATGTAATAGTAGAGAAATAGTTCAGCCTGATGAAACAACATTTTTTTTAGATCATCTAATAGCAGAGAAATAGTTTGAAAAAGATATGGTCATTTGCATCCCAACGAGAAAATTTAATTAAGGCAGCGGAAAATTCACACAAAAATTTCTTCTCCACCTATTCTCATGTGGGTATAAAAAGAGTGTCTGTATAGAACATTTGATCTACAGCTTTATCATTTTGCGCAGGGAAAATAAACTTTTAAAGTCTGTATACAAAATCTTTGAAATCAAATATATGACAGCCAGTTTATATACGAGGCTTTCAGGTAGACAGTGATTTTAGGAAATAATTTTATTTTAATAATTTTAAAGCTTCGCTTTAAGTTTCCCAAGAAAAGGTGTTATTTTTATCAAACAGAAGCTCTTGTGTAAATTAAAATTAAAATTTCTTTGTACTAGTTGGAAGAAACATTTTTTATGAAGAAAAGCAAGAAAGAAAAAAACCTTGTTTGTTGTAGTTGTGCGAAAATATTTATAGTGTATAATTTTGCAAAGACCATAAAATGTGGATTAGGTATAGCCCTTATTTCCTACTGAAACGGCCTTGACACCTATTTACCACCTTACGTAAGGCTCGATCAGTCATAGAATCCGGCAGGTGTCATCATACATGAGTTGGTTTATTTGCTTTCTAGTAGAAGTTCGTTAGTTGCTATTTTTCCAAATATATCTGAGAAAATAACAAATAAGTATAAAGTGAGATCAGCTTCTAATAATATGCCGTCTCTTTCCTTAAACTAACTACGGAATTTAATAGCTCCTCCAACAGCAATAGTTCCGGCTTTCACGCTTTTCGTTCCGTCAGCGAATGAAGAAACTTAAGCTTATTCTTTCTCTGCGGTGTTGTTTGCTCTTAGCAACACGAACTTCTATCCACTCTTTAAGGTGCGAATACCTCTCCCTCAACACTCCGATACTGAACGACAAAGAGCACTCGCTAGCTGAGTGATCACTGAATTATGTGTATTACTACATTCAGATGCTTGTATACTTTTCCCTTTCTCACACGCTCTCCATCCCCTGACATGAGAGCCCGCGCCTATTCTACCGTGATACTGAGCCCATTTTTGTTGGCTGGTATACACCAGTTATCTAGTTATCTGAAAATTTTCCATTCCCCTGACGTTGCGCAAAATGGCGCGAACAAAGATACCTTCGGTTCAAAAGGTAAAAATTAAGATATAGATGCAAATTTACATAATTAATACGAACGGGGTCTGAGAATCCTACACCTACATTTTATTCTTGTAGAAGACACTGCTGTTACACGAGTATTTAGACGAGTTACAGCATCACACGTTCAGAGAATTTTCTGAAAAAAAAAAAAAGTGTCCAGAACAGACATTAATGCCACGGCGTAATGTGCTTGTTCTGAGTGCCTGCTGCATTGATGTGGTTCGATAAAGCACATAATTTACTGTACTGTGGCTTAGAAGGATGAACAAAGATTTCCTGACAACATCGAACATTTCCCTACGTCATGTAACGCTGCGAAGGTCAAAACCAACCTTTTTAAGCTGCAGCATGTCTGTCTGCAAGAAAAAAATCATTTATATCCGTTTCAGAAATTCTTTAAGACAAATGGACAGGTTTAAGAACACCTCTTGCAACCCTTACATTTAAAATCGCTTAAAATGCGCTGCAAACACTAACAGATGCCACTTAATGGAGAGAGGAGGGGGAAAAATTGCTCTTATCGAAGCTTTTCACTCGGGAGAGAGAAGATTGGGTGAGGATGGTTTGCACTGCAACAGCTTAGTTAAACGCGTTTGGCAACAGTGTGCTAATCACTTGGTTTCAAAGCGCGTGTCCTGTAATCACTTGGCGTTTGCGTTTTTTTTTATTTTTCTCCCGATGAAAACAGAAGTCTTCTATTCTCTTTTTTTCCCCTCCCTTTGGTTCTTTTGTTCGCCTTTGCACGCAACATTCACGTAAAAAAAGTAATTCCTTCCCAAAAGAAACGAAAACACTGCCTTCGATGACTTTCTTTTTTCCTTTTCCGTTTTGGACATTTATTTTTCAGCTCTGCGTCTAGTTTTTCTTTTCATTTTTTTGTTTTGTTTTTATTTGTCCTTGGACTTAGTCGCAGGTCAATGGTAGTTTGATTTATAAGTACTCATCCAGTGAGCCGTGGTATGCTCTAGAACTGTCGCTTCAACAATGTAGGCTTCAGTTGTCTTAATTATTCTTGCTTGGTTGAAATTCACAGTCCCGCCTGTTCAGTTTTTCCACAGGCCTTCAGAGTCTTGCGTCCTGATCAAAGAGCCCGGTGTATTGAAGAAGGTACAAAATATGGGATATCTGCAGAACCCAAACAATACAATGATGGCATTTGTCGCCCAGGGTTAGACAAATTCACAAATCCATTAAATTACTCATTCACGATATTTACTTTTGAAAAAGTTGCATTCAAGATACAATTATGCCGCGGTCTTCTGAGTTAATTGCGGTATACGGTGATACACAGCATTACCTCTACTTTTCCTCAAATAATTAGAACATAAATTCAGCTCTTTACCAAAAAATAGAGATTACTCTCACTTTTTGGAAAAATGAAATTGATTAAGGAATAACAGAAAGCTATTCATTGAAACTCTTATCCTGAAACTGCGTTTGTGATAGTTATACATTTTTTACAATATTTTATATTTATACACTGGCGTACAAAAATTAAGGACGAGATGGTTTTTCGAATGTAACATCGTACAGAAGTGCTCCACATCGACTCAAAGTATACCATAAGATGCCGAAGATGCAAGATTATGGGACAAGTGAGCAAAACCGTCCAAACAAGGAATCCAAAGGATACAAAGGCACTTAAAAGGTAGCTTCGAGCACCACTGGACAGAAGACAGAAACGTTTAAGTGACAGGCGGCTGCCAAGAAAAACCCAGAAAAATCCAGTCTTTACTAGGGGATATGATCACCCCTGACTGCGTTGCATGATTTAAAACGTCTGTCCATGCTGAGGACGAGGTTGTCAAGGAGCTTTGAGGCATCGCGACCCATTCCTCTTGTAGCGCCAATCGCAGCTGCGGAATCGCTGCTGGCGGCTGGTGACGTGCTGCCAATCGTCTCCCGAGAAGGTTCCGCACGTGTTCGATTGGATTTAGGTCCGGGGACCTTACGGGCCAATCCATGCGTTGAATATCTTCACTCTCCAACAGTTCTGCGACAGCCACTGTACGATGAGGTGTAGCGTTGTCGTCCACGAAGAGGAACTCAGGACCCACAGCACCTCTAAACAGACGCACGTGAGGCAGAAGATTCTCGGTACAATAGCGGACACCAGTACCTAAACCTCCTTGGAAGATGTGGAGGTCAGTACATCTACCAAGCCACCTCTAAACCGGTCCCTTTCGATGATGTTGGAGGTGTGATTGCGTGTTCCCTGCTTTCTCCAGATGTGTATACAACCAGAATCGCTCGTCGGAATAAATCGGCTCTCATCCGTAAAGAGAACTCGACCCCATTGCTGATGTGTCCAGTTCTTGTGTTCCTGGCACCACAGAAACCGCCGTCTCCGATGAGCAGGCGTTAATGGCACACACCGTACTGGTCGTCGTGCAAATAGACCACCTTTGTGCAGCCTCCTGGCCACGGTAAAACGCGATAACGGACGTCCAGTTGTCTGTTGCACGTGCCTTGCGATTTCTCCCGCTGTCTGCCGTCTGTCTCTTCTCGCCTGTAGGACAATATACCGGTTGTCCGCCGCCGTGGTTGCTCGTGGACGACCACTGCTAAACTCTCAGACAGCTGTTCCTGTCCTTTGAAATGCTCTCCAAGCTCGTGAAACGATGCTGTGAGCGATCCCGAACTCTTCGGCCACACTAGTCACACTTCGACCTTCTTCCAACTTCCCAATGACGCGACCTCGGGTAAAGTGATCTAGATGTCGTCTACTGGATTACCTATTGGCCATATCACACAGTGGCAGCAACTTGACGTCGTTCAAACCGATGTACACGTGCAATAGCTTTAACCGAATTGCTGAGCGTATACCGCCCGTGTGCTTTATACCCTTCCGACCCCCCCTGCGTCATGCTGCATATATGCGCATGCCCTACCGTGTACCGGACCCTAGTCTATCTCCTGAGGGTCTTTCGGTCCGTTTTGCCTGCTTGTTCCGCTGTTATGCTAATTTCTCCTCTTCGTCCTTAATTTTTGCACACCAGTGTATATTCCGTGAAATTCTTATGACAAAATGGCGTTTCTGACAGATTTGTGTTACACATTTTTAGAACTGATTATTTATTCATTAGAATTTTTATTCCCAAACGGTGTCAGTAACAATTTTTCTGTCACAGAAATTGCTTTGGTCATTTGTCAAAAATTAGGTCAAAACGAACTCACGTGTTGTGAAAACACGCATTTGTCCGTACGGCGCATTTATCCCCCTCACACCGGAGTAGGTTATTCTCCCAACTTAGCTACACGGACGGAATGTAGCGTTGCAGATTAGTCGTCTAGAGACGTGATTCACCTCTGTAGTACGTCATATCATCACCCTCTTAATCTTAATTAAATTTATTTTTTCTTGAAGCGAAGAACGCCTTTTTCATTAATTCTAGACGATGTGTGGAAAAATCATCACACATTTTTCAAAGAACCCAAAGGACAGTGCATCCATTTTTACGTTTGGGCGCCAATGTGAAAAACACAAGTTTGTCCGCACCCCCTCACTCCGGAGTAAGTTGGTCTCCCAACTAAACTACACGGACGGAATGTATCGTTGAAGATTTGTCGTCTTGACACGAGCTTTACCTCTGTAGTACGTCACAGTGTGTATGAAAAATTCTGAATGAGTCTTTGCAATTTGGGACAGTCTCTCCAGTGGATGAGTGTTACGAGGAACTGGCTTCTAACCATTCGCCGCAATGGATTCGGGTTCGAATCTCTGGTGACGCATGGATGGTGTGTTTCTTTTACGTCTCTCCCCTGTAACCTGTGGCCTAAATTAGAGACAGTGACTGCTTATAGCCTTCAGAATTGCTCACAGTGGCCTTTAAACGTTCCCCGCCCCCCCCCCCCCTAAAATTGGCACATTTTTTGAGACTTAATTACAATTCACAAATAGTACGCCAAATACAAAAAAAAAAAAAAAAAAACATGTACCGAGAGATGATCTGTTTGTTTTAACTAAAAAGTATTTTCTATATTCAGAACAGCGACTTAAAAATGGACTCAACGCGGAACGAAAATATCCCAACGTACCGTGTAAATTCTTTTTTTTTTTTTTCTTAACACGATAACTTTTTTGAAGAAAATAATAAATGCACAACCCTCCACCGAAATGCAGAACGCAAAACAAACCAGCGCAGAACGAATGAGTATCGGATAGTGAACGGAACAATATAAAGATGCTTTAGGGATAGGGCTTGGAAAAATTCCGTTCAAGGTTAAACGCTCAAAAAACTTTCTGCGGCAGAGCACAAATGATTAATTATTACCTGTTGATCCCAACAACATTCGGAAAGGTCATGGAGGTTAGACATATCAGCATATTGTTTTCTATGCCTCCATTCACTGTTTTGGAAAATTACCTTCATAGATAGAAGATGTTCAAACCTTATAGTGTATGTTACTCTGTACCCTGGTTAACTGCATGGAATACTGCATGACGCTAACTATAGAGTCTTGAAAAGGAAGCCACTAAAGGGGGTTAATTCCTTTTTTGTTACACTTCTAATTTTACATTCCCAAGAGCATCAATTTACGCTCATGGAGGGACCATTCCGGGAGGGTTACTGCCCTCCCCGCAGCTACAGCTCTGCCAGCTACCCTATAGCCGTGGCATCCAAAGAAGAGATTTTCTGCTCTGGTGTCTTCGGCAGACGAGCTTACATTCATTGTAATAGACCTCGCACCTTTTCGCCAACTTACGTAAGACCAGACAGAGCACAAAGCCATCAAATTCGCAAATTCGGGTTTATTCCTTTTTTTTTTTTTTTTTTTTTTGTAATGCCTCGCTATCGCCCGCTCAGCTGCAGAGAGAACAAAACCCCACTAAAGCGGATTGTCTTTAGCCGGCCGGTAATCGTAAAAGCGTCCCGTTAGATTTGGGAACACGTATATTAAGAAAATTTTAAATTATATGAGAAACATTTCGCCCCGGAAACGCTCTCCAACAAAGAAATAATTTTGCAAATCGGCTTCTTACAAGCAGAGATATCGACAAAAAGAAAATATACATCTACGCCCCTGGCGGAAAGACTATGCGTTACTTTAAGAAAGTATGCTGGAAAAAGTTTTTCGAGGAGTGCGGTATGGGGTCCACGAAAGATTTTTTCAATCGAATTTTCGGAAAAATTAGATTTTCCTGCAAATATATCAAAAGCAAAAATAAACTCTTACGCCTCCTGGTGGCCAGACCATTCTTTATCAAAAATTAGAAAACATATATAAGCGTTTTCCATTACGAGCTGCATCCGATGCAGGAAGAATTTTTCGAATCGGAGTTTTAGAAGCAGAGATATCGTGGAAAACGCAATTTACTTTTACGCCTCTAGCAGAAAATCTACGATTTACTTGAAAATTTTGAAATTATATGAGAAGCATTTCACACCGACAGCACTCTCCAACAGAAAAAAGAATTCTCAAATCGGACTCTTAGAAGTAGAGATATCGACAAAAATAAGATATATACCTATGACCCCTAGCGGGAAAACTATACATTATTTTAAGAAGAAAGCATTCTGAAAAGGTTTTCCGAGGTGAGTGGAATTGGTTCACGAAGGAATTTTTTCAATCGAGATCTTAGATTTTGCTTCAAATACATCATAATCAGAAATAAACACTTACGTCCCATGGTGGCCAAACCATTCTTTAGCAAACATTAGAAGCTACATGCGAAACATTTTTCATCAGGAGAACTAGAGAAGTATCTTTTTCAAATCAGACTTTTAGAAGCAGAAATATTGGGGAAAACGCAATTTACCTTTACTCACCCAAGTGGAAAACCTATGCACTATTTGAAAAAAAGACTGTACCTAAAAGTGTCTTCGATATAAATGGTATCGAAAGGAAAAATATTTTTTTTAATTGGATATTTAGAAGCGAATATATGGAATAAAATGTACTTTGAATTCGATATGATCTGCATTTACGCCCTCTAGCGGTGAAGTTGTGCCACATCGCATGGAAACAGTGCATCCAGGAGGGTATATTAAAAGCAAAGCTCGCACGCAGGCACAATTGTGACAGCGGATTGCGGTTGCATTTACCGATACGGAGTGTGAGGATGCCTCGACGTTGGATTCATGCAGAATACAAGCAGTTGAGCTAGTTTGAGAGAGGAAGAATAATTGCGTTAAGAGAAGCCGGTTGGTTAAGCCGCCGTATCGAAAGGCATTTGGGGCGGAACGACGCAGCAATTGGACGATGTTGGCGCCAATAGGTGAGGAGGGCACACCCCAATGCGATTATGAAAGCCGCATGAACAAAACCGAATTCGTAGCTCTCGATCATCCGTGGCCGTGTTGCGCAGTCCACAGGTACGGAAGTGGTCATCCGGACAGTTGCCAGATGACTTGCGGCAAGGGGAATATATTCGAGGAGGCCACTACGTCACCTACCACTGACCAACGAGCATAGCCGGCACTGGCTGCAGTGGTGTCGGGCCCGATTAACGAGGGATAGTGTCTAGTGGCTTTGTGTTGTCTTCAGTTATGAGTCACGGTTTGCACTTGGCGCCGACGATCAGCGCATATGTGCCTGAAGAAGAACTGGGCAGCGCACGGATACTGCATTTACGGTGTAACGGCACATAGCTGACACACCGATTGGAAGTGTCTGCGGAGTCATTTTCTACGATAGCCGGACACTCTTGGTAGTCATCCGTACCACTCTCACGGCTTAACTGTACGTCGACGACACTCTACGACCTGCTGTGTTGCCATTCCTGTCGCAGCATCAGCGAGCAATTGTTCAACAGGATAATGCCCGGCCAAACACGGCACGGTACGGCTCTGCCAGACCTGCTTCCTTAATGTGGACACCTTTCTATAGCTGTCCCGATATCCCGACCTCTCACTGATAGAACATGTTTGGGGTGTGATGGGACGCCACCTACCCCCATCCAAGAATGTCGGCGAATTGGCCCACAATTTGAACACCGTCTGGCATGCTGTACCTAAGAACAGTATCTGTGAACTGTATACATCTATGCCACACCTGGTAACAACTTGTATCCGAGCCAGAGGTGGCGCTTTGGCTCGGATGCAAGTTGTTATCCAGTGACTTGCTCCACCCGTGTAGCTGTTTTATCCGAAGAAATTGCCCAAATGCTCCGGAATTGGAATCATTTCCCTTCCTAAACATGTGCATTGCACATGTTTAGCAAAGGATTGTTGTTGTTTTTGCAAATAATGTATCTAAAGGTAGTGGAAATGTTTTTAGTATAAATCGAATTGTGTTCTTTTGTAACAAATATTTATAAATTCTGTTGAATATACATTCTTCTCACAATACGTAAAAGCCGCCCCAGTGGCGCAGTGGTCTAAGCGATGGTCTCTGATCATTCGACCAAAAGGGGTCCGGGTTTGAATCCCAGGGAGGCATGGATGCTGTGTTTGTCTTACGGCACTGGCTGTCTCCCTTCCCTGGAACCAGTGACCCTAAATTAGGGACGGGCGACTGCTTATAGCCCATTGAGTTGCTCACTGTGGTCGTTAAAGCTCCAATAAAAAAATACGCGAAGATATGTCAGAATCATCAGTACAGCAATCAGACATCTCTGAATTTCATCACATCAAAAAACTTTCTGATGTGATTAATGTTACGTGAAGAACAGTAAATACAGGCAATTCAGAGACCAATTCTGATTGCTGTATTAACTATTCCCAAATATTTACACTTTTTGTATCGTTGCTTCTTACTAATGCCGGCGAAAATACAAATTAATAAAAATGTGATTTTTGTTTAAGCTCTTTGGGCCATAAACATAGTCGTCTATCCTTAATGTAGGGCCACTGGTTTCAGAGAAGGCAGAGAGCCGGCGCCATTAGAAAAACACACTACCCATGCCTCATCCGGACTCAACTCGGTTAAGTTATCTGGTGCCAACGCCTCAAACCGCTTGGCCACCGGAACAGCTTTAATTTGCTTGAGGAACCTTCCCACATCTTTTTTAAAGTGAAGAGGAAATTTTCACATTAATTGCTCAAAAAATCCTGAATTAGTCTGACAATTTTTTTTTATTGAAAGTTTAACGACCACCGTGAGCAACTCAATGGGCTATAGGAAGTCACCCGTCCCTAACTTAGGGACATTGGCTCCAGGGATGGGACAGAACCAGTGCCGTAAGACAAACACAACATCCATGCCTCACCAAGATTCGAACCCAGACCATTCTCTGACGAATCGTCATAAACCAAAGCTTAGACCACTGCTGCGTCACCGGGACGGCCTTTAGTGGTTTAACGACCACTGTCAGCAACTCAGCGGGCTAGTCGCCCTTCCCTAATTTTGGGCCACTGGTTCCAGGGAAGGGAGAGAGAGCCAGTGCCTTAAAACAAACACAAGATCAATGCCTCATCGGGATTCGAATCCGAACCCGTCTCAGACGAATGGTTAGAAGCCAGCTCTTAGACCACTGCGCCACCGGGTAGCTTCGCCTGTGGATCGCCCGGCACTTGCTTATAACCCAACGAGTTGGCTTAGTGGTCTGAGCGCTGGCCCGGTACGCATGGATGTTGTGTTTGTCTTACAGCACTAGCTCTCTCCTTCCCTGGAGCCAGTGACCCTAAATTTGGGACTGGCACTTGCTTATAACCCAACAAGTTGCTCACGGTGGTCGTTAAACTAAACAGAAAAAAATGTTACCGTGACTTACTTCGTCATTCGCTCGAACTTTTTAAGTCGTCTGAATAGAGCTGTTAAATGGTGGCATATCCACATGATTATTATTTTTTTGATTGGAGGTTTAACGACCACCGTGAGCAACTCAATGGGCTGGCTATATGTGGCTTAGCTATATGAATGGTATGGCATGAGCATGCCGCCCCGGTGGCGCAGTGGTCTAAGGCGTTGGCCTCTGATCATTCGTCCGAAAGGGGTCCGGGTTCAAATCCCGGTGAGGCATGGATGTTGTGTTTGTCTTACGGCACTGTCTCTCTCCCTTCCCTGGAACCAGTGACCCTAAATTAGGGATGGGCGACTGCTTATAGCCCATTGAGTTGCTCACGGTGGTCGTTAAACCTCCAATCAAAAAAAAAAAAAAAAATGGCATGAGCATAGAAGTGGATTGCCATGTTACATTTTAGGAAAGTCGTTGAATTTAGCCGTAGAGATATTGTTCAATTCTTCAAGTTAGTATGTATTGATATAACCTATTTTTTATAAAGTTACAAAGAAATTTAGCGTTGTGTTACGACCTGGTTTTGAAGCACCTGAGGTAAGCACAAAGGACTAAAAATTAGTCAACCCTCTCAGAACTTACCTAATAACGGATGACGGTGCCTCTTGCCTTGATAACGACATGAATCTGGTGTGGTAGAGACTCCACGAGATTGTGGATGTATTGAACATCGATTTGCAGTCACTCGTACGTCAATTGGTCCCGAAGCTCTGCCAGAGTACGTGGGTACCTATTCTAGCGTTCTACCTTCTGTTTCAAATGATTCCACACATTTTCAATACGATCTAAATCTGGGGATTTGGCAGGCCAGTTGAGGTAAGACAGTGTTGCTGATTATTCGTCGTGCCACTCAGACACAGTTTTAGCTCTGTGCACACGGCAATTGTCGTCTTGGAAGACAGGAGTGGCAGTGTGATGCTGCTCCTGGAGATGTAGGGTAATGCGCAACATTCGCTATTCAGAATGGGGAAGTATGCATACTGGTTCGAATTAATCGTCACTGCAACGAGAGGGCCCATTTCGTGGTACGAAAAACATCCCCAAAATCGCAGAGCCGCCTCCAGCTTGCACAACACCTTCGACACAATCAGAATTAAAGGCTTCATTGGGCCTGCGATGTACTCGTTGCCTCCCATCAGTGGAGTACAAACAAAAACGAGACTCGTCAGACCAAATTACTCGTTTCCAATCCTCCACAGTAAAGTTTTGGTACTTCTGCGTCCATTGATAACGTGTGACTTTGTGACTTGCTGTTAAAGAGGCCACCGCGGTACTCTTCTCCAGATGTCCATCGCATGCAGTTCTCGTTGCAATGTCCTTTCGGAAATTGGTTGGAGTGGACATTCATCGACTGTTTGGTAGCAATTGTTGCCTGGTTTGAAACCGATTTGCAGTTACTAGGCGTGAAATATGGCGGCGGTCCCAGTTGGTGAGAATCGTTTTCCATCCACAGTTACGTTTCCGATTTTCAGGTGACTGCAAACTACACCACTGTTTGTAGACCCGCTGGACAGTAAACTTCGACACACCAACAAATTGGGTGACTTCATTCACTTTGTATCCGTAGGCACGGCCAAACACGACGGCTCATTTTTGTCACTCAGTAACGTCTGTCTTACGACCCATATTACAGACACACATGTTGCTCTTCACCACTGCACGAGACAGAAATGATCCTGAGACAACGTCAGTGCTATTTATCTACTTAACCAAAATATTTTGCTATGCCCGTACCACTCCACATTAAAAGTTATAGACTGATTCTTATGTTTTTGTACCAAGTAACTATTTGGACGATGTGGCCCCAAGTCTTTAACAGGTTTTTTTTTTCTTCATCTCTTAATAAACTAAAAGGGTGTTCCAATAAAAAAATATGTTTGTTCATTTTACTTACAAGAGCAAACCTTACAGTTTAACTCTGCAAACGAAATTCAGCCGCTTACTCTTTGTCGACGCGGAAGCAAGATTGCTACTGTTAAACAGAAAAGCGACCAGGCCCGAAAGTCAGTTTTACGCATGCGTAGTTCAGCACGCATCTGCTTATTTACTACTGTTCTCCGAAGCTTCGTCAAAGCGGTGAATTGACGAGAGTTGCCTCTTCATACCCACGGGGTATTCAATGAGCCCTAGTAAACGGATATGGAAGGCTGTAATGTGTTAGCCAGTTATTCAACCATTATAGTGGCTCATATTTTCATTCAGAAAATCTGGGGACTGGTTACTCATACGTATTTTCTTTCGGAATTTTTCCAGTTATAACAAAAAATCATTTTTTTTCTCATTTTCATAGGAGACTTCTCCCCGGATGCCCGTAATAACCCGACGCCACTGCTCTATATAGAAAATGCCACACGAGGAAGTATTTGTCAGATGGCCATGTGCCAGACGGCCATACAAATTGGTGAGAATGTGTCGACAATTGGGTTATGTAAATGCTGCCGAACCAATCACGTGATAGGTGAGGGAGATAGAAGGGCAAAACGGCTCGGGGCAGCTACAGTTTGTCGTCCTCACCCGGGCTTCTGAACCACTGTATAGGAACGATCTCGATGGCGAAAGCCTGTGTAAGGAAAGACGGTGCCCGTGTGACGTCATATGGGATCCTACGTTCACACGGGGATCTTTATCAGCGGCTTCATCATAAGACTGCATACCGCTGGTTGTTCTCTAATCGGCATCGCGGCAGAATCGCATCGGGATGCAACAATTGTCTGCCAAATGTGGCGACAATGGTTAGAGGAACGAAACGCGCATCGCTGTCGTGGAAGTGCTGGACGTAGGCGGACGTGGGAACGCCCCGACGGCCGCATTATGCTGACAGCCGCAGCTGCCTCACAAACCACAGTGGACAATATTCAACGAGTGGTACAGGCAGCTATGGGCATCTCCGTATCGACACAGACTGTGAATCGAAGGTTGGCAATGGAAGGTTTGTGCTCTTGCCCGCCATTTTAACGATCGCCACTCACCGCAGCACATCATCGCGCAAGCGTACCGGACATGTATGGCGGGACGAATGGAACCATCAGCGACGAGTCTCACTTCTGTCTCAGCGCCAACGATCGGCGATTGAGAGTCTGGAGACGATGTGATCACTTAACTAACCTTGCCGCCATCCGCGAGCGTCTTACGGCTCTTCAGGCTGGTATCATGATTTGAAGCGCTATCAGTTTCAACACCTGTTGCGCATAGTAAGTACAGTGACAACAAGATGATGCATCGATGCGGTGCTACAGCCCAATTCTTTGCTGTATCACCGAAGTATTCCTGATTCTCGGTTTTAACAAGTATAAACGGTCGCTCACACTCTGTCAACATCAGCAGACAATGCCCACAAGATGTCCAGGTGCTGCCTTGGTACCCGCGTTTTCCAGACTTCTCTCCAATCAGTGAGCGCTCGGAACGTTACTGGCTGACAACTTAACGCTCCTGCAAGAATCCCTCACAATGGCGACAAATTGTGGAGGTAGATCAGCGATACCTAACGACACATCAGATACTTTTCCACTCGATACCACGCCGTGCTGCCGAATGTATTGCCCAGCATGGTGATCATATGACATACTGATTAGGGCCACATTATGCTGTCTCCTCGCCCATACCATTCATGAATCTCCTCAGAAATTATATCACTTTTTTTCCAACAACTTATCTACATGAATGGTAAGTTTCGTCTCATTTCATCTGTGTCGTTTTCTATGTCAAGCAGTGTATATTATTTAAACAAAAGTAAGAGGTCTTAGCACATCCACTGTTCCGAAAAATGCCACATCACCCATTTCCTAGTTCTAATGTGCTCAGGATTGAGTCTCTTTTGCTTCCCCCGTAGACCACGGCTGCAATTGGAGGTGGGCGCTGTTGGATGCCTCCCAGCTGCTTAAAGTTTTGTGGTACGTTGCACCAAAAAATGGTGCTGTACCACTTTCAGAGAAAACATATACCACTGTGTGGTGCAAACAAAACCCAACAACATTGCACACAATGTCGCACATAATGTGGTACAAAGTTACACCATGTTGTTGGGTTTTTTTGTTTTGTTTTTTGTTTTTTGCACCACACTGTGGTGTACCTTCTCTCAGAAAGTGGTACAGCTGGGGTAGCACCAATTTTTGGTGCAACTTACCATAAAATTTTTAACAGTATACTGAAGATGGGGCGCGTGACATCTCACCTGCAATCTCTTTTACTTTCGTAATTACTTGTTACAAAACTCAAAGTTCTTTCATCTGATCATAAGAAAAAATTCAAGGCTTCTGCAAACATCTCAACACAAGATGACAGAGCAGTCAGTTTTCTCCGAATTGTGTATCTGTGCATTTAACACCGAAATTATGTTTTTGAAACATGTATCGTTACTCGTTGCGTCACTTTTTCAGAGAGGATTGCAGCACTGCTGTGGACTTGCATATTTTTCAATCGCCGAAAATAGCCGTGATTTAATTTCAGTTCCACAGAAAGAAGGCTCACAAACCGTAAATTTATTTGTTGAGGAGGGTTTCTTATTTTATTGGTGTATACACAAAAGTGCGGTTTGATTCCTAGATGCGAAATCATAGAAGTCCTTCCGAGAAATTACCACTCGCCAAAATTGTTCGTTGATGCAGTTTCTCCTCAGTTAATTTACATCAAATTGCCATCTCCCAATCATTGGAGATTGTTCTAATTGCAGTGTGCCTGCCGTTTAACGACGGCCGATGTGTCGTGGAAGCGACATCGTTAACATCAGCGTCGCTCGGGTGTTAAACTAGATCCAGATGCCCAGGTCGGTTCTGTTCCAGGATGACTCCCATCTACTGTGATCCTCTTTAAGGAGAGTTTGCCCACGCCTCCGATATCTTAATGACGAACGATCTTTTTATTCAAATGATGTCCTCACAGGCAATGTGATGGTTTCTCACAACATCAAGGCCGAATTCCTATCTGAAACAGACACCTGCATCTTGGCACAGGAATTGAAAGTCTGTGCTTTCGTTCGCCAAACTCAGTTTTGCTCATCATCTTTAGCAAATTGTTTTCCTTTCTTGAAAGAGGAAAAACAGACCAAATGATGCCCCTGAACTCGCCAATGGGTATAATGAGCACGTGCCTTCATAAAAAAAAAGGGGTTAGTGGCAGACTGAGACCATTCTACGATCATATGAAAATTAGAAGAAATCCCCAAGACCAGGGAGACATCGTGTCTACTTCTAAATATCGTGTCCAGTTACAACCATTTGGTCTCCTGCAATTGCTACAAAAAGAAAACTAATGCAAAAAAAAAATTATTTTATCAAGTTATAAAAGTAAAATATATCCAATTAAAACTTATTCTTAAATCAGAAATATAAATTTTTAGTGCGTGGCGGGTGTTTTCACCATACATGAAGTAGTGAAAATGTGGAGAACGGAGTGAGTGTGTGCGTGCGTTTCCCAAAATGAAATAGTTATGAAAAATATGTGCAAGGTAGGTTCATAAAGTTTCCATAAATTCCTTTCAATAGAGAAAGCAGTAACATTATCGTTATTTACACCACATTTCCTCCGAAACAGTTTTCTTGGGTAGCAAGAAACTTTTGCCAAGTTGTTTGAAGCATTCCTGGAATCAATTTTTTGAAACATCTTTTAGTTCCTATACCACGTTGTCGGTGATGTCTTCAGTACTAGTGAATGGTTGTCCTTTTAGGGTAGATTTAAACCGCGGAAGCAAGTAAAAATCCGGATGGTGAAAAGTCAGGAAAATAGGAAAATGCGGAGGATGGTTCAGTGACATCACATTGTGATTTGCGAAGTACTGTTTGATCCTCAAACACAGATCGATGAGCAGGCATATCGTCAAGACGAAAAAACCAAGTGTCTGTTGTCCATTTTTCCTGATGCTTCCTTCGGATTGCATCCCTGAGGCAACGGAGGATATCGACAGGTGCGGACTGGGCCTCCGTGATACCGGTAGAATTCCCGGTGGGCCGTCATATTTTGGGCCGGTTGAACTTATGCCAACTCAAGAAAAAGAAAGTATTTATATACTTGCATTTCAATATTCTCGTAGAAGAAAACTAAGTTATACTAAATCGGCAAAGTTTGTGTACCACTTTGACGGCTTCAGGAAGAAAAAAAGCATACGTATTAAATGTTCTACTGAGCCAAACATTGCTTTTGATTCGCTCTTTCACCTTTCTCAACTTTTAAATTTAATCCTCGTCTGTTTGAGCTGGCACTGTAGATGGCCTAATGGTCATTGTTCGTAACTGGTACGGAGAGGTCTCAGGTTCGAACCCATTAGGGCGCGAACGCTCGAACCACTAAATATGCGTCGTGCGTCGGGTGGGTACATTAAGTCGTCGGACCACGGGTACTGTCCCCCCTCCCCGGTTATAACTAAGGGCGTCTTCCACCCCTTTCTACCTCGTTTCCGTGTGACTTTCCTGTGGGGCACTCTAGCCCAATTCTCCTAGCTTCCAACTTCTAAGGGTTGCTTAAGATCTAGGGGCAGACACTCCTTTCCTAAAATCCTCTACATCTGATTTGATCTTTAATCCGATATCCCTTACCTCAGTCCACTTTTCCCAATTTTATTTGTAGATAAATCAATACAATCTAATCAAATTGCGATCAATAGTCTAGGGTAGAAATTCGAAATTATTTATGTACATTAATGCATTAAGGTTCAGCTACAGTAAATTTTTCGGGTTGCTGTTTTTTTTTTTTTTTTTTTACATGCATACGCTTTTCTTTTTTTCTTTCTTCTTTTTTTTTTTTTTTTTTGAAAGAGATCTGTATCAGATTTAATGCAGTTTGGGCCTTACGTTTGCACGAATTATTCAGCTGCAGTTCTGGAAAGTCTGTTTCAGCTACAGCAAAAATACTTTTTCAATTTGAAAATAATTAAATAAAAATTAATTTTTTTTAAAATTTGCATTAAAATTCTTGCAATTACGGACATTTTCAATTTTTTCGACACATTTTTTCCTAATTATTTTCATTAACGATGGGTAAGTCTTTAAAAATAAATCAGTTTCTGTCTCATTTGGATTTCCATTCTCATTGAAAGCGAAGAAACTGTTATAAATTCTGATTTGAGTTATTGTAATAAAATTCATAAGAATCGGATAAAGTCTTCGACAATTTCTTTCAGAGAACGTGCCTTCTTAATTGCTACTCAGCAACAGAAGTCATGAATGAAATACTGGATTAAACCATATAAAACAAATTTTGAAGATGACAATCCGTTTTTTGGTGTAATTGTAACAATTACACCAATAATAAAAAATTTTGATGGTCATCTTCAAAATTTGTATTATATGGTGTAATCCCGTATTTCATTCATGATTTATCTGCTCCTCCGGGCAATCACGGGATAAGTTTCTTAACCTCCAGATTCGCTAAACATGAATGCCGGTTGCTTCGACTAGCGAATCCTGTGATAGTTATATTCAAATTAATCGGAAGCATGAGACTTGGTCGTTCTGGGTGGTGTAGTGGTTAGCATACCCGGGCGCTATCTGGGAGACGTGGATTCGATTCCTGCTCCAGGACGATGAAAAATTTCAAGTTTTCGGATATTATCTGACTTGCCATCCTTGTCACAATTACACAAAAAAAAAAAAAAAAAAAAAAAAAAAACCCAAAAAAAAAAACGAATTGTCATCTTCAAAATTTTTAACAGAAGTCATTTTTGTTCTTAAATTAAACTGTACTAGGGATCTGCATCCCAGGAAAATGAGTAAAATGTTCATTATTGCCTCAATAAAAAAAATGCAGTAATTCGTAGACTAAAAAGATGTTCTAACAGTAAAAGGTAATACTGACTAATTAAATAACAAGGAACTGTACACCAACTGTATTAAATAGTATAACGAAGTAAATTTCTCCGTCATTTCTGTCCACGCCAGGATTCGAACCCGGGTCCCCTCATTCCGGAATAAGTCGCTCTACCAATTGAGCTGCGCGGACGTTTTATTCTGATTCCTATCTGCCTTTATGTCGTGTGCGTCCTTCGGGCAGGTACGTCACATCATCTCCCCCTTATTTTTATTTTATTTTTTTTTTTTTGAAGTGCTGGAGAAAGGATTCTCTTATTTTTCCTATCTCGCGATGTGGAAATAACATCACACCAATGCGAGATTTTGAACGGTCGGGTCATCCGGAAAGTTCGGGCGCCATTATAACAAAGTAAATTTCTCCGTCATTTTTATCCGCGCCAGGATTCGAACCCGGGTCCCCTCATTCCGGAATAAGTCGCTCTACCAATTGAGCTACGCGGACGTTTTATTGTGATTCCTATCTGCCTTTATGTCGTGTGCGTCCTTCGGGCAGGTACGTCACATCATCTGCGCCATTATAACGAAGTAAATTTCTCCGTCATTTTTATCCGCGCCAGGATTCGAACCCGGGTCCCCTCATTCCGGAATAAGTCGCTCTACCAATTGAGCTACGCGGACGTTTTATTGTGATTCCTATCTGCCTTTATGTCGTGTGCGTCCTTCGGGCAGGTACGTCACATCATCTGCGCCATTATAACGAAGTAAATTTCTCCGTCATTTTTATCCGCGCCAGGATTCGAACCCGGGTCCCCTCATTCCGGAATAAGTCGCTCTACCAATTGAGCTACGCGGACGTTTTATTGTGATTCCTATCTGCCTTTATGTCGTGTGCGTCCTTCGGGCAGGTACGTCACATCATCTGCGCCATTATAACGAAGTAAATTTCTCCGTCATTTTTATCCGCGCCAGGATTCGAACCCGGGTCCCCTCATTCCGGAATAAGTTGCTCTACCAATTGAGCTACGCGGACGTTTTATTCTGATTCCTATCTGCCTTTATGTCGTGTGCGTCCTTCGGGCAGGTACGTCACATCATCTGCGCCATTATAACGAAGTAAATTTCTCCGTCATTTTTATCCGCGCCAGGATTCGAACCCGGGTCCCCTCATTACGGAATAAGTTGCTCTACCAATTGAGCTACGCGGACGTTTTATTCTGATTCCTATCTGCCTTTATGTCGTGTGCGTCCTTCGGGCAGGTACGTCACAATAGTATAACTATATCAGTAATCCGAAATTTCTTGGTGTAGGATAGAAATAAAAGTTTCCAAGCTTTAGCACATCAACCAGATGGCTTTTTTAAGGAAGGTAGACAACGAACTGAATAATAGAACTCTTCAACAATTTGAACGCGGTGACTTGACAATAAACGAAGAGAAGCGAACGTAATAAGGTATTCAAATACACGAGGCGTTATGTTCGTTTAGCATGCAGAATCATGGAAGGAAAAGAAGAAGCATTCACTATTTGAAGAACTGGTTCCAAATTCGTGGCATCTCCAGCGAGACGCTATTATTGAATGATTCGCTGTTGGTTATGATTTCCAGAGTTTCGCGAAGGGCAGTAGCTTTTGGGGAGGAGTAGGAAGCTAATTTCTTTACGTCATCCCACTTAGGAGCAACAGACTTCAACCTGACTTCTCTGGAAAGGGCCGTGGTTACTTTGCCGTTCTTTATCTCCCTTTTATGTTCGTTGACTCTAATTCTAAATGGACGTTTAGTCATCCCAATGTAGTATCGCTTGGAACCGTCCGGATATTGTAGAGGAATGGCATAAACACCTGCTTCATTGGAAGATGTGGTCTAGACAAGACCTTGCAGTCTACCTTCCTTGAAAAAAGCCATCTGCTTGATGTGCGAAAGCTTGGAAACTTTGATTTCTATTCTACACCAAGAAATTTCAGATTACTAGTGTAGTTATACTATTTAGGTAATACTGACATACCGTTTTTGGGGGGAATGGGATACCTCGATAATTTTTCCAAAAGTAGGCTGCACAAAATAGCTTCCAGGGCTGTTTATGGATCGCCACTGGATATCGATGTATATTTCTTTACCCGCAATCTTCGCTTCTGGGATAAATTCCTTGGGAACAAGGCCCTGAGAGTCAAAGAAAACTTCCAGCAATATTTTGACCTAACTGTTGTTCAAATGGTGTTTCTGTTTTCAAGGTGGTGATATTGATTTCCATTCACAAGAATGACGTTTCATCTGTGGATCGTTTGAAAAAACACCATGTCTCATCTCCGGTAGTTATGTTGCTTAGGAAATTGTCTTGTGGTTCAGCCACAGTGCTTAGATCTAAGGGTTTCTCCTTAGAAGATGTAGGGTGAAGAAAGTTTCAGTGTTTGTAAAGGAAGGCATGGAAAAGCAGCAGGAACCCAACGCCTTCGCTTATTATACCTGCAATCAACGGACCGGGTTGTACGTTGTTAAAGCGGAAAAGAGCAGAGCTTTCCGAACTAAGTTCCATGCAAGTCTCTAGGTCATATAATGAAGTGGCTGGGAGGAGAAGTTTTACACGGGGTCTACCTGGACTTTAAAAATATGTAATAAGATACAGGTTTTCATACCTAGGCGTTCCTTCCATTGCGCTCTAGATGCATGTCGAATATTCTCACGAATTCGTCTTAGATTATTGAATAACATGTCCTATGAAAATCAGACCACATCAGTGTCATAACGTATTTTACATGCATCCTTACCTCTTCGGAATATGTCAACGCAGTTACTTCTACAGCAATGAAACGTTTGGATTTAATCTTACAGAACTAAGACTATTTCCGTATATCAGTGCTCTGAGCAAACTTGTGCAAGACCTGGTTTAGAAAATGCTTTCCTTACTTTAAATCCCTGATGTTCTATGAATGAGAAGCAAACTGAAATTATTCAGAACAGTTCACTCGGATATCAAGACCTACGTATGCACATGAGACACAATTCTACATCTACACTGCCGGAAAGTGAAAAACAAACAGCAAGAAGGAATTGGCGAACGATCATGAAATTTACATATGTTAATGGAGTCGAGTTTACGTAGGTGTGATGTTGATTTCGGGACCAACCGGTGAGCACTTACGCCACAGCACGGCATAATATGCAAATTATCGTCGGTGGTATTTAAGGAGTACGGCGAAGTCATTGTAATCAGTCGTCGGCGTACGGACACGTGCGAAGACCCCGAGCAAGACGGTGTACTTACGTATTTTCGGTCTCGTGCAGTAGTGAAGAGCAAAGTACGTGGGAGAAATCCTTCTCATAATTTACCTGCATGGAGTTGAGTTGCTTCATCACTAAGTAATTCTCATATAGTTTGTTGTCGTCAAGGATTTGACTGTGAGTTAGTTTTATTTTCTTGTTCTTTAAACTTCAAGTTAGAAGCTTTATTTTTGTTTTCCGGTTCCAGGCCAACCGGGGCTCTGTGCCTCCGGAATGGCGAACTTTTTGAATCGACCTGAAACCATTCAGGTTACTCATAATGGGAAGTACCCCAATGTTAATATTCTTAAGGAATTAGTCGACAAACTTGACTATCCGGGACATTTGCACACAGTCCAGCGACTTAACAATGGACTTTTCACAGTGCGTTTCCAAACTGCTGCACAAGCACTGCACTACCTTGAGCACCCCTTGACAGCCTACAAGGACGTTGCGGTGAACATTTCGCCCGTAGATGACGGCATTCGTACCGTCTATGTCAAACTCGTGCCCATTGACATACCTAATGAGAAGATCTCTGCGGCACTTACTGGATATGGGGAGATTGTTACCCCATTCAGAATGAGCGGCACACACTCAAAGGTCTGGGACATATTTATACAGGCACAAGAATTGTTCGCCTGCGTATGACAAATCCAGTACCCAATTTCCTTCAAGTGGGCCGTTGGAAGGCCATGGTCACATATGCTAGCATGATACGCACATGCCGTAGATGCGGTAATGCTGGCCACATTGCTCCTCAGTGCCCATCCCGGGCTTGCCTAAACTGTAGTACGGTGGGGCACTTAGAGATCTCGTGTGAGCAAGCCTGCTCCAAGTGCGGTGCGGATTCTCACACCAAATCCAGATGCACCCAGTCATCCTTCGCAGATGTTGCAGCTAGGCCTTCAACAGCTCCCCTTGTTTTCAATGAGGAGTTTCCTGAGCTACCCTCCACCAGTACTATTGTTGTTCCCGGGGACTCTGGTGTTCCTGATGCAGTTGTTACCATGGACCCGGAACATGTTGCTTCTTTGAAATTACCGGTTGTCATACCTGTCGATCCGCCTTCCGATAATGTTGTGACTTCTGCATGTTAATCAAGAGACCTTGGTTGTTGACGGCTGCGTCGAGTCTGGAGCTTCTTCTGCTGTTTCACCAGTGCAAGATCTTGAGGTTCTTGAAATGCCATCTACATAGGTCACCTCACTGCCTCTTGCCGTTGAACCGGCTGTTGTTATTAAGTCTGAGCCTCCCATGGACGCCGACGTATGTACCGAGGTCCCTGAGCCTCATTCACCTGATTCTTCTGACGCCCAAGTCGGACTTGTTACCACTGTCGAATTTACAGAGGTTATTTCGATGATGACAACATTTACATAGATTCCGTTGATGATGTTGCTTTCACCTCTCCTGCCGGAACTGTCTCCCTCCCTTCCACCTCCGGGGACAAAGTTGTACCCGTCATCCATTCCAGCAGGCCGCCGGGACGTGTTCCTGTTACCATCCACAATGTTACTCCTTCCAGAGAGACTCGTCCTGCTGACCATTCCTTCCGTCAACAACGACAGTCCTCTTCATCTTCGGAGGGCAGGACTCGCGGCAGTCGTTTGGCAAGTGTTCATCCTGGCCGTCGGGAAAGATCTCCCGTCCAACTGGAGGAAGGGGACTTCCCAAGTAGCCGCCGACGGAACCGTCGCCGGAATCACAACCGTTACACCTCTGGAGATTGGCATCGTCAGTTCTAAGTGCCGGTCCACATTTCTAAAACGGGTGGGCTAATTTGAATCTACCCTCCTTACTGACCTTTGTTTTGTGTATTTTTGTATTTCAATTATCTGCTTAACCTTCAACCTTAAAGTTTCAACATTAAATATTCGGGGACTTCGGTCCCGGTCAGTAAGGCGTTGGCTCATCGGCTGGATTACGACCCAGGATATTGATATCCTGTGTGTCCAGGAAACATTTTTTCACAATTTTAGGCATGTTTCGGATTTTCGTCATTACACTAATGCCCCGTGCTGGTTTAGTCTTTCTCCGACTAGTCGCAGGAGCGTCGGAATTATTGTCAACCCTAACTTCAAGGGTCGACAACTGAAATTTCAATATGATGACGAGGGTCGAGTGGCTGCTGTCAGCTTTGCCCTCATTGAGTTTAAAATTCGCGTTATTTCAGCCTATGCGCCATTGGAACCCGCACAACGGGGTAGATTCCTTAGGAGTCTTCCTTTATTTTTTTTGGGGGGGGTGAAGACTTCCTCATTGTGGGGGGTGACTATAATCTTGTAACGGAGCCTCTTGATAAACAGGGGGTACCTGGCAGGGGGACTCGTCCCGGGCTGTCTTCTCCGGGTTCATGTCGGGGGCGGGGCTGGTGGACGCCTGGCGTTCTACTCACCCTGGGGTCTTCGACTGGACTTGGACGGATGGCTCGGTTCGGGCCCGCCTGGACAGGATTCTTGTGGGGGGCCCTGGGGATTGTGACCTTGTGTCTTTTGTTCATTGTGATGTTAATTCTGTGTTTCTCCGTGTGAGTGACCATCGTGCCGTTTCTGGTGAAACTGTTCTAACAGGGGCCAGGACACGAACTCAGGGCCCGTGTAGGATGAATCTGAATCTTCTCGAAAATGACGACATCCTTCAGGGCCTTGTGAGGTTGCTTCAGGGTGAAATTCAGTCTGAGACTCATCACACTGGTGAGTGGTGGGAGGGGGTTAAACTTAAAGTGAAGTCTTATTTACAACTTCAGGGGAAACTTTCGGCTCGTCAGCGGCTTTTAGAGCGAACTCGCCTTGTCTGTATGTTGCGTGCATGCAAAGCAGGGCAGCAAATGGGAGCACAGAATGCTGGTATGATTGCTGAACTTCAAGCTCAGTTGACAGATTTATATTGTAAAACCGGCCAAAGATGCACACAGGACTCTATTTCACAAAATTTAGAAAACGAGATTTCACTTGCAAGTTTTTTTGCGAAATCTCGCAGAAACAAAATTATTTCCCAGGTAATTCCTGGCTTACAGCATGAGTCACGCTTCGTGACCTCTCAACCAGAAATTCACAATTTGGTTTTCTCGCATTTCAGAGACCTGTTTGCATCTGATGAAGTGCAGCAGTTGCCCGTCGACTCTTGGGTCGCTGACGTGACCCAACTCGACGCCGCGGCTTCTGTGCTTACATCGGGCCCTGTCCGTATTTCTGAGGTGAGGCGTAATGGTCGCAGTCCGGGTACTGATGGCATCCGTGTCGAATTTTATAAACGTTTTGTTGATTTGCTTGCTGAACCTCTATGTGATGTTTTTAATCATGTTCTGTCAACTGGGCAGTTAACCACGACGATGCGGCTTGGTCAGATCGTTTTGTTTAACAAGCGGCCTGATGGTCCTGGTCGTCATTTGGGAGAGTGGAGACCCATCACTCTTCTCAATTACGATTATAAGATTTTGGCTGAAGTCCTTGCTAACCGACTGATTAGGATTATTTCTGGCCTAGTAGGCGTGTGCCAGGTTTCTGGAATCCCGGGGAGGAGAATTTTTCAAAATTTAGTCCTCGTGCGGGACGGTATTCACTACCTCGACCGCAAGAGGTTGAAGTGCTGTATCCTTTCTTTGGATCAGAGCAAAGCCTTTGACAGGGTCTCTCACAAGTACCTTGTGACCCTGCTGGAGGCTAATAACTTTAGCCAAGATTTTGTACACATGGTGAAGGTCTTGTATACTGATATCTTTGGTTTTATCCGAGTCAACGGTCAGCCTACGGACTGCTTTCCCATCCGGAGAGGGGTCCGCCAAGGCTGCCCGTTGTCTGCTGCACTGTTCGTACTGAGCATTGAAACTCTCCTTAAGAAGATTCAATCTGCACCGAATATCTCTGGCATCCCAGTTCCGGGTTCGAGCTTTACAACAGCTGAGCTCAAATACCTTGCGTATGCAGATGACGTTGTTCCCTTCATTCGGGATGAGATTTCCTTGAGAAATTTGTTTCATGTTTATGATGTTTATGCGGACAGTGCAGGTGCTGCATTGAATGTGGATAAAACTAAAGCCTTGTGTTTTGGAGATAGGTCACCTGACGTTTTGCAGTTTGTAGGCTCAACCGATGATCCCATAAGGATCCTCGGTGTTTACTTTGATAAAAGGGGGTTCACCGCAAGACGTGGCGCTCTGTTCAACAGAAGCTCACGTCGGAATGTGCTCGGTGGGAGGGCTGCCAAATTTCTTTTTTTAATAGGGCTAAATTGGCTAACAGTCTCTTGGTTTCCAAAATTGCTTTTTGCGGTACCCTACAACCCCCGACGTACAGGGTCCTTTTGGCTCTAAATTCTCTAATTTTTCGATTTTTTGGGGGAACTAGAGCTGTCCTTTCTCGGGATTGCCTGGTTCAACCAGTCCATCGGAGGGGGGGGGGACTGGGTGTTCGGCACATTCTTGCGTGGTGTCGCGCGTTGATGGTTTCTAATGTAGCCTACATCCTGAAAAGCGATTCACATCCTAGCTTTAACTTCGCGTGTTATTTCATTTCCTATAATCTTAGGTTATTTTCTTTTGCTTGTAACTACCTTGGGCCTAGAGCTCCGAGGCCCGGTGGACCACATGGCACTACCATTTGTGAGGCTAGATTGTTAACTAGCCAGAACATCAGGTGTTCCTCTTGGCATGAACCCGATGCCCTTTATAATGTTTTCCTGCCATCCTTTGCTCCTCACATTCAGCGCAGGTTTCCCGCCTTGGGGATGAACTGGAGGATCGCATGGGCCAATGTTGCGTTTGCGGGTGTGGAAGGTCGTGTGCGTGACCTGCAGTGGCGCTTGGCCCATGGGGTGATTTTCACCCGTGATTCCCTTTTTCGTTGAGGAGTCGTCGACTCCCCGGACTGTCCCCACTGCGGACAGCCGGAGTCTTTATTCCACCGATTTGTGGAATGTAATTTTGTTCGAAAGGTTTGGCAACTTTTGTCTAGATGGATTTCTGTTAATATGTGTAATTTTAAAATTATTGTGTTTAAGCACCCGCTACCTGTTTCCGGTCAGCGTGCTTATGGTTTAAAGGTGATCCTTGCTACTGTTTGTACTGTGTTACATGATACTGTTCTTTCTGACCACGTTAGACTTTATTCGAATAGGCCTGATGTGGTCGCCCTCTTTGTCAAGATCAGATTGCGTGAGAGGGTGATTTCCGACTTTCACCACTGGCCGGAAAACGTTTTTCGCGTCCGATGGCTTTGTTGGTCTCGACTGGTTTCCCTACGCAATAATGTGCTCTGCTTTCGGTTCTGAATGTGTTTTCTGTTGGAGCATGTCGCATGCCAGACCGACCGCTGCTCTTTTTACTTGCTTGTCTAGATCCTGTGTTTGCATCATGAATTGTATTTACATGCTTTTCTACTGTGTATATATTATCTTTGTCTGCATTTGTCTATGCTTGGCCCGCGCTTTTGTTGTGTCTGTTGTCTGTGGCAGGTGTTGTGCCTCTCGGACGACAATTCAGACCACTTCCTGCGTCTTTGTCATGCCTCTCGGGCGGGGAGGGGGTGACAAATGACTTTTCATGCTTTTATTTTGGTTGGAGGTGCTTAGATGTGGTTCCACTTTTTCTCTAAGCACATCCACCCTGTTTTCAGAGATACTTCTTCCCTGGAAGTGTTATTGCTTGTGTTTCGTCTTCCGAGTTTGGTAAGTAAGGTAAGTAGTTTCTTTTCCTTTCTTTTTTTTTTGTGTGTGTATGTGTGTGTGTGTGTGTTTCACCTCGATGATGATAGTGCCTTGGCTGACCCATAATATGGGTTTCAGCAGAACAGTGTACACCCTTGTGCTGTACCCCAGTTCACTAACTGAGAGAAGAAGCTGCAATGCCTGGACATGGAAGATGTGTACGATTTCAGCAGTTAGCGAACTTTGAGCGAGGTCGTCTAGTGGGACTCCGCGAGGCCGTCTAGTGGGACTCCGCGAGGCCGGGTGGTCGTATCGTCGTATTGCGGAGCGAATTGGACGGGAAGTATCAGTGGTGATACGATGGTGGCGTAGATGGTCCGAGGAACATTCCCACACGAGAAGACGTGGAACCGGGAGTCACAGACGGACTGATGAGCGGACCGATCGACGCATAAAAAGAGCGTCGTTGTCAAGCAGAACATCCAGTGCGACGCAAATCCGAGCTGCCGTTGCACCTGAGGTGACTGTGCGAACAATCCGCAACCGTCTACTGGATGCAGGACTACGTGCACTTGTGCCTCTGGCATGTGTACCTCTGACTCCAGCCCACCGTCAGGAACGACTGCAGTGGTGTCGCCAACGTCTGCACTGGAGAACGCAATGGCGATCTGTCGTGTTCAGCGATGAAAGCAGATTCTGCTTGGGAGCCTCCGATGGCCGTATGCGTGTTCGCAGACGCGCAAGGGAGCGTCTCCACACTTCTTGCATCCGCCAGCGACACACAGGGCCTACACCTGGTCTCCTGGTGTGGGGGCGATCAGCTATCGCTCCCGTACACAACTAGTGTTTGTACCGGGTACGTTAAACAGCACCTCCTACATCAACAACATCATTCAGCCCGTTGTTGTGCCATTTGTAAGGTCGGTCCATCGTGGTGTTTTCCAGCAAGATAACGCACGCCCACACATGGCACGTGCAACGCAACATGCACTTCAGGGTGTGAGACAACTTCCATGGCCTGCACGTTCACCGGATTTGTCCCCCATTGAGCACGTGTGGGATTTTATGGGACAGTGACTTATCCGGTCTCCACGGCCAGCCACGACCATCCTCGATTTACGCGTCCAGGTTGAGGATGCTTGGAATTCAATACCCCAAACTTACATCCAACATCTGTACGACAGACTCCATGCCAGAATTGCACAGTGTGACGCAGTTCATGGCGGTTCAACCTCGTACTAACCATGTTACATGGAAATGTTATTTTTTAGTTTACCAGCAAATACAGCTGTATTTTGCCATAATGTTTTGATCACGTTATCCTCTGTATTCCGTTATTATGCGGTATATATTTCGTTGGTATCAGACGTCTCCTTCTTGGTATTCTTTTTTCACTTTCCGCCAGTGTAATTCCAAGACATGAAACCGAAGTACGAAGATTTTCATGAAACCGAAGTACGAAGATTTTCAGGAGATAATCAAACTCCAGATTATCCATAGATTCACGAAGTTAGATCAGTACGTGACTTCTGAAGTTCCTAACTTAAAAAAAATGGATTTCTTCGGTTTGCGTGAGATTTCGTTTTCTTCTCGTAACAGAAATACAGTGCTCGACATAGAAATCGCCTCACCCAGAAGGATATGTGCTACAAATATGCAAAGCGCAGGGCGGGTGTACTTACTCGAGATATGCAAATGATGTTAAGCCGGGGCTGATGACGTCACACGTTCGTGAGATAAAGGTGCCAGCAGCAACAGGGATGGCAATGTGTGATCGCTGGAGGAAGTGTTGCGGACGTTTCAGATTTGTTGTTTGTGCTGGAAAACTCTTCACATGGCCGAAAAATGCTGGGTACACGCCGTTGGTAGGTTTATCACCATTTGGATGCGTTTCAGAGAGTTAAAATTCTAGGACTGTGTGAAACGGGCTGGGCTACAGGTATAGCTGCGCATGTGCAACGGAATTAACGAACTGTTGAACACTGTTGGCACCAGTGGCTACAGGAAGGTTTGGACGTGCTTAGGATCGGCAATGGTGCAGTCCGACAGACGTGAGCACGCTTGGGTCGGCGGATTGTTTGACAAGCTCGTTCATCAACAGAAAGCACTGCAGCCGATATTCGACGTGCTGTGTCATCGGCCATGGACGTCACCATAAAGATCTGTACTGTAAACCGGAGGTTAATGTGGCAAACCTGCGCAGTAGGCAACCGTTACGTCGACTGCTATTGACGTCCAGTTGTCATAGCGCTCGTCTGTCATGCAAACTGGGATCACGAATGGACCACTGTAGTATTCAGTGATGAATTCCGTTTTTTACGCTTTCCAACCGTAGGTTGAAGAAGCGTATATGCTCCAGCTTTGTCCGTCCGTTTGTCCGTCTGTCGGCACGATAACTCGCGTAAAAGTGGTTCGATTTCGAGGAAATTTTAGTATGTGGTAGGGGACCATCACCTGGGGACGAACCCTATTGAAAATGGACGAAATGGGGTCAAAGGTCACGGCATAGGAGTGGGATCCATTCCATTGCCCTTATGCGTCATAACTTGCGTAAATATGGTTCGATGTCGATGAAATTTTAGCATATTGTAGGGGACCACCTGGGGATGAACCCTATTGAAAATGTGTGAAGTGTGGTCAAAGGTCACGTCATAGGAGTAGGATCCATTCCATTGCCCTTATGCGTCATAACTTGCGTAAATATGGTTCGATGTCGATGAAATTTTAGCATATTGTAGGGGACCACCTGGGGATGAACCTTATTGAAAATAGGTGAAGTGTGGTCAAAGGTCACGGCATAGGAGCGGAATTCATTCCATTGCCCTTATGCGTCATAACTTGCGTAAATATGGTTCGATGTCGATGAAATTTTAGTATATTGCAGGGGACCACCTGGGAATGAACCTTATTGGAAATCGGTGAAGTGTGGTCAAAGGTCAGGACATAAGAGTGGAATGCATTCCATTGCATTTATGCGTCATAACGTGCGTAAAAATGATTCGATTTCGATGAAATTTTATTATGTGGTAGAGGACCACCTGGGGACGATCTTATGACGTCACAATCTCGCGCTTGAGATGTTGGCGCGCGGTCATGCCACCTGTCTCATTGCCTCACGCATTGTGTGTGGATCCTATTAAAGTTTTATGACGTCACACCCTTGCGAGCACATGGTCGCAATTCCCATCTGCCTCATTACGTCACGCGTTGTGGGCGTATGCCCGTCCGCACGATAACTCGAGTGAAAATTGTTCGATTTCGATGAACTTTTAGTATATGGAAGGGGATCACCTGGGAAGGAACCCTATTGAAAGTGAACAAAATGGGGTCAAAGGTTAGGACATAGGAGCGGGATCCATTCGACTGCTCTTATGCGTCATAACTAACGTAAAAAAGTTCGATTTCGATGAAATTTTAGTATGTGGTAGGGGACTACCCGGGAACAACCCCTATTGAAAATGGGCAAAATGGGGTCAAAGGTCAGGACATAGGAGCGGAATCACTTCCATCGCCATTATGCATCATAACTTACGTAAAAATTATTCGATTTGGATGAAATGCTAGTATGTTATAGGGGCCTGCCTGAGGACGAAAGCCCATTTAAAATGGGCGAAATGGGGTCAAAGGTTAGGACACAGGAGCGGAATCTATTCCATAGCCCTTATGCATCATAACTTACGTAAAAATGCTTCGATTGCGACAAAACTTTATCATGTTATTTCGGAGGTATACTGAACCGGTTCTGTTAAATATGATCGAAATCGGATCAAAGGTCAGGGCACAGGACCGAGATTTATTCCACAGCCGTTATCCTCATAACTTGAGTAATGATTTCTGGTAGGTTGGAAAGCGTATTATAATTAATGCATTGCATGATTTTACTAACTTATTATCTGGGTGCTGACGATTGACGGATCTGTGTCTGGCGACATCCTGGTGAATGGACTGATTTCGGTTTCGTTCGCGACCGTCACACCGCCAGTCAGGCAGCCATCATTGTATGGGGTGCTATTGCGCATGACAGCAGGTCACCTGTTGTCCACGTCAACGGCACACTGACAGCTGCACGATACGTGAGCGAGGTTCTGCAGCCAATTTTGATACCGTTCTTGAATGGCCTTTAGCGCCTCATTTTCCAGACTGACCCCCCCCCCCCGTGTACACACAACTAGGGTCTCCGGACAATGTTTGCAACATGTTAAAACACTTACATGGCCAGCAAGATCGTCCGATTTATCCCCAATCGAAAACCTGTGGGACCACCCATATCGGACGTTATCTTCAATCGAATTGGCCTGCGCACGATCTCGATGAATTATGGGAGCAAGTCAACCGTGCTTGGTGTTGTATTCCTCAAGACGATATCCGTCGACTCTATGACTCATTACCATGCTGTATTGCTCCCTGTATTGACGTTCGTGGGAGTGCAACCACTTACTGAGGCGTACCCATTATACTGCATTATCTCATGTGCTAAACACTGCACGTGGCTGAAAATAACATCAAGGTAAACCCTTATGTATTCCTATTTGCATGCTTAATTTCACCCCTCTATCTTCCCTCCTTCTGGGCGGGACAATTTCTATGTCGAGCAGTGTACCCATATACAGAGGATAACAAATAAATTTGGGGTTGTGACATTATAATATGCTGTATAAATAATTAACTTTGGTATGATGCAGAAATATACACGATCCAGTCACATTATTGTGACTACCAGCTAATATCCAGAGTAACCACCGCAGTGTGCAGTACGGACAGCAGCTAGACGGGCTGGGAGTGACTGAATAAGGTGTTGGAAGGTGTTCACGGGTATGTGGAGCCATGCTGACTGCAATGCATCTGACAGCTGCTGGAGGGTGCGTGGTGGAGGATCCATAGAGCGAACAACACGATCGAGGTGGTCCCACAGATGCTTCACTGGGTTTAAGTCTGGGGAATTAGAGTGCCAGAGAAGTACTTTGAAGTCTTCTTCGTTCTCTTCCAACCACTCTAGGACATTTCTAGCTGTGTGACACGTGCCATTGTCGTACTGGAAGATCCCATCCTCCCCAGGGAAGCCAATCAGCATGTACGGGTGTACGTGGTCTGCAAGGAGGGATTCATAACGAATTCGGTCCATAGTGCCTTTCACAGGTATAAATGGACACAGAGAATGCCACGAAAACATTCCCTGCCGCCCCGGTGGCGCAGTGGTCTAAGGCACTGGCCTCTGATCATTCGTTCGTAAGGGGTCCGGGTTCGAATCCCGGTCAGGCATGGATGTTGTGTTTGTCTTACGGCACTGGCTCTCTCCGTTCCCTGGAACCAGTGGCCCTAAATTAGGGACGGGCGACTGCTTATAGCCCATTGAGTTGCTCACGGTGGTCGTTAAACCTCCAATTAAAAAAACCATTCCCCAGACCATAACGCTGCCTCCACCAGCTTGTGTTCTTCCAGCAATGGTTGAAAAGTGTTTGTTCTCCGAAGTTTCTCGTCTTATACGCTAACGTCCATCCGTTCGATGAAGCAGAAAACGTGACTCATCGGAGAAGGCAATCCTTGGCCAATCAGCGGAGGTCCAATTCCGTTACTGCCGTGCAAATGTAAGCCTTTTCTGCCGATTCACTTTCCTTACCATAAGTGCAGTGACCATCCGTCTGCATCGAAGCACCATACGCAGCAAGGTTTGCTGAACAGTCGTTTTAGACACACTTCCGGTAGCCCCCTGGTTCATTCGGTCAGTGAGTTGCTCCACTGTAGCGTGTCGATCGGCCCTCACGGACCTTCGAAGCTGACGTTTACCTCTCGCATCAATGGCACGTGGTGCTCCGCAGATTTCACGCGGCTTATTCGCAATGGAGCCATTTCTCCAATCACGATACACTTTAACCACGGCAGCAAGCGAACAGTTCGCAAACTGAGCTGTTTCAGAAATACTTCCCCCTTGACCCGAAAGTCGATAATCATCCCTTTTTGCAAATCTGATAAATCGCTCCTTTTATCCATGACAGCAACGATTGATATGTTTTCAGAATGCCTACACCACACCTTATATACCATCTAAGCCAGCTCACGACACGTGCCTTCTTTAACTGGCTACGCGCTGTTGACGTCAAAAGTAGGACGTGGCCACAATAATGTGACTCGACTGTGTATATCCGTGAGCCATATGACCAACCATTCTCCGTGAGTGCCTTTGTTGGCTCGTAATACACACCAAGGAGCCCAACCATTACGACCAGCGAATGCTTACGTAAATCGAAGCAAATGCAGATACACAACGCCGCGTGTGAAGGACATGAAACTATATAAATGATGCTTGTGCTGAGCACAGTTAATCAGTGTTATTCTTGTTCTTCAGATGGGAAAGGCAATAGACTTAAGAAGGTTTGATTAAGGCCAAATTATAATGGCCATACGACTGGGTCACAGCTATTTCGAGACCGTAAGGCTTGTAGGGTGCTCACGGTTAAACGTAGTTAGTACCTTCAAAAAGTGTAGTTTGAGGAAGGAAAATCCATGAACTGCCGGCAAGGTGTGGGTCTAACACGGCTCATCGAAGTCAGAGGTGAGCGAAGGTTATTGCGTATCGTACGATCCAACAGAAGCGATACTATCGCGCAGCACTCACAGGGAATTTGAGCGCTAGTGACGGGAGCAATGCGTCACCACACACAGAGCATCGAATCAGGGCCAACCGGCCGATTCGATACTCTAGCCGGCCCTGATCGAATCCTGCTGAGAATGGGGTTGTGTAGCCACAGCTAACCCGCTCCAAGTGCCCATGCTAACCTAGATTCACCGTCGCGACAATGGGCACACAAGCATTAAAACTGGACATTGGGTGGAAAACCATTAATGAGGCACCCTCCCCACGCAAAATAAATAAAGAAAGAAATCCTTGAAAATCGTTCATATAGAAAATAATTTTTACACCTACAATCGTAAGTTGTACATATTTTCTGTTTATCAGCTAATCGAATAGGCATTATACTCAACTAACACTTTTAGGTGAGTATATTGAGTATATAGTATTTGTCAACTAATACTTTTGATTTAAACTTAAAGGCGAGACCTACTCAGCTCTGGAATTGTTTTGATTCATGACAACACATGATCGCACGCTGCTGCTCGCACACGACTACACAAACAGTTCCGGTGGAGAGTTTTCGAATACCCACTCTGTACAGCCCTGACCTTGCTCCAAGTGAATTTCATCGTGTACTTCAGTAGAAGTGCGCAGTGCTTCTGCAGCATAAAAATTCAGTACCCTAGACTTTGTCCCAGATTACCCTAAATGTAGTCAAATTACCCTAAATTTGAATAACAAAATAGGTCTTCTCTGTTTTAAAGCTGTTTTCAAATAAAAAAATATAACTAAGTTTTCTACCTTTTCTTTAGCCACAGGTAGTGTAAGGGCGAAAAATAATAATGAGATGCATATCAATTAAGATATGATCAAGTGCTAATTTATGTATGTAAAAACAAGAAGAAAAAGAGGCTATGGCACGTGCAGAGGGACGACAAAATGTCGCCCGAGAAAACTGTTTCTTTTACTCAGGAAATAACTTTATTTCATTAACTGTGTGCATATACAATGCCCAACGTTAGAAGGGCGCCAGCCTGTCTGGGAGGACTGAATACGTCCTTTATGTGAAAGAATGTCAGTATTGTTGTATGTTTTGTTCTGTCTGTATAGAGTCTGGTTTCCTGTGCAGAAGTCCGTTAGAAGGAATGTGAAATATGCGGTCGTCGGGCACGGAGACAATAAGCGAGGGCGAGCGAGTTCCCAGGAGCAGGAGCGGCTGAGGTACAGATACGAAGAAAGTTGGCCTGCGGACAAAGGTCTGGTTCGCTCGAGGACCTGACGAGGTCAGCGCCTCGTGGTAGAGGGGGGCCGAAAAAAGGAGAGGTCTTCCAGTGCGAGGGGGATAAGAGATAGCTTCGGACAGAGGAGCAGGTTTCCGAGGTGCGCTTGGACGGCGGGTAGACGGGCGGAGTCTATGCTCCGAGGAACGCAGTTCCTGTTATTAACGTGAAGCTGGGGGCTTCGGGAGAAAGCGTAAAAGATTGCAACGAGTGGCTGGAAGACGGATAGACGTGTGGAGAGTTTATGCTCCGAGAAACGCAGTTCCTGGTTTTTAGCGTAAAACCGAGTGTTTCGAGAGACCGCGTGGAGTCGGAACGACTCGGATATTAGAGTGGCGTAAGGGCAACGGATTTGAGATTGAACAATTCATGACGGACGACGCATACGACACGAATTCGTCGACGTGGACAATTGGCACCGGAACCAGACTCTCACTAGTATTTTGATTAATTAAATTTATTATCTTTCTTATTCACGAAGTATTTATTGAAGTTGATGAAGTGCCTTACAGTAGCCATTCTCTCCCTTCCTTAATTCGAGGATAATTACACAAAAAGGCGGAGGAAGAGGGGCCTGGATGATAAATTTATTATTAATAAATTACGAGAGTGAAAACCTCAGATTATTTGCTGTAGGGGGAAGTTGTTAAATTAACTCACGGACGCCTATCGGAAAGAAGGCGGGACTTAGGCACGAAAGTCTATGTCTCACCCCTACAGGTAGTTAAACAGATTTTACAATAAGCCAGATCATTTTTAAAAATGCTCCGATTGGCTCTTACTAGATTTCTGTAACCACAGTTTCAATTTTGCTTCTTGCAATTAACTGCTCCTAAATTGTTGCGAGTACTGGTCATTAACAATACCTAGACATTTCTCTCTGGGTGGAGTTTCGTGAATGTTTAGGCCTCTTCCATATTCATATTCAGAATAATCAAATCAGCCACTGTTTCTTTCTCAACATTTACTCAACATGTTGGAGTGCTCATATTAAAAATCGTCAGCTTTAATTATCTTTAGTTAAAAACAATCGCAGAGCTTACTAATGCTATAAAACTGAGTGATAACTGTATGAAACTTGCCGTTGGAAGCAAAAAACAGTTGACACGTTTTACTACTCTCACCACAGCCTCGGCCTTAATCAGGTCACTTACCAAACCGTGTGTCACAGTCATAGGGATGTACTAGTGGTTGACGCAGTAATCGTCAGATGCAAACACAAAATTTCACTTTGTTCAACTGTTCGGTTAAGGGTACTTGCAAAAACGAAAAAAAAACACGTTCTGAAAAAGATTCAAATTACCCTAAAATAGCCTAAAACCCCATAAAAAATATTTTTACCCCCAGAGGACCACAAATTACCCCAAAACAGGTTAATTATTCTAAAAGTGGAAGCACTGGAAGTGCGTCCTATCGGCAAAGCAGTTCGACAGTGACTTTGAGGGGAAGGCAGCCGTGAACAATTGGGTCAACGCGTTGGAGGCAGATTTCTTCGACGAGGATATCCCAAAACTTGAGCCCCAATACGACAAATGTCTCGATGTAGGAAGGCGACTATTATGTTGAAACGTAGCTTAAGGTATACATAAATTTATGACAATAAAATTACACAGCTGACGCAAAAACTCACTTACAGCTAGTCAGAACTTAACTTCTAGAAACTCGTCGTATATGCTGATAATCGATATAAGAAACATTTGATGTTCTTAACGTGTGAACAGAATTATTTTCTGTATTTCAGCATTTGACTCTATAGATTTGTTATTTTACAGAGGAGAAATGTGTTTGCTAAGACAGTTTTCAAAAGCTTCGCAAACGACAAAGCTTTAGTTTACAAAACTTACAGTCAAATAACACTTTTTAAAGTAACTTTTACTTCGGTCACTTTGACGTTCACAATAAACTCCTTGTTTTAAGCAACGAGAATTGCTTAATTGCTTAGTAAAAAACTAAAACAGCGTCGTACTAGGACAAGGGAAATTTTTCTTGTCTTTTTCTCTTTTTGCATTTATGATATCGTACTCTACTTTAAAAAATAAAACCAGAAAGATGACACCGAATTTTGGGGTGTGATAAGCACGTCTTTTGAATCCGTTCTGACGCAAATTAAATTTACCAAAGCTATTCAAAGTCAACGGAACCGCTATGGAAAACAATACTATCTGACGGAAGAAAGAAGTTTTTCAATCGGGTTTTTAATACCTCAGATATTGCTGTAAACGGAATCGTGACTCACGCCCTCTGGTAGCAAACTTTTGAGTTAAGAAAAATATGAATTTACATATATGAGAGACATTTCACACCGGAAACGCTCTCCAATACAGAAAGAAATTTTCAAATTGGACTCTTAGAGATATATATATATATATATAAAAAATAAGATATGAATCTACGCTCCCTGGCAGGAAAAACATGCATTACTTTAGGCAGCACGTATTGTCAAAAGGTTTTTTGATTTGAGCAGTATAGGTCCACGAAATAATGTTTTCAGTCAAGTTTTCAGGAACTCAGATTTTGCTGCAAATACATCACCAGAAATTAACACTTATGCCTCCTGGTGGCCAAACTATTCTTTACTAAACAATATTTTCCATCAGGTGTTGTATGCGATACAGGAAGAATTTTTCAAACCGGAGTTTTAAAAGCATAACGCAGAAAACGCAATTTACTTGTGCGCCCCTGGCGGAAAGTATATGATTTACTTGAAAATTTTGAATTTATATGAAAAACATTTCTCATCGGAAACACTGTCCATCAAAGAAGAATTTTTCAAATTGGACTCTTAGAGATATATATATATATATATAAAATAAGATATGAATCTACGCTCCTTGGCAGGAAAAACATGCATTACTTTAAGCAGAACGTATTCTCAAAAGGTTTTTTGATTTGAGCAGTATAGGTCCACGAAATAATGTTTTCAGTCAAGTTTTCAGGAACTCAGATTTTGCTGCAAATACATCACCAGAAATTAACACTTATTCCTCCTGGTGGCCAAACTATTCTTTACTAAACAATATTTTCCATCAGGTGTTGTATACGATACAGGAAGAATTTTTCAAACCGGAGTTTTAAAAGCATAACGCAGAAAATGCAATTTACCTGTGCGCCCCTAGCGGAAAGTATATGATTTACTTGAAAATTTTGAATTTATATGAAAAACATTTCTCATCGGAAACACTATCCATCAAAGAAGATTTTTTCAAATCAGACTCGTAGAAGTAGAGATATTGACAAAACTAAAATATACATCTACGCTCCCTGGCGTAGAAACCATGCATTTTTTAAAGAAGAAAATGCTCCTAAAAGGTTTATCGACGTGAGTAGTATCGATCCACAAACAATTTTTTTTCAATCGAGATTTTAGGAGCTCAGATTTTGCTGCAAATACACCAGAAGCGGAAATTAAGCCCTACGCCCCCTGGAGGCCAAACCATTCTTTACCAAACATTAGAAATTATGTGCAAACGATTTCCCATTAGGAGCTGTATCCGGTGCAGAAAGAATTTTTCAAATCGGAGATTTAGAAGCAGAGATATAAGGGGAAACCTTATATCTCTACGCCCCCTAGCGGAAAGTCTATAAATTACTTGAAAATTTTGAAAATATATGAGAAACATGTCACACTGGAAACACTATCCAACAAAGAAGGAATTTTTCAAATCGGACTTCTAGAAGTAGAGATATTGACAAAAATAAGATATACATCTATGCCGTCTGGCGTAGAAACCGTGCATTATTTTAAAAAGAAAATGTCCCTAAAATGTTTGTTGACATGAGTAGTATCGGTCTACAAACGACTTTTTTTTCAATCGAGAATTTAGAAGCTCTATATTTTGCTGCAAATACACCGGTGTGCAAAAATTAAGGACAAAGAGGAGAAATTAGCATAACAGCGGAACGAGCAGGCAGAACGGACCGAAAAACCACTCAAGAGATAGACTAGGGTCCGGTACGGTAGGGCATGCGCATATATGCAGCATGACGCAGGGGGGGAGTGTCGGAAGGCTATAAAGCACACGGGCGGTGTACGCTCAGTAATTCGGTGAAAGCTATTGCACGGTGTACATCGGTTTGAACGACGTCGAGTTGCTGTCACCGTGTGATATGGCCAACAAGCAACCCAGTAGACGACATCTGGATGACTTTACCCGAGGTCGCGTCATTGGGAAGTTAGAAGAAGGTCGAAGTGTTATTAGTGAGGCCGAGTAGTTCGGGATCGCTCACAGCATCGTTTCACGAGCTTGGAGAGCATTTCAAACGACAGGAACAGCTGTCCGAGAGTTTAGCAGTGGTCGTCCACGACCAACCACGGCGGCGGACGACCGGTATATTGTCCTACAGGCGAGAAGAGACAGACGGCAGACAGCGGAAGAAATCGCAAAGCACATGCACCAGACAACTGGACGTCCGTTACCGCGTTTTACCATGGCCAAGAGGCTGCACAAAGGTGGTCTATTTGCACGACGACCAGTACGGTGTGTGCCATTAACGCCTGCTCATCGGAGACGGCGGTTTCTGTGGTGCCAGGAACACAAGAACTGGACACATCAGCAATGGGGTCGAGTTCTCTTTACGGATGAGAGCCGATTTAGTCTGACGAGCGATTCTGGACGTATACACATCTGGAGAGAACAGGGAACACGCAATCACGCCTCCAACATCATCGAAACGGACCGGTTTGGAGGTGGCGGAGTTCTCGTTTGGGGCGGTATCATGCTTGGTAGCCGTACTAACCTCCACATCTTCCAAGGAGGTTCAGTCACTGGTGTCCGCTATTGTACCGAGGTTCTCCTGCCTCACATGCGTCTGTTTGGAGGTGCTGTGGGTCCTGAGTTCCTTGGATGACAACGCTACACCTCATCGTACAGTGGCTGTCGCAGAGCTGTTGGAGAGTGAAGATATTCAACGCATGGATTGGCCCGCTAGGTTCCCGGACCTAAATCCAATCGAACACATGTGGGACCTTTTCGGGAGACGCTTGGCAGCACGTCACCAGCCGCCAGAAACGATTCCGCAGCTGCGATTGGCGCTACAAGAGAATGGGCCGCGATGTCTCAACTGCTCCTTGACAACTTCTTCCTCAGCATGGACAGACGTTGTAAATCCTACAACGCAGTTAGGGGTGATCATATCCCCTACTAAAGACTGGATTTTTCTTGGCAGCCGCCTGTCACATGGACGTTTCTGTCGTCTGTCCAGTTGTGCTCGAAGCTACCTTTTCAATAAAGTGCCTTTGCATCCTTTGAATTCCTTGTTTGGACGGTTTTGCTCACTTGTCCCATATTCTTACTTACATCTTGTGGATCTTATGGTATGATTTGAATCGATGTGGAGCACTTCTGCAGGACGTTACATTCGAAAAACCGTCTAGTCTTTAATTTTTGCGCTCCAGTACATCAGAAGCGGAAATTAAGACTTACGCCCCCTAGTGGCCAAACCATTTTTTTTTAATAAAAATTAGAAATTATGTGCAAAGGATTTCCCATCAGGAGCTGTATCCGGTGCAGAAAGAAATTTTCAAATCGGAGATTTTGAAGCAGAGATATAGGGGGAAAATCAATTTACTACTACGCCCCCTAGCGGAAAGTCTATGAATTACTTGATTATATGAAAAACATGTTACACCGAAAACACCATCCAACAAAGAAGGGATTTTTCAAATCGAACTCCTAGAAGTAGAGATATTGACAAAAATAAGATATGCATCTACGCTCCCTGGCGGAGAAACTATGCATTATTTCAAGAAGAAAATATTCTGAAAAGGTCTATTGACGTAAGTGGCATTGGTCCACGAAAGAATTTTTTCAATCGATATTTTAGAAGCTCAGATTTTATGGCAAATACATCAAAAGCAAAGATTAAAACTTACGCCCCCTGGTGGCCAAAGTCTTCTTTACGAAAAATTAGAAATTATATGCAAACGATTTTCCATCAGGAGATGTATCCGCTAAAGAAAACATTTTTCAAATCGGAGTTTTAGAAGAAGAGATATCGGGCAAAACGTAATTTACTTTTACGCCCCATAGCGGAAAATCTACACGTAATTTAAAAAAGTAACTATACCTAAAATACTCTTCGACATAAATGGAATCGAAAGATAAAATAATTTTTTCAATCGGATGTTTAGAAGCAAATATGTGGAATAAAACGTATTTTTCAATTCGACATCATCTGCATTTACGCCCTCTAGCGGCGAAATTGTACATCGTAAAAAAAAACCGAAATAAAGGATCAGCATTCGCATATTTCAAGCTTCCCAATGCAAAAAGAATTTTTCAAATCGGGCTAATAGTTGCAGAGATATCGTGTCTACAGGCGGACGATGACGGACGGACAAACCGATAACATAAACACGATCTTTTTTTGCAAAAGATGTGCTAAAAATGGCATTCTGTATGCATTTTCGATGGCTTTCAGATCATAGTTACAATGCCATATAATGCCTTTACTGTTCCTTTGACCTAAAACGGTCCTCTTGGTAACTTTTCTGTTCTCTGCCGACGGAATTTTTCAAATACCAATTTCTTTTCATTTCTTATCTGCCCATAATTTGCCATAGCTTACACACGATGGCGGAAATTTAATGCCACACTAAAAATATCTGATGAACACAAATTTCAGTAATACAATTGGGGGGGGGGGGGGGGTAATGATCACCGTGAAAGCAGTCGCCCGTTCCTAACCAAGGCTGTTTGGGTTATTATTATTTAATTTATACTATGTGAAAACACAAATTTGTCAGCGACGGGGATCGAACCCGCGCATCATCGCTTCGGAGTCAGTTGTTCTAACCGACTAAACTACACCGACAGAATGTATCGCTGCAGATTAGTCGTCTTGACAGGTACTTCACCTCTGTAATACGTCACATCATCTCCAACTCAATTTTTTTTTTTTTTTTTTTTTTTTGAAGCGAAGAAGGAATTTTCAATAATTCCAGACGATATGCGGAACAAACATCACACACTTTTCGAAGAATCCAGCGGCCAGTAGATCCATTTTCTTACAATCGGGCGTCAATGTGTTGACACAAATTTGTCGGTGACAGAGATCGAATTCGCACCTCCTCGCTCCGAAGCCAGTTGTTGTAACCGACTAAACTACACCGACGGAATGCATCGCTGCATATCTGTCGTTTTGACACGTCTTTCACCTCTGTAGTACGTTACAAAACTACACAAAGTGTCGCTTATGAGAATAATGTTGTTACTGAACTGTGCCTTCATGCAAATTATTCGGGTAGGAAGAATTAATTCCCGAAACATTTGCTTTGTTCGTTTTGTCTGTCTATTCGGTTGCTCGTCTAACTGTGGAGGCAAAATGTCTAGAGATAAAAACTGGATAAAGTCTCGTTAGGTCAGACAGAGGAAAGAATTCCCAAGAATATTTCCGCTGGTTTTCATGCATTATCTCTTTCTGTTCTCAAATGTGCATTATCCTCTTCTAGAGATCGGACGTCGGAAATTCTGTGGCTCTGTCGCATAAACATAAGGATGCTCAAAATATTCCATATTACCAGATATCTCCAGGGCGGAATTTCATGCCTAGTTGGGATTTATCTGAAAATATATTTGGGATATATTTTCATGCCAAATGCTAATATCTACAGTATTTAATAGTTAAATAGATATTAGCATTTGTTATCAGCCCATTGCGTCTGTAAGACAGATCTGAAAATTTTCCTTCGGATAGAATAGAGACATTCTCCATTGGTATGATTAGAAATCAAGGTATTCCGTAAAAAAAATTCTGAAATTCACGAGCTGTTTTCTATGATTCCTTTCGTGAATTAACGAAGCATATTTCTGATACATTTCTCCGTGAAATGACGGGAAAAACCCTGAATTTAACGGTTTCTTCGTACGCCAGGAAAATTCAGAATTTTCAGAAACCTTTCCACAATTCTTTCTTATATTAACGGAAAAATCCGTTCTCACTTTTTCAGCATTCACATGACGGAAAATTTCCGGTTATAGGAGCGATTCGTGGGAATACTAGACGCTTGATTAACTACTAAATTGCAATCGTCTGTCGGACAATCTGATTTTGAAATTATATAGCGAGATCGGATATTATGGATGACATATCGCATGAAATTTTGGTTATTGTGGCACCGGGCATTCCCCCCCTCATTTTGTGCACCAGCTATTGTACAGTGCTATCGTTAGAAACTGGGTACTTAAATTAGTGTATGATGCCTATGTATCAATCTGTGGATCCTTAAGACAAAAGTAATTATAGCTATCAAGTGTAAATGTAATATTTAGTAGTTTTCTTAAATAATACAATAAAACAGAACATTGCAATTTTTCTTAAAGATGATTAAAAGTCATTGTCAGTTTAAAAAGATCTCAGGTTCCAAAGAATTCTGTTGCTTCAAAAAATCTCGATGGAAAAAATATATAATTTGTAATAAGTCCTCCTACAGAAAAAAAAATAAATTCTTACAAACCTATTCAGATAGATAATAAACTCCAACAGAACTAATTACAAAAAAAAAAAAAAATATTCATCATTGCGTGATTATAGAGTTCCATCTGATACGTGACGGCGATTCACGTGGCTTTCGGTCTCAACGGATAGCACGGGCGTATAAGGCGAGGCTGGTTCGATTTCCACCTGGCACCAACGGAATGCATCTGAATATGTCGAAATTGATGATTTTACGAAATTTCTGTATGAGTGAATTCGAAAAAAGCCGTATATTGAATAAGGCAAACCCGTATATTTTTCTGAAATAAATGGAATTACTAACAACGGAAAATCTGTCAAAATACAAGAGGAACTTTTAAAATCGGAAATTTCGTTGAAAGTCGGACACCTGCTGGCACCTTTGCTTATTTTCAGGAATTTACCGTGAATTCGCAGCATTTATTTTTTAACGGTGCAGTTCAGAGGAGTCCGTAGATGAAGTCTGATTGACATCGACAGTTGTGGGTATCATGACGCAATTTTAGCTAATTAAAAATGTGATCATGATTTTTATATTTCATATTTTATTGAAATTTATTGCGTTTACTTTTTGAATAAATAATTACTTGCAATAAACTTTTGAATGTTACATTATATGAGAATAAATGCGTATCAATTCTAAATTTAAATCTTTTGGATCAAAAGACACAAAACTTTTCCATCATGACGTTTTGATGTTTTATTATTAAATTGCTGCAAAGTAAGTCTTCACGTTACACAGACGCACTCTGTGAAATTTTCCGATGTAATGTGTACCGTAAGGTAATTAACATCGAGTATAAATAAACTACGTGTTTTACCAAAATACATGGAAGCGGAAACGTATTAGAAAATATTTTTAGCTTGTCTTTCGCCAAAGGATCAAATACCGTCATTAGCCTGCGTTTTATCTCAGTTCCCCTGCATGAAAATTGAAAAAATGAATAACTTTGCACACAGTCCTTCGAAAACCTGTTGTTTGAAACTAATGATTTGCAGTTCATGAAGATGTCACGCGTCAGGCGTTAGGTGATGTTGACAGTGGTGTCAAAATAGGCGGGCGAAAGATTAACAACCTTAGATATGTTGAAGACACAATAATTTCCTCTACCGGAGGACACTGGAAAGAAACTTTGAGAATTCGCGAAACTTTGGGTTATTTCTGAATTCAAGGAAATCAAATTCATGGTAGGTGGAAAGCGTGCTGAATTTTCTAAACTTGTGATAGAAAACGAGACTTCTGAGAACTCAAAGAGTTCATGTCAGTAAAAGTCGAATTTTTGGTCATAAAGAGGAAAGAAGCTATTGAGAAAACTCGTGTTACACTGTAAAAGTTTCCTGAAATTCACAAACCATTTTCCTTTCCATTCGTGAATTCACGAAGTATGTTCATGATTCAACCGTTTCCGCAAAGTGACGGAAAACACCTGAATTTAACGGATTTTCCTTACCTGAATTAACAGAAATATTCCTTTTTTTCTTTCTCCTATAATTGAACGGAAAATTGTTGATTTTAGAGGTGCCAACGGAAAATTCTGAATTCCCAGGGAAACTTCCCGTAATTCCGCTCGTATGTTAACGGGAAAATTCTGTGTTTACACTTTTCAATATGCATATTACGTAAAACTTCTGGTAATAAGAACGGTTCGCGGAAATACTTGAGGTTTGATTAACTATTGAATTTCAATAACCTATTGTCGGACCACATTTGCAGAATCTGTAACGAGACCGGATATTGTGGATATCTTATCGCATGATATTAAGAATTCTATGACAACGGATAACCCCTTCCCAAGCTGGTGCACCTGCCAGTCTATCGTCTTATCGTAAGAAACCGGGTACTTGAACTGTCATACTGGTGATTGCACGCTGTCTATATACCTGTCTGTGAATCCCTTAATAGGTATCAGACCAAATTTACATTGTATATTTAGGAGTATTGTGAAACAATACAATGACGTAGTTCTTAAATGTAATTCAAAGTCATTGTCAATTAAAAAAAAAAAAGCGCGAGTTTCAAAACATAATTCCTCTGAAATATCATGATTATAAAAAAATGTAATTTGAAATAAGGCCTCCTACAGAAAAATGAAATTATAAACCTGTTCAGAATAATAATATGCTTTTACAGAAAACAAAATAAATAATTAACCAGCATTCACAGTGAAGAACACTTAATCATCGCGTGACTCCTCCAGTCGACTTTGTTTCAACCTTTAGCGAGATCTGGTGCTAAATGCTTTGCTAGCAAAGTCAGTAGCGCTCTTTACTAGCGTGAAAACCATTCGTGGCACGAGCCTCACCTTGGGGAAGGGGAAGGACTTTTTTTTTTTTTATTGTAGGTTTAACGACAACCGTGAGCAAGTTAGTGGGCTATAAGCAGTCGCCCGTCCCTAATCTAGGGCCACTGGTACCATGGAAGGGAGAGAGCCAGTGCCGTAAGACAAACACAGCATCCATGCCTCATCGGGATTCGAACCCAGACCCATCTCGCGCGAATGATCAGAAGCCACTGCGCCACCGGGGCCGGTAGGGAAGGACTTCAGACGTCAGGAAAAAGTCTTACAAAACGACTGGGGCATTTAAGTTTAAAAAAAGAAACTGGGGAAGGTAGTTTCTTCTGCATAGGGACTAAAAAAGTCAAAATCAAAATTTTTGGAAACTTGGGAAATTTCTGGATAAAAGCGAAAAAATTTCCAAACCAGGGCCAGAACAAGCTTTCCTAATCTGAGAGGGCGAATCTTGAGATTACGCTCCTTCGAGTTCAAATGTTCTTCACTTTCGGTTTTTACCTTCTCACACCTCTGATCCTGCAAAAATCGCACTTCCGGTTTTTCACACAAGTTTACTAAAAATGTAAGAACTAAGTAAATACCCAAGAGACAAAAAGTTGCAAATATTAAATAACGCGTAAAAGTTATGTGAACACCCACAACAGACCACGCCGCAGAAATGCAAAATGACGCCCCGATGGCGCAGTGGTCTAAGCGATGGCCTCTGACCATTCGTCCGCAAGGGTCCGGGTTCGAATCCCGGTGAGGCATGGATGTTGTGTTTGTCTTACGACGCTGGCTCTCTCCCTTCCCTGGAACCAGTGGCCCTAAATTAGGGACGGGCGACTGCTTATAGCCCATTGAATTGTTCACAGTGGTCGTTAACCCATCAATCAAATAATTTAAAAAATGAGATACTTTCGGAGTAGGGCTTGGAAAATCTTCGTTCAAGGTCAAACACGCAGGGAAACTTCGTGTAGCAATGCACAAAATACTGTTTGGTTCTCTGTCCCAAAAGCTAGTTGACGAAGGTCGCGGAGGTTAGTCATGTCCGCACATTGTTGTATATGCCTCTGCATTCGCTGTTTCGGACAAATTCCTTTCATGCATGTTAAGGGCTTACACCTCACAGCGTAGGTTACTTTGCAGTATGGTTAGCTGAACGGAATACTGTATGCGGTTAACTAAAATCTTTAAAAAAGAAATTACTCAAGTGTTGTGACTTACTTTTTTAGTTACAATTTTCTGTAAATATATTCCCACGTTGTGCATTTCTCCCCCTCAGATCATGAATTTATACCACTGGTATGAACATTCTGGTAGAACAATCGCCCTTCCTGCCTTCCCGGTAGCTACGGCACAGTCGAAAACCGATATTTCTCGAAAAAAAAAAAAAATTGATAAAAAAAAACAAAAAGAAAAAAAAAAAAAAAGAAATTAGTGACAGCGAATAATCTGCTAAAATACTGAAGTTTCCGTTGTTTTTTTTAAACAGAAAGTTCGTTAAAAGTTGGAGACCTACAGACAACTTTGCTGCACGTTATTTTCGGGCGTGATGCTACGGGAGGGCCGAGAAGAGAGGGAGAAGGAGAGAGAGTGAGGAGGAGACAGAGGGGAAAGGGAGAGGGGAGAGAGATGGGAGGGGGTATGGAGGGGTGAGGGAGACAGAGAGGGAGAGGGAGAGAGAGATTCCTTGTCAGGTTACAAATCAAAATTCATAAATAGCCTTATGACAAAAAAAAAAAAAAAAACGTGAAGAAGTTCTAACTTCTAACTTACCATGAAGATTCGTATCCACAGTTCCCAGTACTACATACGATAAATAAATAATACATACAGTATGCGCCTGAAATTTTTTTCCACTGGGAGTAACATCATCAGCGTCGAGTGAAATCTACATACACGGAATTTTTTTGCCAAACACTTCAAAAGTGTGCCCCCTCCCCATCACACTTACCCCCCCCCCCGTAATATGCCACTCAGTTCTGAGCGACTGGGGTGGTCACTGGTTATTTTCAGTAATTTTCCGTGTGAATTAACACCACTTATTTTTTACACCTTACTTATTCAGTATTAACAATGTAAATTCTTGAGGATCATCTAAAGTTATTTTTATGAAAATGTATCACTTGTCATGGAAGAGAAATGGGTTGATTACAAAGAAGGGTAAAGCCTACTCGACATTCAGACTTGACTCCGAAAAGTTTCAACAGATATTGATAGAATCAGAAAGATAATCGAATAGCAAACAACAAAGCTTAATGATAATTCCGGAAAGTAGTCTACACACATTCACTTACCTTTTCTGTACTTATAAACATTTCTTGGCACGAACTTTAGTTCTTCATGTAGCTGTGTGCTTTACACAACAAAAATAAGAGGGAATTAAAAGCAATTAAAATCCTTTAGGTAAAACGCAAAAACAAACAAACCGTCAGAGCTCCAGTCGGTTCATTTACATATTGCACTCCCAACACGGACGACTGACGAATTCTGTCACAAGGGCACACAAATCTCACTTCTTCACTTTCAAATTAAAACAAGGTAGGAATGTTAAAAGGGCAGAATAATCATAATCATCCAATGCCAAGAAACGTTAATCATCGTGCGAGAAACGTTATAATCATTGTGCCAAGAAAAGTTTTGCTGAAGAAACAGTAAGTGAATATATAAAAACTGTTTTCCGTTATTTTAAGATGGTATATATAAAAACTGTTTTCCGTTATTTTAAGGTGGTAATTTATTGCACGAAAAATACTTAAAGCACTTATATTTACTTATAGTGTTCTTTTTTTTTTTTTTTCAAAATTAAAACGCAAAATAAATTTAGATTTTTCTTGGGTTTTTCGTTCTAAAACTTGTAACTAATATATGGCAAAGTCGCAAAGGAAGTAAAAAAATAAAGCGTAGAGAATGTTTAAAATATTCGATTGAAAAAATTGTATTTCCGTTTGGAAACTATATGTGTTTTTTATTTAATGAGTTAGTTTGTAGCAACAGAGTTCGCCGCGTTAGGCCAAACTTTATTATGTATTATTATTATTATTATTATTAATGTTGATGTTTCGATAAATATTTCAGACGCAAATTATATTGTAAAGCATGAAGTTTTAATAAAACTAACAAGAAATAACACCACACATCTAAAGTATAGTGCTGCCGAACAGACTTGTCTTCCGAAGTAGAACACACACACACACACACACACACACACACACATGCCGCCCCGGTGGCGCAGTAGTCTAATAGCTGGCTTATGGCCATTCGACCGTGAAGGGTCCGGGTTCGAATCCCGGTGAGGCATGGGTGTTATGTTTGTCTTACGGCACTGGCTCTCTCCCTTCCCTGGAACCAGTGGCCCAGAATTAAAGTCGGGCGACTGCTTATAGCCCATTGAGGTGCGATTTGCTCACAGTGGTCGTTAAACCTAAAATAAAAACACACACATACAAACTATTTTACAGAAATTCGACAGATAGAACTTACACATTTTAAGTCACTTTCCTTAAATACAAAATACTGGAAAGAAAACTTAGGAATAAATAATCAACCCAAACACAAAAAGTACTACTAAGGAATAAATAATCATCTGGGCAAGCATATCTGATGAAAATGAGAAAAGTGATCTGAACAGGAGAGATTTTCTGATACCTCAGCTGTTCAAGGAATTCTATGATGGTCCCAACACAACGCCCATTCAAGGAGCTAAAGAGAAATCACACTTCCTGTTTCAGCAAAATCTGAATAACATTTAGAACTATTAGCTTCCTGTTTCAGTTGTTCTCTTTTAATTGTTCTTCCTTCCTCCTCCATTTTTACCCCCGTATTACGAAGGTTGGAGATTTAATTTTCCGTTTAAGTCATTATTTTGTTGATGGATTTCTTGTGTGTGTAGAATAATGAGGCGATGCCGGCCTATTAGTCATTTTCTTTGCGCTGTTACTCTTACAAACAGTGTTATGGAAGTTCACAATCTACATCCAAATTACCTGTAGCAGGTGTTTGTAAAAATCAATAATGCAGTCCGTATGTCTTAAGCTGACGATAACCTTCAATAGCAGAACAAGGTGACTCACTCATAGGAGTGGTAGTGAATTGTGAAACCAAATAAAATGCGGATTCAGCAACTTCAGCTCGAGAGTAAAATTTGCAATGACCCTGATTTTGAGGTGGAAAACAGGTAGGAGTTTTCTTTCTTTCACAGGAAACTGAGGGTCGTAGCCTTCAATATCATATTGGTGGGAAAATTCATTAGTTAACAATGAAACAGTAGAAACATAGTTTTAGAACACAGAAATTTAAATAAGGCAGTTTTCGCTTACGGAGTTAATTATCAAAATGAACATCTTTAAAAATGGTGTTTCAGAGAGAAAGTAGAGACACCCTCATAATCCATATTCAAGAAAAAAAAATCGCTTTTGAAGGCTTGGATAATTTACTGAAGTGAATTTCAGAAATAATAAGTGTGATAATTAAAAGTGTTTAGCATTTCGAAATTAAAATGTCGAGAATTTAAGACTTTTATATTGCTAGTAGAGCATAAGTCGTTGCTAAATATCAAATTTCAGCTTCGTACTATTCAGACGAGTATTTTAGCAATTTTAATTTGATAACAAACTAAATTTTGGAAGTCATGGCTAAATGCAACAGATCTTACCAAGCATGATTGCAGTAAACTAAATGTTAGGATGCATGACACAGCAAATCTTCATGATATATGAAAGCTGCTAAAAGATCTTCGGGTGGTTTTAACTGAATTTCCGCTACAACCCCTTACTAAGATGCAACAGATCTTAGGAGGCATGATTGCAGTAAACCAGATGATAGGATGCGTGGCACTGTAAATAATCGTTATATGTGAAAGCCGCTAAAAGATCTTAGGAAGGTTTTGACTGAATTTCCGTTAACCCTCTTACTAAGATGTAACAGATCTTGGGAGGCATGATTGCAGTAAACCAAATGTTAGGATACATAACACAGCAAATCTTCATGGTATGTGAAAGCTGTGAAAAGGTCTTAGGATGGTTTTAACTGAATTTCCGTTACAATCCCCTTACTAAGATGAAGGCATGATTGCAGTGCTCAACCAGGGCCGGAGCTACCGGGAGGGCATAGAGGGAGATTGCTCTCCTAGATTTTTTTTTTTTTTTTTTTTGATTGGGGGTTTAACGACCACCGTGAGCAACTCAATGGGCTATAAGCAGTCGCCCGTCCCTAATTTAGGGTCACTGGCTCCAGGGAAGGGAGGGAGCCAGTGCCGTAAGACAAACACAATATCCATGCCTCACCGGGATTCGAACCCGGACCCCGTTCGGACGAATGATCAGAGGCCATCGCTACGACCACTGCGCCACCGGGGCGGCCTTAGAATTGTCATTCAAGGGGCGTAAATTCATGCTCCGGGAGTTGTAAAAAATAGAAATCGTAACTAAAAAAGAAAGTTATGCCCGTTAGAATTTCTTTTCAATTACTTTAATTAGTCTCATGCAGCATTTGATGCAATCAACTAGGACACAGAGTAACGTACACTATGTGGTGTGAACATCTCATATCAATGAAGAGAATTTTCCGAAACAGTGAATGGAGGCATAGAACACAATATGCTGATATGTCTATCTAACCTCCATGACCTTTCCGAACATGCAGTTTAGATGAAGAGCTAATTAATCATCTGTGCTCTGTCGCAGAAAGTTCTCTGAGTGTTTAACCTTGAACGGAATTTTCCAAGCCCTATCCTAAAACTTCTTTCGATTATTACGTTCACTATCCGATACTCATTCGCTCTGAGCTAGTTTGTTTTTTGTTCTGCGTTTCTATGGAGTGTTGTGTTGTCGGCGTTCATTTACCGTTTTCGCTTTACTTGGTATTTACAACCTATGGTTCTTGGGTACTTACCTGGTTTTTACATTTCGAACACAATTATGTAGAAAACCTGAAATGCGATTTTTGAACGATCATAATAATTTCTTATAAAGGCGGTGTCCAAGCCCTATCCTAAAAAAACCCCACGCATTATTTGAGTGGAACACGAAGAGGCACAATTTTGAAGTCGAAGGGGTGTAATTTTGAACTCGGACGGGCGTAATTTCAAGTCTCACCCTCCCAGATAAGAAGGGTCCTAGGCACAGCAAATCTTCATGATATGTGAAAGCTGCTAAAAGATCTTAGGATGGTTTTAACTGAATTTCCGTAACAGCCCCTTACTCATCATCATCATCATTGTCAACCATTATCAATCCACTGCTGGACGAAGGTCTCCCCAAGTTTCCTCCACAACGGTCTGTCTTGTGCCAGTCTCCTCCATGTCACTCCCGCATATTTACGAATTTCATCCACCCATCTCCCATGTGGTCTTTTTCTGGGTCTTTTCCTGTCCCTTGGAATCCAATCTAAAATTTCGGCTGTCCATCTATGGTCTGTCCTTCTGGCAGTATGTCCAGCCCATTGCCATTTCAGGGATTTAACTCTGATCATGATGTCTTCCACTCTCGTCATTTTTCAGATCCACGAATTCCTCTTCTTATCTCTCCTGGTTATACCAAGCATACACCTCTCCATGCTTCTTTGAGTTGTCTGCAGCCTTTGTATGTCTCTTTTAGTTAAGGTCCACGTCTCTGCACCATACGTAAGCACTGGAAGGATGCATTGATCAAACACTTTTCTTTTAAGACATAATGGCATATTGCTCTTGAAAATTATGCTGTTTCTTCCAAAAGCTCTCCAGGCAAGTTTTGTACGCCGATTAATTTCTTCATCAATGTGACCCTCACTTGATATCTGCTGTCCAAGATAAACATACGTATCTGTTATCTCCAGTTTTTCTCCATCAATCGATAAATCTTCATTTCTTGTAAAAGCATTGAACATCACTTTTGTCTTCTGAAAGTTCATTTTTAAACCCACTTCTTTACTCTTGTCAGCAAGTTCCTGGATCATACTCTGCAGCTCTGATGGGGTAGTTGCAAAAATGACTACGTCATCAGCAAAACGAAGGTAGGTTAGATAATCTCCATTAATCTTTATCCCTTTGTTTTCCCAGTTCAGTGATTGAAAGACATTTTCCAATGTGGCATTAAAGAGCTTCGGAGATATGGTGTCACCTTGTCTCACTCCCTTTCCAATTTTTATGTGTGTTGTATTTTCAAACAGCCGAATCTTTGCACTTGCATTTTCATAGATGTTATTAATAATATTAATGTATGCATCTTCAGTACCGCAGGATTTCAGAGCCGTGGTAACTGCTGATGGTTTCACCGAATCAAAGGCTTTTTCATAATCGATAAAAGCCATGCACAATGGAAGTTCATATTCCCTCGCTCTTTCAATTAGTTCTCTCAGTACGTGGATATGATCTATTGTGCTGTAGCCACTCCTGAATCCAGCTTGTTCTCTCGGTTGAGCCATGTCCAGTGTTACCTTCAAGCGGTGTGAAAGAACTTTATTGAAGATTTTATAAACCACTGATAGGAGGCTGATAGGTCTGTAGTTCCTGAGATCCTCAATGTCACCTTTTTTATGTAGCAGGATCATTGTAGCATTGTTCCAATTCTCAGGAATCTTCCCTTCATTAAGGCATCGAGTGAAAATTTGGGCGAGTACTGTTTCAATTTCTCCACTTGCTTCTTGTATGATGTCTATAGTAATTCCATCTTCTCCTGGAGCTTTCCCCCGCTTCATGTTCTTGATTGCATGTGCAACTTCTGCTGGGAGGACTGGAAGAACTCTGGTACCTTTCATGATGTCTGGAGTACATGTATCATCCCTTTCATATAATTTGGAGTAGAAATCTTTCACTCTTGTCAAAATTTCGCCTCTATTTCTTGTTATAGAACCATCTTCTTTTCTCAGAGCCATAATCTGTTTTCTTCCCTTACTGAGATGTCCCTTTGCTATCTTTAGGCTTTGGTTGTTTTCAATTGCTTTCCTCACTAGCTCACAGTTGAATTTCCTTACGTCTTCAGTGATACTTTTTCGTGCTGTCTTGCATAGCTCTATATATTCCACTTTGGAAGTCACATCTTCTTTAGTTGTCCTCATCTCTCTTCTTTTTTGCATCAACATTTTGGTTTTTCCTGATAATTTGTTTACATGCAACTTGTTCTTAGACCCAGCTAATTTTGTTGCTGTTTCCATAAGAGCTTTGGTTACTTTTCTGTTAACTTCCGAAATATCCACTTCTTCCGATGTTAGGCCTTCTAAAGCAGAGAATCTGTTCTTCAGTTCCAACTTGAAAGTATTATGGTGTTTTTTAAGGTTGGTTATGTCAATACATTTTGTTTGTCTTATGAGCTTGCCACGTTCCAGTTTAGTGTTGAGGTGCATCTTACATCTCACCAATCTATGGTCACTACCTGTGTTGAACTTGTTTAGCACACTGCAGTCTTCTATGACGAATTTTTTTGTTACACATAATAAAATCAATTTCACTTGTCATCCCATTTGGATGTCTCCATGTCCATTTCCTGTGTGGCTTTTTCTTGAAAAAGGAATTCAAGATGAAAAATCCTTCTGCCTCTGCAAACTCAACGAGAGTATTTCCACGCTGGTTTCTGTTGCCGTGACCGAATTTACCTACTGAAGTTTCATTCTGTTGCCGGTGCCCTATTTTTGCATTGAAATCTCCCATAATTATCTTCAAGTGCTGCTTACCTTTATTATTTAGATGACGAATTTCCTCATAAAATTCTTCAATTTCTTCCTCAGGATGACTTGTGGTGGGTGCATAAGTTTGAATAATCTGAGCCTGGTATCTTCTCGATAGTTGGATAACGAGTCGTGCAGCTCTGTCCGAGGAACTTTCAACTTCTACCACTTTATCCTTCAGTTTCTTGTTTATTATAAATCCAACACCACTAGTTCTGCCAGTATCTGTCCCACGATAATAGAAGAGATGTCCACTTTTCAGTTCAATGAGATCTTCTCCTTTTCTCCTTACCTCACTCAGCCCGACGATGTCCCACTTGATCCTTTGTAGTTCCTCTTCCAATTCAAGAAGCCTTGAATCAGAAGATAGGGAGCGTCCGTTGTAGGTAGCCAAGGTCAGCATCAAATGGCAGCCTAGTCCGGTCCTCCGGGGATTCTTAGCACCCTCTGCCTTCATGTAGCACTGGCCGCTGCCTTGGCCAGGTACATTCCAGCTGCCGGAGACTGAGGGCCAAGATTTAAGTTGTAGAGTCATTTTGGAGGTGTTTGGCCATAACTCACCACGCTGGCCAAGCGGGTTGGTGAGTGTGGGATAGCATTTCCTCTGATCCCGATGGTATAGTTATACCGCTATTTGCGGTCGTCAGAGTCCCTTTAGTGGGAACAGGATGCACCACGAGAAGGCGGGGTTGACATTTGTCAAGGAGAGGCTGTGATGTTACGCATCACCTGACCTTACATCCCCCAGCCCCTTACTACAAGAATATATATATTACGTTACAGAGATTTTATACTAGGTTTTAGGATTTCATATAAAATCTCAAAATGCAACTTTTTTCCAACTCGTGCTCCCCTTCCTTTGTTTCCACTAAGCGTGAGAGAAATTTCGCAGAGTCAGTTCCCCATTTAGACACCGGATGCACGGTTCTTTATAATGTCGACAATTTGTCTGAGCTTAGTATTTGCACATTGTATGTTGAATGGAGATTAGCTCTATCGCGCCTCTTTTGATGCTTTACAGGTTTCTAATCCAATGCAGCCGACTAATGGACCCAGCCCGCTCACATTTGACTTTGAGGCTTGAGATTAACCGAGGGCGGTGTGTTTGTTTCTCACGGGGAACTTTCGGATATGCTAAAGGGCATTTTTGGAGACAGGGGAGTAGGACGCGAGAAGAGAGTTGTCTCTGGGTTTTGGAAGTGAGCCGTCGCAAAATAGGACGAGGAGGGGATTGTCCCACGCAACGCTGGGAGGTTTTAGCCTGACCGGAAGGATAGAGGATTTCTCGACAGCGCGAGGGAGGATCGAAAGCAGAGACATGAGAAAAACGAATTGGAGTTTTAAGCGGAACAGCGAGAAAACATAGTACAGCTAACGGACAACCTTTGCAGGGAATTAAATGAAGAGAACAATAAATGTTTCTTAGACATATTTACGGATCCCAAGAATTATTTGCATACAATTATTATTATTTGCTTATTACCTATTACTTGGAATTAATATCATTCTCATTACTATTAGTTATATTGCTATCTTCAGCCATATAAGACTTAGCAACTCAACCACGCAATATTTGTGAAGTTAATACGAACCAGTTAACAATTAACATACAAGCAACAACCCTAATAAAACAACTAGGACCTTATGAATTCCAGATGAAGAAAAGCACAATAAAAAAAATTATAAAATGACAAAATAACGTTAAGTAAATTATTATAAATACACACTCAGGACCCCTGGAAAAGAGAAAGAGCAGCTAAATTTGTTCACTGAGATTTTCTGAACACACTTGGAGTTTGATATTCGGACTTGGATTCGGGTCTTAACCGTGACTCTTTATGAAAGTTTACATTTGTGTCAAGGGAGGTTTAGTGGAAGAATTTATGTTACTGTTGCTATTTTTCAGAGGAATTACAATTGTAGTAAGGAGTTTTATGGTTCATTTTTAGTTTTAGTCGTTCTTCTTCTTTTTTTTTTTCTTGATTGGTGGTTTAACGACCACCGTGAGCAACTCAATGGTCTATAAGCAGTCGCCCGTCTCTTATTTAGGATCACTGGTTCCACCGAAGGGAAAGAGCCAGTGCTGTAAGACAAACACAACATCCATGCCTCACTGGGATTCGAACCCGGACCCCTTTCTGACGAATGATCAGAGGCCATCGCTTAGACCACTCTGCCACCGGGGCGACTTAGTCGTTCTTCTTCGTATATATAACAGTTCAAGTTTTGGTAAGGAGTTTTATAATTCATTTTTAGTTTCAATGCCTCTTTTTTTAATATACTATAGTGAAGGTAGGGAAGACAGAATGCAATGAAATTTATAACACAAAATTTTAATGTGGACGTCTGTTGTTGCTTTTTTCGAGATTTTTGGCATTCTTACGAAACCTGAGCTGAATTTGTTTGCTCAGGGCCTCTGGATGTCGTTCCCTGAAGAGTGGACCGGGGGTCCTGAGTGTGTATTTATAATAATTTACTTCTTTCGGTCACGTGTGCAGCCACTCATGCACCACCTGCTGCACTTCTTCATCGGACCTGAAAGTCTTTCCTCCCATCTCATCTTTCAGTGGTCCAAAGATGTGGGGAAAGATCTGATGAAAACGGCGGATGAGGAAGATCACTTGGGGAAAGATCTAGTGAATACGGCGGATGGGGAAGACATTCGAAGTGCAGGTCTTGTATGGTTGCAACCGTTTGCATGGGCCAAGCGTTGTAAAATTGTAACAAGCCACCAGTACTCAGAAGTCCACGTCATTTACATTTGATTGCATATGATTCCTGATAAGATCTGCACACGTGTCACTGGCTGCAATGTTCTTCGTGCGCATGTAGTACTCCTAAATCGCTCTTCCTGCGTCCCAAAAGAAAGTCTGCAGTTTGCTGCGTGCGGAACTTCTTCGGTTTTGTTGAGGTGGTATGGCACCATTTCTTGCTCGCTCTCTCGGTTTCTGGTTTCTGACACCGTCACAGATCCCTTCCAAACTTTACTGTAGGGACAATGCAGTCAGCCTGACAGCGGCCCTCAGGCAAACGCCACAATAAAATGCGTCCATCTGAACGAAGAGGGAGTAGCGTGATTCTTCTGTGAAATTCCTCCAAATAGCTCTTTCCACGTTTTAGCAACACATAGCAACCTAAAAATTGTTATCCGGTCACCGCTGGAGATCTGAAACCCAGATCTCTCGATATCTAGCCGAGTGCGTTAGCCTTACACTAGGATGGCCAACAATCAACGGCGCTATGTGTGTTTTTCAGTCAGCTTCTGACATCATAAATCCGTAAGATGGGCTTAGCTACTGAGACGTCTCCATCTGGTGGGCATTAACGGCACTGGCTATATATTAATTATAGCAGTTAAATTCAAAGGGCAAGATCCAAAGTGAAAATCTCCAAATACGTGGAGTCAGTGAATATACAAAGAACAATCAACGACGTTATGTTTGTTTCTCAGTGAGCTTCTGACATCATAAATCCGTAAGATAGGCTCAGCTACTGAGACGTCGCCATCTGGTGGGCATTAACGGCACTGGCTATATATTATTCTTCTGTCGTTGCGAAGAGCAATAGCGTGATTCTTCTGTTGACGGGTTGTTGTTAATGGACCTTTTCCTTTCCGTTTGGGTTCGATATCTTTCCCTAATTGTTGCTCGGGTCGAATATCACAAAGAAAGTGTTAAATGCTTATTATTACTATCTAATGCTCATTGTTGGTTTGTCCTTGAATAATATTAGATTTGTTTTTAAAGTTTAAACTCCTTTCGCTATTTACTCTACTTCTTAATTACCCGCTCTGTCGTACTTACTCCAATTCTACGTAACTTGTAATTATTTCGCCTTTCGAACGCCAGGAAGTTTCCTGCTCCCCAAATATATTTTCTTGTCCGATGTCTCTCGACCTTCGTGTCCGGCTCTTCTCCCAGTCCCTCCTCTATTGGGACTCCCGGTATTCCGTCCCGTGTCCTTCTGTCGTCATGAAGAGCAATGAACTCATTATGTAGTCTGGATACACTATTCTACTACGATGTACTGATCTCTGCGGAAGGCAATTAATTTATAAAACACTTAGCCAACGTACTAAGCTCGATTACCCGGGAAATGCAGTTTTATAACTCTGCTAATGGCCACAGCCGATAAGCATCTTCTTGAAAGTTTCGTCGAAGTTTCCCATGCTGCCTGACAAAGAGAACTACTGCTGAAATTTCCATAACATTCCTTGGAAATGAACGATTTGTAAAATATCCGTAACACGCCACTCAACATGACACTCGTCCTCACTTCAGTTGTCCACGATCGTTGAGCGAAGCATCACTGTAGACAATGCCTGGCATTGCCTGGATTGATATAGGGTTGTGCATCGCTGCAGTGATTTGCCTGAAGTTATGTAGGGCTGGTGGCAATGAAAGCGATCACCTGGCATTGCCTGGAATGATGAAAGAGCTTGTAACTGTTGGAATCAGTTCCCGTGGGACTGTTCTGATGCAAACAGCTGTTCCATTGGCTTGTGGGAAGTCTTCGGCCAGGTCTGTGGTAGAGTACGTGCGAGACTTTTTCAGATTTCCCAGTAAGCTTCGTTTGGAGAGATCACTCAGTTTGTGCTGTGTTCCAGAATGCGGCTTCACTTTAGTGGCACCATCTGTTTTACATTGGTGAAGAACATCAACGATAGTGGGTTTTGGGAATTCCAAAAGAGCGGCGCAACTACGTACTGATTACTTAATCAGTAGGTATGTAAGCATAATGCCCTTTTCAAAATCCGTCAGTTCAGCTCCGCGAGGCATTGTCGCTTTTAATGCGGTCTGAAAGGTGTGCCAACGCTCCCCTTTGCATACACCACCCAACACATGCGCATGTATGCATCTGATTTCGAAAATACACATTTTTTTGCATATTGAATACTTTTTCCTACATAATGTATATACAGAAGGTTTCATTCAGTAAATATAAATTCAGTGGGGAAGCTAAGATACTACGGTTTATAAAATGTCCTTGAAAAATTTAGTGCGGTTTTCATTATAATTATTATATTTATTTTTTATGGATAACATGCATTCACGAGTGCAATAGGCTTACAGTAGCTGCTAATCTTTACTGGTAAATACAATAAAACTTAAAATAAGTAGCACACGGAATCGATTTGATTTTTGAATATAGATGCGCACGCTTAACCTTTTGTCCCTGGCCTCATTTCTTTTATTTGTGTTATACCCATAAAGACAAAAGCGTGAAATAGGATATCAATGAAACTAAATTTTTCAAGGACATTTACGAATTGCTTTGCTTAATTTTACAGATATTCATTTATTTATAAATAAAAATTTAAATAAAAAATATAGATTATTAAATAGTCCATTTATAAATAAAAAATAATAGATTAAATAACATATTTATAAATAAATAATTAAATAAAAATAATAGATTATTAAACAATCCATTTATAAATAAAAAATAATAGATTAAATAATCTACTTATAAATAAATAGAAAAATAATGGATTATTAAATAATATATTTATAAATAAATAATAAAATAAAAATTAAAAATTATTAAATAATCTGTTTACAAACAAATACATCAGTTATTTTTTTATAAATAAATTATTAAATACATAAATTTATTTTATTTAGTGTTTTTCAGTGTTTAGTCGTCGTGGGACTCAACTTTATCTGCTCTAGTGTTTCTTTCCACATAACATTTCAGTGAACTGAGTTCTACATCTAAAACTTTTGGAATAATCAACTTCAGTATTTTTCTGCTATCGTGATTCAGTTATCTTAGACTCTCAGTTAACAACCGATCAGACGGACAAAATTTGAAGTACAGTCATACTAATTAACGGAAAGGCCCTTTCGAAACAAAAACTCAGAAATAAAATTCATTAAAAAACCCCTTCTGAATAAAAGTTGCAAAACTGTTCGAAATCTATCGTAGCATAACACCTTGTCTTTACCGTATACACATAAAGAAAAGAAAAGGAAAGGAAAGGGAAGGAAAAGGATAGCTAGAATAAAGCCTTTGCATAGTTTATTCAGAGTACAAGTTTAGTTAATTCCTGGTGGCAGTTTGAAGATTCTGTTAGTGGAGTTTTACTCTCCCATTTTGGATTCGATCAGCATTGCAACTCATTCATAATACGAAGAAACCAGCAGATGACACTTGCAACTTTTCTTTGAGTTTATTATCAGCTATAGAGCTTACTATTGTACTGGTTATAGTTTTCTCCTGGAATTATGAGTTTTTGACATTTTAGTTACTTATTTACACTTTCGCTTACCTTACATTCATTCCCTTTCCTATTCATCGCTGTTTTGTACTTCCGGGTTTCCCCGAATAATCTCCTTCTCCTCGCATGTAGCCTCCCGGAGACCCGAAAAGCACACCCTCCAAAAACTTCGCTGTCAGATTCTTCAAATTTTTTTCTTTATTTCGCTTCCCCATTACCTATTCCTTTGAAGAAAATGACACTTGGCGCCGCAAGAGTTATAAAATCATTGCGTAGTCTGAGATAACTTTCGTTCACCGTGCTACTCTTGGCTGAAGATATTGTGAAAATGACTGCAATAAAACTCCTAGCTGAAAGAGCTCCCAATGCTTGAAAAAAAAAATGCCTTTTGAAAGATCACTAATGATTATTAGCGTTGCTGACATGCCTTTATGGCTGTCGTGAAGTTTCCTCTTGGTGACTGTAAAATGGTGACAAAAGGACCTACGATTGTGCCATTCGTTGAAACGAAAATCATCGTAAAAAGAGCGTAAAAGCTCTTAGAATAAATAATAGCATTATTAATAGAATCGGGAAAAACAATTTTTGACACCAGTATCATTACATAAATACAGAATACGGGCATAAAGGGTAAAAATTAAAATTACTGACTTTCATTTTGCATTCGTCAGTTTCAGGAAGAGATGAAAGTGAACAAAAGGCATTAGTGAATGAATGAATGAATGATGCTGCTACAACACCCCTGTTGAAGCGACCACTGAAGAAAGGCGCAATGTCAAAAATTCAGGAGAGCTCGTTGGGTTTCAGCTAACGCAATAAAAATAAGATGATCTCCCATTGATAAGAAAGGAAAAGTACGACCTTTCGCAGTGAAATACTTGGTGCAATTTTCCCTTACTATTCTTTCGATGCATATTCAATCCCTGATTCTCTCAGAACTTCGAAGCATTCAGCATTAGCTACCTTTTCGGCATACGAAAAATTGGAAAATAAAATCGGTGGTTGCTCTGCATTCCCGAAATATTTTTTTCAGATGGGAGATGGCTTGACCCAACAGCAGAGGACATTTCAGTAGGTGTGAATGAGGTAGTCTTCTTTAAATACTTCTGTGTACAGTACGTATACATTTCATCCCATTTCAAGTGTCGGATTACATTTCTAAAGCTACCAGTTATATTATCTTTGTAGACCTGTTAACGCATTAAAATATTTTACAAGGTCAAAAAGTTGCAGAAAATTCCATTTCATATGGAAAACAATAACTTTACAGTTATTTACACCGCATTTCCTTCGAAATAGTTTCCTTGGGAAGCTACACGCTTTTGTCAACATCCAGCTCTTTGAAGTATTCCTGGAATCCATTCTTTGAAACATCTTTCAGCAGCTATGTCTCTTTTTGGAAGATGTCCTCAGGACTCATGAATCGCCGTCCTTTTAGGTCAGATTTCAAAGGCAAAAGCAAGTAAAAACCGGACTGTGCAAAGTAAGGAGAATACGGAGGGTACTTCATTGATGCCACATTGTGCTTTGTGAGATACTGTTTGACCAAAACGGATTAATGTGCGGGCATTGTCATGAATAATCCATACTGCCAAACCCTGAAACCGAAAAAAAAAAAAAAAAAAAAAAAAAATCGCGCAATTCTTCATTCCTACAGTTGGGCACGAATCCAGAACACCTTACCTTGTATATGTGTGGGTGTAATTTATGTGAGTGAGTGAGTGTGGTGTGTGTGTGTGTGTGTGTGTGAGAGAGAGAGAGAGAGAGAGAGAGAGAGAGATACAGTACTTAAACTTTCCGGCCTACTTTTGCGCGTTACTGGTCCGTACGGAGAGCACATACGTTCTCCTACCTACCAGAGAACTGCATTTGTGAAGAAACACCATTTGCACACAGGTAGAGCGCGTTAATCAGTTAAACACTCAGCAGACAAAACATTAGAGATACGGGTGATGGGCAGTTGACGTGGGCATCGACAGACGAACTCTTAGGGTTCCCGAGGGCAAAAAGTGTTCGGAGTGTTCCGGGACTAGGAGTTCCCCCGAGGGCAAAAAGAGTGTTCCGGGACTATACCATCGACAGACGAACTCTAGGGTTCCCGAGGGCAAAAGAAGAGTGTTCCGGGACTATACCATCGACAGACGAACTCTAGGGTTCCCGAGGGCAAAAGAGTGTTCCGGGACTATACCATCGACAGACTTCAACTCTAGGGTTCCCGAGGCAAAGAGTGTTCCGGGACTATACCATCGACAGACGAACTCTAGGGTTCGAGGGCAAAAAGAGTGTTCCGGGACTATACCATCGACAGACGAACTCTAGGGTTCCCGAGGGCAAAAAGAGTGTTCCGGGACTATACCATCGACAGACGAACTCTAGGGTTCCCGAGGGCAAGAGTGTTCCGGGACTATACCATCGACAGACGAACTCTAGGGTTCCCGAGGGCAAAAAAGAGTGTTCCGGGACTATACCATCGACAGACGAACTCTAGGGTTCCCGAGGGCAAAAAGAGTGTTCCGGGACTATACCATCGACAGACGAACTGTAGGGTTCCCGAGGGCAAAAAGAGTGTTCCGGGACTATACCATCGACAGACGAACTCTAGGGTTCCCGAGGGCAAAAAGAGTGTTCCGCGACTATACCATCGACAGACGAACCAGTTCCCAAAGAGCAAACGGTGACCACCATACGCCATTGATGACTGGGGTCGATGTACATTATCCGAGCTCGTACACACCGACCGCTTGTCATCGGCGACGGAAATCACATCCAAAATGCCGGAAGCCCAAGCAGCGTCAGCGAGTGAACGGTACTGGCGTACACTGCATGCCCTGGACTACGGGAGCCAACGCCCTACTCTTGTGTTACTGTTGTCTGCTCGTCATAGGAAATTACGCCTCGCCTGGCATTGAGAACATCAAAACTGGAACTCTGAAGAGCAACGCCACTTCATGTTGTCAAATGAATCCTGTTTTCAGCTGAACCGAGCTGACTGGAGGGTGTGGGTGTGGCGTCGACATCATGAGGCCATGGCCCTGTGGTGCCGGGTCGAATCTGTTCAAGACGGTAATGACTCTGTGATGGTTTGGGAAACCTTCTCATGGGACACATTAGATATGTTAGTGCATCTGGAGAGGTCTTAACCGCTGCGCTCTACCAGAATGTGCTGGCTGATCACCTACATACTTTCATGGCCTTCACGCATCCTATGCCGGATAGTCTGTTTCAGCAGGACAATGCACCACTCCACCGGGCAGCAACCACCCAGGCATGGCTCGAGGAACACTCGTCAGAGTTTAGAAACATCGAGTCGTCCTCAAGGTCTCGAGATTTGGAGCGGAACACCATATCCATGGATCCTGAACGGACGTCCAAGATGGAGTTGTGGTCAGCGCTGCAACAGGCACAGCTGGTGCACCTCCGAAAGCCCTCCGGCATCTGGTGGAGTCCATGCCTCGGCGTGCACGTACAGGCCTTTATTCGCACTAGAGGAGGACCTACACGCTATTACCCATGCCTCTCTAATGTTTTGTCCATTGAGTGCACTTCAACAAAAAGAAAACTGAAGCTTCCTTTCGGTCCATCAAATCTTTAAAAAAAACCTGAACCTTTCATTGGGCATCGTCAAGGAATCTAAAATATTTCATTCAGCACCCCAACTTCTCCACTGCCCATAATGCTAATTAACTTTGATCGAGCGCAGACACTAGAGAAAACCCGTGGCCTCCTGCTTGAGAGTTTACTGAGTGAAATTTTAATATACTTTACCTTGTAAATTCTATATTACTCTTATACTTTTTGCGATGATTTTAACTTTAAGAGTTTTCTTCAGTTTTCTAGCAAGCTATTAAAAATCTGTAAAATTTATTTTCATTCAAACAATATTTATTTGTTATTTCACATCATAGTTTCATTTTTGTAAATTTAAGTTGCGTGTTTATGCTTTCCCCCTTGTAAGTTTCGTGTATCCACTTTTGGCCTTGACGCTGTTACAACAGCTTTATCTTCCCTCTTCTTGAACAGGATTGACAGCTTTAGCTTTGTTAGTGCTTTCGAAGAGGAAAATGTAAATGTTTTTGCTTTTCCGGTGCATCCATATATATTAACTTTATAGATCGGAGAGTATTATTGTATAAATTGATCTCCATCAACAGGACGGTCTTGTAAGATTTGCTGTTTAGAGAAAGCCAGTGCATTTTCGTATGAAATTCCTAAAAAACCGGGCGGTAGCATTTCGAAAAAATCCTTATTAGCTTTTTATTAGAACTTTCTAAACTAGATGGCGCAGCGAGCTCCTTTTCTGTGTTCTTGAATCTAAAATAGCAACAATGAAATCTGGAAATTATGAATCGTATTCATTCCGGGAAAAATTTTGTCTTTATGAATTCTTCAAATCAAATGAATTATAATTGATGCCACGCTACAGCCAGGAAAGAAAATAAATATATTAAGGTGAATGTTATTAAAAAAAAAAAAGTGGAGCTGAGAGGTATGCATGAAATTAGAACTCCCAGTTGGACTGAAAATAATTATGGTTTCAATGCGCATGCGTCGTAATCGTGTATTGTAATCACGTTGAATAACCTGTAACTATCAATGGTGCCTACTATCTACACACTGATATAAAGAAAATAGCTTGATTTCTTCCTTAGAAATTTTTGATGCGATCAGTTTCATCGGGCTTCAATAGTTATGAGGGCATGTTCAAAACTTCTACTATCTAATGTAAAGATGTGTCATCGTCATCATCATCGCAGGGCCGGCTGGACCATAAGGGCAACCGGGGCAGTTGCCCCGAGCCTCGCGCCTTCAGGGGCTCCCGCAGTTTAAGAAAAAAAATTGTTAGCATTTTTTACAATTATTATTTTTTGTGTGTAAGTTTTCGGGTGCGAGGCCCTTAAAAACATGTTTCTTTTTTTCCTTTTTTTTTCTTTGTTAATTCCCAATCCCCCGGTTTTCGAATAGGTTATCGCCCTTCGCCGTACAAATACGGCGATCTGTAGATTTCAAGTGATTATTGTAACGACCTTGATATTTTCCGAATTCATGAAATCGTAAATTTAATTTCATCATTTTGTGGCTCTTACTTTTAGAAATTTAACGATATGTGTGCAAACCAGATACTTAAATTTAAATAAAATAAAAAAGAACAATATAATATATAAGTTGGTTTCGGGCTACGCATGGAGGCCATTTATTCAGTGACTTAAAAAACATTACTGGAATTTTTCTCACATATGAGCTCGTATAAAAGTGTAAAAAGTCAGTAATTTGTCAGTTACTCCATTTTGCATTAAAAGTCAATCACTAAAACATGTATCAGGAGGAAAAAACTATTTATACAAATTTATTATTTCTACACTAAAATATACGCAATCCAAAAATTTTTGCTACGCACGTAGCTTTATGTCATTTTGTGAAGCAGTTTTTATTCAATAAGTGAAAATACAACCTCAACCCCATCTCCTCGGAAAGAAAATCGTAGATTTCAACAGTTTTTACTTTCTCTCTCTGAACTTTCAATGCATATTCTGGTCTTTTTCTTCAGCTTAAAGCAAATGCTTCTTTGAGATAATCATTTTGTCTTTACGATAGTTTTCGTTTTGAAGTACTACAGAGGTGAAGCACATGTCAAAAAGGAAAAGTTACCGAGATAAATTCCGTCGGTGTACCTTAATCGGCAAAGCATTCAGCTCCGGAGCGCAGAGGGATGCGCATTCGTCGCCGTCACAGGCAAATTTGTGGGTTTCACAACATCCTGTGTATTTTTTACGGACATCTTTCACGTAACGACTTTATTAAAATATGAGATTTATTTCCTAGTGCAAGCAATGAAGTTTCGCCCCGGGCCCCGCAAAAACTCCACCCGGCGCTGATCATCGTCAACCATTATCTTTTTTTTTTTTTTTGATTGGAGGTTTAAGCAGTCGCCCGTCCCTAATTTAGGGTCACTGGTTCCAGGGAAGGGAGAGAGCCAGTGTCGTAAGACAAACACAACATCCATGCCTGACGGGATTCGAACCCGGACCCCTTACGGACGAATGATCAGAGGCCAACGCCTTAGACCACTGCGCCACCGGGGCGGCCAACCATTATCTATCCACTGATGGATGATAACGGTTGACGATGATGATGACACATCTCTACATTAGATAGTAGAAGCTTTGAAATATGCCCTCATAGCTATTGAAGCCCGATGAAACTGATCACACCGAAAATTTCTAAGGGAGAAATTTTCAAATTGGTTTCCTTAAGCCTCTTCCACAACTGTCTGTCTCCCAATTTCGACGGAAACTCTGAATAGAATATTTTGAAAAGAAAAGCAATTATCTTTTCATTGAATAAGTAAAATATTTAGAAATCATTTTCGCGGTTTTAGTTTATAAAAACTGGATGATGGGAAAGCAGTGACTCGAGGCCCCTTTTCACAAGCATAGTTCTTATACATGTAGTATCATCATCATCATTGTCAACCATTATCAATCCACTGCTGGACGAAGGTCTCCCCAAGTTTCCTCCACAACGGTCTGTCTTGTGCCAGTCTCCTCCATGTCACCCCTGCATACTTTCGAATTTCATCCACCCATCTCCCATGTGGTCTTCTTCTGGGTCTTTTCCTGTCCCTTGGAATCCAATCTAAAATTTCGGCTGTCCATCGATGATCTGTCCTTCTGGCAGTATGTCCAGCCCATTGCCATTTCAGGGATTTAACTCTGATCATGATGTCTTCCACTCTTGTCATTTTTCGGATCCACGAGTTCCTCTTCTTATCTCTCCTGGTTACACCAAGCATGCACCTCTCCATGCTACTTTGAGTTGTCTGCAGCCTTTGTATGTCTCTTTTAGTTAAGGTCCACGTCTCCGCACCATACGTAAGCACTGGAAGGATGCATTGATCAAACACTTTTCTTTTAAGACATAATGGCATATTGCTCTTGAAAATTATGCTGTTTCTTCCAAAAGCTCTCCAGGCAAGTTTTGTACGCCGATTAATTTCTTCATCAATGTGACCCTCACTTGATATCTGCTGTCCAAGATAAACGTACGTGTCTGTTATCTCCAGCTTTTCTCCATCAATCGATAAATCTTCATTTCTTGTAAAAGCATTGAACATCACTTTTGTCTTCTGAAAGTTCATTTTTAATCCCACTTCTTTACTCTTGTCAGGAAGTTCCTGGATCATACTCTGCAGCTCTGATGGGGTAGTTGCAAAAATGACTACGTCATCAGCAAAACGAAGGTGGGTTAGATAATCTCCATTAATCTTTATCCCTTGTTTTCCCAGCTCAGTGACTGAAAAACACCCTCCAATGTGGCATTAAAGAGCTTCGGAGATATGGTGTCACCTTGTCTCACTCCCTTCCCAATTTTTACGTGTGTTGTATTTTCAAACAGCCTAATCTTTGCACTTGCATTTTCATAGATGTTATTAATAATATTAATGTATGCATCTTCAATACCGCAGGTTTTCAGAGCCATTGTAACTGCTGATGGTTTCACCGAATCAAAGGCTTTTTCATAATCGATAAAAGCCATGCACAATGGAAGTTCATATTCCCTCGCTCTTTCAATTAGTTCTCTCAACACGTGGATATGATCTATTGTGCTGTAGCCACTCCTGAATCCAGCTTGTTCTCTCGGTTGAGCCATGTCCAGTGTTACCTTCAAGCGGTGTGAAAGAACTTTAGTGAAGATTTTATAAACTACTGATAGGAGGCTGATAGGTCTGTAGCTTCCGAGATCCTTAATGTCACCTTTCTTATGTAGCAGGATCATTGTAGCATTGTTCCAATCCTCAGGAATCTTTCCTTCATTAAGGCATCGAGTGAAAATTTGGGCGAGTACTGTTTCGATTTCTCCACTTGCTTCTTGTATGATGTCTACAGTAATTCCATCTTCTCCTGGAGCTTTTCCTCGCTTCATGTTCTTGATTGCATGTGCAACTTCTGCTGGAAGGACTGGAGGAACTCTGGTACTGGTATCTTTCATGATGTCTGGAGTGCATATATCATCCCTTTCATATAATTTGGAGTAGAAATCTTTCACTCTTGTCAAAATTTCGCCTCTATTTCTTGTTACAGAACCATCTTCTTTTCTCAGTGCCATAATCTGTTTTCTTCCCTTACTGAGATGTCCCTTTGCTATCTTTAGGCTTTGGTTGTTTTCAATTGCTTTCCTCACTAGTTCACAGTTGAATTTCCTTACGTCTTCAGTGATACTTTTTCTTACTGTCTTGCATAGCTCTATATATTCCACTTTGGAAGTCACATCTTCTTTAGTTGTCCTCATCTCTCTTCTTTTTGTATCAACATTTTGGTTTTTCCTGATAATTTGTTCACATGCAACTTGTTCTTAGACCCAGCTAATTTTGTTGCTGTTTCCATAAGAGCTTTGGTTACTTTTCTGTTAACTTCAGAGATGTCCACTTCTTCCGATGTTAGGCCTTCTAAAGCAGAGAACCTGTTCTTCAGTTCTAACTTGAAGGTATTATGGTGTTTTTTAAGGTTGGTTATGTCAATAGATTTTGTTTGTCCTATGAGCTTGCCACGTTCAAGTTTAGTGTTGAGGTGCATCTTACATCTCACCAATCTATGGTCACTACCTGTGTTGAACTTGTTTAGCACACTGCAGTCTTCTATGACGAATTTTTTTGTTACACATAATAAAATCAATTTCACTTGTCGTCCCATTTGGATGTCTCCATGTCCATTTCCTGTGTGGCTTTTTCTTGAAAAAGGAGTTCAAGATGAAAAACCCTTCTGCCTCTGCAAACTCAACGAGAGTATTTCCACGCTGGTTTCTGTTGCCATGACCGAATTTACCTACTGAAGTTTCATTCTGTTGCCGTTGCCCTATTTTTGCATTGAAATCTCCCATAATTATCTTCAAATGCTGCTTACCTTTATTATTTAAATGACAAATTTCCTCATAAAATTCTTCAATTTCTTCTTCAGGATGACTTGTGGTGGGTGCATAAGTTTGAATAATCTGAGCCTGGTATCTTTTCGAGAGTTGGATAACAAGTCGTGCAGCTCTGTCAGAGCAACTTTCAACTTCTACAACTTTGTCCTTCAGTTTCTTGTTTATTATAAATCCAACACCACTAGTTCTGCCAGTATCTGTCCCACGATAGTAGAAGAGATGTCCACTTTTCAGTTCGATGAGATCTTCTCCTTTTCTCCTTACCTCACTTAGCCCCACGATGTCCCACTTGATCCTTTGTAGTTCCTCTTCCAATTCAAGAAGCCTTGAATCAGAAGATAGGGAGCGTCCATTGTAAGTAGCCAAGGTCAGCATCAGATGGCAGCCTAGTCCGGTCCTCCGGGGATTCTTAGCACCCTCTGCCTTCATGTCGCACTGGCCGCTGCCTTGGCCAGGTACATTCCAGCTGCCGGAGACTGAGGGCCAAGATTTAAGTTGTGGAATCATTTTGGAGGGTTTGGCCATAACTCACCACGCTGGCCAAGCGGGTTGGTGAGTGTGGGATAACATTTCCTCTGATGCCGATGGTATAGTTATACCGCTATGGGCGGTCGTCAGAGCCCCTTTAGTGGGAACAGGATGCACCACGAGAAGGCGGGGTTGACATTTGTCAAGGAGAGGCTGTGATGTTACGCATCACCTGACCTTACATCCCATGTAGTATATTAAGCATGATAGTGTGAAAGAATATCAGTTCAGTGAATGAAATTTTTTTACCAATGGGGATAAAGAATCACGTATTGCAGTCGTTTGTACGTAGCTACGCATCCTTCAGAATATAATGAAGTGAAAGTATTCTTCGAGGGGACTTTTTACTACGTTCAAAATACTGTGGCATAATGTAAACTGCGCTTTTTATATTCAAGAGTAAATAATTTTTAAAATTTATGTTGTTGTTTTTTTTTTTTGGTTTTTTTTTTTTGCCACAATTCTTAGTTGCTACTTACTTCAGGGCTAGAATAGGGAGAGAAAGGATCTGCATGGGCTATAATAGCCTTGGGGCTCACCATGACCAAGGGCCAAGGAGGTATGCCTGCGCAAATAATCGATAGGTAGGGAAAGAGATAGAGAGAGAGAGAGAGAGAGAGAGAGACAGAGAGAGAGAGTGTTATAAAATAGTTTTACTTTTGTGTTGTATGATTTTCACATGGTCTGAAACAGTGGCTGGAATACATGTCGTTGTGTACAGCGGGGTCGGCGAGACAGTTTCAGCTTTTTCACTACCATCCACCAACACCTCCCAATTTGCACTTGGAACCGTTAATGGTGAAAGTCCCCTGTGGTTTCACATTGCATAACAAAAAACCTGCGCTAAGAAAAGTATACTATGCTAAATCCAAGACAAAATCTAAGAATCTTAAGCTTTTAACTCATGTGCTTGTGAGAACAATGAAAAATATAATGACTTATTATTGCAATTCTGCACATAATTTAGTAGTTACAGTTTCGTGTTTTAACGGACTTCATAATAATTCCCCATCATAAGTTCTTTGGGACCCTACGCAGATGTCTTAGCCTTGGGGCCTACTCAAATGTGCGAACCTAGGGGCCTACTAAGGCCTTAATCAGGCCCTGGTCCGAGGAGACAAAAAGCACGAACCACCAGCAAGGTGTGGGTAGACTACATCTTGCCGGACTTAGCAAGGTGTGGGTAGACTACATCTTGCCGGACTTAGCAAGGTGTGGGTAGACTACATCTTGCCGGACTTAGCAAGGTGTGGTCGGCCCAAATCTTTAGCATCGATGATATCGATGGCTCATCTATACTAAAGGTGAGCGAAGGCTATCCCGTAGGGTACGTGTCGACAGAAGGAACACGAGTATACGAGTCAACAGGTCCTATTTAGTTTCAAAGTTCGAGTTGACAACATCCCGCTGACACTTCTGTGATGGGAATTTCGCAGACTGTTGTTCTTCCAGATGCCTCCTACGTCTCAAATGGACTTTCTTCTTACATAATGACTATGGAAAGTCTCCAGTGTACATTAACTTTCCATGTATTGTTCCCGTTTCTTAATAAAGTGATGTTGAAACCTGTAATGGGAAGGAAAATATATACATACATTTAAAAGTTTGACAAGTTACAAAAAATCAAATGCATTACTATTCTATTTAAAATATCTTAAGAGCACATAAGAACGGATTTCGAAACCACATTATTGAATCGAAATATTGGCGCAGGTCGCCGGTAATTTAAAAGCTAGTGACGAGAGTAATGTGTTATAACACACAGTACATCGAACCCTGCTGAAAATGGGACTGCGTTGCAGAAGGCTGCTCCGAGTGCTCATGCTGACCTCGGCCACCGTCGAAAGTGCTGGCAATGGGCACGCGATCATCGGAAATGGGCTTTGATTGATTGGAAGTAGGTCGTCTGGACCGATGAATCTCGTTTTGTGTTGCACCATGTGGATGGCCGGTTGCGCGTCGTTTACCTGGGGAAGTGTGGGAAACAAGCCGGTGGAGGAAATGTCATGCTTTGGGCATTGTGTTCTGCTGGGAAGTTCTAGTCATTCATGTGCAGGGAACTATGAAGTCTACCACGTACCTAAACATTATTGCAGATTCATGTGCAGGGAACTATGAAGTCTACCACGTACCTAAACATTATTGCAGATTCATGTGCAGGGAACTATGAAGTCTACCACGTACCTAAACATTATTGCAGATTCATGTGCAGGGAACTGTGAAGTCTACCACGTACCTAAACATTATTGCAAATCAGATATATCCTTTCATAACAACGGTATTTTCCTCTAGTAGTGCCTTGTCTTAGCAGGATAATACGCGATGCCACACTGCCCAGATTGTTTGAGTATGTTTCGCAGGACATGAAGAAGACTTCCAGGTATAGTCCTGGCCTCCAAATTCTGCAGTCATCAATACCATCAAGCACCTGTGGCTTGTGTTGGAACAACAAATCCGATATGCGGCGGTTCAACAATGTACCTTAAAATAGTTAAGAATCGTGTTGGCACCAGATACCACAAAACACCTTTAGAAATTTTGTAAAGTCTAAGCCTCACCCGGAAAGAGCTGTTTTGGCGACACGTGGAGTTTTAACATCGTATTAGGCAGGCGGTCATAAAGTTTTGGCTCTTCGGTGTACTTGGAATAGCGAAAGAAATTCAAATGTATTGTAGATTTATATGAATGGACGAATAAGTGTTAGGGTTATCTGGTTGAGACATACACTATATTGACAAAAGTCACCGGACACCTATAAAAGAAACACAACCTAGCATTTATTGGCATACATTAGTACAGTGTCGGTCCACCTTTGGCCTTAATGCATGCACTGACCCTTCGAGACATGCTTTCGACAAGGTTTTGGAACACAGCGATAGGTATGCGCTTCCATTCAGTACATAATTCTGCCGCAAACTGTTGCTTAGTAGCAGGCCTTGGTTCCAAACTTCTTATGCGGAGCTCTAATTTATCCCATAGGTGCTCTATGGGATTAAGATCAGGGCTCTGTGCTGGCCAGTCCACACATGATACGGAATTACCGTCAAACCACGCCGTAACAGTCCTTGCTTTATGACTCGGTGCATTATCCTGTTAGCACCAACAAGGCTCGGTTCCATAGTATTGCCACAGAGTTGGTAGAGCATAATTGTCCAGAATATCGAGGTAGACGTGCTGGTTAACAGGTTTGACCACAATAACCAATGGGCCGGGACCATACCACGAAAAACGCTCCCACACGAGTACACTGCTCGCTCCAAACTTGACCGTAGGAACAATACGCTGTTGTAAATAGCGTTTCTCTGGCTGCCGCCATACCCACACACGGCCATCAGACTTATGGATCGTGTATCTGGATTCATCAGTTAATAGGACCCGTTTCCATTGATCTACGGTCTACGATAAATGTTCTTTACACCATGCTAAACGACGAGTAGCATTTCGAGTGGAGATGAAAGACTTATGAGCAGCCGCACGACCACGGTAACCCATGGAATGAAGTTCTCTGTGAATGGTACATGCGAGGTTCCAGCATTTTTACTTACCTGTACACTGAGGTCGCGTGCCTCCGTCGATTAGCTGCAACGACTCTCCTAAGGCTTCGACGTCCGCTATCACTGATTTTCTTTGGTCTGCCGGTACGTTTTGCTACTTCAAGCACGCCATGTGTCTTCAACTTATTCAGCACATCCAAAACAGTTGACTTGGGTATGTTTAAACACCTCTCGGTTTGTCTTATGGACAACCCACTAATATAACACCCAACATCTTTCCTTTCTCAAAGTCAGTTCTCTCTCGCCGCGCACTCAACTTCACAGTGCAATATGATCGCGGTCAGCTGCAGGCTTGTTTTTATACCGTTTGCAGCTGTACCGCGCATCTTAACAACGCAGATAATCCGTTCATTTTCAATTTAAGGGGTGTCCGGTGACTTTTGTCAATATAGTGTATGTGTTGATATATAAGCTTGTACTAGGTTTTCGTGGTATGATTTGTTGATTACAGTGTTTTAGTGACCTGAACTTTCAGTACGTGGAGAATAAACAGTTGACGGCACCGATATTGCTGCTTATTCTTTCTCCCTGGACGTTTTATTCACGTACACTGTAAAAAACAAGTGGTGTGAATTCACGGGACATTTCTGAAAATAACGTGCAGTAGAGTTGCTGGTAGGTGTCCGTTTTTTTTTTTTCTTTTAATTTCAGTTTTTAAAACTGCCCATTTATTTTAACTTCCGTATTTTCTCAGATGTTCCGTGGTCATAAATTATGTTTATTTCAGCAAAATCCTTTTCAGGTTTTGTCCGTCTTTAAACTGAAATTCCGCAAAATCGACGACCCTGCATCTTTCAGACCTTACCCCAGATAATTCTTCCGCTGCAGTCAGGACCAAACCTCCGTCATTTGGGCTGGTAGCGCACGGTTTTAACCACTGAGCCGAAAACGATCGGTAAACTAAATCGCGTACATCGTAAAACAAATTAAGTGACGATGATTTTTTTTTCTTGGGTCGTTAATGCGAGTGGTTTGTCATCTTATTATGTATTGGAGTTTATTATTTTCTGAATAGGTTTGTAATATATATATATTTTTTTTTTCTGTAAGATGGACTTTTCACAAATGAAGCATTTTTCATCGTGATTTTTCGAAGCAACGAAATGCTTTGCGACTTGATTTTTTTAAACTGACAATGACTTTCAGTTATCTTTAAAAAAGGTGAAATGTACTTTTTTTATAGTATTATTTCACAAAAAAAAAATCCTAAATACAAAATTTACTTTTGATAGCTATAATAGCTTTTGTCTTAAGTTACCCAAAGATTGATACATAGACATCGTATAATCATCTGTACAAAAAGTGAAGTACCCGGTTTCTTACAGTAACACAATATATACTAAATAGCTGGTGCACAAAATGGGGGAGAGAGAAAGAAATATCGTGCGTCACGAAAAATAAAATTCATGAGATATGCTATCCACAATATCCGATCTCACTACGGAACTTCAAAATAGGATCCTTCGACAGAGGATTGAAATTTAAAAGTTAATCAAACCTCAAGTATTCTCACCAATCGTTTCTATTCATATCAGTAATTTCTCGTCATAGTGATATGGAAAAAGTGAGAATGGAATTTTTTCGTTAATATATGAAAAGAATTGCGAAAAGATTTCTGAAAATTCAGAATTTCCCGTTAACACATCTCTAAAACGGCAAATTACAGTCAATATAAGAAAGAAACTGCGGAAAGGTTTCTGAAAATTCAGAATTTCCAGTTAACACATCTCTAAAACAGCAAATTACAGTCAATATAAGAAAGAAACTGCGGAAAGGTTTCTGAAAATTCAGAATTTCCAGTTAACACATCTCTAAAACGGTAAATTACAGTCAATATAAGAAAGAAACTGCGGAAAGGTTTCTGAAAATTCAGAATTTCCCGTTAACACATCTCTAAAACAGCAAATTACAGTCCATATAAGAAAGAAACTGCGGAAAGGTTTCTGAAAATTCAGAATTTCCTGTTAACACATCTCTAAAACGGTAAATTACAGTCAATATAAGAAAGAAACTGCGGAAAGGTTTCTGAAAATTCAGAATTTCCAGTTAACACATCTCTAAAACGGTAAATTACAGTCAATATAAGAAAGAAACTGCGGAAAGGTTTCTGAAAATTCAGAATTTCCCGTTAACACATCTCTAAAACGGCAAATTACAGTCAATATAAGAAAGAAACTGCGGAAAGGTTTCTGAAAATTCAGAATTTCCCGTTAACACATCTCTAAAACAGCAAATTACAGTCCATATAAGAAAGAAACTGCGGAAAGGTTTCTGAAAATTCAGAATTTCCTGTTAACACATCTCTAAAACGGTAAATTACAGTCAATATAAGAAAGAAACTGCGGAAAGGTTTCTGAAAATTCAGAATTTCCAGTTAACACATCTCTAAAACGGCAAATTACAGTCAATATAAGAAAGAAACTGCGGAAAGGTTTCTGAAAATTCAGAATTTTCCCCTTGTACGAAAAGTCCATGAAATTCGGGTTTCTTTCTGCCATTTGACGGAAAAGCTTTTATCAGAAATATGCTTCGTTAATTCACGAAAAAAATGACGTAAAGTGGCTCGTGAATTACAGAATATTTTGTTACTGCGCAGTTGTTTCTTTAGTGTGAGAAATATGTTCAACGAATTAATGAAACACATTAGTTTTATTCATTCAGCAACAAGTTTAGTTAAGTACACTAATGAATTTCACAACTAAAAGGAACGCTTAACTAACAACGCAATACCGGTCTCAATAAAATTCTTCGAAACAGAGTTTAGGCCTTCATGTTCGGAATGCTTAATTTAACAAAACAATTTGCTATTTGAATCATGTGTTCAATGATTCCACTTCGAAGTTTTCGTTTATAATTTCATAATGCATATTGTTTCGAAAAGGAATTTTTAATTATTCCACATTTCTTCGGATCATTCCTACATGATTAAATATAGTTAATCATGATTAACTGTATTTAATCATGATTAACTATAGCTTACTTGGCGTTTTTGATTCAGATGTTTAAGCAAATGTTTCATTGAATGTTTTCTTTTCTCACAAAAAAATCTATAAAACTCTGAAGCCGTTAAGGTGTCTAGCATACTTTTTATTGCTATATTTAAATAATTGCACCATAAGAGATGGGCCCATACGTGCAACCTTCATAATTATATACACTCGTGTGAATTCCACTATCCATATGGAAAACTTACTAACCGCTCTGCATTGAAACAGGGAGAAAGAGATGTGGGAATAGAGCGCACTGTAAAAAATAAGTTCTGTAAATTCACAGAAAATTCCTGAAAATGACGTACAGTAAAGTTGCGAGCAGGTCTCCGACTTTTAACGAAATTTCCGTTTCGAAAAGTTTCCCTTTCTAATAACTTCAGTATTTTTGATAAATTTTCCGTTGTGACTAATCCCATTTTTTCTAAGAAACACCAGTTCTGGGTTTTCCAGTTTCTATACAGAAATCTTTCGAGTTTCCAAAAGCTACAATTGCGACTTTTTCCAGCTTAAATGCTCTATAGACAAGGGGTTCCCAAACTTTTTGAGACCGCGCCGCACTTTACATGTCATATTTTCAGGGCCCTGTACCCAAAATTAAAAAAAAAATTGAAAAAAAAAATCATCAAATTCGAGTTTGTGGTATTTTTTAAAATGAAGATAGTCATTTACATTACTAGCTTGTATTCTTTTTTTAATGTAAAAATACAAAATTAGAATAAAATTACAGAACTGAATAAGGATAAATTGATGAGGTAGGCATATCTTTTTCTTTAACATTCTTTCTTACAATTTATTCTTTAAAATATGTACACGTCTTGAAAATTTTCCTGTTGCGTTTCACTATAAATTATAAGTTTTATGAAAGAAATACGGGATTACACTATATAATACAGATTTTGAAGATGACAATCCGATTTTTGGTGTAAATGTGACAAGGATGGTATCCTTGTGTGTTATCCATGGTATCCTTGTGTGCTATCCATGGTATCCTTGTCACATTTACACCAAAAATCGGATTGTCATCTTCAAAATTTGTAGTATAAGTGTTAATTTTTCCTTACAGTCACGACGCCCCGGACCAAGACCGGCGATGCCCTGGGGCATCGCGACGCACAGATTGGGAACCTCTGCTCTAGACGCATTGCAGGGCATTTTTTTTTTTTTTTTGTTGCTTACGACATGAATTAGAATCGGCGAGAACCGAGCCCATGATTGTTTAAACGCAAATAACGAGCTCTACTGACTAAACCAGAAAGACACTTGACACCAAGTCCCGTTTAAGATAGAAACAAAAAGGATTGGAGTCGCGCGATGATGAAATGTTTTTTGCTATCAATGCGGGTTAATTAGCTAAATTCTTTTCTTCAGGGGCTCATTACTTTCCTGAACAGGTTTATAAAAATTTTATTTTTTTATAAAGGATGAATCACAGATTACGTTTCTTTTTCAATATGAATTTTCAAAGCAATAGAATACTTTGAATCTGCAGAGTTTATTAAACTGACAATGACTTTCAATTATGTTTAAGAAAAGATGAAATGCACTACTTCATAGTATTATTTGCAAACACCCCTAAATATACACTCATGTTCATAAAAAACAGAACACCTGAAAGGAGGATTAAAGCATATGTTCATTAGGCAATTCAGAACAAAATTATTAGCATCTCGGTGTCGTACGTACCAGGTGCGTCGATGTAATTGACAATCTGTGCAGCCATCTGTGGCTTGTATCACCTGCTGCACACCGTGATACTTTTTCTTTGTTTGTTTTTGATTGGAGGTTTAACGACCACCGTGAGCAACTCAATGGGCTATAAGCAGTCGCTCGTCCCTAATTTATGGCCATTGGTTCCAGGGAAAGGAGAGAGCCAGTGCCGTAAGACAAACACAACATCCATGCCACACCGGGATTCGAACCCGGACCCACCTCGGACGAATGATCAGAAGCCATTGCTTAGACCACTGCGCTACCGGGGTGGCCCCTGAGAAATTGAATTAAATGATCTGTGAATGGTGACCTGTGTAATAGTCATTCAGGCTTATTTACCGAGTCCAAAGTTCATCAAGAGTTGCTGACAGACGGTCGTACCGCTGCACTGGCCGTTTGACGATGTCCCAGAGATTTTCTACGGGTGATAAATCCGTCGATCTATCCGGCCACGGCAGAAGTGGAACGTTGTTACCCCTGAAGAAGGAACTTGTTGTCGCTGCAACATTAAGTGTGGCATTGTCCTGCTGAAATATGGCCCACGGGAAGTTCTGCAGGTGCGAAAGGGGCCGTAAAATGTAACTCTAAAAGGTCAGGGCACAGTGGCGAGATTTATTCCACAGCCATTATCCCCATAACTTGAGTAATAACTTGAGTAAAAATGCTTCTATTGCGACAAAACGTGTTAGTATGTTGTTTCGGAGGTATACTGAACCGGTTCTGTTGAATATAATTGAAATGGGGTCAAAGGTCAGGGCACAGGATCTAGATTTATTCCACAGCCATTATCATCACAACCTGAGTAATAACTTGAGTAAAAATACTTCCATTGCGACAAAACTTTAGTATGTTGTTTCGGAGGTATACTGAACCGGTTATGTTGAATATCATCAAAATGGAGTCAAAGGTCAGGGCACAAGATTTATTCCACAGCCTTAACTTGAGTAAAAATGCTTCTATTGCGACAAAACGTGTTGGTATGTTGTTTCGGAGGTATACTGAACCGGTTCTGTTGAATATAATTGAAATGGGGTCAAAGGTCAGGGCACAGGATCGAGATTTATTCCACAGCCATTATCATCGTAACCAGAGTAATAACTTGAGTAAAAATGCTTCTATTGCGACAAAACGTGTTAGTATGTTGTTTCGGAGGTATACTGAACCGGTTTGTTGAATATCATCAAAATGGAGTCAAAGGTCAGGGCACAAGATTTATTCCACAGCCATTATCCTCATAACGTGACTAATAACTTGAGTAATGATTTCAGGTATGTTGGAAAGCTTATCATAATCAATGCATTGCATGATTTTACTAACTTAGTGTGAACATCAGTGTTAAATTTACTCTTGATAGTTGTAATAGCTTTTTCGTGACGGGTCCCACAGATTGATACATAGACATCATACAGTAATCGGTACGACCCTTCAACTACCCGTTTTCTTTCAGTAACACAATACACAACAGTCATCAACGGGAGAAGGGGATATCCGTTGTCACAGTGACCTTCATATCATGCGATATGATATGCACATTATCCTGTCTCGCTAAAGAACCTTGAAATCAGACCCGCTGACAGGCGATTAAAATTTAATAGTTTATCAAACTCCAAGTAATACCCCGAACCGGTCTTAATACCGGTAATTTCCCATCATATGGATACGGTAAAAGTGAGAACAGAGTTTTTCCGTAAGCATATCAATAAAATCACGGAAAGGTTCCCTGAAAATTTATGAATCTCTCCTCAGACTACACTTCTTAAAAACGGATTTTTTCCGTTATTAACCGGAGAAAGGTTAACAGGATCATTTGTATCAATTCACGTATGAAAAAATCCATGAAATTCAGAATTTTTGCGTAAAATGACGAAAAATGGTCGTGGAGTGTTCGAATAATCCGCGAACAAACAGAACTTACTGGAAGGGCGTTATTACGAACGTATTAATTACTGTTATGGCCTTGCATCTGTTGAACTCCAGTTGTATTTAGAAATTTGTTTTTTTTTTCTTTGCATGAGAGTTCAGAACCTTAACTCTCAGGTGGTATAAAGAGTCATACAAATTACGTTTTAGGCAGTGAGCATATTTGGAAGTGTAGCCCTGTATATCTGCCATTGTGTTATGTTATTATTACGATGCCATTATTAAATTACGTTTTAGGCAGTGAGCGTATTTGGAAGTGTAGCCCTGTATATCTGCCATTGTGTTATGCCATTATATTTGGTGCGTTTTCAACCGAGCCAATATATTCGGTGGTTATATGATGCCTTTATATTCGGCGCATCTTCTCCTTGAGCTATTGTGCTGACGGGGTAGAAACTATTCCAACTACTAACAGTTGAGGAGCGCGCGAGCAAAACCAAACATGTATATCAGATCTAGATTTGCAGTAGGCAGGAAAAACGTTCATTGAGTTATGCGCAATGAATTTCGTAATGTTCAACTATCAGCCACTTTCCTTTAGATGCTCCAAACACGTCTATGGATCTGATTCAGATCAAAAATGTTTTAAAATCAAAATATTAAACTTTTTGTTGTTGACATGTTTGTTTTTGTTCGGGCTCCAAGTGACATGTTTGTTTTTGATCAGATGCCTTAGTGACTTGTTGGATTTTGCTTGAACGTATTCTGAATTTAATCTACCTATCTATGCTACCTATCTATTCTATAATCAACCTGCCTTTAAGAGAATACCTATTATCTGACAAAAGTCTCAATGTTTGAAAGAAAAAGCTGACGGAGAAAGAGAAGCATTTTCACTTTTCAGTTGATATATTTTTTAAAATTTTTGTTCATTATTTACCAAAGTTTCTGCCACATGTTGATATGTCTTTATTTCGCTCAATGTATTACAAATTAAAGCAAATAATAATAGGTGGTATTAAAACGCTTGACTGAGAAGAACGGATTTTTATGAAATTTAGAAAACAAGTACATTAATAAAAATAAAATATGTAGACCACAGTGGTCCTCCAAGCAGTCACATTATTCCTGGTGTTCATCATTTTTATTAGGCTGAGAAGCAGGTCCATCAACCAGTCTTGCGTACCAAATTATTCGTGGGAACTGCGCAACTTCTATTCATGAATTTCGAAAAAGGTCTTTGAGAAGAGAATCCACATCCTTTTTTATTCGCACCTGAAATTCCATGCTCCAATGGTTAAACGTGCCTAATGAACTTTACGGCTGCACGCAAAGTAATCCATTTTTTAGAAAAGTCACTGGTGCCTTTTCATGTTCAAATCTACAAAACAACTGACCAATGACTTGCACGCTGCAAGTGCCTCTTTCACCTCCTACTTTGGATATGCTAACCTTCTTCATGCCCTTCATGCCATCCAAAGTCTTGTAGATTGCTGAAAGTGACTTACACCCAATCTTTTCCTAGGCACTTCACTGTCCCAAAATCGTTTTAGACTTTCAAATACTCATCTCTCGTATAAATGGAAGGAAGTTTCTTTCGTTGTTATTTGATTCACCCGAAAACTCTGTCAGCTCGTAAAAAACTATGGCCGCGCACTATAAAATACAAAGTGATGTTTTGGACAGAACACGTCGGGTTTTTAGACACAATGTTCATTAAGGCATGAACATTTTTATCTTGACATGGTAATAACTTTTCACGAATGAATAATGCATCACATGCAGGAATTTTATAGCACGAGAACAGAGTGTTCTGATGTTTGGAACCCACGAAACCTTTGGAACTATCTGGTGCACCATAGCGTTCTCTCTTAGCTTTTTCTTTCGCACTTTCTCTTTGTCCTTTTGAACCTTCCTTCACCGTTTCTAAATCATCTCCGACCTCTTCCATATCGCTAAAACTATGACAAATACACGAAAATAATCACCACGTTTTAATAGGGCATGTCGACTGTCTGAAAACATGAATACCACTCCGTCACTCTTATCAGCTTCGTCACATGACCGAATTCTGGAGCTCTGATTGATTCACTCGACATGTTTGATTTTTCTTGAGCCAGTTACTGGGACATGTTCGTTTTTGCTCGAATCGCGCATTTTTCGCTTATAAAATGATTAGGATTTGTTTTGTTTGGGTCAGCTTATGATACAGAAACGGAATCAGACCATCATCCTTTATGATATCTAACTATTACTTGATAATTCACATTTTTGTGACACGTTTGGTTTTTCTTGCGCGCTCCTCAGTTGTATTTCTGCCAGCAGCCCAGTCTTAACTGGTGGGGATTCTGGTATTTCAGTCAAGCTCATGAACCAAAGAGGCAGAGTCACTAGTGACTTTCAATAACTCTGTTAGGCACTGATAAACCAACGACTTTAAAAATAAAAAATGGAGCCCATATTGCGGCTCCATTTTTATGTTATAACTTCATCTTCCTTATACACTGAGTTAGCTTTGCGTTAATAACACCAACCTAATAAAGCGTAAGACCACCTTTATGTGCAATCACAGCTCACAGACACCTAAGAACAGATTCCGCAAGGTGTCGAACATTCTACATTGATTCATGTCCTCTGCACACCTTCGTCCGTGCACGCTCATTCCGTGGAGGACGATTAGCAATTTTCACACCATGTTCTAGCATAACCCACAAACGTTCAATTGGATTACAGTCAGTGAAGTCTGGGCGACAAGGCAATGTGGCGAATTCGTTGTTGTGTTCCACGAACCACTCAGTAGTTGTTCCAGCCCGATAACACGGTGCGTTGTCCTGTTGAAAGACGGCACTGTGATCCCGGTGAACCTTCTGCAGATATGGATGAAGATGGCCGGCTAACAGGTCCCTCTAACGTCCAACATTCAGTATTTGTGGAATGACAACCAACGGACCTAGGGCTTGCCAGGGAAACGCTCCCAGCCCAGAACACCACGTCCACCACCCTGCTGAACCCCAATAGTGCAACCAAGGGATAGAACTTCATGCCGTTTACACCATATGCGAATCCGACCATCAGCATGGTGTAGCAGACAATGGGACTCATCACTCCAGACGACCTTCTTCCATCTGTCGAAAGTTCCTTGCCGAACTTCTTTAGCCCATGCGAGGCGTTGTTTGCGATGATTGGTATCATGGGTACCTTCATTGGTCACCGGCTGTGAAACCCCAGGCGAAGCAAGTTGCCACGCACTGTGCATGTGTTAATAGGTCGAACTGCGCCATTGTTGTACTGATGAGCTGGGTGACTGTTGCACGTCATTGCTGAGATAGCAGTCGTGATACCTGACGCTCACCTCTAGGATCAACCGCGCGTGGCTGACCAAAGTGAACCCATCTGCTGAGTGTATGTACATGGTTAATTCACTTCTGGTACACCCTTAATACAGCAGTACGGGAGCAGCCAACAAGTGTGGCTGACCAATGTGAGCCCATCTGCTGAGTGTCTGTACATGGTTAATCCACTTCTGGTACACCCTTGATACAGTAGTACGGAATTCGACATCATCTGCATTTACGTCCCCTAGCGGCAAAATTGTACATCGTAAAAAAAAAAAAAAAACGAAATAAAGGATCATCATTCGCATATTTCAAGCTTCCCAATGCAAAAATAATTTTTCAAATCGGACTAATAGTTGCAGAGATATCGTGGATACAAACGGACGGACAAACCGGTAACATGAGCACGATCTTTTTTTACAAAAGACGTGCTAAAAAGCACTATTATGGAAAGAAATCTTCACTCCATCTAACTTACGTTTTAAAACGTTTTGAAAGCTGGAATTCCGTCTACAGATGGAAAACCATCATCATCATTAATCCATTAAAAACTTCTGTTCAGTCATGCATCTATCTCTAGAACCACGGAAATTATAATGAAAATGGCGGAATTCCTCGAAGTCTCGGAAGAATCTCGTGCCTGGAGATTACAGGAAAATTTTCGCGCAGTCTAACTCCTTTTCGGAAAATTTTGCTCCATTTTTCAAGCTGAAATAAAAATATTTGTGGAGTAGAATTATATGTAACAACAATACTGGAGAAAGGAACATTGCCAGAAAAAGAAATTACGATTATGGGAAAAATCTTTACTCCGTTTAACTTCTGTTTTCATAAGTGTTGGAAAATCAAAAACCATAAACAGCAGAAAAAACGGAATCCCCAACTAATACCTCAAAATTTTTTCTTTCAGTTTTGCATCGATCTTGAGTATGACCCAAATGATGACAGGAAAAGCAAAATTCCAAGAATGTGCGGAAGAATATCATGTATGTAACATCTGGCAGGATTTGGTAAAAAATAATCGTAACCGCCAATGTTAACCGTAACCGCGATAGTGACTGTGAAAAGCGACAACAAAAGATAGCCTGAAGAAGGAGAAGAGTTTTCTCCGAAAATTTACAGTTAAAACCTAGTAAGAATTCCCATAATAGAAGTTTTTTATTATTAACATATTTTTTGTTTTTTCAATGCCTATTGATTCAGACATCAGTATTTCATTTAGAAATACTTTTTATACTTTCTGATTTTGATGTACTCTTACAAGTTTCATATTTTTTGCAGCCTAGTGATTTTTTTTATCGGTAATGCAAAACTAAATTGCTGATATTTTACTTTCCTTTTTAGCCGATTCTTAATATATCACATAGTTCATGTTCTTAAAAGTTTTGGTATAGCGAGTAGCGTACCTTTTTCTTGATGTCATTGTTTTGAAATTCCACCTGTATTTAAAAAATGTATAGAGAATCATATTACCTCGAGGGAATATGAACTTCCATTATGAATGGCGTGTATCGATTATGAAAAGGCCTTTGATTCTGTGAAATCATCAGCAGTTGCAATGGCTCTGAAATCCTGCCGTATTAAAGATGCATTCATTAGTATTGTTAATAACATCTATGATTACAGACAACTGAAATATGCAAAGTGCAATGGTTCGGCAATTTGAGAATACAGCACCGATAAAAATTGGAAAGGAAGTGAGACAAAGGGCAGGGTGACACCATTTCTCCCAAACTTTTCAATACCACATCACAAAATGCCTTTCAATCACTGAACTAGGAGAACAAAAGGATAAAGATTAATGGAGATTATTTAATTCACCTCCGTTTTGCTGATGACGTAGTCATTTTTAAAACTATCACTTCAGAGTTGCAGACTATGGTCCAGGAACTTCCTGACAAGAGTAAACAAGTGAGATTAAAAATGAAGTTTCAGAAGACAAATGGGGTGTACAATGCTTTTACAAGAAATGAAGATTTATCGATTGATGGGGAAAAGCTGGAGATAACCGATACCTACATTTACCTTGGACAGCAGATATCAAGTGAGGGTCACATTGATGATGAAATTAATCGAAGTATAAAACTTGCCTGGAGAGCTTTTGGAAGAAACAGTATAATTTTCAAGAGCAATATGCCATTAAAAGAAAAGTGTTTGATCAACTCATCCTTCCAGTGCTTACGTATGGTGCAGAGACGTGGACCTTAACTAAAAAAGACATATAAAGATTACAGACAACTGAAAGAGGCATGGAGAGGTGCATGCTTGGTGTAACCAGGAAAGACAAGAAGAGGAACTCTTGGATAAGGAAAACAACCAGAGTGGAAGACATCATGATCAGAGTAAAATCTCTGAAATGGCAATGGACTGGACATATTGCCAGAAGGACGGACCATTGCTGAACAACCGAAATTTTTAGAGTGGATTCCAAGGGGACAGGAAAAGACCCAAAAGAAATCCATGTGGGGGAGATGGGTGGCTGAAATTCGAAAGTATGCAATAGTAACATGGAGGAGACTAGCACAAAACAGGCCGTTGTGGAAGAAACTTGGGGAGACCTTCATCCAGCAGTGGATTGATAATGGTTGACAATGATGATGATGATGACAGAGGATCAGTACATTTGCCGTTTTCGCCAATCATCCGATCTTCCTTATCTCAAAGGTATATGTTTTTAGGTATTTCCGTCATCCCTCATGATACAAGATATTGCATTACCACAGCATTTCCTTAAGATATGAAGAAACTATTGGTAGCTTTGTGTGCGTGCGTGCGTGCGTGCGTGTGTGTGTGTGATAGATATATAGGTAAAAGGAGAGTGAAAGATGAGGATCATTGACTCAGTGGAATTTTCAACGTCATCAAAGGATGAACCGAGAAAACTACCTGAAAGTTTTGAACCTGCCGTTTAAAAGAATTATGAGAGTGAGGCGGTAGTTTTGAGATACCAGCAGTTAATTTCTACTGCATGACAATGTACAACCGCATGTCACACTGAATGTGCAGTTTTCAAGGAAGTGAGGTGTTATTGGATATTTCACTTACTCACCTGCTCTACCTCCCTCTGACTTCTGCTCTGGGATCAACTCAACGCTGATGAGTAAAATATATATCGCTGTGACGGCATCAAAACATACGCGTTGGACCAAATAACATTGGATGAATATAAAATGTTCTCTCAAAAGTTACACAGGCAGATGTAAAGGTAGAATAGCAGTTAGAGGAGATTACTTTGAATGCACTTTATCACACTCATGTTCTTTCTCTTTAAGAGCTCATTTCCGAAATATTTTTATTATATCTTTTACAGACGATTGTATGCAAAGCAATAAACATTAAAATGTGTTTTGTTGAAAATTATATATTTCACTAGTGGCACTTATGAAGTTATAATTAATCGAAAGTGTGCTTGCGGTCTCAAGAAAACACAAATGCCCGAGTCGTAATATTTCTGAGATCATTCCGGTAATGATGGAAATCCACTATATCATCACTTTGTATAAAACAAGAATCACCTTGACTTATCTACACCTGCTGATTTGAAAACAGCTGGTGGTTTGTCTGAAGTGGGAAAAAAATTAGCTTTTACTCCAGTATTTTTAATGAAAAAAAAAGGGGGGGGGGAAGAGGAGGGTAAGCTTCGCACACACACATGCATACACTTTCAGAGAACTGAGTACATACCTCTCTAATTCAAGCTATCTGTATCAAGGCTAGGAAACCACTTCAACGTTGAGGTCAAATCGCCGAAATGCTCTAAGAACCAATCAAAAGACCATAGAATATCCATAAAACGATAGCGCAATTATTCCCGCATGATTTATGCTCGTTATGATATTATAATAGCTCTGAGTAGGAGAAACAAAGAACTTTGATCAACTATGAGGTTGTAGCAACGCTTCTCTCTCTCTCTCTCTCTGTATCTCTGTCTTTTTTTTTCTTCTTTTTTTAAGAGCAATAAATAGATGCATTTACCCTCGAACTCAAGTCAACACGTAGAACTTGTGATTTTCATGACGTAGAATGAAACATAGGGAATATTCACATTCATTTCGTTCTCAACGAAATATGAAATGAGTTTGAATGCATTCTAAAACTACACGCATGAATGCATTTCTTGCATAAATTTCGTGTGATCATGTGACAATGGTAGCCTCCTTGCTATGGAGGGGAAAGGACAGCACTTGCAGCATTTAACGCATTTCCGGAAGCTCGTAGTATGGAAAAAGGAATGTACTTGTTAATGGCTCATTATCAGTTTTAGCGGACTTGGTCAGGTGAGGGAAAGAAAAGAATTGAGCGGTACAGAAGTTAATCCATTTTCAAATAATATGGTTCCAACAAGAGTTAAATCAAATAAATGAAAAATAAATCTGCTATCGTTATTGGAAGGCAAGCCTTTTCATTTTATCCGACACAAAATTCCAGGAAAGCCAATAGAAATTACAAAACGAAATTAAGTTCTGAGTTGTCCTGATATGCTCTTCTCTAAGTATTTTTCTTTTGCGTAAATTAAAGCCCAATGCGTATACACTATACTGACAAAAGTCACCGGACATCTAGAAGAGAAACACAACATAGCATTTATTTACATACATTAGTACGGTGTCGGTCCACCTTTGGCCTTAATGCATGCACTGACGCTTCGAGACATACTTTCGACAAGGTTTTGGAACACAGCGATAGGTATGCGCTTCCATTCAGTACATAATGCTGCCGCTAACTGTTGCTTAGTAGTAGGCCTTGGTTCCAAACTTTCTTATGCGGAGCTCTAATTCATCCCATGGGTGCTGTAAGGAATTAAGATCAGGGCTCTGTGCTGGCCAGTTCACACACGACACGGAATTATCGTCAAACCACGCCGTAACAGTCCTTGCTTTATGGGACGTAAGTCGTGTCTGTTTTGAGCTCCGTGTTTCGCCGTCTACTGAGTGTGTTTTGTGTGCTCTGTCGTTTAACTTTTGTGCGTGCCTTCAAGACGAAGGTTGTATCTTTCATTTAAGACATCTCCCGAGTCGGTGAGTACTATTTTCAATTAGCTATCAGCACTTTATTTTCTCGACCAGTTGGTCGTTTTTACTAAATTAGGCCTCGCCATCGGCGATGGCGACTGCTGATAAGAGCAGCATTCCCGCTCTCGTCACAGCTTCTCCTACTACGTCGATCCTTATCTCTGACGGAGCAAACCAATCAGCGTCCGTCCTTGATAGGGAATATCGTCCTCCTCCTGATGCCCATTGCTCTTCTTCTTCTACGCTTCGACTCTCTGACTCCACCACCCCTCCTGGTGGTGAGGCTATGTCGTTCGTTCCTGATTCTGCCGATGACGTAATGGATATCTCTGAGGGCGTTGCTTCTCTGCCCTCGGTAGCCTTGCCCAGCGTTGTGTCAGCTCCTTCACCCAGCGCTGCACCTCTGCCTTCCAATGGAGGATTGCCTTCCCGCTCTTATTCTAGTGTTACCTCAGGGGCGTCCCTACCGACGCAAGCGACTCGCCTTCCCCTTGCAGATGCCCATGTCCAGATACATGGTGACTCACTTCAATTGGACGCTCCGCACTTCTCACCGGCTGCGCAGGAACTTCACTCCACCCGCGAGTTGGCAGTGTGCCTAGATGCTCTTCCGAATACACCGTTGAAGGTCTATTGTGATACTCTCCTTGCTTTTCTTCCAGCCGGAGCCATTACTCACCTCACCCGCTGGCCGCGGACGGTGATTGTTTATTTCACATCCAAAGAGCATGCAGACACGCTTCTAAACTTTGGTCTTGACCTGGGAGACCACCACCTTGAAGCTGAACCGATCGCCAGGCGCTCTGTTTCAGGTCTCCTTGCATCCGGTGCCCCCGAAATCTCAGATGCGATGATATGTACTGCACTTAGTAAGTGTGGTAAGATTGTAGGTCCTGTTATCACACATTCAGCTGCGCCCAAGGATCCTGCAAATAAGAATGTTCGTAGTTTTCGCCGGAGTGTTCGACTCATCTTTCCATCAGAGGAACATCTCTGTAAGTTCCCACGGATCCTAAACGTCCGATGTGGGCAGCTCTACTACAGAATTGATATGCTAACATCAGAACACTGTGTTAATTGCAAAGAACTTGGGCATCAGCGTGCTCGTTGCCCAAACAACGAGTATCCAATTCCCACGGCTTCTAGACCGCCTCTAAGCAGCCTCCTGCTACATCTCGCTCTCGACCTGCACCGTCTTCTAATGTGCCAACTGCCCCATGGCCGAGTTACACAAAAAGTATATCTACAGCCTCTCGTCCACGAGCGTCTTTTGATGCTGATCTCACCTCCCACCTTCAATTTCCAGTGCTCGCCTCACCTTTTACTGCTCATCCCGTGGCAACATCGGGAGACTTCGCCGCTGGTTTCCCACCAGTCTTCACTGTTGGTGTCTCCGAGTGTGACGGCGGTGCCGATAACTCCTCTGACTCTGCGTCAGCTTCCCGAGCATCGTCGCTCCCTGGAAAACGAATTTCAGGCACTCGTACAGGTACCCGACGTAAGAGGAAGAAGAAGAAGAAATCTTCCTCTGCGGATGGGCAACCATTCCGTGCTACCAAATCTTCAGGAGATTTTTCTCCCTCTCCTGCGCCAACAGAAATTGAAAGGGACACTGATGATGATGGGTCTCCTTCGTTCGAGGTCTTTTCAAGTGTACTTTCCAAATGTGGTGCTCCTTCAGAACCTCTCAATCTTGGAGATTACTATCAGTTTTGCACCCACATCACGAACCTGGAGTCGACGTATGACTACCTCCGAGAGCGCGAAGACATTCTTCCCGCGCTGCTCCTGCCAGCCGGATGCATTGCTAAGTACCTTCGTGAGTTTGTACATGACCCCCTGCACCACTCATGGACCCTTGGCTGCGTAAACCGATTACAACAACTCCTGAAAGTTGCTCCACGACTCCTCCAACCAACGACTGACCAGTCCATTCAAGGTCACGACGCTTAATTGCAGAGGGTTCGCTAGCCCCCTAGCGAATGCTCTTGTAATGGAAGACCTCTCGCCCCTCGGGGCCGATCTGTTACTACTACAAGAAACAAACTGCCATTCCTCCACTCTGTTTACTCGCTGGCGTGCTAGCGATTATGTGTTCCATCATGCATTCCGCTACTCATCTCATGGTGGGCTTGCTATCGGAATACATCAACATTTCCGATCCACCCTCACTGCACTCTCAGTGCAGAACTTATGCCGAGATTTACTCCAGCAAGTCTCCTTCACAATTGGCGATGCTCGATTTCACATCTTCAATGTGTATATTCCGTGCATCTCTATTCATTTATCCATCTTGTTCACCAAACTCCGTCAAGCTCTCTCGAAAGTCTCGCCTTCGGATCGTGTGCTCTTGGGTGGAGACTTCAATTGCACCCTTGACCCGGCTCTGGATCGCTCTCCTTCGTTACGAGAGCGTCGGATGGATCTCGTCGCACTACTCCATGACCTTGTTGCTGATTTCTCCTTCACCGATGCTTATAGGCGCCTTCATCCACAAGAGACCTCACACACCTGGCGCTCGTCTGGGAGTCAGCTTCCATCGACTGCACGCTTGGATCGGGTTTACGTTTCCACACCGCTTCTTGCGTCTATTACCGAGTTGCAACATCAACCTACTGCTTCCTCAGACCACTGTACGGTCACCCTCACAGTGTTTGTTGCGGCGTCACTCCCTCGGACTGTTCGTCCGTGGACATTTGACTCCAATCTCCTCACTGATCCTGAATTTTGTGCCTCTGTCCGTTCTTTCCTCGCTGCTCGTCGCGCAGGGTTGCATTCCGCACCCTGTACCTTGACGTATTGGCTTCGTGTCAAGCATCAGCTCCTCTTACATATCAAGCAACTTTCCTTCACCTTGAAGACTTCTAGTCAGATGCGCCTCGATCACGCCAGGCAGATGCTCACACTGATTGGGTTATCAGATCCGCTTTTTCCAGCATATCAGGCGGAGCTCCAGGCTTTGCTGAAACCTCTTGCGCAGCAAGCACTTTTACGTCTGCGCATTAAACATCTCAATCCGGAGGAATGCACCTATGATTTTCTAACATCAATGGAATCTGCACGTAAGTCTTCTACCTCGCTTCGTCATCTTCGCCTCCCCTCTGGCGAAATCACATCCGATTCGGCAGCGATTTGCTCTCACGTTCGTCAGTTCTATACCACCAAGTTCAGTGAAACTCTTCCCCCTTCTCCCTCTGCTCTCCCCCATCTTCTCAATAACCTGCCTCAAGTTCCGTCTCATCTTGCTCACACCCTGTCTCTCTCACCCACATCCACGGAGGTGTCCGACACCTTCTCTTCCCTTAACCCCCATGCCGCTCCGGGTCCGGACGGCCTCTCTTTTCCTTTTTACCGTGCGTTCTTGCCTTTTTTGTTGCCTTTTCTCCTCTCCGCTTTTTCTGCTGCATTTAACTGCTCCCCCCTCCCAAGGAGTTTCACGGACGCACATGTGGTCCTATTTCCCAAGAGGGGTGACCCTCTTGACTTGGGAAATTGGCGCCCCATTTCTCTTCTCAATCAAGATTATAAACTCTATACTAAGCTTCTTTTCCGCCGACTAAACTCTATCCTCCCTCACATCCTTGCTGACTCTCAAACTTATACTGTTCCTGGCCGTTCTCTTTCCTCCAATGTGCAACTTCTTCGCAATCTCATTCATCTTGCCAAGACTCATTCTGAACCTCTTGCTCTCCTTTCCTTAGACCTCCGTTCCGCTTTCGATAATATCTCACACGCCTATTTAACACAAACCCTGCTACACTTTGGCTTTCCTCCACAATTTGTCTCCGTTCTTCTCTTCCTCTACCGGGACGCCGTTTTCCATGTCAAGACGGCATCTCTTCTCACAGCACATGTTCCCTTCAAGCGGGGAGTTCGTCAGGGCTGCCCGCTTTCTGGTCAATTGTTTGCGATTGCCGTCGAGCCTTTTCTACGCTCTCTGCAAACATCTCTCCTTGCACAACTTCCACCACCAGTTGCCAGCTCACGGCATCACTCAGTCATTTACTCTGCTTATGCAGATGACATTACCGTCTGCATTCGTAGTGACTCACAGTTCCAACTGCTTCGTCGTTTGTTCTCCGCATATGCTTCATGTTCTGCAGCTGAACTGAATACGTCTAAGAGCACTGGATTGTGGTGCGGATCGTGGTCCAATCGCTTGGATGCTCCATGGGGGGCCACATGGTCATCCACTACCCAACGCTTCCTGGGTGTGCACTTAGGCGCACCACAAGCTACATCCAGTGTAACTCCCTCACGGAACTCCATCCTCGCCTCTTCCGCACAGCTGCATTCTGGTGTCGTGCGCAGTTCTGTACGTCCTACTACCAGCGTGCAAATCTCACCAGGACATACCTTCTGTCCATCTGCAAGCCTTCTTGGATTGCATCTACGACCCCGCTTTTCTGTCTCCAGGAGGTTACACGCTGCCTTACTCGAGTAATGTGGGCGGGTCATCACTGGATTAACGTCCACAAGCTCTGTGCTCCTCCCTCCTATGGTGGTGCTGGCCTTCCTGATGTCCCGCTGTGCTACAAAGCAAACCGAGTGGTCAACTTCATTCACCTTTTCACGGCTCTAGTGGCTTCCGCAGTTCAGGTACGTGACGTTCTTGCCTCCTTGCGTAACCCACATTTTTCCTTTCTTTCTTTAGTTCTCATGGATTGCTGTCCTCCCCCCCCTCCAAACTCCCACCTGCATATTCTGAAGCCCTCACTCACCTTCGCTCTCTCCCCCTCATTCGCTCCCCTCCCTCTTCAACTCTAGAGCTTCTTTCTGAACCCCTCTTCTTCAACTCCCTTGTTCATCCCCCCATCTCCCCTGTTTTTCATTCCCCTCTTGGCTCCAAGCAGGTGTAGTAACCGTACAAGACCTCACTAACTCGGATCTATCCTGGCGCCCTTTCTCTGGCCTCCCCGCTGCTATTCTCTCGTCCCCATCCGCCCATTTGGTCTATGACTCTCTGCTAACTGCACTTCTTTCGCTTTTCCCTGATCTTGTCTCCCCCACCGGTCTCGTCTCTGTCTTTTCTGCCCCTCTTCCGCTGCCGTTTTTCCTCCGACTCACAAACTCGGTTCTTCCTCTCTCCTCTCTCTCCTCTAAATCTCTTTATAGTTTTCTAGTGCACCTTGCCACCCCTTCACCGCTTTCTATTCTGGAGGTTCCCCCTGCTTCTCTTTCTCTTGTCTGGGCCGCTGCCCGCTCACCCTTATCCGCCCCTCTTGAAATTAATACCCACTGGCTCTTTTTGCATAATCGCCTTCCTGTTCCGTATCTTCTCTTTTGCATGTCTCTTCTCTCCTCCCCTCTCTGCTCCTTCTGCGTACAGGAGGCAGACGTTTCTCACGTCTACCTTTACTGTCCCATCCTGATGCCTCTCCTCCACCAGGCTTTCCGGATTGCCAGTCGCTCTTGTTCTCAAGATCTTCCGTTCACTGCCTACAGATATCTTCTTCTGCGGGCTCATCCACCTACGCCTCTTCCGTCAGTATGTGCCTATTTTTTCGTGCTGGTTAAACACGTTATTTACGCATACCTTCAACAACTCCACAGCGTTTCCTCGCCGGTCTCTTTACACCAAGCCAGCGCAGCACTTTTGTGCCATTTTCAAGATCGGTTGCTTTCTCGACTCCGCCTGGAGTACCAGTCGGCTTCTTCCAGTCGTCGAGAAGCCACCTTCTATGCTACCTGGGCGCCGGCCGCTCCATGGTTTGCGGTTGATTCTGGACTTCTACACCTATCAGTACCCTAGGACATTCTACACCTCCTTTGCTGAGTTCCGTGGCACCCTGGTGCCCCTCCTCCACTCTACGACTCGTGCAATCCACGCTACCGTTGAATTGTGAATGCTAATGTCATCTCAGTGTATTTTCATGCTTACTCGTGAACATTAATTACTTTCACCCCGCCTGTATTATGTTGCTTTGGTGCCCTCGTTAAATAACTTGCACAAATGTGCACGCTGTGTTTTTATCTCATGTATGTAATGTTTTACCTTCACGGCGGTGTTTGTGCTGTTCTTTTTTTAATTGTGTACTATTGTTTCGCCTGTGTTATCCTGTAAATCATGCCCAGCCAATGTCATGTGACACGATGTGTTTCTCTCTGTCACTTCTGCAACTTTTATTCAATAAGCTTTGCTTGCAGCATCTGTTATTCATCCCCATTGTCATTGCAGTGTATATACCATCATGTTTTAACAGTTTGTATTATTTCCCAGTGAGACGCCCAACGCTGAACGTCTCCCTCTTATGTTTTCTTTTGATGAATATAATAAAGCGATTTTGAAACCTTGCTTTACGGCTCGGTGCATTACCCTGCAGGTACCAACAAGGCTCGGCTCCATAACACTGCCACAGAGTTGGTAGGGTATAATTGTTCAGAATATCGAGGTAGACGTGCTCGTTAACAGGTTAGTTCACGATAACCAATGGGCCGGGACCATACCACGAAAAACACCCCCACATGAGTACACTACCAGCTCCAAACTTGACCGTAGGAACATTACACTGTGGTAAATAGCGTTCCTCCGGCTGCCGCCATACCCATACACGGCCATCAGACTGATGGATCGTATATCTGGATTCATCAGCTCATAGGACCCGTTTCCATTGATCTACGTTCCACGATCTATGCTCTTTACACCGTGCTAAACGACGAGTAGCATTCCGAGTGGAGATGAAAGACTTATGAGCAGCCGCACGACCACGGTAACCCATGGAATGAAGTTCTCTGCGAATGGTACGTGCACATACCGAAGTTTCAGCATTTTTACTCACCTGTACACTGAGGTCTTGTGCTGTACTCTGCCGATTAGCTGTAACGACTATCCTGAGGCTTCGATGTACTCTATCACTGATTTTTTTGGTCTGCTGGTACGTTCTTCTGCTTTAGGCACGTCATGTGTCTTCCCTTTATTCAGTACATCCAAAACAGTTGACTTCGGTATGTTTAAACGCCTCTCGGTTTCTCTTATGGACAACCCACTAATATAACACCCAACAATCTTTCTTTTCTCAAAGTCAGTTCTCTTCTTCTGCGACATTTTCACTCAACCTCACAGTGCGATATGATCGCAGTCAGCTGCAGAGCTTGTTTTTATGTCGTTTGCAGCTGTACCGCGCATATTAACAACGCAGCGGATTCGTTCATTTGCTTTTGAAGGGGTGTCTGGTGACTTTTGTCAATATAGTGTATATTCGTTCGATGCTACAATAAAAGAAACGTGAATACGTTTAATTAAATTGAATATTATTAGCTGGCATTCACACACTATATACACGGTCGTTTCAGAATAATATGACCACCCCCAGAATCACAGTATATCCGCCTAGGCGCGTCACACACTGCACGTGACAAGGTCGACGACACGGAAATATAAGCGGTCGGCCAGCAGGACAGATAAGCGGTCGGCACGGAAATATAAGCGGTCGACGACACGGAAATATAAGCGTGACGGTGAGCATGATGGGCAGAGGTAGTGATTTGACGGACATTCGAAAAGGAATGACCATCGGCTACCGCACCAGGGGGGGGTCTTAGAAACAGCAGACTTCGTGGGCTGTTCGCGAGGTGCTGTAGTAAGGGTGTACCAAGAACGGAATGCTGGCACAGAGAGTACTTCCCGAAGTCATAATTGTGGATCCCCAAAGGCGATGGAACCCAGAGGAGAACGTTGCCTCGACTGGTAAAGGGCAATTGACGCGCAACTGCGCAGCAATTGACAACGAAAATGAACACTATAGTGTTCATTTTCGTTGTCAATTGCTGCATAAGGGTAGAGCGAACCCTGTTACGCATGGGTCTCCGGAGTCGACGCTGCGTCAAGGCGCCCATGTTAGCCCAGGTCCATCGGCAACGACGACTGCAGTTCGCATGAGACTACCTTCATTGGACAGTGGAAGAGTGGGAAAACGTTGCCTTCTCCGACGAATCGAGGTTTCTACTCCACAGAAGTGACGGGAGGTGGCGGATATGACGTCAGACACACGAGAACCAACAGCCGGACATGCTTGTCGGTCAAGTAGAGGCCGGCGGTGGCAGTGCGCTTGTCTGGGAGATGTTTTACTGGTATGACCTGGGACCGCAGGTACCACTGGATGGGTCCCTAGACGCCAATGGCTACCTGTCTATCCTCACTGACCACATGCATCCTTTGATGTTGGACGTTTACCCTGGAGGTGATCGTGTCTACGTCGTGCCACGTCCCTAAGGGGTGCGTGACTGGTTTCAGGAACACGACAGCAATGTCGTCGTTTTCCCTTGGCCGACAGGTTGGATGTGCCAACCCACAACCACGTCATCTCCGGCACCTCCGTGGTCTTCTGCAGTCTGAATGGGCACGTGTGTCTCGGGCAACCTTCCAGGGCCTCGTTGCGTCCGTGCCACGCCGTCTCGCCGCTGTCATCCGGGCCAAGGGTGGTTATTCCCATTATTAGATAGGTGGTCATATTATTCTGATGCGACTGTATATATATCAAAAACCTAGATTTTTTTCCAATAGATTAGCGCTGTCCTTAGATTATCGCAAGCCACTCAAAATTTTGAAGCATCTTGAAGTATCGCCCAGTGATAATCGAGTCAATACACACTATTGAATATCGATGACCTGTTTGGTGTTCCAAATCGATGACTTCTGTATTCGATTACTTCTTCAATATCGATGAGTTCTGTTAGATGTTCCTAATCCACGTCAATAGTGTGTATTAATTATCCATTCGCCTCCTAGTTATTTGTTCAGTTGCTGCTTTCTATCTTTGGTGAATCCCCCAGCCTTGTGCGAGGCTCCAAGAAGCAACGTGCCATGTGATTTCGCAGTTAGTTGAATGTGAGTCTGGAGAATTCGAGGCCGCTCTAGTGCAGTGGTAGCACGTCCGGCGCGTAACTGGAAGACCCTGGGTTCGTTTCCCGGTGGCGGCCGATGAAAACTTTTTCCGTGCCTCACTTTTAAACGTGGAAAGAGCGATGACTTCTGTTTGATAATGGAGTCATTGCTTAAGCATGCGCAAACAAAATATGCCGAAGAAGTGATACAGATTCTCAGGGCAAACATGAGAAAACGGAATATGCAGAAGTGATAATGAATTCTCTGGATAAATAAGCACGCGCATATGAAATATTCCGAAGAAGTGGTCTCACAGCCTTGGGTTAAGCATAAACAAGCAAAATAGACAAAGATTTTTTTCAAGAAATTTTACTTTGGAATTAGGTTGCATTACTTCAGTTGTCTGTCCTGTTCTGTTCCTCCCATAGATTGTTCCTTTACCTTCCATAGGTACGCACGCATTTCCTTGTTTCTATTCCTTTTGTAAGTCCTCGTTCATTTTTTTGTGTTTCTATTCCTTCTATAGGTCTTCGTGCATTTTTTGTTTTTATTGCTTCCATAGGTCCATGTGCATTCTGTTGTTTCTATTCCTTCTCTAAGTCCTCATGCGCTTTCTTGCTTCTATTCCATTCATAGGTCTTTGTGCAAATGAAAACGGTAAAGAGCAGATCACCTACGAAAAACACGTGATTTAAGCCCCATTGAAAAGGCAAGACAATGGGCGCTGGCCAGGAAGGTGGAGTTATCTTAGAAACGACAAACATTCTCGGCGATGCAAGAGCAACTGTGTGTGAGAGTGTACAATGAGTGGTGCACAAATATCAAAGTGCAAGATGATCACAATTAAAGAGGAGGTGTTCAGAGCTCTCTGTAGAAAGAACTATCAGACAAATCTCAACCAAATTTGGTATACAAACTTTTCTGAGTACGCAGTTTCGATTTGCGAAAACAGAAGTTCAAAATTCAGTCGCCAGTGTAAAATTTAGCTCTGTTGTCCCTTTAATTTCCATATTACGTTGGTTATCTAACGAATTCCAGGTATGTGAAGGAGTCGCAAAATATTTTTAACAAATCTTCGAAAAGTGAAGAGTCATGGCGCTCACTTTACCTGATTGCGTCATTCCAACACTTCATCAGAGAAACTGTCTGAACGCCACAGTCTTTATGCAGGATGGTGCATCCCTTCATAGCCGTCCCTGTGGCGCAATGGTCTAAGCGATGGCTCCTGATCATTCGTCCGAGATGGGTCTGGGTTCGAATTCCGTGAGGCATGGATGTTGTATTTGTCTTACGGCGCTGACTTTCTTCCCTTCCCTGGAACCAGTGGCCCTAAATTAGGGACGGGCGACTGCTTATAGCCCATTGAGTTGCTCACGGTGGTCGTTAAACCTCGAATCAAAAAAACAAAACAAAACAAAAAACTCATATCGGATTAAATGTGCAAGCCTTATTGCAGCAACAGTTTTCGAACGAGACAGTGTTTAGCAGATCGTTTCCAACGTCATGGCAGCCACGATCACCAGTTTTGAACCCTCGGGACTTTTAGTTATGCGGATATTCAAAAAGCCTCGCTTTTCAAGGCAATATTCCCAACTTAGCTGTTTTAAAACACAGTGTTTCACAACATGTGAGACAGCTCCACTCAGGTCAACTGCGTTCCGAGGTCGAGTGTGTTGTTCGGCGAATCCTGTTTTTAGAGCATGGAGATGGAGGACACATAGAACCGTATCTATGATTTAATCATCAAATTCGTTAGATAACCCACGTAATATGCAAATTAAAACCAGACTTTTAGAGCAAATTAAGAGGACAGCAGCGCCGAATTTCACCCTAGCTGCGAAGATTTACACTATTGTTTTTTTCGAAAATCGAAACCGTATACTCAGAAAAGTAGGTATACCAAATTTGGTTGAGATTTGTCTGATAGTTCTTTTTACAAAGAGCTTCTCTGAACATCTCCTCTTTAATTGTGATAACCCTACATATAAAAATCAAATACCTACCGTCCTCCTTTGGGCGGAAGTGACTGGTTGATGTTCTAGGGCAACGGCAGCTGTGGAGGATTGTACGAGGCAACAGAAAAGCTTCATTGCTTCAAGTAACAGCGCAGTACAACAGAGGTACCGTACCGAGAGAAGAATTTCAGCATACATATCCCATCGCACATTGGAGCAATTGGGCGATAACAGCAGACAACCCCTTGTGTACCACTCGTATCAGATAAAAACCGATACATTTGTCTGCAGTGGGTATGGGAGCACAAAAACTGGACCCTTGAGACTAGAAACGTAGTCTGGTTCGACAAATCACACTTTAAATTAATACACCCCGCCAGAATGTGGAACCAACAGCACGAACCGATGGATCTCAGCTGCCTAGATTTGACTGTACAAGCTGGTTGAGGAGGTGCAATGGTCTGGAGTCTATTTTTATGGATTACACTGGGTTCCTCAATACCTTTGAAACAGTATGCCACGAGGAATCTTACCTTCATTGCATACCTGGAACTCCAGTACATGAGCGTGGTGTTTCCAGGACAACGACAAAGACTTCATTTTGTTAAAACCAGAAATGGAAACGGGTCACGGGTCAACGGGTCGACACTTTCTTACGGGTCAAACGGGTCGAATTAAGGGGCTCCTGACCCGATTTCGACCCTGTTTTATTTCCGTTTTAATTTTGAAAATGAAAACATATTTCAAAGAAAAATGCGTAGCGGAATTTTGCGCTCGATGCTGGTGCCAGCGGAGTGAAAAATGATTTGTCATACAAAAATATTGCCGCCTCTTTCTTAAAGCAACAAAGATTTTTCACCGCCCCAAGATAGGGCGCAGACGCTAGATTCACCGATACCATATCGTAAAACGATACTTCTTTTGCGTTTGTTTTCAGGGCGCGGGAGCAAGATACAAGCAAACGCCGGTCATCTTCTTCTCTGGCGATTCACTCTTTCACACCCCGCGTGTCACATTTTAAGACTGAGAGCTATTTTACACATTGCATTGAGCATTCAGAGGTTTTCGTTTGACGTCCTAACATCCATTGCATGTCGTGTCGGAATTAATGCCTTATTTGTTAATATGGATGAATATAATACAGGGTGATTTATAAAGAAGTATACAGTTTCAACGCACAATAAAACAAGAACAATGTAATATGTTACCTGTAACACAATTGTAGGGGCATGTTTCAAGTTTTTTTAGAGACAGTCACAGATGTTCTATGTGTGCACCCTTAGTCACACGACACACATCGAGCCGGTAATCCATTTCCGCCCAAACGCGAGGTAAGATATCTGAATCAAATGCAGTGATATTTTGCAACATCACTTTGTATGAAATCATTTTCAGCTTTTTCTCAAAATTCTCCAGACAGTGGGCTGTGAAATCTGCACTTCACGACTCACCCTTCGCGTTGATTTTCCAGGGCTTCGTTGAATGGTGGGGCAAACACTATCGACTACTTCTTCCGATACACGCGGTCGTCCAGGACTTTTAATTTTGCACAAACAGTCCGTAGTTTCAAATTTTTTATGCCAATCGTAGATAGATTTTCTGGTTAGAGGTTCTTTTCCGAATCGTGATCGAAGATGCCGTTGCACAACAGTTACAGATTCCGTTTTGCGCAATTTAAGAACACAAAACGCCTTCTCCACTTCAGACGCTGCCATTTTGACTGACTAGTCACGTGACACGCGCGCTGTCGCCTACGTCACTTCCCTCAGTAGCGGGACACAAACTTTATGAGTACATCTACTTAACGGTTCGCAGTTGTGGTCCGTGTCTTCAACTGTTATTGTTTTACAGCATCTGGAAACTGTATACTTCTTTATGAATCAGGGTGTATTAAGGAGATTGAAAAAGGCGTCGATACCAACAAATACGTTCTTGTTGAAAGCAAAAAGGGGAAGAGTGAATGCTGGAAGTTGTTTCGTCTCATTAAGAAATCAGAATATGTTTCACAGCAACACCAATTTCCACAAGCTTGTGATCAGTTGAAAGTTTCCAAAATGTGAATGTTGATTTTATAAAAGTTCTTTCCTTCTGAGGAGCAATGATGAAATCAACAACCACATTTTGGAAACTTGCAACTCATCAGAAGCTGGTGAAAATTGGTGTTGCTGTGAAACATATTCTGTAGCTTGATATGCTATCAAGAAAACAGCAAAAAGTGAAATTAAACATAACAAGTTACTTAATTCAAAATTTTTGACTGGTTTAAAGGTTGTTTAAGACCTGGGTTACACATTCCCTCCTTAAATTCCTCTAAATAAATAAAAAAAAAATATCACGGAAGATCATTATGGGCGATTTCAATGCAAAAATAAGGCATGCAAAAGAATGTAACTGCGATAGGTAAAAAGAAATGTTTTGTGTGTTTTATTTACTCTTGTAGAATTTGCAGAAACAGAAAGGGTTTTCATCACGAACTCATTTTTCAAGAAAAATCCGCATAGGAAATGAACGTCGAGGCAGCCCAGTTGGGCGACAAGTGAAACTGCTTTTATTAGGTGTAAAAAGGAATTAGTGATTGAGGACTGCAATGTACTTAACAGCTTCGGTACGGGGAGTAAACCCATAATAGTGAGATGCAAGATGCACCTTAACACAAAACATCGCAAGCTGTATCTGTAAAGGCCGTATGGCACCGTGTTATCACCAATGGACAACTATAGAGAGCTCGTTAGTTCTATGCCAAGTAGGTGCACTTTGTTTAACTGTGGTTATCCAATTAAATATTAAAGCGTATTTTGCTTGTTGGTCACTTATTTCAAGTGTCCTGCAGGTTTCAATAATGTACTGTACAGTAATTTTGCGTTAAATGCATTGCACACTAATTTCACAAATTCCATTATTTGTTGCTTTTTATGACTAGACGCCGTACGTTTGCTTGTAACTTCACTTCTATTACTGGTAATAACATTCTGTAAAAATATTTCAATTTAACATAAAATTTCCTTTAAAATGATGTATAATATGGATTCCTGACTTTACCATTACGTTGTACACTATCTACCAACAAGTAATTGGACACCCCTGCAATCGACGATATCTGCGGTCCTGATACACGTCACGGCCGCCGCCGTTAAATATCGTGTGGAAAACAACAACGCAACCAGTCGCATGCAAGATGCCACGCAGTTCGGAGCTCTCTGATTTCGAGAAAGGTGTAATCGTCGGGTATCACAGAAATGTCCGATCCATATGTGACATATCCAGCGAGTTGAAATACCCAAAATCGACGGTGGCCTACGTGATTGACAAGTGGAAGATAAGAGGTGGTTGTCGGAATGTGCCCCGACTCGGCAGACCCAAAATACTGGGAGTTAGAGACCGACGGGTGCTGGCCAGAGAAATTCAGAAGAACCGCACCAAATCGATGGACCACATCTGCGAGGAGTTTCAACAGGCATCCGGGAGTGTTCTTTCGATGAATACCATCCGTAAGGAAGCCCATCTGCTCGGTTATCATGGACGTGCTGCCGCCCACAAGCCTTTGATCACCAAGTCCAATAGCGTTGCTCGGCTAAAATGGTGCAAAGAACGTCGACAGTGGACCGTTGAACAGTTGAAACAGGTTCTCTGGAGCGAGGAGTCAAGGTTCACCCTCTACCGTTCGGATGGCAGGGTCTGGGTTTGGCGTCTGCCAGGAGAACGCCTCCTGCCGGAATGTATTGTGCCAACTGTAAAGTTCGGCGGCGGTGGAATTATGCTATGGGGGTGTTTCTCCTGGTATGGCACGGGTCCCTTGGTCACAATTCCTGGTAGACTCAACGCCGAGAGCTACTGCACCATTTTGGATGACCATGCGCTCCCTACGTTGTGGCAGTTTTACGGGGTGGACCCTTGTTACTTTCAGGATGACAATGCCACCTGTCATGTTGCGAGATCCACCCTGGCTTGGTATGTTGACAATGGGGTTAATCGAATGGACTGGCCTGCGCATAGTCCGGACCTTAACCCTATCGAGCACCTGGGACGAGTTGAAGCGTCGACTTAAGGGGTGCCCCCACCGTCCGAAATCGGTGAAGGAACTGACCTGTCTTCTCCAAGCCGAGTGGAAGAAAATACCGCTAGCCGTCGTACAACGCCTGGTTGAAAGTATGCCCCGGAGGGTCGCAGCTGTAGTCGCCGCTCGTGGAATCTCCACCAACTATTGAAGGTGAATAAACTTCGTTTTCCTTTGCTATCACAGGTGTCCAATTACTTGTTGGTAGATAGTGTATAAGTTGACTTCAAACATCGAAAATTTGACTTTCGTTCTACTGGTGCAGGACTTTTGGGCACGATTGTAATTAATGTTTCAATTTCCAAGAATGTTAATTAATTCTGACACAATTTAAATAACTCCTTCTGTACCAAGAGCATAAGTAAACTTTCTAAAAGACATCTAAATGATCACGGAATTGCTCCAGGATACAAAAAGTGTGAATCACGAAAGCTTTCCGGACGCGCCACTTCGGAGCATTTCCGTAATGCCAGACAAATGTGAATGGAGTCAATTCTAAACAGCCTGATTCAACCGGTTAAACGAATCCTGGAAGTTTAAGATGAGTGTTCTGAAGGGGAGTTAAAAGATTGATTCAAGAGTTTAAAATGTACGAAACTAAGTTCAAGCTTTCAGAAGTAATCGAATATATAAGAAATTGTAGTGTACGGAACACGGTACTTCTTTATTCAGTAACAATTTTCATCATCTTAAGTGGAGGCCTCGGCATCAGCGCTACAAGAATTTTGTGAGAAAAACAGCAAAGTAAAACATTTGAGACCGTTTTTACCGATTGCTATGTTTTGAGAACACTTTGTGACGTACCTGCCAGCAGGACGCACACGACATAAAGGCAGTTAGGAATCAGAATAATCGTCTGCGTAGCTCAGTTGGTAGAGCGACTTGTTCCGGAATAAGCGGCCTCGGGTTCGAATCCCGGCGTAGACCAAAAATGACGGAGAAATTTACTTCGTTATAATGGCGCCCGAACTATCCGGATGACCCGACCGTTCCAAATCTCGCAATAGTGTGATGTTATTTCCACACCGCGAGACAGGAAAAATCAGAGAATTCCTTCTCCAGCGCTTCGAAAAATAAAAATGTGTGATGTTGCATTCCACACAGCAGATTGACTGGGAGTTCTCAAGTGCACGTTCTACAGTGGATGGCTGCCTGCAACGATTCATGGTCACGGCTGACCCGTGGGCCATGCCCCCGGCCCTCTTTCGGGGGGGGGGGGGAATGTGACGTACCTGCCAGCAGGACGCACACGACATAAAGGCAGTTAGGAATCAGAATAATCGTCTGCGTAGCTCAGTTGGTAGAGCGATTTGTTCCGGAATAAGCGGCCTCGGGTTCGAATCCCGGCGTAGACCAAAATTGACGGAGAAATTTACTTCGTTATAATGGCGCCCGAACTATCCGGATGACCCGACCGTTCCAAATCTCGCAATGGTGTGATGTTATTTCCACACCGCGAGACAGGAAAAATCAGAGAATTCCTTCTCCAGCGCTTCGAAAAATAAAAATGTGTGATGTTGCATTCCACACAGCAGATTGACTGGGAGTTCTCAAGTGCACGTTCTACAGTGGATGGCTGCCTGCAACGATTCATGGTCACGGCTGACCCGTGGGCCATGCCCCCGGCCCTCTTTCGGGGGGGGGGGGGGGAATGTGACGTACCTGCCAGCAGGACGCACACGACATAAAGGCAGTTAGGAATCAGAATAATCGTCTGCGTAGCTCAGTTGGTAGAGCGATTTGTTCCGGAATAAGCGGCCTCGGGTTCGAATCCCGGCGTAGACCAAAATTGACGGAGAAATTTACTTCGTTATAATGGCGCCCGAACTATCCGGATGACCCGACCGTTCCAAATCTCGCAATGGTGTGATGTTATTTCCACACCGCGAGACAGGAAAAATCAGAGAATTCCTTCTCCAGCGCTTCGAAAAATAAAAATGTGTGATGTTGCATTCCACACAGCAGATTGACTGGGAGTTCTCAAGTGCACGTTCTACAGTGGATGGCTGCCTGCAACGATTCATGGTCACGGCTGACCCGTGGGCCATGCCCCCGGCCCTCTTTCGGGGGGGGGGAATGTGACGTACCTGCCAGCAGGACGCACACGACATAAAGGCAGTTAGGAATCAGAATAATCGTCTGCGTAGCTCAGTTGGTAGAGCGATTTGTTCCGGAATAAGCGGCCTCGGGTTCGAATCCCGGCGTAGACCAAAAATGACCGAGAAATTTACTTCGTTATAACTTTTATTGATCGTTTGAGAACATTTTTACGAAACTCTCAATTTTAAACTATGATCCAACGATCCGAATTCATATTCCCAGCTATGGAGTAAGTAACATATGAACTGGAAAGCTTTCTAACCACCTGGAAGTTCTGTTTTACTTGAACTCAGAGAAAACAATGAAACATTTTTTTTATAATATTATGAAATGTAAATATTTCCTTTTTCTGTGCTCTTACCCTCTTCCTCGAAGCGCCACAACAAAATAAAACAAACCTTAAATGCAGAAAGATTTAATGACTTGTAAATAATTATAATTGCTAGAGCTGGCGACTCAGCTGGCTGAACTTAAGAAGAACGCTCTGGTGGCACAGTGATCTAAGCACTGGTTTCTGACCATTCGTCCGAGATAGGTCAGAGTTCGAATCCCGGTGACACATGGATGTCTTGTTTGTCTTACGGCACTGGCTCACTACCTTCCTTGGAACCGGTGGCAGATGAGAGACTGCTTATAGCCCATGGAGTTGCTTCTTCTTACAAAAAAAAAAAAAAAAAAGAACTTGACAGGAATTTCGACTGGAAAGAAAATTAAGTAGTCGAATTAGTATTGGTTTATTTAAGGGAACCTGCTCCTGAAAAGAGTGATGTTTTTATAACAAAATCTCATTTTTGTAAACGAAAAACTTCATTTTCACAAGCGCGCTACCGATATTTCTCGAGCAGCCTTCATATTTAGCAGAAATTCATTGAACTATATAGCTTATAAGTTTCCTACCATATCCGACAGAACAGTTTAGTGAATGCTATAGAATAAAGAGAGAGAGAGAGAGAGAGAGAGAAGCGGTTAGGTCTTCATTTTTTCGTGCGAATTAAAATTTCATTCTGTGATTTACAACAGCGCTCTCGAACTTTTAGATGAACCGCATTTAATTTTTTTTTTTTCTAGTATGGAATGATTAAGTTTTTGCCTGTATTTTCTGCGTTCCTCAGAAATTTGTATTTCGTGCATTGGCAGTTCTGCGTTCAATACAGAATGTTATTTGCTAGTACATTTAAATAAATGAAAATGAATCCAGTTTGAAAATCCTCCAAATACGTGGCGTCAGTAAATAAATAAATACATCGCTCTTTCCACGTTCCAGAAACACATAACAACCGAAAAATTGTTTTCAGCCGCCACCGGGGAATTGAATCCACGGATCTCTCGATATCTAGCCGAGCGCGTTAGCTTTACACCACGTGAGTTCAATTCCCCGGCGGCGGCTGAAAACAATTTTTCGGTTGCTATGTGTTTCTGGAACGTGGAAAGAGCGATGTATTTATTTATTTACTGACGCCACGTATTTGGAGGATTTTCACCTTGGATCTCGCCCTTTGGATTTAACTGCTATAATATATATATATATATCATCATTGTCAACCATTATCAATCCACTGCTGGACGAAGGTCTCCCCAAGTTTCCTCCACAACGGTCTGTCTTGTGCCAGTCTCCTCCATGTCACCCCTGCATACTTTCGAATTTCATCCACCCATCTCCCATGTGGTCTTCTTCTGGGTCTTTTCTTGTCCCTTGGAATCCAATCTAAAATTTCGGCTGTCCATCGATGATCTGTCCTTCTGGCAGTATGTCCAGCCCATTGCCATTTCAGGGATTTAACTCTGATCATGATGTCTTCCACTCTTGCCATTTTTCGGATCCACGAGTTCCTCTTCTTATCTCTCCTGGTTACCCCAAGCATGCACCTCTCCATGCTTCTTTGAGTTGTCTGGAGCCTTTGTATGTCTCTTTTAGTTAAGGTCCACGTCTCTGCACCATACGTAAGCACTGGAAGGATGCATTGATCAAACACTTTTCTTTTAAGACATAATGGCATATTGCTCTTGAAAATTATGCTGTTTCTTCCAAAAGCTCTCCAGGCAAGTTTTGTACGCCGATTAATTTCTTCATCAATGTGACCCTCACTTGATATCTGCTGTCCAAGATAAACGAACGTGTCTGTTATCTCCAGCTTTTTTCCATCAATCGATAAATCTTCATTTCTTGTAAAAGCATTGAACATCACTTTTGTCTTCTGAAAGTTCATTTTTAATCCCACTTCTTTACTCTTGTCCGCAAGTTCCTGGATCATACTCTGCAGCTCTGATGGGGTAGTTGCAAAAATGACTACGTCATCAGCAAAACGAAGGTGGGTTAGATAATCTCCATTAATCTTTATCCCCTTGTTTTCCCAGCTCAGCGACTGAAAAACACCCTCCAATGTGGCATTGAAGAGCTTCGGAGATATGGTGTCACCTTGTCTCACTCCCTTTCCAATTTTTACGTGTGTTGTATTTTCAAACAGCCTAATCTTTGCACTTGCATTTTCATAGATGTTATTAATAATATTAATGTATGCATCTTCAATACCGCATATATATATATATATATATATATATATATATATATATATATATATATATATATATATATATAGCCAGTGCCGTTAATACCCACCAGATGGAGACGTCTCAGTAGCTGAGCCCATCTTACGGATTTATGATGTCAGAAGCTGACTTAAAAAGCACCGTGGATTGTTGGCCACCGTGGTGTAAAGCTAACGCGCTCGGCTACATATCGAGAGATCCGTGGATTCAATTCCCCGGCGGTGACCGAATAACAATTTTTCGGTTGCTATATGTTTCTGGAACGTGGAAAGAGCGATGTATTCATTTATTTATTTGAATCCAGCTTCTTAAATGCCAGACAACAACTGAGTGAAAGCACGAAATTATATCAAAACTCGTTCAATTACATTACTGATCGGAATTGTTTTTTTTTTCTAATTTGTGCATGCAGTACGAAAAACGAGAGTCATGACAGTAAACAATTGAGTACAGTGAGCTTTTCTTCGCACAAAAAGGAAAGAAGAAACAGACTCAGATTTTAGTTGTGATGCCATGTTTGCTGGCCTTCAAGTCCTACAAAGGTAGACTAAGATTAAGTATCTAAAGGAATTAAAAACATCAACATAGCAAGCGCTTACTCCCGTAAGCACAGTTATGAAATAGCTACAGTGGCATCTAAATGCAAGATGAATAATGAACGGAGGAACAGATCAGTAAAGCGAAGCTATTCAGCATGTTTACGCGGCTTCCTATACATAAAAAAGAAAAAAAATCCTGACTTCCAGTAACCCACGAATCTTATCTACGAAATGAGAAGCACGAAGAAAAAAAGGAGGCGGGGGGGGGATATCTAAGGTATATCTTCCCTTACCTGCTACGTACAGATTTTGGCATAAATTCACGGAACTGGCTTATAGGTTTTTATCCATGTAAGACAGAATATCTTAACAAATGGAGAAAAAAAAAAAAAAAAGAACGAAAAAAGAAATCAAACTGTTAAGACCTCATTCTTTCGTGCAAACACTTGAATTGTCAATCTATTTGTCTTTTGCAGGACATAAAATACATTTTAGCACCTCTTTCGATAAAAGAAAAAAAAGTATGCGCTTATAGTGTCACTATGTTCGCCTGTCCGTCTGTGAACAAACACCGTATCTGTGCACCTATTTGTCCGATTTGAAAAATTATTTTTGAAGTCGAAAAGCCTGAATTGTGAAAACGACGATCTCTAAGTTTTGGGCGTTAAAATGTTTTTCAAATCAGACAAATAGGGGCAGAGATATGGTGTTTGTTCACAGACGCTTTTTTTTCTTTATGTATAACCTTGCCGCTAATGAGCGCAAATACACATGCTGTTAAATATATTTTACTCTATACAACTGCTTTAAAAAAAAAAAAAAAAAAAAAACGATCTGTCCCGCTGGTGCAGTGGCATCTGACCATTCCCATTCATCCAAGATGAGCACGGGTTCGAATACTGGCGAGTCATGAATGCTGTGTTTTGTAAAAACACAAGTTTGTCCGCGACCCCTCACTCCGGAGTAAGTTGCTCTTCCAACAAAGCTACACGGATGTAATGTATCGCTGCAGATTTGTCGTCTTGATACGTGCTTTACCTCTGTAGAACGTCACATCATCTCCCTCATTTTTTTTTATTGATTTTTTTTTTTTGAGCGAAAAACGGATATTTATTAATTCTAGATGATGTGTGGAACAAACATCACACATTTTTCGAAGAACTCAACGACCAGCCAGTATATCCATTTTTACGTTCGGGCGCCAATCTGAAAACACAAGTTTGTCCGTGATGGACATCGAAACCGCGCCCCCTCATTCCGTAGTATGTTGCTCTCCCAACTGAGCTACACGGACGGAGTGTATCGCTGCAGATTTGTCGTCTTGATACGTGCTTTACCTCTGTAGAACGTCACATCATCTCCCTCATTTTTTTTTATTGATTTTTTTTTTTTTTTTGAGCGAAAAACGGATATTTATTAATTCTAGATGATGTGTGGAACAAACATCACACATTTTTCGAAGAACTCAACGACCAGCCAGTATATCCATTTTTTACGTTCGGGCGCCAATCTGAAAACACAAGTTTGTCTGTGATGGACATCGAAACCGCGCCCCCTCATTCCGTAGTATGTTGCTCTCCCAACTGAGCTACACGGACGGAGTGTATCGCTGCAGATATGTCGTCTTTATACGTGCTTTACCTCTGTAGAACGTCACAGTTTGTTTTACGGCTCTGGTTCTCTCTTTTCCCTGGAACCAGTGATCATAAATTAGGGACGGCGACTGCTTGTAGCCCATTGAGTTGCTCACGGTGGTCATTAAACTTCCAAACAAATAAACAAATGAAAAAAAAAAGATTAAAAGATTCTTTTTAGCTCTTGATAAAATTTACCACAAAGGCCATTTTGCGTACAATTTTTATTTTAAAAAATGCAAGGTGTCGCTCGTTGGGGGTGTAAATATATATTGTATTTTCCGTGAAATCTTTGCTTTTAAAAGTCGCATTTTTAAAATTCCTTCTGCTTTCGACAGAGGTAACAGCGATAAATATTTTGTATGCATTTTAAAATATTTTGCGACAAAATGCTTTGCTTCTAGAGGGCGTAAGTACATTTCCCTCTTTCTAACATGTCTGCAATAGTATCTTCTCTTCTAAAAATCTAACTGAAAAATGTTGCTGTGTCAGACGATAATTGCCAATTTTGAGCTCTTCTTTTAACTTTATCCATGATAATCATTTGGTCAACTTCCAGCAATAATCGTTTGATCAACAGAAATAATTCATATGTGTAGTTAAACAAAAGAATAAATATGAAATCACTTGGGTGTATACTTTTTATTTCTCGAAATGTTTAGTTTTCCAGCTAAGGGACGTTTTTAAATCTCAGTAATCATGATATTTCCGCTTCTAGGAGTCGGGTTTGAAAAATAATTTCTGCTACTGATAGCGTTCCTGGCGAAGAATATTTTTCATATATTTTCCAATTTTTGTAATACACGGTTTCGCTCCTAAGAGTTGTAATTATATGTATGTGAACCATATTTGTAACCGTATCTTCGTTCCTAAAAACCCGATTTGCAAATCGTCTTTCCTTTGGATATCTTCTGTTATGAGAAATGTTTTGTGTATAATGTGTGATTTTTCGTAGAACACATTTCAGCCCCTATTGGTCGAAAGTAGCCATTTATATTTGTAGATTTTTAAAGCTGTAGAATTCCGGGGGATTTTTTTAAGCAATTGGTTCAGTTTACTATGAAGAATAATGTTAACATTACTTTTTTTAATTGTGATCAGATGGTTTGGCAAGATTTTTCATGCGGCACATTGTTTCCTTTGTTGTGTCTGGAGAGGTCCTTAACCACTGCGCGCTACCAGTACGTGCTGGCTGAGCACCTACATGCTTTCATGGCCATGACGCATCCTTCGGCCGATGGTCTGTTCCAGAAGGAAAATGCGCAGCCCCACCGGGCCGCAACCATCCAGGCATTGCTCGAGGGACACTTGACTGACTTTGGAACCATCCAGTGGTCCCCGGATTTAAACCATGTGGAAGCTGTCTGGTATGATCCATGGATCCTGGACCGACGTCTCAGACAGAGTTGTGTGGACAATGCTGCAACAAGATTGGCTGGCATTACATCCGATCCATGGATCCTGGACCGACGTCTTAGACAGAGTTGTGTGGACAATGCTGCAACAAGACTGGCTGGCATTACATCCGATCCATGGATCCTGGACCGACGTCTTAGACAGAGTGGTGTGGACAATTCTGCAACAAGACTGGCTGGCATTACATCCGATCCATGGATCCTGGACCGACGTCTTAGGCAGAGTGTTGTGGACAATGCTGCAACAAGATTGGCTGGCATTACATCCGATCCATGGATCCTGGACCGACGTCTTAGACAGAGTTGTGTGGACAACGCTATAACAAGACTGGCTGGCATTACATCCGACATCTGGCGGAGTCGATGCGTCGGCCAGAAATGTTCAGGCTGTTATTCGCGCAAGAGGGGACCAACATGCTATTAGGCAGGTATCTCTAAATGTTTTTCCCATTAAGTTTATAGAACTGTGAAAATCGAGATCAACGGTCAAACGAAGCAATAACCTTTGAATGTTTTTACATGTATAACGAAAGATGTGTTAAATATGGAAATACTATTAACGTTTTTTTTTTTATTGTAAGGAATGCGAATGATGTTTGGAATGTTCCAAATACTGAGATAAAGCAAAAGGCATTTGCCAACTTTTTATTTAACGAACTGCATTATTATGAACATTTTGCAATAAACAAGTGTTACGTGAATACGTTTATAAAATACGTTTATAGTAATATAGAATATGTTTATAGTAATTTTCTGGTAAGGTAGCAAATTAAATTAATTGTTCCCCATCCCAGACATTTAGTTCATTTTTTCTGTACACGTTAAAGGAACAGCAAAATACAGTGCGATTTGGTGCGAACAGCAAAATCATCTGTTTGGTATCAGCAAGTCAAAGAGATTAAATCCATTTCTGTCTGTCTGTCCTTTACATACATAAAGCACATTTGAGAGCACTTTTATGTTTTTCTGACCTGCTCACGAAAAGGAGAGTTAAAACAGAAGATTAATCTTTCATTTACATGCTATTATAGCTCATAACAAAGCAGTATATGAAATAAAGAAATGCTCTCCTTTTTACACTTATCGTCGTAACGCTATCATGATAATTCTGTCCTGGAAAAAAACAAATTCTACAAGATCAGCCTGGGACACACGAAATAATCATCAGATTTTTGTGAAATTGTTGGAATGTGAAAGTTGAAATACGCGATATTATATTTGAAATTTAGTTTTATTTGATTCCCCTACCCCGAATTTGTGGTAACTCTTCACATTACAATAAAACCGCAAATGTCAGTTTGGAAATCTCAGTAATTGAATGATAGAAGTGGAAGACCCATTCCACAAATTGAAAATTTCTGCCCTGGGTTATTCTTGATTTCTCTAATATCAGGAAAAAATCGATTTCGGTAAAGAGATGAGGGAAGAATCTACATGTTATACACTCCGTCTTCTGGCAATTCATTAAATGAAGTTGAAAAGTTTACACATGTTCCATCTATTGTCCTGAGCCTTTTCTTCGATAAAAGTTTTTTGTAAAATTCTTATTTCGAAAACTTGTAGGCTTCCGCACAGGCTAAACATATGGCTGTCTGAATATTTTTTAATACTAATTAAGCTCAATTCCATATGTCGAGTTGGTAAGTTTCCCCCGATCACCCAGCGCTATAGAATGACTGAGATTTAAATTTCTCTTTCTCATGCAAAACGCTAGGATTCGAGTTCTGGGATGTTGAGTTTCAATTTCCTAAATTTCTTTCTGACAGTATTCTTAAATAAGGATCACGTAACTCCTCCCAATCCTCGGTAATCAGAGTATCTTTAACGTCACGCCGAGAAAGAAAGAAATGGTTAGTTCATTAAGCTGAAAAATAAATAATATTTGATATGCTCATGACAAAAGAGAAAGTGTTTCATATAACTGAATTTTAAATGCAAGAGACTGATTTTTTTATTGGGGGTTTAACGACCACCGTGAGCAACTCAATTGGCTATAAAGCAGTTACCCGTCCCTAATAAGGAGAGACCCAGTGTCTTACGGCACTGGGTCTCTCCTTTCAATGGAAAGGAGAGACCCAGTGCCGTAAGACAAACACAACATATATGCCTCACCGGGATTCGAACCCGGAACCTTCATGGACGAATGGTCAGAAGCCAGCTCATAGATCACTGCGGCGCTGAAAAATTAATTTAATTTTTTCCTTTACCGAGAAACTCGCTAACTCCAGTACAGTCGCAATATACTTCAGGAAACACATGCTTTAAGGCAATAAAAAAATGCTTGAGTTGTGTACAGGGGATGACGCCGAAAAAGTCACTGCAATAAATATTAAGTGTAACATTTCAATATAATAAGTATCATACTGTATATCAAGAAGTTGCTATTTTATAAAAACGTGGCTTTCGTTTCTAGTTTAGAACCACTGACCCCAGAAAAGGTAGAAATCCAGTACAATAGAAATAAGAACAACAGCGATGCCCTGCTCGGGTTTCGAACACAGGTCTACCAGCCCCAAGCACCAGAATTCCGCGCTCACGGAACACCCGCCATACCGAGGAACCAATGAAATGAATGTCTTCCTTATAACAGAGTACAGTAGGTAAGCACTCCAAATACGACTAAGTATATTTTAATCTGCAGAAAAAGTTGAGTGTTTTGTTTTGTTTTGTATACTGTAACATTTGCAACTCCTTACAAGATAGAAGGACGTGCGAATTTCCCATTGTTCATTCAAGAGATTTGTTAAAAACACTTAACAGATCAGTCTGAGAAAAAAAAAGAGGGGGGGACTCCGCCGCATAGCGGAGTTAATTAATTAAAAATATTGGTCTTAATATAATGTATCCCTGTGATAAGAAAGGAAGTCTTTTGCATATGCATGTACAGGGGCAGATTGGCTCCACGAAACCAGATCAGGAATTTTAATCTTGTGGAAACACACGTACCCAAAGGAAAAAACTCATATATTCCGACATGAAAATATTCTGTTAACAGCCTGGATGAAATAGAATTGTTGAAATATGCATTATAGAACTAATTCTGTCGCGAACAATTTCAGCAGCAATTTCAGTGTGAAAGAATCTTAAAAATCCACTCCTGATTGAATGTAGCTTATCAAACCTTGCTCAAAACAGTATGTTATACATATTAGATAATTACATTGATTTGGTCGCTGATCAGCTACTGAGACACAGTATTCACACCACCTCCTTGACTAGACGCCTTTTTTAAGTCTAGCCAGTATTTTGATTCATGAATTACCATTTTGAACCGATACCGATAAATCGTTTTTTCTTTTAAGCTAAAAGTGAGTGGGACACAGATTTCGGAACATCTCTGCCGAAAAACCCCTTTGTGCTCTATGGCTTCACTTGCATAAGGGTGTGGTGATGATGGACCATCAAAATTATTTCTAGTTTATATGGCACTTTTTTTTTTTTTTTTTTTTTTTTTTTGATTGGAGGTTTAACGACCACCGTGAGCAACTCAATGGGCTATAAGCAGTCGCCCGTCCCTAATTTAGGGTCACTGGTTCCAGGGAAGGGAGAGAGCCAGTGCCGTAAGACAAACACAACATCCATGCCTCAACGGGATTCGAACCCGGACCCCTTTCGGACGAATGATCAGAGGCCATCGCTTAGACCACTGCGCCACCGGGGCGGCCCTATGGCACATGCTTAACCCAGTTAAATAGTATGTCTAATCCAATGACAAGCGCTTAACCGCAGTTAACTTATTTATGCCAGCGTGCTTGGTTCTGTTGCGAATTTCTCAAAGTATCTTCCCTCGGATGATATGCAACGGTCGCAACGTTCAGTCCACTTTTCAAAGCACGTGGCGAAGGCATTTTATGTAAGCTGCTTTAGCGACTCCTACACAGCTTGAATAACGTCAGCATCTGTGTTGAATGTTGCTCCACGGAACTTCTCCTTCATTGTTGAAAACAACCAGAAATCGTAGGGGGCGAGGTCAGAACTGTAGGCAGACTGTGGCATGATTTCAATACTGCATTTCGTAAGAAACACAAGCAGCCACATGTGGGCGGGCGTTATCATGGCGTAGGGCCCATTTGCCCACCAGTCCCGGTCGCTTAATCGATATGTGTCGTCGCAGACGCTTCAAGACTGAAATGTAATAATTAGCACTGACAGTAATTTGTGGAGGAAAGGCATGCTGGTAGACTACACGTTTATGATCAAAGAAAATTATCATCATCGCGAACTTCGTGAGGGGTTCGAAATAGTGGACCCATGTTTCATCGGCAGTTATTACCGTGTTTAAAAAGTTTGGATACTTTGCAATCATTTGTTTTCACTTATGACACACCTGAACTCTGGCTAACAGTTGTTCTCTCGTCAGGTGATGAGGTACCCATCTGGAACACACATGATTCAGCAGTACTTTGTCGCGTAGAATGCGGAATGCTGCCGTTTTTGAAATATCAGTTGACGCCTCTATGTTTTCACAAGTCATTCGTCGATCTTCTTGCAGGATTGCCCAAAGCGTGTTAACAATACGCTCCGTAACAACACTTTCAGGTCGACCCTGCTTAGATAAGAGTTCTGCCGACAAACGCCCTTTTTTGAAATCATGGTGCCATTTAAAAATCGTTGACTCACTCAAGCATTTATCTATGTAAGCTATTTTCATTGAGTCAACTGTTTCTGGAGCCGTTTTACCCGAACAATAGCAAAAAATTTTCGCACAACGCATTTCACTTCTTAACTCTGAATCACTCACCTCCATAGCTGTATGGCGAAATGCAGACGTACCTTAAACAACTGCGTAATAGCAAGACCAGAGTCATCTGCAACAGCTAATAACCATTGCCACGGATACTTCCTTAATTCTGTTAGTCGCCTGCATAGTTATTTTCCCCTTCTTCGCACTGTTGCCAACTACAAAAAAAATTACTCTTAATTTTTATGGAACGGCCTTTGTACATATAAAGATAAAATGAAGTGCCATTTTACTTTAAGACAATAACATTTTACACATATAATATAAACCTCAAATGGAGTTAAGGATTCTTATTCGTAAGTACCGAAATAATTATTTGTTCTTTCGAAACAATCCAGACAAAGGACACGAGAAACAGTGGACCATTTCTCCAGTGGTCCACCGGGAAATATTGCCATAGGTCAATGCGGACATTCATATGCAAATAGATAGTACGATACTGCATGTATATGAAAGATTTAAAACGCGGTCAATGTCTGAAATTTAAGATTCCTGCCTCAAGGAAGGAAGAGAATTTGAACCAATGAGCAAATACACCGAACTCAAGCCCCAGTCCTTAGGAAGCCAGACGCTCATTTCTTGAATGAGAGCCCAAAGGCTATGGAATATCTATCTGTTGTAGCGTGATGAAACGTTATTCAACCAAGGTTTTCTCAATCTCATTTGCTGTGTTCGCTGTTGGTTGCGAAATCCATTGCATAACTTGGACAATTGGTTTTATTGGTTGGCATCTGAGATTCGTTGTCATCAATTTGCCGTTAAGCGGACTCTATCCAAGGTGTGTGGCCTTGAACATTTCTTGTACAAGATAATCGCCAGTCTACGTCCTCTAACTGATCGATCACTCAAAGAAAGGTTCACTAATGATCCATTCACGGTGATGATAAAACGGCCTTGGCCCTTCACAACAGTTCAACAGCTGCCAGAAAGTCACTTTCATGTTTGTGTACTTCACGGATGTTACCCCCATTTTTTAATCAATTATTTGCTTAAAAACTCTCAAATATTTTAACTAACCAACGCCGTGGGGCAGGGATGCCCAGCCTACGGTCAGAAGAACTATAGGGTTTTTCACACTGTTAAAAAAAAACTCCTGGGACATGAAAAGGTAAACTGTCACCAATAAACCCGCATAGTATCTTAAACCAGAGAGATGACACCAAATTTTCGGTTGTTTTGAATCATTTCCGACGTGAATAAAATTTATCAAAGTTATTCATATCAATGGAACCGGTTAGAAAAAAAAACCGGATTTCTACAATCAATAAAATAACCAGAAATAGAAAAAGTTACTTACTTCCACCAGCAGCTAAAAAATATGTTACGAAAAATAACAAATGGTGCACAAAAAGGTTCTCATAGCAAAAGAAGTATCACAGACAAAGAGATTTTCAAATCAAACAGCTGAAAGAAGAAATATATTGAAGGAAACGTGATATAATTACATGCCTTCTAGCGGAGGAATTTTGCATAATGGGAAAGTTGAAAATAGGCGAAAAGTATTCTTCATGGCAAAAGCTATGCTAAGGGGTTTTGACCTTTACGCCCCTAGCCTGAAAGCTATGCATTATTTAAAGAGGATGATGCTCCCCATCTCTATTGTAGTGAATGACACATAATAAAAAAGAAACTTCTCAATAGGGTTTTTATGAGCGGAGGTACAGCTGCAAACAGAAGTACACAAACACCACCTAGCGACAGAACTGTGAACTACAATACTCCTCAAATACAAACCTAATTTTTATAACCGCGAATTTAGAAGTACAGATATTGAGAAAAACAGATTAAATATTTACGCTACCTAGCGACGAAATTGTGAATTATTTTGGGAAGAAAATGCAGGCAAACAGTTTTCGTACTCAGTAGTATTTGACCGAAAAATAATTTTTTCAATTGGATTTTTTGTCCCGCATATATTGCTGTAAACGGAAACGTGAACTTACGCCCTCTAGTGGCACACTTATGCGTTAAGAAAAATTTGAAATTACACGAGAAACATTGCGCACCGGAAACGCTCTCCGACAAAGAAAAAAATTTCAGATCGGAGTCTTAACAGCAAAAATATCGACAAAAATAAGATATACATCTACGCCCCCTGGCGAAAAAACTATGCATTATTTTAAGCAGAAGGTATTCTCAAAAGGTTGTCCGAGGTGAGCGGTATCGGTCAGAGAAAGAATATTTTCAATCGAGAAGTTTAGATTTTGCTGCAAATACACCAGAATCAGAAATAAACACTTACACCCCATGGTGGCCAAACCATTCTTCATCAAAAATTAGAAATTTTATGTGCAACATTTTCCGTCAAGAGCTATACCCGGTGCAAAAAGAATTTTTCAAGTCGGAGTTTTAGAAGCAGAGATATCGGGTGAAACGCAATTTTCCTTTACGAGCGGAAAATCTATGTATTACATGGAAATGGGACTGCACCTAAAATAGTCTTCGATATAAATGGCATCGAAAGGAAAGATGATTTTTTCAATCGGATATTTAGAAGCAAATATGTGGAATCAAATGTATTTTGAATTCTACTACGGGCTCTAGCGGCGAAGTTGTGAATCGGAAAAAACAAAACAAAAACGGAATACAACGACCATCATTCTCATATTTCAAGCTTCTGAGTGCAAAAAGTATTTTTCAAATCGTTCTAATACTTGCAGAGATATGGTATAGACAAACAGACGGATAGGTGGACAAAGTATTAACATACGCAAGGGTTTTTTTTTACAAAAGACGGGCTAAAAATGAGCAAATGTTTGTTTGTAAAATTTGAATGTACAAATCATATTGCCTGAAAGGAGTTCATGACTGTATTCCAGGGTTAGGGAAAATCAAAACAAAAATGAAGCAGTGCTTGGCCTGTGGTCCTATAGATTTCATCATGGCATGATTCAACCGCAAAAAACGTTTTGGTAACGTCGGAATTTAGACTTTCGGGGTACTGTCGAGGTCGCATATTGAGATCCTTCAAAGGATCTCAATATGCGACCTTCAAAGGATCTAATATGCGACCTCGACAATACACTGTAAAAAATTTCACTTTCCCTTCATTTGTTTCGTGAGTTAATGAAGCATATTTCTGATATAACCTTTTCCGTGAAATGACAGAAAGAAACCTGAATTTCGCCGATTTTTCATGCTACGGAAATATTCTGAATTTCCAGAAACCTTTCCGCAGTTTCTTTATTAAATTAACAGAAAAACTCCGTTCTCACTTTTCCCGTATCCGCATGATGAGAATTTACCGGTAACAGAAGCGATTGGTGAGAATACTTGAGGTTTGATTAACTTTTAAATTTCAATCGTTTGTCGAATTTTGAAGTTCCGTAGCGAGATCGGATATTGTGGATAGCATATCGCATGAATTTTGTTTATTGTGGCACAAGATATTTCTTCTTTTCTCCCATATTTTGTGCACCACCTATTTATTATATATTGCGCTACTGTAAGAAACCGGATACTGAACTTATTGTACAGATCATTATAAGATGTCTGTGTATAAGTCTTTGGACAACTTAAGACAGAAGCTATTATAGCTATCGAGAGTAAATTTTATATTTAGAATTTTTGTGTGTGAAATAATACTATAAAAAGTACATTTCACCTTTTTTAAAGATAACTGAAAATCAATGTCAATTAAAAAAAAATCAAGTTCTAGAGCATTTTGTTGCTTCGAAAAAACACGATGAAAAATGCTTAATTTGTGAAAAATCCTTCTAGAGATAAACAAATTATTACTAACTTATTCAAAAAAATAATAGGCTCCAACAGAAATTAAAATGACTAAATCACTCGCAGAAAATAGTAACACTATACTAGTGATCCGATTTATTGGGTATAGGAAAATATACATAAGCGTTTTCAAGCTTTCGCACATCAACTAGATGGTTTTAAAAGGAAGTTAGACAGAAACTGCAAACTGAATAATAGAACGCTTAGCAATTCGAATGCGGGAACTTGACTTGTCAATAAATAGATATGACGTTATATGCATTTAAAGATACGAGGTATCACGTTTGGTTGTGCACGCGACATCTTGGTAAGGAGAAGGCGTTACTTGAAGAACTGGTTCCAAATTCGTGGCAACTCGAGTGAGACGCTATCATTGCAAGTATCGCTGTTGGGAATGATCTCCATGGTTTCCCGAATGGCTGTACATTTAAGGGTAGAGTAGGTAGCTAATTTCTTTATATCATCCCACATAGTAGTGGCGGACTTGAATTTGATCTCTCTGGATAGGGTCGTGGCTACTTTACCATATTTTGTGTAGCTTTTATGTTCGTTGACTCTGATGCCAAACGAACGCTTGGTCACTCCAATGTTGTATCGTTTAGAGCCGTCCGGATAATGTACGGGGATCGCATAAACACCTGCTTCGCTGGAAAGAGGTGGTTTTTCAGTATTTCTTTTTAGCATAGTATATTAAGATGCAGGAAACCTTATGCCGACGCCGTAGTTCATCTTCTTGAGGGCGTTCTTGAGTTTGTAAGATACATTTGGTATGTAGAGAATTGAGCCAAAATAACGAAGCTGCGGCACAGGAAGATTAGAATGTTTAACTCTGGCTTTTTGGATGAAGTTATTTATCTGATTCAATGAATATACTGCATCAGTGGCCAACTTGATGACGCTGTCAATTTCGTGTTGTCTAGAAAGGGTATCGGAGGAGACGGCGAAGACTCTTCTAATTCGAGAACGGAAGATAGCTGTTTTGCATTCTGCGGGACAGAAAGAGCTGCAGAACATCAGGTTGGGGACGGACGGGGGTTTATAGTAGAATTGTGTACCGAGGCAGTTGCCAGGTGATTTTCTCAATAAAACATCTAGATAAGGTAAAGCGTTGTTGCGTTCAAGCACCATCATGAAATTGATCGTAGGATGCATATCATTGATTTTTTCAAGGAAAATTGGAAGTCTCTTTTCCGTGAAGCCACACGAAAAATACGTCGTCCGCATAACGCAGCCAGGTGGTAGGCCGTGGGGTAAGGCTGCAGAATATACTGGTATTCTGTTCCATTGGGCGAAGTATTGCTTCTGCAAGGACGGGTGAAAGTGAGGATCCCATCGTAGCGCCTTTATTCTGTCTATATACAGTATATACACGAAATTGACAGCGTCATCAAGTTGGCCACTGATGCAGGGTATTCATTGAATCAGATACGTAACTTCATCCAAAAAGCCAGGCTCAAACATTCTAATCTTTCTGTGCCGCAGCTTCGTTATTTAGGTTTAATTCCCTACATACCAAATGTGTCTTAAACTCAAGAATGCCCTCAAGAAGATGAACTACAGTGTCGGCATAAGGTCTCCTGCATCTTTATATACTTTGCTAAAGAGAAATTGCCCGACCCTTCCAAAAGTTGGCATCTACTCGAGTTGTTCCCTTTTTTCCTTTCCTTCCACTTGCACTACCGTCTCCCGTTTTCTGCAAGTGTAAATAATTAGAAAAATCGTTCTGTCTGTCTTTTTAAGTATTCACTGCAGATATCTAATGAAAATATGTCGAAATTAACTCTAACCGTTACATTATTACTTTGGACCAAATATTTGGAAATTCACACAGAAGTTCATCTAGAAAGTTATCGCCATTCTTGACTTGGAATTCAGATATTTTATACTCAGCGCTTGCTACTCGTAGGAATGCCTAAAGTAAAAAAAAAAAAAAAAAAAAAAAAAAAAAAAGCAATCCATATTCGGCTGCCTCTGTAGCCGAGCGGTTAAGGGCTGAGGCTTTTGGCTAATCAATGAAACTCGGCTCGGGCTCCTGTCCTAATTCAGAGCCATTGGCTCGGGCTCCTGTCCTAATTCAGAGCCATTGGCTCGGGCTCCTGTCCTAATTTAGAGCCATTGGCTCTGAATTAGGTATTAGAGATCCCACGTGACCTCGGATGCTCACGGAAGTCGTTAAACAAAAGCTGCATATGATTCGGTGGCGGAATATCTTCCATGCGCTCTGAAAGTTTGTAAATGTCGCTTGTCACAGTGGTGGAGTCCCAATGACCAGGGCCGGGTTAAGGGAGGGGGGGTCTATAGGGGCTATAACCTTGGGGCCCACCATGACCAAGGGCCCAGGAGGCATGGCTAGGCAAATAAGAGATAGAAAGAGAGAGAGAGAGAGAGAGAGGTTTATAAAATAGTTTTACTTTTGTATGGCTGGAAGAGCGACAGATTCCAAAGTCTAACAAAGGCTGGAAGAGGGACAGATTCCAAAGTCTAACAAAGGCTGGAAGAGGGACATATTCCAAAGTCTAACAAAGGCTGGAAGAGGGACAGATTCCAAAGTCTAACAAAGGTTGGAAGAGGGACAGATTCCAAAGTCTAACAAAGGCTGGAAGAGGGACAGATTCCAAAGCAGTAACTCACCAAGGGTAAAAGGTTTCATGTCACAGCGAGGTCAGCGAGAGAGCTTCAACTTTTTCACAACTACCATCCACCCACACCACCCAATTTGCCCTTGGAACCGTTAATGGGGGCGTTGAAGTCCCCTGTGTCATCACATTGCATGAAATGAGAAAAGTCTGCAATGATAAATCATTAGAAAATCCATAACAAAATCTAGGAATCTTAAGCTTTTAACTCGTGTTCTTATGAGAACAAGGAAAAATACAGCAACTCTACAGATAATTTTTCAGTTTGATGAATGCCCTACGTATTAATTATGACAAGCATATTGCTACAGTTCCGTGTTTTAACTGACTTCATAATGATTCCCCGTCATAAGTTCTTTAGGGCATACTCAGATGTCATAGCCTTCGGGCCCACCGAGGCCTTAATCCGGCCCTGCCAGGGACCCGCGCCCTCACCATGAGGTATCAATTGGTCCTTCGTTCTTCGTTATTGGCCCTTCGTTCTTTTTTTATTGGTCCTTCGTTCTTTGTTATTGGTCCTTCGTTCTTTGTTATTGGTCCTTCGTTCTTTGTTATTGGCCCTTCGTTCTTTGTTATTGGCCCTTCGTTCTTTGTTATTGGTCCTTCGTTTTTTGTTATTGGTCCTTCGTTCTTTGTTATTGGCCCTTCGTTCTTTGTTATTGGTCCCTCGTTCTTTGTTATTGGTCCTTCGTTTTTTGTTATTGGTCCTTCGTTCTTTGTTATTGGTCCTTCGTTCTTTGTTATTGGTCCTTCGTTTTTTGTTATTGGTCCTTCGTTCTTTGTTATTGGTCCTTCGTTTTTTGTTATTGGTCCTTCGTTCTTTGTTATTGGCCCTTCGGTCTTTGTTATTGGTCCTTCGTTCTTTGTTATTGGTCCTTCGTTCTTTGTTATTGTCTTCGTTCTTATTTTTAAATATACGAAGGCGTTCCATAAAAACTGAGAATATTTTTGTGTGTATGTTGGCAACAGTGCGAAGGGATAAAAAAACCACGCAGACGACTAACTGAATTAAAGAAGTATCTATGACAACAGTTATTAGTCGTGGCAGCCTGATCTGGATTTGGAATTGCGCAGTTGCTTTAGGTTCGTCTGCATTTCGCCATACAGCTATGAAGGTGAGTGATTCTGAGTTAAGAAGTGAAATGCGTTGTGCGATAAATTTTGCTTTCGTTTGGGTAAAAGGACTCCAGAAACAGTTGATTTAATGAAAAAGCTTACAAAGATAAATGCTTGGGTGGGTCAACGATTTTCAGATGGCACCATGATTTAAAAAAGGGCGTTTGTCGGCACATCTCGCTCTTAGGCCTGGTTGAGCTGAAAGTGTTGTTACGCAGCTTATTGTTAACACTGTTTGGGCAATCCTGCAAGAAGATTGACGCATGACGTGTGAAGACATAGCTACCTCCACTAATATTTCGGAAACGTCGGCATTCCTCATTCTACGCGTCAAATGACTGCTGCATCGTGTGTGTTGCAGATGGATACCTCATCACCTGGCGAGAGAACAATTGTTAGCCAGAGTTCGGGTGTGTCGTGAGTGGAAACAAATTATTGCAAAGGATCCAAACTTTCTAAACACGATAATAACTGCCAATGAAACATGGATGCATTATTTCGACCCCTTCCCGAAGCGTGCAACGAGTGTCTGGAAACACGCAGGCTAGCCTCCGCAGAAAAAGAAGTCCTCCAAACCAAATCAGCTGGGAAGGTGATGATGATAATTTTCTTTGGTTATAAAGGTGTAGTCTAACAGCATGCCGTTCCTCCACAAATTATTGTCAATGCTGAGTATTACATTTCAGTCTTGAAGCGTCGGCGACGACACATATCGATTAAGTGACCGAAACATTTGGGCAAGTGGACCAAGGAGGTTATATTACTGGAGACACCCTCCTATCCACGCAGCATTGGCCGCCATAAGTCACCGTCCGTGCTGCAAATGACGTCATGAGCAGGCACGACGCAGCCGCAGAAGAGAAGCTGCTTGGAAACCAATGGAACAAAAGCTTCTAAGCGTATAAACAGATAAAATGAGTAATTCAATAATCTTTATCAATGATACACAAGCTTACTGTTTCATCAACGGTATAATTTAGTTCATTTTTGCCTGCTTGTGACGTCACACCACAGATTAGCTGTGACGTATGGCGGCTGAGCCAGTGGTGTCTCCAGTAATATAACCTCCTTGAAGTGGACCCTACACCATGAGAACGCCCTCCCATATGTGGCTGCTTGTGTTCAACAGTTTCTTACGAAATGCAGTATTGAAATCATGACACAGCCTGCCTACAGTAGAGGTCTGCACGGGCCTTAATTTGGAAAGCCCGGCCCGTATATTTCTCCGGTTTCCAAGGCCCGGGCCGGCACGTAAAATTTCAACAATTACCAAAACACGAATTTGACACCTGGTGCACTCGGTCATTCGACTCCTGAAGAGTTTTCGTTTTCTTAATTGCTACACGTATTCTATTACAATTAATGTTAATTCGGAATATTTCTGAGACTGTGTAAAAGTCACGTGACGCCCGAGGAGGGCGGGGGGGCTTGTAATACTCACAAATATTGCATGGAAAGGACAATTCCCATACCTTTCAAATTTTCTGGGTTTTCAAATTATCATTCCCTACCGCCGGACCCGGAAATATCCTTGGGGATAAGGAGAGGGGGGGTGTAATTCGAAAAGTACGAAATATCCAGAATTATGAGTCCGATCGTTTTACTGGGAGAATATTTTATGGCTTGATAAACTGCACCTATCTCTACTGGCATATCATGTTGCTGGAACCCAATATGTCTCTCGTGTGTGTGGGGGGGGGGGCGCATTTGTGCCGCTTAAGATGCGATGTTCCAGACTTTGTGCTATCGTAACTCAAAAAGTTTTTGCATTTAGTGCACTGCACAACGTTTACCTGCCCACTAGTTTTAGAACGGGACAGGAATTTAAAATATTTCCAAATATCGCTTTCCCCCTTTACATTGTCTACAAGCACATATTTTCCGGAAGCGATTTTTTCGCTTTCTTAAACTCCATAATAAATATGGAAGAGTATTATCAGCAACACTGAACTGAGCATATGCTAAGGGAAAACAACGACAGACTGCCCAGCTAATCAGTGTCACAGAAGATTTGAAAACGGCTGTCTGAGAGTACAATGGGGAAAATACGACACAGATTTATACACAGAAGTAAGTTTCTCCCAGCCCATTTCTCCCGTGCCATTTAAGACAACTTAAAAGGTTTTCACACATCTAGAGAACAAAGTGCCGCCGACCAGAACAATAAAAAAGATCGTCTGCGAGCGGGTGGCTCGGTTTAGAAATGCTGCAGTTAATAGCCTGGCCTGAAGCATGAGAGGAGGGTGAAAGTTTGGGAGAGAGAGAGAGAGAAGGGACCACATTCACATTGAAAAACCAAGGGAGCTGACCCACTCCAGTTGTTTTGTAGGAGGGGAGGATGTCGTAAAACTTCTATTTTTTCCATCAGCAAAAATTATTCAATCTTATCCTGCTGCTGTATGTTGCGAGTTTTCCAAACGAGAAAGGCACTGTACAGCGATTGGTTTGCTCATAAAAAAAAAGCCTGCTCGGCCCGTGTCTGTTTTATATTAAATATTGAAGGCCCGGCCCGGTCCGTTTTCCCAACTTAGAAATGAGCAAAAGCCCGACCCGGCTCGGGCCCGTGCAGACTTCTAGCCTACAGTCCTGACCTCTCCCCGTGCGATTTCTGGTTGTTTCCAACAATGACGGAGAAATTCCGTGGCACAATATTCAACACAGTTACTGACGTTATTCAAGCTGTACAGGGGTCCCTTAAGCAGCTTCCAAAACATGCCTTCGCCTTATGCTTTGAAAAGAGGACTGAACGATGGGACCGTTACATATCATCCGAGGGAAGATACGTTGTGAACATACATTTTGCTGTACCTATGTTTCTTCATTTTGTGTGATTTTACTCTCAGTTTTTATGGAACGGCCGTTGTATTTGTATAAATTTTTAGATATGTATTTTACGAATCATTGGAAACGCACATTTATATGGAGGATATATTTTTATCCCTTTTCAATATTTTGTGATATGCTTTCTCTGGTGTATTTTCATTAACATCTTCAATATTTTAGGCCATCCCCACAAAAAAAAAAAAAAAAAAAATCCTGGGTGCTCCTCCAATCTACCTTAATTGTTTGGCTGTGGTTCACCTCTGTTCCAGAAATGGAAGAGAACCAGAACAGAAAAGCGATCAATCTCATCAGGCCACTGTAATTTATCCACGAAAGTTCTTTAGCTACCGCCATCTTGTCTCTTTCTTTCCTTTTTTTTGTTTTATCATAATCGTTTTTGAAATGTCAGTGCTAGAGAAAACAACACTAGGTTTTTGCTTTGAAAAGCAAAGGAAGTATGAACGTCATCCACCCTCCCGCACTCCATCAACACTGCAGAAGATTTAAAAAATCTTCTAAAAGAAGCAGGCATTAAGAAAATCTTAAATTCTGTTGTGAGCACAGGTTTTTCACGTTTGTTTAATTTACGAATTGCAGTTTCAGTTTCTTATTTCTCAATATCTGCTTTTCGTCCGTTTATTATCAAAAGCTAGATATTTTTCGGAGCCGAGATGGAGAGGGGAGGGGGGGTCCTAATGTGCCTGTTCTCAACTGTAGAACCAATAATCACAATGCTTGTTTTGCATCGTGTATCAACGACCAGAGCGAGGTTAAAAGGGAACAAAGCTGTGGTAGGAGTCTCCCATCAGTGAAGTTCTCCAACATGACAGCCGCAAAGAGAGCATTTTGTGCGGTGGCCAGCAACTTGAGGTGAACAAGGTCACGTGCTGGAAGTACAATGATTAAAACTTTTCCACACTGCTTTCACCTCTTCCTTTACACTTGCAGTCCTGCAAAATCTTCTCATCCTTATATCAGAAATTTCTCGTTTGTGCTGGTGGGAAAACACCGCGGAGGTGGTGGCCGAAGGTGTTCGGCACAGAATTCTGTCACGCAATACAGTTATTAACGCAGGAATAACGACTTCGAAACACCTAAATTAATTTCTTTTTCCTAGTTTCGAGCGAAATTGTTGCATATTTAGGAGGATGTTTAACACAAGGCTTTCACTGTGTCTAACACGACAAATTTTCCTCGCCAGATGATAATGTGAGGGACACTAAAGTGAATTATAATTATGATGAATGGAAGTTATGATAACATAGACCAATTTGCCAAGGAGATTTTGGGCTTGGAGGAAAAAGGGGTTCAAGACATGCCTCTCATGCTCATCAAAACCTGCATACTTAAAAAAAAGTTGTGGTTCAAGGGTGCTAGATTTTTAATTTCTACCACCGTAGCCCGTCACCTATAGATATGTTGCAAGCAAAGCGTTCAGAAATTTTTGGGTGATGAACTCAAAACCAATGTGTCACAGTACCTAGTGCAATTTAAGTCTGTCCAAATCTCGGTTCCCATGTGTGGTATATGAAGGTTTAGGTGCACTGTAGGGCATATAAGCACACAGATAACATGGAAAAAAGTAATTTCTCCTTCTGCAGCAGTGTTAGTCGTAGCTCCACATCTAGCAGATCCCCTTTCTCCACTTCGCTTTGTCTTATGTCAACTCGCTCCCGTTTCTTTCCTTTCCAGGAGCGTAGTGTTAGCTCCGGCAACCCCTGCATTGCTGGGGAGGGGGGGTGGTAGAGTCACAGCTAAGAGGGCCTCTTGCCTCAGAAAAAGATTTTACAGTATTGTTCTACACAAAATTTATAATAAACTGGTTAAACGGATCGCCAGGAATTAAGGCAGCCTTAAACGAAGTATTAAAAGAAAAAATCCATAAATAAGTAAAATCTTTAAAAATAATTTTCGTGGCTTCACTTTATAAAAACTATATAACGGAAGAGCAGATATTCCAGAAGACTTCAGGCCCCTCCCTTTTCATAGCCATAGCAATAGTTTTTATACACGTATATTAACATGAGAATGTGGAAGAAACATCAATTCAGTGAATTAAATTATTATACCACTGAGGATAAGGTGTTATGTACACTATGTGAACAAAAGTTATTGGACACTGTAAGTATATAGAAGAACAGTATTGTACTTATATCAGTGGCGAATAGATCCTCCATTTGTAGAGATTACAGCGGTCCCCTGCCGAGGTAAACTTTCTACAAGTCAATAGAATAAGGAGAACGGGATGTTCCCCTATTCCGCTTTGAGTACATCAACCAACCCTGTCAGTGCAGAAGGTCGTTTTGGTCTAGACCTCACCCGCCCTTCAAGTTCATCCCATAGGTGTTCAATAGGATTGAGGTCCGAGCTCGCGAGACCTGATTGTCCTCATACCACTCCACTGTAGCCGTGAAAACATGACAAGTGGCCGCCCCGGTGGTGCAGTGGTCTAAGTGATGGCTTCTGATCATTCGTCCGAGATGGGTCCGAGTTCGAAAACCGGTGAGGCATGGATGTTGTGTTTATCAAACTTCGCTGGTTCTTTCCCTTCCCTGGAGCCAGTGACCCTAAATTAGGGACGGGAAACTGCTTATAGCGCACTGAGTTGTTCACGGTGGTCGTTAAGCCCCCCAATTAAAACAAACAAACAAACAGAAAACAAAACTTGACAAGTGGCATTGTCGTCTTGGAAGTAACAATCGTCGTGTCCGTAGAACTACCACAAAACTGGTAGCATTGAGTTTTACGGGATATCTTTATACAGCACTGAGTTCATGTTGTCATGAATAACAGCCAGTGGATCCACACTGTACCAGCTGGAAGAGCCCCACACCATTACTCCACCACTTCAGTGGTTCACAGTTGGCACTAAAATCCGGAAGCAGATGTTCTCCAGGTGAACCGCCAAACCCAGACACGTCCATCCAATCCAAATATTGCGAAGCGAGATTTTTCCTTCACTAACACCTTCCGACATTGCTCCAATGTCCAATTTTTGTGCTGTTGACACCATCGTAGTTACGTGGCTTTATTGGCCTTTGTGTCGAGAGGTTTATGGGAGGCTTCTCAGCCATGATACCCGAGTGCATGGACTTCTCTTCGAAGTGTCTTGTTGGAGGCCATAACATCTGTGGCCATATGGAACTCATGTGCTATGGCGTGCATTGCTCGGGACCTGATTTTCCGGATCTCCCTCTGCAGCACCCTCCGGTCCCTGAGTTGCAATTCCTGGGGTCTTCCATGGCGACGTTAATACTTGCAATGTCCTGTCTTCCTCCACTTGTTGATGACAGAGGCCACAGTCGATTTAGAGACCTGTCTGACTTCAGCAATGTTTCTTATGCTTACACCTTCAACTGAGCAGCCTATCATAACGTCCTTTTCAAACTGGGAGAGCTCTTTTCTGCTAGCCATTTTATCAGCGATTGATCGGACATCAGATCAGACCATGTGTATAGGGAATTTTAGGAAGGAAGTGTCTGATCCCAGGTCTTAAACAACGCTTAGAAATAGGAAGCTAGAAGATTCGGATTAGGGTGCCCGATAGGAAAGTGACACGGAAGCTAGGTAGAAAGAGGGAGGAAGACGCCCGACAGTTTAACGTGTCCATTTGACACTCGGCGGTGGTTCGAGCGGTCGTACCTGCTGGGTTCGAACCTGAGGTCTTCTCCGTGGCAGAATTGATCGGAGCGTACTCCCGTTGCCGCTTTTGTAACTTTCCGACCACATGTCTGCTGCGGAAGCACCCCACTGAACCTGCGTATGTGTGTGTGTGTGTGTGGGGGGGGGGGTCCCATCACTTTTGTCCACATGTTGTTTTGCACATAAGTACGCATTCTTCAGAGTATAATGAACTAAAACGTGTTATTCGCGGGAACGAAGAAACAGAGGACTGTGTCCTCTTTTTTCTTATGAAAGAGCGAAGAGAATTTTTTTTTACTATGTGCAAAACATTGTGGCATTAATTATGTTAACTGTGTTTTTTACATTCAAGTGTAAATAATGTAGGTAGTTTTGCTTTTGGGGGAGACCACAGTGCTTAATTGTCACTAATTGCTTTGCTTACTTATGTTCTATATTTTGGTATAAATCAGAATACAGCATTAGACACTGTCATATGTCAGTTACGTGTTTTGTGTGCTTGATCGTGAGTCATTTCAAAGAGGCTGGTCTTAGTTCTCTAAAAGAAAAAATTTGCGTGATATGATTAACTTTGATGTAACTGTTTGGTAGTACTTTGTATTGGTAGAAAACTACGGCTATCAATTTAATTACAACATGCACATTTGTGTTTCGTAGCCCCGGTGGCGCAGTGGTCTAAGCGATGGCCTCTGATCATTGTCCATAAGGGGTACGGATTCGAATCCCGGTGAGGCATGGATGTTGTGTTTGTCTTACGGCACTGGCTCTCCCCTTCCCTGGAACCAGTGACTCTAAATTAGGGACGGGCGACTGCTTATAGCCTATAACGAAGTAAATTTCTCCGTCATTTTTATCCGCGCCGGGGCTCGAACCCGGGTCCACTCATTCCGGAATAAGTTGCTCTACCAATTAAGCTACGCGGACGTTTTATTCTGATTCCTATCTGCCTTTATGTCGTGTGCGTCCTTCTGGCAGGTACGTCACATCTCCTGGTACGTTACATCATCTCCCCCTTATTTTTTTTTTTTTTTTTTTTTTTTTTTTTGAAGTGCTGGAGAAAGGATTCTCTTATTTTTCCTATCTCGCGGTGTGGAAATAACATCACACCAATGCGAGATTTTGAACGGTCGGGTCATCCGGATAGTTCGGGCGCCATTATAACGAAGTAAATTTCTCCGTCACTTTTATCCGCGCCGGGGTTCGAACCCGGGTCCACTCATTCCGGAATAAGTTGCTCTACCAATTAAGCTACGCGGACTTTTATTCTGATTCCTATCTGCCTTTATGTCGTGTGCGTCCTTCTGGCAGGTACGTCACATCTCCTGGTACGTTACAAGCCCATTGAGTTGCTTACGGTGGTCGTTAAATCTCCAATAAAACAAAAAAACTTTTTGTTTCACGCAATAAAGTGTAATAATTTTGGTTTTATGAAAAATACCTGTAAGTTCCGAAAAACTTGAAGTATTAAATAAAACGCCCGAAAAGCCTTTTCGCGAGGAGCCCCGAATTTTTCCAGTACTCCACGCCCTTTATATCATTGTTGACACAGTCTTTCCACGAACAACGGTTTTCTTCAAGTTAGCTTTCCACGAAAGTCCATGACCATAACCTGCGTCTCATACATTTTTGTCCCTTCTCAAGGCGTGATTGTACCAGCGCAATCTTGCTTCTTGAATATTCTTTTAAACCTCTGTGACTCTAATTCTTGCTTTTATCCTCTCATTTCTAATTCTGATGAAATCAGACATCCACATCAGCACCTTCCTTTGAACATTATTAAGTCTATTCTCTGAACATCTTGTCATTCATTAAGTTTCAGTAACGTACAGCATTTTTTTCAGCACTTTTTTTATTCTTATTAGCATTCCTCTACAGCACAGCACACCTGGTATTTTTCTCCAGTTCTTCCATCCTGATTGATATACTGTATACACTACTAAAAAATAAGTAGTGTGAACTCAAAGAAATTTTCTAGCCGGTAAGCGTCCGTTTTAAAAGTGCCCGTTTTTAACCCGTATTTTCACTGATTTTCCGTGGTCAGTAATTCCATTTATTTAAAAAAAGTCCGTTTCAAGTGTTTCCGTATTTATACTGCAATTTCGCAAAATGGAAGACGCTGAATTATTCAGCCTTTACGCTAGAGAATCCTTCCGTGCCGGTGGCGAGGATCAAACTCACGATGATTGGGTTAGGTCTCCAAGGGCCTTAACCACTGAGCCAGAAAGTCTTAGGAACTACCCTCACGTTTATGGTAAAACTAATTTCGCGATCATGAATTTTTGTTTTCCATTAATGCGAGTGATTTAGCCAATTTATTTTTCTGTTGGAGCTTATTTTTTGTTAATATGTTTGTAATAATTTTATTTTTTCTGTAGGAGGACTAATCCCAAATTATTATTTTTCAACGTGATATTTCGAAGCAACAGAAAGCTTCGGAATTCGAATTTTTGTTTTGTTTTTTTAGTAACTAACGATAACTTTTAATTATCTTTAAGACATGGTGAAACGTACTGTTTCATTGACGGTTGAGCCACATTATTGCGACCACCAGCTAATATCCAGAATAACCGCCGTGTGCAGCGCGGACAGCAGCTAGACGGGATGGGAGTGACTCGATAAGGTGCTGGAGGGTGTTCACAGTTATGTGGAGCCATGCTGACTGCAGTGCATCTGACATCCGCTGGAGGGTGCGTGCTGGAGGATCCATAAAGCGACCAACACGATCAAGGTGGTCCCACAGATGCTCAATTGGGTTAAGGTCTGGGAAATTAGGCGGCCAAGGAAGTACGCTGAAGTCTTCAACGTGCTCTTCCAACCACTCTCGGACATTTCTAGCTGTATGGCACGTCACATTGTCGTGCTGGAAGATCCCATCCACCCCAGGGAAGACAATCAGCATGTATGGGTGTACGTGGTCTGCCAGGACGGATTCATAACGAATTCAGTCCATAGTGCCTTCCACAGGTATGAGTGGTCCCAGAGAATGTCACGAAAGCATTCCGCAGACCATAACGCTACCCTCACCAGCTTGTGTTCTTCCTGCAATGGTTGAAGAATGTTTGTTCTCCGATGTTTCTCGCCTTATACGCCAACTTTCATCTGTTCGATGAAACAGAAAACGTGACTCATAGGAGAAGACAATTCATTGCCAATCAGCGGAGGTCCAATTTCGATACTACCATGCAAATATAAGTCTTTTCTGCCGATGCAGCTTCGTTAGCAGAGATGAAGTAACCATCCGTCTGCATCGGAATCCCATACGCAGCGGGGTTCGCTGAATTGTCGTTTTAGACACACTTCCGGTAGCCCCCTGGTTCATTCGGCCAGTGAGTTACTCCACTGTAGCGTATCGATCGCTCCTCACGCACCTTCGAAGCCGACGTTCACCTCTCACATCAATGACACGTGGTGTTCAGAAGTTTTCACGTCGCTTATTCGCAATGGTGCCATTTAATCAGTCACAATACACTTGAACCACAGCAGCACGCGAACAGTTCATAAACTGCGCTGTTTCAGAAATACTGCCACCCTTGGCCCGAAAGTCGATAATCATCCCTTTTTTGCAAATCTGATAAATCGCTCCTTTTATCCATGACAGCAACGAGTGATATGTTTTCAGAATGCCTACAGCACATCTGATATACCCTCCAAGCCAGCTCACCACAAGTGCCTTCTTTCATTGGCTACGCGCTGTTGACGTCAAAAGTAGGAGGTGCTCACAATAATGTGAAGCGACTGTGTAGTATTATTTCACAAAACTTCAAAATATAAAATTTACTCTTGATAGCTATAATAGCCTTGGTCTCTAGCACTCTACAGACTAATACACAGACATCGCACAATCACCTGTAAAATAATTTAAATACCTGGTTTCTTACGGTAACACAATATATAATATCTAGTGAACAAAATGGGGGAGAGGGAAAAAATATCCTGAGCTACCATAACTAAAATTCATGCCATATGCTATCCACAATATCCGATCTCGCTACAGAACTTCAAAATCAGACAGACAATTGAAATTTAACAGTTAATCAAACCTCAAGTATTCTCGTGAATCTCTCCTATTATGAGAACGTTTTTATCATATTGATACGGAAAAAGTGAGAACCGAGTTTCTTCTTTAATATACGAAAGGAAATGCTGAAATGTTTCTGAAAATTCAGAATTTTCCGTCAACACATCTTAAAAACGCCAATTTACCCCCATTATGGCCAAGGTTTGTTGAAAGCCCTTTCCTTAGTATAGTGTCAGTATAAGAAAAGAATTGCGAGAAGCAAGCAGAGGCGCAACTAGGCATTTCTGCGCCAGGGGCAGACTACAAATATTGCGCCCCCCCCACTACCGAAATCGTTAAGACAAAAAAGCTTTAGCTCTCGGTGCTTGAAATATTATAACCATGCTTGTTGGATGAGTTTATAGAGACAGTAGCGCTGGTCTTGTGTTGATTACGCACAAATTCGGCGTTGTTCATTATCCACACGCATATACAATTGCAATTTTTCAAAATAACTAACACTGGCAAAATTGCAATTTTTCAAAATAACTAACACTGGCAACAGGGAGTAGCTTCTGACGTTTCGCTTCATACTGAAATCTATGCTACCCTTTTTTATATCTCATTCTCTTGCAGTTAATTGATAACCAATAATCATTAACGGTTGTGCAATAGATCTTAAGAATAGGAAAGTTTTTCGGCGGACCATGGGGAAGAACTTTGTGAAGTTACCGCAGACCTCACTGCCATTTTCATTGCAGTTCAACGACCTAAAGCTTAAATATTTTTGTTGGGGTATGATACAGTAAATAGGGAATTACCGAACTAGGTATCATTTATTATCCCAAACGGAAACGGCAGTTTACCCTCTTGAATGTAGGAAATGGGTGGCAGAATTAAGCGGAAGGGTTTCGTACATTTCCCTTTCCCTAACTTACAGCACCTTTTGTATTTAACAGCTCTAAAAAGGTGAAAAAAAAACCGATGAGATTCCCAACTGCTTTGGAGTTCGGAACTTTGGTAATCACATCAAATGAGTCGAATGCAGTTTGCTGTAGAGCAGTAATGATCAAATTGCCCCCAGAGAATCTTCAGCAATGTGAACGACATCCTTATTTGCAACGTACGTATAGCAGCGCTTCATTTCTGAATGTGAACAAATTGCATCCCCTGCATATTTTGAGGAAGTTACTCGAATTTTCGAATTTTAGGTTGCAAAGCTACCGAAATTGGCAAAATATATTATGTATAAGCAAATTCTGTAAATGGACAAACGACAAAGTATGTCTGTGAAAGGTGTATCAGAAACTGGCACAGAAGTTCCGATTTCGATTTTAATCAGACTGTACGCAGTGAGTTTTACGCCCTCTCTTCAGCTGCGCTGCCCGTCTTTTTTTTATACCCCAGGAAAATTCAGATTTTTAATACCCCAGGAAAATTCAGTATTTTCCTGGGGTATTAAAAATCTGTGAAATTCAGATTTATTTCCTTCATTTCACGGAAAAGGTTTTATCAGAAATATGCTTCGTTAATTCATGAAAGGAATCACGGAAAGCGGATCGTGAATTTCAGAAAATTTTACAATGCATATGACCAGAACTACGTATTCTGACACTTATTTGAGTAGTGGACAGACCCATATCCGTGATATCCATGGCTTGTACGGGCATAAAAAGACTCAAAACTACGTATTCTGACACACATTTTGAGTAGTGGATAGGCCTATATCCGTGACATACATGGCCTGTATGGGGATAAAAAGACTCAAAACTACGTATTCTGACACTTATTTTGAATAGTGGATAGACACACATCTGTGACATCCATAGCCTGTATGGGCATAAAAAGACTCAAAACTACGTATTCTGACACTTCTTTGAGTAGTGGATAGACACATTTCCGTGACATCGACGGCATGCATGCAAGCATAAAAAGACTCAAAACTACGTATTCTGACACTTATTTTGAATAGTGGATAGACACACATCTGTGACATCTCAAAACTATGTATTCTGACACTTCTTTGAGTAGTGGATAGACACATTTCCGTGACATCGACGGCATGCATGCAAGCATAAAAAGACTCAAAACTACGTATTCTGCTACTTATTTTGAATAGTGGATAGACACACATCTGTGACATCCATAGCCTGTATGGGCATAAAAAGACTCAAAACTACGTATTCTGACACTTCTTTGAGTAGTGGATAGACACATTTCCGTGACATCGACGGCATGCATGCAAGCATAAAAAGACTCAAAACTACGTATTCTGACACTTATTTTGAATAGTGGATAGACACACATCTGTGACATCTCAAAACTATGTATTCTGACACTTCTTTGAGTAGTGGATAGACACATTTCCGTGACATCGACGGCATGCATGCAAGCATAAAAAGACTCAAAACTACGTATTCTGGCACTTATTTTGAATAGTGGATAGACACACATCTGTGACATCCATAGCCTGTATGGGCATAAAAAGACTCAAAACTACGTATTCTGACACTTCTTTGAGTAGTGGATAGACACATTTCCGTGACATCGACGGCATGCATGCAAGCATAAAAAGACTCAAAACTAAGTATTCTGACACTTATTTTGAATAGTGGATAGACACACATCTGTGACATCCATAGCCTGTATGGGCATAAAAAGACTCAAAACTACGTATTCTGACACTTCTTTGAGTAGTGGATAGACACATTTCCGTGACATCGACGGCATGTATGCAAGCATAAAAAGACTCAAAACTAAGTATTCTGACACTTATTTTGAATAGTGGATAGACACACATCTGTGACATCCATAGCCTGTATGGGCATAAAAAGACTCAAAACTACGTATTCTGACACTTCTTTGAGTAGTGGATAGACACATTTCCGTGACATCGACGGCATGCATGCAAGCATAAAAAGACTCAAAACTAAGTATTCTGACACTTATTTTGAATAGTGGATAGACACACATCTGTGACATCCATAGCCTGTATGGGCATAAAAAGACTCAAAACTACGTATTCTGACACTTCTTTGAGTAGTGGATAGACACATTTCCGTGACATCGACGGCATGCATGCAAGCATAAAAAGACTCAAAACTACGTATTCTGCTACTTATTTTGAATAGTGGATAGACACACATCTGTGACATCCATAGCCTGTATGGGCATAAAAAGACTCAAAACTACGTATTCTGACACTTCTTTGAGTAGTGGATAGACACATTTCCGTGACATCGACGGCATGCATGCAAGCATAAAAAGACTCAAAACTACGTATTCTGACACTTATTTTGAATAGTGGATAGACACACATCTGTGACATCCATAGCCTGTATGGGCATAAAAAGACTCAAAACTACGTATTCTGACACTTCTTTGAGTAGTGGATAGACACATTTCCGTGACATCGACGGCATGCATGCAAGCATAAAAAGACTCAAAACTACGTATTCTGACACTTCTTTGAGTAGTGGATAGACACATTTCCGTGACATCGACGGCATGCATGCAAGCATAAAAAGACTCAAAACTACGTATTCTGCTACTTATTTTGAATAGTGGATAGACACACATCTGTGACGTCCATAGCCTGTATGGGCATAAAAAGACTCAAAACTACGTATTCTGACACTTCTTTGAGTAGTGGATAGATACATTTCCGTGACATCGACGGCATGCATGCAAGCATAAAAAGACTCAAAACTACGTATTCTGACACTTATTTTGAGTGGTGGATAGGCCCATATCTGTGACATCCATAACCTGTATGGGTATAAAAAGACTGAAAACTACGTGTTCTGACACTTATTTTGGGTAGTGGACAGATCCATATCTGTGACATCCATGGGTTGTACAGGCATAAAAAGGCTCAAAACTACGTATTCTGACACTCATTTTGAGTAGTGGATTGACCCATATCTGTGACATCCATGGCTCGTACGGGCATAAGAAGGCTCAAAACTACGTATTCTGACCCTTACACTGGAGTGCAAAAATTAAGGACGAGACAGTTTTTCGAATGTAACGTCGTGCAGAAGTACTCCACATCGACTCAAATCATACCATAAGATCCCCAAGATGTAAGAATATGGGACAAGTGAGCAAAGCCGTCCAAACAAAGAATCCAAAGGATACAAAGGCACTGAAAAGGTAGCTTCGAGCACAACTGGACAGAAGACAGAAACGTCCATGTGACAGGCGGCTGCCAAAAAAATCCAGTCTTTAGTAGGGGATATGCTCACCCCCAACTGCGTGGCAGGATTTACAACATCTGTCCAGGCTGAGGACGAGGTTATCAAGGAGCTGTTGAGGCATCGCGGCCCATTCCTCTTGTAGCGCCAATCGAAGCTGCGGAATCGTTGTTGGCAGCTGGTGACGTGCTTCCAAGCGTCTCCCGAGAAGGTCCCACACGTGTTCAATTGGATTTGGGTCCGGGGATCTCGCGGGTCAATCCATCAGTTGAATATCTTCACTCTCCAACTGCTCTGCGACAGCCACTGTACGATGAGGTGTAGCGTTGTCGTCCATGAAGAGGAACTCAGGACAAACAGCACCTGTAAACAGACGCATGTGAGGCAGGAGAACCTCGGTACAATAGCGGACACCAGTGATTGAACTTCCTTGGTAGATGTGGAGGTCAGTACGGCTACCAAGCATGATACCTCCCCAAACGAGAACTCTGCCACCTCCAAACCGGTTCCTTTCGATGATGTTGGAGGTGTGATCGCGTGTTCCCTGCTCTCTCCAGATGTGTATACGTCCAGAATCACTCGTCAGACTAAATCGGCTCTCATCCGTAAAGAGAACTCGACCCCATTGCTGATGTGTCCAGTTCTTGTGTTCCTGGCACCACAGAAACCGCCGTCTCCGATGAGCAGGCGTTAATGGCACACACCGTACTGGTCGTCGTGCAAATAGACCACCTTTGTGCAGCCTCCTGGCCACGGTAAAACGCGATAACGGACGTCCAGTTGTCTGTTGCACGTGCCTTGCGATTTCTCCCGCTGTCTGCCGTCTGTCTCTTCTCGCCTGTAGGACAATATACCGGTCGCCAGCCGCCGTGTTTGCTGGTGGACGACCACTGCTAAACTCTCGGACAGCTGTTCCTGTCGTTTGAAATGCTCTCCAAGCTCGTGAAACGATGCTGTGAGCGATACCGAACTCCACGGCCACACTAGTCACACTTCGACCTTCTTCCAACTTCCCAATGACGCGACCTCGGGTAAAGTCATCCAGATGTCGTCTACTGGATTGCCTGTTGGTCATATCACACGGTGGCAGCAACTCGACATCGTTCAAACCGATGTACACCGTGCAATATCTTTCACCGAATTGCTGAGCGTACACCGCCCGTGTGCTTTATTCCCTTCCGACACTGCCCCCTCCCCTACGTCATGCTGCATGCCCTACTGTACCGGACCCTGAGTGGTCTTTCGGTCCGTTCTGCCCACTCGTTCCGCTGTTATGCTAACTTCTCCTCTTCGTCTTTAATTTTTGCACACCAGTGTATTTTGAGTAGTGGATTGACCCATATCTGTGACATCCATGGTCTGAACGGACATAAAAAGACTCAAAACTACGTATTCTGACACTTATTTTGAGTAGTGGTTAGACCTATATCTGTGACATCCATGGCCTGTACGGGCATAAAAAGACTCAAAACAACGTATTCTGACACTTATTGTGACTAGTGGATAGACCCATATCTGTGACATCCATAGTCTGTATGAGCATAAAAAGGCTTAAAACTACGTATTCTGACACTTATTGTGAGTAGTGGATAGACCCATATCTGTGACATCTATAGTCTGTATGGGCATAAAAAGACTTAAAACTACGTATTCTGACACTTATTGTGGGTAGTGGATAGACACATTTCCGTGACATCGACGGCATGCATGCAAGCATAAAAAGACTCAAAACTACGTATTCTGCTACTTATTTTGAATAGTGGATAGACACACATCTGTGACATCCATAGCCTGTATGGGCATAAAAGGACTCATGCGGCCTGGCAAATATCTTATACAAGCATGAAGAGAGGAAATGGCCATACGACAGAGCTTAGTGACTTTCAACGTTGCTCAGGCAGAACGCACGCGGCTGGACAAACATCACAGATTAAGTTTGTCATTTTAGTAACAAGTCAGTTCGAGGAATTTCTGTCCGCCTGTATCTTCTCCGATCAACCGTAAGGAATATAATTGTGATGTAGAAACGGCTTGGAGCAGCAATAGGGCAATCACGACTATGGCAGGCCCGTGCAAAATTGCCTGTCTTCGATCCCAACACTCACCACCTGGAACGAAAATTCCTCTGGAAGCAACGCCACTACCGTAACAGTTCTCCGAGAGCTGAAAAAAATGGGTTTTCATGGCCCAACGGCAGCGACAAGCGTCGACTGGAGTGGTGTAACACTCCGTGCTCGTGGGCTGGAGCAGAGGAAACGCGTTCTCTGGAGGGATGAATCACGCTCAGGGACGGATTGGCCCACCGGAACACCGGAATATTTCTCGGTGGACCACTGGAAAAATGGCCCCCTATTTCTTGTATTCTCTTTGACTGCATCGTTTGGAAAGGACGAATAATTATTTTGGTACTTACAATCTACGTCAAAAGAATAGTTGCATCCAGAAGGATGTGTCGGATTGCAATGCTATTCGGGAGGAAGGTAAAGGTTACCGGGAACAATAAAGGATTAAACATTGAGACTGATATGAGCAATATTTATTGAGCTACACGCCAATAAGTAGTGTCTCTCAGTATGACGTCGGGCCCCCATGTTTGCTCACACAGCATGCCAGACGTCTCGGCATGGAACTGTACAGGTTCCTAATGGTGTCCTGTGACAAGCCTTCTCATTCAGCTTGAATCTTCTCTCACATATCCTTCAGATTGTGCGGTAGGGTTGGAATGTGGATAGCTCGTCCAATAGCATCCCATGCATTTTCAATCGGCGATAGGTCTGGCGATGCGGCTGGCCATGGCAGAGTGTCAGTACCTTGAAGGCAAGCTCTCGAGATAGCAGCAATATGCCGACGAGCGTTGTCCTGATGAAAAATCGCACCAGAGTGAGCGTTCAGAAAAGATAGGACCACTGGTTGTAGGACCTCATCAACAAACATAACGTTGGGCTGTCAAAGTGCCTGTAATGAACATCAAAGGTGATCTGGCATCGTAGACAATTGCACCCGACACCATGACACCAGGCCTTCTGGACGTGTGACGCTTGACAAGAAACCATTCATCTTGGCGCTGAGCACAGTAGCTCCACACGCGGATTCGGTGGTCTTCTACTCCAAGACAAAAGCGGGACTCGTCACTGAAGATCACCCGCTGCCCTTTTGAGTGGCTCCTTGACAGTCTGGCACGACACCATTGCAGCTCTTGGCGATGATGCAATGGTGTTAAGGGTAGTCTTCATAACGGTCTGCGTGCGTGTAATCCTACGTCGTGCAGCCGTCTGCCAATGGTGCTGGAACTAATCAGACGGTGCATGGAGGGCACCATTGCTCGCTGAATATCCGCAATCGTGGCTGTTGGGTCACTGCGCGCATGTCGGACAACCCGTGGGTCCTCGCTCTCCGTGGTTCGTCTATACACCAATTCACCCTAAAAGTGTACTACTGGTAAAGGCGAGGGAGCCTTATCACATCTCGTCGTGGAACGCAAGAACGGTATCCATTCGCGTTAATGAGCTCTTCTGCTGTTTCCTTTCTGATCCCTCTCTCCCCCCCCACACACACACTCATCTCACAAGCAGTGAAGATTGTGAGTGGGGTCTGTGGAGGCCGAACTGTTTCCCCCTACTGCCTGTTTAAGTAACGCACCCTTCGAGTTTTCCCGATTGTCAATTTATTGTATCTGTGTTGTTAATGTTGGAAGAGGTCTTCCACCTCTTCTCCCTGTCCGACTTGTATCCCAAGTGGGCAGAAATAGCCGAAAGTGCGAAGCTCTTGATTCAGCAACTTCTCACAACAAATTTATTTCTAAAAGCCCTCTAACTTCTGTTTTTTTTTTTTTTTTTTAGATAGCAATTTTGTCTGATAAACTGTTGAGCAAACAAAAATGGATTCTAAGCAATAATTTTGATGCTTTTCGCTCTAAACACTAGGGACTATTTTTCGTAACGGAAGTAGCTGTTTCGTACCCTTCATAGTGGTTCACTCTTAGGTTGGCTCGGAGTATAGGTTTCCCAGACCCTTGCTGTCGCTGTTGCGTGTCTTGTTCCATCATACACTGACGCCAACAGCGTGCTATGGGAAATGCGCACGACCTGTATGACGCCCAATACGACGATAAGACCATCCCGCTTCCCGGAGCCTGACGACGAATATACGATCGTAATTGACAGTTTCTATGCTCACACCCGCACTCTTCGCCAGTTCTCGGATCGTGATTTTTCGGTTGGCCTTTAGTACAGCATCCACACGTGCCATTGCCTTCACTGAAACATCATGACGTGGTGCTCCTGTTCTTGGCTGGTCTACGGTGCTTGTTCGTCCACCACTTCATTCGCCTCTGAATTTCGCTTGGAAGCGTTTTCTCTGCTTTTAAAAACTGAGTTATAGCAAGTTGAGCAACTTTGAACGTTTCCATCTCCTACGAGGGAACAATAAATGTAGTCCAGCACGTTACACTGCTTCCATAACAAACAAGCTGCAATGCAGTTGTATGGCCTTTAAATCGCCTGTACACTGGAGCCACCCCATTGACAAAATTAGGAAGCGAAACGGCTGCCCTGGTGGCGCAGTGGTCTAAGCGATGGCCTCTGATCATTCGTCCGAACGGGGTCTGGGTTCGAATCCCGGTGAGGCATGGATGTTGTGTTTGTCTTACGGCACTGGCTCTCTCCCTTCCCTGGAACCAGTGACCCTAAATTAGAGACGGGCGACTGCTTAAAGCCCATTGAGTTGCTCACGGTGGTCGTTAAAACTCCAACCAAAAAAAAAAAAAAAAAAAAAAGGAGCTAAAACGCGCTCTAACCAAAGGGTCTCACTACTTTTTGAACAACCCTTATATATAATACTAAGCCGACTGTAATGCTGCTAATCGCGTGTTTTCGGATACCAACAGTCTGAAAACATACTTATTTCGTCCGCTTTGCCCTAAAATAGCGCGAACAAAGAAATTCCACGTGGGAATGGACATATGTGGGAACATATGCATACATATTCATAATTATTTTTTTCTGAACTGGGGGTTAAGAATCTTACAAGGAGAAAGAAAACAAAACTGAGAATCCTTCTGCACTTAGAAGAATGGACAGATGTTTCGAGTACCTAGATCTTTTGCCGCTCAAGCAAGGGGGAAAAGTTCTACGACTTGCTATTTACAGCAAAAGTCCTTTTAAACCCTTTTGAAAGTTAAGCTTCGGCAAAGTAAGCGTAAGGTTCAAAATTTATTTTTAAGGACATCACTGGAAGCCCCCATCGAGGTTGCGACCCGAGGTTCAGCCCTCGACCCCCCCCCCCGAACTAATGCGGCTATGCGTACGATTCATATACAGACGGAGCGAAAATCAAATTGCATAGAAACTCTAAGACGTGGTTTTCACTATCGGACTCAAAAAATTATTTTTGGGCATTCATCTTCTAGAAGAGAGACAGAAAGACTGACGGACAGACAAAATATAGGGAAAATCATCAGCCTGCTCTTTTTTTATCCAATGCAAAAATATTTCCAGAGCCCTGGAGAAGTTGATCGCGCGCCTACAAAATAACAGACTGGAAAAGTATATGAAAAATACGAGACACTTTTCTGTACCGAATGCTTAGATTCGAGATATAGATCCTGAAGCAGATATATTGTGCCCACAGACATACACACGGAAGGACAGGTGAGTGACATTAACATAAATGTGTTTTCTTATAAAAGGCGTGCTAATTTTATTTTATTTATTTTATTTTATTTTATTTTATGGCGTATGGAAAAATACACTGATTTAAAATTTCATCATATTTCGCAGTAAAATAAAACAATATACAAGTATGTAGTCTATACATGGCTTATTTCGTTATAGAAAACAGGGTGAGTCACTTATACATTTCCATGGGCTTATATGTGCGTACGTGGAGCAGTAAACCCATTTTCTTTACTGGAGTAAGATAAGACTCCGCCGTCAAAGGACATGCGGCGCCTTCAATGGGTCATCGAAGTTTATGATCACATTTCCCACATTATTCGCCAAGATAAAGTGCGCTTCGCTATCATTACCATCAAGTTCATCTGCACGACTCTCGTTGACGTCATTAACCTCGGCGACAGATTGTTCTGATTTACAGTCGAAATTTAAGGGAAGTGACGCTTTTGCGCAGTTTCTGTGATTTATTGCGACATTGTTGCAACCTTTCAACGCAAGTTTCCTCTGCTGAAAGGGAGGTCCATTACTTTCTTTACTCACTTTTATTGCGGAAGCAACGCTGGATGACACAAACGATATTGAAGGATTTCCAACAAAGTCACGATTTGCTAAGTACATTGATTTTTTCTTATGTTTACTGTCAGAACAGCAACACGGTGCGCATTTCGTTTGTATTTCCTCAAGTGACATGGTCAGAATCATAAACATGTGCCCTTACTTGGGATTGTAGAATTTTATGTTACAACACGTGCAAAAATATACACATGCATTCTAACACATACACACACTATAACGAAGTAAATTTCTCCGTCATTTTTATCCGCGCCGGGGCTCGAACCCGGATCCCCTCATTCCGGAATAAGTCACTCTACCAATTGAGCTACGCGGACATTTTATTCTGATTCCTATCTGCCTTTATATCGTGTGCGTCCTTCTGTGAGGTACGTCACATCTCCTGGTACGTTACATCATCTCCCCCTTATTTCTTTTTTTTTTTTTTTTTTTTTTCGAAGTGCTGGAGAAGGGATTCTCTCATTTTTCCTATCTCGCGGTGTGGAAATAACATCACACCAATACGAGATTTTGAACGGTCGGGTCATCCGGATAGTTCGGGCGCCATTATAAGGAAGTAAATTTCTCCGTCATTTTTATCCGCGCCGGGGCTCGAACCCGGATTCCCTCATTCCGGAATAAGTCACTCTACCAATTGAGCTACGCGGACATTTTATTCTGATTTCTATCTGCCTTTATGTCGTGTGCGTCCTTCTGTGAGGTACGTCACATCTCCTGGTACGTTACAACACAAAGAAGTGTAGTACTCGCAAAGCTTCCTTATACTTCAAAAAATATCTTCAGTTAATTCTCATACACTTCCAAGAGATCCAATGTTGAAAATGCATTGTCTTAGAATTATGAGGGGTTTGTGCAATCTGAATGAGGTTGAATCCTAAGGATTTTGAAGCCCAAGTAAACGTTAAATAAGTTGACTTAATATTGTGATTAAAAATTGAAAAAAAATTATACATATATATATATTTATTTATGTATTTATTTATTTATTATCTATAATTAAAATAGCTTGTGCCGTTAAGACCCACCAGATGGAGACACTAATTATTAGCTATTAGCTAATTAGTAATTATTAGCTATTAGTTAATTAGCAATTATTAGCTATTAGCTAATTAGCTATTAGCTAATTAGCTATAATTAGCTATAATTAAATAGCTTGCGCCGTTAAGCCCCACCAGATGGAGTCGTCTCTGTTCTTGAGCCTCTCCCTACGGATTTGTAAAGTCAGATGCTGACAGATAAACAACATAGCACCGTGGATTGTTGCCACCGTGACGTAAGGTGTACGCACTTGGATAGTTATCGAGAGATCTGGGGTTCGATCCCAGCGGTGTCGAAATACAATTTTTCGGTTGCTGTGTGTTAATTAAAGAAAAACGTGGAAAGAGCGATGACTTTGTCTATTAAAAAAAAACTTGCACTGGAGATAGGACTTAACAAAAAATAAGACAGAGCCCAATGCACCTGCAAGCAGTTATCAGAAATTTCATCGTGATACCGCTTGAGCAGTTTAGAATTCTTTGTAAATTTCGTTGAAGTCGGTGTGACTTCAACAAAAATCAAGATGCTACTTCCATATTACGAGGTACGGCTATGAAATAAGGGGACTGTTGTTATAGCGAATGAAACGCGCGGTGTAGGTCGTAAGCGAGTGGGAGGACATTGACCTTGGACTGTACTTAGCCAGAAATGCAAAGTTCATTAGTTTGGTGACACGTGTCAATGAAAGTTCGGAGAAGTAAAGAGAAGATAAACATAAAAGTTCTGGTGAAATTAAATAAAACGCCTACCGAATTTTTTCATGTCTTAAGTGAGGCGTACAGAGAAGAATGCATGTCACGTGCTCGTGTTTTTATGTGGCATAAGAGATTCAGTGAAGGCAGGGAGGACTTTGAAGACGATGGACGTCCGGGACGCCCAAGCACTTCAAAAACAAAAAACAATGTGGGCAAAATCTACAATTCTTTGAAATGATCGACGACTAAGTATTTAAATGACAGTAGCAATAGCGTAGCCAGAAATTTCTTAAGGGGTGGGAGGGGGGGGAGGGGTCCATGGATGTGATTCATCGGTGAAAGCCTCCCGGAAAAATATACTCCAAGTGGAAATAAGCCCAAACCCTTTAAAAGTCAAAAATGGGAGAAGCATTACCGAGAAAAAACTTTTTTAATATATATAAATAGTGTGACGTATACTGTATATTAACTTCCAGTTTTAGTTGTTTTCTCTATGTAAATTTCATTCTCTTTTAGCGTTTTGAACCTTAACGTTATATCTTCTCTCTCGCGGAATAAGGTTGGCAACACTTCTGAGATCAGAGAGCATGACGTTGAAGCAACAGCCAAAAGTGTGGTATTGTGGTGTGATGTTGTAATTGTGAAAGCTACGTTAATCTGAAGTTTGATTTACTTGAACGCGGCGTGTTAAGCTGTGCTTTATATACAGGGTTACAAAGAAAGTCCTTCATCAGGCCAATATCTCACGAACTATGGCAGTTAGCAATTTACTTCTTGTGCAGTATAGGGAACCCCATATGGCGCACACAATAACACCACAAGTGATCCCATTGACACGCTTTTTTTGGGGTTGAGGGGGCTGTCGTGCCCCCTTTGCAGTAGGGCAAAAAAAAAAAAAAAAATAATTACAAACTTGTTCAGCGAGGCAAAAATAGTATAAATGTTTTTGTCTCATAACAAAAGATGAAAGGGGACGGGAATGTGGCACCAAGAAAATCACAACATCCGGAAGCAACAACCGAGTATTTAGACAAAGCTACAAGATGTGAATGCATAATACTGTAAATATTTTATTAGTTTAGAAAACACAATTTACATGTTTGCATACTCAAATTGTTGCCCTTCAGCAAAGATGCACGCCTACAAGTGTTCTACGAGCTGACAGTGCGTGCATTGCAGCATATATATCCCCATTAACAGAAGCACAGGCGGATGTTATACGCTGTTGCAGATCTGCTACATTTAGCGGTGGTGTTGCATGCACCCGTGATTTAAGATGGCCCCAAAGGAAAAAGTTCAGAGGGATAAGGTCTGGTGAGCTTGTGGGCCATGCTACGGGACCTCCTGGTCCTATCCATCTGCGGTCAAACACATCGTTTAGTCATCTTGATACGTGTGCACTCTTATGTGGTGGTGCCCCGTCTTGTTGGTATCACATGTTCAATAAAGGTTGTAATGGTGCATTGTCCAAGAAATCCGTTACATCCGTTTGAAGGAGATGTAAATATCGTTCACCGTTCAGAGTTGCGTTGTAAAAGAAAGCCTTACGAACTGGTTCCCCCAAATGCCACACCAAACATTGCTGAACCACCTCACTTGATAGTGTGTGTCTCTCGCCCAATAGGGATTTTCCTGGGCCCAGTAGTATACCTTATGCTTATCCACAACGCCATCTCATGTAAAGCGTGACTCATCTGTCAAAAAAATGTTCGACAGAAACTCTGGGTCCTGTTCTAAAGCATTCAATATGACATTGCAAAAATCAAGTCTTTTTTCCTTATCTCCAGGCCACAGTGTCTGGTCCGAATGAAACGAATATGGATGCATATGGTTCCTGTGCAAAATTTGTAGTGCACGGCGCACGTGATTGGCTTAATCCACTTTTCCGGGCATCTTCATTTGTGCTGCTGTCGGTATGTGCAAATACGTATGCCAGAATATCCGTATCGTCCCGCTTTGACCTGCCTGTATACGTGAGCGGTGGCTTACACTACTCGGACACAGCGACTCAGATAGATTTCCGCTTTTTTCTCATTTGGTGAGTCCTCTTCCGTCTTTTATTATGGGACAAAAGCATTTATGTACTATTTTTGCCTCTCTGAACAAGTTTGTAATTGACTTTTTTGCCCAATCTGCAAAAGGGGGCGCGATAGCCCCCTCAAACCCCCCAAAGGGAGCGAGGCGATCTCTCGTGGTGTTATTGTGTGCGCCACAGGGGGTTTCCTATACAACTGCACAAGAAGTAAATCGCTAACTGCCATAGTTCGTGAGATATTGGCCTGAACACGGACTTACCTTGTAACCCTGTATATTTAACGTTTGGAGTTAAAGTGTTCCACCTACTAACGTCTGTTTATTAGTTTTGAAGTATACAACCATTGTAATTAGTTCAACTATTTGGAATATTAACATTCTACATGAACCATATTTATAAGGTGTTGACAGAATAAAGGGGACAAACTGTACGTAACAATTTCCTGAATTTATTTAAGCGACTTTAAGTGAAGTACTTAAGAAGAATTGATTGAATGTAGTGTTCAGTAAGCTATATATACACGGAGCGCTACAATATATAGTATATCGCTTTAAATTCGTACTGAATACCTCACAAGGAGGATATGTCCGGACCCAAGGACTTCCTTTGGCTACGCCCAAGGACAGTAGAAATGGTAAACATCGATAAAGAGACTGTTACGCAAATTTTACATGAAAATACGAACATGACAAAGGTTTGTGCCAAGATGGTTCCAAAGCTTCTCATGTCTGAACAATAAGAAAGTCACAAGTGAATTTGTGCTGAGATCCCGAATTTGGGCGAATGTAGATATACCACAATCTTTTAGAAAGTGTTATAACTTGTGATGAAACTTGGATCTTCCAATGCGATCCTGAAACGAAAATAAGTTGATGCATTGGAAAGCACCAATGTCACCAAGGGTGAAACACGCATCGCAAAGCAAATACAAGTTCAAGGCCATGTTAACTATTATCTTTGATATTAAATGTTTTAATTTTGGCAGAGTGGATTACCAGCTGAGCAAAGTGAACCAGTATTACTATAAAATGTTCACTTTGAGAGAGCGAGTCAGAAGAAACATGCCAAATTGTGGGAAAATGGTTTCATTCTTCACCAGGACAACATGCTAGCTCATTCAGCGCTCTTATTAAAGCAGTTTTTAGCCGAGAAGCGAATCACAGTGTTTCAACAATCCGCCTACTTGCCAGATTTGCGACTTTTTTTCTTTTCCCTGAAGTCAAATTTGCACTCAAGGGGTCTCATGTTGAAGTCATTTACTGGGGTGAAGAAGTGAACGACCAAGCTTTTCTGGGAAAACACAAATTTGTCCGCGCTTCCTCACTCCGGAGTAAATTACTCTCCCAACTAAGCTACACGGACGGAATGGATCGCTGCAGATTTGTCATCTTGACACGTGCTTTACCTCTGTAGAACGTCACATCTCAAAGGGATCACACCAGATGTATTACAGCATTGCTCTGCCCACAGTGGAAAGTCAGAATGCAGTGGTATGTTGATACAGAAGGAGAGTACACTCTTAAAACTTTTGTGGTAGGTTGGACCAAAAAGTGGGACTGAACCAGCTGCGCCACTTCATGAAAAAAGATACACCATGGTGTTTTGCAAACAAAATCCAACAGCGTGGTTCAACTTTTTACAACGTAATGGTACAAGGTTGAACCATGTTGTTGGATTTATTTTGCACATAAAATGGCGTATCTTTTCTCAAAAAGTGGTGTAGCTAGTGCAGCACCACTTTTTGATGAAACCTACCATAAAATTTTTAACAGTGTAAGTTCAAGGACATAAGAGTGAAAAATATAAGTTTCTTATTAAATTAACGCTACAGCGCTAGCCTCATATATAGTTCTCACATGCCACTGATAGTGGAACTGCTTTTTTACTTTAAATAAGCAAAGAGTGCTTACTAAATGTATTCCACCGGTTGGTTGATTGGTTGGTAGAGTTTTATGGCGCAAGGGCCATGTTTGGTCAAAGAGCGCCAGCCTCAAGACAATCAAACAAACAGTTTTAAAAACGTGGTTAAAATTAGGCTGATTCGGTAAAAGTGAGAAAATGAGAATGATGAAAATTTAAAAAACTAGATAAGTTTAGAAAAGTCAATTTGTTTTAAATATGAAAAGACTGCGAATGTATGGCAGTGGTCACCTAGGAGCCGCTGCAGCGTAGCTGCGTCGTCGTTCAACAAATGAGAATGAAAAAAGTGAAAACGAACACAACTGCATAGAATATGAATGACAATCAGTCTGCAAATGCGCGTCTCCCACATCGGCGCAGTGTCGCCACACACCAAGAAGCGGCGGGTGAAACGACAATGCCCAATGCGCAGACGCGCAAGGACAACTTCCTCACGACAGTTTCTTCGCAAACTATAATAGATAGCCATAGTCCGATCTGTGATTTGACGGACAGAAGTTTGTTCCTGCCCTGTTGAGACCAAAGGAACTTCCACTCAGCCATGACGAATGCATGAATGCCCGGACGAAAATCTCTAAAAACCAGCGACAGTCGAGTGATCGGCCTGGAGGCGATAGACCTGGCAGAGGCATCTGCCAACTCATTACCCCGAATCCCAACATGCCCAGGAACCCAACAGAATCGGGCCAGGAGTCCAGCACCAGCCAAAGTTCGCAGGCGGCGACGAACATCTCTGGTGACTGGAGAATCAATGTCCTCAGGGGAAGATAAAACTTGGATGACAGACTGGGAGTCAAAGCAAAGCCTGGCGCGACGATGGGGTCCAGACTGGGAGTCAATGCAAAAGCATGGCGCGACAATGGGGTCCAGACTGGGAGTCAATGCAAAAGCATGGCGCGACGATGGGGTCCAGACTGGGAGTCAATGCAAAAGCATGGTGCGACGATGGGGTCCAGACTGAGAGTCAATGCAAAAGCATGGCGCGACGAAGGGGTCCAGACTGGGAGACAATGCAAAAGCATGGCACGACGATGGGGTCCAGACTGGGAGTCAATGCAAAAGCATGGCGCGACGATGGGGTCCAGACTGGATGTGACGCAAGGTGAGGAGCCCCGCATACATCTCCACCGAGAAGACTGTCGCTTCCGGAGGAAGACTGTCAGCACAGGTCGTATCACCATACACCAATGCAGATCGCCTACAACGTCACCGGATTTCGAGCCATCGTTGAAGACAGGCACGAAATCGGGATGGAGTGAAAGGTGCTCTGCAAAAAGCTGTTGGTACATCTGCGCAGGCACAGAAGACTTGGGCCACACAGAAACAAAAAGATCAGCAATTGCCTGAACTGGCTGCCAAGGGGGAACAATAAAAGCCTTGGTCACACCAATCAGCGGCAGACCAAGGCCAGCATCGCGCACCACGTTCGACAGACGAATCCCAAAAGTGGGAACACAAGAAGGGTGGTTGGAAAACAAGCGAACACATCGAGGTTGGAAGACGGGAGCATTCAGTGGATGATCAGGAAGATATTTCAGCTTGGGTACTCCACCGGCGTGGGGCAATTGGATAATCGCCAGCCACGTATCTGTTGGTAGGTGACGGTACACTGTACAAAATAACTGGTGTGTAATTGAAAATTTCGTTAAAATAACATGAAACAAAATTGCTGGTTAGTTTTCCTTCTTTTACGGAAATTTTCGTTTTTTAAAGTTCCCGTTTTTTTTGTTGTTGTTGTTGTTGTTTTTCTTAATTTCAGTATTTTCACAGATTTGTCAGTAATTCCGCTTATTTTAGAAAAGTCCGTTTTGGGTTTCCCCGTATTTATACAGAAATTTCGCAAAATCGAAGACCCTGAATTGTATAGCCTTTTACACCAGATAAACCTTTCGCACCGGTGGGATTCGTTCCGAGGTGTTCGGGTTGACTCAAAAGAAATAGCGCGTCGTAACCACAGAGCCAGAAATACTCGGTTCCCGTTCAAGGTTAAACTTTAATTGCGCGATGATGAATTTTTTTCCTCATTAATCCGAGTTAATTATCATTTCACTTTTTGTTGCACCTTATTATTGCTTTTGAATAGGTTTTTAACAATTTTATTTTTTCTGTAGGAGGACTTATCTAAAATTAAATTCTTTTAATCGTGATTTTTCGAAGCAACATAATGCTTTGGAACTTGAGATCTTTTTAAACTGACAATGACTTTCAATTATCATTTTTAAAAAAATGATGAAATGTGCTGTTTTATAATACTATTTTACAAAACTCCTAAATGTAAAATTTACTCTTTACAGCTATAACAGCTTTTGTCTTAAGGACTCCTCAGACTGATACATAGAGATCGTACAATCACCTGTGCAATAAATTAAATCCCGGTCTCTTACCGTAACACAATATACACTGAAGAGCAATTGAATTAGAGATACCTGTCTAGTAACGTGTAGCACCACCTTTTGCCCTGATGACGGCGCTGATTCGTCTCGGCATGGACTCGACAAGACACCGGAAGCGTTGGGAAACCATACGGATCCACGACCCCTGAATAAGCTCCCACAGTTCACGAAGATTTGATGGAGAGGGGGGGGGTCAGAGCCTCGAACATCTCTCTCTCGATGGCATCCCAGATGTGCTCGATGGGATTGAGGCCTGGTGACCTAGCTGGCCAAGGAAGCGAGGTCACGTCAGTGGAGTGTTCATCCAACCATTCGGATACAATTCGGGAGCGATGGCACGGTGCATTGTCTTGTTGCAGGATGAGGTCCCCAGTGGGATGTTGAAGACGCACAAACGGGAGCAAATGGTCGTCGAGGATATCCCGGTAACGTTGACCTGTGAGATACGATGTCACACGTACCAGGGGTCCCATTTCAGTCCACGTAAACAGTCCCCAGACGAGAATGCCACCCCCACCAGCTTGAAAAGTACCCTGCTGGCAAGAAGGATCCATCGCTTCATGTGGTTTGCGCCGTACTCGTATCCTGCCATTCGCATGTACCAAGGTGAATCTCGACTCATCAGTCCAGGCAACATTTTCCCACATGTCTAGGGTCCAGTGGCGATGTTCCCGTGCCCATACTAATCTTTGCACCCTGTGATGTGCGGTCAGCAGCGGTACCCTCGTGGGACGATAGTTTCTGTACCCCATAGCAAGGAGATGGTTCTGGATGGTGTGGCTGCTTACACGTTTTTGTGCATGCACCAACGTTAAATTGGTGAGTGATTTCTTGACTGTGACCAGTCTATCCGCTGTTACAATGCGAGCTAGCGATGACCCCGCTCATCCACACGCTGTTGTCCACGGCAGTTGGCCCTTGCAGCAATGGTTTTACCGGATTCGATGTACTCACGGTGCACCCGTGACACAGTGGCTCGTGAAAATCCCAGTGCCTGCACGACTTCCGAGATGGAGTGGCACATTCGTCGGGCCCCGACAATTTGCCCACGATCAAATGCGCTTAGATCCTTCGCCTTATCCATACTGTGTCTGACTCTTACTGATTCCCGTCGCATCACTCCTTATATTGTCGGATCGCTGTATACGTCATGTCGTTTCCGTTTACAGGGCCGCCCACAACGCCACATTTGCATAACGCCAGCTGTCTCTAATCCAATTGCTCTTCAGTGTATAATAGCTGGAGCACAAAATGCGGCCCCGGTGGCGAAGTGATCTAAGCACTGGCGCACTGGCTTATGACCATTCGCCCGTGAAGGGTCCGGGTTCGAATCCCGATGAGGCATGGATATTGTGTTTGTCTTACGGCACAGGCTCTCTCCCTTCCCTGGAGCCAGTGACCCTAAATTAGGGACGGGCGACTGCTTTCTTATAGCCCATTGAGTTGCTCACGGTGGTCGTTAAACCCCGAATAAAAGAAAGAAAGGACCACAAAATGAGGGAGAGAAGAAATATCCGGTGCCACAACAACCAAAATTTTATGCGATATGCTATCCACAATATCCAATCTCTCTACAGAACTTTAAAATCAGGTACTTGGACCGACGATTAAAATTTAACAGTTAAGAAAGCCTCAAATATTTCGCGAACAGCTCTTATTACCTGAAAGTTTTCGTCATGTGGACACAAAAATTACGTGGCATGTCACAAATACCAACAAACAAGCCTTGTTACGTGAATCGTGGGCTCAAATTCCACGGTAGGTATGGCTACCAGATATTAAATCCAACTACAACTATACAGCTCGTTCCATTCTACGCGGACAGAAAACAAATATTATTAACCAATTAGGTGTCTATTTACTTATGTCATGTCTGTGTAGAGGATTGTACGAGGTAACAGACGATCTTCATTGCGTCAAGTAACTGCGCAATACAGCAGTGGTATCGAGAGATGAATTTCAGCATACACATCCAGCCGTACGTTGGCAAGAATGGGTTATAACAGAAGACGTCTCCTTTGTGTAACACTCGTGTCTGCTAAAAAAAACAATTCGTTTGAACACCAAAACTGGACACTTGAGGAATGAATAAAGGTCGCCTGATCGGACGAGTTCCGTTTTCAGAATATAAATATATTTGATTGATGTATAAGTTCATGCCGTTTTTTTACCCGCACTTCAGGAATGTATTACATCCGAAGAGAAAACGTAATCAATCAACTATGTATCCCTCCCCCATTGTTTACGATGTGTCCCAACGTCTGGTTAGACCTAATATGCCATTCTTGAAAAAACGTGCAGGTTTTTCTGCGAAGAAATCATCAAGGAAATTCTGGAGATCAACAACATTGTTGAACGTTCTTGCACGGAGTGCATTCGACAGAGATCGGAACTGATCATAGTCTGAAGGGGCGACATCTGGGTAATACGCCGGATGTATAAGGATCTCCCATTTATTGTCCTGAATGGCCATTTTGGTCATGTTTGCATTGTGAGAGCGTGCGTTATCATGTTGGAGAAGAACACCATGGAGCCGATGTGGCCGTTTCTAATGAATTGCTCCCTCCACATGGCGGAGTTGCTCACAATAGAATGCAACATTGATGGTCAGATGTCTTGGCAGCATTTCCCAGTGAATAATGCCTTCCATTTCCCACCAGACACACAACATGATCTTCGCAGGATGAAGGTCATGTTTTGGACGTGGTGTAGGAGTCGTGTTTGGGCTTAACTATTCCCTCCGATGCTTGAAATTCATGTACAGGCACCACTTTTCATCTCTAGTAACAATACGTGACATAATAGGTTTGTGTTACTGAGAACATTCGCGATAAAGGGCGAGCAAAGAACCACATGTGGCAACACTCTGATTCTTGTTGTCCTCGGTGAGAGTGTGAGGCACCCAAGACCCCAATTTCTGGACCTTTCCCATACGTTCCAGGTGTCCCACCACTGTGGCTTGATCACAGTCCATCTCAGTGGCCGATTCGTGTGTGGTTTGACGCTGATCCAAGTGTATGAGATGGTTCAAACGATCCTCATCAAGGTGAGATGGACGACCTGAGCATGAAGAGTCATTGAGGTCAAAATAGCCACCTCAGAACCTCTCAAACCATTTGCGGGATGTCCTCGAAGCAATGGCGTCCTTCCCATGCACAGCACAAATGTGTCAAGTAGCCTTGGCGGCTGTGGATTCCTTGTTAAACTCGTAGAGGAGCATATGTCGGAAATGTTCGCTCCTCTCTACTTAAAACTAAATAATTCAGGATCTGAAAACCAAAAACCATTAGTCACAATCACACAAAGCATTATGATTTAAATACATGATATTGCTGGCTACATTTTGATATACAACTGGCCATCTGCACCGTCACTACTGGCATGGGAAATATTCGTGAAATAAAACGGCACGAACTTATGCATCAAACCAGAACGACAGAATATGGCATCAATAATACGAAACGATGGATTCCAGCCACCTGGCATTAATTGTACGAGCTGATGGAACCGATGTAATGATCCGAGGCAAGGCCTACTAGAAAACACAAGACCATGACATTAGGGAGATGAGTTCCTTCTTATAGTAACGTTACGCGGAAACCAAGACTTCCGATTGGTTTCCAACGCTGTCGTGTGTGACATCAAACACGACACCGACGTATCAGCTCGTGCAACAAAAGAGTGACGTCATAAACGGAGGGTACTCATCTCTCTAATGTCATGGCCTTGTGTTTACTAGACGGGCTTGTTCGAGAACCGTTTTTATGACGAGTATTAGGTTTTTTAACACCTCTGGGGGAGCTATAACGCCCGATTTCAGAAAAATGAAATCGGAGATAACAGCACCCCCGAACTTTACATAGCCATCAAGGATCACCTCCATGTACCTTTGAGCATGCACGATACCATCGTCGAACATATCGAACCGCGTACGGCCATTTAGCATTATATCTACCCACACCAGACTTCCTCCTCTAGAGCGGTCGCGTTCACGGATGTTGGGGAATTGGTTGGGTGTTCTGCGCTCTCTCCAGATAAGCCCACGTTGGCAATCGGAAATCACACTAAAGTGGGACTCATCCGTGAAGAGCACGTGCGCCCAGCTGTGATGCTGCCTGTACTAATTCCTTCAAACTTCTTTGCGGAGGTGAAAGGTGAGTGGAGCCAAACCATCGGTCTCCGAGCATAGAGACTCTTGTTACAAAGTCGTCTGGACATAGTTCTAGTTGATGCCATCGTACCTAAAGCAGAGTGGAGCTCGACAGAGAGTTGTCTGGAAGTCATTTTTCTTTGTCTTATCGCTGTTAAGGCCAAATATTTATCATTCTGCAGTGCTGCAACCTTCGGCCAGCCTAGAACTTGTCGCCCAGACACATACCTGGTTCCTTCATATTGTCGCCATATCCTGAAGATGACCATCTAAGAGACATTATGCACTCGGTCTACCTCAGCTCGGGTCTATCTTTCCAACATTTTACCTATGGCCCACCACTTTTCTGAAGCCTCTAAGTGATGCCGAGTGTTCTTCTACCTTTTCTCCAACACGTCTTTCAAACTGATGGCCTTTTCGTTTCGGGGGAGCTGGTTAACTACCATCAAGCAACTTTAAGAAGTCTCCGGTCCCTTAATGTAGGGCCACTAGTTCTACGGAAAGGACCATCAAGCAACTTTAAGAAGTCTCCGGTCCCTTAATGTAGGGCCACTAGTTCTACGGAAAGGAGAGAGCAAACACAACATTCGTACCTCATCCAAGACTCGAACACGTCTGAACGCCGAATTACAAGGACTGAACGCCGAGTTACAATGACTGTCTGATAGGAACGAGTTACAAGGACTGCCTGACTGAACGCCGAGTTACAAGGACTGCCTGACTGAACGCCGAGTTACAAGGACTGCCTGACTGAACGCCGAGTTACAAGGACTGCCTGAAGCATTTTAAGACAACGCAACTACGCGTCTGAACGCCGAGTTACAAGGACTGCCTGACTGAATGCCGAGTTACAAGGACTGTCTGACCGAACGCCGAGTTACAAGGACTGCCTGAAGCATTTTAAGACAACGCAACTACGCGTCTGAACGCCGAGTTACAAGGACTGCCTGATAGGCTTTGGAACGTTTGAGGAATAATTTGGAGAGCACTGTATCTGTGCTCTCTTTTATAACGTACCCTATGTGTTTGGTGTACTGCATGTGGCTCTGCAAGCACTGATCACGCGACATTCCTTTCTGCATGCATTCTTTTTCATGGTCTGACGTTCCTTTCTCCAAAATTTAATATACATTCTTGCCAGACGTTATGTTGATATTCCAACTTTTATAGTTGTAACTTAGCTTTTGCCCACTAGTGTATTTTCGCATTTACCATGAACTCTCATTAACACAGTTCTGCGTGACAAAATGATTTTTTCGCGTCAGACAGCATGCAAAATTTTTATTAACATCTTAAAGGAAATTTTTTATTGCTGAAAACGTACGCAATGGTTAAAAGCCCTAAGATTGCCATTAGCATACATATTGTATTTGAAACTTTTCTTAAAAGCCAAAAACTGCTTTCCTTTTTCGGCAGATTTAGGTTCGTAAGATCGTTAAATTAAGATGTTTACTGAGTGACTAAGTTTCTTTAATTTTATTCAAATCCATAGATCAAAGTAATTATTATGCGAAATTTCGGCAGTTTAAGTTGGCACATTACGTTTCTCTGCTCCAGCGGATCTGGTGATTTTAAAGTTTCGATGTTAGATATTTGAGATTCAACTAATCAAATATTCGAGTAATTCACCGATTTTGGGTAGTTCAGCTCGGACCCTACGCTCGAATGTTCCATAGAGTAGTAAATCTTGGATGTGGATTTACACATCCGAGGTTAACTATACTCTCGCATGTGCCTTTTCATTTAAGAAACGCACATAACAAACGTGTGTCTTCCATTCTTTTACGTATGTCTTGAGGTTTGAAATGTTTGTGGTATCAAGAATTACATCCGATGAAGAAGCATGGAACAAGAGCATACTTGAGATTGGAAGTCCCCCCCCCTCTTCTACATCTTCGAGAGGAGCTAGGATCTTAAGGGTTTAGGCAGGCATTTTTCAAATTAAAAATTCTTGTAGGTGAAAAAAAAACGAGGTACAGTACCCCTTTGACTTAAAAGATAATTAATAGGATCGGAGTAGAAATATTAAAGGAAGGAGAGCATGCGACCGACAATTAAAAAACAGTATCCGACACCCATACAATGTTAAAAAAAAAAAAAAAAAAAGTGGCGTGAGTTCACGGAAAATTCTTGAAAATAACGTGCAGCAAAGTGCTGATACGTGTCTGTCTTTGAAGGTTGCCGTTTTCTTCTTGTTTTTTCAACTGACGCATTTTCACACATTTTCCGTAGTCAGTAACTCGGTTTATTTGAGATACGTCCGTTTCGGACTTTTCCGTATTTATTATACAGAAATTTCGCAAAACCGATGACTGTTTTTTTTTTCGCCAGAGAATCTTTTTCTCTGGGGGGACTCGATCCGAAGCCGTTTGGGTTGGCTCAATACAAACCGCGCGTCTTACCGCTGAGCTATAAAGACTCCGAAGTCACACTCACGTTCAATGTAGAACTCCAACTGCGCGATGATGAAATGTTTTTTGCAAGTGAATTAGTCATTTTATTTTCTGTTGGAGCTTATTATTTTTCAGAATACTTTTGTAATATCATACATACGTAAGTGGGAAACTAAATTCTCTGAAGAAATAATTATTCACAAATGCATGGAAGGCAATACAAATGTAATCGTTGGCACAAATGTGCCGTGTTTTCACTGTTTCTATGTAGCGGGCCGAGGATGGTCTCGTGGTCAGCGTTCATAACTACCAAGAGGCAGACTCCAGGTTCGATCCCAGGCTGGTACGAACGCTCGAACCACTAAATATCCACCGTGCGCCGGATGGGCACGCTAAGCCGTCGGGCCCCGGGTAATAAATAAGGGCGTCTTCCTCCTCCTTTCTACCTCGCTTCCGTGTCACTTTCCTATCCGACACTCTAGCACAAATCTCCTAGCTTCCAATTTCTAAGGGTTGTTTAACACCTGGGGTCAGACACTCCCTTCCTAAAATCCTCTACATATGATCTGATCTGATCTGTTTCCATTTAGCAACTCCTTCAGAAAACTTGAAAATTACATTGCCCTGGAGCGAGAATCGAACCCCCATATCCGTTCAAGCATGCCATCCGCTACACAACTCAGGACAAGGAAGTTCCAAGCAACTGAGCTAAGCAGATGTAGCTTAGGAAATCGGGAGATGCGGGTTTGATTTCCGCTTCAGGGAAATGCAATTTTCAAGTTTTCTGAAGGAGTTGCTACATGGAATGAGTGAAAGTACGGCATATTTGTGCCAACAATTACAGTTTTGTAATAATTTAATTTCTTCTGTAAGAGGTTTTACCACAAATTTATTAATGTTTTCATCGTGGTTTTTCGAAACAACAGGATGCTTTGGAATTTGAGATGTTTTTAAACTGACAATGACTTTCAATTGTCTTTAGGAAAAGGTGAAACGTACTGTTTTATAATATTATTTCACAAAACACCTACATATGGCTGCACAGACTGATACATAGACATCAACAATCACTGGTACAATAAATTAAAATATATATATACAATAGGTGGTGCACAAAATGGGTGAGAAGGAAAGGAATATCCGGTGCCACAATAACCAAAATTTCATGCGATACTATCCAAAATATCCGATCTCGCTACAGAACTTCAAAATCAGATTCTTCGACAGACGATTGAAATTTGACAAATTATAAATATAATGATCCGATTTATTGTGTCAAAGAAAGAAATCACACGAATTTTCACTCCGCAAGCTTTCCCCGTCAACGGACGGCTTCATCAAGTGGTTACATAGAGAATACAGAATCAATGTAACTGCCTGATGAAGCCATCCGTTGACGGTGAAAGCTTGCGGATTGTTCAAATTCGTGTGTTTTCTTACTTTGACATCAATAAATCGGATCATTATATTTATAATTAGTTTTCTGGTGTTAGCGTCCCACAATCTATATATGAAATTTAACAGTTGTTTTTTTTTTTTTTTTGTTTTTTTTTTTTTTTGGTTGGAGGTTTAACGACCACCGTGAGCAACTCAATGGGCTGTAAGCAGTCGCCGTCCCTAATTTAGGGTGACTGGTTCCAGGGAAGAGAGAGAGAGAGAGAGAGAGAGAGAGCCACTGCCGTAAAACAAACAGAACATTCATGCCTCACGGAAATTCGAACCCGGACCCCTTTCGGAAGAATGATCAGAAGCCATCGCTACTGCGATGGCTTTTGATCTACTGCGCCATCGGGGCGGCAATTTGACAGTTAATGGAACCTCAATTAGTTAATGAATTCCCAGAAATGTTCAGTTAATCAATTGAAATTTAACAGTTAATCAAACCTCAAGTAGCTCATAATACCGGAAATTTTTCGTCATATAGATACGGAAAAACTAAAAACAGAGTGAGTTTTTTCTGTTATTTACATAAGTAATTGTGGAAAGGTTTCTGAAAATTCAGAATTTTCCGTTAACGCATCTTAGAAACGGCAATTTACCATCAATATAAGAAACGAATTGCGGAAAGGTTTCTGAAAATTCAGAATTTTCCGTTAACGCATCTTAGAATCGGCAATTTACCGTCAATATAAGAAACGAATTGCGGAAAGGTATCTGAAAATTCAGAATTTTCCGTTAACGCATCTTGGAAACGTCAATTTACCGTCAATATAAGAAACGAATTGCGGAAAGGTTTCTGAAAATTCAGAATTTTCCGTTAACGCATCTTGAAAACGTCAATTTACCGTCAATATAAGAAACGAAATACGGAAAGGTTTCTGAAAATTCAGAATTTTCCGTTAACGCATCTTGGAAACGTCAATTTACCGTCAATATAAGAAAGGAATTGCGGAAAGGTTTCTGAAAATTCAGAATTTTCCGTTAACGCATCTTAGAATCGGCAATTTACCGTCAATATAAGAAAGGAATTGCGGAAAGGTTTCTGAAAATTCAAAATTTTCTTGTCGTACAAAAAATTCGCGAAATTGAGGTTTCTTTCTGTCATTTCAGGGAAAAAGGTTGTATCAGAAATATGGTTCGTTAATTCACGAAAGGAATCACGAAAAGTGGCTCGTGTATTTCACAAAATTTTTTTACAATGTAGAATCTCTAACACGATATAGTTGTTCAGAGACACACAATTCATTTTGATATCTTTCCGGAGTCTATGATGCTGTTCGACGATTGTGATGGCGATGTTTCCCCTTGAACTATAAAGATGAAAAGATAGGCAAGGTTTTTGTTTATTTCCTAAATCGAATTAGAAGAGATCCCTGTTTTTTAAACACGGCATTCACGTTTCTAATTATCTAATTCGATGGACTGTTTTTTTCATCGCTCATTGTTTGGAGAAATGTTGCCGCTATTGAAAGTTTTATTTTGCTTGATTTGAATTTGTCCCGGAGTTGAAGAACTAATCCCCCCCCCCCTTTCTTTTTATTCCTTTTCAGCCTTACTCTGTTCATGAACTGCCGTTTAATTAACGAGGTTTTCAATCAAAGTTAAGGTCACGAACCAGGAAGCATTGGGAGTAAATTTGAAATCACGAATACTAATTTGGAAATTTTCGCTACTCCTCAGTCTGGAGGGCCCTTCACAATTAGTAGTCAAACTTAGCTGACCGAGCAGAAGGATTGAAGGGGTCAAAATCCTAGCCTAAATCAGGAAACACAGCATTTTGTGTTCTCATGAGAAGGAATTTCTAATCGCATGAAAATTAAAATGGAAACAAAAAACGAAAACTCAGATTTTTTTTTGTTTAAATTTTTCGTGGTGTTTTCCGTCCCATACTATGATTTACTTGGAATTGTTGTAGTTACTGCGCGTCTTTTCTTAAGCAGTAATTACGCATCCCTACGTAAGTAGCAATTCATTGTTTTCTTATTTATTTTGATGCTTTTCTGTCCTTTTTTTTCCCCCATAGCAAGTTTTTGCACATTGCCGAAGGAGGGTCACTAGGGGAATTTCGGGAAGTACGTCTGATACAGGAACTCACAGAAGTCCACTCAGCAACGTACATCATTAAAGGTAAGTCACGACGCGCAAAAGTTGCAAGATCCCCCAAAATTCGTGACCCGCATCAGTTTTGGTCGGAGAATGGAAATGGTGGTGGTGGGGGGGGGAGGTTTGGGGGACCCAACAGAAAAGCATCCGTTTTCTGCATTGCCGATCATGACCCCAGAATAACTTCAAACAACTGCATGGCTTGCTTATAATCGGACGTTGTTTCTCACGTTACGGGGCTACAGTGTACCTTAAGCGCTGATATGAATAAGAGAGAAAATACAATTTCTCCAGCTTCAGACGAGACCGCTTAATTGACTCTCATTAGTAAACAGATTGATTCATAAGGTTAGGGGCATAACTAGACATTTCTGCGCGCGGAGCAATTACAAAATATTGCGCCCTATCTATCTATAAATAGCAGTGGCGTATATTCGAGGCTAGCTGCGAATCCCAGAGAATGCACAGATAAAAGTCAATTAAATATACACAAATAAAAGTGAATTATCAACGGCATTAAGATATGTCGATGCTTTCGGTGCCGAAAAAACACGAGCGGATTCGCTTCTTTCGATTATGTGAATCAGTCTGGCGAGCGATTACCAACGGCAAAACGCAAGCAGGTCTTCGAGAGCCTTCGCTGTTCTGATTCGAAGGTATTCGATACGATCACCTGCTATCGTTTCCATGACAACATGAATGAGCGTATGCAGGTGAATGGACCATTGCTTTGCGCAACGGTTCGCTCAAAAAAGAGAAGACCTCGGACTACTCAGTCCCTCCATGCTTCCGCCTTTAACAGCGTGTGTTTCGCGAGAGTGGTTTCAGTTTGTGTGAAGTGTCGATGAATTAAAATCAGTGATATTATATCTTAAATTCGTGGCTTTGTTGGATTCGAACTGTTTTGATAAATTTTGTGAAAGCTTCCCTTGAACATCTACTATCAAAGCTAAAAGAACCCTATGCTTCAAATTTTGATATAGCTCGACTAAAAATGAACTGAAGGTGTTTATTCCCTTGATGAATACAAAACAAATCAGTAAGAGACATTACTTGTTACATAAAGTTAAATAATTGGACATAGTGTTTGTTGAGATGTATAAATCAGTAGATCTAATATTAAAATTTAACTGCAATTGCCGAAAGAAGTTCTTCCGTATTAAAAAGAATCAAGTTATATCTTAGCGCCACACAAGGACATGCACATTCGAGCAACTTGGCTGGTTTGTTAATAGAGAAAAACATTATTTTTAAATTTGAAAAAGTACTCTATAACGAAGTAAATTTCTCCGTCATTTCTGTCCACGCCAGGATTCGAACCCGAGTACGCTTATTCCGGAACAAGTTGCTCTACCAATTAAGCTACGTGAACATTGATTCTAATTGCTATCTGCCTTTATGTCGTGTGCGTCCTTCTGGCAGGTACGTCACATCTCCTGGTACGTTACAACTCGGAAGAAACATTTTTGTGAAATCGTAACACTCAAGTTCACACAAAAGAAAAGAAGAATGGAGTTCATGCACGAATGTCTTCAAATCCTAAACCTCATAGTTATTTGGTATCATGTTTGCAATAGTATGTACCTAAAATTTAGAAAAAGAAGTTACTTCTATGAACTAACAATTAAAAATTAAACTTCGCAGTTTAAAAAGAACAGTACTGTGGTGGTGATGTGTGTGTGTGTGTGTGGGGGGGGGGGACAGCCCAGGTCTTGGACCCAAGATACGCCACTGATAAGAGAGAGAGAGAGAGAGATGGGGACGTAATATGTACACAGTGGAACCTCGGTTTTATGTTTCTCTGGGACAGTGGTTCCTAATTACTTTTCACCAGGGGCCACATTTTTTTTTTTTTTCATGGAACCGGGCCAGAGGATGTGAACACTTTTTTTGGTAAGTGCAAGTTACATATCATACCGATACTCATATAAACAGTATTTTTATTTTAAGATTTCTTAAAGGTAATGTGTAAATTATAAAATGAATTTTACACAGCGGCCAAATGAAAAAAATAGAACAAATTTCGGAATTTGTATTAACGTAAAATTACAAGAGATGATTCAGAATAACTTGCACTTAAAGAAGATATTTCAGTTTTCCTGTTGCCCGATCCAGGAGGAAACTTCTGATTAAATTTCACATGTTTAGTTAAGAAGAATTCAGAGCTGTCAAAGCACGGTACATCTTTCATGAAGCAGCCAAAGCACACACACCACATTTTAAATATTCCTTCTAAAAACGTAGGATCTAAAAAACATCTTCATTTACAACTTAAAAATGATGATAGATAAAAGCTATGACGCGCACTTTCGCGACCACTATGGCCGCATCATCAGGCCATTGAGTGAAACTAGATTAGAACGGCACAAAATTAAATAGTAAGACAGGAGCATAAATAATACACATTATGTAAATGAATTTTCGGCTGTTTGAAAATACAACACACATAAAAATTGGAAAAGCACTGAGACAAGGTGACACCATATCTCCGAAGCTCTTTAATGCCACATTGGAAAATGTCTTTCAATCACTGAACTGGGAAAACAAAGGGATAAAGATTAATGGAGATTATCTAACCCACCTTCGTTTTGCTGATGACATAGTCATTTTTGCAACTACCCCATCAGAGCTACAGAGTATGATCCAGGAACTTGCTGACAAGAGTAAAGAAGTGGGATTAAAAATGAACTTTCAGAAGACAAAAGTGATGTACAATGCTTTTACAAGAAATGAAGATTTATCGATTGATGGAGAAAAGCTGGAGATAACAGACACGTACGTTTATCTTGGACAGCAGATATCAAGTGAGGGTCACATTGGTGAAGAAATTAATCGGCGTACGAAACTTGCCTGGAGAGCTTTTGGAAGAAACAGCGTAATTTTCAAGAGCAATATGCCATTATGTCTTAAAAGAAAAGTATTTGATCAATGCATCCTTCCAGTGCTTACGTATGGTGCAGAGACGTGGACCTTAGCTAAAAGAGACATACAAAGGCTGCAGACAACTCAAAGCAGCATGGAGAGGTGCATGCTTGGTGTAACCAGGAGAGATAAGAAGAGGAACAACACGTGGATCCGAAAAATGACAAGAGTGGAAGACATCATGATCAGAGTTAAATCCCTGAAATGGCAATGGGCTGGACATACTGCCAGAAGAACAGACCATCGATGGACAGCCGAAATTTTAGATTGGATTCCAAGGGACAGGAAAAGACCCAGAAGAAGACCACATGGAAGATGGGTGGATGAAATTCGAAAGTATGCGGGAGTGACATGGAGGAGACTGGCACAAGACAGACCGTTGTGGAGGAAACTTGGGGAGACCTTCGTCCAGCAGTGAATTGATAATGGTTGACAATGATGATGATGATGATGATGTAAATGAAACCATAAATCATTGCCATTCACTACAAATTATTGTTCAAAGTTCGTTTGTAATCATTCGGATTCTTCTTCCTGAGTGTACTGCAAAATCAGATTCCTCCAGGTAGAGGGAATGTATACAGGCACCTCTTCATTACAGCATTTTGCTTAAACTTGGACCAAAATGATATTGAAGACGTGCTTGTATACATTCCCTCTACCTGGAGGAATCTGATTTTGCAGTACACTCGGGAAGAAGAATCCGAATGATTACAAACGAACTTTTAACAATAATTTGTAGTGAATGGCGATGATTAAGGTGTTCATTTACATAATATGTGTTATTTATGCTCCTGTCTTACTATTTAATCTTGTGCCGTTCTAATCTAGTTTCACTCAATGGTCTGATGATGCGGCCATAGTGGTCGCGAAAGTGCTCGCCAGAGCTTTTATCTACCATCATTTTTAAATTGTAAATAAAGACGTTTTTTAGATCCTACGTTTTTAGAAGGAATATTGCAGGGGTGACATGGAGGAGACTGGCACAAGACAGACCGTTGTGGAGGAAACTTGGGGAGACCTTCGTCCAGCAGTGGATTGATAATGGTTGACAATGATGATGATGATGATGTGTGCTTTAGCTGCTTCATGAAAAATGTACCGTGCTTTGACAGCTCTGAATTCTTCTTATCTACAACTCATTTCAGCACGAAATACCTTTAACCTTACATCACATGTTTAGTACCGAAGTGGCGTCTCATATTGTATTATTTGCATACAGACACAGTTTCGTTGCACACTAGGCACAAAAGAATAGCCCCTTTTCTCCGTGGTAAAATAAACAAATATTTTTGTCCAGTCCAGTCACTGTCAAACTCACGATTTCCAATGTCAGCTGCTTTCTCTTCTTTAGCTTTGAGAATGATATTTTGAACGATCACAATAATTAGAGCTGTTGTGCTTGGCGCTGCAGGAGGCACGATACGGAATAAACCTGGGGAAGAGTTAGCTCCAAACGCTTCCAGAGAGGTTTCATAGACGTCGCATCCAGTGCAGAACCGAAAACACCGATATGCGAGTAGTCCTTCCTCTCTCCCGCGATGCCTAGCAGAGGGTTGCATAGGAGCATCAGAAAATCCCGCAGAAAACTACCGACTTTGTTTATTATTTGGCACATGTGAATGCACATTCTGAAACCTTTAAACTCAGTCACAGAACTAAATCAAACAAAAATATTTATACTGCTTTATATTATAAATATTGATAAACATTCTTTTATTTCGTCTGTGGATTTTATATATTTCCTTTCGGTTTAATTTTTTTACTGAGGCCAGACTGGCATATACTTCGAGGGCAGCCTATTGAGAACCATTGCTCGAGGGGATGGCTGCAAAAAATCGTATAAATGTAAAAAATGTACAAAAAAAACTTCGTAGTGATAAATACCATTGCAAATTTCGAATGCCTCTGAAATGAAAGAAAACAAAAAGGGGGGGGGGGAGCTCGTAACTTTAGATTTCACTAATTTATAATGTAAGACATATATACATGAATATTCTGTTTGCTATCATACGCCTACATCTATTTGATATGCCTATGCCTATTATACGCCTATGTCATACGCTTATGTCTATTTGATACGCGTATGTGTATTTTGCCTATGTCATACGCCTATATCTATTATAAGCTTATGTCTACTTGATACGCCTATGTCTATTTTGACTTTGTATTGATTTTTTATTCTAATTGTATTATAAAAACTAGGTTAAGAAATTCTGTTCAATTTCATATTTTCAATACGTGAAAAAAAATAACCTTTGAAATACCAGATTGTTAATACGATTTTGCTTTATATTCAATGCTCCTATTACACATCCTTTACTTATAATAAAAATTACCTTTGAAATACGAGGTAGTTAATACGATTTTGTTTTATATTCAATGCTCCTATTACACATCCTTTACGTATAATAAAAATTATCTTTGAAATACGAGATAGTTAATACGATTTTGTTTTATATTAAAGCTACTATTACACATCCTTTACTTATAATAAAGATTACCTTTGAAATACGAGACAATTAATACGATTTTGTTTTATATTCAACGTTCTTATTACACATCCTTTACGTATAATAAAAATTACCTTTGAAATACGAGATAGTCAATACGATTTTGCTTTATATGCAGTGCTCTTATTACACATCCTTTACTTATAAGCACCGCTGTTTTCAAAGCAGTTTGTCCACTGTTGATTTATCATTAGTGCCGAATAAAATATTCACTAATGTTCGCTTGTTTCAAACTGCTTGAGTTCAGAGAAAAAGGAAAACTCTGAACGTTATTTAGTCTTGAGTTCAGAAAAAAAAAGAAAACTCTGAATGTTATTTAATAAGTTTTTAGTTGCATAATCTATTTCATGGCTGAAAAATAAAACACAAATCTACCGTCTCAATTCTCTCAAAGTTGTAACATGCCGGGTTAAGTATAAAAGAATAAACAACCATGTATTCTTGATAGTCTGAAATTTAGAATCTAAAGTACAATCGCAAAAAGCCTATAAATGAACTGCGTATAACCGAATCGAAACAGCGGTAGAAACTACAGAAAAAATACCGGAATTTACGTAAGATTACGTATAAAAGTGAAAAATGTATGTAGCTCTACAGAAAGTTGTACAGTCTCAGTCTAATTGTACAAACAATATATGCAGCTGTAAGGAAAGTACCAAACTCTGACTGTTTGTACAGCTTCTCGCAACTACTTCGGAGTTTACACCAAACGGATCGAATGTGACCGCAAGTCGTGTTTCGCAGCCACAGTAATAATTGAATAGGATCAAGAGAATCTTCAACAATGTGAACGACATCCTCATCTTGAAACGTACATATACACAGTCGTATCAGAATAATATGGCCACCCACCTAATAATGGGAATAACCACCCTTGGCCAGGATGACAGCGGCGAGATGGAGTGGCATGGACGCAATGGGGCTCTGACAGGTTCCCCGAGGCACACGTGCCTATTCGGACAGCAGCAGAGCGCGAAGGTCCCAGGGATGACGTGATTGTAAGTCGGCACGTCGAACCTGTCAATCCAAATAATCTCACAAGGGCTCTATAGGACTGAGGTCGGGCGATTTTGCCGGCCAAGGAAGAACGGAGTCCTGGAATCAGTCACACTCCCCCTTAGTGACGTGGCACGGCGCATTGTCCTGTTGGTAGACTCCATCCCCACCAGGGTAAACGTCCAACATGAAAGGATGCATGTGGTCAGCGAGGATGGACAGGTAGCCAATGGCGTTCAGGGACCCATCCAGTGGTACCAGCGGTCCTAGGTCATACCACAAAAACATCCCCCAGACATGCACGCACACTGCCACCGCCGGCCTGTACTTAGCTCACAAGCATGTCTGGATGTTGGTTCACGTATCCGCCACCGTCCGTCACTTCTGTGGAGTAGAAACCTCTATTCGTCGGAGAAGGCAGCCTTTTCCCACTCTTCCACTGTCCAATAACGGTAGTCTCATGCGAACTGCAGGCGTCGTTGCCAATGGACCTGGGCTAACATGGGCGCCTTGACGCAGCGTCGACTCCGGAGACCCATGCGTAATAAGGTTTGTCCTACTGTTATCGAGGACACGTACCTGGGTGCCCCAGTGTTCATTTGCTTGGTCAATTGCTGCGCTGTTGCGTGTCGATTGCCCTTTACCAGTCGACAGAGGCGACGTTCTCCTCTGGGGTCGATGGCCTTTGGGGCTCCATAGTTATGACGTTATGAGGTACTCGGTGTGCCATCGGTCCATTCCTGTTTTACCCTTTCGACAGCACCTCGCTAACAACCCACGAAGTCTGCTGTTTCTGAGATGCTTCCCCCTTGGCGCGGTAGGCGATGATCATTCCATTTTGAACGTCCGTCGGATCACTGCCTCTGCCCATTGTGCTCACCATACGCGCTATGGCTCATCTGTCCCTGGCCGGCAGCTTATATCTCTGTGTGGTCGACCGCGTCACGTGCAATATGTGACGCCCCTGTGCGGGTGCACTGTGATTCCGGGGGTAATCGATACCGGGGGTTCTGATACAGTTGTGATTCCGCGGGTTCTGATACTACCGTGCATGTCAGGGGCAGTTTTCCAAGTGTAAGTGCACAATTTAATATCTTCGTACTTTATTTCATCAATGATTTATTTCGAAAATTAGAGAATGTCGCTCATTCATGAATTGTCCCTGCAGCACAAAAGTGTTGCGTGTTACGTACGCACTTTTCACTGACATTTTCGTAGTCAGCAAGGCCGATTTAGTAAAAACACCCAAAATGACCCATGTGGCAGAAAAAAGTTAAAACTAATTGATTAGTGTATAATTGCAACATTTATTTTCTTACACGTTGCGAATAAAACTCAAAAAACCATATGCTTATGTTTGAACGCTGAATGCATCAGGACCGCAGCTGTGAGCTTTTCATGTGCTGCTGTTAATTGACGAATGCAACGTTCAAAAGTGCTATTTGATTTTCCTACAGTTTCTCAGCAGACAGATTTTTTAATAAAATACTGACTAATTTTTGTGCCTCACGATGAATAAAGCATCAAGTGATTTTCATAAGTTTGTGAATGCTTTCTGCGCAGTATCTATCAACACTGGTGAGTCGGTAAGCGTTGGATAGGATGCCTGCTAGTCCTGAGTTCGGGCTGAATGTTTAGAGCCCGAGCCCGTCCGAGCCCGAAGCATGTCAGCCCTAGACCCGCCAGGGACCGAATTTTATATCGTGAAACAGAGACAGGGCCCGAACGAGCCCGAAAACTATGACTAACCTGTTTTCACATCATTAAGTAAAAAAAAAAAAAAATGTTTTTGCAGACTTCCATTTTCTCCTCCCGCTTCAATTAATTTATGTTTTTTTTTTCTTTTTTTGATTGAAGGTTTAACGTCCACCGTGAGCAAATCAATGGGCTATAAGCAATCGCCTGTCCCTAATTTAGGGTCACTGGTTCCAGGGAAGGGAGAGAGCCACTGTCGTATGACAAAAAGAACGTCCATGCCCCACCGGGATTCGAACCCGGAGCCTTCTCGGACGAATGGTCATAAGCCAGCGATTAGATTACTGCGCCACCGGGGTGGTGGTTAATGTCTTTCTCAACGGGGAAGTGGGACAGGGGCATCTATATGCAGTATTTTTATAGTAGCGCCACATGATTTTTTTTTTAACCATTCGTTTCCTCCTAAAATGGCTCCGGCCATCGGATAAAATCGGGCTGTGTTGCAACCTGAGTACGTTGTTCAATAAAATTAGCAGACAGTTGCTGCGTGGAAGGGGATGGGGAACTTCAACAGCGTGGTATTACTATCTAATGTCCTACAGTTCTTGAAGAAGCACTTCCTTCTCCGCAGAAATCCCTTAGTGCGTGGTCTATGGCAACTGCTCTCCAAGCCTAGACCAGTTGTAGAAGAATTTCGCTTACAAACTAGGGAGTGTAATTAAAAACTCTTATGCTAAATCATATTAAAATCAGTTAAAAAAAAGGGGGGAAGAAGAAAATTCAGAGCCCGATCCCGAATTGTAGTAAATAATATGGAGCCCGAACCCGCCCGAGCTCGGTTCGGGTTCGGGCTCCATAAGCTTGGTTCGGTTTAGCGCTGTTCGGGCTCAGCCCGTCTCAGCACGCGTCAGGATTCTGTTTGTTTCCGAATAATTTCATCGAAGCAATGTTTCGGCCATTTCTCAAAAAAGCCGAGAGAAATTTTCAAGGCAAAGAATATCACAGACTTCCATTTAATGAAACAAAAAGAACGAAACTTATTGTTCTGTCTCTACAAACAAGTTCACGAAGACTGAAAAAACTGCAGACTACAGATTTTGCGTAAGAATTCAGAAAAAGAAGGAGCCAGATTATTAGTTTTCTGGGTCTTCAAGATCTAGTTTCAATGTTTAGCGGAAACAAATGACTTCAATAGTTAAACGTGATCGCTGATGAAGTTTTTGAGAATTTGCAGAGCTAAACAGATGGGACTTTATAAGATATTGACTTGGACCATAGATCTGAACGTCAAGAGGGTCAGTGTGTGGTGGGTTCGAACAAACATGAGAAAGTATCTTGTCACCAGTTATTTCTGCACACTCTAAAAATCAGTGGTGTGAAATCATGGAAAGTTCCTGAAAATAATGTGCAGCAAAGTTGCCTGTAGGTTTTAACGAAAACCTTCGGGTTTTTTGTTTTTTTTTTTTGTGGGGGGTTTAACGACCACCGTGAGCAACTCAATGGGCTATTATAATGAATTAGCTTTATTTTGCTTTCCGCTAAGCTAATTATAATGAATAAGCTCTTTCTACCAGCTAGCTAATGATAATAATGAAGCTTTCCTACTGAGCTTCAAATAGTGAATTCAAATGGTTGTTGTTACTAGTTAATTAAGAACATGAATAAAGTCTCCTGCTAGTAGTGTAGTAATTAGAATGTATAAAGTCTTAACGCTGGTTGTTAATGGTAATAAACTAACGATATAAACCTAACAGCCAGACAGAGGTCTGACAAAACTATTAATTGAGAAAGACGTACTTACTCAAATCTTTTTTTATTATGCGACTCTTGGTCGTCCAAAGCACACACACACAACTTGTTTCACAATAATGAAGAATCCAACTAATGGTATAGAACGAAACTCTCTCCTCTAGTATAACAACAAACGATCTCCTTATAACAACAAAATCTCTCCGTACAACACCAAACGCTCTCCTTCGCTATCGATGAACGCGCCTATATACTAGCTACCACCAAGTCATGACTTACACTCATTGCCAGATCTCATTCATCGGGTGAAATAATATTTCGTTCAGTAAGAAGATAATTTACATAGTAAAATAAAATAACCAGAGATAGTAAAATCAAAAGGAAAGTGAATATAGAGTATACGTTACACTATAAGCAGTCGCTTGTCCCTAATTTAGGGCCACTGGTTCCAGGGAAGGGAGAGAACCAGCGCCGTAAGATAAACACAACATCCATGCCTCACGGGATTCGAACCCGGGCCCTTCACGGACGAATGGTCATATGCCAGCGCTTAGACCACTGCGCCACCAGGGCGGAAAATTTCTGTTTTGATAAGTTTCCGTTTCTACTAACCGAAAATTCAGTATTTTGGCAGATTTTCCGTTGTCACAAGTTTCGTTTTTTACATCAGTTTCGATTTTTTCCGTTTTCATACAGAAATGTCCCGAATTTTCAAAAACTTCAATTTCTCCCCTATACAGAAGAAACTTCCATTCCAACTTTTTTTTTTAGAGCCAAAATGCTCCTGTCGCATTGCAGAACCTTTTTCTGGCGTAAGAGGCGAAATAACCCTTTCTCTTGCCAGCGGTGGGAATTGACTGGCGATGGGTTGCACGCGAGGTGGGTACACTACTGACTGAGGTAGCAAGACACTTCCCACTAAAAGTAGAAACAAAGAGGAGTAACGTCACGCGATGATGAAATGTTTTTCACTATGACTGCGGGTGAATTCGTCATTTTATTTTCTGTAAGAGCTTATTTTTTTCTCATTTTTTTTTTCATCATGATTTTTCAAAGCAACAGAAGAGTTTGAAACTCGAGGTTTCTTAAACTGACAATGACTTTCAATTATGCATTTAAGAAAATGTGAAATATACTACTTCATAGTATTATTTTACAAAACCTCTAAACATAAAATTTATTTTTGATAGTTGTAATAGCTTTTGTGTTAAGAGGCCGACAGACTGATACCTAGACACCATACAATCTTCTGTACAGCATTTCAAGTACACTGTTTCTTGCGTAACACAATATATAATAGTAGTGTACTAACTGGGGATGGGAGTGAGGGAACATCTGTTTCAACAGCAACCATAAGATCATTCGATATGTTATCCACAATATCCGGTCTCACTACAAAACCTCAAAATCAGGTCCCTCAATGGACAATTGAAATTTAATAGTTAATCAAACCTCAAGTATTCCGCGAACAACTGTAATTTTCCGTCATATGGATAAGGAAAAAGTGAGACAAAATTTTCGAGTTAATATATTGACGAAATCATGAAAAATTTCCCCCAAAATTCGGAATTCAGAATAAGTTCCCTGAAAGTTCAGAACTCGACAACATCTCTTAACAATGGTAGTTTTTTTGTTATTAACCAAAGAAATATTCATAGAAGTACATATTTCTGTCAATTCGCGAATGGAAAATTGATCAAATTAAGGTTCTTTCTGCCATTGCATGGAAAGAGTGATTCAGGAATACGATTCGTTAACTCAAGAAAGAAATCACGGAAAAGAGCTCGTGAATTTCAGGATTTTATGCTTTGTAACGTATACTCTAGATTCACTTTCCTTTTGATTTTTACTATCTCTGGTTATTTTATTTTACTATGTAAATTATCTTCTTACTGAACGAGATGTTATTTCTCCCGCTGAATGAGATCTGGCTATGAGTGTAAGTCATGACGTGGTGGTAGCCAGTATAAATAGGCGCGTTCAACGATACGTGGGAGAGCGTTTGTTGTTATATAGAGAGAGCGTTTGTTTATGTGAAAGAGAGCTTTTTGTTGATGTGCGTAGAGTGAGCTGTTGTTGTACGAAGTGAGCTGTGGTTTATGTGTCAGAAAGCTGTTGTTGTATAAAGAGATCTTCGTTTATGTGAGAGCCAGAAGTTTCACTAATAAAGAATTTGTTGTAAGTACGTTTTTCTCAGTTCATAGTTTTGTCAGATCTCTGTCTGGCTGTTAGGTTTATTTCATTAGGTGATTATTATTAACAACCAGCATAAGACTTTATTCATCTTAATTACTACTACAACATTACTAGCAGTTAAAAGCTTGTTCATTATTATTACTACACTACTAGCAGGAAAGTTTATTCATGATATAATTAACAAACAACAACCATTACTAGAAGAAACTAGTAGCAGAAGCATTATATTCATTATAAAGCATTAGAAGAAGCTGAATTCATTATAATTAGCTTAGTTAAAAGCTATATTCATTATAGCTTAAGTGTGCAGAACAGCTTCGATAGCTACAAAAAAAGCAAATGGTAGAAATTAGACTTTACTCTCCTGAGCTCGTATTTTACAATTCTGCTCCTGAAAAGGACAATTACGCGAAAAAAAAAAAAAAGAACCGTTCTTTGATTGGAAGTAGCAAACGCAATCTAAGTTCCTCTACTCTTTTAAAATCGAAAAACATTTCGGTAAGCAGCATTCCCTTGGTATGTGTATTCCCCCCCCTAACTTGTCATGGTAGTTAGTTTCCACATTTTTTCCCTTGCTAAAACTACTTCAATATAGAATAGACCGTATAAAACTTGGTTGGAGTACATTTAGAAAAAGTATAATTTTCAAGAGCAATTTACCATTGTGTCTTAAAAGAAAAGTGTTTAATCAATGCATCATTCCAGTTCTTATTCATGGAGTAGAGACATGGATAATAACTAAAAGAGGCATGTTGAGGCTGCACGTACAAATGAAAGCAGCATGGAAAGATGCATGCTTGGTGTAACCAGAAAAGATGATAAGAAGAGGAACTAGTGGATCTGAAAAATGACAAAAGTGAAAGACATCATGGTCAGAGTAAAATCTCTGAAATGGAAATGGGCTGGACATATTGCCAGAAGAATAGACCACCGATGGACAACTGGTATTTTAGAATGAACGCCATAGGGCATAAAAAGACCCAGAAATAGACCACGTGGGAGAAGGGTGAATGAAATTCGAAAGCGTGCTGGAGCGACATGGAGGAGCCAAGCTCAAGACAGAAAGTTCTAGAAGCAACTTGGGGAGACCTTCATCCAGCAGTGGGTTGAAAATGGTGGATGATGAAATATCTAGCTGATATATATATATATATATATATATATATATGTACTTCAGGTATGAAAAGCTTTTGCGAATTGCCTAACAAACTGCTTTTGGCGCCATGTGCCCACATGGCGCCAAAAGCAGTTTGTAAGGCAGTTCGCAAAAGCAAAGGGCAGAAAGAAACAGTTTGTCCCATAACAATCTAGAATTCACTGATTCGTTACCACGTCTTTCCCACGGACGAATAGTAACAACTGTATATTTTTTATAAGCACTTCTCTGAGTCTTCAGCTTTTGCCCGAACTTCTGCAGTTTACCGTTGCGCCCCAAAAGCCCTTTCTCCGTGCATTTTGTGGTCCTTAACCTATTTTTCTCCAGAATGTTAGAATCTTTAGGTACTTAAACCAAGGGAATAATTTTTTTAAACAATTTCACAGACAAAAGAAAAAAAAAGAATGTAGAAAGAGAGAAAATGCAAAGGGAGAAAAAAATAGTGTTAATATCATATGCAGGGCTGGAAGAACTTTTGAAAAAAGAATTCAGATTTCCAGGTATGGATGAACGGCTAATATGATATATCAAGTGAGCACTTGTAATGTAATCATATCAGCTATTGATTCTTTAATTTCATTTTTCTGCAAGTTCAGCTACACTAATTATTCAGATCTCATATATCTGATTGGGTTCGTGTGCCTTCATACCAGAGCGTAAAGGAAAATATGGTGCGCAAATTTTCAAATTAATTTCCTTTTCCTACTTAATCTTGTTTTTCCTTCACTTAGCTTTTTTTTTTAATAGCATTGAAAGAATAACAGCGGTAAAATGAATAAGGATGCGATGAACGATCGATCATGATGTTATCAATGAGAACACTAGACAACGTGGCAGCAATTTTTTTCCCTTCTGCTTTGCTAATCAATAAGAAGACCTCTTTAGCTTCCTTTCTATGCATCTAAAAAGCTTTCAGGAAGTAAGAAAAAAAGATAGAAGAAAAGAAGAAAGTCTGCTTGACCTCAAAATATCTGTGTTACAAACAAAAGGGTTACCCCAGACGCTGTTTAATATTTGTTGAAAACGCCGCCACTTTCTAAGGTTGTTGCCCAACCAGACACGCACATCTTATTACTTAACCTAAAAAAAATGTGCAAGTCCACCCATCTCTGAATTAGCATTTTCATAATAGTGCTGAAACAGTCATCGTGGGAGATAACTTCCATATGTATGAATTATAAGGACAGAATTAACCCCTTGCAAGAGTTAATGGTGTTACTAATGACAAGACATGGGAAATTATTTACCTGAGTTTAGAGGTTATTTAAAGAAAAGAAACAAAATAAAAGCGAAAAGTGATGAAATAATGAAACTAAGGAAAAAAATGCACAGCCCACTACCCTCCCCCGCTACTATTTCTGTTCTGGAACAAGGAGAAATTGCTCCAAACAATTTCAAGATATATGCACCGCACGTTCACGTCTTTGAGCTAGACACTGGAACATGAGTCTATAAAAATTGGGGAACAGAGCACATTTAAGAAGACCACAGGTTGACAACACTGCCCCCCCCCCCCGCTCCACCCGCCGAGGAAGATGAATACCCTTAATTTGTTTAAATGGATTCTTTCTTTAGTCTAGAGAGTTGCCCAACTTCGCGCAAACAAAATTCATTCACATTTGCTGTTGTATTTGCTATGTGAATGACTCCATTGTAACAAGAAGGGGATATTAGAGCACAAGTGGCATGCTGATAGTACGTACGTAATGGGATCAGTTTTCATATTTCTGCATTTTCACATAATTATACAATTTTATGTGCATTTTTCCTTGAATTTTTTGTCTGAAAATTTAAAAAATTGCAATTTCTAATTTTTTTTTCTCTTCAGAATGGTGAAAAATGTTTTCATGATGTCTCATGAAAGTTTTAATATTTTTTTTTATATTTATAAGTTTCACTGTTTAACAGTTTGACTGTTTTAAAACAGTTTCACAATTTCTGTCCATACATTTTCCTTCTTTTCTGAAAGGCAAGCAACACTGAACTCAAAAAATAATTTGAGTTCAGTGCTGCTTGCCACGCTAAATTAAGTAATTTTGCTAGACAAAAATACATCGTTATCCTTATCACTTAATCAGCGTTCAGTAGAGATACCACTATTTATCACATGCACCATCGATTTAGAACATCTCCCGAAAATCTGCGGTCTGGGTGGTGCGCTACTTGTATGACAAAGCCTCTGTGGGCTACTTGTATGATAAGGCCTTTGTGGGCTACTTGTATGACAAGGCCTCTGTGGGTTACTTGTATGACGCGACATCCAAACCTTAGCAGAGCTAAGGTGTGGATGTCGCGTTACAGTTCTGGTTCTCGGTCATCCCTGGAACCAATTCAGCGAATCTGACTTTTGGAAAGACTGTTTCTTTCTATCTCACTTGGAAAGACTGTTTCTTCCTACCTCATTTGGAAACACTTTCCTTCTACCTCATTTGGAAAGACTTTCTTCCTACCTCATTTGGAAAGACTTTTCTTCCTACCTCATTTGGAAAGACCGTTTCTTTCTATCTCACTTGGAAAGACTGTTTCTTCCTACCTCATTTGGAAAGACTTTCTTTCTACCACATTTGGAAAGACTTCCTTCCTACCTCATTTGGAAAGACTGTATCTTTCTAACTCATTTGGAAAGACTACTTCATTTTCAAAGACTGTTTCTTCCTACCTCATTTGGAAAGACTTTCTTTCTACCTCATTTAGAAATACTGTTTCTTTCTACCTCATTTGGAAAAACTATCTCATTTTCAAAGACTGTTTTTCCCTACCTCATTTGGAAAGACTTTCTTCCTACCTCATTTGGAAAGACTTTCTTCCTACCTCATTTGGAAAAACTGTTTCTTTCTAGCTCATTTGGAAAGATTACCTCATTTTCGAAGCCTGTTTCTTCCTACCTCATTTGAAAAGACTTTCTTTCTACATCATTTGGAAAGACTTTCTTTCTACCTCATTTCGAAAGACTGTTTCTTCCTACGTCATTTCGAAAGACTTTCTTTCTACCTCATTTGGAAAGACTACTTCATTTTCAAAGACTGTTTCTTCCTACCTCATTTGGAAAGACTTTCTTCCTACCTCATTTGGAAAGACTTTCTTCCTACCTCATTTGGAAAAACTGTTTCTTTCTAGCTCATTTGGAAAGAGTACCTCATTTTCAAAGCCTGTTTCTTTCTACCTCATTTGAAAAGACTTTCTTTCTACATCATTTGGAAAGACTTTTTTTCTACCTCATTTCGAAAGACTGTTTCTTCCTACCTCATTTCGAAAGACTTTCTTTCTACCTCATTTGGAAAGACTACCTCATTTGCAAAGACTGTTTCTTCCTACCTCATTTGAAAAGACTTTCTTCCTACCTCATGAGGTTGACACCAGCACCTGCATCCCTAGCTGAGCCGCAGAAGCATGATTTCTTCTCCACTAATTGTGTTTTTCAATGCGTCTGTCTTGAGAATAAATAAATGTAAATATTGCTGCAGCGATGAAATTACGAGGCGTTTTACTTGACTATTTCTTCTCAGCTAACAGCTCGTAGTAAAAGGGACCTTAAAATACACCTGTCTTCGTCAAAGTGCTGCTCACCCAAAGGAATGTGCTCTTTAAAGGACAAAAGACATGGAAATCTGACGGTGCTAAGTTTGGGATGTACACAAGGTGTGACGATAGAGTCAATTTCCGCATAAAAGGGCTGGGTCTGTCGGTTTCAGATCCTCCTTCCAAGAATTCCATTGCCCTTCACCAGATGAAGAAAACAAATAATTATTTTAAAATACCTAATTCCAGTTGCAGCTAAATTAAAAAAAAAAAAAAAAAAAAAAACTTCGGTATGTTGTTGTTGTTGTTTTTTTTTTTTTTGTGATTTTATTATTTTTTGAAGCTGGCTGTGAAATGATAATATCGATCAAAGAATGCCCTTACGGCTTTTAGACGCTTTATTGGTTTTGGCTAGATGGCAATGACAAACTTTCGAGTAGAACAATCTTTGAGTTTAACCATGTGATGAACAGGATTGTCAGAGCTAGCATATAAATATACACTGAAGTGCCAGAAAAACTGATACAGACGAGCTTATGCAAAATACATTGCAACATCACCTAAGCGCGTACTGGGTTGAATCCGCCAGTGCGTATAAAAACGATAGACATCCTTGCCAGCTGTCAGAGCTGTTTTCGGCATGAGAGTGACAAGTACTACCGATTTAAGTGATTTTCAACACGGGGTGTCATAGTTGGCGCTCGTGAGATGGACCGTAGTATTTCGGAGGTAGAAACGAAGTTCGGATTTTCACGGACGACCATTGCAAGGGTGTACCGTGACTACAAGAATTCTGGCAAAACCTTCAACCTACGATACCAGTGTGGCAGTAAAAAGACATTGCGTGAACGTGACCGTCGTCGGCTGTCAAGAATCGTTTCACGCGATAGGCGTGCAACACTCTTGCAGGTATCATCGGAATTCAAAGCTGGAGCTTCAAGAAGCACCAGCGTCCGGACTGTGCAACGTACCCTACACGATATGGGCTTTGGGAGACGACGCCCAACTCGAGTACCCCTTGATGGGTGCACTACACAGAGCTATGCGCCTTGCTTGGGCACGGCAACACCGCCACTGGACAATTGATGTCTGGAAACAAGTAGCCTGGTCTGACGAGTCGCGTTTCCAACTGTATAGGGCAGACGGAAAGATTCGTGTGTGGCGCAAACCCAATGAAGCCATGGATCTGGCCTGTCAACAGGGAACTGTACCGGCTGGTTGGGGGTCCATAATGGTATGAGGTATATTTAGCTGTACTTCACTGGGACCCCTGGTACGTCTGCAAACGTCTGTGACCGGCCAAGGCTATGTGCGCATCCTTTCTGACGAGGTACACCCGTTCATGTCCTGCATTCATGCTGATGCGTTGGACCTGTTCCAACAGGACAATGCACCTCCACACAAGTGTCGGGACGCCACATTATGGTTAGAGGAGCATTCATATGAGTTTGGGGTGTTGCCATTCCCACTCAAGTCCCCAGATCTGAACGTGACAGAACACATTTGGGATGCCATGCAACGCGCTATCGAACATAGGAATCCGAGACCTCGGAATACACCCGAATTGTGGAACGCTCTGCAGGAAGTATGGTGTGCATTGCCTTCAGCATATTTCTAGAAGCTAGTGGAGTCCATGCCCCGTCGTATTTCTGCAGTCCTGCGCTCCCGTGGGGTACGTCCCAAGTATTAGACTGGTGTACCAGTTTTTCTGGCACTTCAGTGTACAACTCACAGACAAAACATTAGAGATAGGGGTGATGGGCAGTGGACATGGGTATCCCCCGCGCAGAGTGGAACAGCTCCAAACCGAACGCAGGTAATAAATAGGCGGACAACAGGGCTTCCCAACAGTGTATAGCAATCGGCGAACATGGGTAAACATGATGATCTGATCGACTTCGATCGTGGACGCACTGCCTGTGCAAAACAGATGGGCCATTCTATCGGCAAAGTGATAAGAGCCCTAGAGCTCCAGGGGGCAACCATATCAAGGGCGTACCGCGAGTAAGTATAAGATCGATAGACGTACCAGAGCCCAGAGAGCAAGCGATGTCCGACAAGACGCCATCGACGACCGGGTTAGACGTAGACTATCCAGGATCGTACAGACCGAGCGGTAGGCAACGGCGGCGCAAATTCCATTCAGATTAACTATCGGACACCCAAGCAGTGAGCAAACGGTACTACACGCGGTGCATGTCCTGGGCTACGGGAGCGCACGCCCTACCCGTGTGCCACTGTTGGCTGCTTGATCGGGCATTACAATTCACCTAGACAATTTTACGCCGCATATTATTGCTTTTCTGGAAATTCTGATCAAAAAGAGCAACTCTTTTATTTATGGGAAATATATTTCATTTTTTTTTCTTTACATTTTTGTGAGGTTTTTTTCTTTGCAGATGATGAACTCAATTTAAATAATGGAAACGCGATTTTTGGGAGACGATATCCATAGGTGGAAAAGGATTGAAGAAATTTTTTTAAATGATATTTTGAAAAAAATAAAATTTTTAATTCATTTTTTTTTCGCCCTTAGTAAAATCGATCCTTTCCCACCTATAGATGTCGTCTCCATAACAAATAATATGAATTCATATATTCATGATACGAAAAGCCGTCAAAATTTTTAACACATCAAAATTATGCATTTTTTTCCATTTCATTTACTTAAAATTTTAGCAAAAGTTATTGGCCCTGGAACAGGAATAAGTTTTTCAAGACCACCACATAATACTATACATTTTAAGAAAATTGATGTACCTTTTTCAGTATGTCAACCATTTCCAGAAAAAACTTTAAATTAATAAATAAACGATCGATATCTTTTTATCCACAATTTAAAACATGTAAATCTAAACGTTTAAATTAATAAGTAAAACAATTTACAACCTGAGGAAGCAGTTTTTGACCTTTGTAACCAGTGCTACGGTGAGCCATAACTTCCTTTCTTTAAGGGGTTAAGACCACCACCGTCAGCAACTCGACGTGCTACATAAGCATCCCCTCTCCCATTCTGGATTCGGAGCAACTGACTCCAAGGTAGGGAAAGAACCTCTACCTCAAGGCAGAGGAACCGGACATGATTCACCCGGACCTCGAACCCAGGCTCTTCTGGGAAGAACGGTCGTGATCCAACGATTTAACGACTGCGTTACCTCACCACATCTGGTGGTGCCACCTGCAGTTTATCCATTTATTATCTCCTCGTTTATTTTCATGAAATTTCAATGCAAATATGTTCGAAACTTTAAACAAGGGCTGAATGAAAGAAGATAACCTAAAAGCAGCGAATATTTACTGATTTGAAATAAATACAACGGCCGTTCCATAAAAACTGACAGTAAAATCACACAAAATGAAGAAACATAGGTATAGCAAAATATGTCTTTCTCAAAGTATCTTTCCTTGGACGATGTGCTATTGTCCCATCGTTCAGTCCACTTTTCAAAGCTTGTGGCGAAGGCAAGTTGCTTTAGGGAGTCCTGTACAGCTGAATAACGTCATCATCTGTGCTAAATGTTGCGCCACGGAACTTCTCCTTTATTGCTGGAAACAACCAGAAATCGCACGGGGCGAGGTCAGGACTATAGGCAGGCTGTGGCATGATTTCAATACTGCATTTCGTAAGAAACTGTTGAACACAAGCAGCCACATGTGGGCTGGCGTTATCATGGTGTAGGGTGCACTGGCCCACAAGTTCCGGTTGCTTAATCGATATGTGTCGTCGCAGACGCTTTAAGACTGAAATGTAATACTCAACATTGACAATAATTTGTGGAGGAACGGCATGCTGGTAGACTAAACCTTTATAATAAAACAATTTATCATCATCACCTTCCCAGCTGATTTGGTTTGGCGAACGTTTTTCGGAGGAGGTGGGTGTGTTTCCAGACACTCGTTGCGCGCTTCGTGAGGGGTTCGAAATAGTGAACCCGTGTTTCATCGGCAGTTATTACTGTGTTTAGAAAGTTTGGATCCTTTGCAATCATTTGTTTCCATTCATGGAACTCTGGCTAACAATTGTTCTCTCGTCAGGTGATGAGGTACACATCTGGAACACACACGATGCAGCAGTAATTTGTCGCGTAGAATGCGGAATGCCGACGTTTTTGAAATATTAGTTGACGTCGCTATGTCTTCACACGTCATTCGTCGATCTTCTTCCAGGATTGCCCAAACAGTGTTAACAATACACTCCGTAACAACACTTTCAGGTCGACCAGGCCTCGGAGCGAGTTCTGTCGACAACGCCCTTTTTTTGAAATAATGGTGCCATCTAAAAATTGTTGACTCACCGAAGCGTTTATCTTTGTAAGCTTATTTCAGTAAATCAACTGTTTCTGGAGCTGTTTTACCCAAACGATAGCAAAATTTTATCGCACCACGCATTTCACTCCTTAACTTTGATTACTCACCTCCATAGCTGTATGGCAAAATGCAGGCCTACCTTAAACAACAACGCAATACCAGAATCGTCTACCACGGCTATTAACTGTTGCCATAGATACTTCCTTAACTCAGTTAGTCGTCTGCGTGGTTATCTTCTCGCACTGTTGCCATCTCATAAAAAATACTCTTAGTTTTTATGGAACGGCGTTTGAACAAATTTTCTGCATTTAGAAAGAAGCATATTGTGTTTAATCTTTTTAATCTGGTAAGTACATCAGTGTGGGGGATTAGCCCACAGCTGAGGGCTCCAGTTGGTCATTCAACCTAAGGATTCTGGAACAAAACCCAGTGAGTTGGGGTCTTTTTGCCAATGTCACACAGAACTAGCTTGCACCTCTCCAAGATTCACAGAGGCCTAGTTGCTGTTGTGTGATACGACAATAAGTAAAAATATCTGGAAGTTTGTATTTTTTTTTGGAGCTAACCTCTGAATCTCAGAGAACAGCTTAGTGATATGTATGTATATCGTGTTTAAAAATGAAAACTTTTCGCGTTCGAAGGCCCAAGCAATTTCGAAATACACAATTATTATTATTATTTTGATGGGAGGTGTACCGACCACCGTGAGCATTTCAATGGGCTATAAGCAATTGTCCGTCCCTAATTTAGGGCCACTGGTTCCAGGGAAGGGAAAGAGCCAGTGGCGTAAGACAAACACAACATTCATGCCTCACGGGATTCGAACCCGGACCCTTCACGGACGAATGGTCATAAGCCACCGCTTAGACTACTGCGCTACCGGGGTCGGCCACAATTATTTTACAAACGTAAATTTAAAAAATCAAACGGTTTCATTAGCTATGTAAGAATTAATTATTACAAATAATCGCATCCACTACTTTGATATTAATTGCCGACTTTTATTCTCCGATGGCGATTTTGGTACTTAAAATTGTATGAAATAAGGAGTTATTTTTATTTAAATACCATCCGTTTCATTAATCTGTTAACACTTTTCGATTTGTGGTTAGTGTTTTGCTGTGTGCATCTTTTTTTTTTTTTTAATAAAACCTACTGTAGTTTTTAGGATGAGAAGTGTCATTTTTCAGCGGGGAGTGTGTGAAGGAGGGGGCACTTTCCTTTTTATTACTTTTTTTTCTTTTTTTGTAGGGAGACAGCGTTGAAAGCATCCCGCAGGTGGAACTGGGACGCAGCTTCTTTCCCTCGAGGACACCACTCATTGGTTGAAAGTTACAGACCAGCAGCGCCAAAGACCAGCAGAGGGGGAGAAAGTTGATCGCGCGAGCTCTCTAGACGCTACGAGAGAGAGAAAGAGAGAGAGGTGGCAGAAGAGGTGGACGGATTAATCGCGGTCAGTCTTCGTGTGTTGTTGATCGCTTCTTCTGTGTCAATGTGTGCTCCCAACGGGACAACGCTCTCTACTGTGCATGTGTGCCCACGTGGGACCCATGGATTTCATTCAGCGGTTTGATAAGGGATTCGATTGTCTTCCATAGTGGATTGCATTCCATCTTGGGCTCATACTTTCTGTGTGATTGTGCTTGTGTTGGAAGCGAGGACGTAGGCCTGGGTCGAACTCCCCTAAGGCGAGCTAGCTGCAAGTAGTGGTCGAGACAACCAGAGTGTTAGGCCTATGTACCTCACCTGACTGGTTTTTCGGACCGCTACAACAACAAGGAGTCCCTTGCACAGGGGACTGCGGAGAGAGAGCCAGCCAGCTCTGTTCGCGTTCCTTTGGAGAAACATTTTTGCTGACCTGGGATTGAAATTTGGATTTTTCCTCCCCCTTTACTCATGCTTCTCTCCTGACAACAGGTGAGTCCGAATACTTCGCATTTAAAAAAAAAAAAAAGTAATAGCGTACTTAATTTGGAACAAAATTCGTAGATCAATAAATGAACTTGTTCGTGAAAACTTTCCAGAGCGCGTTATTTTTTCCAAGAATGCAATTGAAATAATAGTGAATGGAGCATTCCCAAGAAATAATCACACATAATCGTACTAAAATTCCGAATTTCGTAAAAACAGTGTTTTTGCAGTCATTTATTTATGAAATCACTAAAGAAAGGTTCTAAGGCTATTTTTTAACAGTAGTAATGAAGTTCACTGTAATGTAAACAAAGATAGGTTTTTAAGAATAATTTAATAATTTGGAAATTGGGGAACGGCAAAACACACACATACATTTAAATTATATCTTTAGAAGACAACACTCCTAGTCAATTTGATATTTTAAATAAGAGTTTCTTCAGATAGAATGCGCGGAAAACAAGTTGAACTTGCAATAACCCATGGGCGCCCATAGCTTAGTTTTCAGGAGGGACCAAATAACTACGAATAATATGTACAAACACCCTCTGTAAATTTCCACTACGGCTTGCAGAGGTGGGTGTACAGTCTCAATACATAAATCTAACTGGAAACCAGATGACCAAAAAAAATTTCATAAAAGTGACGCATAAATGAAATTGGACAGCTTGTTGGTACAGTAAAGAAATCTCGTTCCTTTGATCTTTTCGCACACTTTGATCACATGCTCCACGAAATCCCAAAAATCACTCAATCGGCCATCAAGAAAGAAAAAAATATCCTCAGTACAAATTTCCAGGAAAAATTTCGGAAGATCTTCGTCCAGTAGTGAAAGCTGCTGCAGAGGATGACATGTTTTTCATTTTTTCGGCCTTTCCTACTTTTCCATAATGTACGTATGTATGTACCTGTTCTCCAACACGCATGGGAAATTTCATTAGTACTTTCTTCCTATTGTAAATTTCCGTTTTTTCTTCGGGTAATTCCTAACGTTTTCCCTATTTTTACGCGGCATCCAGAAGTTCTACAAAATAAGTAGCAATCAGAGTTACTGTTATCCCGGAAATCTGTGTTGTACCTTCCAAGAACAGAAAGGGTGTGATCCAATTTCCCGAGGGGGGGGGGGATGCCTCCTCTTGCCCCCAATGTGGGCGCCCATGGAATAACCTATCTAATAGATCAAACTATGGATCAGTTAATGAATCTTCTTCAGCACGACGAACCTTTAATATTCTTGGCTGCAAGCACAAGCTTCCTCATCTTTTTTTGTGTGTACCACCACATAAGTTCTGTTAGACCTCTTTCCATATGATTCCCGATCTCTGCCTGGTTTTTCTCTGTTTCTTTTATCAGGATGGTCTCGTTTGAAATGTCTGCCTTTCTCTAGTCAGCCATGCTATCAACATGTCCAAAACACGTCAGTTTTAATACCTTCATTCACTTCATTAACTATTAAAGTAGCTTCAAATGTCTTATAAAATTCCTGGTTGTGTCTTCTCGTTTCTCCATCTTTGATAATTCGAAATGCGGTTGCGCTTGTCGTGATAGCTGTTTTAAACATTTTCCAACTAACGCTGTGGTTCAGATGTTTCTAGATGTAATTAAAGATTTTCTAAACAGATTAAGCGACTGAAAGGTGGTGGGCGTGGGAAAAATAAGCTGGATCCGGTGGCGCAGTGGTCTAAGCGATGGTTTCTGACCATTCGTCCGAGAAGAGTTCGAATCGTGGTGAGGCATGGATGTTGTGCTTGTCTTACGGCACCGACTCTCTCCCTTCCCTGAAACCAGTGGTCCCGAATTAGCGACGGGTGGCTGTTTATAGCCTATCGATTTGCTCACCGTAGTCGTTACCCCCCCCAAATAAAATAAATTGCGGTAGGGCTCAAAGCAGCATTTGCCCAGATATTGTGTGTGTGGCAAGCGGGGTATGAGGTGGCTGGTGGTAGCAAAGAAACAAATGATACATTATTGACCTGTCTGTAAGGATTAACAGCAGGTAATTCTAAGTTTTCCAAAGAAAGAGCAATAGTTGAAAACTGAGTCAATGCCATCTACTTTGTTTCCTGATAACCGTGTTGAATTTCGATGTATGCAGTTTGTCCAAAAACTATTGTTCGTAATATACGGTTAAAATAACAAAGAAGAACATTAAAAAGTTTAAGAGATCTAAAAAAAACTTCGGTTTTTGTGGAACTTCGTATTGTGGATTCGACTGCATACACCTCAAAATCTCGTCTTTGAAATCCCTGAAGTGAATTTTTATCACTGTCTGTAAGCACCAAGTTCAAACACCATACAAAAAGACAGCCTGACAATGGTTTTATAATATATCTCACATGATTGTACGTGATAAAATCTAGCAAGAAAGCAGACCCCAGGGAATAAAATACTAATGCCTGCTTTTAAAAGTTGTGGTCTGAATTTTAGGATTTCTTTTACTATTTCCTGTTATAGGTATTCCAAGATATAAAAGAGATGAAATATTTTTAAAATTTGGAATGCCTATTTAAAATGCCTTGGATCAGGCACCAAGGAGGGGTTCCAGATCACAAAGGTTTCCCAACAACAACAAAAAATGTGGATTTTTTGTTTATTATTTTTTCTTAATAATTGCCCATAAAATTATTTTAGAGGAAGCGATAAACAAATCTGTAACTATGCAGGGGTGCGTGCTACGGCTACCTATTTATTAAATAAGGGCAGTAAAGAACTTATAAGTTTATTTATGTAGTCTATTAAAATGAATGAATGAATATAGAACGGTTTGTTTATGAATGATCTTCAAGGAAAGTTTTTGTGTAATTTAAATTAGCAGTTTAGTATATTTCTGTACATTTGGTCTTTTCATTAATTTCTAGTAGCAATCCTGATTTATTATTCTATTTCTATTATATGAGTTAAATTTGTCTCTGTAATCTCAGGGTTCCCCCTCCCTCCCGGACCAAGAGACGTGGCATAGTAAAATATACATTTTGCATGCGGCAGGTTAGAATAGCATATTGTCAAATACAACGTGCCACCTACATCTGCTATATATAAATTATTCTTAGTTTTTGCTCGGACTCGGACCCCCCCCCCCACCCTCCATCTCCAAAAAATCTTGGATTCGTGCCTGCCATGAATCACTATTATTAGAATCCCTTTCAAACCTTCAAATATTCATTAATATGAAGGCCCGATATTTTATATTCAATTTCAGTAAATCTTTGCAAAGTCTTTCCACAGAGGCAATATTACTGGCACCAGCAAAGCTATGAATTTATTCTCTTTATCTTTTGTTGTTTCTCTTACGCACTTCTCTAATGAAAGATTAAAACGAACGGGTAACAGCGCACTTCTGCCTTAGATAAACATAAAATGGTTCAGGTCTTATTCCTTATCATAACACTGTACTTTTACTTGTGTTACCAGTTATTAATTTATCTCCAAAATATATAAGCTCAGAATTTTGAAGCCAATTTCTCCGAGAATAAAAATTCCCCCTAAGATTTGAAAGACTTATTTCAGCCACGTTTGCACACTTATTAAACCCAATCAGAGAGTAAACCCCAATTTAATCAAATTAAAGAACAGATTTTATAAGACAGAGAATTGATTTATCATATTTAAATTTCAGATTTTTGAAATGTGATAAATTTGAGTGATTTTTTATAAATTTTGAGGGGCTTTTAACTTTCCTTAAATGCATTGGTTACCTGCGATTGTTATTTCAGCAGTTAAAAAACTTACAAGTTGTAGAACATTGTCCTAATAAAATTTTGGCAGGTACTGTAGAATCCTACTGCTTAATATATTTTTGAAAACTTGGAAAGAGACCCAGAAATTAATGTCAAATGGAATGATTTAAAGCACATGCTCCATATCAGCTATGACTTGGATTATCTTTCTCTTAAGAACCTCTTTTGTTCAGACGATTCTGCGTACAGTACTTAACATTGCCTGAAGTGACGAAAACAGATAAAAGTGAAAAATTGAGAAAGGATAAGAATTAGAGGGTTAGGTATCGATTAAAGCAACTAAATGAAACAGTCTCACTTAGAAGGTGTAAGAAAGTTAGTTTTCTAACAGATGATTCAGTGAAGAACCTACTTGCCTTTTACGAAAATGACATGAGAAGCGTCGATTTTTGGACTCCGTGTTCAAACCTTGAAACATAAGTTTGTAGTTGCTATGTGAAGAAAAAGCATTAAAACAGTTTACCTGTACACTTCATGAGGTAATTTTCTGATGAAAATGTAGCTGTGTTATCCCACTACTGAATATTTTCGTATGATCTGTGGTATGCACATATAACCCATCAAACATGGTGCGTTACATATACATACCACAGGCTTTTCATTCGTAAACATTGCGGCATGTGAAAAAAAAAGGCAGGATGAATTCTTCTGAATGCTAAACACGTGCTTCCGAAAATTGCTGTGATCAGAACAAAATAAAAATGTGGCATTAATTGATATTGTTTCCGAAAATTTTGCGTGGAATATTGCTCGCAAGGTAGGTAATGTTTTACTCCGATGTGTTTAGAAAAAAACAAAACTTATTTAAGCTTTCCTTCGGGTGCAATGCTGAAAATAAAAAAAAAATTATGTTCGTAGCACTTTCCTTTCCAGTCGGAGATTCAAACTTTCGGTGGTGTAAATGCATAAACACTTCTGTACACCTGTTGATATCGGAATATCATTGAAAGGTAGGTAACCTTTTTTCATAAATTTCTGCGTTGATAGCATTTGAAACCTATTTCGAAAGATAAAATCTTGTAAATTATACAACGTGATTATACTGCAACAGTTTCAAGTACACAACCCTAATTTGATGTAATTTTTTTTTTTTTTTGTTGTACACAACCCGAATTTTGCAGAAGATGTACTTTTTAAAAAAAAAAATTGCTCCATTTCTTCTGTTTATTCCCGATTTCTTCTACTGAACACGCAGGCAGCGATGAAACAGAAAAAAAGGTTTTATGTTTCAGTATTTAATTCCAAGTAACATAGATTAGCATAGATTTCAAAATGCGTAAAGTGAATTTCTCAGATACAACTGTGCCACAACACCGTTTGCACAGGAAAGAGGAATGAAAAATTATAACCCCCCCCCTCCCCCGCCCCCACACACTCACCAAAAATATATGTGCACTAGCTTTTCTGAGATTCAGAGGGTAGCTTCTCAAAGCAAGGCCATCTGTCAAATTACCGCCCCCCCCCCCCAACGGGCTCTCTGCTGGGCAACAATGCCACACATGATTTCCTTTCAACGGGCGCTGGACTGGACAACGATGCCGCGCACTACGGCAACAAAGATCTCTAGGGAGTCTGAGAAGCTGACATAAATTTGGGCTTCAGTAGAAATACTGTTGAGGTACCAGCTAGTCCCGTGTAACCAGTGCTGTAGTCGTAAAATCAGCAGAGGGTATAACTATGTGCAAATCCTAAAAAAATCAGAGGCTGTATTACATGGATTAAAAAAAAAAAAAAGAAAGTCACGGTACCCTCGCGGGGGTACCATGCCTTTTAACAATTATGACTATGAGCTCACTTACGGATATGAAAAAAGTATCTTCTCCTCTCTCCTGTCAATTATGACCTGCTAAAGAGCATGCACAAGATTTTTAAAATTTTTATTGAAATATATCCCATAAAGCCTGAGCCGCGGTGGCGCAGTGGTCTAAGCGATGGCTTCTGATCATTCGTCCGAAAGGGGTCCGGGTTCGAATCCCAGTGAGGCATGGATGTTGTGTTTGTCTTATGGCACTGGCTCTCTCCCTTCTCTGGAACCAGTTACCCTAAATTAGGGACGGCGACTGCTTATAGCCCATTGAGTTGCTCACGGTGGTTGTTAAACCTCCAATAAAAAAAACAAACCTGACGAGGTAAGTCCTTACAGCACTGTTCTTCTCTAGAAGAAACTCTTGATCTGCTATCAGTTGCTGAACGATGATTCATCAATCAAGATCTTACATATTTTTTTGGATTAAATCGTTCAATGGGCGGTCCATTTGAATTTATGAACATCAGGTTAGATACATCGGAGATCAACAAAGATGCTCTGAGATCGGAACGATGTTGTTCATTAAACTGAATCCCCGTTCGCATTCAGCTGTCGAACAAGGCAGAGTTGAAATCGTTCTTAAGAGGGGTTTTAAGTTTTCTGGTACAACTTGGACGTTTTCAGTATATTCTCTCAGTCTCTGAATAGCTTGCATTTCATCAACATTAAAACGTCTACAGATTCGCCTTGTTTCTGGTTCTCCATAGCGCACGTCGTCTGTTTTAATATTTATTCGCTCTAATGAAGAAATATTTTTAAGAAGTACATTTTCACTGTTTGAATCTGAACACAGTCTTGATTTCATCCTGTCAACCGTGCTTTGAATAAACTGGTTTGGTTAATAGGTACAATTTTGTTGTTAGGAATAAATGGGATATTTTAAAATAATAATTCGTTCGCTGCTAATACTAGATGAGTTTTTCCCCAGGATTTTCTCCAAAGCTCTCAATAATTCTTATTGTTCTTTTTATTAGATGTTCAGCTCTTGTCAGCGATGTTGTTCGAGATTGAAGTTCTGTTGATAATATGGACATTGAAGGTATACGCTATTCTGTCAAAAAAAAAAAAAAAAAAAAAAAGCAGAGGGGAGGGTATAGGGCATATACCGCCGTATACCCTCTACTACAGCCCTGCGTGTAACACTGGCGAATACTTTTTGTTAAGCGAGGGGAATTAACGACCATCATGTGAATTAACGACCATCATAACTCTTTGGGTTATGAGCAATCGGCAGTCCTTAATTTGGGGTCAGTGTCTCCGGAAAAGAGGGAGAGCCATCGCTGTGGTCAAACGCACCACCCATGCCTAATCTGGGACTCGAACTAGAGCCCTGCTGAAACGACTAGTCAGAAACCATTCGTTCTCCGGGATGACTTAGCGAAGACTCCAGCTCACTCGGTTTTATCCCAGAATTCTTCGGTGAAGTGACCAACCGGAGCTATCGGTGTTGTAGTTCCACGATTAAAAAAAAAAAAACCACACACACACACACACACACACTGAAGATATCGTTTTGTATAACTGTCACATGATATTAGTTTGTCGTTGACAGCATGATCCACATACTAGATTTACAGATATTTTCTGAAACAAAACATGCACAATACTGTCAAAACAATTTCCACAACGTGAAACTCTTCAGAAGCAATTTGTCCTTTGTGCAGCCCAAAACTGATGATTTTCTGAGAAAGTATTACCTGACAGTAGTGTAACACTAACTGAAAAAGTGCAGGAACTCGCGGTGCCTTTACGTCTGCAATACCTTTCCTCCCCCCCCCCTCTCCAGTTCTGCCTCTTCCCTTTTTACAGTATAACAAAGTATAGTGATCGGTCGAAATCAGACTTCCGGATTTACACGTCTTGGCATTCAAGGAACAAGATTTCACTATTTTGGTAAGAAAATATTGGAATGTTAAGGCCCAATTCGGGACCGTTTTGGGATGTAAAAATTAAAATCGGGGTCGTATTATCGAGTGAGAAGCCGTTGGAAGTGGAAACTAATGTAGAGAGCAATGGTGAATGCTATTTGTTACTGGGAGTTTTAGTTCTCGAGATGTTTAGATAGGGCCAGCTTGGGTACAGCACGGTCAATTCTATAGTCCACCTGAAAATGAGCGGTAGAACGGCCTGGAGATTTATTGCATCAACGGATTTTTTCTGCCTGTGTGAAACGGGCACTCGTATCTGTACTAAATTCACTAAGATTCACAAGTAGACTCCTTAATAATGACTATAATAATTAAAGTCCCAATTACAATAAGTTTTCCACTGCAATATTCCTACTCGAACGTTCTTAGAACAGCTGACAAAGGAGTTTCAAGGAACTACCAAGTCATATTGGATTTACAGACTAACTCTACCTTCAAACACAAACATGGGATGTTAATTCCACTAACTGTGTAGTTTTTTCGTTGCATTTTTTATTTTAAAAAAATTATAAGGCACTCGCGTTTTAAAAAGAAAACAATTAATTTGCATTGGGTTTACAGGAACGCGTGCCGGCTAGAAAAAAAAAATATGTTACCGGAACGCAATTCCGGGCCTACTACACCACTGCTGACAAAACCAAGTTTTCATGTAATAGGAACGAAATTCCAAAGTTTTAGGAAATGCAGGAAATTCCAAAGTTTTCATATAGTAGGAATGAATTAGAGATTGGCAAAACAATTTGCATACTCACTTGAACGCAGTATGTTTGTTGGGTAATTGTTTCTTGAAGTGCGAATAATAAGTTCAATAGGTTAGGTTTGTGCTCATACTTCACTGGACGAATTCGCGTGATAGTATTTGTTGTCGCATGCAAAACTGCCATGGCCTGCACGAATAAGAAAGGATGAAGAGTGTCGGTTAGCACAGGATTACATAATCAGATCTGTGCAAAAACTTTTTATCTACAAATTGATTCTTGTTCAATGAATTTTTTTTTACACTCTTAATTTGACGATATGGATAAACCATTCATGGATTCTGTTATCGAGCAGTGTTTCCTTCAGGATTTTTTGGCCGAGGGGTGCAAATGGAACCTTAGAGGGAGCAAGTTTTCCATTTGCCATGTATATATTTTTTAAGTACTATACTTACATATACAGAAGTAATTAATGTACATTTAGTAATTACTTCTTCAAACGTTTCAAGAACAAACTTTCTCCAGCTAAACGAGGGGCGGGGGATTTCAAAATATTGCAAATTGGACTACAGCCACAAAATCTCATTCTGGAAATTGTCAATCGCCAAATAAAAATATATAATCTAAATGCTGCCACATAAGTGAAAATAGGTTAAAATGTGAAGTTTAACTTGCCAATTTTCTATAGAAATTATTTTGTTTTCACCAAGAGAAATTTCAGAATAGAGCAGCATTGTAAAATAGCTTTTTTTATATGATCTAATGACTACAATTTAAAATGCACATGTGAGATTAAAACTGTAGAATGAAAACCCCACTTGGGATTAGTAGTTTATCAATGGTTTAGTACTTACATAAAATATATGTATCATCATCATCATCATCATTGTCAACCATTATCAATCCACTGCTGGACGAAGGTCTCCCCAAGTTTCCTCCACAACGGTCTGTCTTGTGCCAGTCTCCTCCATGTCACCCCTGCATACTTTCGAATTTCATCCACCCATCTCCCATGTGGTCTTCTTCTGGGTCTTTTCCTGTCCCTTGGAATCCAATCTAAAATTTCGGCTGTCCATCGATGATCTGTCCTTCTGGCAGTATGTCCAGCCCATTGCCATTTCAGGGATTTAACTCTGATCATGATGTCTTCCACTCTTGTCATTTTTCGGATCCACGAGTTCCTCTTCTTATCTCTCCTGGTTACACCAAGCATGCACCTCTCCATGCTTCTTTGAGTTTTTTTTTTTTTTGATTGGAGGTTTAACGACCACCGTGAGCAACTCAATGGGCTATTAGCAGTCGCCCGTCCCTAATTTAGGGTCACTGGTTCCAGGGAAGGGAGAGAGCCAGTGCCGTAAGACAAACACAACATCCATGCCTGACCGGGATTCGAACCCGGACCCCTTACGGACGAATGATCAGAGGCCAGCGCCTTAGACCACTGTGCCACCGGGGCGGCTCTGTGAGTTGTCTGCAGCCTTTGTATGTCTCTTTTAGTTAAGGTCCACGTCTCTGCACCATACGTAAGCACTGTGAAGGATGCATTGATCAAACACTTTTCTTTTAAGACATAATGGCATATTGCTCTTGAGAATTATGCTGTATATATATACACACAGCATAGGAAATAAATAATCCATGAAGTTCATAATGGACAGTTCATTTAATGACGTTCACTCAGTAACACTGTTGATTTTTCATTTTGTTTTTTCACGTCTATTATACAGAATGGCTTGAAATTCTCATCGATTAAAATGCATTCAACACACTCCTGATCCTGAATCGCGATTCCTGGATTATTAGGTATGACTAGTCTTCTGATTTATATTTTGAAGAACGTCGTGTCTTAATACACTTTTTAGGCAAAATAAACTATAATACTTGAATAAAGATTAAAAATAATTATAATTTGAAAAAATATTGTGTTATCAAAAGAAACGAAACTTTTTTATTATAGCATGAATTTATTAAAATTTGACTCGGTAACATAAGATGTCTCGGGGGTGGGGCTTCGCCCTCCTGGATGTATGTCTGAAAGAAACACTGTTATCGAGTAGTTGCATTCTGCTTCTTAAAAAGTTCCATTGCGCATTTTGGATTCACGCCTTCTTGCAAAAGCTGTGCAAAGAAATAACACCGGGTAGCTCGAAATAGAAATACAAATGTCTTTGATGTGGATTTTATAATAAAATAAATATGGCTGCCCAATGTGACGCATGAACAAATATCTCTAACAGATACAGAACTATTTCTTTGCCAAGTAATTATTTTGGAAATTTGTAATTTCTTGTAACGAAAGACTGGCGTCCGCAAGGAGCAAGAATTAGTAATGTTATATATCCGGACCCTCAACAAAATAAAAAATAAAAATAAACAGCATGAACACTAGAGTTTAGGAAATGGGCTCCACTGCAGCGCGCACTTTCGTACCATTTTGATATCGTACAGTGTATAACTGAAACTTCAGGAGAAGAAAGCTCGAAATTTTGCTGAATTTTAAGCTGTAAACTGCCATCGTTCTGGATCCTGATTACGCACGTTTTGTTCGCGATACAGCATACAAAGGCCAATCGTGGAGAATTTTCATTTTCACGTTTCTAAATCACGGTTGGCAGGAGGACCCCAAAACACAAGCAAATGATATCAAACACATTTCGGACCAAAATCTCGTTTATGTTAAGCTGCGTTGTATCAAGCAAACACATTTTTTCAAGATGAAGCAGAATTTAACTTTCGGGGTGCATCCCGAAAGATAAATTCTGAAAGATTTCTACACTCCGAGCTCATTTTTCTCTGCGAAATTCGGCGATCCTCGTGCTTGTTTAGTTTGCAAGCGAAAAAAGTAGTATTTACTGTATTATGACATGCTGTAGTAATTTCTAGTAGCAAAAACAATTCAGCCCAGCTTTTATAGCGCTTTAATATCATTAATATATACGATTTATACTAATTTATATTTCAATCGGAAATCTCAATAATTTCTCCTTTGATGTTCACGGAAGCTCACATAGCGGAATATTTACATCGTACGAATACAAATGGAGCATTATTATTATAGTACATTCTTGAATTTTGGTTAAAGCTGCTTCAGTATAAAGCATGAGAACAAAAGGGCACAATGATGAATATTTCTTCGTCACACAATCGCATATTTTAATTAAGCTACATGCCAATGTCTCTTTACAAAACTTTGCTTCTCACTTCTGTTAGTATTTCGTGTAGAAAGAAAGAAAATGGCGCGAGCTAAATCTTATGTGGAGGAAATACTTCTATATATGTGGACTTCACATTTTTATGATTTCATGTATGCGCGAGCGTACAAATGATGCCATTTTCTTTTCAGCACTATGATAATAACATAAATCTAACATTAAATTTAAGTACATCAAATAGATTTTTACGACTTTGGTTTAGAATAACTTTTTCACAAGACTTTTGTTTCATAATAATTGTAATTCTGTTTGTAGATGAAATACGGGATGTATCGTATTTTTCTTTGGATTTAATTTGCATAATCCGCAGACCTTGAAATTCAGGGGGAAATCGCCGCATAATCCGTACCTGCGATGTTGATCCCGAACCATAAGTTCGTACAGGTAAGTCGCGATTCACGGGATGACCCAGAAGTCTAAAAAAAAAATTTTTTTTGGGGGGGGGGGGTCTTTTTTATAAGAAAAAAAATCGCTGTCGTGTATTTAATGCTTTTGTGTTATTTTCAAGTGAATGAAGAGCAAACATTTTGGAGTTTTTTAGCATTACCGCAGTTCCGTAGTTAGAGAATCCGTAGCATGTAGTTCCGTAGTTAGACCTGCGGCACTCACGAATGTGTGTGTTCTGGCTCTCTCACTTCCCAGAGCTGCTCACAGCACATGATCGTCCGTAAGAGCAAATATCGCCTTCCTTGCTTCGAATTTTCTGTCAAAACGCTAGTAAATAATAATAATAAAAAAAAAAGTCTGTTTGCAGACCTCCATCTCGGTCCGCAAGCAGTTAGACTTTTTTTTTATTTAACTTACATTATTAACGCATTTCTGGCTTCTGTTATTAACGCATTTCTGGCAATATTTCAAATTTATGACAAGAGGATGTTTTGAAAATCGAAGTGCCGATGAATTTTTTTTTTTTTTAAGTAAATATTTTCCACTAATTTTTGTAAGATGTAATTTTTTAAACAGTATGTGAAATCCATTCCTGCCACCCCTGTGGTGCGGTGGTCTAAGCGCTGGCTTATGACCATTCGTCCGAGATGGGTCCGGGTTTGAATTCCGGCGAGGCATCGATGTTGTTTGCCTTACGGCACTGGCTCTCTCACTTCCCTGGAAGCAGTTGCCCTAAACTAGGGACGGGAGACAGCTTATAGCCCATTGAGTTCTCAAGGTGGTCGTTAACCCTCCTCTCCTCCCCCACCACCACTACCAAAAAATCTATCCCCCACTTTAAAACATCAATGTGAAATGCTAAATTGTAGTTTTTATGGTTAGTAGAAATGAACATTTAATACAGGTTGTATGTGAAAACACAAGTCTGTCCATGACGGGGATCGAACCTGCGCCCCCTCACTCCGGAGTAAGTTGTTCTCCCAACTAAGCTACACGGACGGAGTGTATCGCTGCAAATTTGTCGTCTTGACACGTGCTTTACCTCTGTAACGTCACAGGTGTTTCAGAACAGTGATTCAAGGAACTCTTCTTTTTTTTTTTTTTTTTTTTTTTTGCCGCGCACTTGTGCTGTTTGGTTTCGATTATAGAAAGTAGCTAATAAAAATTACATACTTTGGCTTGTAGCAAAAACCTGTTCAGATGAAAGAAACAGCACTTTCAACAAAATGACATACAGTAATGAGCAGCCATGTTTTCAAAATCATTATTTTTTGCTTTTGTCATTGGAAAAATACCTTTTCAAATACTTCTTAATAATAATTGAGTGTCATTTCGAAAACCCAGAGTTGGGGTGCAAGGTAATAAGGAACAGCATTAGTGGAAACAGATCGCAAAATCTTCCTTGTTTGTTTCGTGGAAAGCAGCGTATGTAGAGACACACCCAGAATAACATCCGTTGCGGGAGGGGAGAGCTGATGCTTTATTGGGAATTTTAGAGTTGTTATTAGCATACATTCAAATTGTGATTATAAAAAAAAAATTATATTATACGTTAACAACATGACACGTGAAAGCTGACGGATCTGGCCAAATTTATTTTAACACGTGGATGATAATCAAAGAATTCGGTTTTGAAAAATAAGAAAAAAATGGTTGTTTCTCCTGGTCACATGCATCTAAAGTGAAATCGAGCGAGAATAATGAATCACAGGTTAAAATGAAAGCAAACAAGGAGGAAAGAAGAGAATATACGACAATGACACTTTTCTTTAAGCTTCCTGTTTAAAGGCTCACCCAAAATTTTCAGGAAGATTCAAACGTGCAAAAGCGCTTGAGAATTGAATACAAAATTCGCCACTACCTCTTAAGGGAAGTATGCGTTCGCTAATGTTATTTACTTTGTGACATTCCTATAAACTGTAACGTTTCAACAAATTTTTAACCCATGGTGTAATTTGGGAGAATGTTTGAATATTAACTTCTGTAAATCTGCTGTTAACTTGACGACAGGTTTCTATTAATATGGTTCAAATGGTCGGGCTGCTAAATGTTTCATTAGAGCAGTGAAGAATTAGCATTTTCTTCTCATCATCATTTAAACTTCCGCTCTTTGTCAGTTATAGAAACAGCCTTCCACTTCGCCTTTTTCGACGTTTATGTCATTTGGTCATACTTCTAAACGAATATTTTAAATGTATTTTAAACCCAGGCCTGAAGTATAAACTGCAGAAATTTCCTAAGTAATTTATAATAAAAAGGATGAAATAATAAAGTCCATTAGGAATAATCAGCTAAAAATAATGCAAAACTTTACCACAAACATAACTACAATATAAAAATAATACACTCTGAAGAAATGTCTCCTCTGTCTGGGGATATCTCCTGTCTAGACAAATGGCGACTGCATTTTATTTTTCTTTGTTTTGGTGGTATACAGACATCCAGTTTGCCGAACGAATTTTACTGCCGAGCGGCCGGCAACAGAAAATCCTAAAATCCCTTCAACCTACCTTACTCGGCTCAAACTTAACCTGACTATGGGCCCCAGCTGAAAAGACCGATCACCGAAAAGGTGTCATGGTTTCTCAGTATTTTTTTGCACTAATGACGTGCAGTATGGCACCATGGCGGGAGGGAGTGCCACCATCACGGGAGTCAGAGCAAAAGTAAACTCCGCCCGATCACTTCCCACCAGCAGTAAATATTTTCCTGGTATGGTCTCTAACGCTCATGGCAGACGAACACAAGTTACAATGACGTCGCCAAAACACAAATATCTGTATTTTCAGAAGTGAGACTAAAACTAAGATCTTCCTTTTTTTTTTTAATGTACGTACGCACAACATTTAGAACAATTATGTAATTTTTAATCACAGTTCAAGCTCAAATACGAGCCTTTAAACTGGAAATATATTATCCCGTGGAGGTACACAATCTTGTACCTTCAACTCCATAACCAGGTTAGCTTCGGCGCGATTAAAGGGAGTTTGATCCTAGTGAGTTAGATAGAGCCAACCTCGACCCCGGGCTACACAAGGGCAAGTTTATCCACATTTTTGTTTCAGAGGGATATATGGGCAGTGGAAAAAGTCGAGTAAATTCTGTTTGAGCTCAGATACAGATAGAAAGTCTGACAGTGTGGGAACTCAAAACGCTTACAATTTTTCCTTAGAAGCACTCAATGGAGACTAACTGTATGGAACGAGACCTGGGTGATAGCAAATTAGTACAGCTAATGCAAATTCTAAAAAAAAATATAAACAATCCTAAGCTCTGGACGGGGTTTAACCCTTAAAACCCTATCCTGGCTGTGCACCTGTTCAGAATTCAGTATTTATGAAAGAGACTCATCGTAATACTAAACACATCAAAAGCCAGTTTAAATCACTTTCTATTTAAGTTTGCAAATTTTTCTCTTCCGGAGGAAAAGAGAAATACGTTGCGTCCATGTAAATGATTGGGGAATTACACCTGACAGGATTTAGAGAGCACCAAATTTGAATCTGCAACACTGGATAATGTGCAAATATTGCCACCTCGGTGGTGCAGTGGGCAGAAGCGCTGGCTTCTGACTATTCGTCCGAGATGTGTCAGAGTTCGAATCCTGGTGAGGCAGGGAAGTTGTGTTTATCTTATGGCACTGTTTCTCTCCCTCTTCCCTGAAACCAATGGCCCTAAATTAGGGACGGACGACTGCTTATAGCCTATCGAAGAAGGAAGAAAAAATGCTTGTGGATTTCTAGAACTCAAAAATAGATTTACCGAACGCAGGAACTGTCCGAAAGAAAAGTTATTGAAAAACAACAATGTGATCCCAGAGCGATTTTAAATGACTTGAACTACAGTAGTAGTTCTTGACTCTTATATTTTCACCTACCGACTATAACAGCGTAGCTGAACCAAAGCAGGACATATCGAGTAGAAAAAGAAACTATATCTTCACTGTAACCCAAAAATGATTATCTTTGATTTAGGAGTGTTCCAGTTCTTAACATTTGTGTCTGTACCTAGCAACAACTGTCAGGAAACGATTCCATCTATTTTCATTTAAATAAATGCCATTTTTATTAATATTATAATATAATAATTGTATCAAATTTACCTTGAAAATGTCGAAAGGCGAAAAGCTGGACTGCCGTGTGTGCTAAATGCCGGCCAAAGGAATATAGAGTATGCTCTCTTTTGTAGAATAACGGAGTAGGATATTTTCGATAAAAATGAAGAACGGTTAAGGTTGTGGTCGATAATTCGGCCATTGCCAATGATACCCAACAGACGTATTTCGAAAACGCAATGCATGACGAACTTTCCGAGATGTTTTAACCGTTCAAGAGTGAATTGTTTGAATTTGATTTAAACGATTGTGATAGCTGTGTTGTTGAAGGTGATTTTTGATGTAGTACGGGTGATTGAAGGCAAAAAACTTTGTACGACTTTAATACAACTGGACAAAAAAATATCGGAGTAAACATGTTGAGTGAATACGTTTGTTGTAGGACAGTTAAAGGTCACGTGGTGTGTGAGAGCTGCGAAATCTCTGGAACTACGGTGATACTATTACCATATAGATTAACTACTTGCGCGAACTTTTATTACTTTTTCACTAAACCCTTATGACAGCTTCAGTTTGCCTTGGCTTACTTGTACTGAAAAGAAATCAGCCTAAAGTCAGCTGTAATACTTCTTGTTGCATTGCATTAAAAGGTTCTGAAGTGTGTGAGAGCAAATGTTAGAACGATACTCCAAGCTTTGAGAATTTATTCATATTATCAGACGTTTCTCGTAGGCAAACTGTGGCCTACATTGAAAGATAATTTTTACCCTTTTCTCTCTCTCTTTTTGCTTTGTTTTGAAGCAAGCATTTCGGACATCTATGATGGCCCAGCGGTCAAAGACGGCGGCTGCTGACAATTTGCCAAGCCGGGCGCAAACTCAAGTCCCGAATAAGTAAGTTACGAATGGCTTTGGGTCTCTTGCTTCTTTGGAACCAATGGTAACAAACAACAGACAGGCGACCCCTAATAGCGTAATATGGCCACGAGAATCACCAGTCCCGCTCCCCAGAAAAAGAAAAGGGCTTCTCAGTAGAAACAATGTAGCTATGAAGTGGCCAGTCGGAAGAATTGTTTGTTTAAAGGGTTACGATTGAAAGAGCAAACTACTAATTTCTTCAGTCCCTTACAAAAGCAAACTTGGTTTTGTAAGCAATAGATTTCGAAATGTTATTCATCTATGATCACAATTGACGTCAGAATTTAAGGAAGAAGCACTATTATAGCACATGATATTATTATAGCCGATGATAATTAGGATTATGTCAACAACTCGAGTAATAAGATGTTTCAATATTCCAATCAGTAGCAACACTTTAAATAAAGGAAGGCGAAATGGTCACAATATGCGAAGGGAATAGGGTACGGCTATAGAACTGATACCTGAGTTGCATTCTCATTAATAGAAAAATAATTATAACATGCATGCTGAATAATACGTGAACTACGACCAGATAGAGGCTAATAACAATAAGTGTGATCGAAATCATATGACTGAAGTTTGCGATGCCAGATTTTATCAAAAGTAAAACTTTAATACGATCTTAATTGAACCAACACCATGACTTTTTTTTTTTTTTTCTGTCGTATGATTTGTACGTGACTAAAACTGTGAAATCAACTTCGAGGGACATTAAATATATTTATAGGTTTTTTCAATTTATACCAACTTTTCAACGCACTGAAGAAAAAAATAAACTATTACTATGGCCGACTAAGTTTGTTCGATCGTTCTGGTTCTCTTATTCCTTAGAGACAGTAACCTTCGATTTCGTATATGAGACTCGCACTAGCATGTAGTATATCATAAATACCCCCAAACTTAAAAAAAAACCGGGCAAAAAGCCTCTGTGCGATTGTTACACAGTAGGACAGAATCACAAATTCGCCAGGAGTATGCAATCAAATGCTGCTTTGTTGCTAAAGAAAGTTACTTTAAAATATTAATGTAATTACAAAGAATTTTTCGGGATGCCTGGAAGGTTTTTCTCCAAAAATTATAAGATGCTACAAAACTATCGCTGTGTTTTTGGTCAATCGTTGGGTTATGCATGCAGGCCGATCGCTTTGCAGGACACATACGTCGTCAAAAGTTTGGATTTAGATAGGAGATTCAAATTCAACATCGTATTTACACATTTCGAATTTCAAGGCATTTTCCTTCTTTGCCCACTTAGCCAAATTTTCTTTCGTTAAAATTATTTTAAGCATTCGATTCAGACCTGAAAGCATCTGGTCAACTTTATTAAACTGTGTTTTTCAAATTATAAGTTTTATATTTTACTTTTTTTTTTCTCCTTTCCCTTTCTCTTTCTTTTTTTTTTTTTTTTTTTTTTTTTTACGAAAGAAAAGCAATTTCTCCTTTGAATCTGTTAACACTCACATGTGATGACTTTCGTCTACTATTGTCATTCACATAAAACGATTTAGAACATATTAATTAGAAAAACTTACTTTAATTATTGGTGTCAAAGGCGTTCTCTCTTTCATATATATATATTTTTGCAACTTTCGTTTTAAATTCTAAAGTTTTTCTTATGTTTTCGGCTTTGCTCTTTAGTATATATATAAAATCTGTTCTTTTCATGAAAAAAAAAATGCCATTATTTTCACAAAAATCAGTTCAGTACGTGAAATAGTACTAACGTCCTTGCTCCTGAAAACGCATTGTGTTACACACGTCATACTTAAAAGAAAAGAAAATAATATGGGCTGCTTTCTGTACATATTTATAACTCTCTTCGAAGTACATTTTAAGTAAGTTAATAGTTGCAAACATGAGACAAAAAGCGGGAACAGAATTCATAAGAATTTCTTGGAAGATGTTGGTAAGTGCTTATAGATGACTTTCTTATACATTTACATCAATTATAAGGCAAGTATTTTATTCTAGATATGCAAATTAGAAAAAAATCAGGTGAATAAATAAATTATTAAATGAACAAAAATAAGAGAATGGATATCTTCACAAAAATATATCATATCGATTATGATATTTCTTCAGCAAAATTTATTCATCCGGGAGCACGGTAAAATTTAGTACCATTCTGAAAAGCATTAGATGCAGCAAATGGATAAAATTGAATGTTTTAATTCTTTAAATAACAGTTTGATGTATATAAATAGCAAAGCAACGCTGATACCAAATGAGCGTATTGTGAATTCACTGTCCCTTTGGTATTTATTCTCACTCTTAGCCAGCAGCTTGCAAATGAATAATGTCGCAGAGGATTTTAGGAAGGAAATATGATCTTAAGCTACTCTTAGAAGTACGATGTTAGGAGTTATTAGCTAGGGTGACCGATAGCAAGGACATATGAAAGTGGTTTAGAGAAAGATAAGAAGAGATTATCTTATTTGTAATTGGGGATCCAGAACTCGGAACCGCTATTAACATGCTCTTCGAGGCGAGGAGGATATTTAGTGGTTAGACAGGCGACTCCCAGCACTATGGTTGGGAGGTTGGCTGCTCTAACCACAGGGACCACCCATGTCTACTTCGGGACTCAAACCCGGGCCCAAGTCAAGCGATTAGTCACGAGCCCGAGCATCTGAACACTCGCAGCGTCGGTGGCCGAAGTTCTTTACACAGATACTAGACATTTCGCATTGAAACTTTGATCGATATACATGTATATCGATCATTATATTCTATAAAGAAGATACCTAAGCAAAAAAAAGAGTAGGGGGTTTTAGACTCAAGTTTTCTTTCAAAAATCTGTTCGTTATAAATTAACATTTCCTTTTTTAATTGCAATGTAAAATTTGTTTTTCAGGTTTAAATTCTCTCTCAAACGAACTTGGAATTTCGTTATAGCTGAAAATCATTTCTATTTATTATGTCACTCTCACAGCTTGAGTTCTCTTTAATCTTCTTCTCTCTGTTTAATAGTAACAGATGAAGAGCATGGGTCGGGCCATGAAGGTTAATGGATGCAAGCGAAATTGTTAACTAGTGCTAGGTCATGCTACTCTACGGAGGACATGACTTATATATATATTTTTTAAACTATTTTAGGTGGGAATGTTACTTGCATCTATGGCCTTGCAGAAACCCATTTCCAACTAGGTCTTTGTGGAAGTGAGAAAATGCAGAGTTTTTGCTGGTCCTTGATAAAGCCAAGGCTCAGTATTCTCGAAACCTTCTACATTCAGTTGTTTTATTTTATTTTTTTTTCTCCTTTTACTCACACAGGTAGATACATAACCTTTTCTATGTTGTACTAGGTGTGAGTCAAAATTATATATGTATTTTTTTGCTTAGGTATCTTCTTTATAGAATGTGAATTCTGAATTTTCAAAACTGCTGCGTTGCGCGTTTTGATTTTCAGGTTATTTTGCACCCTTCGTTTTAAATTCTAAAATGTTTTCCTTAGTCTTCAGTTTTGCTCTTAAGTATATATATATATATATATATTCTAAAATTTTTTCCTTAGTCTTCAGTTTTGCTCTTAAGTCGATCATTATATCGATATACATGCGTGCAGCTGCAAGTTTTGCACATACATTTGAAGTGAAAAAGCCCAAGCAACGTGTTTAGGCGGCAATCAAAAATGAGGGGAAGCTAGTAATACATTGTAAAAGTACCTGTCAAGAAACATTCTTACCCGGTTTATGACGCTCGTTATTGAAGAGTTTGACGTATATCGAAACATTAATTCCTGTAAGAAACACATTTAACTTACAGAACCGGTTCCCGCGCATAAATGAGTTTTTATTTCCAATAGATTTAAACGCAGCGACAAAAATGAGAAGGATTGCTTATAAATTATTCGCTCTATCTGTATGTAACAAAATAATGCTTTTTCGAGTATTCGGAATATTTTGTTGCGGTGAAACAATTAAAAATATGTTTTCCAAATTTATCAAACGTTTCTTCAACAAAATATATTTCATACTTCACTGTAGAAAAAGGATGAGATTAGGAAAGAGATATCGTAATGCAGATAACAAGCCTTTAAGAAGAGGAACAGTAATAAAGTTGAATAGCAGTTGTAGACATGTCGATCTCTGCAGTGTTTTTATGATGTCCTTAGAACGGTAAAATGCAATTCGGGTAAATCTACGTGCGTGCGATACTATGCAATACTATGGTAAATCTGCATATGTGCGACTATTGGTATTAGCCACTTCAACTCTTTTGAAGCTTTTGATTTTGTGTGAATTCAAAAGGCTGTTATTTAAGAACATGTGGGGATACAGGCAGTTTGAAAGATTAGTTTTCATATTGCAAGACTCGGTTGTTATTTAAGAACATGTAAGAAACAGGCAGTTTGAAAGATTAGTTTACATGTTGCAAGACTTGGCTGTTATTTAGGAACATGTGGGAATACAGGCAGCTTAAAGGATTAGTTTCCATGTTACAAGACTTGGCTGTTATTTAAGAACATGCAAGAATACAGGAAGTTTAAAAGATTAGTTTGCATGTTGCAAGACTCGGCTGTTACTTAAGATCATATGGGAATACAGGCAGTTTAAAATATTAATTTGCATGTTGCAAGACTCGGCTGTTATTTAAGAACATGCAAGAATACAGGAAGTTTAAAAGATTAGTTTGAATGTTGCAAGACTCTGCGGTTATTTAAGAACATATGGTAATACAGGCAGTTTAAAATATTAATTTGCATGTTGCAAGACTCGGCTGTTATTTAAGAACATGCAAGAATACAGGAAGTTTAAAAGATTAGTTTGCATGTTGCAAGACTCTGCTGTTATTTAAGAACATATGGGAATACAGGAAGTTTAAAATATTAATTTGCAGGCAGTTTAAAATATTAATTTGCATGCAAAACTCGGCTGTTATTTAAGATCATATGGGAATACAGGCAGTTTAAAATATTAATTTCCATGTTGCAAGACTCGGCTGTTATTTAAGAACATATGGGAATACAGGAAGTTTAAAATATTAATTTGCATGCTGCAAGACTCGGCTGTTATTTAAAATCATATGGGAATACAGGCAGTTTAAAATATTAATTTGCATGTTGCAAAACTCGGCTGTTATTTAAGAACATATGGGAATCATCATTCATCATCATCATTGTCAACCATTATCAATCCACTGCTGGACGAAGGTCTCCCCAAGTTTCCTCCACAACGGTCTGTCTTGTGCCAGTCTCCTCCATGTCACCCCTGCATACTTTCGAATTTCATCCACCCATCTCCTATGTGGTCTTCTTCTGGGTCTTTTCCTGTCCCTTGGAATCCAATCTAAAATTTCGGCTGTCCATCGATGATCTGTCCTTCTGGCAGTATGTCCAGCCCATTGCCATTTCAGGGATTTAACTTTGATCATGATGTCTTCCACTCTTGTCATTTTTCGGATCCACGAGTTCCTCTTCTTATCTCTCCTGGTTACACCAAGCATGCACCTCTCCATGCTTCTTTGAGTTGTCTGCAGCCTTTGTATGTCTCTTTTAGTTAAGGTCCACGTCTCTGCACCATACGTAAGCACTGGAAGGATGCATTGATCAAACACTTTTCTTTTAAGACATAATGGCATATTGCTCTTGAAAATTATGCTGTTTCTTCCAAAAGCTCTCCAGGCAAGTTTTGTACGCCGATTAATTTCTTCATCAATGTGACCCTCACTTGATATCTGCTGTCCAAGATAAACGTACGTGTCTGTTATCTCCAGCTTTTCTCCATCAATCGATAAATCTTCATTTCTTGTAAAAGCATTGAACATCACTTTTGTCTTCTGAAAGTTCATTTTTAATCCCACTTCTTTACTCTTGTCAGCAAGTTCCTGGATCATACTCTGCAGCTCTGATGAGGTAGTTGCAAAAATGACTACGTCATCAGCAAAACGAAGGTGGGTTAGATAATCTCCATTAATCTTTATCCCCTTGTTTTCCCAGCTCAGCGACTGAAAAACACCCTCCAATGTGGCATTAAAGAGCTTCGGAGATATGGTGTCACCTTGTCTCACTCCCTTTCCAATTTTTACGTGTGTTGTATTTTCAAACAGCCTAATCTTTGCACTTGCATTTTCATAGATGTTATTAATAATATTAATGTATGCATCTTCAATACCGCAGGTTTTCAGAGCCATTGTAACTGCTGATGGTTTCACCGAATCAAAGGCTTTTTCATAATCGATAAAAGCCATGCACAATGGAAGTTCATATTCCCTCGCTCTTTCAATTAGTTCTCTCAGCACGTGGATATGATCTATTGTGCTGTAGCCACTCCTGAATCCAGCTTGTTCTCTCGGTTGAGCCATGTCCAGTGCTACCTTCAAGCGGTGTGAAAGAACTTTAGTGAAGATTTTATAAACTACTGATAGGAGGCTGATAGGTCTGTAGTTTCCGAGATCCTCAATGTCACCTTTCTTATGTAGCAGGATCATTGTAGCGGTGTTCCAATCCTCAGGAATCTTTCCTTCATTAAGGCATCGAGGAATACAGGCAGTTTAAAATATTAATTTGCATGTTGCAAGACTCGGCTGTTATTTAAGAACATATGGGAATACAGGAAGTTTAAAATATTAAATTGCATGTTGCAAGACTCGGCTGTTATTTAAGATCATATGGGAATACAGGCAGTTTAAAATATTAATTTGCATGTTACAAGACTCGGCTGTTATTTAAGAACATGCAAGAATACAGGAAGTTTAAAAGATTAGTTTGCATGTTGCAAGACTCTGCTGTTATTTAAGAACATATGGGAATACAGGCAGTTTAAAATATTAATTTGCATGTTGCAAGACTCGGCTGTTATTTAAGAACATATGGGAATACAGGCAGTTTAAAATATTAATTTGCATGTTACAAGACTCGGCTGTTATTTAAGAACATATGGGAATACAGGCAGTTTAAAATATTAATTTGCATGTTACAAGACTCGGCTGTTATTTAAGATCATATGGGAATACAGGCAGTTTAAAATATTAATTTGCATGTTGCAAGACTCAGCTGTTATTTAAGAACATATGGGATGCAGGCAGTTTAAAATAATAATTTGCATGTTGCAAGACTCGGCTGCTATTTAAGAACATGTGGAAATTTAAAACATTAATTTGCAGGTTAAAACAGCTTAAATTGCAGATTAACAGGCAACTTAAAACATAAATTTGCATGTTGCAAAACTCGGCTGTTATTTAAGAACAGGTGGGAACGGAGTTAGTTTAAAAGAGCAGTTTGCATGCTGCAAGATTCGTTTACGGTTCATACTGTGTAAAGCGTTTTGCGCCCTCCCCTTTACGTTATTTGCATGTGTGCATTTTTCACCCGTATTTGTTAGCGATTTAAAGTTGAACTTGGAGTTCTGAGGACTCATATTAGAGATAATTTTGTACCAGGCCCTTCTTTCATTTGGGAATACTGCACATGCCTGTGCATACATTTATTCAAACCATTGCCTTCCTTCAAGTGAGGCATTCCACAAGTGTCTGTTGCGCTTGAAAATTTCTTTCTGATTACTTTTTATAAATACCCATTATATATGCAGTAATATTTATTAAAAGCTTAAACATATAAGCAGAACCGAAACAACAGTACTAGATCCGAAACAACAGTACTAGATACTGGTACTGACGCACTAGAATAGAGTGCACTGTTGATAATCTAATTTGGAAATTAACTTGACTATTTCTTCGATCCTTAAAATTTCACATTTTAAATATCATCGATAATTTTAAATCCACTGCTAGATGAAGGCCTGCCCTAGTCTCTTTAACAACTTCTGTCTTGAACAATTCTAGATCATGTTTGTTTTATATCTTGAATTTTTTTTTTATCTTGGCCATGTAACTACGGCATACTTTCGAATGTCATCCAACCATCTCTCACGTCGTCGTCTTCTGTCCATTGATCTCAAGTTTAGGATTTCAGTTGTCCAACAATAGTTAATTCTTCTAGCAATATATCCAGCCCATTGCCACTTGAGGGTCTTCACTTTGATCATAATGTCATCCACTCATGTCATTTCTCTGTTCCACGAGTTCCTCCCCCCATCTTTCTGAGTTATACCAAACATGCATCTCCTGATGCTTCTTTGAATTGTTCGCAGCCGCTATCTTTTCTGTTACGGCCCATGCATTGATGAAACACTTTTGTTTTAAGACATAATGGTAAATTGCTTTTAATGATCGTATGGTTCTTCCAAATGTACTCTAGCCAAGTTTTACACGTCAATTATTTTTTTCTTTGGTAAGGCCCTCACTTTTTATGTGTTGCCGAAGGTATATGTTTGTGTTCATCAGTTCTAAATTTGCCCCATCAGCTTTTTGATCTTCAGCTCTTGTAAAAACATTGTACGTCAGTTTTTGTTTCTGGAAGCTTACCTCTAATCCCACTTCTTTACTCTTATAAATATATACGAACTCTCAATATCATCATCATCATCATTGTCAACCATTATCAATCCACTGCTCGATATAAAGGTGGATAAGTTTCTGTGATTTACTCGATGACCTCTCAGGGCGGCCAAATTTCATGGGAAACCTTCCCCTCATGTGAGTAATCTCTTAGCTCGAGTGCACACAGGAGAGTACCGGATAGGGAAGCGACTAGAGCGATCGTTCCCCACCTCCTTAAAAACCGACTTTTCCTTTTAAAATGGCCAATATCGTAAATAGTTTATGTATTTATTTTTGCAAAATTATAGCAACAAGTGCACAGATTTTCGTAAAGGTTTTTATAAAGATTAAAATTTGCTGTGAATTTGGAGATTAGATGTTCTGTCCTAGCTTCCGGGAGACAGAGAAAGGGAGGCAAAAAGCGAGAAAGAGAGAGAGAGACAGACAGACAGATAGACAGACAGATAGACAGACAGACAGATAGATATAGAGTTGTTTTATAAAAAAAGATAAATATATAGATAGAGGCAAAGAGAAAGAAAGAGAGTCACAGAGAGAGGCGAGACAGGGAGAGACAGAGAGAGGCGAAAGAGAGAGACAGACAGACAGATATATAGATACAGATATAGAGATATATAGAGAGGCAGATTAGAGAAAGACAGAGAGAGAGAGAGAGAGACAGACAGACAGACAGACAGAGAGAGAGTGAGAGAAAAATAACCAGAATTTCAGGAACACAGGAAGTTGAGAGCGAAAGGGGAAAGAGATTTTGACTGATCACGAAAAGCAGTGAGTGTGCTACGTTTGATGCAATATTTTCACAAGCTTACTATAGAAAATCGCCAGTAAGAACTAATAGCGCAGGAATGACTTAATGAAATGAAATAAATGGAAGTTCCTTTCAAAAGAAGCGGAAATTATGCATTGAGAAAGGATGAACGAATATTTTAAAGAGGAATTATGCGACGTATTACTTAGGAATAATTCCATGACTCAAGCTTGAAAATTTTCTGCTAAATTAAAACACAGAAAGGCTCAAATTTATTTTGGGAGATTTTATCCAGACTTGATATTTAAAAAGCACGTAACTCTTTTCCTTGCAAAGCAGGCAATTGAACGCCAAGAAAATAGTGCTGATTTTCAGTTTTTCCCATTTTATGTTTTCATAATTTAGCAATTTTTTTTTTCCATGGAAAAAGTTCAAAAGCTGTGCTATGCCAGGAAGGGGCAGCCGTACCAGTTTGTTTGCGACTGTTCCACAGGGTCTCTCTATCAATCTTTTTCTTAGACCAGAGCACCCCGTCCCGCTTCCAAGCAACGCTTCTGTATCTGCCTCTGCACAGGAGTGGGAAGTGTGTGAGACTCATGTCAGTCTGTGTGTAGCTAAGGAGCAAATGGAGTTTTTAACTCCTTTTAGCTGTAGCTTTAAATGAATTTCATCCACCCATCGTTAGATAACTAATTGGCTAATATTCTTGAATAGCTGTGTTGTACATACATTACAGTAAATAAACAATTAACCAAACGCCCAGGTAGAAGAAAGAATCAGCCAGTCACATTACTCTACCACTTTATTCGGTAACCAGTTGCAATTCAAGACATCAAGATAATCCCTTGCCAGAATATCAACTCCCTGGCATAAAAAAAATCCAGGTAACAATCTCAATGCAATAAAATTCGTACGTCGAAAAGAAAACAACAACAAAAAACATCAAAGCTATAGCTCTTACCTCTGTTAACTCTATCAACTCTCTGCTCTACCATCTCATCAACTCTTCCCTCTGTAAATATTCAATGCAATCATTTCATGTAGTTCTGACTGACTGCTAGCATTGCCAAACTGTAAAAGCTATTCACGGAAGTAATGAGCCCTTCAGCGATAAAACGTTTAACCAAAAAATAACAAAATTGACGTAAGAAAATAGAATCTCCAAAGAAGGTTATTTAAAAGTATATACGTCACATCCTCTTCATTCTAATTTCTTTATAACCAAAACATCTGACAAATTTTGAGCTGACAGTGAGCATTAAATCTTCAGCATTTTGTAGATAAGCTGATTTTCTTCTGGTAGAAAAGAAATGGAAAGGAAGGAAACTGTTTGAAAAGTGGAAGAAAGTCGAGCTTACTACGAAACAAAAAACTTCAACTGAAAAATTTGAAAAGAAAACATGAAACTGCTCTTGTAGAGGGGAAAAAAAGGAGGGACAGAACTGATTACTGTATACCGTTTGCCTCAGCCTTAGTCGAAGGTAAAACCAATAGCACTGGTTGGCTCATGGACGAAAGTTCTTCTAAATGAAGATGGCTTTTAGAGTTCTAACGAAGAAAAAGCCAGCGAAATGTCTGACATAATGGATTTAATGAGGAATTTAAAAATGTTTGAAAACGTTGACCAGGAAAATCTTAATAAGGGGTTTCAAAGTGATTCACGTGAACCCAGAGTACAATAATATATGATAAAGATGTTTCTCACTGCTGCTAATCAACCAGGATAAGAAGATAGTGAAAATAATAATAATAATTATAAAGACTCATCAATCACAGCACAGCCTTGTGATTACTCTTGGTTGGAATATATAAGCGAATGGAACTTTGAAGATAAGGAGGTCATAGCTACGAAGTAAATTCAGGGTGACATTAGAAAATGTCTCAAGGATTCTCGAAAACAAGAAAAGTAAATACAGATTATCTGATTAAATAAAAAAATATTTGTTGTTAGTCTTTGTGAAACACAGTAAAGTAAAAATTTCGGATTATCGGTGGTTTTCAATTATTCGTACATCGCCGATTTTCCATTATCCCGGTAAATCGGCAGCACATTGTATTATTAACATCTTGCCATAATGGTATTCAAATATGACCACAGTCTATATCTCTCGAATACTGATGAGTTCATTACACTAAGTATGTATAATGCCTTTGGATATCTGTATTTGCTGTTCAGTTTTGAAGCTGCCGAACTATGCCGATTGTTTCTTTCATGTGCCGCAGAATCCTTTTTGGCACATGTTTTTCATACACACCATTGCTAAAAACAATGACATGCTTTGGCTGTCTGTTAATATGATATCTCAGCCTATAGAAGTCGTATTCAAAATACTCGGCGTATTATAGAGGAAAACATGCCCAATATTTTGCTAGTTCGCTTTGGATTTGATTATAAAATAAAATGGAATTTCAAATGTGTAGAATCCTTTTCCTCGGCGGATGGAAAATTTTTTTTCAATATAAAATCAACTAATAATGAAAAATGTAAACGATGAATTATCAAAAAGTATAGTTATCCGGGCAATGTTTTATTTGCTACTCTTAAATTTACGTTCAGATTTGTCGAAATTTAAGAAAGTAACGTTCAATACGAAGAAAACGTATAAAGTTCCTTACCCTTGTAATTCAGTGAATGCCATTTAGATGTCTTTAAAGCCCTTCTGCTTCATAATACTATAAATATAAAGTACTAATTCAGATATTTTTGAAGTTCTTTGCTATTGTAATTCGATGAATAGTTTAATAAAGTTTTTTTCCATTTTTATTCGATGAATATCGTATCCTAATTCAGATGTCTTGAAAGTTCTTCACTCTCGTCATTCGATTAATGTCATATCGTAATTCAGATGTTATTAGTGCTTCTTACGTAATTCGATGAGTATCATGTTCTAAACTTGGATGCTTTAGAATTTTTTTCAAGTCTAATTTGTCTTCGATGAAATTTTCTCCTGGAAACTTAATCAGAAGCTGCTGGTCATTGAGTTCTTTTCCCCGATAATATAACAAATGAGTTTTGTGCATCAGTTTTCTTCAATGCAATGCGGTTTTTTTGTTGTTGAGCGAGAAAGGAATGAAAGGGAAATGGAAAAACTGAGGTGAAAAAATGTAGATAAAGAATAGTCACGAATTATTTCATTGTTCTTAACGGAAAACATAAAACCTGCGAGACATCTGTTGATACTTCTTTCGTTTCTAATTATTTTCAAAAATATAATTTTACGTATATGCAGTATTTATTTTACTGTTCTTCGCAATAGGAGAATCACCTTCACTTTGAAGTCAGTTCTGATTCATTGCACGTAATTATTTTAAATTATCATCACTGATTCAAATTTCAACTGATAAATCAAGAATTTTGAAACAGCGGTAACGTAATATGCATGTAAAAAACTGTATTTTCCAATAGGAAGTATTGATTACACAAGTTCAATTGCATGTAATTATTGATATGATGAAATATTTCTTCTTTATGGAGAACATCCGAAGAGCAGTTCTGAGAAAATTTCAAAATGGCAAAACTCGTCAGGGCATCTGGAAACCGTTACGAAATTACTATGGCTGTCACTTTTTCGATAACTTTGGCATACATTTGTTTTTAAAGGATCTTGAATGTTCTGCGTCCCCTAATAAAAAAGGCAGTCGTCTTTCAAACATGTCATGCAACTTGAAATATATTATGATCTTAGTTTTTAGTGAAATCTTTGCTTTACATTTAAAATACGGCCGCGAATAAAGAAAAGAAAAACTACTGCTATTACTCATAAGTCTATCAGGAAGAACAAAATATCTGTGCTACGTAAGTTGAGGCAATTCTCAGTATAAGCAGACAACAAATACGACAATGTACTAAACAGATGTTTTCCGATGATCTTTCCACGTCTGCTCCCTTTTCCTCGCCCCGCCTTCCTCCCCCCTCTCCGTCTGGTGATCGAGGGCACGAGGTTCCCTCTCTTTTTTCTCGTTAAGGGGAGGGGGCGGACTAGGTTTACCCTGGCACCTGGCTTTTCAGCTAATCCTCTTGTCGAGCCTGTGGGAATCTATTTGTTGCAAAGCAACTATTATTATCTGTTGCTTTACCTTATTAGATTCGCAGAATGCCAAGGAATTCAGTTTGGTCATTATACTGCGTGAACTGGAAAAAAAAAATAAATGATATATTAATAAGAAATATTTTGTTGAGACAAAGACAAAACTGTAAATTATTGCAGTAATGAGGGTGAAAAAAAAAATAATATCAGTAACTGAAGTAAATATGACTAATAAACCTACAAATAGCTCTATGATAGGGCTGCAAACATTTTATATTAAATTTTATGCAAGAAGTGTATCATCACGCGTAAAAATTCGCAGGAGATAAGTTTTAAAAAACTTATCTATGAGGGTTGAATATGAAATAGTGACAACATACCTGTATATCCTAAAATATTTATTCATAGAGGAAAATAAGTTTACATCCCTTCAATATAATCTCCTCCTATATTGATAACCTTCTGCCACACACCTGGAAGGCAGGCGCTAAGCCGTTTTTGTTGATACCAACACACGAGAGCGCCATCTGTCTGAATATTTTCGCTCTTGTGTGAAAACGCTTTTCTCTGTGTTTCTTTCAATTTTTTGTGAAAAAATCAAAAGTCACATGGGCTCGTATCGGGGTAATAGGGGGGATGTTCAAGCAATTCCCACTGCCACCCTGCTAACAATTTCCTTACATGAGCAGCAGTGTGACATCGCGCATTGTCATCCAAGATAAGTGGTGCACATGTTCAGAAATTTGGTAGCAGAGCCGGGCAAGGATGATGTTCTAAAAAATGTTGGTAGTACTGAGCGTTAACAGTCTGGTGCTGCGGGACTGCACGATGGAGTATCATACCCTGGACGTTATATTCCACTATCAGCATCACGTGGAGATTCCCGGGTTTGTGGCGAACCTTTTTGGCCAGGGAGACGATGGATGCCGCCATTTATTGGACTGTCCTTTCAGTTCTGGTTCATACGACCTCGGTCATGTTTCATCCAGAGCGATGATCCTCTCCAGGAACGCGCCATCTTCTCTGGTGCAACTTTCCAAATGCTCACTTTTAAAGGCGTCGCGGTGCCATTTTTGAACTTCCGTAAGATGATGAAGCACTCATCGGACTGGAATTTTGCGGCAACTAAGCAAATCCTTCAACATATGCAAATATTTTGTGGCATATTCCTACCTCTGTGGCTAACTATTTTGCTGTCCATCGTCGATCTACCGCCATCACGTGATGGTCTTGGATGCTAGTCAACCAGAACGTGCCACATCCTCTACTCTATCGCGACCTCGGCGGAATGCTGTCACCCATTGAGCCACCGTTTGATATGGTAATGCTTGGTTATCACATGCTTCCCGAAAACCTTGATAACATTCCGTATCGTTCCTTCCACGCGCCACCTCGATTTTGATGAACCACGTTGTTCTGACTTGGAAAATTCTCTTTATGGCAATCCTGTTTGACAACGATACTTTAACGTTGCGTATTCTCTATGCTTCATTGAATTGCCTGCAACCTTTGTACGTCTTTTTTAGTTAAAGTTCGTGTCTCTGTTCAGTGCGTAAGAACTGGGAGGACAAACAGATGAGCCATTGCATTATGACCACCTAGCTAATAAGCTGTAGGACCCCCTTTAGCCCGCAAAACAGCGGTCACCCGGCGAGGCATCCATTCGATTTGATGGCGATAGGCATCCTGTAGTATCTGGTACCATTATCTCAACAGCAGGTCCTCCAGTTCCCGTACATTTCGGGATGGTGGTGATTTAGCGCGAACCCGCTTTTTCAAGTTGAACCACAAATGTTCAGTTGGGTTCATATCAGGTGAATTTGGAGGTCAGGGCATTAACAGAAAGTCACCAGCATGTTCCCCGAACCACTTCCTGACGATTCTGGCAGTGTGGCATGGCGCATTATCCTATTGGTAATGGCCATCACCAGCAGGGAACACAGTTGCCATGAATGGGTAAATTTGGTCCGCAATCGATGTTCAGATACCCGACAGCTGTCATGGATTGTGTTATTGGCATAATGGGGCCTAAAGTGCCCCAAGAAAATATCGCCCACAGCATAACACCGCCGCCGCCGCCGGCCTGTTTCCGCCCAACGGTTCACCCAGACGCCATAGCTTTCGTGGGTAATCGTCTTATCCGCGCTCAGCCGCCTACGTGATGTAGCAGGATTCCTGACTCGTCAGACCAGGTCACTTTCCTCCAATAATCCACGGTCCAATATCGATGATCTTAGGCCCATTTCATGCGTTGTTGGCGATGACGTGCAGGGAGCATGGGGACCTGGCTACGCGGGCCCATGCGCAGAAGGCTGCGGTGAACTGTGTGCTGTGACACATTTCCCTGATCACCACTGTTGTAGCTGCGGGTGATTTGTCGCACTGTGGCCCTGCGGTAGCCGTGAACAATGCGCGACAGTCTCCGCTCCTCTCTTCCCCTCTTGCGCCAGTGAGCTGCGGACGACATACGGGTGGACGACAATTCATCGTTTGGCCATCTGTGCTTGGCCGTCGTTTGGCTTTTGATGCGTACTCACTACAGCGGCACGTGAACAACTCGCAAGTCGCTCCGTTTCCAAGATTGTAGTTCCGAGGCGCCGAGCCACCACAATTTGTCCGTTACCAAATTCCGATAAATCGGCAGCTTTTCCCGTTCTGAGTCCGAACACTCTACTAACCGATAGCCGGTCTCGGATTGTATATGTAACACTCTGTGAACTTCGCCTGCGCCACCGTTCGGTCTCCAGGCGCGATCATTTCTCTGGGCTGGGGGTGGTCATAAGGTAATGCATCATCGGTGTATATTGCTCTTGAAAAATGTACTGTTTCTGCCAAAAGCTCTATAACCAAGTTTTATACGTCGATTAATTTTTTAATCAATGTGGCCCTTGCTTGATATCTGTTGCCCAAGGTTAATGTAGATATCGGTTAACTTCCATCAAAATGCTATACATGTACATATTGTTAAATCTCATAGAAGTTTAAAGGCTGTAGTAAAAGAGCGTCAGACATGAGACCAACATCTATTGTGCAGTGAAATCGTGCAAAAATGTCTTCTTATTTAAAAAGTTATACATGCTTATGGGGTAAAAAACTGCGAGAGGACACTTTTTGCGTTCATTAACAGACTTCGAGAGGAAACAGCCTCAAAATGGGTGGACGAGTTTCAGAAATTGGCGCAAAAATGGATGCAGTGATTCAAATGAAGATAAATTTTGGTCGGCTAGCTGTGCGAAATTAAGCAAATGAACCGGCCATACATTTATTTTGCCTACAGATCTTCATATGAACAAAAGGCATGAGTGTTCACACACTCCTTCAGTACATGAGTCTTTGACGCAGAAAAAAGTACTAAAGTACCTGTTCCGTCTGTGTTCCCAAAAACTTTTTGAAAGGCTGTCATTTTGAATGAGGTGAAGGGATTTAAAACAATGTCCCGAAAGGAGGACTTGGTTTTCAGCTGTGTGTCCAGGCATGAAAACGTCACTAGAGAATGTGTGTGCAAATAAGATCAGAAGACTCTGTATCCATAGCTCACGGCTTTATTAGCGATACGGGGCGAAAGAAAGAAAAAAACATGTCTAAGTATTCGCCTTTTACGTGTTTATGCTGTTCACATACATCGCAGTTAAGTTTTCTCAAAAAAGAAAATAGTGTATTAGTCAGTACGCCTGTAAGTTATTGATGAGTCAAAGACAAGGTCTACAACTAAGTGAGATGTGCAAGAACTGCAGATGGCTCAAAGAAGCATTGTTGAATAAATGCATGCTTCAGAAGCAGCCAGAAAGGAGGGAGAAATCACGATTCCCGCAGGAGGTAAGAGTTACAGCCATTATTGCCATCAATATACACTATCAAGTGACCGAGAATATTACTGGGAAACATAATAGTTTTGAAGTACAGAGATGCTTACGTGAACATAAAATCAACCACCTCAAAACTTCAAGTGTCAGATTGGCTGATTAAGCTGAAAAGGTAACTAGAGCAATGCTTAAAAAAACATTCAAAATGTTGCATACCTAACTGGGCATATGCAGCAAAAATTTACCTGCCCAAGTAGTAAAAGCAGATTTAGAAGAATTAGTCTTTTGATGTAAAAAATCAGACGCCTCATTTTTTTAGGTGAAAAAGTGCTAACACCTTTTTTAGCAACTCAGTACTTCCGTTGCCAACTGTAAATAATATTTGAAGCAAAACATAATATTGCCTCAATGTGTATACTTAGATAAGATAGTATAACCAACTATTCTAGTTATTCGAATTTATTGGAGTAAATAAAATCAAAGTTTCCAAGCTTTCACACATCAACCAGATGGCTTTTTCAAGGAAGGTCTACTTTCCTTGAAAAAGCCATCTGGTTGATGTGCGAAAGCTTGGAAACTTTGATTTGATCTACGCCAATAAATTCGGATAACTAGTATAGTTATACTATCTTATCTATAGTTGGTGTATAGTTCCTTGCGTTATTCTTAAGTGTATACTTAGATTACGAGACAGTTACACAAATGATGTACCGTGAATGCCACAGTGATACAAATTCCTTGGTTTGCAGCGAAATAAAAAATTACAGATGAAGGCAGTCTTTTTCATCATGGTAGCGAATTCAGCATTCCAATTTCTTTCTTTTCTTTTTTTTTTTCGAATCTAGTTGCCCGGCCAGTTCGTCTTTTAACCTGCTCAGACCAATAATTAACATGTCTCGGGCATCTCGGATATGGTATTTTTCCATCGTCGGGAAAGCCGCCTCAGCACAGAGAATTGTAAGAAAAGCTTTAGGATTTCATCAAGCAGTGAACAGAGAACTTTTGATGATAATATTTGTTCCCAATCCGACTTTTTTTCGCTTTGTTTGGTGTTAACATGTATAGTTCGTTTTAACTTGTCGTTTAATTACCACATGTAAATTTTTAGCTTGACTCCTGCAAAACATACTGTGGAACTACACTTCTCTTGTCCGTCCTAAGCATACGTATTGTCCGAATAAGAGATCAAAACCTCTACTATAGATTAGAAATTAATTTTTTTTTTTAATTGTGAAAACTGGAAATTTTATTGTCAGTCGTCTTTCGAAAGGTGCGGCTTTCTGTCGCGTATTTGTCCAAGAAAACTTCAGCATCGGAATGTAGAATTTCTTATGCATTGTGCAAATTTTATTGCGTTGAACACATGGTTTCTTGCGGATGAACATTCAGCATGTTGCTGTGTGTTGTAATTCATTGTTTTCTTTTAAGCATCACTGTTCTGCATACCGACAGAGGCTTCTTTTGTCGTATGTGGAAGGTTATGAACGGGGTCAGCTGTGATGTGGGAACTGCGTTCCTAAACACGTAGGGATCCTGTTTAGCACACCGCCTTTGAGAGCAGGTCCTCGCATTTTTCGTTGAAACGATTTGAATGGTTTTGAAAGTAGGTGATTGGAGACATTCCATCTCGTCGCCCTTGGAGACCCTGCGAAGTTCGTTGATCTACGAGTACAATGACTCATTGCTGGAGTATTATAATGAGCGATGTGTTTTCTTTTACTCTTCTTCTTTTTTTCTACGTCTGTTTTACCTCCTTCTTTCTTTTATTTCCTTACTCTTTTTGCGGAGTAGCGTCGTCACTGGTGGTCGACAGAGACATGTTATCACTTAAATGACAAATTAATCTACTTGGGTAACTGCCATCTTGTTTTGTTCGGACGGAGTTTGTGGGCCATTTGAAGGAATTCATTTGCTTGCTTCCGAAGAACAGGAGAAGGAGGGGGTGGAACTGCGCTGCATTCCGGTTATCGCTCAAGTATTTAATTTTTTTTTTTTTTTTTTTTTGACTCTGAACAGAAACACGAGAAAAGGTCATAGGTTTCTTTTTCATTCAAGCGCGGGTGTTTGCCAGGCTGTCTCACGTGTTCAGGACATGCGCACTGTCTGAAAACAATGTAAACAGAGTGATTCTGTTAAAGTAAAATGAAATATTTTATAACCAACCTTCAGTCGACTTGGCCTCTTTCAAGGTATTCACTCTTATGCATATATGCAAACATTTTTATCATTCCTCGAATCATTGAATATAACCAGATCTTTCTTGGGTTCGTGATTTGACGACCACTAAGGGCTATAAGCAGTCGCCTGTCCCTAATTGAAAGCCACTTGTTCCAGGGAAGGGTCAGACAGCCAAACACACCACCCGTGCCTCATGCGAGGCTCAAACACCAGCTCATTTTGGACGAATGGTTAGAACTCAGCTACTCAAACCACTCGGCCATCGAGGAAGTGTAAGCAGCTTTCCAAATTCTTTTTCAGTGTATCGTGCTGAGTATATTCAACTGATGCGGATTGCTTCAAGAAGTCAAATCTTCCAGTGGGAGAGTACAGTGGATGCTTCGATATTGGAATGCTTTATTGCCAGATTTGCCATACTGAAGAAGGTGTTTGGTAAACAATGCGTAGCATAATTGTTATCGCAATCGCACTTTGGGATGCATCACGCACTGAATTTCGATAGATTTTGTGATTTGTGTATCACACTTTTGTGATGCGAGCTTTAGAGGTCCGCACAAGAAGTGAGTAAAAGAAATTTTATGTAATCCTTTCTTATGCAAACTTTTACCTAATCTTCAACATTGCCAGAATATTTCTAACTTGGTGAAAATCCTGCAAATACGTGGTGTCAGTAAATAAATAAATAAATACATCGCTCTTTCCACGTTCCAGAAACACATAGAAACACAGTTTTTCGGTTGCTATGTGTTTCTGGAACGTGGAAGGAGCGATGTATTTATTTATTTATTTCTGACTTGAGAGTCGAAAGTTAGAGCTTTTTCAGCAATGAAACACACAAAAACTGATATTAGAAGCAGAATGAATCTTAGATGATCTTCGGATTGTATTGAAAACTCCTTGGTTCAGAAACTGATTTCGGAAACGGATTGGATTCTGCGGCTTTGGGCGATGAACACTGTATTATCCCGAAGGGCTCCAAAAACTGATTTCAGGAACAGAAGGGATTCCTCAATTTTGGGCGATAATTTCTGGATTATCTTGGAAGGCCCTGAAAGCAAAAACGGGTTTCAGAAACAGAATGGACGACGATCTTTGAATTATGTCAAACTGTCCTGAACCCAAAGAAGTTTATTCAGAAACAGAATGGACCCTGCGGCTTTGAGCGATGATTTCTGGATTAAACGGAGGGCCTTGAACTCAAAAACTAATTTCAGAAGCAGGATGAACTCCGCAATTTCAGACAATGATCACTGGATTATCCCAATGCCCCCCCCCCCCCGCCCAACGGATTTCAGGAACAGAATGGACTCTGCAACTTTGGACGATGATCTCTGGATTATGTCAGAGGGCCCTGAACGCAAAAACAGTTTTCAGAAATAGAATCAATGATGATCTCTCGATTATGTAAGGGGGGGGGGGGGTGCCCTGAACCCAAAAACTTAATTAAGAAACAGAATGCACCCTGCGGCTTTGGGCGAGGTTGTCTGGATTTAAAAGAAGCTTAGTTCGTGTATGAGTCAATATAAACAACACTTGCCGTTTCTACACGATATGATAAAAGTCGATGATAGTGACATTAAAAACTTTAATTAAAAGGTTAAAAGTTAAAATACATAAGCACTTTCGGGTCTACTATAGACCTATCATCAGATGTGAATTAAACCGTACTCAGAGATTACATAGGGTTATATATCATGAATAATGCCAGATTACAACTTAAAATTTGAGAACCAAAGACATATAGTGACGTAGTCAATCACAAAACCTGTACACGAGAGTCAACGCCTTGTGGGAGGGGGTACAGTTTGTTCACAATAAGGGTCTTCCAAACCTCAGGAATGTAATTAGTACCCCCTCCCACAAGGCGTTGACTCTCGTGTACAGGTTTTGTGATTGCCTACGTCACTATATGTCTTTGGTTCTCAAATTTTAAGTAAAATTGTTAAGGGCAAATGTAGCCAATTAAAGTATTCAGAGTCCTGATGTATAAGCCATTAATGGGCTTGTAAGACAATATTGCTGTGGCTGTTATTCACTTAGTTACAAAATGAGTGCGAGGTAATAGAATTCCATTGCGAAGGAAGGAAAGATTCAATAACGGAAAGAATAACGTAATCCACATGAAGTTAATTAAGATCAAGTATAAATAATGGTTTCGATGCAGCAAGCGATGAAATGGAATATATGGAGAGGTGAAATTCGGTAATGTTTAGGGCATCATAATCAGTGAGGGCGAAAATATAAAACAGAGAAACTCCCTGATGGTTGGAATATAGTTGCAATCGCGGGACTGGGGGCTGTATATTAAGAAGACAGAATCAGTAAACAATTGGATATCATAACTTTCAAAAGGGTTGTTACGAAAGAGGCAGAGAGAAAGTCTGTAGAAGACTTGGTAATAGAATATCATAACGAACAACTGGTCACAAAGTTAAAAAAAGGAGAAAAAGTTCAAGAAAAGTTAGGATATAAACAAATAAATAGATAGATATAGATAAGCAGACAACGTTACCTTTCTTGTCGATGCACTCCGAAGATGACTCATCCCCGCTTTAAGTGATCCTTCCCAGTAATTCCTCCCGGAGTATCTGTTATACAACACCATGACACTTCCCGGTGGCGCAGTGGTATAAGCTCTGGCTTAATACCATTCATCTGAGATTGGTCCGATTCATGTCCCGGATGAGGCATGGGTGGTGTGTTTGTCTAACGGCACTGGCTCTCTCCTTTTCCTGGAATCAGTGATCCCAAATTAAGGACAAGCGACTGCTTACAGTCCATAAGGTTGTCATTAAACCCTAAAATTAAAAAGAAAAAAAAGTTTTAGGCAAAATTAAGTCAATTTATTTTCGACTGGAGTTTCGCTGAGCATGTAGACAAGCTTCATCAGTGCATATACTGCAGCTTGGTTCTGTTTGGCTTATGTATACAAACAAATTCTTGACGACATGGTGTACATACGTCTTAAACGTAAGCAGCTGAAACGAGACAATGAAATTATGTTGGGCCCAAATAGTATTTAACAATTTTTGTGCAAATGTTTATTTCGATATTTCCATTTTTTAGGAATAATTTACGATATAATTAAGTTCATATTTAAAGTAATCTGTGTGAGCTTCTTTTTACAATCCCCCCAACCTTCTTTTTTCTGTTACTAGTGCAACAACTGCTTTGGGAATTGTTATATGAAAAAAAAAAAGTATGCTTTCCCTGAAGTTTTATGAATCAATGACCGACTCAGAGCTACAAAAGACGTGCGGCTACCTGTCTAAACATGTGTGGGATGGCAAAAAGATGCTCAGAAGCTGAGACTCCTTTATTAATGATAGTGATGAGGTTTCTGTGTGCTTGGAGGGCAGTTAAAGATTAATAGTAAATACGCTTCATTGTGCTTCGTGTGCGGCTAAAGATTGCGTTTAGTGTATGGTAAAAGATAAATAGCAACTAGGTTTCATTGTGCTCCGTGCATAGTTAAAGACAAACAGCGACTACATTTCATTGTGTTTGATATGTGGTTAAGGATAAATAGTGACTAGGTTTCATTGTGCTTCATGTGTGGTTAAGCGTAAATAGTGACAACGTTTCAATGTGTACATTGGTGTTGTTTGAGGATAAATAGTGACAATGTTTTATAGTGGTTGGTGTGCGGTTGAAGATAAATAGTGACTAGATTAATAAAAAAATTAAAAAAAATTAAAAAGCTTCATAATGAATTGCGGCTTCTCAAATTGATGATTGTAGTGGAGGGGGACAATAACTAGTGCTATGACTTGTATATCTCGATGTAAATTGATTTTTCAATGGCATTATCTGTAGTGTTGTAATGTTTATTATCTTCTCACATATCATTACCTTTTTTTTTTTTTTTTTTTTTTTTATTTTGTTTCTATGAAACACTGATTTGTTTATAACTAAAACTACTGACCTCAGTGTAATACTAGCGTAGGGAGCATGGGATCCTGGCTGGCCTTTTCCCCCTGTTTCCTTGCTGTGCTTTGTTTCAATTGATATTTTTGTAACACTGGTTTTTAGCTCAGCAAAATAAACGAATTGAATCTCATTGTGGTTTGTGCATGGTTAAAGTTAAATAGGCCGTCCTGGTGGCGCAGTGGTCTAAGCGCTGGCTTCTGACTATTCGTCCGAGTTGGGTCCGGGTTCGAATCTCGAAGAGGCGTGGATGTTGTGTTTGTCTTACGGCAGTTAATCGCCCCCTTTCCTGGATCAAATGGCCCTAAATTAGGGACGGGCGACTGCTTATAGCCCGTCGAGTTGCTCACGGTGGTCGTTAAACACCCAATCAAAAAAAAAAAAAAAGATAAAAAGATAAATAGTGACTAGGTTTTTTATGCCTTGCTGCATGTAGTATAAATTTTACTTGAAGTTAAAATTTTATGCCAGCTATAGAAAATGTCAATTAGTTATCAATACGTACAGCTTTATAAAGTTTTTGGTTATTAAACTTCAACTGGACACTATCTATTTATTCCACATAACAAGCTAGATGGCCCGGGCTGAAGCTCCAAGGGATGGCAGTAGACTTGCTTGTAACGAAGGATCTGTGCTCCAGGACCAACGGCTTTTCATGGCTTCCCTATCTGGGAGAGTATTTGGCGGCAACGGAACCAAATCAGGGAATTCTCAGGCTCATGCTTGCGCGCTAACGACTAGGCCAATCAAAAGACCCCTATTTTTACTGTCATAAAATGTCTGAACTACAAAATTGAGTCTTACAAATCATGAACCCACTCAGTAGATTTAATATCAACGTTCGCTAGCTGCCTTTTCTACAAAAAAATCCGTTTAAGGAAAACGTCAATTAAAAGATATAAAGCCATGTTTAAAATCTAATGCATTGAAATTATCTCCATTAATGTATTGTGTGCACTGAAGGATTCATATATTAAATGTACTGCTCGAACAAAATTAAGTAAATTAAAAAATTTTATTTGCATATTACAAACCCAGGAATTCTTCCGGTACCAACAAAATCTATCAAAACTGCCTAAATTAAGACTTTTTTTTCATCCCTCAAACGTTACAAATATAAAAGATATCCAATATATTTAATAGTAATTTTCCGTGGGAGAAAGGTTTTTCTTTCAGTTTGTATCTCAGTTCTTCAACATCTGCAACACAGGAGTTCAGAACGAGACAGAATGGTCCGCGGTGATTTTGTACTGCGACAAACTGAAAATTCCTGTTTTGGCCGGGATTCGCCAATCCGCTGGATCCCACAGCAAAAGACCTTCCAGCTAGGCGAGCTCGGAGAATAGGGGGATGCAAACAGTTGGTTCCTGAGCTTCGAGGAGAGAAAGAGTTGCTCGTGAGTTTTAAGCTTTGAGGAGAAAAGGGAAAGATTCGAACAAAGGCCCAATAGCATGTGAGCAGTTCAGAAACCTGTGCATGACCTTTTGACTGAACTGCAAATTAACGTACCAAATGTGATCAACATGTTTAGTTTTACAGCATATAGTTTGATGTTTGAAAGACAGCTGTGTATAGTGACCGTTCCTGGCAAAAGCTGCGATCATTACAAGAAAGCTGTAAAGCAAAATATACAGATTAAGTTTGCCTTTAGTTAGCTTTTTATACAGATATCATGGGGACCGGAACAATGGGATGAATAATTTCCAGGTCCATATCAGCAAGATCTGATTTGTGAAGAATACTCCTGGTGGCTCTGAGAGAAATTTACATACCTGACACGAACAGTTTGTGTGACCCTCGAGAGTATAAACCACAAATAACTTTCTACTTAGATCAGGTACAAAGCTCCATTTGTTCGGTCTGTAATTGCGTACAGGATCGTGTACTCATCTCTTTTGCCTGAAGCACACTGGTCCGCTCCGCCAGCTAACGGGGCCTTGTTTATTCTTAATCACTTTGCCCTCGGCAATAGCCGATAATTTCATCCATTACCGGTCATCAGGATGCGCAATTCCGACATTATGTAGATACCAGAAATTCTGACATCTCGACAACTGACTGTCTAGAAATTAGCCTTCACGACAAAAATGAAGCCATGTATTTTAGTGTCGGAAACGTCAGCGAAACCTTATTCATTATTTAAATTAATTCGTCTTTGGCTTATTTGCTTTTTTCCCGATTATCCATCGAGCAGGTGCAGTGAAAACTAGACATCGCATTGTGTGACGTCGGATCATCGAATAACTGATTGAAATCGTGTATCTGATCAATACAACTGAATTGGAACGCGGTATTTTCCCAGTTACTGAATAATGTAGATCACAAGCTATTAATTCCATCATTCGTGGTACAGTTTGAAAGCGGAAACTCTTTCGATATACATGATACGGTAAAACAATTGTGACGTACTACAGAGGTGAAAACCTGTCAAGACGACAAAATATGCAGCGAGACATTCTGTCCGCGTAGCTCAGTTGTGAGAGCGACTTACTCCGGGTTCGATGCTCGTCTCGGACAAAACTTGTTTTTTCACATTGGCGCCCGATTGTGGAAAATGAATCCACTGGCCATTGATTGGGTTCTTCGGAAAATGTGTGATGTTTGTTCCACAAATTGTTTGGAATTAATGAAAAATTCCTACTTCGCTTCTAAGAAAAAAAAAATAATAATAATAAATAAGAGGGAGATGATGTGTGACGTACTACAGAGGTGAAAACATGTGTCAAGACGACACAGCTGTAGCGAGACATTGTGTCCCCGTGGCTCAGTTCGGAGAGCGACTTACTGCGGTGTGAGGGGACACAGGTTCGATTCCCTTCGCGGACAAATTTGTGATTTCACACACTTTATGCACCAAATTTTCCATGCAAAGTGCACTGGGAGATCAGTTAGTTAGTCGTGTACGACTTTCAGAGTGGTTCCGTCGTTTAAAAGATAGCATGAATACCTCTTAAGGATAACAAGCTGTTGTGGTACCCGTTAGGAAGTTTTAAGTTTCAAATACTCCAGAGCGAACTGCCAGAAGACAGACTAAATGCGAAGCATCTAAACAGGTTAAGGGTTCACGTCAGGTTATTTTGACTGACCATTTGGTAATGAAGTGTATTTCATCACTGATGACACAGCCCGAATTTGAGACACTATTGTTACAGTAATTTTTATAGAGATTCACGCTGTAGTGATTACCAGAAGCACCGAAGAATGAGTTGTTTCTTGTGACACTTATCAAGATAAGCTTTAGTTGCTTTCAAAGCTTACTGTTTGAAAGGATAAACCGTTTACTCTTGTATGTAAAATATCCTACTTTTCTGCGGATTCAATGTCGGCACATTTCGATCTGGTTTCGTACAAATGTACGAACTCTATACGGGGATCTCAAACCAGTTTCAGTTGTGAAAACACATATTTGTCCCCGCCGGCCATCGAACCCGTGCCCTCTCCGGAGTAAGTCACTCTCCCAACTGAACTACGCGGACAGAATATCTCGCTGCAGATTTGACGTCTTGACACATGTTTTCACCTCTGTACTACGTCACATCATCTCCCTCTTAATTTTTTTCTATTGCCTTTGAAGCGAAGTAGGAATTTTTTTTTCATTAATTCCAAACAATTTGTGGAACAAACATCACACATTCTTCGAAGAACCCAACGGCCAGTGGATCCATTTTCCACAATCGGGCGCCAATGTAAAAACACAAGTTTTGTCCGCGACGGACATCGAACCCGTATCCCATCACTCCGGAGTAAGTCGTTCTTCCAACTGAGCTACGCTGACAGAATTTCTCGCTGCAGATTTGTCGTCTTGAAACATGTTTTCACCTCTGTAGTACGTCACACAGCCAAAAGGAGTAAGATAAGTAGTAAAAGACATATATTACATATACTTGCTATTGAAATGCTGCACTTCTGAGGGAATCTGGGAAATCTGCATTATATCTAACATCAATTTGAACGATTTCATTTTGAATTTTCCTGAGTTTGAGAGATTTTTTCGAAACAAACTACATATTTAAGAAATTTTCCGTCGTAGGTTCTTTAAAACTCCCAATGCTTAAGTTTCTGAAGGTACCCTATTAGAGAAGTTTCAAGCTATAGTCTTTCAGATTTCATCGTAATTCTAGCAATTTGACGGCGATTAGTTGGTAGATTCTAAATCGAACACCCAGTAGAACAGTTTACTCCAATGAGAACTCCACGTGGGCGATATTAAATACATTATAAATTTCGTTAACACTGATTTTGTTCTACTCCAGTCAATATATTTTAATAGAAGTCTAGCATGATCCACTTGTTCCTTTCTAAATTAAGCCCCTGTCGTTTGATTAATTAAAAATGCGACTCGTGGTGTCTTTTTAGTTTGTATCAAGTCTCAGAACACAAATTCCATTGTAGATTGAGTCCCAGCAAATGATAGTGTTCTATACATTGAACACAGTGTACTAATCTTTGCCATTTTGATTCGAATACGGAAAACAATCGGATTTTCCCTAAATATCACACAATGGAGCAATTCAATTCTAAATTAAGTTGTTATTTATCGATATCATTTTAAATGGCGAAAACGGGATTCGTTCACAAAAACGTGTAGCGAAAACACGATTAGTTGTTAATGTCTGATTTCAGGGATGCTGTACGAAAGGAAATGAAAATAAGCTCTTGAAAATAAAATTGAGTGTCATAGATGCAATCAATGAATCAGTGAATGAAATACGGGATTACACCATTGTACAATACAAATTTGGAAGATGTGAATCCGTTTATTGGTGTAAATATGACATGGATAAGTCAGATTATATCCGAAAACTTGAAAATTTCGTCGTTCTGGAGCTGGAATCGAACCCGAGTCTTCATGATAGCGCCAGAGTATGCTAACCATTACACCACCCAGCCTACTCGGGCGTTATCCGGGAGACGCGGATTCGATTTCCGTTCCACCCAGGACTACGAAATTTTTGGATATAATCTGACTTTACATCCATGTCATATTTACACCAATAAACAGATTCACATCTTCAAAATTTATATCATAGATGCAATTGCTACTCCTTAAAACCAAAGCTCCTACAAAAGCTATTTCTGACAGGTTCTAAACAAAACTGCGAAGAAGAAAATAAGCTTTTTTCAGTTTGGTATAAACAAAGAACCTAGAAAATTTTTACTCCGGTAAATAAGAAATGATAGGTTACTCGGTTACTGAAGAAAAGGGAAAAGTACCACAAGTGCTGTTCAGCGTATCAAAACTACAAAGCTGACAAGTTATCACCATACAACACATTAAGAATTGCTACAACTAAGAAAAAAAGTGGAGGTAATAACAACTATAATTTTCTGAACATTTTTTTCATGTGAAATAGTGTAATTTCTCAGAAGAAATCATGTGTGTAGTTTAAAAACCCTTGTCACAAATATATATCATCTTTCAAATTTTAACAAAAAAGATGGGTTTGAGTAATCTGTAGTGAAATTTGCCAAAACTCCAACCCTGAGCACAATTTGTTTACTCGGTTGAATTAATTTAAAACATTCCTGCACATCTTTTTTCTTCGGGTGTTTCAAGATTCTATTTTCTTTTCTTTTATCATTGTCAAAGTTTATTTCGCCGCTATTTGTCTAGACCAGGGATGCGGAACCTGTGGCCTTATAGGCCATTCAGTGCGGTATGACGAAGTAAATTTCTCCATCTTTGTCCACGCTGGGCATCGAAACCGGATTCCCTCACTCCGGAGTAAGTCGCTCTCCCAACTGAGCAACTCAGCCATGTGCTCTCATTGCCATCTGCCTTTGTCTCATGTGCGTCCTGCGGCTTAGGCACGTCACATCTAGAGAACAAAATTCCGCCGACCAAAACAATAAGAAAGATCGTCTGCGGGCGGGTGGCTCGGTTTATAAATGCTGCAGTTAATAGCCTGCCCTGAAGCATGAGAGGAGGGTGAAAGTTAGAGAGAGAAGGGACCACATTCACATTGAACAACTAAGGGAACTGACACACTCCAATTGTTTTGTAGAGGGGGAGGATGTCGTAAAACTTCTATTTTTTTTCATCAGCGGAAATAATTCAATCTTATCCTGCTGCTGTATGTTGTGAGATTTTCAAACGAGAAAGGCACGGTACAGCGATTGTATTGCTCATTAAAAAAAAAAAAACCCTGCTCGGCACGTGTCTGTTTGACATTAAATATTGAAGGCATAGGCCTGGCAGGCTTTCCCAACTTAGAAATGAGAAAAGGCCCGACTTGACCCGACCCGACCCGACCCGGGCCCGTGTAGACCTCTAATTTGGAGTGTGTGACGTGCCTGCCCAGCAGGACGCACACGACATAAAGGCAGATAGCAGTCAGAACGGACGTCCGCGTAGCTCAATTGGTAGAGTGACTTATTCCGGAAGGAGGGGACCCGGGTTCCAGCCCCGGCGTGGACAAAAATGACGGAGAAATTTATTTCGTTATAAGTGATATAACGAAGTAAATTTCTCCGTCATTTTTATCCGCGCTAAGATTCGAACCCGGGTCCCCTCATTCCGGAATAAGTTGCTCTACCAATTGAGCTACGCGGACGTTTTATTCTGATTCCTATCTGCCTCTATGTCGTGTGCGTCCTTCTGGCAGGTATGTCACATCTCCTGGTACGTTACATCATTTCCCCTTATTTTATTATTTTTATTTTTTTTGTCGAAGTGCTGGAGAAGGGATTCTCTTATTTTTCCTATCTCGCGGTGTGGAAATAACATCACACCATTGCGAGATTTTGAACGGTCGGGTCATCCGGATAGTTCGGGCGCCATTATAACGAAGTAAATTTCTCCGTCATTTTTATCCGCGCCAGGATTCGAACCCGGGTCCCCTCATTCCGGAATAAGTTGCTCTACCAATTGAGCTACGCGGACGTTTTATTCTGATTCCTATCTGCCTCTATGTCGTGTGCGTCTATCTGGCAGGTATGTCACATCTCCTGGTACGTTAGTGATTAAAGCACTCTATGGAACTCTGTTATGGGCTTATTCTTGAAAGATTTCTTTGGGGTTGTATGTTTGCTCTCTGTTGAGGCCAAAGACATTTGAAAAGGTGTAAAGTTTAAGCTGTGTTCTGCTCCGTGATATCCGACAAAATACGTCGGTATGTGAAACAGCATAAATTTATTAAACAAGTGATGCAAGACATCTCTAGTATAAATATCATCGGTAGTTTGACCCAAGCACGAAGAACAACAGAAAACTGTGACAAAAAATAGGGAAAGTCCTAATGCTGATTTTACTGCTGATCTTGAAGTACATACCATTTTTTTAAACAAGGCTTTATCACTACTTTGGAAAAGTGTACATCAGACGAAAGTTATTCTTCGGAACAGACATCAATCGCACTTCATGGTTGAAAGCGTTTGAAAAAGTTTTCAAGATGTTTGCGTTTTCCTGTGTACGTCCCGCATTTTCTTTTTTTTTTTTTTTTTTTTGTTCTTGTCTGTCTTATGATCATCGCACTTGAGTTGAAAGAAAGTGAAAAAATACAGTTGTTCCTTTTCAAATTCACTCACTGGGGCATAAAACCCAGCAGACGATATACTTGAGGATTGCACTTTCCCGGATCCGATGGGTCGCGCCTCACTTGCGAAGCCGTCGTGTGTGGCGAAAGAAAAACTCAAGAGTCGGATAGGTTTCAGGAGAGCGTGTGTGCCTTCACGGTATGACGAACATAAGTGACACTATCCTTTGTTTCGCTAGAAGATCCCAGTAGAACACCACTAATCGCTTTATTTCTTAGCCTAATGTACCCACCTTCCATGGAAAAAAATGCAGATGCACAAACACACACATTCGCCCACGCAATCTCTTCAAAGTAAATGGCTCGCTGGTCTCCTTTAGCTTCTGACATTGCTTTTTGTATTTTTTGAAGATGTTTCACTCTGTAATGACAAATAGCCCTTTGTTCGCGATTACCGTTGAAGCTTTGCTGATGGTCGTCAGCAAAATGGCATACTGGCCCGAAGATAAGACAGCCGTCTTGTCCGTTTTGCGCAAATCGAACTCCTGTTGCTCCAGTGTGACATGCTATTATTTTGTCGTCTTCGATTAGGTGGACGGTTTAAAGTCAGCTGATAATCAAGCTTTATAAAAAAAAAAAAAAAAGAGCAAAAGTGGTGATAACTATCAAAGTAAAACATTGAAACGATTTTGTTATCCAAATGTGCATGTGCTCACCTTCAGAATGTTATTTTATTAATGATGCAGACAAAATGCGAAAACTATTATTTTATAAAATGGGGATTTTATACAAACTGTTAGGTAAAGTGGTGACAAAATTTTATTCTAACCTTTTTTTTTTTTTTTTTTTTGATTGGAGGTTTAACGACCACCGTGAGCAACTCAATGGGCTATATGCAATCAGTTGCCCGTCCCTAAATTAGGGTAACTGGTTCCAGGAAAGGAAGAGAGCCAGTGCCGTAAAACAAACACAACATACATGCCTCACCGGGATTCGAACCTAGACCCCTTTCGGACGAATGATCAGAGGCCATCGCTTATAGCCACTGCGCCACCGGGGCGGCATTTTGAACTTTACTTACTATTTTATACAGTAAGTGACTCTGATTTGGAAAAGAAATTCTTCATTATGATATTGAATTCAAATTTTTTATGCGGAGGAAGAAAAACTGTAAGAAAAGGAACTGTTGTTAAACTATTAATACACACTGAAATTAATTCTAGAGATGAGGTTGATCTGACCGATTAAAAAACAACATTTTAAGTTAATCCGAAAAATGACGAGAGTGGAAGACATTATGATCAGAGTTAAATCCCTGAAATGGCAATGGGCTGGACATACTGCCAGAAGGACAGACCATAGATGGACAGCCGAAATTTTAGATTGGATTCCAAGGGACAGGAAAAGACCACATGGGAGATGGGTGGATGAAATTCGAAAATATGCGGGAGTGACATGGAGGAGACTGGCACAAGACAGACCGTTGTGGAGGAAACTTGGGGAGACCTTCGTCCAGCAGTGGATTGATAATGGTTGACAATGATGATGATGATGATGTGTCTTATTTATGCTTTGTCAAATTTTATGTCGTCATTTATGTATTTATTCAAAGGTGTAACTAGAGCTGGGCAGGCAGGGCAACTGTCCCGGGAGCAGCTCGAAAGAGGGCGACAAAATCATTGCTTACAATCCAATTATAATTGGAATTGAAACTTTTAAACCAGTTTCTGGTGCAGATTTCTGGCGCCATACTTTGTCATTTATCCATTTACAGGATTTCTTGTACGTTTCGCCAGTTTTGGGTAGCCTTGTCAAATTCTCATTCCTTCCTCAAGACATTCAGGAGATATCAGTTGCACACATTCAGAAAAAAGCAAAGAACCACGGTCTTCGTCCATAACAAAGGAACCTGCAATTCCTATTTTTAGTTAGACTATACTAATGTTGCAAGATTACAAAGGCATGCTATTGTTGAAAATTCTCTGTGAACTGTTCTTTAATTACTGCGGTTGTAAATTACTATTGCCAGCTGCATTCGATCTGTTTAATGTGGTGACGAAAGTCCGAACTCCAAAGCAGTTGAAAAAAGCTGTACAGACAGTTAGGTTTTGATTGTGCCTTCCACGTAGGGTCAACAGATAGCATTGGTGTGTGACATTGATTTTGTTTTATTGAGCCATGCATGCATATGGGTGTACATATATATATATATATAAGTTAGAAAGACAAATAGGGCCACAATACTTTGTGGTCCGCCCATGGCGTAGAAATCCGTAGTTACACCTCTGTATTTATGTTCGTTTTTAAATATATATGTTACGGATAAATCTGGTGAATATGCATAATCACCGGGTATTGTACACAATGACCAACAGTTTTGGTGAATGTGATAAATTATTCATGTGTTTGTAAAATTAATCACATTAACCTGTTGTTATGAACAATAATCAACACCCTCTGGTTAAATTGAAAAATCTCAGTTTCTGCAAACTTTCAACGACGAAGATAGACAAGTAGAGGACGGAGACAGACCTATAGAGGACAATTCAGGGAATAATGTTATTGCTGAAAAGATCAACAATATTAACAAAAAGAGAGAAGATGCCAGAAGTGCATTGCAGTCTCAGGCAAAGAAAACGAGACAAATGTCTAACCAAAAGTTTTTAAGGGGGCAAAATTGGAGACACCGTGAAACTAGGAGTTCCTGGTGCCGACAGAGGAAGGGGTGACTCCAGGAACATTCTAGGAGTGATTATGCAAGTTGATGATGAGGGAGAGATGTATGCGATTGGCACCAAAGAAGGACGATTGTCTCAAAAGTATTCGAGGAACCAGTTTGTAATTTGTCAAGAGACTTTCATTTTACAAAAGGAAGTTCTCGATGTTGCTGTGTCTCTTCGCGAGTATGCCAGAAAATCGTTTATCACAGGCGGTCAAGGGTATAAGAGATGCAACTGCAAGGGAATATGCCTTTCAACAAAATGTGGCTGCAAAAGGCATGGAATACTCTGTAATTCGAAATGGCATGGCAGTTTGTCCTCTTCCAACAAGTAGGAGGTTGTTCGTTTAAAAATAGCAACAATAAAACTATTCTGTACTTTATTTCGCAACGCCTCATACAAAAATATTTGTTGAATATTATAATTTATCACTTCAGCTAAAAAGGTTTGGTTCTTATGTAGAATAACCGGTGAAAATAATTTATTGCATGTATTTTATTACATTAACCTCTAATATTGATTATTTTTGTAAAATAACCAGTGATTATGCATAATAACCAATTTATTAGATGAACCGTAACATATGTATATACAGTTTATAAGTATAGTCTACTTTGAGTCAGTCTCTTCCATGTCACTCTGGCATGCTTTCGAATTTCGTTTTTCTTCTGGGTCGTTTCCTATCCCTTGGTATACAGTCTAAAATTTCGGTTGCCCATCGGTGGTCAGTTCTTCTGGCAAAATGTCCAGCCCACTGACATTTCAGGGATTTTACTGTGATCATTATGTACTCCACTCTTATCATTTTCCTGTTCCACGAGTTCGTCTTCTCGTACAACTGGTTGCACGAGTTCATCCTCTTATCTTTCCTGGTTGTACAAGTTCCTCTTTTTATCTTTCTTGATGTTACACCAAGCATGCATCTCTCCATGCTTCTTTCAATTGTCTGCAGCCTTTGTATGTCTTTTTTTCAGTTAAATTCCAAATTTCTGCTCCGTACGTGAGATTGACGTACGTAAAGCATTGATTAAAGACTGTTCTTTCAAGACATAATTGTTTATTGCTCTTGAAAATTGTACTGTTTCTTTCAAAAGCTCTCCAAAGAAGTTTTATACACCGATTAATTTCTTTATCAACGTGACCCTCCTTGATATTTGTTACCCATGCTAAATGTACGATGCGTTATCTCCAGATTTTCCTCATGAATCGATAAATTTTCATTTCTTGTAAAAGCATTATACATCAATTTTATTTTTTGAAAGTTCATTTTTAATCCCGCTTCTTTACTCTTGTCAGCAAGTTCACATCATACTCTGTCAAGTTCCTACATCATACTCTTGGGTCTGGATTTTCATTGTACAATCCGGCTTTTCTTTCCGATTTTAGCTGTAATTAATCAACGCACCAGGTGGAAGATGCACTTCCATGTCTGTCGTTTGACTCAGTGATCTTCGTCATCTAATAATTTCATGATCAGCAAAATGCTGATCATGAAATAATTATATGACGAAGATCACAGATCCCTAAATCCTCATGACGAAGAGATAGATCCCTTCCAGCATAGTCCCGGCCCTGCCCGAGCCCGGAATGCTTCACTTAAGTGACAAAACAAAAACCCCGGCACGCACAGACCTTGAATATATTCAGTTATTACGGATGAAATATCGGATTTTGCAGACTATTTGGCAGGTAATTTAGGTATTAACCAATCACCCGATGTGACTTGTGATGTGTAAATGTAGTGCATCAAGGCTGCTGGCTATATAACTCTGGTCATTTTGTCAGTGGCATTAGTTCCAAGGGGATTGTGCTACATTGAAGGGTACTGTGGATCAGAGCCAAATTCGTGTAATTGTCTTTTGAGCTGAAACTTGATCATCGTGCGCCGGAGGCAGCTCACAACATCAGCACAGCATTTGGGAAAATCATCGTTAGCGGATGCAAGGCACAACGTTGGTTAGAAAAATTGGGATCCTGTGATATGAGTCTCAAAAATGAACCACGCGGTAGACCAGAAAGAGCTATAATTGGATCTGATTCACGTCAAACGGTGCCAGAACTTGGAGAGAAACTCCGAGTACACTCTGCAACCATTTCCCGATATTTAACGGCCATAGGAAAAGTGAAGAAGATGGGTACATGGGTTCCATACGAGTTGACGGAACTGCACAAAATACGACAATCTGATGTCTGCTTTTGATTGCTTAGCCGCAACCACACGAACGACATTTCGAGGCTGCTCTTCGCGTGTGATGAGAAATGGATGACAATCGCCGACGTTCGTCATAATTAATGGTGAAGCCTCAAAATATACCCCGAAGTCATATGCACAAAATGCACCCCGAAGTCACGTGCACAAAATACACCCCGAAGACGGGAGTCCATCTCAGGAAGACAGTGATCAGTGTTTGACGCTCCAAAGGTGGTGTGATCCATTTTTCTTTCTACAACTGAATCAACCCATCACGGCTGACAGGTATTGTTAAGAATTTGACATTATGCATGATAAACAGTCTACAAAATAGACGGCATTAATCAATCCCCGTGGAACCATACCAGAGTTGGAAACGGGTCAAAAAGTTTGGACCCGGACACAGACGTCATATAATTGGACCGGACATGGACGTGACCTGGACAAATCTACTTTGAACTATAAATTCAAAACTGAATTTATAATTATACATAATGATATATACACTATCTACCAACAAGTAATTGGACACCTGCTATAGCAAAGGAAAACGAAGTTTATTCACCTTCAATAGTTGGTGGAGCCTCCACGAGCGGCGATTACAGCTGCGACCCTCCGGGGCATACTCTCAACCAGGCGTTGTACGACGGCTAGCGGTATTTTCTTCCACTCGGCGTGGAGAAGACAGGTCAATTCCTTCACCGATTTCGGACGATTTCGGACGGTGGAGGCACCCCTTAAGTCGACGCTCCAACTCGTCCCAGAGGTGCTCGATAGGGTTAAGCTCCGGGCTCTGCGTAGGCCAGTCCATTCTATTAACCACATTGTCACCATACCAAGCCATGGTGGACCTCGCAACATGACAGGTGGCATTGTCATCCTGAAAGTAACATGGGTCCACCCCATAAAACTGCCACAACGTAGGAAGCGCATGGTCTTCCAAAATGGTGCAGTAGGTCTCGGCATTGAGTCTACCAGGAATTGCGACCAAGGGTCCCGTGCCATACCAGGAGAAACTCTCCCATTGCATATTTCCACCGCCGCCGAACTTCACAGTTGGCACAATACATTCCGGCAGGAGGCGTTCTCCAGGCAGACGCCAAACCCAGACCCTGCCATCCGAACGGTAGAGGGTGAACCTTGATTCGTCGCTCCAGAGAACCTGTTTCCACTGTTCAACGGTTCACTGTCGACGTTCTTTGCACCACATTAGCCGAGCAGCGCTATTGGACTTGGTGATCAAAGGCTTGTGGGCGGCAGCACGTCCATGATAACAGAGCAGATGGGCTTTCTTACGGATGGTATTCATCGAAAGAACACTCCCGGATGCCTGTTGAAACTCCTCGCAGATGTGGCCCATCGATTTGGTGCGGTTCTTCCGAATTTCTCTGGCCAGTACCCGTCGGTCTCTAACTCCCAGTTTTGTGGGTCTGCCGGGTCGGGGCACATTCCGACAGTCACCTCTCCTCTTCCACTTGCCAATCACGTAGGCCACCGTCGATGTTCGGTACTTCAACTCGCTGGATATGTCACGTATGGATCGGCCATTTCTGTGATACCCGACGATTACACCTTTCTCGAAATCAGAGAGCTCCGAACTGCGTGGCATCTTGCATGCGACTGGTTGCGTTGTTGTTTCCCACACGATATTTAACGGCGGCGGCCGTGACGCGTATCAGGACCGCAGATATCGTTGATTGCAGGGGTGTCCAATTACTTGTTGGTAGAAAGTGTATATATAAACACACACAGGGCTTTCAGAAAGTCTCTCCGCAGTGGGTATCGTAGGTTATATAGAAATCATTTAAATGTATTACGGAAACGTATAATTTATTTACTTGCTTACAGAAAGTGTTGAAACTGGAAACTGTAGTTCTTCACATAACCCAACTGTTTTGCACATGCTTTCAAACACATCTGCGGGAGTCAAAAATTTCCTTCGCAGTAATGTTAAGGCTGTTCCACTTAATTTTGATGCTGCTACAATCAAAATTTTTGAATTAAATAACTTGTTGTTATGTTTCATTTTCGCTTTTGCTGCTTTCTTGATAACAAATCAAGCTTCAGAGTATGTTTTTTCACAGCAACACCAATTTTCATCAGCTTCTGATGAGTTGAAAGTTTCCAAAATGTGGCTGTTGATTTCATCATTGCCTCTCAGAAGGAAGGAACTTTCATAAAATCAACGTTCACATTTTGGAAACTTTCAACTCATCAGAAGCTGGTGAAAATTGGTGTTGCTGTGAAACACATTCTGGTTTCTTAATGAGACCAAACAACTTCTAGCATTCCCTACTCATCTCCTTTTTGTACCTTTTTCTGACATAGCACTTTTTTTTACAATCTGTCTCATGTAAAAATGTTGTGACAAATGCAAACAAGAAAAAAACTAACCTCATCTAGTAGAAAATAAAAATTCTGAAGTTCTGGTGCCGCTCACCTTTACCTCGAGCATTTTGTTTTTAAACTTTGTTTATTAGAGGGATTCAGTGGCAAATGCTCGTCAGGCACTTAGCCTAGAAAAACAGGTGTAAATTATGCGAAATTTTCTCGTCATGCATATTTTTTTTTTTTTTTTTTTGGATTGGAGGTTTAACGACCACCGTGAGCAACTCAATGGGCTATAAGCAGTCGCCCGTCCCTAATTTAGGGTCACTGGTTCCAGGGAAGGGAGAGAGACAGTGGCGTAAGACAAACACAACATCCATGCCTCACCGGGATTCGAACCCGGACCCCTTACGGACGAATGATCAGAGGCAAGCGCCTTAGACCACTGCGCCACCGGGGCGGCCTCGTCATGCATATCTGTATCTAATTCAGTATTTGTCTAATTCTTAGTCCGGCATATAGGACGAGTTATGTCATGATATATTTACAAACACATTTTCGCCTCCCAGTCGTATGGCAGCAGTAGGAAGCGCTCGAAAATAAGCAAAAAATGCAACTGTGCTTACTAAATTATATGGTATGCAAAAGTTTTCCAGTCCGTCTGGCTGGCATTCCGATACCTTATAAAAGCACCGACTGACGGACGGAAAAAGCACGTGCTCTATGTCCAAAACGAAGTGCTAAAAAAGTGTATGTATGCTTTGCTTTTGAGGCAACTCACCCATCATGGATTCTGCATAAGCAGAATAAAATGTTGTACAGAACTTTTAGGGATAATATAAAATATTGCCATTACTGGCCTAGTTTCTGAGTGATGATATACACTATATTGACAAAAGTCGCCGGACACCCTTAAAAAAGCAAATGAATGCATCCGCTGCGTTGTTAAGATGCGCGGTACAGCTGCAAAAGCAGCGGCTGACCGCGATCATATCGCATGGTGAGGTTGAGTAAAAATGTCGCGGCGGGAGAAAACTGACTTTGAGAAAGGAAATATTGTTGGGTGTTATATTAGTGGGTTGCCCATAAGAGAAACCGACAGGCGTTTAAACATACCCAAGTCGACTGTTTTGGATGTACTGAATAAGTGGAAGACACATGGCGTGCCTGAAGCAGCAAAACGTACCGGCAGATCAAAGAAAATTAGTGATAGAGGACGTCGAAGTCTCAGGAGAGTCGTTACAGCTAATCGATGGAGTACTGCACAAGACCTGGGTGTACAGGTGAGTAAAAATGCTGGAATCTCGGTATGTACACGTACCATTCGCAGAAAACTTCATTCTATGGGTTACCGTGGTCGTGCGGCTGCTCATAAGTCTTTCATCTCCACTCGGAATGCTACTCGTCGTTTAGCATGGTGTAAAGTACATTTATCGTAGACCGTAGATCAATGGAAACGGGTCCTATGGACTGATGAATCCAGTTACACGATCCATCAGTCTGATGGCCGTGTGTAGGTATGGCGGCAGCCTGGGGAACGTTATTTACCACAGTGTTCTGTTCCTACGGTCAAGTTTGGAGTTGGCAGTGTACTCGTGTGGGGGTGTTTTTCGTGGTGTCCGGGCCCATTGGTTATCGTGGACAAACCTGTTAACCAGCATGTCTACCTCTATATTGAGGACAATTATGCCCTATCAACTCTGTGGCAATACTATGGAACCGAGCCTTGTTGGTATCAGCAGGATTTTGCATCGAGCCATAAAGCAAGGACTGTAACGGCGTGGTTTGACGATAATTCCGTATTGTGTGTGGAATGGCTACCACAGAGCCCTGATCTTAATCCCATAGAGCACCTATGGGAGGAATTAGAGCTCCGCATAGGAAGTTTGGAAACAAAGCTTACTACTGAGCAAGAGTTAACGGCAGCATTATGTACTGAATGGAATCGCATACCTATCGCTCTGTTCCAAAACCTTGTCGAAAGCATGTCTCGAAGGGTCAATGAATGCATTAAGGCCAAAGGTGGACCGACACCGTACTAATGTACGTCAATAAATGCTATATGTTGTGCTTCTCTTCTAGGTGTCCGGTGACTTTTGCCAATATAGTGTATGTACTGTCCGTCAGTTGTCTGGGGAGCTGCATTTGAATTGCCCGGCGAGGCCCTTTTTTATTTATCATTTCTGTATCAGGTGCTGTTTTCCCCTTCCATGGAGTATCTGTAGCAAATTAACTACCTTTGCTTATAAACTAACTAAAGCCCAAAAACTTTTGTGAAATTACTTTCGAAATTTTTGGATCATTATACAGGTTCTGATTTCAACAAGTATTCTAACAGCTTCATTTAAAGCAGATCGGGAAAGACTTCTCTCATCATTTACTTTAGATGAAAGCCGAGAAACATTTTTATTATTTGGCAGAATGTAAGGACATGAGAAAAAACTTTCTGGTCGGGAGGTGTACTAGGAGAGGGAAAAAAAAAACACACTCAACTTTTGTGATCAGGCAGATTGCAAGGACAGGAAAAATAACATTTCTGAGTAGGAAGTGTACAGGGGCAGGAAAGAACACGAAAACAATATGTTCTTATCAGACAGAGTACAAGGACAGGACAAACTTCTCTAATCAGGCATGAGGTCAGGAGGAATAACATTTGTGATCGAGAAGTGTGCAAAGACAGGAGAAAAAACTTTTCTGATTTGACAGGGTAAAAGGACAGAAGAAAAAACTTTCTGATAGGGAAGTGTGCAAGGACAGGAGAAGCGTTTCTGATCAGGCATAGTTATAGCGTAAGGACAGGAGAAATAACCTTTCTGATTGGAAAGTGTGCAAGGATAGGAAAAAAATGTTTTCTGATTAGACAAAGTACAACGGCAGGAGAAACTTTTCTGACGAGAAAGGTACAAGAACAATGAATGCCATAAGTGTTCCCTTTCTAGTTTTCACGCTTTGTTTGAGAGCTATAATGTATGGACAGTCAATGTACGTCCATTTATCTCCCACCAAGTCTCGGCTTTATACTAACGTAAACTTCTACAGAGAAATTGTAAAATAGCATATCGTGATTTACAAATGGGAAATCGTTCCCAGAATGTTCAGCTGTATGCACAGTATCCTTTAGATCATATCTGTGTTAGACATAAATTTATCCAAAGTTCTTATCTAAAACAGATAAAACTTTGCGAAACTGCATCTTCGTTCGATATTGTTGTATTTTTAAATTAGGGAGAAACCGGACGTGTTCAGACCTCTCATATTTCTTCTTCAGCTTTTAGTGACGCACTTTAAAATTCAGTGTTTTTGTCATGCGTGAGATATAATAACTTATTTTTAGTGTAATTAATCAGGAGCATGCACACTAAAACCTTATACTCTCGGGTAATTTTGGGTCCAATGGTGAATTCTTCCCTAACTCCCGCTGCCTCTGTGCACTTCTGTTCCGAAGTAAGAAAATAAACCTTTTTGCGCAGTTTTGTCATTTTGAAAAGGAACGCATGTGCATGCCAAGACTAACCATCGCTCTGGAAGATCACCAGTGAAAAATGAGAAATGTATGACTAGTGGGTAACTGGAGCGAGATTACAGAAGATTTTATATATGGGAAGTGGCTGAAGAGAAGTAAGTATAATTTAGTCCATGCCTATCCATTCATAGTGAAGATTTAGTAATGAAACTCGTCTAAACAAGCATATTCCTCAGATGTGGCTTCTCATATGATTTATTTTCTTCACTTTGAAAACACACTTGAAATCTCAAAAGATTTTGTCAAAGAGTGACTGACAGCTGTCAGCTGTTCTAAAAAAACATTTAACACTTGAAGGAAAGGATTTATACTTCCAAAATCGTTTAATCTCAAATTATTCCTAGCTGTTACTAATTCGGCCATTATACACTATCTACCAACAAGTAATTGGACACCCCTGCAATCGACGATATCTGCGGTCTTGATACACGTCACGGCCGCCGCCGTTAAATATCGTGTGGGAAACTACAACGCAACCAGTCGCATGCAAGATGCCACGCAGTTCGGAGCTCTCTGATTTCGAGAAAGGTGTAATCGTCGGGTATCACAGAAATGGCCGATCCATACGAGTTGAAGTACCCAAAATCGACAGTGGCCTACGTGATTGGGAAGTGGAAGATGAGAGGTGACTGTCAGAAAGTGCCCCGACCCGGCAGACCCACAAAACTGGGAGTTAGAGACCGACGGGTACTGGCCAGAGAAATTCGGAAGAACCGCACCAATTCGATGGGCCACATCCGCGAGGAGTTTCAACAGTCACCCGGGAGTGTTCGTTCGATGAATACCATCCGTAAGAAAGCCCATCTGCTCTGTTATCATGGACGTGCTGCCGCCCACAAGCCTTTGATCACCAAGTCCAATAGCGCTGCCCGGCTAACGTGGTGCAGAGAACGTCGACAGTGGACCGTTGAACAGTGGAAACAGGTTCTCTGGAGCGACGAATCAAGGTTCACCTCCTACCGTTCGGATGACAGGGTCTGGGTTTTGCGTCTGCCTGGAGAACGCCTCCTGCCGGAATGTATTGTGCCAACTGTGAAGTTCGGTGGCGGTGGAATTATGCTATGGGGGTGTTTCTCCAGGTATGGCACGGGACTCTTGGTCGCAATTCCTGGTAGACTCAACGCCGAGACCTACTGCACCATTTTGGATGACCATGCGCTTCCTACGTTGTGGCAGTTTTACGGGGTGGACCCATGTTACTTTCAGAATGACAATGCCACCTGTCATGTTGTGAGGTCCACCATGGCTTGGTATGGTGACAATGGGGTTAATCGAATGGACTGGCCTACGCAGAGCGGAAATTCCAGAAATAAAAAGTTCATAAGTTTTAAATTGGGCACCGTTTCTTAGTGACTTGATGAAAACTCTCGTCGTCCCGCCATATCCCGCTCGGGACATGGATCATCCCTTTGTATCCACGTTGTATGCGCTATCTGCCCGTCAGTAACTTTGTAGCCGACTCAGTTATCAGATCGACTGTCGCGGTAAGGCAGTGCTTGTGTTCAAGCAGCCCCTATTTTACTTAATAATGGCATCAAAGCGCAAGAATAGTGACGCTGGCATTTCTGATATTCCAAAGAGAAGCTGTAAAGTGCTTATTTTAAGTGAAAGGGTTAAAGTTTTCGATTTAATTAGGAAAGAAAAAATTCGTATGCTGAGGTTGCCAAGGCCTTCTATCAATGAAATGTGAAAAAGGAAAGAGAAATTCATGGTAGTTTCACATTCACATAACTTTTATTGCAATATATTGTTATAATGGTTCTATTTTATTATTAGTTATTGTTATTAATCTCTTATTATGCCTAATTTATAAATTACACTTTATCATAGGTATATGTACGTATAACAAAAAACATTGCATACATATCAGCGGTTTCAAGCATCCACTAGGGGTCTTGGAACATATCCCCGCGGATAAGGGGGCGGGGACTACTGTATATGCATCACGCTTCTCATTCATACGCACTTGTTTTATCTTCCTTTCATGCCTCTTAACTTCTTCCTCTACGCTGGTTTTATGCCTCCGTACACATCCGCAATCACCAAATCATGGCTCGAGGAATATTCCACGGATTATTGGCATATTTTTACTGTATTCCATGTATTTACTGCATTCAGAAGTTTCCTGAATGAAATAAATACATGGAATACAGTAAAAATATGCCAATAATTCGTGGAATATTTCTTCAGCCATGATTTGTTGATTGTGGATGTGTGTGAAGGCATAAAACCAGCATTAATGTCTACCATGTATAAATGAAGAATTATTTCTTCGAAGAAATTCGTTTCTCAGATATATCTTCTTCTTTTAACTTAATATTCTTCAGAGGTCCAGTTAGATTTCAAAAAATCATGAAAATAGAAGCAAATTTTTGTTGCATTTCAATTCACACCAGTATTTTTTCCAATTCATGTTCAGCAGCGACCCAGAAAAATAAAATAAAATTGCTTACGGTACTACCATTCTTTCAAATAAGAGGATTTATTTATCTTTTCTTTCATTTTATTCTCATGCTCGGGTGCAATAGAAGTGACCTTTAGAACAAGTTAAGAATGCTTGAAATGCCGGAAGACGATATGATATCCCCTTTGTGTTTTACCGTTTGTTATGGTGAGAAAGGAGCATCAAACACCAAAACAAAGGTGTGAATGCCATAATGGCGGAAGCTATAACGGGAAGATGGTTCTTTCATTGGCCTCCTTGAGAATAATTTCTGCTTCGGGGACAACAAACCCCATAATCTTACTGAATTTGGCCACATTGCTAGAGAGAAAAGATAGATAAGAAGAAAAGAAAGAGATGGGGGGTGTTGACAGCAGAATGATGGATGGGGGAAAATGAAGAAAACCTTCTGAAAAACAGAAACTCAACGTAAAAAAAGAAAACATCATTTGATCCAGAGGATAAGGTGTTTAACGTGCCTGCAAAATCTGAACAACATTACGAAACGGTCCGTTGAGTATCAGGAAAAACTTTAAAGTACGAAGGCGTTACATCACGAACAACAGCCCATGATTTTTTTGATTTATTTAATTTTTTTTTTCTTTTGAGGAAAGGACACCATATTTCATTTTGGCAAAAGCTGCCAATTTTTTTCGAACTGTTTTAGTGTTCATCGCGTTTTTTTAATGTTTTTAAAAAAGTCATCAAATTTTAGTAGTCTATCCTTGTTTAAATCCGCATTCTCATTTGCCTAATGTGCGTAATGAATCAAGGATTAAAGCAATAGAAGTTTATACGAAATGAATCAAGGAGTAAAGCAATAGAAGTTTGTACGGAATGTATCGAGGATTAAAGCAATAGAAGTTTATACGGAATGAATCAAGGGTTAAAGCAATAGAAGTTTATACGGAATGAATCGAGGATTAAAGCAATAGAAGTTTATACGGAATGAATCGAGGATTAAAGCAATAGAAGTTTATACGGAATGAATCAAGGGGTAAAGTAATAGAAGTTTGTACGGAATGTATCGAGGATTAAAGCAATAGAAGTTTATACGGAATGAATCAAGGAGTAAAGCAATAGAAGTTCGTACGGAATGTATCGAGGATTAAAGCAATAGAAGTTTATACGGAATGTATCGAGGATTAAAGCAATAGAAGTTTATACGGAATGAATCAAGGGTTAAAGCAATAGAAGTTTATACGGAATGAATCGAGGATTAAAGCAATAGAAGTTTATACGGAATGAATCAAGGGTTAAAGCAATAGAAGTTTATACGGAATGAGTAAATAATGGCCGTTATAGTCAATGGCTGTAATAAACGATCTGAAATAATATTGAAAAACAGAATTTATACTTTAATAGTTTTGCATTTAGTAAAAATAAATTGTTTCTTGTAGAGCTTTTGTAAAGTATTAATTAATCCAATAATTGTACAGTGGAGATAAATATTTTTACTTAAGTACTGTACATATTAATTTATACACAATGCCACATAATTTACCAATTTGATCCGAGAGATTAAAACACTATATGCTGTAATCACTTAAAGAAATCGCGAATTGTCAGTTGCTTCACACTTTATACATTTCATTTTTGTATAGTTCTTTCTGCTGAATATACATGAAAGCGAAAGTATTTATCTTGTATAACATTCGTTTCGAAAAATTGTTGTAGAATTGCAATGGATTCTAAAGTCTTCATATTTAGATTTGAGATTGCCGTCATAGGCAGGTTCGCCTTTATTTCCGTCTTCGTTAAAACAGAGTTTATTTATCACTGGGTACTCAAGAAACGCTTATAGCGTAGTAAACCCGTTTACTTTTGTGGTGTAATATGCATACAGATTTTCCAAGCTTTCGCTTTCCACTGGGAGGCTTTTTCAAGGCAATGGTTGCAGAATCTTTATGCATATTACACAACAAAAATAAACGGATTTACTATGCTGTAAGCGTTTTTTTTTAGTATTCACGATCTCGTGTACTTAAAATAATGTAATTATTATTATTATTATTATTATTATTTTGATTGGAGGTTTAACGACCACAGTGAGCAACTCAATGGGCTATAAGCAGTAGCCCGTCCCTAATTTAGAGCCACTGGTTCCAGGGAAGGGAGAGAACCAGTGTCGTAAGACAAACACAACATCCATGCCTCACCGGGATTCGAACCCGGACCTCTTTTGGACGAAGGATCAGAAGCCATCACTTAGACCATTGCACTACCGGGGCGGCAAAATAATGTTATCATTGGGTTATATTTATATGCTATTCAAATGAAATTTATATTGTAGATTTCTCGTGTTACAGGAGGTAACTGATTACATAGACTGCAAAATCGCAGAGCTGCGCAAAAAGTTTTTCTCTACACGGCGTGGCATTGAATTGAAGAGGTCTTTGATATCAACCTGAGGAACAGCTTGCCAGTCTGCTTCTATATGAGACCAGAGTTTATTTGTGGTGACTGACGGAGGTGCTTGAAGGGCCAGTTGCTTAGCTATTGTGTCCCACACATGTTCGATCAAGGACATATCCGGTGAACGTGCGGGTCAGGGAAGAAGTGGTATGTGCTGTGCATGGAAGAGGTCTTGGACACTCCAGACCACATATGGTCGAGCATTGTCTTGCTGAAATATAGCCCCAGGACAACTCCATCTCTACAAAACATCTCTGATATATCGCTGGCTGTTGAGGATTCTTTCAATTGGTATCGGGCGAGATCGCGAATTGAACCCAATGGCGCCCCAACCCGTGACGCCAGTATGACGCTGCAAGGTGCTGTTCATCATGTCCTCGGACACGTATGCGACCATCATGGTTCGTCAAATTGAAGCGTGACTCGTCAGAAAACACGGCCTGCTGCCAATCAGCGCGCCAGTGTCTGTGTTCGAGACCCTCAACCACAGACTGAGGCGTCTGTGGTTGAGGGTCAAAGGAATGAGCAGCAATGGGCTGCTAGCGAGCAGTCCTTTGTTAAACAAACGACTTCGAACTGTGATGGAAGACAAAGCCTGACAAGCTTGACCTGTGACGGAGGTCCATTGCTGCGCTTAAACACCGTGGATGTCGCTGTGTGATCGATCACTGTCATGCGGTAGAAGTGTCTGTCAATCCCTGCAGTCGTGCGATTTTGCAGTCTATTTCCCTGATTTCTGTGCGCCCGAGATTCATCTGTCCATTGACGTTACGTCCGCATCACTGTGCTGGCGATTCGACCCGTACGAGTGGGAATTTCGCGATAGGAAAACCGAGCTTCTCCCACCCCAGCAATCTTTCCTCGCTCAAAGTCTGTCAGGTGTTCATAATCCGATCTTCTTCGGAAACAGGGCATAGTGAGACACAAGAAACACCCTTTCGACTCAGTGTCGGCTCTTTACTGATTACAACATCTCGTTTAAGCCAACTCTTTTATACCCGAGACCGGACAGTTCAGAGAGTGCTGCTCCGAAGCCGCATGCGCATTTTCACCGATATTTTAATCATCTGCATGTCCCAACCTGTTGTACATATCCCGGAAGTTTCAAGTTAATACTAGTAGTCCTTCATGGTGTTGCAATTTACACAAACAGTAGTGTATACACCAGTGCTGTAGTGGAGGGTATACGGCAGTATACCCCCCTCTGCTTTTTTCTTTTGACAGAATAGCGTACACCTTCAATGTCCATATTATCAACAAAACCTCAATCTCGAACAACATCACTGCCAAGAGCTGAACATCTAATAAAAAGAACCATAAAAATTATAGAGAGTTTCGGAGAAAATCCTGGGGGAAAAAATCATTTAGCATTAGCAGTGAACGAGGGATTATTATTTTAAAATATCCCATTGATTCCTAACAACAAAATTGTACCTATTAAGCAAACCAGTTTATTCAAAGCACGGCTGACAGGATGAAATCAAGACTGTGTTCAGATTCAAACTGTGAAAATGTACAACTTGAAGATACTTCTTCATTAGAGTGAATAAATACACTGCTGGCCACCCAAAATGCAACACCAAGAAGGAAGCATCCGATTGGCCTGAAATTCGCAGCATGCGTCGCCCGGGAGAGGACATGCAAACGATTAGCATTGCAGGGCATATGCAAATCATGTGCGCCCGGCACGCCACCGAGAAGCACTATAAGAAGAGTGCACAGAAGGCGGGGTGTAAGTAGTGGAAGTGCGTTGTGCTGCCGGACCTGTGAGTGGGAAGCTTCCTGGTGCCTCGTCGCAGAATACGGCAGCCATTCCAGCACGTTTCGGAGTTCGACAGAGGACGAATAGTGGCTTATCGCGACAGCGTTTTATCGTACCGTGAAATCGGCGCCCGTGTGAGACGACATCCAGCCACAGTGAGGCGAGTATGGATTCGGTGGGTGCAGGAGGGTCGGACGGTCCGACGTGAGAGATTGTCGCAGCCGCGGCAAACCACCGAACGAGAGAACCGGCATGTTGTGGGCCGGACATTGACGGCTCGCACCGCCACATCACGAACGTTAGCGCAGGAATTAGGGTGTGTTGCGCAACAACCTGTGTCAGCACGTACCGTTCGACGTCGTCTGCAGGAGCTGGGACTTGTCGCACGGCGCCCATTGCTCCGATTACCATTGACGTTACACCACCGGCGAGTGCGGCGGCAGTGAGCCATTGAACGCCGCACCTGGACTACGGAATGTCACGACATTGTCTTCTCCGACGAATCCCGCTTGTGCCTGCAACACCACGGTTGTCGGATCCGCGTGTGGCAGCACCGCGACGAGAGACTGTATGACGCTTGCATTATGCATCGCCATACCGGTCCGTAGCCTGGCGTTATAGTTTGGGGTGCAATTGGATATGAGACCCGCACCCCTCTGGTACGCATCGCCGGTACACTCAACAGCCACCGCTACATCTCCGACGTTTTGGTGCCTGTAGTCCTTCCTTACCTGCAGTACCTGCCAGCGGCCACGTTTCAACAGGACAATGCGCGCCCGCGCGTGTCACGCATCGTGCAACAATTCTTCACGGCCCACCAGGTGTCACTGCTGCCGTTGCCTGCTTGTTCTCCCGATATGTCACCCATCGAACACGTCTGGTCGCTGATCGGCAACCGAGTGGCCCGGCAAGCACCACCCGCGGCTACGCCTGATGAACTGTGGCAACGTGTGGAAGCAGCCTGGACCGTCATACCCCAAGCCCACATCCAAAGCCTTTTTCGTTCGATGCCGCGGCGTGTAGCGGCCGTTTTTGCCAGCCATGGATGCCACACGAACTATTGATGTCTGCGTGTTCCGCAGGTCGCACGGGCCTGTAAGCTCAATCGTTTCATCTTTGTATCTGTTGTTATAGTAAATCTGGCTTTGCTATCTCGTGTCCTTCTTGGTGTTGCATTTTGGGTGGCCAGCAGTGTATTGAAACAGACGACGTGCGCTATGGAGAACTAGAAACAAGGCGAATCTGTAGACGTTTTAATGTTAATTAAATGTCATTAATGAGAGATTATACTGAAAACGTCCAAGTTGTACTCTCTCAGAGACTGACATAATCATCTCTCGTTTCCAGTATATTCTCTCAGAGACTATACTGAAGAAGTCCAAGTTGTTTAAGAAAACTTAAAACCCCTCTTAAGAACAATTTCAACTTTTCCTTGTTCAGCAGCTGAATGCGAAAGAGGATTCAGTTTAATGAACAACATCGTTCCGATCTCAGAGCATCTTTGTTAATATCAGATGTATCTAACCTGATCTTCATAAAGGCAAATGGACCGCCCATTGAACGATTTAATCCAAAAAAATAAATATGTAAGATCTTGGTTGATAAATCATCGTTCAGCAACTGATAGTAGATCAAGAGTTTCTTCTAGAGAACAGTCGTGTAAGAACTTATCTCGTCAGGCTTTTTTCTTCTTTTGATTGGAAGTTTAACCACCGCCATAAGCAACTGAATGGGCTATGAGTAATCGGACGTGCCTAATTTAGGGTAACTGGTTCCAGGGATGGGAAAGAGTCAGTGCCGTAAGACAACAACTGTCAACACAACACCCATGCCCCACCGGGATTCGTACGCGGACCGCTCTCGGACGAATGATCAGAGGCCATCGCTTAGATCACTGCGCCCGGGGGGGGGGAGGAAGGGGCTCAGGCTTTATCGGGTATATTTCAATAATAATTAAAATTATCCTGTGCATACTCTTCAACATGTCGTAATTGACTGGAGAGAGGAGAAGGTACTTTATTCATATCAGTAAATGAGCTCATAGTCATAATTGTTAAAAAGGCACGGTACCCCCACGAGGGTACCGTGGCTTTTCTTTTTTTATCCATGTAGTATAACCTCTGATTTGTTTAGGATTTGCTCATAGCATATATACCCTCTGCTGATATTACGACTACAGCACTATTATACACAGGCGCGCGATTGGAAATTTTTTTCTGGGCGGGCCTGATATCGATGAAAGATATATGAACAGTGTGGCAATGATTTGCATGCAATATCGATATATAATTAATATCTTTTGGGGAAAGAAATTTTTGCCTGAATTAGTGTCCTCAAAATAAGTATCATTATTGAGCGATAAAAGTCAAGAAATTAATACAGTAATTTGTAATAAAATAAATGGAATAATACGAGTAGATTCCACAGGAATAATCAAATAAAAATTATTCAAGCACTTTATCACAAACACAATTGTAATATAAAGGCAATACACTGAAGAAATGTGCCACTTCTGTCTGAATGTTCAACTGCGACCACTGCGCTCTATTTTTGTTGCAATTGTGATATGTTTCGTTGAATGTTCACACTTACCTGCAAAAAAAAAAAAAAAGGAGGAATGCTGGTCACAGACTCGAAAGCTAGATCCACTTTGCAGAAAGAAGTTTAGTGCCTAGGAAATGGATTCTAGTGGGTTAAAACAGCCAGGGGTAGGGAGGGTCATATCCTAGGCTATACCAGACCTGCAGACCTGACCCTGGTCAGATGGCTTCACAAAGAAAAGTTTATCCCACGTTTTGTCTATCTATATATATATAACCAGGAACCTCCAAATAACGGTCATTGCTGGAACCGAAGAAAAGTGACCGTTGTTCATAGGTTAGGCCTAAGTTAATATTCTATTGTGAATTTGTATAAAAGCATAATAAGTGTACGAAGCTCATGCACGAAGGAAACAGGTGCAGTGCTTCCTCCAAATCCTGAACGAAACTCAATATAATAATTAAATAAATCCTGGTGTAGAGGAATTTAGGAAAGCAGTGTCTTGCATCTGGTGTTAAACATCCCATAGAAATAGCAAGTTGGAAGATTAGGGTTGGGGTACGTTATAGGAAAGAAAAAATTAAAAATGTCAGAGTGAAGTGGAACTGTGCAGTTAGTTGACCGAGTCCCGGAAAACAGAAGCAGAACTCACCGGGACTAAACCAAGAGATACGGCCCCCAACGGGCAACATACCAGGTACGAGCAACCACCCTCGCAGCCCCTGGTGTCTGACAGAAACATACACGGGATCTGGAGCAAAGAATATAAACGCTTCGCGTGAAGAAGCTCAACTCTCGTAGAGATAATGTAAAACAGGCGACAGCAGCGCCACCATGTAATGCGGCAGCAGATGCTCTGCGGGAAAGTTAACATTCAGGCGCAAAAAGCGTAGGAGACACGGGACGGGAAGCCTATTTCACGGAAAGGAAGCTAAGCTTCAGTAGCAAAACAAAGGAATGGGTTCCCACAAAACGTAAACATTAGGTACCCAGCAAAAACAGTCTTGCTGGGCCAGCACTGTCCGCCAATTTCCCAGTAGTAGCCATAATAATAAAAAAGAAAAAAAAAAAAAGAAAAGACAACCGCAGTTTCCCAAAGCTACAATTTTTTTTTTCTACCCTTCCGAAGTTTGTAAATTAAACGCACTGCGCTGGGGAAATTTTCTCAACAGATCTGAAAAACATTCGTTCGTATCTGAGTAGGTTCGAACCTGGGCCGTGATAGCTGAGCTCTCTACCGACCGGACTAATTTGTCACGTTCGAGTATATGCTTAAAGCTGTCTGTTTGGTATGCAATGTGTAATCGAATGCTTCCCTCTTTCATTTTACAATATTACGAGGTATTTTTCATAAAAGTCAGTTTCATATAATTGATAAATTAATTTTTTCAACGTAACGATAGCTTTTTTTTCAGCAAACGTTGTTTTAATGGTTTTCCAGGATATTTGTTTCAAATTTGTTCTTGTTATTCATCCACTCCATTCCATGAATTGTTATTCATGGGAATGGAGTGGGTGTATTTCATGGCTGTAATATAAACGCAGATCTAGATGAGAACAACAAAACCTTTGAACAAAACGCCAACACAAACAAGCGTTTATATTCTTTGAACACAAACACGCATGCTCAGTCTAACTCAGTCTGCTCGGCATCCTGCGGCATCAGCCTGTAATGTTGGCTTCTGTGTAGTAATTCTTTGCCGCATAATATAGTGGCGCTAGTTACGTCTCGCTGAGCCTTACCTTCTTATAGTTAGATATTCTTTGTCTGGAGCTCGCCTCACGTAGAACTAAACTGGAACTCCTTTCTTTTCACTTAAGCACACCATTGTACACCCTGTAATCCAACCCGTCCTGCTCGAGGCATAATTACTTTAGAAATGTTCTTATTTTATCCCTCTCGCCGAAGTACAGAAGGAACTTGTAACGGCCAGACAAAAGAATCAGCATAAGAGATTTACGGCATAAATCTAACGTCTTATTATTTTAGTCAGTTTTATCTGTCACTGGTACAACTTCACTCGCAGGTCTTCACACAGAATTCAATCCAATGACAGCAATAGTCGATCACAAATATATCGACAAGCTTTATATCTACGAGCTAAGAATCATCATGAGAGATAAGAGCCTTATGTACCAAGTCTATCGTCTTTATTATTTCACTCACTGAAAGGTCAAATCCACTGATACAACGTAATTATCAGATCTCCACACAGAATTCCATCCCATGACAGCAATAGCTGATCACATATACTTCAACAAGCTTTGTATCCGTTTAACCATCTACTCGTAATCTCTAGAACTCTGCGTACACGGATCTCGACAATCCATAAACTCCACTCTGCTGCATTCAGTGATGTCATTTTATCTTGTTCTGACCCACTGTCAGTGCTGCCAAAATGTCGAAGCTGTTCGGGGAAGTAATATTTCGCTCACGTAAAAACCTTTAACTAAGAAGCAACTGAATTTATATAAAAACACAGAAACTCAAAATTAAGGGTAAATAGATGTATACGTCGCACACTGAACGATGGGAAAGGAAAAAAAACAACAAATTGAAACAAAAGTTTTATTAATTCATATCAAGTTGGTGAAAATGAAATGGGTTAATCATCTAGCCCGAAGGAAAGATGCATCTAGCCCGAAGGAAAGATGACAGTCCGTCTAATTGAATCTAAATCACCTTAAACTGAGACAATGAGAAAGAGGAAGACCAAGACAGAGATGGTTCGAAAAGATAAAAGGAAGCTGAAGAAGAGCCTTTGTCCATCAATGGACAAAACCAGGCTTACAAGAAGACGAAGAAAAATGCATATTAAGTATTTAAAGGGGATTTCGTGATCTAAGGGCCACCATGAACAACTCTTTAGGCTATGAGCAGTCGCCCGTCCCTAATTTGGGTTCACTGGAGGGCCAGCGGCGGGGGATAGCATACCATGCGTGCATCATCCGGGACTGGAGTGGAATCCTGGGTAATCTAATGTTTCAGCTTCTGCAATTTTTCGTTTCTTTCTTTCTTTCTTTTTTTTTTTTTTTTTTTAACTGTGCTGATAAATTACAGAAATTTCCGCAGCTTTTTCTGCTCATTAGACTTAAAAATATTTTTTAGTTTTTTTCTTTGATGCATTCACAGCACAGGCGCACTAACTGTGTAAGATATATTAATAATAGGGTTCTATGCGCTCATCCATATTGGAAGAGCTCTGGACTTCTCCACCAGTAGCCCCCATGCTGTTCAGAATTCCAACCCCTTTCCTTGAGAGAAAAAATAAATAAAAATAAAACACTAACTTCGATTCTGCGTACGCATTTAATTCCGGTGTTCTAATTTTGGCAGTATAACGCTGTATAACAAGAATCTTAAAAAAAAAAAAAAAAAAAATTCTGTGAATGAATTTAAAAATATTTAGAATAATGGTGAGGAAATATTTTTCGAACACTTCTTTTTCATTTTATTTTTTTGTCGGCAGTTTGGAGTACTTCCGTTCCTCCGAGGTTCCAAGAAAGTGATTGTTACAATGATTACTATTATTTGCACTATGAATGCTTATTGGAAATTCCCACCTTAGACCGGCGCTTTCGTGTAGGAATTGGAAATATCCCTCTCTGAGCGTGCTGCGCGAATCGTCACCTGCCGCCGCCATCTTGGAAAGGTCTTGAGGAGAAACCGCTCTTTGCTCGAGTTATTTACCAGTGATGCTTGCACCCCCCAAGGCGATTGGAAGGGGAGAAGAAGAGGGTGGTTTTGGGGGAGGGGATGGATATCAAGAGGATTTCGGGAACAGGAGATGGGGGGAAGGGGGTATTCGTCATTGTCGCCGCGAGCGGCCTGCGTCGCACCCCTCTTTGACAAGGCTGGTGAATGCGACCTGGTGGGCAGAGGGAGGCACGCTGCATCTCGGAGAGTTAGCTCCCGCTGGGGTTCCTGCTCCTCGCTCAATGAAGGCTCCTAGTCCCACTTCGGAAATAGACCTGTCTAGCCGCCCCACTGGACGACACGGGCAATGACGATGGGGTAATGATATTCGTCAGGAACAACTCCAATTACACATGGAGAGGGGAACTGCGGCGGTGCTTCGAATCATGATGAGAAAGCCACTCCCCACATTAGAGCCCTAAGAAAAATAATAATAAATAGAAAAACAAAACAAAAGGTATTTCGTCAGGGGTGGATACTTTACTATATTGGTGAAATACGAACTCGCTGCATGGGGTGACATTTTGAACCCACGCACCACCCCACACTAAAGAAAATTCAAAAATTTCTGCTCATCACAGCAGACCTTTTCCTACTCCCAAGAATGTAAGACGTTACTTTTCACTAGCTAATTTTTGTATCAACAAGACATTCGAAGGATACAACAGTTGCAAATTGTAGTAAATACCTTTTTTGTATTTCTTCAGAAAGCATATTTCGTATGATCCGCATGTACTAAACAATCCAGAGTAAGATCCGAAACAGACTGTTCTGAACCATAGTTACCATAATGGGTAACTTCGATTCAGTGGCGTGTTTTGGGTCCGAGACCTGGGCTATCTCACCCCCCCCCCCCCCCACAGTACTGTTTTTTTTTTCAAATTGCGAAGTTTATTTTTTAATTGTTAAGTAATAGAAGTAACATTTTTTTCTAAATTTTAGGTAGCATAATACCAAATAATTATGAGGATTAGGATTTGAACACTTATTTGTACATGAACTCCATTCTTCTTTCTTTTTGTGTGAACTGGAGTGTTACATTTTCATAAAATGTTTCTTCCGAGTACTTTTTCATATTTAAAAAAAATGTTTTTCTCTATTCACAAACCAGCCAAGTAGCTCGAATGCGCCTGTCCTTGTGTGGCTCTAAGATATAGCTTGGCCGCCCCGGTGGCGCAGTGGTCTAAGGCGTTGGCCTCTGATCATTCGTCCGAAGGGGTCCGGGTTCGAATCCCGGTGAGGCATGGATGTTGTGTTTGTCTTACGGAACTGGCTCTCTCCCTTCCCTGGAACCAGTGACCCTAAATTAGGGACGGGCGACTGCTTATAGCCCATTGAGTTGCTCACGGTGGTCGTTAAACCTCTCCAATGAAAAAAAAAAAAAAAAAAAAGATATAGCTTGATTCTTTTTAATGCGGAAAAACTTCTTTCGGCAGTTGCAGTTGTTGATGGAAAGTTTAACATATGAGATCTGCTAATTTGTACACCTCAATAAACACTATGTCCAATTTATTCAACTTTATGTAACAAGTAATGTCTTGCTAATTTGTTTTGTATTCATCAAGGGAATAAAACACCTTCAGTTCATTTTTTAGTCGAGCTGTATCAAAATTTGAAGCATAGAGTTCTTTAAACTCCGGTAGTAGATGTTCATGGAAGCTTTAACAAAATTTATCAAAAGAGTTCGAATCCAACAAAGCCACGAATTTAAGATATAATATCACTGATTTTAAGAGTTCATTGACACTTCACACAAACTGAAACTACTTTCGCGAAACACGCGCTTCGTTCGTTTTTTTCCAATGTTATAAGACGGAAACATGGAGGGACTGGGTAGTCCGAAGTCTTCTCTTTTCTGAGAGAACCGTTGCGCGAAGCAATGGTCCATTCACCTCTATACGCGCATCCATAGGTTGTCATGGCAACGCTAGCAGGCGATCGAATCGAAGTTCTTTGCGTCAGAACAGCGAAGGCTCTCGAAGACCTTGCGTGATGCAGTTGGTCATCGCTCGCCAGACTGATTCTCATAATCGAAAGAAACGAATCCGCTCGTGTTTTTTTCGCAGCGAAAGCATCAACATATCTTAATACCGTTGATAATTATTATTTGTGTATATTTAATTGACTTTTATTTGTGCATTCTCTGGGTTTCGCAGCTAGCCTAGCTAGCCTCGAATATACCCCACTGCTTCGATTGTAAACCAAAGGTAACAGAATCGAAAACCCATTAAAGAATGGTTCAATTTTTAACACCGACGGCAGTAATGTGATTTGGCGAAAAACGCTGTTATAAGAAGAAATGATTTTCTTTCTTTCTTTCTTCTTTCGGGTTTAACGATCGCAGTGAGCGTCTAAGGCTACAAGAAGTCGCCCGTCCCCGATTTACAGCCCGATATGAGTCTGGGTTCGAATTCCGGTGAGGCATGGATGCTGTGTTTGTCTTACGGCACTGGCTCTCTTCCTTCCCTAGAACCAGTGCCCCTAAATTAGGGACGGACTACTGCTTATAGTCCATCGAGTTGCTCACGGCAGTAGTCGTTAACCCCCCCCCCCAGAAAAGAATAGAACTTGTAAGTTCTAGGGAGGAGACAGAACTAGTGCCAGCCTAAATGATTAAATTTTGTGGATGGATTTTTTTTTTTTTTGGATTGGAGGTTTAACGACCACCGTGAGCAACTCAATGGGCTATAAGCAGTCGCCCGTCCCTAATTTGGGGTCACTGGTTCCAGGGAAGGGAGAGAGCCAGTGCCGTAAGACAAACACAACATCCATGCCTCACCGGGATTCGAACCCGGACCCCTTTCGGACGAATGATCAGAGGCCATCGCTTAGACCACTGCGCCACCGGGGCGGCGAATTTTGTGGATGATAGCACTTCATTTGAGACATACTGAAAAATATTTGCATTTTTGAAAACCAGTATTTGGTATATGACCCAACGTGCATCAGTTCTGGTATTCCGTCGAAAGAGCTGTAAGATGTCATATTCGACTCGAAGCAGGTCTGGTGACCTGGGCGGCGATGGCCTAGTGGTCAACGTTCGTGACTGTCATGGAGAAACCCCAGGTTCGATCACAGGCAAGTAGGAAGGCTGGAACCACTAAATATCCGCCGTGCGTCGGATGGACATGTTAAGCCGTCGGACCCCGAGTACTGGCCCCTGCCCAGTAATAAATAAGGGTGTCTTCCTTCCCCTTTCTAACTCGCTTCCGTGCCACTTTCCTATCGGCACTCTAGCCCAAATCTCTTAGCTTCCTATTTCTAAGGTTATTTAAGACCTGGGGCCAGACACTTCCTTCCTAAAATCTTCTACATTTTATCTGATCTGATTAGGCCTGGTAACCTTAAACTTAGTGTAAGGACATCAACATCTTGAATAGCTAGTATGGTAATATTAGGATCAAGCAAGTTGTTAGAATATCGCATCCATATTGGATGAAATTGCGATAGCTACTAGGTTTTATGACATTTTCGGTGAAGTAGTCTGCTATCATACAGCTCTCCTCCAAAATGACTGTGACGTACCACTCAGGTGAAGAAAGAGGCAAAACGGCAAGTTGCAGCGATAGGCCAAAGTCGGTGTAATTAAGTCGGGAGAATAACTAACTGTTTCCGGAGCGAGGAGACGTGGTCTCGAATACCAGTACCGGCGATAAGGGCTTAATTTTCACTCTGTGTCATTCTAACCAATTAAACCGCGCATGATTTTTGAAAACGTGGATAATGATAAAAAAGAACTGAAAGTCAAAAGTTTTCTGTACGAAAACGCACTTAAAACGTAATATTTTTCAAAGGATGAAAACTGCACGTGTGTTCAGTCATTGCTTGTTGCAGAAAAATGGGCAACTGTAAACGGGAATACTTTATTTATTTTCTTGCCTAGAATTGCTGGCCATATTTCGCGAAAGAGTGCTGAAATATATTTCAGACATATATTTTAAAAATTGTGTGGTAGTTTTGCACCCAAAAGTGGTGCTACACCAGTTGCACCACTTTCTGAGAAATGATATACCATTTTCTGGTGCAAACAAAACCCAACAACATGTTGAAAACTTCCACCATACTGTGGTGCAACCTTATATCATAACCTGGTGCAAAGTTGCACCATGTTGTTGGGTTCTGTTTACACACCGCACAATGGTATATCATTTCTCAGAAAGTGGCGCAACTGGTGTTGCGCCACTTTACCAGTTGCGCCACTTTTTGTGTCAAAAGTTTTCTGTAAACTTTGGTGGTAGGTTGCACCAAAAAGTATCTTCGTCCAGCAGTGGATTGATAATGGTTGACAATGATGATGATGATGATGATATACAAAAGTCGATTGTGACCGCGGGGATACAAACTCCCAATCAGCGGAAAGAACCAACTGTCTCCCTGCGTTGAAAACTTTATGTATCTTTGATTTAAGTTGTTGAAACACACTCGGGGAAAGCCTCACATGATAAAAACGATTAACATGTTAATATCGCAAATGGAAGGGATTCGAACCCGAGAGATCTGCAGCAGGGGCACAGACCACGAAATTATTGGGGGGAGGGGCAAACGTGAAGAGATCAGACGTGGGAGGGTCACGTTTCTTCCATTTTCAGGAGAAAAATAAAATAAAAATGGACAAAAAGATAATCTGCGAGATTAAACATATATTTTAAAACGCAATTGCAATTGCTCATCAGCAAATAGACAAGGAAACACATATTCTTTTGCTGTATTCAGCAATATTAATATTTTTAAAAATAAAATTTAGCTTATGATTTCATTTCCAAATGTTTATAAAAAATTAGCGGGGTTACACAAACAAAGAACAAGAAGCGAAAAAAATAAATAAATAAATACGCTGGAGATTATACGCGTACGCTTCTAAATTTTTATTTATTTTATTTTTGATAATTGTTTTAAACATTTACCACACACCACAAGAACATGGAAAACACAATACGGGACCGGCAATCCAGTTTAATTATCGAATGAGCAAAGCTGAATTAGGAAAAAAAGTTTACTTATTTTGTTATTTAATAATTTTTGGAAATAAATCACTTGGCCTCATAAGGTGGAGCTTGGTCCATGTTATAAAGAGTAATACATTTCTATAAAGGAAAGAAATTCATTTTTTGCAATTAGCACACCACACGATAACCTGAATAGCATGGAAAAACATTTTTTCTCTATAGAAATATTTCAGCTTATGCTTTTCGAAAATGACGCAAAAATGAAAACTTATTCAATTAAACAGGACGAAAGATATTGGTGGATACTGACAACAGGACGAAAGATATTGGTGGATACTGACAACAGGACGAAAGATATTGGTGGATACTGACTCTCCAGTAAAAGTATTGGGAGTGGAGATTCACTCCCAATAAGTGAATCTCCACTCCCAATAATCGGCGCCTATGCCCCCCCCCCCATGATCGGCGCCTATGATCAAGGCAAAATTGTCAAGTGGACGCTGCATAAGAAGTATTAATAATCAAACTTCTGAAATGAAAGTTTTGTGTGATGCAATTTTAATTGTTAGTTTTCTACTCTTCTCTCCCCCCCCGAAGTAGAATCTGCAATCTTCTGATGACTACACAATGAGCACAGAATAGATTCATACCATCAGAAAGTCGCTCGGCGCCAACAAGGCAAAGAGAGTATGAGAGAGAGAAAGAACAAATTTTTGTTCCAAATTCCGTTCCTTTTTTTTTCCCCGTGATTTAGGCATCATCTTTTTCGTAAGTAGTGATATCTTTATCCCGAATCGCCATCAAAAGGCATCACGAGGAATAATGGAACTATATTAACGGTATCAATTACTTAACCTCAAAAACCCAACACCAGTGAAAAGAAAAATCCCATATTAATTTAATAATCAAGAAAAGGATTATACTATATCGACTGAGAGATCTATTCACGTAATTACGAAGGTGGAACCAACTTGATCCTTTATTAAAATACGAAAAATATCTGAACAATACACGCTTAAATGTTAAGACCGAACCAAAAACATTTACAAAGACAATATGATTAACACTCGAATCAACAACAAAGAAACTAATAATCAGAATCGCAATTTTCCCTAAACCGTATCACTCTAACGTAAAATCAACAATAATGCACTGCAGAAAACTAATTTAAATAACGCCACTAAATTCTATTTTACATTGCTATTCTGATCACGCAAATTGCAGATTCAATCTTCATCACGGTATTCAATACAAAAACACGATTCAAACTAATAGCAAACACCCTCATTACATTAATACATAGCAACTAATCATTAAATTTACAAAAACTTTGCAAAACATTCCAATGCTGTACAATCATCAAAATAATCTCTAAATCTAAATTACATTACAAATTTAATTTGCATCACTAGATTCTTGATAAATTCCGAATTCAATATTACAATGAAATTCCAAGCCATTTCCAATTTTAAAATTTTCAAAATTAAACAAATTTAATCCGTGTCTACAAAATTCACTTTAAATCACATCTTTTTCGTAAGGCATCTTTTTCAAATTGACGGTTTGTAGAGCAGTTAGCTCAGCCAAGCAGAGGACATGAAGAAGCACGGCGATTGACGTTGGTGCAATTGTCTTTACTTGGAAATTCAATCATGCGCGAAAAATTAATGCAAATAAAGTGCTACCTTAAGCCTGGATGGTATTTCGCTCAATAATATTGAGAGGGTAAATTTACTCTAATGTGCACTATCTACCAACAAGTAATTGGACACCTGTGATAGCAAAGGAAAACGAAGTTTATTCACCTTCAATATTTGGTGGAGCCTCCATGAGCGGCGATTACAGCTGCGACCCTCCGGGGCATACTCTCAACCAGGAGTTGTATGACGACTAGCGGTATTTTCTTCCACTCGGCTTGGAGAAGACAGGTCAGTTCCTTCACCGATTTCGGACGGTGGGGTCACCCCTTAAGTCGACGCTCCAACTCGTCCCAGAGGTACTCGATAAGGTTAAGGTCCGGGCTCTGCACAGGCCAGTCCATTCGATTAACCCCATTGTCACCATACCAAGCCATGGTGGACCTCGCAACATGACAGGTGGCATTGTCATCCTGAAAGTAGCATGGATCCACCCCGTAAAACTGCCACAACGTAAGAAGCGCATGGTCTTCCAAAATGGTGCAGTAGGTCTCGGCATTGAGTCTACCAGGAATTGCGACCAAGGGTCCCGCGCCATACCAGGAGAAACTCTCCCATTGCATAATTCCACCGCCGCCGAACTTCACAGTTGGCACAATACATTCCGGCAGGAGGCGTTCTCCAGGCAGACGCCAAACCCAGACCCTGCCATCCGAACGGTAGAGGGTGAACCTTGATTCGTCGCTCCAGAGAACCTGTTTCCACTGTTCAACGGTTCACTGTCGACGTTCTTTGCACCACATTAGCCGAGCAGCGCTATTGGACTTGGTGATGAAAGGCTTGTGGGCGGCAGCACGTCCATGATAACCGAGCAGATGGGCTTCCTTACGGTGATATTCATCGAAAGAACACTCCCGGATGCCTGTTGAAACTCCTCGCGGATGTGGCCCATCGATTTAGTGCGGTTCTTCCGAATTCCTCTGGCCAGCACCCGTCGGTCTCTAACTCCCAGTATTTTGGGTCTACCGGGTCGGGGCACATTGCGACAGTCACCTCTCATCTTCCACTTGCCAATCACGTAGGCCACTGTCGATTTTGGGTACTTCAACTCGCTGGATATGTCACGTTAGGATCGGTCATTTCTGTGATACCCGACAATTACACCTTTCTCGAAATCAGAGGGCTCCTAACTACGTGGAATCTTGCATGCGACTGGTTGCGTTGCTGTTGTTTCCCACACGATATTTAACGGCGACGGCTGTGACGTGTATCAGAACCGCGGATATCGTCGATTGCAGGGGTGTCTAATTACTTGTTGGTAGATAGTGTATGAAAGGTGAACACCCGTTTCCTCTAATCCGTTTCCCCTAATTTCGTTTCCCCTAATCTCGGTTCCCCTAAATCTCGTTTCTCCTAATTCGCATTTGCCCTAAACTCGTTTACCCCAATGGAGTTTCCCCGAAATCGCTTTTACCCGAATTCCCATTTCCCCTAATTTCGTTTCCCCTAAATCTCATTTCCCCTAATTCACGTTTGTCCGTATCAAAGTTTTCCCTAAAAACGTTTACTGTATCAAGTTTGTTCTAATTCTCCTTTGCCTTGATTCGCGTTTTCCCCAATTCATGTTTGTCCTGATTTTCGTTGAGTGAAATAAAGCGTTTCTTTTATCGCCAAAATTCAGGGGAAAAAATCGGATTTATCGTGAAATTCAGGAAAAAAATCGTTGTATGTAATTTTTTATCGTCAAATTCAGGAAAATATATGTATATTTAATCATCATCATCAACCATTTTCAATCTACTGCTAGATGAATAAAGATCTCACCCAGTTTCTTCCACTACGGTCTGTTTTGCCCCAGTCTCCACCATCTCACTCCCGCATGCTTTCGAATTTCATCCACCCATCTCACTCCCGCATGCTTTTGAATTTCATCCACCCATCTCACTCCCGCATGCTTTCGAATTTCATCCACTCATCTCCAATGTGGTCTTCTTCTGGGTCTTTTCCTGTCCCTTGGAGTCCAATCTAAAATTTCGGCTGTCCATCGATGGTCCGTTCTTCTGGCAACATGTCCAGCCGATTGCCGTTTCAGCGATTTTACTCTGCTCATGATGTCTTCCACTCTTGTCATTTTTCTGATCCACGAGTTCCTCTTTTTATCTCTCCTGGTTACATCAAGCATGCACCTCTCCATGTTGCTTTGAGTTGTCTGCAGCCTTTGTATGTCGCTTTTAGTTAAGGTCCACGTCTCTGGACCATACCTAAGCACTGGAAGGATGCATTGATCAAACACTTTTCTTTTAAGACATAATGGCATATTGCTCTTGAAAATTATACTACTTCTTCCAAAAGATATCCAGGCAAGTTTTGTACGCCGATTAATTTCTTCATCAATGTGACCCTCACTTGATATCTGCTGTCCAAGATAAATGCAGGTATTGGTTATCTCCAGCTTTCCCCCATCAATCGATAAATTTTCATTTTTTGCAAAAGCATTGTACATCACTTTTGTCTTCTGAAAGTTCATTTTTAATCTCATTTCTTTACTCTTGTCAGCAAGTTCTTGGGAGTGACCCAGGGTATATATATATATATATATATACCCAAAAGCAGAGTTCAGGACAAAATTTAAAACCGAATTTTAAAACAAAACTTTTTAACACACATTCTGAAGATCATGACGCGCAACGCAGCTGTGATAAATATCCAGAAATTAAGTTTGTATATATATAACATTGAACATGACGGGCGTCTCTTGAACTATTTTAACCAAAAAATATCTTCTATTGGTACATATTCAAATAAATTGTATAAAACTAAAAGTAGAATTCGAAATAATTGTTTTTCGTATTAAATGAAATTATAAATGAAATTATTTTTCCTATAAATTAAAAACTAAAGCTTTAGAAAGCACACAAACAAACGTAGTTTCAGGTAAAATTAACTTTTGTAGCTTTTGTTTTTCTTTTTGTTACAAACTTTATAACAATGTCCAAATTGTATAAGTCTGTAGCAATTTTGTTTTAATTACTAACGAAAAAAAAAAAAGTCGTTGCTGTTTCACATTTAATCAGAAGTAACTTTTCATATTTCTAAGTTTGGAAAACGATCTATCGGCGTAAGCCACTGCTACAGACAGTAAAAATTTGAAAAGAGGATTTTGTGCACCTTATTGCCGCTATCAGTTCTGAGGAACGAAAATGGAGGCATTGTAATTTTATTTTAAATTACAAAATTTTTTTTTATCCTTTTTGGATTTCAAGTTCAACAGAAAGAAAAGGAAAGATGTTTATTTTCAGGCAGTTTAAAAATCCATAAAATCCAAAACAAATTTCGTTTAACTTAACATTGTACACGTGTGTGCCCCCCCCCCCTCCCGACAGTTTTCTTGAAGCAGCACATGCCCTTAGATAATTTGTTGACTTGTAGGTTGTAAATGCTGAAAATCTCCCGATCAGACCAGAAAAGCTTTATATTTTATACTTTTGGTGTTAGCCCCCCCGAAAGGTTTCGTGATGCAGCACATGCCCTTAGATAATTAATTGCAGACTCGCAGTTTGTAAATCCTGAAATTTTTTGTTCAGTTGTAGATCATTAACATTTCTTTTAAAGAATTACTTTAATAATCGCAATTAAGAAAAGATGAAATTACGGAAACTTTATGTGATTCAGATAACCAACTTCCAAGAACGTGGCCTAGAAGCGGTCGAAAACGCAATTTTTATACGGCCTGTTAAAATTTTTGTGGCCAGTTCACCGATGGCCAGTTCTCCTACACCCAATCAGTGATGGTGCTAACTGAGAAAACATTCAAACAGGACAAACTGACGTCTACTGTTAAGGGGGAACTCAATTAGCAAAAGGCATTTCTACGGCTCATGCTTAGAGTCTCGTACGGTGGGGAGAGGGGAGGGGGTCTAGTACGCTAAGAACTCTTAAAAAGTGGGCCTTCTGCGTTCACAATTCTAGCGAATGCTTTTCAATACTATCTCTTGCTTTAATAAAAGTTTAATGCGATGTAGTACTTTATCTGTGAGGAAGAGCAGTGTGTGTGTGGGGGGGGCGTGACGGATACTATGGCTGCGTAAAGAACTAACCGTATAATGGTCCTCACCATGTGCACTTCCTTACACTTTTGTTGGCATGGTTATCGACATCATCAACAAGAAAGGAAAGAATAATTCTCTTGAGATATCAAGTCCCACCGTTTTATTTCGGTTAACAAAAACCAAACATGAATTAGGGCAAACGCGAAATAAGGAAAACGCGAATTAGGAAAAACTTGATACGGGCAAACGTGAAATAGGGGAAACGAGATTAGGGCAAACGAAATTAGGGGAAATGGGAATTCGGGTAAAAGCGGTTTCGGGGAAACGCCATTGGGGTAAACGTGTTTAGGGCAAATGCGAATTAGGGGAAACGAGATTTAGGGGAAACGAAATTAGGGGAAATGAGAATTCGGGTAAAAGCGATTTCGGGGAAACGCCATTGAGGTAAACGCGTTTAGGGCAAACGGGAATTAGGGGAAACGAGGTTTAGGGCAAACGAGATTAGGGCAAACGAAATTAGGGGAAATGGGAATTCGGGTAAAAGCGATTTAGGGGAAACGCCATTGGGGTAAACGTGATTAGGGCAAACGGGAATTAGGGGAAATGGATTAGGGGAAGTGAGGCTACGCGGTATGAAATGCCTAAACTTAAGTCTGCTTTACACTGTGATTTTAAGAAATGATGTATGTAATGTGCTATAAAGAGTGTGTCCATTGAGGTTTTACCACCAATGAAAGAAGTGGGATCTTTTAAAACGCATCGCATGTCTCAGCAATGATGCTATGAGACTCAGTCTGACGAACTGACATTTAAAGACTGCCAGCAAAGCATTGAAAGACAAAAGAAAGTAATTTTTGCTGGCAAACTTCAGTGCTTGAAAAATAAGAAGCAGTGCTCTATCCGCAATTTCTATCGAGTGCCGACCAAACGGGCGGAAGATTCTGATGAGCTGTCATTACACATTACCGAAACAAGAAACCACACGCACATGCTAAGAGGTGAAGCTATGCTTGCTGAAAACCGCGAATGACCTGTTTGGTACGAAAAGGTTAGCAAATATTTTTCGATCATAAAGCATTGTGTCAATGACCTTTCAGAAGACAAAAAAACGTTTTTTTTGGGGGGGGGGGGGCATCAGTCTTACTTCTTCACTGCAGTATGACAGTGTCATTGGTGATGTTCAATGCTGGCGGTTTCCCATCTGTTCTCAATTTGTGGTTGATGGAGCTGTGCTTTCTCAAAAGCACTGGATACTACATCAAAGGCTTCCGACGTCCGTCAAGATTCTGACCCTTTTTTTTTTAAATTCAACACTTCTTCGGAAAAGGTAGGTACTCGGTGCCTTCACTGACAGCATACAGAGTCGCTACGCTGTTGCTTTGGAACTGTGTCATTGGTTAAAGCACACAATTAACCTGGACTCGCTGTGCTACTTACAGGCAAACCTTGGCTGCCAAGAACATTCTAAATTTTGCTGAGCAACCGCATTTGTAAAGATATAACGAAGTAAATTTCTCCGTCATTTCTGTCCACGCCAGGATTCGAACCCGGATCCCCTCATTCCGGAATAAGTCACTCTACCAATTGAGCTACGCGGACGTTTGTTCTGACTACTATCTGACTTTATGTCGTGTGCGTCCTGCTGGCAGGTACGTCACAAAGACAAGCTGTTTAAAGACGAGATATTTTTGGTTCTGCTCTCTGAGCAGAATTCGCCGCCCCGGTGGCGCAGTGGTCTAAGCAATGGCCTCTGATCATTCGTCCGAACGGGGTCCGGGTTCGAATCCCATGAGGCATGGATGTTGTGTTTGTCTTACGGCACTGGCTCTCTCCCTTCCCTGGAACCAGTGACCATAAATTAGGGACGGGCGACTGCTTATAGCCCATTGAGTTGCTCACGGTGGTCGTTAAACCTCCAATCAAAAAAAAAAAAAAATCTTCCATCTCTTAAAAGGAAAGTTTCTGAACTGACTCTAACAGCTCAATCAAGCATAACGCAGAAAAACTTCCTGTAATAGTGGAAAAATGGTTCTCTAAATTGCAAGAGATAAAGAAAAGAAGCAGATACCACTTCTAGCTAAGACACAACCGCAGCTCTTGAAGAAACACAGCCGCCCCGGGAACGCAGTAGTCTAAGCGATGGCTCATGACCATTCGTCCGAGATGGGTCTCAGTTCGAATCCCAGTGAGGCATGGATGTTGTCATAAGCGTAACTAGGCATTTCTGCGCCCAGGGCAAACCGCAAAATATTGCGCCCCCATCTCTCTCTATATATATATAAAATGTATTGACATAACCAACCTTAAAAAACACCATAATACTTTCAAATTGGAACTGAAGAACAGATTCTCTGCTTTAGAAGGCCTAACATCGGAAGAAGTGGATATTTCGGAAGTTAACAGAAAAGTAACCAAAGCTCTTATGGAAACAGCAACAAAATTAGCTGGGTCTAAGAACAAGTTGCATAAAAACAAATTATCAGGAAAAACCAAAATGTTGATGCAAAAAAGAAGAGAGATGAGGACAACTAAAGAAGATGTGACTTCCAAAGTGGAATATATAGAGCTATGCAAGACAGCACGAAAAAGTATCACTGAAGACTTAAGGAAATTCAACTGTGAGCTAGTGAGGAAAGCAATTGAAAACAACCAAAGCCTAAAGATAGCAAAGGGACATCTCAGTAAGGGAAGAAAACAGATTATGGCTCTGAGAAAAGAAGATGGTTCTATAACAAGAAATAGAGGCGAAATTTTGACAAGAGTGAAAGATTTCTACTCCAAATTATATGAAAGGGATGATACATGTACTCCAGACATCATGAAAGGTACCAGAGTTCTTCCAGTCCTCCCAGCAGAAGTTGCTCATGCAATCAAGAACATGAAGCGGGGAAAGCTCCAGGAGAAGATGGAATTACTATAGACATCATACAAGAAGCAAGTGGAGAAATTGAAACAGTACTCGCCCAAATTTTCACTCGATGCCTTAATGAAGGGAAGATTCCTGAGGATTGGAACAATGCTACAATGATCCTGCTACATAAAGGTGACATTGAGGATCTCAGGAACTACAGACCTATCAGCCTCCTATCAGTGGTTTATAAAATCTTCACTAAAGTTCTTTCACACCGCTTGAAGGTGACACTGGACATGGCTCAACCGAGAGAACAAGCTGGATTCAGGAGTGGCTACAGCACAATAGATCATATCCACGTACTGAGAGAACTAATTGAAAGAGCGAGGGAATATGAACTTCCATTGTGCATGGCTTTTATCGATTATGAAAAAGCCTTTGATTCGGTGAAACCATCAGCAGTTACAATGGCTCTGAAATCCTGCGGTATTAAAGATGCATACATTAATATTATTAATAACATCTATGAAAATGCAAGTGCAAAGATTCGGCTGTTTGAAAATACAGCACAAATAAAAGTTGGAAAGGGAGTGAGACAAGGTGACACCATATCTCCGAAGCTCTTTAATGCCACATTGGAAAATGTCTTTCAATCACTGAACTGGGAAAACAAAGGGATAAAGATTAATGGAGATTATCTAACCCACCTTCGTTTTGCTGATGACAGTCATTTTTGCAACTACCCCATCAGAGCTGCAGAGTATGATCCAGGAACTTGCTGACAAGAGTAAAGAAGTGGGATTAAAAATGAACTTTCAGAAGACAAAAGTGATGTTCAATGCTTTTACAAGAAATGAAGATTTATCGATTGATGGAGAAAAACTGGAGATAACAGATACGTATGTTTATCTTGGACAGCAGATATCAAGTGAGGGTCACATTGATGAAGAAATTAATCGGCGTACAAAACTTGCCTGGAGAGCTTTTGGAAGAAACAGCATAATTTTCAAGAGCAATATGCCATTATGTCTTAAAAGAAAAGTGTTTGATCAATGCATTATTCCAGTGCTTACGTATGGTGCAGAGACGTGGACCTTAACTAAAAGAGACATACAAAGGCTGCAGACAACTCAAAAAAGCATGGAGAGGTGCATGCTTGGTATAACCAGGAGAGATAAGAAGAGGAACTCGTGGATCCGAAAAATGACGAGAGTGGAAGACATCATGATCAGAGTTAAATCCCTGAAATGGCAATGGGCTGGACATACTGCCAGAAGGACAGACCATAGATGGACAGCCGAAATTTTAGATTGGATTCCAAGGGACAGGAAAAGACCCAGAAAAAGACCACATGGGAGATGGGTGGATGAAATTCGTAAATATGCGGGAGTGACATGGAGGAGACTGGCACAAGACAGACCGTTGTGGAGGAAACTTGGGGAGACCTTCGTCCAGCAGTGGATTGATAATGGTTGACAATGATGATGATGATACACATATATATATCATCATCATCATCATTGTCAACCATTATCAATCCACTGCTGGACGAAGGTCTCCCCAAGTTTCCTCCACAACGGTCTGTCTTGTGCCAGTCTCCTCCATGTCACTCCCGCATATTTACGAATTTCATCCACCCATCTCCCATGTGGTCTTTTTCTGGGTCTTTTCCTGTCCCTTGGAATCCAATCTAAAATTTCGGCTGTCCATCTATGGTCTGTCCTTCTGGCAGTATGTCCAGCCCATTGCCATTTCAGGGATTTAACTCTGATCATGATGTCTTCCACTCTCGTCATTTTTCGGATCCACGAGTTCCTCTTCTTATCTCTCCTGGTTATACCAAGCATGCACCTCTCCATGCTTCTTTGAGTTGTCTGCAGCCTTTGTATGTCTCTTTTAGTTAAGGTCCACGTCTCTGCACCATACGTAAGCACTGGAAGGATGCATTGATCAAACACTTTTCTTTTAAGACATAATGGCATATTGCTCTTGAAAATTATGCTGTTTCTTCCAAAAGCTCTCCAGGCAAGTTTTGTACGCCGATTAATTTCTTCATCAATGTGACCCTCACTTGATATCTGCTGTCCAAGATAAACATATGTATCTGTTATCTCCAGTTTTTCTCCATCAATCGATAAATCTTCATTTCTTGTAAAAGCATTGAACATCACTTTTGTCTTCTGAAAGTTCATTTTTAATCCCACTTCTTTACTCTTGTCAGCAAGTTCCTGGATCATACTCTGCAGCTCTGATGGGGTAGTTGCAAAAATGACTACGTCATCAGCAAAACGAAGGTGGGTTAGATAATCTCCATTAATCTTTATCCCTTTGTTTTCCCAGTTCAGTGATTGAAAGACATTTTCCAATGTGGCATTAAAGAGCTTCGGAGATATGGTGTCACCTTGTCTCACTCCCTTTCCAATTTTTATGTGTGTTGTATTTTCAAACAGCCGAATCTTTGCACTTGCATTTTCATAGATGTTATTAATAATATTAATGTATGCATCTTCAATACCGCAGGATTTCAGAGCCATTGTAACTGCTGATGGTTTCACCGAATCAAAGGCTTTTTCATAATCGATAAAAGCCATGCACAATGGAAGTTCATATTCCCTCGCTCTTTCAATTAGTTCTCTCAGTACGTGGATATGATCTATTGTGCTGTAGCCACTCCTGAATCCAGCTTGTTCTCTCGGTTGAGCCATGTCCAGTGTTACCTTCAAGCGGTGTGAAAGAACTTTAGTGAAGATTTTATAAACCACCGATAGGAGGCTGATAGGTCTGTAGTTCCTGAGATCCTCAATGTCACCTTTTTTATGTAGCAGGATCATTGTAGCGTTGTTCCAATCCTCAGGAATCTTCCCTTCATTAAGGCATCGAGTGAAAATTTGGGCGAGTACTGTTTCAATTTCTCCACTTGCTTCTTGTATGATGTCTATAGTAATTCCATCTTCTCCTGGAGCTTTCCCCCGCTTCATGTTCTTGATTGCATGAGCAACTTCTGCTGGGAGGACTGGAAGAACTCTGGTACCTTTCATGATGTCTGGAGTACATGTATCATCCCTTTCATATAATTTGGAGTAGAAATCTTTCACTCTTGTCAAAATTTCTGCCTCTATTTCTTGTTATAGAACCATCTTCTTTTCTCAGAGCCATAATCTGTTTTCTTCCCTTACTGAGATGTCCCTTTGCTATCTTAAGGCTTTGGTTGTTTTCAATTGCTTTCCTCACTAGCTCACAGTTGAATTTCCTTACGTCTTCAGTGATACTTTTTCGTGTTGTCTTGCATAGCTCTATATATTCCACTTTGGAAGTCACATCTTCTTTAGTTGTCCTCATCTCTCTTCTTTTTGCATCAACATTTTGGTTTTTCCTGATAATTTGTTCACATGCAACTTGTTCTTAGACCCAGCTAATTTTGTTGCTGTTTCCATTAGAGCTTTGGTTACTTTTCTGTTAACTTCCGAAATATCCACTTCTTCCGATGTTAGGCCTTCTAAAGCAGAGAATCTGTTCTTCAGTTCCAACTTGAAAGTATTATGGTGTTTTTTAAGGTTGGTTATGTCAATACATTTTGTTTGTCTTATGAGCTTGCCACGTTCCAGTTTAGTGTTGAGGTGCATCTTACATCTCACCAATCTATGGTCACTACCTGTGTTGAACTTGTTCAGCACACTGCAGTCTTCGATGACGAATTTTTTGTTACACATAATAAAATCAATTTCACTTGTCGTCCCAATTGGATGTCTCCATGTCCATTTCCTGTGTGGCTTTTTCTTGAAAAAGGAGTTCAAGATGAAAAATCCTTCTGCCTCTGCAAACTCAACGAGAGTATTTCCACGCTGGTTTCTGTTGCCGTGACCGAATTTACCTACTGAAGTTTCATTCTGTTGCCGTTGCCCTATTTTTGCATTGAAATCTCCCATAATTATCTTCAAGTGCTGCTTACCTTTATTATTTAGATGACGAATTTCCTCATAAAATTCTTCAATTTCTTCTTCAGGATGACTTGTGGTGGGTGCATAAGTTTGAATAATCTGAGCCTGGTATCTTCTCGATAGTTGGATAACGAGTCGTGCAGCTCTGTCAGAGGAACTTTCAACTTCTACCACTTTATCCTTCAGTTTCTTGTTTATTATAAATCCAACACCACTAGTTCTGCCAGTATCTGTCCCACGATAATAGAAGAGATGTCCACTTTTCAGTTCAATGAGATCTTCTCCTTTTCTCCTTACCTCACTTAGCCCGACGATGTCCCACTTGATCCTTTGTAGTTCCTCTTCCAATTCAAGAAGCCTTGAATCAGAAGATAGGGAGCGTCCATTATAGGTAGCCAAGGTCAGCATCAAATGGCAGCCTAGTCCGGTCCTCCGGGGATTCTTAGCACCCTCTGCCTTCATGTCGCACTGGCCGCTGCCTTGGCCAGGTACATTCCAGCTGCCGGAGACTGAGGGCCAAGATTTAAGTTGTAGAGTCATTTTGGAGGTGTTTGGCCATAACTCACCACGCTGGCCAAGCGGGTTGGTGAGTGTGGGATAGCATTTCCTCTGATCCCGATGGTATAGTTATACCGCTATTGGCGGTCGTCAGAGCCCCTTTAGTGGGAACAGGATGCACCACGAGAAGGCGGGGTTGACATTTGTCAAGGAGAGGCTGTGATGTTACGCATCACCTGACCTTACATCCCATATATATATATATATATATATATATAGTGTGTGTGTGTGTGTGGTCTAAGCGGTGGCTTATGACCATTCGTCCGAGAAGGGTCCGGATTCGAATCCCGGAGACTGCTTATAGTTCACTGAGTTGCTCACGGTGGCCGTTAAACCATCAATAAAAAAACAACTGTGATTGTTTGTACAGCTTTTCTTAACTGTTTCGGAGTTTGGACATTCGGTACTGTGTAGATTAAAAAGACAGCTAGCATTCGTGGCCGCAGTCTCAGTAATGACGGAATAGCCCCCAGATAATCTTTAACAATGTGAATGACATCCTTATCTTGCAACGTACATATAACACCAACTTCATTTCTGAAAATGTCGCCGGCTTTCAACCGTATGGTTGGGGGTTCAATCCCAGCCCGACTGCCTAACCACTAAATATTCGCGCCGTGCCTCGTAGAGCACGCTAATTGTAGTACCATGGTATTGGACCAACCCACCCACCCCCGTTACAAAGACGTTCATTTGTTCTGCTGACTTTCTTTCTTGCTTCCGTGTGACTTTCCTGTCTGTCATTCTAGCCCAGATCACCTAGCTTCCTACTTCTAAGGGTTGTTTAAGACCTGAGGTCAGACACTCCTTTCCTAAAATTCTCTACATAAATCTCTAGATCTAAATATGAGCAGCTAGTATTCCCAGAGCATTTTGAGAGGGAAATACGAATTTTAGACTTTGCCGGGTTACCGAAACTGGCGAAACATGCTAAAAGCTAAGTCTGTAAGTGGAAGAATTACAAAGTATGGCGCGAAAAAAGTATCTCAGAAACTGGTGCAAACGCTATAATTTTAATCAGATTGTAAGCAGCGATCTTTGCGCCCTCTCCTGAACTGCGCCCGGGGCAGCCACTCAGCCCTGGTTACACCTCTGGATGATGTGTTTGCCTTACGGTACTGGATCTCTCCCTTCCCTGGAGGGACTTCTTATAGCCCACTGAGATGCCCACGGTTGTCGTTTACCCTCCCCCCAACCCCCCTCAACTTTTGAAATTCTGACTTCCAGCTAAAAAACTTTGATGCCACTGATTTCAATACAACGTATTAGCTGGAAAGAAAGATTTCCATCCGAGCATTAGGATTCAAGTGAAGAAAAACAATGGAGCGAGAAAGAGTGTCGTATAAGTATCTCTCGAGAATCAGGTATACGATGTTTTCCCCAAAATTTCAGGAACCACTGTCTGTTCGCAGTAGATGCGATAATATTTGTGTATGAAATGTTTGAAAAGTTTTTAACGAGCACGTAGTTCTTAATTAGTGAAACAGTTTGAATTGTTCTCGATCTTCCGATATTCAGTCGAATTCCTCATATACAATATATTCCGGTTAATTGAGTTACCGGTTAATTGGGTTAGCCGATTATTTGGGAGCAATTCTTGAAGAACATCCCAAATTAGCTCTTTAGGATAAAGCTTTGCATCATTGGAGCAGCCGCCTAATTAGGCCAAAGTGTTCTAGTCCCGATGTGACCCAATTAACCGGAATCTACTGTATGAGAATCCACTCCACGGGACGAGAACGCGAGACTAATTCATTTTTCCAGAGTTGTTCAGAGGAAAATTGTTGTGTGACGAAAAACACATCCTGTTTTGAAGAAAATTGCGCGAATAGAAATGCAACCATGACATAGGAATAAAACATAAAACCTTTGGACAGGTAGGAAATGCTGACGAAATATGCAAGGATGTCACTGATATGCCCCCTCAAAAGGCTAAGCAGTCGATAATACATATCTCTGGGGGTACGCATGTGTAATGTGTGCGCCCGACTCATTATTGTATTTCCCTGACAGCACGGGCCACTATATTATACAGCAGCTACCTCAGCTTCAGGTAGTGCAGTTCCGCATCTTCCACAACAGTACACTCTTAGGTTGACTTGGAGTATAAGTCAGAGATCGATTATGTGCCACCTGGTCTGAGAACGGTTGCTCTAACCAGTAGGAAACCCGTGGCCCTCAAAACTGATAAGAGAACTTGCAGTTTTCCATCCGACTATTCTTTCATGTACATACACAGTGCGTCAAAGAATTTTTAAGACTGGCGCTAGATTTCAGCCTACGGTGGCGCCACCAGTGTAATCGCGAATGCGTTATAAACTGTGACCATCTGCTTGCTTTCTGCCAAAAGTACTGCGCAGTTGTCAAAGTAACTCAAACGAAACGGCCGTTCATTAGAGAAGTAAAATTTTTTTCATGTTGAATTATTAAGATGGAACAAAGGGCTGTCATTAAATTTAACGCAAACCTTGGTAAAAGTGCCTCGGAAACGTACCAAATGATGAAACAAGTTTACGGTGAGTTTTGTTTAAGTAGATCAAATGTTTTCCTGTGGCACAAACGTTTTTTGGACGGAAGAGAGACGCTAGAAGATGATAAGCATACCGGAAGACCAAGTTCATCTAGGACACCTGAGATTATTGAAAAAGTGCGTGATTTCGTGGCAAACAATCGATGTGCGTCAGTAAGAATGATGGAAGAGTCTTTAAACATCAACAAAGAAACGATTCGAACCATCCTGCATGAAGATTTGGGCAAAACAAAAGTCTGTGCTAAATTTGTTCCACACACTTTAACCAATGAACAAAAATCAAGGAGAAGTGCACATTGCAGAGACATCATTTCAGCCGCGGAAAATGATCCAAACTTCGTAAAATAGATTGTTACAGGTGATGAAACATGGTGTTTTCACTATGATCCTAAAACAAAGCGACAAAGTGCGGAATGGAAGTAAAAAAACTTGCCACAAGCCAAAAAAAAACAAGAAAAGTTCCATCGAAAATCAAAACAATGCTCCTTACATTCTTCGATAGTAAGGGTATTATCCACAAAGAATTTGTTCCAAGTGGACAAACAATTACTGGTGAGTTTTATTTAAATGTTTTGAGGCGTTTGATGGGCAGAATTCGTCGCATTCGTCCAGAATATCGAGATGAAAACAGTTGGTGTTTGTTGCACGATAATGCACCCAGTCACACCTCACTTCTTGTTCGTAGATTTTTGGCGAAAAATAACGTCTGTGTGTTGAATGATCCACCGTATTCGCCTGATTTAGTACCCTGCGACCTTTCTTTGTTTCCAAAACTTAAAATGACGTTAAAAGGGTGTTATTTTGATGATGTTTCGACCATACAAACAGCTTCGACGCGTGCTTTGGAGGCAATTCCGCAAAGTGAACTGGAACAGGTATTCGAATCATTATTAAATCGCTGTAACAAGTGTATTGAAGCCGGAGGGACTTATTCTGAATAACAAACCAAAACAAATTATAATTTCTTGTTTCTATTTCATTTTACAGACCCAGTCTTAAAAATTCTTTGACACACTGTGTATATATGATGTGTTATTGCGGTGACGTATGTGTCAAATCAGCAAGTTGCAATGATAAGCCTTGCCGGTGTTGTTCAGGTGAGAAAATACCCCGCTCCGGAGTAGGAAGATGTGGCTTCGGATTCCAACGCTTTACGTTTTCTAAACGAAATTGTCGAAGATTTCATTCCACTCTTAGGAATGGCAGTGCAATAAATAAATTCAGAACAAGAAAACTGTCTTCTATCTTCGTGAAAAGGAAAATACAACTGAATGAAAATTCAGTCTTTTCAAAACTTAACTACCACATAAACAAATTAATTGTAGAAAACAGATCTTTAAATGAAAATTTTTAAAATTCAGAACAAATTTATAGTGAGATATTCAAGAGTGAGAAAAAATTAATGTTTATTGAATTACTTTAAACTGAAGAAACTGTTGTTACTGTATCTGAAATAGACTTTTCAAACCTGCAATTCAAGAATTCGGGCAACTATAAAGCTCAGAAAGGTAGCAAATGTAATGCAGGTCCCGCAAAAAAAAAAAAAAAAAAAAAAAAAGAAAAAAAAAGGCATGTACGTATATATCCATAGAAAGTAACCCACATAATGAATTTCGAGTTCTCCATCCCAGATATAAATAGAATATTCGTGCGATCACAAAAGGAAAATCTTGTGTTTTTGTTGATTTCATGTTTATATTGACAGAGGTTACTTCCTTGTTAAGTACGAAGAAGCATGTCCAGAAACATGTTTCTTCACTAAGGATGTCTATATTTCTCGCATTGTTTATACCAGCTGTTCTCAAATTTTGTTTGCTCCTCGGAGCCCCGGGACACCAAAAAGGCTTCGCAAGGGCTCTGCGACGCTTTCCGTGAAAAAACCCTCGTGACACCGTCATGTTCGACAAACAAAATACACTGGAAAAATCCACGTACTTCCTCAATTTCCTTTTACAATTAAAGTACATTATGCTTCCTTCAAAGCATGTACCAGAGGTATATAGCGACAGATATTGGAAGCCGTGCGTAGTTGCCCTTCATCTTCTGGACTTTGGAGAAACAGTTTAGAATCAGGCAGGTAAAGCAAGCATAACATATCGTCATCGCCGTTGAAAGTGTGAGGTCGCCGCGGTGCCCTAGCTTATCATATCTTACTCTCATGCCTGCGTGCTGTCAGGCCCGATAATCGAAATGGCTGTATTGCTGTGACAGGACGTGCCTCAAACGGGTAAGCTCTCAGAAAAACGATACCGCTTCTGAAACAGTGAAACGGCGCGACGCAGCCGATTCACTGTTTCAGGAGCGATTTGTAAAAGCATTTTCTTTCTTCTTGGATCTCGATTGGTTTTATTGTGAAAGAATACTAGACTGTCGAAAGCACTGAAATTGTTACTTATGCTGTTAGCTAAATAAAACCAGTACTTCTCAGAAATGAAACGAATGCTTCTCAGATTTCTTAGAAATGAAATTCTTAAATCCTCATTGCCTGTATAAACACTATTTTTCACAGAATATAAACAGGAGCATAAAAAAAATGTTGGGCCTCCTTGGCCTCGTTCTTCGGTGAAAAGGTCTCCGCGGTGTCAGAAGTTTCAGAACCGCTGGTCCATGTTCTTCGAAATCTCAGACTCGAATGTCATCAGTAAAAAGAGTTTCATTTGCGATTAAGTGCTCATGCAGGCTGTTGTTACTTGTAAACAAGATATTTCAGTCATTGATACATTGGTATGAATAAAGTGTACCAAAATGCTTACTGTGGTTTTATAAGATGAGCTGTATGCACTGCAGTTTATAAATGGATTTTGAAAGCGCAACTGACACAAGTTTACAGGTGTACAGTATTTTCCTTTCAACACGTCATGTTGTCACCCTCGTCCAATTGAGATTCGAATATCTGCTTTACTTGGCTGGTTATTTATGAAACAGTACACTTATTATGAAACAGTACACTTATTTATGAAACAGTACACTTCAGGTTGCATGCTTGGTGTAACCGAGAGAGATAAGAAGAGTAACTCATGGATAAGGAAAATGACAAGAGTGAAAGACATCGTGATGAGAATAAAATCCCTGAAATGGCAATGGGCTGGACAGGTTGTCGGATGAACGGACAACCCGAAATTCTAGACTGAATTCCAAGGGACAGAAAAAGACTAAGAAGAAGACCACATGGGAGATGGGTGGGTGAAATTCAAAAGCATGCGGGCGTGACATGGAGGAGACTGGCGCATGACAGACCATTGTGGAAGAAACTTGGGGAGACCTTCATCCAGCAGTGGATTGATAATGGGTGATGATGATGATGATGATGACACTTCAGTTAAACTTCAAATCCATCCCATTGTTTTGCGAAATCTGAATGTTTCTTTGACAAATTTGCTTTTATTTGGGAGTGACCTTCATATGTATAGAATGTAGAAATGGTTTCCGAAATCTCTTCCAGTGCTTTCGAGGAAATAGTTTAATATTTTTAAAATGTCTGAGATCTGGACCAGTTGTGTCACAAACTAACTTCCCAGTTTTCTCAAAACTGTTTTTCTACGCAATAGCTGCATTCATTATGCTATATACAATTATTGGGAAACGAATTTCCCCGAAGAAATAACTCTTCATAAATACATGGTAGGCACTGTAATGCAATTATTGGCATATTTTCACTGTATTCCATGTAACTACTTCCTTCAGAAAACTTGAAAATTTTCATCGTCCTGGAGCGGGAATCAAACCCGCACCTCCCGATTTCCGGGAGGTGCGGGTTCCCTCTCCAGGACGATGATAGATTTGAAGGTTCTCAGATAACTACTTTCAGTTGCTTGGAATTTCCTTGTTCTGGGTAGTGTAATGATTAGCATGCTCGACCGGAAATCGAGAGGTGCGGGTTTGATTCCCGCTCCAGAACGATGCAAATTTTCAAGATTTCTGAAGGAAGTGGTTACATGGGATACAGTGAAAATATGCCAATGATACCATTATGCTGTTAAAGGATTTGTTTGTAATAGCGGTCCATCTTGTCTGTACGGGTTTCATCTGGGTGCTTGTCAGGTCACTCAGATGTTAAACAGAAGATTCGATTCAATATGATACGCACATCCATGGAGAGGAGAAGTGCCAGGGATGAAAACAGGCATACCACTCATGCTTCATTCCGGAATCCGAACCCAAGGCAACTTAGCACGAAAGGGCCAGAACCCAGTGCCTCAGACCACTGTCACCGGGCGCATGCTTATCGTAATTAACTCAGCATCTCTGACAATCTTTGAGTGCCCTACTAGAGGACAGCACTTCTTAATTTTCGCTTCGTTTAAGTGGTTTACATGGTATCAGGCAATAAACATGTGAAAAGCAACGCGCTTCTGATTGGATTGCTGTTACCTTCAGGAACCGGTTTCAGAACAAGCACAACGAAATGTACACTAGAGAAAAAAAAAATGTCCGCTTTATTATAGGATTATCTAATGATAATTAACAAAACCGTCCCGGTGGCGCAGTGCCAGAGTTGGAACGGGTCAAAAATTTTGGACCCGGACGTCACAACTAGACACAACCCGAAGAAATTTGCTGTGAACTATAGAATATATATATATACACTGCTGGCCACCCAAAATGCAACACCAAGAAGGAAGTACCCGATTGGCCTGAAATTCGCAGCACGCGTCGCCCGCGAGAGGACATGCAAACGATTAGCATTGCAGGGCATATGCAAATCATGTGTGCCCGGCACGCCACCGAGAAGCACTATAAGAAGGGAGCACAGAAGATGGGGTGTAAGTAGTGGAAGTATGTTGTGCTGCCGGACTTGTGCGTGGGAAGCTTCCTGATGCCTCGTCGCAGAATACGGCAGTCATTCCAGCACGTTTCGGAGTTCGACAGAGGACGAATAGTGGCTTATCGCGACAGCGGTTTATCGCACCGAGACATCGGCGCCTGTGTGGGACGACATCCAGCCACAGTGAGGCGAGTATGGATTCGATGGATGCAGGATGGACGGACAGGCCGACGTGAGCGATTTCCGCAGCCGCGGCACACCACTGAATGAGAGGACCGGCATGTTGTGTGGCGGGCATTGACGGCTCGCACCGCCACATCACGAACGTTAGCGCAGGAATTAGCGTGTGTTGCGCAACAACCTGTGTCAGCACGTACCGCTCGACGTCGTCTGCAGGAGCGGAGACTTGTCGCACGGCGCCCATTGCTCCGATTACCATTGACGTTACACCACCGGCGAGTGCGGCGGCAGTGGGCAGTTGAACACCGCACTTGGACTACTGAATGGCACGCCATTGTCTTGTCCGACGAATCCCGCTTCTGCCTGCAACACCACGATGGTCGGACCCGCGTGTGACGGCACCGCGGCGAGAGACTGTATGACGTCTGCATTATGCATCGTCATGCAGGTCCGTCGACTGGCGGTTATGGTTTAAGGCGCAATTGGATATGAGACCCGCACTCCTCTGGTACGCATCGCCGGTACACTCAACAGCCACCGCTACATCTCCCTACGTTTTGGAGCCTGTAGTCCTCCCTTACCTGCAGGACCTGCCAGCGGCCACGTTTCAACAGCACAATGCGCGCCCGCACGTGGCACGCATCGCGCAACAATTCTTCACGGCCCACCAGGCGTCACTGCTGCCGTGGCCTGCCTGTTCTCCCGATATGTCGCCCTGGTTGCTGATCGGCAACCGAGTGGCTCGGCAAGCACCACCCGCGGCTACGCCTGATGAACTGTGGCAACGTGTGGAAGCAGCCTGGACCGACATGCCCCAAGCCCACATCCAAAGCCTCTTTCGTTCGATGCCGCGGCGTGTAGCGGCCGTTATTGCCAGCCATGGGGGACACACGAACTATTGATGTCTGCGTGTTCCGCAAGTCGCACGGGCCTGTAAACTCAATCGTTTCATCTTTGTATGTGTTGTTATGTGTCCAGTAAATCTGACTTTGCTATCTCGTGTCCTTCTTGGTGTTGCATTTTCGGTGGCCAGCAGTGTATATATATAGAGAGAGCGTTCAAAAAGTCTCTCAACAGTGGGTATCTTAAGTTATATGGAAATCAAACAAATGTATTATGGGAAGGTATAATTTACTCACTCACTTACAGAAGTATCGAAACTGTCGTCCATCATTTGCAAGGCATAACCTAACTCTTTTACACAGGTTTTCAAACACATCTGCGAGAGTCAAAAAGTCCCTCAGTAATTTTAAGGTTGTCCCCCCCAAATTTTATGAGCTACAGTCAAAAGTTTAAGTAACTTGTATGTTTAATTTCAGTTTTTGCTGTTTTCTTGATAACAATATCAAACTTCAGAATATGTTTCACAGCAGCACCAATTTTCACAAGTTTATGTCGAGTTGAAAGTTTCTAAAATGTGAATGTTGTTTCGATTTTGATCATTGTCCCTCAGAAGGAAGGGACACTTTATCTTTTGAGGACAGTCTTCCTTCATATCGCACGACAAATCTTTTTTCAGTCAGCGGACCAGTGCCGAGCACCAAATTCCGCAGTGAGCATTTTTCTACGAAATTTTTTGTTTGTTTTTTCAAAAATAAAACTGAAATAAAACCGGATCGAAATCGGGTCAGGAACACCTTGACCCGACCCGTTTCCATATCTGGTCTAAGCGCTGGCTTGTGACCATTCGTCCGAGATGGATCCTGGTTCGAATCCCAGTGAGGCATGGCTGTTGTGTTTGTCTTATGGCACTGGCTCTCCACCTTCCCTGGAACCAGTGGCCCTAATTTAGGAACGGGCGACTGCTTATAACCCATAGAATTGCTCACTGTGGTCGGTAAACCCCCAAACCAAAAAGAAACAATGAAAGAAAGTGGGGTCTGATACAGGAAATCAGTCGAAAGCGCTTAAGTCTGAAAGTCCGAGAGGGTTGATGAGCATGGAAAAAATTAAGTTAATCTTTTCAGGCAACTTGAATTTCTTCTATGAGCATTGAAAAGTGCAGATACGTATATATTAAGATAATACAACTTTTGTCACAAATATTTATTTCTTCAGGTCGGCCATAGTTTTGCTGGGTATTGACCGTCCTGATGAATCTAGGTCAATACATAGCGAAACCATGGTCAACTAGACAAAATAAATATGCCACCCCGGTGGCGCAGTGGTCTAAGGCGCTGGCCTCTGATCATTCGTCCGTAAGGGGTCCGGGTTCGAATCCCGGTGAGGCATGGATGTCGTGTTTGTCTTACGGCACTGGCTCTCTCCCTTCCCTGGAACCAGTGACCCTAAATTAGGGACGGGCGACTGCTTATAGCCCATTGAGTTGCTCACGGTGGTCGTTAAACCTCCAATCAAAAAAAAAAAATATTTGTGAGAAAAGTTGTATTATCTTAATATATATAATCGTAACAAGATTGTAGTCTCTGAATTCAAGAGTACAGATAAGTATACTATTTTTTAATTGTCGTTGGACCTAACTGCCCAGAACACGGCGACCCATTGGGAGTTCTTCCGGTATCCCAGCAAAGTAGTTCCAAAGCGTGTAACGATGCATTTGAAAGTTTTCCGTTGGATATTACTCTTTCATTTTCCAGTGTGTATCTCGACATAATCAGTTCCTTCTTATCACTTAGTTCCTGCAAGACGAAAGTAGCTGTATCTCCTAAATACCTATTTCGCGTCCAAGGGGGTTGAGGGAGATTGGTACCTAGGCTTGAATCCTGAAGGCATCGATTTCAGGGTTGCCTCAATGAGCGATACCATATCGCTAAGCGAATTAAGATGGAATTTAAAAACCAGTGGGGCCAAGGGGCACCGCAAACGGACGGAATGGTGTCCCCTCTTTATTGATCACGATGATCCTAATGGTTCACTCTGCGAGCTGCATTCCTCAAGGCTGGAGGATGTCAATCACGCCCGTCTGTACGAACATTTTTCGTGCCCCTGCCATAACGCTAACCCCCCCCCCTCGGCACATCAGTTACCCCCCCCCCCCCCCAACTCTCGCAGCTCGAAGAAGGGTCCTAAGTCATTGTCCGGCTGCTTCTGTGGGAACTCGGAGCACACGTACAAAATGGCTAATTATCTGGGGGCACACACACACACACACACACACACACACACACGTTCGCCAACCAGGTGAACGTGGTGCACGTTCCGACCCTGGCTGCGATTATTTGCTAGCTGCTCCGCAACAGCAGCGCAAAATTCTGCCCCCCCCTCTGCTCTTCCCTTTCCTCATGCGACTCTCTCTCTCTCTCTTTCACTCTTTCTCTATCTTTCTTCTTCTGTACCTGCCTCCTACCTAAAGGTGGTCCTGTTCAAGTCGTCGCCATTCAAAAAAGAGCACGATGCAGTTCTGAGATAAGGGCTCTTCTTAAGTACAGGTTGTTATAGCAGGAGCCGTGTCCCCAACTCCTTGCCGGTAACCGTCTCCCATTGGCTGTTTCTGCTTCGATGGCACGGCCCCACGCTTCGCCCATATCTTAAACAGCACGAGTGTTCGAATTTAATAAGGGATACAGTAATTTCGGCGATGCTTTTCGTCGTCTCTTTTTATTGTTTCTCCTCGTAGAAGCAGTGGGATGTCGATCCCTGCATGAGATATGTCTTTGATGAAGACCAGTAGCTGACGGAATTCCGTCGGTTTAACAGATGACGACCTGATACGTGCTTTTGTTACATCACGTCGTTCCGTTTCAACATCGGACACTTGAGTCTTAATGGACAGGTGATGGACCAATTGCGGCTCGTGATATGTGCCCCTGGTTGACGCCCTTCCCTCCGGCTTTTCCACGAATACCTCCCGTACACCTGTATCCATTCTGTACACGTTGGCTGTCTGGTGAATCCAGCGTTCCCTGTGAATCCTAAATCAATAGCAGGCATATGGATGTGAAGCTGCATAATTGGTTTTATTAACCTGTTCACAACCACACGCGATCCGGGCGGACCACTGTTTTCCGACTGCTTAGAGCGGGACTACTGTGTTCATTGCAACGCACAAATAATCCACTCAAGTTAAATCATGCAACGAAGCCACGCCGCAGTGACTGTATCGTCCTCTGTGCAAAACTCGGAAACCCCGCGCTTACTTAGCTTTTGCATCTCAGCCAAAATGCAGAGGATATTGCCACATTTTTAGAACGTCTTTTATAAGAAATTACAGAAAATAAAACAAGTTAAAAATTGAAACTGGCAACAGCGTATTAGACGAACACAAAGGAAACATCTGCTGCAGTTAGATATCCTCTGCTAAGAAAATGGTGCACGTAAACAAGCTGTGGATAGAAGTTATGTTTTTTGCTCTTTACGAAGAGAAATAATTCGTATTCTGTAATTAAAAAACGCTGTGAAAATCATGGAATCAGCATTTCTGAATGAAGAATCAGCAATATTATTAATAATAGAGGGGGGGGAATCGCCAAGTATTGCTTTTAATAAGAAATAGAACACCAAACGAATATCCAAAGAAGGTATTTTCACGACTATTTCAAAAGTAAGGTCTCTGGTCTTAAAAGAAAATCCACCGACCCAAAGAGCAATCGCTAAGTTGTTAAAAATCTCTGTATCAACTGTAAACAACGTAATAAACAAAGACTTGAATCTGAAAAAAAAAAAAAAAAACATAATGCTCACCGTCTTTTACCTAGGCACGTAGCTGAACGCAGCACACGGTGTAGACTTCTTTATGAATATCACTTAGCCGGAGACAGATGGAAATTTGTGGCCATTGATGAAACATGGATCTACCTAAACGACTGCAACAAAAAAAGGTCGATTTACTATAGCAAAAGAGCATAAAAAGATTTATAAACTTGGTTTCAAGAATCCAAAGAAAGTGTCAGTAAAGGATTCCCGTTTATTGCTGGTTTCTCGCATAATGGGCAATAAAAGTTGAAAATAATGTTAAAATCAGTTCTATATGTTAGAAAAATAATGTTTTAACTCCTATATTTAGAGGAAGTACCATTCCTTTATCCACAGAGCCTTCGAATAGTAGAACTCCATCAGGAAAAGGCTACCAGTCATACATCCAGATCAACCACTCTATTTCTTGAAAAAATGAGAAAGAGACGGGTATCAGGTCTATATCTTTTGCTCATATTCCTTTAAAGTCCCCTGATGTGTCACCAATGGAGTATTGTGCCTTCGGACTGCTAAAAAGAGTGCATTCTAAACGCAGACCTAAAACAATGCTTGGACTATGGTAAGCAGTGGAAGAAGAGTGGAATAAAATATTGGGTTGGAAAGAAAATAGTGTCTGCAAATGTACCGTAGTAGAAAAGTGCTAATTACCATATGTACAAGTACAAATCAGTCCAAAATGTAGTAGCCATTGTGTTTGCCATGACCTGCTCCCATTGTCTGGACAGCTGTTGAATACCGTCCCTATAGAAATGTGTTGGCTTGGACGCAAAGAAGTGAGTAAGTGCGCGTTCGACATCATCCCGGTAGGCAAACGGTTGTCCGTCGAGGAAATGCTGCAACGATCGAAAAAGATGGTAGTCACGTGGTGCAATGTCCGGGAAATAAGCTGGGGGCGGCAGCAGCTTCCAGCCCAGGTCCCTGATCTGGTGACAGGTCACCCATGCTGTGTGAGGTCTCGCTCCATCCTGTTGTAAGAGGACGCCCTTGCAGTTCAGCAATGCTGGTCGTTTCGCCGTGAGTGATGCGTGCAGATCGTCGAGTTGTCGGCAGTACACATCGCCGATGATAGTGATGTTGTCCGGCAGCATCTCAAACAAGAAAGATGACACCGAATTTTCGGGTGTAATAAGCACGCCTTTTGAATCCGTTCTGACGCAAATTAAATTTATCAAAGCTATTCAAAGTCAATGGAACCAGTATGGAAAACAAATAGTGTCTGACGGAAGAAAGAAGTTTTTCAATCGGGTTTTTAATTCCTTAGATATTGCTGTAAACGGAATCGTGAGTTTACGCCCTCTGGTTGCAGACTTGTGCGTTAAGAAAAATATGAATTTGTATGAGAAACATTTTGCACCGGAAACGCTCTCCAACGCAGAAAAAACATTTCAAATCGGACCCTTAGAAACAGAGATATCGAAATAAAAATAAGATGTGACTTTACGTCCCCTGCTGCGAAAACCATGCATTATTTTAGGAAGAAACTATTCTCCAAAGGTTTTTCAATATGAGCCGTATCGGTCCAAGAAAAATACATTTTTAGTCGAGTTTTCAGGAGCCCAGATTTTGCTGCAAATACATCACAACCAGAAATTAACACTTATGCCCCCTCGTGGCCAAACCATTCTAACATTCGAAATTATATGAAAAATATTTTCCATCAGGTGTTGTATGCGATACAGGAAGAATTTTTCAAATCGGAGTTTTAGAAGCAGCAATAACGCAGAAAACGCAATTTACCTTTGCGCCCCCTAACGGAAAGTCTATGATTTATTTGAAAATTTTGAATTTATATGAAAAACATTTCGCATCAGAAACACTATCCAACAAAGAAGGAATTTTTCAAATCGGGCTCCTAGAAGTAGCGATATTGACAAAAATAAGATATAAATCTACGCCCCCTGGCGGAGAAACCAGGGAATATTTTAAGAAGAAAATATTCGGAAAGTTTTATTGACGTGAGTGGCATCGGTCCACGAAAGAATTTTTTCAATCGAGATTTCAGAAGCTCAGGTTTTATGGCAAATACATCAGAAGCAAAAATTAACACTTACGCCCCCTGGTGGTCAAAGTATTCTTTACCAAAAATCAGAAATTACATGCAAAAGATTTTCCATCATGAGCTGTATCCGCTAAAGAAAACATTTTTCAAATCTGAGTTTTAGAAGAAGAGATATCGCGGAAAACGTAATTTACTTTTACGCCCCCTAGCAGAAAATCTATGCGCAATTTGAAAAAGTAACTATACCTAAAATACCCTTCCACATAAATGGAATCGAAAGATAAAGGAATTTTTTCAATCGGATGTTTAGAAGCAAATATGTGGAATAAAACGTATTTTTGGATTGAACATCATCTGCATTTACGCCCTCTAGCGGCAAAATTATACATCGTAAACAAAAAACGAAATAAAGGATGATCATTTGGATATTTCAAGCTTCCCAATGAAAAAATAATTTTTCTAATCGGACTAATAGTTGCAGAGATATCTTGTCTACAGACGGACGGACGGACAAACAAACCAATAACATAAGCACGATCTTTTTTTACAAAAGACGTGCTAAAAACACGACACCCCGCATATTCCACCAAACCGACGGCAGGAATTTACTCGTACGTGGGTTTAAGCCGCCTTTGGGGGTCAGGATGGGCTTCGGTTTGGGTCCAACTACTGTTTCTAGGTGCTGAATGGTCATACAAGACCCCATTTCTAGTCATCTGTCACAATGCGGTCCAAGAGCGGTTCAACTTGGTCACGTAAAAGCAAAGAAACGCATTCACTCATGCGATTTGCTTTCTGCTCAACTGTGAGTTGAATACCCAAACTTCCCCCTTATACACTTCCCAAGTGGACGTAGGTGCGTGACAATGCTCGTGCGAATAGTCCCCAACTGTTCGGCCTACTCCCGCGTGGTTACACTTGGGTCAGTCTCCACAAAGGTCTTCAGCATGCCCATATCAACTGTTGCGGCTGTTCCGGCTTTGGGACGGTCTGACAGGTCAAAATTTCTCCCTTGAAACCGTTCGAACCAACGACGACAGCACTGATGACGTGGTATGGCATTGAGGTACACAATGGTAGTGTTCCTCACAGCACTTACAGGGGCGCTGCCGCGACGAAGCTTATGCAGTATGCAATGGCGGATGTGCTCCTAGTCCACTTCCAAGTTTGCTGGCACTTACACTCTTCGCCTTCTGATGGCCAACTGCCACTGACTTAAGCCACCTACCTGCTGATGCCATGCTTGTGTGCTGCGCGATCTCAGTGGCCAATGCGCGTAGTGGCTTCCACTTCAGGTACCTCATCATTGGACATTAATTTTCTTTTCAACAGAATACCACTACCAATTTTAAAAAATGCCCTGTTAGCTTGGAAATCTCGATCTAGGCTCATAGTCCAGAGAAAAAGCTATAAGATAGGCTGCGGCGAGCAACTCAGTGAGCTATCTCTAATTTAGAGCAACTAGTTCCAGGTAAGGAAGAAAGGCATCGCTGTAAGACAGACATACCGTCCATGCCTCATCCGGGACTCGAATTCATGCACAGCTCGAACAACTAGCTAGAAACTAGCGCCTCTGGCGACTCGGTTACCGGGGTGGCTTAGTAATTTTTGTTCTGCTGTGGCCGGTCAAATGGTTTCATGATTCTCATTCCGATGTTCTCTACATTAATCCCTCTCTTACTTCTTTCTGAGACTTGGATTTATCTCTGCTTTGTTTACTTACCCTGTGATCTCAACACTGGCTTTGTTATTTATTCTGCGTTGCTGGTACTCTTCATAAAGATGCAGCAGGTGAACAAATAATGTCACAGCTTAGTTCCCTCCATGTAAAAACCTAAGAAGTCTGCGTCACTTTAACAAGGCCATGGATTGAATGCAAATTGAATTCGATCTTTCACTTTCTGGGACGTATTTCGATTCAACTAAAAACTTACTTCTTTAGAATCTCAACGAAAACAATAAGCTAAATTACCAACCGGACAGACTCACAATTTGTGATTTTATAAGGAGGTCTCCCTCCGTCTGTCTCTCTCTCTCTCTCTCTATCTCTCTCTTTCTGTGTCTGCCTGCCACTCTCGCTCTTTCTCTGCCTCGCTTTTTATATATATAATTGCGGGAAAAGTTAAAAAGAAAAAAAAAAAGTGCATATATATGCGGGCATCGCAGTATGAACCGCAAGAACTACAGCCAACATGCTCGTTGTTTCCTTGAGGATTGGCTAATCAGGACAGAAGAGATCCACTGACATTCTTTTTCTCTTTTTTGAGGAGTGGGGATGAGAGATAATGTCCACCATGATCATATCCAGGGGCAGTCGCCTCCTGTCCCTGGTTTGAAGACGCTGGTTTCAGGGACGAGAGAGAAAGAGCCAACGGGCGCCGTGGGAATGCGCACCAACCTTCCCTTGGTCAGGATTCAAACCCGGACGCTCTCCGACGATCGAATTTTGCAATTGAAAATTTATTGGAGACGTCGTCATCATCCATTCTCAATCCCCTGCGGGATAAAAGTCTCCCCAAGTCTCTTTCACAACTCTCTCTCTCTCTCTGAACAATTTTCTGCAGAGTCACCCTAGCATGCTTTCGAATTCCATCCACCCATTTTCCATGTGGTCTTCGTTTAGGTCTTTTCCTGTTCCTTGAAATCAGTTAAGTATTTCAAATCTGCAACGGCGGTCTGTTCTAGCAATATGTCCAGCCCATTGCCACTTGAGTGTCTTTATTTTGATCATGATGTCATCAACTCCTGTCATTTTCCTGATCCATGAATTCCTCTTTCTATCTTTCCTGGCTATACCAAGCATGCATCTGTCTATAAATCTTTGAATTGTTCGCAGCTCGGTCTTTATGTTTTATTTAAGGTCTATGTTTCTGATCTATAAGTAAACACTGGGAGGATGCATTGATTTAATACTTCTCTTCAAAACATCATGGTAAATTGCTTTCGAGAACTGTACAGTTTTTGTCAGATGAGCTACGACCACGCTTCATACGCCTAGTAAATTCTTCTTCGATGTGTGCCTTGCCTGACATGTGTTGTCGAAGGTAGGTGTAGGCATCAGTTACTTCTGAATCCCCCCCCTCTACCTCTAATTCTTCAGATGTATGCTACTCTGGTGGCAGTAGCGTGATAATCTGGGTAGGAATCACGACGAACGTGCAGCTAGACCTGTACAGCTTTTAGAGTAGCTTTGTTACTACCACTAGGTACAGAGACGTGATTCTGAACCCATAAGTAGGCCACTCAGGGGGGGATTCGCTGCAGATTTAACTTTTATGAACGACAATACTCAACTACATCGAGCCCATTTGATCGACGATTTTCTTGAAGTTGATCACCGAATAGAATGGCCGCCCAGATCTCCTGGCCTCAATCCTATTAAGCATGCGTAGGATGCTCTAGGAAGACGCATTAGAACTCGCCAGCCCTCTCCAGAACGCTTCAAGAACTTTGAATGGCGCTTGTGGGGCTGTCATTAATCTCTGAAGACCCCATTAATAGGCCTACCCTCATAAACAGTATGGGGAGTAGTTGCTTGAGCTGCCTTGCTGTTCGGGTTGTTCATACTAGGTATCAAAACACCACATGTCTTAAACAAAAGACTTTGCATATTATTCAATGGACTACTTTTTCATGTACATTAAAAGAATATGATATTAACACGCAAATTCTAAAATTGTGTTTTTTTTTCTTGAGTTGCGCAAGTAATGTAGTCAAATTTTATTGAATTTCCTCATAAGTACTTTAAGTTATGTGCGAATTTATAGATTATTTTTTTTAGTTTGAGAGTTGTGCCAATCACGTCCACCTAGAGAGATTAAAGATTATAATTTCGTATATAAAAAATAGATTTTTGATGTGTAGTGAGGTTTAATATCAGTAATAACTACTTTTATTTGCGAATTATTAGCACAGTCGATTCTCGATTACTCGAACTTCTATAAGACGAAATTCTTGATAACTCGAAGACGGTAAAATTCCCTGCACGCGTCCTGAACGCATAATGTTTACCAGATAACTCGATATTCTCCCGCACTCCCTTCAGATTCGGCTATAAAGAGTCTACTGTAGTAGGAAGAATAAATAATTACGCCATGCCACATGAAATGTACGAACCCAAATAAGTTCAGAGTGCATCGAGAATGTGAGTTGGTGACCTGCACACATGGTTTCGCTTCCTTATTGGTTGTTAGAAAAGAATCCGCAAAGGCTAAGATACTCAGGCAAATAAAACGGATCTTGAAAGAACAGCTAAGGGGCAGAAAAAAAAATCCCAGCAAAGACTCAAGTGAAGTAAAAAAATTATCCATATTGTTCCATAAGGGAATCCTGGTGACGGAGATATCGCGTCAGTAGAGACAAATATTATGCCATGTGCTTTTCGAAACTGTACTCCATGTTTTTGCCCATCTGCTTGGAATGTTATGTTCCAGGGAAAAACAGAAGGATCTCCAAGAGAGGCAGATTAAAAATTGAATTTAGTAAAACCTGTACCATCTAAGGAAAATATTTTTATTTATTTATTTATATTTTTAATTTGCGTTATATGATTGTAACGAAATACAACTTTACGTGCATGACACCGCGGAGAAACGCTAGAAAATATTCAACAAAAGCTTTGGGGACTGAGAAATGCAGAAGAAAAGAACTTTGGGCGGTGATAAAATACCTGTTTCTGAAAGACGTATCTCCATAAGAAGTTCATGACGATATGTCGCTGGCACTAAGGGATAAGGTACTTGCATAGTTCACAGTTGTCAAGAGGCAAAGAGAATTCCTTCGTGGGAGGAAGCCTTACGATGATGCAGATCGTTGTGGATGACACTCCACATTCACCACTGAAGCAAACATCATCCGCGTGCATGATATCGCCATGTGAGACGGATGTATTATTGTTTGCTGAATGGCTGAGTCTGTAGGCATTTCAATCGGCCGTGTCGATTCAGTCCTGACGAATTCTTTGAAGATGAAAAAGGTCAGTGTGCCTGGTGTGGGGATGAGGGGTCTCTAGGAATGCTCACAGATGAGCATAAGAGATGCAACTATCGAATGCGCTTCACCAACTTCAACACGTGTGACATACTACAGAGGTGACCAACATGTCAAGGTGAAAAATTGCAGCGATAAACTCCGTCCGGGTAGCTCAATTAGGAAAGCGTTCGGCCTCGGAGCAGAAGAATGCAGGTTCGAGAACGCCACTGGCAAATTTGTGTTTCCGTATTGGAGCCCATTGTGGAAATGGGTCTACTGGCCGTTATGTTCTTCGAAGAAATGTGTGATGCTCGTTCCACAGATAATTTGGAATTTATTTATATATTTTTTTATTGAGGGTTTAACGACAACAGTGAGCAACTGCATGGGGTATAAGCAGTCGCCCGTCCCTAATTGAGGGCTACTGGTTCGAGAGAAGGGAGAGAGCCAGTGCCGCAAGACAAACACAACATCCATGCCTCACCGAGATTCGAACCTGGACACATCTCGGATGAATGGTCAAAAGCTAACGCTTAGACTATTTACGCCAACGGGACGGCTCCTTTGGAATTAATGAACATTCCTTCGCTTCGAAAAAATGTGTGATGCTTCTTCGACACATTGTCTGGAATTAGTAGAAATTCCTTCTTCTACAGAGTTACTGGAATTAATCGAGACTTCTACAAAGAGTTACTGGAATGAATCGAGACTTCTACAAAGAGTTACTGGAATTAGTGAGAATTTCTTCTTCTACAGATGCATATTTGGAATTAATGAGCATTCCTTCGCTTCGAAAAAATGTGTGCTTCTTCGACACATCGTCTGGAATTAGGGAAATTCCTTCTTCTACAGAGTTACTGGAATTAATCGAGACTTCTACAAAGAGTTACTGGAATTAGTGGGAATTTCTTCTTCTACAGAGGCTTATTTGGAATTAATGAGCATTCCTCCGCTTCGAAAAAATGTGTGATGCTTCTTCGACACATCGTCTGGAATTAGTGAAAATTCCTTCTTCTACAGAGAGTTACTGGAATTAATCGAGACTTCTACAAAGAGTTACTGGAATTAGTGGAAATTTCTTCTTCTACAGAGGCTCATTCGGAATTAACGAGCATTCCCTCGCTTCGAAAAAATGTGTGATGCTTCTTCGACACATCGTCTGGAATTAGTGGGAATTTCTTCTTCTACAGAAAGTAAATTTTCTACTACAAAGAGTCACTGGAATTAGAGGGAATTCCTTTTTCTACAGAGAGTTACTGAAATTAGTCGGAATTTCTTCTTCCACAGAGGCTCGTTTGGAATTAATGAGCATTCCTTCGCTTCGAAAAAATGTGTGATGCTTCTTTGACACATCGTCTGGAATTAGTGGAAATTCCTTCTTCTACAGAGAGTTACTTCAAGCATGGTTTGCGAGGGACCCGAAATCTGCGATCTCGTGCCCCAGTCTTTCTCAAGGAATGGAGGGGGTCTTGACATGTGCGTCCCCTTCGTAGTATATGACATACTACGAAGGGGACGCACATGTCAAGACGGCAAGTAGCAGCGATAAGCACTTGTCTGTACAACTTAATTGGGAAAGCATCCGGCTCCGGAGCAGAGGGGCATCGCCACCTGCAAATAAAATGTTTGTTTTTACGCATGCTTCGAGCAGATAGAATAAATTGCTGGTCCCCGACCGTTGCAATGGTTAAGCATGGGTTCATCATTTAAACTCGGAGACTATAATGCGGAAGAATACGCGTTTTTCGCCTTCCAAAAAGAGTTCCGTGTTGCTCTACCAGCCGGCAAGGTAATGTCATTTTTTAGGGGTGGAGTGGGGGGGGGGGTGTCGAAGGCTTTATGATTATTAGCTATCTAGAAAAGCGCACCATTGATCGTGATGCACACTGTGCCTGCCGCATCAGCTAAATTCGTGCGAAGATCAAGGGAAAGAGATGTGAGGAACTGCGAAAAGGTGTGTGTGTGTGTGTGTGTGTGTGTGTGTGTGTGTGTGTGTGTGCGTGCGTTCCTTCTTCAATATAATGTCCAGAGTCACATCTCCCAGACTGCGAAGATCCCCATACAGACTACTACACTGTTAAAAATTTTGTGGTAGGTTGCATCAAAAACTGGTTTTACACCAGCTGCACCACTTTCTGAGAAAAGATGCACCATCATGTTGTGCAAAGAAAACCCAACAGCATGGTGAAACCATAGACCATATTGTGGCGCAACCTTGTGCCATAACGTGGTGCAAAGTTGCACCATGTTATTGGGTTCTGTTTGCGCACCACACAGTGGTATATAATTTTTTGAGAAAGTGGTGCAGCTATTGTTGCACCAATTTTTGGTGCAACCTACCACACAATTTTTAACAGTGTATAATTGTTGTTTCAGTATCCTCGCTGTTCTCCGGACTTCTCTCCCCCTAGTGACTTTTACTTCTTCCCAAGCTGGAGGAAATCATCCATGGAAACGAAATGTACCTACGATTCTGAGGTGGTTGGAGCTATGGGTGCGTTTTTAGAAGACCGAGATAAAGATCTTTTTTCTGCAGGGATATAAGCATTAGAGCATCATTGGGAGAAGTGCGTTGCAGTGGCCGGGAACTATGTCCAAAAATAGAAATGGAAACAAAATGGCATATTTTCATGTATGTGCCAGGAAACGAACGTTTTTGAACGAACCAAATAGAATTCCTGAATAAAGAGCACCCTTCAGACTTCAGTAGCTGAGCTAGTGAGAAAATATTAAATTAATGAGAAAAAGCATAGAATTCAAGTTGTCGTTTATTTATGGATTCTTTTTAGGCAGCATTATTGTATGCACCATAACAGTTCAAAGAGAGAAATGGCAGACATGGGGATTTTAGTGGACTTCACTCCATTAATGAAACACATGAATCATGAAAAGCAGGCGACTTTAGTGGCTGGGGATGCAACGTACCAAGACTGCAATACCGTCAACACATTTCTAGGTTTTGTATTCTGAAGACGGCATCCTTCAGATGCCGTAGGAAGTTTACAGTGGTACCAAGATAGGTGGAAACCAGATTATTTAATCACATGACCCTAACTTGAAAACGAGAATAGGAAGTGTTTGTGAACTACGCAAAATAAACTGGAGAGACTATAGATTCTTCTTAGAAACGAACAGTTTGGAATCACGAATCGTCTGGCAAAACTCTTCTTGCTTAGCTGATTTTTGTGGAAAGTTACAGATCTTTTAACCATAACTGTAGTGGGGCATTTATAGTAAGTCATTTTCGCGGTGTTACTTACGGGTGAAACGAAGAATTTAGAAAGTCTATGTATTTGAAATGCAGCGTTAGTGCAGAGTTTTGTGAATTTTCTGATTTAGGACGGTAATGGAGAAAAGTACTCCGAGGTTCCCCTTCAGAGAGCGTAAAGACAACAACTATTTAAGTTTTTTTATTTCCCATAAAACAATATTGGAACGCATAGCGAACCAAGCCTCTTTTGCCGGTGGTGGAATTCGAACCCACACCCTTCTCCGGAGTCGGACATTCTACCAACTGAATTACGCCGGTAAAAGCTTATCGCTGCAACTTGCCGTTTTGACATGTGCATCACCTCTGAGGTAGGTACGTCACATACATCCTCCTCCCCCTTGAAAAAGGCGGGTGCACGAAATCGCAGGTTTTCGTGTCAGCCGACAAACCATGCTTGAAGGAGCTCTCTGAAGAAGAAGAATTCTGATTCATTTCAGACGATGTGTGGAAAAAGCATGACACATTTTTCTCCAACCCGCTTGCGCGCCAATGTGAATTAATGCTGTTTTTGTTGTTGTCGTCGTCGATGGTGGAATTCGAATCCAGTCTTCCTTCTCCGGAATCGGACATTCTTCCTACTGAATTACTCCGGCAAAGCTTATCGCTGAAACTTGCCGTTTTGACTCTTGCGTCGCATCGGTTGTACGTCACAAATGGCGGAATCAGTTACTTTTAGAGCATGGAATTACCTGTTGCCATACCTGGAAAATGAAGTCTCAGCAGTTCTAGGTGTTTTCTCCAGGTCATAAGTACTCTTTATAAAGCCATGTGACTGGATAACGAGAAAAAAAGAAAAAAAAAAAACAAGTTTAGTACAAAAAAGCGGCAGTTTGCCTTTCGTATTCTATTTGTAGAAACCAGAACTGCAGCATCTAAAAGAATGACGAGAGACTGTCATTCCGAATGTGAAGCCCTTGCCAGACACTTCAGTGGACTTCCCGTCTCAGGGAGATATAAAGATTTTGCATCCATCCATTGAAAGCAGCAGTTTGAAAGGCACACGGAAAGAATGCATTGAAATTAATCATTTAGTTTTCAAATTCATATGTGAAAATTAGCTATACGTAATTTGAATTGGGATTCAAAACACGAATGTTGTACAGTAGATTCCGGTTAATTGTACCATCAATTAATCGGGGCAGCCGTTTATTTCATTCATGAGATTCTACCGCGGATTTGCGGAATTCTACTTTTCTCGTCATCATGTGAATCATCTTGAGATCGATGCAAAACTAAAGAGAAATTGGGTGGTGAATTTATTGGGGAAAGGGTTTATTTTCCAACAGGGGACGATATTTCATCTTTCAAAGCTTTCAAAAACGGAAGTTAAACGGAGTGAAGATCTTTCTTTTTTCTCGCGATGTTCTTTCTAATTCCTTTTTCTCGCGAAGTTCTTCCTAATATCTTTTTCTGGCAATGTTCTTCCTAATTTCTTTTTCTCGCGATGTTCTTTCTGACCAGTATTGTTGTTAAATATTATATCATGTTATTCTATAAATAGTTGTATTTCATCTTGAAAGCGGAGAAAACATTTCCAAAAACGAAAGAGTTAGATGGCGCGCAATTTTTTTTTTTTTTTTTTTGACGCGAAATTCTTCTATTTAATACTCCCCATTTTTCGAATACTGATTTATATGCTGTACTACTTACATATATATGGATCTATGTACCATCTAAAAACGGCGTATACCTCAATATCTTTTTTTTATTAAATTAATATGTGTATAGACTAAATAAAGAATTATAGGATTATACAGAGTCGAGTCACATTATTGTGACTACCTCCTACTTCTGACGTAAACAGCGCGTAGCCAATGAAAGAAGACACGTGTCGTGAGCTGTCTTCAATGGTATATAAGGTGTGCTGTAGGCATTCTGAAAACATATCACTCATTGCTGTCATGGATAAAAGGAGCGATTTATCGGATTTGCAAAAATGAGGTGATTATCGGCTTTCGGGCCAAAGGCGGTAGTATTTCTGAAACAGCGCAGTTTGTGAACTGTTCGCGTGCTGCTCTGGTGAAAGTGTATCTTGATTGGAAAAATGGTACCATTGCAAATTAGCGACGTGGAAACTGCGGAGTACCACGTGTCATTAATGTGAGAGGTGAACGTCAGCTGCGAAGGTGCGTGAGGGCCGATCGACACTCCACGGTGGAGTAACTCACTGGCCGAATGAACAAGGGGGCTACCGGAAGTGTGACTATAACGACAGTTCAGCGAACCCTGCTGCGTATGGGGCCCCGATGCAGACGGTTGGTCACTGCACCTATGCTACCGAAGGTGCATCGGCAGAAAAAGGCTTACATTTGCATGGCAGTATCGGAATTGGACCTCCGCTAATTGGCAAAGGATTGCCTTCTCCAATGAGTCACGTTTTCTGCTTTATCGAACGGATGGACGTCGGCGTATAAGGCGAGAAACATCGGAGAACAAACACTCTTCAACCATTGCTGGAAGAACACAAGCTGGTGGGGCAATTCCCTGGGTCCACTCGTATCTGTGGAAGGCACTATGGACCGAATCCGTTATGAATCCATCCTTGTAGACCACGTACACCCATCCAGGCTGATTGTCTTCCATTGGGCGGATGGGATCTCCCAGGACGACAATGCGACGTGTCACACAGCTAGAAATGTTCGAGAGTGGTTGGAAGAGCACGATGAAGACTTCAAAGTACTTCCGTGGCCCCCAAATTCCCCAGACTTAAACCCAAGTGAGTATCTGTGGGACCACCTCGATCGTGTTGTTTGCTTTATGGATCATCCACCCCGCACCCTCCAGCAGCTATCAGATGCACTGCAGTCAGTATGGCTCCACATACCTGTGAACACTCTCCAGCACCTTATTGAGTCACTTCCAGCCCGTCTAGCTGCTGTCTACGTTGTACACGGCGGTTACTCTGGATCTTAGCTGGTGATCACAGTAATGCGACTCAACCGTGTAGGCTATATATTAAATTCTTTTTGTTTTCTTTACTTAAACGTAATACAGCTCCTTGCCATGAAGTGCAGTAACACAATGTTCAAAGTACATAGTACATGTCTGTCCGCCTGTAGCACAAAGACTAGCTGTCGTTCTTTTTCTTCAACAAATCTATTGACGGCATCTTTGGGACTGATGTATATATTCCTATGGATGCTCCCAAGAGCCAAGCCATTTAACCTCTGTTGCCCTGTAGAGTTTCGTAAGTATGTTTTCAAACCCCTGAGGGATGAAAAAGTTCGTTCCGGAGTACTAGTTGAAACACTAAGAGTACTGAGAACCTTTAACAGGAAATGAACATTCCGGAAATGATTTTTGTTACAATGCTTCAATGGCTGTATTAGGATGTTTATTTCTTGGTATGGTGTTCCATTTTCTTTTCCACAAATTTATCTCGTGACAGAATCATTGTCCAAGAAAATCATTATCCGGGGATGCCGGTGGTTTTGGTGATTGGACGTGTGCGTGTAAAATAAAGAGCTCTGTCGATTTACTAGCAGAAATTTTAAAAATAATTATTTTATTTTTGAAACATTTAAAACACTTCAGGGAGGGTTTAACCCTCAAAACCCCTCCCTGGGTTATGGCCCCAGTGGTACGGAGCAAAATGTTCACGTGACAAATATAGCTATATACGATCAATGAAGTTCGGTTAAAGGCGTACCATGTCAGGACTCTATCAACAGCATCACAATACTTTGCACTACAAATAACAGCATTGCTGTTATCTATATGTATGCACGGTTTTACCAAATCTGAATCGTGATGCCGCTTTGTCATTCTTGTTATGATATGACATCATTGTACATGATAGCACTTTTTCTAGTTTTGGGGTTTAACAACCATCGTGAGCATCTAAGAGGTCTGTAATCAGTCTGTCATTTCTAATTTGGGGCCACTAGTTCCTGGAAGGGAGACAGTCAGCGCCATCAGACAAAAGCATCATCAATGTCTCATTCGAGACTCGAACTGGACACATCTAAAATAAATATTCAGAAGCCACTCGGCCGTCAAGGCGGCCATAGAAGAGTGAATAAAAAAGTAATTTTGCTTCTAGGAGCAATTTGAAAAAGCTATTAGTCTGTTGGTTTTATGTACGGAACAGAACCACTTGAAATAAAGTTTATTATAAAATAGGAAAGCCTGTAATGCTTTTGCAACAAATGTCCAATAATAGTTTGTCTCCAATTTAAATATTTAAAAAAAATTAAATGTTGTAATGTGTAAGTATTTTGAAGTTGAGTACAAATATTCAAATATTTTGAAGTTGTATACAAATATTTAAGCACGACGTATTTTGAAGTCGTAATATCGCGAAAAAAAAAAACCGTATCTGACGGAATTAAAAACCTTATCTGAAGAGAATCTGTGCCATGCTTACTTAGTGTGGCCATCTGGTTTTATATTTCTTACGGGGTTATACAAAACATTAGGTGGACGAAATTTCAACCGTTTTAAGCGGTACGTGTGGTGGGACTTGTGAAAAACACGTAAAGATGTCTTTGTCCCGTTCGCGTGAAAACAGAATTTATGAGAGTGCGGTTGTCAAATGTCAATCAAAGCAAGTACTCTTCAGAAGCTCTTAGGCTGATTTGAAAGAGCATTGAATGTAAGACTAACGTTCCAAAGTTGAGGGAACGTGCTGTAATTATCTGACAAAAAAGAAAAGCTTAAGTCACGTGACGTATTCTACCTTGCTCACCTTTTCGTTTTTCTTGACTTGTGTAAATTTTGGTTGCTCTTCTCATTATGTTTTGCATACTGAACATTATTTCTCAGCTCCCACGAAGTTTTTCTTCTCTGGGCTATGACTGGTAGTCAGTCAAGTCAAGATAATTTACATAAGTACAGGGACTACGCAATTTGAATCGCTGTGCTGATTAGGGACATCTCCCAAGCTAGTGTTTACTCCGTCCATGAATGTGTACTATTCCGTGTTCTGTGTTCGGTGATTTAATCTTCTACTTTGCTCAAAAAACAATTCAGTGACTCCGAAGACCTGAATGTAAGTTAACTCTGTTTTTTCTTTAGTTTATAGAGCTGCCGTTGCATTGTTGTCAAGCTGGGTCTTAGGGAACCACAGATTTTTAAAAAGTGGGTACTTTGTGAGATATTCTGGGTCCTTTGAAAAAATCAAGAGATAATGAATACAAATTCTGAAGATGAGAATCCGTTTTTTGTTGTAAATATGACAAGGATGGTAAGTCAGATAATATCCAAAAACTTGAAAATTTCGTCGTCCTGGAGCGGGAATCGAATCCGCGTCTCTCGGATAGCGCTCAAGCATACTAACCACTGCACCACGCAGAACGACCAAGTCTCAAACTTCCGATTAATTTGAATATAACCATCACAAGGTTCGCTAGTCGAAGCAACTGGCATTCATGTTTAGCTAATCTGGAGGTTGAGAATTCTATTCCGTGATTGCCCGGAGGAGCAGATAAATCATGAATGGAATTATATTAATGATGGTTATATTCAAATTAATCGGAAACTTAAGACTTGGTGGTTCTGGGTAGTGTAGTTGTTCGCATACTCGGGCGCTATCCGGGAGACGCGGATTCGGTTTCCGCTCCAAGGCGACAAAATTTTCAAGTTTTCGGATATTATCTGACTTACCATCCTTGTCATATTTACACCAAAATGAATGGATTGTCATCTTCAAAATTTGTATTATATGGTGTAATCCCGTTTTCCATTCATGATTTACCTGCTCCTCCGGGCAATCACGGGATAGAATTCTTAACCTCCAGATTCGCTAAACATGAATGCCGGTTGCTTCGACTAGCGAATCCTGTGATGGTTATGTTCAAACTAATCGGAAGTTTGAGACGGTCGTTCTGCGTGGTGTAGTGAATAGCATGCTCGAGCGCTATCCGGGAGACGCGGATTCGGTTTCGGCTCCAAGGCGACAAAATTTTCACGTTTTCGGATATTATCTGACTTACCATCCTTGTCATATTTACACCAAAAAACGGATTCTCATCTTCAAAATTTGTATTGTATGGTGTAATTCCGTATTCCCTTCATGATAATGAATATTTATACTTAAATAAGGAAACAAAAAATAAATGTAATGCACAGTACATTGTTCGACACTTTAATTTATGCTCTTTGAAAGCAATCTGTTAAAAAAAATCAAGTACTGACAGAATTAAATTTTATCATGTTCAACTAAATATTATCATTGTCAACTAAATTTTATCATAATAGAACTACACAAAGACAATGCGTTTTAAGTCAGTTCCTATGTTTTGAAAAATAAAAACCGCTCTGGTGGTCTGAGCTATGTGATTACTACCCTTGAACAGTTTTCTTGATTTTTAACGAACAATCATTGAAGTAGACGTACAACTTTTAGTAGAGCATAATCGTTCACAGTTCTCTCATTAAATGTAAGTTTGTTCGTTTTTCAATATGAGCTGTTCCAATATTGATTAAAAGAGCTGAAATGTTTAATTAATTTTAGATATTATTAATTTAATTAATTTAAGAACATTTGTATATTTGCATAATCTTGACGGACGGTGCATTGCTGGCTGTTTTCATTCTTTCCCTAATTCTTACGAATTTGACTTTTGCCAAATGGCATGTTAAAAAAAATCCGAAATAAAGTGTGAGTCCCAAAGGAAGCGTAGAATTTGCAATTTTGGGTCCTTTTTTTGAAGGGGGGGGGGTTAATTTACGCGCTACAGCGTGTGAGTGGAGCGCTGGTGTATTTTCGAAACTTAAATCATCATGCACGTCAGTTTTCTATGATCTTTAATTTTGTTCTCCAGAAAACAGAAAAATGAAATATTACATTGAAACTAGATGGAGTTCAGTTGTGAAGTTTCTCCAGTGGTGGAGAGAAACCATGTCCTCAAAGTCTGAAAGTATTATATTCTAGAACACTCTCTATGCTTACCTGATTCAAATCATTACATGGATAGTAAGTTTTCGTCAGAAAACAGATAGATCCATTCTGAAATCTGATTAACTTCTCTTTGCAAAAAAAAATTTCAATTCTGAAAAACTTATATGTAATTTATGACTACTAAGCTTGCGGTGTTAAGATAGAATAATAATAACAACGTTTCGCACAATATAATGTTTATTATACATCGACTATAGTTTCGCCTAGCTTTTGGCTCGGCTTCAATGGATCGTTGTTTTGGTATATAGTCACATGACTGTTAAGCCTTGCGGGTAAAAAAATAAAATAAAAAACATGATTATTTTTATGATGTTGCTGGGCTTACAGCAGAGCTCTTTAACAGTTTATCAGTTCCGTTTTAAGGAATTTCTAATTCCTTAAAACGAAATTAGAAATTCCTTCGGATCTGTCCTACGTATGACGATCCACGCGGACATGGAATTTTGCGCATTCCTACGAAACAATATCATCAAGTAAAAGAAAAACAGTTATTCTCTTTATCCCTAGAAAGTTTAAATGTATATAATCACATAGCGATATATAATCCCCCCACCTCCGCCCCACGGTTCAAAGACTTACATACATGAGATTCTTCCGCGAATTCGCGAAATTCCGCTTTTTCTTTCCTTTTTTTTTTTTTTTTTTTTTTTTTTTTTTTTTTTTTTCGCTTTTGGATCGTTCTCGAGATCGATGGAAAACTGAAGATAAATTTTTTGGGGGTCATTGGGGGGGGGGGGAGTCAGGTTTCTCCCATAATTGTAACTTTTTTCCTTGGGATGTTGCATCTGGCGCTAGTATTGTTGTTTAATATAATTTTATTGCATAAATGTTTCTATTTCATTTTGAAACTGCAGGCAACAATTTACGAAAACGGAAGTTAGACGGCGCGAAAATTTCCCTATGATCTTCAGGCATGAGATTCTTCAGTGGATGTGAGGAATTCCGCCTTTTTCGCTATCATTTGGATCATTCACGTGATTGATGCACCACACAAATTTTCGGGAGATTGGTAGGTCATCAAATACACTGACGGAAAAAAATTCCAACACCAAGAAGGGGTTGTGTTAGATAAACGACAGTTGGTAGGCGGTGAGAGTACATCTGTAAGATGACGTCTATGCAAATTTCGCGCTCGGCGCATACGTGTGGCGCTAGTAGCGCCCCTCGGAACATGCAAAGCAGGTTTGCTGTAAATACGCGCTGTAACGCTCATGAGCGTTAGTTATCGTTGAGATTCGACGTAGTGTGTTGATGTTAGTCAAGAATGCCTTTAAGAAGACGAAGAAGGCATTATCAACAGCTCACGGAGTTTGAACGAGGTCGTGTAATATGGCTACGAGAAGGTGGATTTTCTTTCCGCAATATTGCAGAACGACTTGGCAGGAATGTAGCCACTGTGCATGATTGTTGGCAGCGGTGGTCAAGGGAAGGTACTGCCTCAAGAAGACCGGGTTCCGGCAGGCCACGTGGCACTACTGAGAGGGAAGACCGCCGTGTACGGCGTATGGCCGTGGCGCATCGTACTGCGTCTGCGGCAGCAATTCGAGCTGCAGTTGCCACCACAGTGACACAACGAACTGTTACAAATCGGTTACTTGAAGGACAGCTCCGAGCCAGCCGCCCTGTAGCGTGCATTCCACTTACTCCAAACCACTGCCGTTTGCGACGTCAGTGGTGTCAAGTTAGAGCTCATTGGAGGACGGAGTGGAGATCTGTTGTGTTTTCTGATGTAAGCCAGTTCTGCCTGGGTGCCAGTGATGGCCGTGTGTTGGTTAGAAGGAGGCCAGGTGAGCGCCTGCAACCAACCTGTCTGCGGCCGAGACACACTGGACCTACACCTGGAGTTATGGTCTGGGGAGCAATTTCCTATGACAGCAGGAGCACTCTCGTGGTTATCCCACGCACCCTGACGGCACAGTTGTACGTCGGTTTGGTGATTCAACCTGTTGTGCTGCCATTCATGAACAGCATTCCAGGGGGTGTTTTCCAACAGGATAACGCTCGCCCGCATACCGCTATTGTAACCCAACATGCTCTACAGAGTGTAGACATGTTGCCGTGACCTGCTAGATCACCAGATCTTTCTCCAATCGATATCATTGGACGGCAACTCCAGCGTCACTTTCAACCAGCATTAACCGTCCCTGTATTGACCGACCAAGTGCAACAGGCATGGAACTCCATTCCACAAACTGATATCCAGCAGCTGTATGACACAATGCATGAACGTTTGCATGCTTGCATTCAACATTCTGGCGGTTACAGCGGTTATTAATGTACCAGCATTTCACATTTAAAATGGCTCTTCTCGCGCTTACATTAAGCTGTGATCTTGAAACCTTAATCGATTAAATATGTTACCTATACAAATGTATTGCCGCCATTTCATTCCTCTACAACTATTTTTTCGTGGTGTAGGGATTTTTTTTCCGTCAGTGTACAAGTCATCGCTCTTTCCACGTTTATAAGTGAGTCACGGACATCGGTCACCACGGGGAATCGAACCCAGGGTCTTCCAGTATTTCGAACCCAGCCTCTTCCAGTATTTATCATTTATGAGATTGGTAGGGGTGGGGAAGGGTTACTTTCCGTTGGAGACAGAATTCCATCCTTCGAAACGGCCGAAAACAGAAGGTCGACACAGTTAAAATTTCCCCATAGGCGTATTTTTGTTTCTCGCGATGATAATTCTTCCCAGTATTGTTGCTAAATATAATTCTGTTCCATAATTATTTGTATTTCAGCTTGAAAATGTTAAAAAAAATTCTGAAAACGGAAGTCGGACGGAGCGGAGATTTCTCCCTAATCATAATTTTTTGTTCCAGCTATGTTTCAACTTTCCTGTGTTGTTGTTATATTATTTTACCTTATAAATATGTGGTTTTAAACTTGATAAGGGAGGGGAAATTTTTCGAAAACGGAAGTGTGAAATTTGAAAGAATTCATGCATGGTGCTCAAAAGTAATCATATTCTCAAAGTTACTCCATTTATCTAAAGCAATGAAAGTTTCTATATCAGCATTCATTGCCCTCAGGATGAAAATTCTTTCAGCACGATGGATGAAATTATTGTTATCTGGGGGAATAAATAATAAAAAAAGTATAAAGAAATGGGAAGAAAAGATATAGGCAGAAAGAAAATGTAAGCAACGGATGCTGTGCAACTGCAGAGTCTACGTAAGACTCTGCAGTTGCACTGTTTTTTCTTAGCAAGGCTGTGAAGCTTGCTAAGAAAAAAACCAAGGCTTGCTTGCAAAAGGAAACTTGAGCTGATGTTCTTGCGAGTATAACAACAACAAAAAAAAACTGTTTGAAGCCGTGTCTTTTAAAACCATTTTGTTTTGTGTTGAATTCTGTAATTTTGTATTACATTGACATAAATGAATTACAGGGAACAATTTCATCTTGCTGATGCACTGTTATACTATTTTTACTTTCTCGCCGAGCGTGTTGATATTTCACCTGGCTAAAAAGCTCAGCGTTTTTTCTGGTTTTTTTCGTCGCTCTTATGAATGTATTTAGTGCTATTGTTTCCACAAATTCCAGGGAAGGAACCAAAGCAGCGCCATAGGACGAACATACCGCCCATACTTAATTTCGGAACCCAAATCAAAAGATTAGACGCTGGCACCTCTGACAACTCGACAACCGTAACGGTACATATCGGATTAAGCTTTCTAAACTATTTGATATCAATGTCTGATAGTGTAGGAATCTAAACTATTGATATCAATGTCTGAATGTCTAAACTATTTGATATCAATGTCTGAATGTGTAGGAATCTAAACTATTGATATCAATGTCTGAATGTGTAGGAATCTAAACTATTGATATCAATGTCTGAATGTGTAGGAATCTAAACTATTGATATCAATGTCTGAATGTCTAAACTATTTGATATCAATGTCTGAATGTGTAGGAATCTAAACTATTGATATCAATGTCTAAATGTCTAAACTATTTGATATCAATGTCTGAATGTCTAAACTATTTGATATCAATGTCTGAATGTGTAGGAATCTAAACTATTGATATTAATGTCTGAATGTGTAGGAATCTGAACTATTGATATCAATGTCTGAATGTCTAAACTATTTGATATCAATGTCTGAATGTCTAAACCATTTGATATCAATGTCTGAATGTCTAAAATATTTGATATCAATGTCTGAATGTCTAAAATATTTGATATCAATGTCTGAATGTCTAAACTATTTGATATCAATGTCTGAATGTGTAGGAATCTAAACTATTGATATCAATGTCTGAATGTCTAAAATATTTGATATCAATTTCTGAATGCCTAAAATATTTGATATCAATGTCTGAATGTCTAAAATATTTGATATCAATGTCTGAATGTCTAAAATATTTGATGTCAATGTCTGAATGTCTAAAATATTTGATATCAATGTCTGAATGTGTAGGAATCTAAACTATTTATATCAATGTCTGAATGTCTAAAGTATTTGATGTCAATGTCTGAATGTCTAAAGTATTTGATATCAATGTCTGAATGTCTAAAATATTTGATATAAATGTCTGAATGTGTAGGAATCAGTTTGCTGCAGCAGTAATATCTCCAGCAAACCGAAGTTCCTTTTTACAAAATTTCTTCGGCAAAATATACTTGTTAATGCAAAAAGCATAAATTCTTTTATGCATTGGATGACAAGATTTTTCATGGGGTGGTAAGGAAACAAGGAATAGATTTGAATGTTTTGTATCAATTGGAGCTTAATTTGAGTCGCCAAACGGTCTGATGAACTGGTTCGTCTTAGATGGGTTTAGGTTCCGGTTTCGGAAGTTTGGGTAGGGTGTTTGCCTGATGATTGTGCTGTACCTTTCCTGGAACCAGTGGCCTTAAGTTATGATTGCATGGAGCTCCTAAGAGTTAGTCATAGTGGTCGTTAAACCTCGAAACACACACACACACACAGTCGGATAAGAGAACATCCACATCCCATAAAATTAATCTTTCTGTTTTATTTTTATTTATTTATTTATTTTGAAGAAGCTAATCTGACTGACAAACTCAAGAAATTGTGCAACTACATATATATATTTTTGAATCCTTTCATATTCGTTAAGATTTTTTATACCTGGTCAATGACAACACCCCCCACCCCCCGCCACATTTCTCCCGCAAGTGAGACGAAACTACTATGTACCGCAACCGGTAACAAAGCCCATGGCCGGTGTCGCAGTGGTCTGAGCGCTGCCTTACGATCATTCGTCCGTGAACAGACCGGGTTCGAATCCCGAAAAGGCATGGATGTTGTGTTTGTCTTTACGGCACTCTCTCTCTCTCACTTTCTTGGAACCAGTGACACTAAATGAGGGACGGGCGACTGCTTATAGCCCATTAAGTTGCTCACGGTGGTCGTTAGAAAAAAAAAATGACGTGATTATCACAATTTTTGAAAGGATGTCATCATCATCTTCCTCCTCGTCTTATGCCAGAAACTCAGAAGGAATGCCTTTCATATGAAATTTGAGTTCTAGTGTCAGTTACCTTTGCATACATCTTTAACTGATTTAACAACTGACGTGCTGAATTATTGGGTTCCCAGCTTCTTTACTGATTCCGGGAAATATCTATTACTACGTATGTTTTATAGGCTGACGTTTTCCATCCGTATGTCTCACATTCTCGTAGATCAAGGCGGAGGTTGCATGACAGCTTAGAGGCTCGTCTTGAATTCTGGGTAGAAATTGTTTCCATAGCCCCACTCGTTTCGTTCACTATCAGAGAGGCTCTGAGCGACATTACGTAAACATTTTTAGACTTATAAATATTGTTCATAGTTTTCTCTGCAGCCCTTTATAGCTCTATACAGCCTCTGTTCACGGAAGGCTTCGCTATAAGATACCACTTTGAAAACATTTTAGCCCGAAACACCTATAGGAAAGTTCAGCAGCTTTTGTGTTTCTTTAATTTTCCCCCAAAGCAAGAAATTTGAAAACTACTGTACAGGTTCTTCTCATTATGCGCGAATTTCAAGGGTTTCAATTAAAAGAGGAATGTGCATGGACCGCTGGCTGGTAAAGAGATGAGGAGGACGAGTAACAGAGCTACCGTCTGAATGTCGGAGGAATAATAAGATATAAAACATCAACTTATAAACCAATTGATTTCATGAAGATCTTACATGTATAATGTGCCAGTGTCTTAGAAAGATCACAGCGTCCTCTGTGTGGACGCAGTAGAAAGTTTTCGAGCACACGCTTGTTGGTGCACTTTATCGTCTCTCGGTGATTGTCAATATCCTAGAAAGAATTTTAGCTGGCACTGATGTACTGAAACAAAAAAATATAGTATTTCGAGGAACTATATAAAACTCAGTCAATGCAATACTATTTATATTTTCTGCTTATTTTTCATTCCGTGTTATTTAGATTTATCTTAGATTCAGTTCAGCACAGTCACTCCAAATGTTTTTTTTTTTTTTAATGGTCATTTGTTGACTTGTCTCTTTAACTTACAACGAAGCGAATCTCTCAGTCATTTCCATCCGCGCCGGGGTTCGAACCCGGGTCCACTCACTCCGGAATAAGTTGCTCTACCAATTAAGCTACGCGGACATGTATTCTGATTCCTATCTGCCTTTATGTCATGTGCGTCCCGCCGGCAGGCACGTCACATCTCCCCCCCCCCGAAAGAGGGCCGGGGGCATGGCCCACGGATCAGCCGTGACCATGAATCGTTGCAGGCAGACAACCACTGTAGAACGTGCACTTGAGAACTCCCAGTCAATCTGGTGTGTGGAATGCAACGTCACACACATTTATTTTTCGAAGCACTGGAGAAGGGATTCTCTGATTTTTCCCATCCCGCGGTGTGGAAATAACATCACACCAATGCGAGATCCCGAACGGCCGGGCCATCCGGGCAGTTCGGGCGCCATTACAACGAAGTGAATTTCTCCGTCATTTTTATCCGCACCGGGGTTCGAACCCGGGTCCACTCATTCCGGAATAAGTTGCTCTACCAATTAAGCTACGCGGACATTGATTCTAATTTCTATCTGCCTTTATGTCATGTGCGTCCCGCCGGCAGGCACGTCACAAACTCTGCTAATAGTTTACCCGATTACGAACGCAAAATTAATGTCTCATTCGGATACTTCCCTTTTGAAAGATTTATCAGTGGAGACGACGCCAGCAGTTCTGAACTGGGGGAGGGGGATTACTGGGGCTAAGTGTAGCACGGTGGATCACCAATTTTAAAGTGCTTGGCAGAAATGTTAAAAAAAAATTCCGTTTCAGTAGATTTTGCCCGATGCTAATGTTATTTATCCCAAATGAAAAACAAACAAACAAAACAAAAAAAAAACGTTTACAGGGACATACTGTACGGAATATTTATTCAATGTATGTTCACAGTTTTACTTACGCTATTTTTAAGCACGTCTTTTGTAAAAAAGGATCGTGCTTCCGTTATCGGTCCGTCCGTCTGTACCCACGGTATTTCTGCAACTATTAGTCTGATTTGAAAAATTCTTTTTGCATTCGGAAGCTTGAAATATGCGAATGATGAACCTTCATTTCGTTTTTTTTTTTACGATGTACAATTTTGCCGCTAGGGGGCGTAAATGCAGATGATGTCGAATTCAAAATTACGTTTTAATCCACATATTTGCTTCTAAACATCCGATTGAAAATTTTTTTTATCTTGCGATTCCATTTACGTCGAAGAGTGTTTTAGATATAGTTTCTTTTTCAAATTACGCATAGATTTTCCGCTAGGGGGGGGGTAAAAGTAAATTACATTTTTTCCGACAACTCTTCTCCTAAAACTCTGATTTGAAAAATCCTTTTTTCAGCGGATACATCTCCTAATGGAAAATCTTTTGCATATAATTTCGAATTTTTGGCAAAGAATACTTTGGCCACCAGGGGGCGTAAGTGTTATTTTTTGCTTCTGATGTATTTGCCATAAAATCTGAGCTTCTAAAATATCGATTGAAAAAATTCTTTCGTGGACTAATGCCACTCACATTGATGAACCTTTTCGGAATATTTTCTTCCTAAAATATCTCAGTTTCTCCGCCAGAGGGCGCAGCTGTATATCTTATTTTTGTCAATATCTCTACTTCTAGGGGTTCGATTTGAAAAATTCCTTTTTTGTTGGATAGTGTTTCCAGTATGACATGTGCTTCATATAGTTTCAAAATTTTCAAGTAATTCATAGACTTTCCGCTAAGGGGCGTAAAGCTAAATTGCGTTTCTCCCTATATCTCTGCTTCTAAATCTCCGATTTGAAATATTCTTTCTGCACCGGATACAGCTCCTGATGGGAAATCGTTTGCACATAATTTCTAATTTTTGTAAAAAAAAAAATGTTTTGGCTACCAGGGGGCGTAAACCTTAATTTCCGCTTCTGATGTATTTGCAGCAAAATATGAGCTTCTAAATTCTCGAATGAAAAAAACGTCGTTTGTAGACCGATACTACTCGTGTCGACAAACCTTTTAGAAACATTTTCTTCTTAAAATAGCGCATGGTTTCTGCGCCAGGGGGCGTAGACGTATATCTTATTTTTGTCAATATGTCTACTTCTAAAAGTTCAATTTGAAAAATTTCTTTGTTGTTGGATAGTGTTTCCGATGCGAAATGTTTTCCCTATAAATTCAAAATTTTCACGTAAATCATTTAAGACTTTCCGCTAGGGCGCATAAAGGTAAATTGCGTTTTCTGCTCCTAAAACTCCGATTTGAAAAATTCTTCCTGTATCGCATACAAGACCTGATGGAAAATATTTTTCACATAATTTCTAATGTTTTGTAAAGAATGGGTTGGCCACCAGGAGTCATAAGTGTTAACTTCTGCTTCTGAAGTATTTGTAGCAAAATCTGGGCTCCTGAAAACTCGACTAAATTTTTTTTTCTTGGACCGATACCGCTCATATGGATAAACCTTTTGAGAATACTTTCTTCCTAAAATAATGCATGGTTTTCCCACCAGGGGACGTAAAGTCACATCTTATTTTTGTCGATAACTCTGTTTCTAAGAGTTCGTAAGCTCATGATTCCGTTTACAGCAATATCTGAGGGATTAAAGACCCGATTGAAAAACTTCTTTCTTCCGTCAGATACTATTGTTTTCCATACCGGTTCCATTGCCTTTGAATAGCTTTGATAAATTTAATTTGCCTCAGAACGGATTCAAAAGACGTGCTTATTACACCCGAAAATTCAGTGTCATCTTTCTTGTTAATATTTATTTTCATAAGGCTATTTATGAATTTTAGTTTCTAACTTAACAAAGACTCTCTCTCTCTCTCTCTCTCTCTCTTTTACCTTTTTAAACTACAGTTAAGAAAATGGTATCGTTCTGTTACTCCCTTAGACATTCACTCAGGGGTCTTTTACCATTTTAGAGTAGTTAAACATTAAATTTAACAGAAAATTCATTTTGTATAACAAAACTGCTGTAAATTCGAAAAATTCACATACGTTTTATTCAAGATCCCCAAAATCTTAAATGGGTTGAACACGCCATGTGTTTTAAATTCTTAATTTTTTTTTCTTTGGGGAGAGGGGGGGGGGGGGTAAAGGATGAGCTCAAAGAAAATTTGAGTAGGCTAAAGCTCACCCAAGCCCACCCGTAGCGTCGTGCCTGCATTATATTACTGGTAAAAGATTGCGGTGTACTACATAAGGTGCTAGTTTGGGCCACAACATGAATACTCTGATACTTTCTGCACAGCATTTGAAAAATTTCCATTGATTTATGAGATTTTATTATCTTAGTTTTTCTTCTTTTTTGAATCAATTGTTACACAAACGTTTGATTATATAGCATGAAATTTCAGTTCCTTTCGACAATTTTGCGTCGAAAGAGAAAAAGCAAAGAATAAAACCGTTTACGTGACGCTTGTAGAGTGAGACTGAAGTTTGTATGACGAAGCAAATTTCTCCATTTTTATGCCAGGGGAGAAATTCGAACCACCAACTCTCGGCTCTGGAGCGCTATCCACTACATTATGTATACACTGGCATGTGCTCTCACTGCTATCTTCCTTTATCTCATGTGCGTCCTGCGGGGAAGGCACGTCACACCCCCCTGAGTTGTTTGCAGCCTATCTATGTCTTTTTTCAGTACAGTCCCATCCATAAGTAAGAACTAGAAGGATGATTAATTATGCACTACTGTTTGTGAAAATTGCAACACCAGGAAGGAACCATGCGATTCAAATGAAGTTTATACCACACATTACTGATATGACTGTTAATAAGTGATTTAATTTTCAGAACAATACAACAATTTTTACCTGCAAAAATCTGCATCTTGTGAAGCCTCCGTGAGCTGCAATAAGCGCTACTAGATGGCGTGGCATTGAATCGAAAATGCGTTGGATGGTGCCCTGGGTAATTGTCTGCAAGGCGGCATGTATGCGAGACCACAGATCATTGATATTGACCGCTGGAGGACTTTGATGGGCCAGTTGCAGAGTGACCACATCCCAGACATGTTCATTAGGTGACATGTCTGGCGAACGTGCAGGAAAAAGAAGAAGCGGTATCTACTATACTGCGAAGAGGACTTGAACCTTCCTGGCAACATGTGGTCGGGCATTGTTCTACTGGAATATAGAACCAGGAGTGCTCTGAAGCAAGGGTATGACTTCTGACTACAACTTCCCTGATGTAGCGATCACTGTTGAGATTGTGTTCAAGTCGCAGCAGCCAAGATGGCAAATGGTACCCAATGGCACCCCACACCATCACACTTGGCGTTCGGCCCGTATGACGCTTGACAATGCATGCTGGAAGAAGGCGCTCCCGACAATACCGCCTAATGCGTATGCGGCCGTCATGGTAGTCTAAGCTGAATCGGATGTCGTCCGAAAACCCGACATGCTGCCAATCAGCACGCCATTGTTTGCATTGAAAACCAAATTCCAGGCTGAGGCGTCCATGGTTCAGGGTCAAAGGTCACCGGCCGCAAAGGGATGCGTAGAACCTGTCCTCTGCGCAGCAGACGGCGTCAGACTCTGGAGGTAAACAATGTCACACTTGTTGCAGTGCTCCACTGTTGTGCTAACACTTGCAAAGTTGCGGAACGGTTCGTCACTGCCAAGCGGATGATGTGTCGGTCATCTCTCGGTGTCATCACGTTTCTCGGTCTACTGCCAGATTGTCGATGCACCTGGTTCTCCTCGGTCCACTGCCGGATTTTCGATGCACCTGGTTCTCCTCGGTTCACTGCCGGATTGTCGATGCACCTGGTTCTCCTCGGTCCACTGCCGGATTGTCGATGCACCTGGTTCTCCTCGGTCCACTGCTGGATTATCGATGGACCTGGTTCTCCTCGGTCCACTTCCGGATTGTCGATGCACCTGGTTCTCCTAGGTCCACTGCCGGATTGTCGATGCACCTGGTTCTCCTCGGTCCACTGCTGGATTATCGATGGACCTGGTTCTCCTCGGTCCACTGCCGGATTTTCGATGTACCTGGTTCTCCTCGGTTCACTGCCGGATTGTCGATGCACCTGGTTCTCCTCGGTCCACTGCCGGATTGTCGATGCACCTGGTTCTCCTCGGTCCACTGCCGGATTGTCGATGCACCTGGTTCTCCTCGGTCCACTGCTGGATTATCGATGGACCTGGTTCTCCTCGGTCCACTTCCGGATTGTCGATGCACCTGGTTCTCCTCGGTCCACTGCTGGATTGTCGATGGACCTGGTTCTCCTTGGTCCATTGCCGGGGCGTTATGTCCCGTCCGAGCCGCAATGTCGTGGTACGAAAATGCACCTTCACGCAGACCAATCTTTCGTCCGCGTTCAAACTATGTCACATGGTGATATCTTCGTCGTCGCCGAGGCATTATTGAATCCTGGAGACCATTTTACAACTCGCTGTCCACAATGCACTACTGGTGTGTAGATCAGATCAGATCATATGTTGAGGATTTTAGGAAGGGATTGTCTGACCCCAGGTCTTAAACAACCTTTAGAAACAGGAGGCTAGGATATTTGAGCTAGAGTGCCCGATAGGAAAGTGACACGGAAGCGAATTAGAAAGAAGGAGGAAGACGCCCTTATTTATTACCGGCGGGCCAGTACCCGGAGTCTGACTGCTTAACGTGCCCATCCGACGCACGGCGGATATTTAGTGGTTCGAGCGTTCGTACCTACATGGGATCGAACCTGAGACTTCTCAGTAGCAGTCACGAACGTCGACCACTAGGACATCTGCGGTCCTACTAAACAGCCCGGTCTTTCTCACTCTACTGTCCAGAGGGCGCTGCCGGGCTCAGGCATGCACATTGACTCTGCTGCACTTCTAATCATTTGAATGTCTTACCCTGCTGTGCACATCCTGAAAGTTTCACGTGATTATCGTCATTCTTTCATGGTGTTGTAATTTTCACAAACAGCAGTTTATACTTTTCCTTTAAAGCATTGTACTTTCTTTTAAAGCATCTGTATATAGAGACTGAATAATCTCATTTAAATATGAGTTACTTATATCCTTATCATTTTCTCTTGAAACCCTCAGTTAAAACGCTACTGAATTATAAATTGGCCATCGCAAATAAGAGAATGCGGTCTGCAAAAAAAGGTAAGGTTGGTATAAAGAATTCAGCTATTTCATCGATATCGTACGTCATTTAACCGGTACCTTGTCTTCAGACACAAGATATTATGATAGACAATGCGTGCCCCCCAAAATGCTCGCTGAGTTAGCCCGAGGGCGCCTGACGATTTAATCGATATTGTACGCCATTTTCCCTTCTGATTTTGTTGACGGAACTGGACAAACGCCCAGCATCTAATCGAAACTCTTGGATTCAATTTTTCTGCGATTTGTGTCTGCGTTAGGGTGTACCGGGGAGGGTAAAAGGGAAAAGTCTGGGTGGGAATACAGCATTTTCCCCTCCCCTTTTCGTCTAGCTTTCCGTTCGTTGCAGGCACCTGATTACAGCCTGTGTTGGCCAACAGACTTGACATCCTTTGATTAGTGCGTTGTAGTGCAACCAGAGTTAGCAGGATACGGCGAGTTGCCCTTCCTGACTTACGCATGCAACTGGACTCCTATGATTATAGACAGAGCTCAAGTCGGGACGTGGAAAAAAATAATAATAATAAAAGAAAGAAAGGAAAAGAAAATTTGCTACAAGAAAGTCTGCTTGTTTTTGTTGTTGCTGTTAGGGTATTGTGTGCCCGCTCACACAACGTCGTTCCACATTGCTGGGATCCCAAAGATTAGGTTGCTGTAAAGCGCCTAAAAAGAGAGTTGATAGGTCCTCGGATGTACTTTTATATTCGTCTCGTTATCGTGTTCATTTAATAGCTTGCAAGTGTCTACAACAAGTTCGAAGTGATTGCAAAGATAGCTCGTCTGAATTGAAACGTCTCTTGTGGCGCGAAATCTAGGTGTTGATCACCTCTTTGCTTGCTCACTGGCTTGAAATTAGTGGCTTCGCGGGTCGTAACAACAGAGGCAAACAGCCTGCAAGTCAGTTATTTTACCGTTTTTGTTTATGAAAATTCCCTTCACTCCTTTTAATAAGAAGTAGTCAACTTAAACAGATCCATGTCGGGAGAAAAGAATCTTTTAATAGCTTGCCTACTGGAATCCATGCGGGAAACTTACAGACGAACAAGTGCTGTATAAGAAGAAATGATAAGAATAAAATTAAAACAAATAATTATACATTTAATTTACCGAACATTCGCAAATTGGCTGATAGTGTACATTTCAGAATATCTAATGTCACTCATTTCTGTGGTTATAATTTCTTTTAATGACTTGACTACTGGAATTCCAAAAGGAAACTCACACACACAAAAAAATTTACAGCAATTTCGGAAATTGTTGTTACATTTACTTTCCCCAAGATTTGTACTTAAGGAATATTTCAGAATCCTCAGTGTCGTGAATTTCTGTTGTTGTATTTTTTCTTTTTCTTTCTTTCTTTTTTTTTTTTTTTTTTTTTTTTTGATATATTCTAGAAAAGTGACATCGACCACAAATTCAGATTTGTAACTAGATACTGTTGCATTGATTAAATTTCGTTAGCTGCGCAATATTTTTAATCAATAAAGAATGTTTAAAAAAAGCATATTTGTTTAAAAAATAGAAGGTGAAAATGCCCATATTGCAATATGCATCAGATGTAATCGTCATCTTTTCAGTAGCTTTGTTCATGAAGTCCAAAGACCAAGTTTGGCCCAGGGGGCCAAGAACAAAGTAAAATTAAGGTATGCTTGCGCAGCAGGAAAGCCGCCATATGATCTGTTTCGATATGTGTACCACACAAGACGAACTACCGTCTACTGAAATTTTGTTAATCAGAGTTATCCAGAAGCGAAATAAAATTTTCCACTTTTTATAACTTTTCAATAACGTAAAATATTTCTTTCTTTTTCCTGCTGTTTCCTTTTGGCCTTACTTCGCATTTTAAAAGACCGGGGTGGAAGGAATAGTTACGCCATTTGATACCAAACATGGCAGAATGGAAATTCATTGTAATCCCACTCACATAGAATATCACTGTTAAAAAAATCTTTAACCATTGAAAAAATGTTAAAAAATATTTTCGCAGCGGAAGGATACCGTAATAAGTCTATAATGCCGCCATTTTCCCTGTTAAAAAAATAACACCATTTGTCCGAGATGGGTCCGAGTTCGAATCCTGGGGGAGGCGTGGATGGTGTGTTTGTCTTATGACTCTTGCTCTCTCCCTTCCCTAAAACCAGTAGCTCTAAATTAAGGACGGGCAACTGATTGTATATAGCCCATCGAGTTGCTCATGGTGGTCGTTAAACCCTCAAATAAACAAAAAAAATCTCTAATGCTTTTTAATGTTCTCCAAATTTCATTACTCAAGTCAAATAGAGACGGCTAAAAAAAATTTGAAACCTTCCGCAGTGACTAACATCGACTAAAAGTAACAAAACAATGAATGATTTAAACTGTTTCCAGTTCAAAATTCAGATTTTTTTAAACTCTAAGAAAAAATATCATTACTCTTTTTCCCAATTGATGATCATAATCAGGTGGTCATCATCTTCACCAATTTTGTTAAAGCCTTTAGGTTTCGTAAATCTCAGCCGACTTATGCGCTAGTTTTGTATTTGGAACTTTTCTGAACGTCTGCTTGGATTATTCTTATTGGACTTTTAAGAATGTGAGATATATCTGTAATTTAACCTTCCTTTTGAGTTTCTGTATTGTTATGTAATTTAGTTACTTTTCGTTAAACGTTTTCTGACTTAACGACACATTGTTTTCCACGATCAGTTTCTAAAGTTGTATCACTGGCAGTAAGTCAAAGGTCAATAAAATGGTATACAGTGAGCAGTTTAAAGTGTCATGAGGGCACATATTTCGTATTAGCGATAAGAACAGAGGAAAAAAGCAGTTCTTTCGAGTTAACGATTTGTTAAAAGGCGGTATCCTTTGAGCTAAAAGTTTGTTGAATGGAAGTGAAATAACGTCTTGATATTGTGTTCTTTCAAGATAACGATTTAGTAATTTGAAGTGCATGTTTTGATAGCAGCATCTGTTATTGTGAAGAAATTGAAAATCAATGTTGTGCTACTATGATGTGCCGATAAGAAGAATGAAATGGGGCGTTGTGAAATTGTAAATACTCTTTGCTGATTCAGTGGCTCTGGAACTTTTAATAATATTCTACGTTTAAAAATGCTTAGTTAATGACAATTAGAAGCACATAGTGTAGCTTGGAATCTTACATCTTGCAAGCTGTACGAGCTCGAGTTAAATTAAGCTTTTAAGCTTCCACAAGTAACCTAAATCTTCAGACGTCAACATCAAACTAAACATAATATTTTTGTAGGAAAAATCGCAGTTTGGTTTCAGTGCCGTGGAATTTCAAGAGTTCCACCATATTTCAATCTAGTCGTTTACAATTCCTGTATTTCATCAGCAATATGTGTAGTTCTCAAAGTGATGCATGTTTGGTATTTGCTTACAAAGTCAGGCAGAATTATTCATAACCGCACCGAGTCAGCTGTCTCTTCCAGTTGATAGCATGTTCAAACTTACCTTTGCGTACAGTATATATGCCACATGTTTCGGCGTTCTTTGGCAGAATGTATCATTTACACAGTTATTGTAGGCAAACAGAACCATTCATATTTAAAACAGCATAACTATACTACTAATCCGAATTTCTTGGTGTAGAAGGGAACTTTGATTTCTATTCTACGCCCAGAAATTCAGATTACTAGTATAGTTATACTATTTTAAGTGTAGTTGGTGTACAGTTTCTTGTTGTTAATCATTCATATTGTTGAAGGTCGTGATACATTTGTGAGCTCAGTTCATTAATGTAACCATAATTTGTTTTTTCCTTTATTGTGATTTTAAATACACACTTTCTTTATTTATGAAGAAAATATTTCTGCAATGATGCTGCTCAGTTATAAACTACTAAAATTATCAGAAATCATTTAAGTTTATCCCGTTTTCTTATAGATTTTTTTAACATGACACTACCGTTACTCTAGCGCAACGAAGAGTTTGGATTTAATCATGTAAAATTCTAATACACTGCTGGACAATTGCTAAGGACGGATCATAAACGGCTATATAGCGCATAAAAAACTAAGTGTGGCTGGATGCCAAGTGAAATAAAATAATGTCAGAATGCCAGGACATTACAAGAAAGACAATTTATTGTGCTCTGAAATCCAGAAGGCTTTGGAACGTGTTCAAGGGACAAACAGGCCATTTTGTGCAGAATACGTAAACGTGAAAAAAATGCAATTACCGTCCGCAGGCGTTCCGGCGTAAGATGTCAATACGGGATATGGCCACCATGGAGGGCGATGCAAGATTCCACACGTCGTGTCATGCTTTGCACAACATTATCAAGCAGCTGTTGGGGTAATTTATCCCATTCCTCTGTCAGTGCACGGATGAGGGTGTCCTTGTTTATTGGAGGGCATTGGCGACCAGCAAGACTCCTCCCCAAAGCATCCCACACATTTTCAATGGGATTCAGATCTGGAGAACGTGCTGGCCATACGAGGCGTTGAATATCCTCGCTCTCAAGACACTCCTGGACAGCGACTGTTCGATGACATGTTGCGTTGTCGTCCAGGAAAATGAATCTATCACCGACAGCACCACGGAACATGCGAACACGAGTTAGCAGAACATCATTAATGTATCGTTGGCCAGTCATAGTCCCAGTTGGAAGCACATAGAGGGACGTACGGCCATTGATCATGATGCCAGCCCATACCATGACACTACATGTCGGATATCGGTCCCTTTCCTGTATGTTTGCTGGACAATATGCAGTACCACTATCACGCGAGATCAGTTGTCGTCGACAATCAGACGATAGACTGTATCTACTCTCATCTGAGAAGAGGACAGCAGATCAGTCGTTATTAGTCCAATTGCGATGTTGATGGCACCATTGCAAACGGGCGGTACGGTGACGTCTGGACAATGGGATGCACACAACAGGACGGCGGGCGTATAGTCCTCCTTCATGCAAACGTCTGGTGACAGTTTTTCGGGAGATCCGCTTGCCAGTAGCAGCCATAAACTGATTTGCTACCTCACTAGCTGTGCTGCGCCGGTGTCTTTTTGTTGATAGCACTATGTACCGATCTTCTGCAGGTGTCGTACTGCGAACACGACCTCCCCCGTGACGTTTGCTACACTCTCCATTTGTTTGAAATGATTTCCAAAGCCTTGAAACAACACTGTGGCTGACGTCGAACTCCCTGGCAACATCTGTTATTTTTCGCCCTTCTTCAATCTTGCCAATAATACGGCCACGCGTAAAATCATCTAGGTGATGTCGGGAAGACATACTGAAAATTGCAAGTTCGTCAATTGATTCTTTCCCTTTCAACTTTGCGTTTGAACAACAACGGTCAATACGCGTCAAATCCTTTATATCTCTTATAAGCGCTATGACGTCACAAACAAGTTCGGCAATCCAAAATTTGCATACGCACAACACGTCTTACTGTATCCCGCACTTATGCTAATTTCCACATTTTCCTGCCTTCCATTTTATGGCTGCTATCGTTGCTATGTCCTTAGCATTGTCCGGCAGTGTATATTTTCGAACACCAATACACTTGAAAAACTGTGCACTCTTAATACTGGATCTAGTTAGAAATACATCAGTCCAATATTAAATATTTATTATGAGACACATGTTGTAAAATGTAATTACATAGAACATTTTTAATACCTCTATTCAAGGGCAGTTGATAAATAAATTCGTGGAATTTTTACTTCTCTTTATGCAAAGCTTCGCTCCAAGGGCCTCAAAATAATGATAATAAAATAGACGCGGTGTTACACTCTTTACTTTCTTCTTTAAATACATCAATATCATGACTGACGCAATATCTCTTTTCGCTTGCTTGATTATTAGAGTGCCTTTGGTTGTTTTCAAGACTCGTGGATTCCTGCAGTGCATGAATCACTCCATTTTGTCACGTGTTCAAACTGCTCATGGGAATAAACATGTCGTCGTCGGGCGAAAGAGCTTTTAAAACATCATCTATTCTTAAATGTAAACTTCGCTGAATATTTTTCGAGTACTATGTTCATGTGTCACTTTTAGCTTGCATTTTTGTTTTCCGTTTTGCCATCATTGTGGCTGACGTTGGTGCATCTCTGTAACTGGGTTTTGGTGACTCATTCAGATATTTATTAAAATAAGTTAATGAAAATTGACAATATCCGAGTAGAAGGATTATTGTACAACAGTACCCAACAGTAGAATCATTTAAAATATTAAGATAAATTAGTATTTAATCACACACGCACACACTGCTGAAGAGCGGTCTTTATAATCCGTTTATTAGGCATAGAGTAAACTTAAAAACTGCTGAGCTTTCGCTTTTCTCTGTTAAGGCTTCACCCAGCAATCTTTCATCTGCGCCGACAAGAAATTGTGACGGAATGAAATGAAGCAGCGTACGCCTTCAGCTACGAAGTCCTACCCAGAAAAAGAAATTCTGTACTGGAAAAAAAAAATTGTGAACAAATTATTTTGTAATAACCAATGACTAGGTTGTCCCTTACACTTGTAAAAACACAAGTTTGTCCGCGACGGATATCGAATCCGCGTCCTCTCACTCCGGAGTAAGTCGCTCTCCCAACTGAGTTACGCGGACAGAATGTCTCGCTGCAGATTTGTCGTCTTGACACACGTTTTCTCCTCTGTAGTACGTCACACTCTTTGTGGATAAAAGCCGCGCGCAGAAGCTTTAACTAATTTTAAGAACAGTACAGATTGCTTGGAGTTATTGTTAGATATAGGGCAAATAGCAGACAAAAAAGAAAAAAATGGAATATTAGTTACAAGTACACCAGACTATGTACAATAAAAAAACGCCTATAGTGCAGTAACATCCGTTTATTTACTAGCGTAAAAAAAAGTATTCAGATTCGCCAAGCTTTCGCTCTCCACTGGGAGGCTTTTTTTAAGGCAACATATAGACATTTTTATGTCTACCCATTGCCTTTAAAAAGCATTCCAACGGACAGCGGAAACTTGTTGATTGTATATATTTTTCACGCCAGTAAATAAGCGGATTTTACTACGCTATAAACGTTTTCGATTGTGAAAAAATGGATATATCTTCTCTGGCTATACTTGAGCAATGGCGCATTGAAGAAACCAAGAAAACAACTATTCAACAGTACTCTTACAAAGAATTTAATTTGAACCAATCTTTCCAAAACTTCACATTGAACACCTAACTTATTCATTATGTAAGTGCTAATTCATTAATTTAATTTCTCTGATGTAGTGCAGCGTTCGAATTACCCAGTGGTCTGCTGGCCATTGGCCAGTAAAACTTCGGTCGGACAACTGGACTATTGATTTTACTGGTCCAGATGGTCAGCAAGTTTTTTTTTTTTCTAATTTGTCACAAGTTAAAAAATGAATTTTATTTCTTTTACCTTGCTGTATGGTTTTCTTTTTAGGCTGCAAACTAATGATAGGTTTAAAAACAAATATGGAGGTAATTCCGTTGAAATGATGCATTTTCTACATATATTGTAAATGTCTTTAAATATTTTTTTTTTTTTTTTTTACGGACTAGTGCGCATTTTGGTGGACCAATGGTGTTTGCAAATTCTAGTGGTCCGCTGGGCCTGTAGAAGATTTATTTCTAATCCTAGCACTGTAGTAATTCACAAGCTTCCCGAAAAATTCCCAATTAAAGCTGACTTCCAAATGATACTCATGAACCAGTCATTTTTCTTTCCTTTCTTTTTTTTTGCGCTAATCTCGTATTAATACACATTCATCTCTATAACAACTTGAACTCACATCTGTACAAATTTAAATGCTATAATAAGCACACATTTGTGTAGACATGTAAATGTTAGTTTATACATTAGCTCACACTCAGAGAAAATGTGTATATACACCCATAGTGTGTGCAATTATTTCTTTATACATAAACCCACCCATTTGTAATGCGCATCATTTACATGTGAGGAATCTATTTGCACTGCATAACTCATTTAATGATTTGGCCGTTTCGGTTCTTGTGATATTCAAGAGACGTATCAGGTTTTAACGATGATCAAAATGTAAATGTTAACTCTTTCACCACAGCAAGCGGCAGTATTTATATTTCGTTGTATGGCAACAAGCGCAGAAAATTCGCTTTCACGAATGTGCCTTTTAACAAAAGCCATCAAAACTTCGCTGCCTTATCGGTTAGTTCTGTGTATGCAGAACTAAAGTGAGACCACAAGTCAGTCAGTTGAGTATTTTTGTGCAACAACCGGCTCTAAAATGTTTCAGTATGAAAGTTCTGTTAATTCTTTTGATGTCAGAATTTTGGACACGCCATCGTCATACCTCACAACGGGGTTTCTAATTCAGTCGTTTCTGAAACCAGAAACAAGAAAGAGCTCGTGTACCAGCCGTACTAGTCATTCTGAGACAGCATTTTAATAGCTCAAGTCCACGATAAAAATTTGAAACATCTAAAAAATAGTCGTTCTGTGATTGATGCACACAGTCGATGGGGATTTCTTCCCTTTTTTCTGTTTTATATAACTTCTAGTTTGTCCAGAGATCTGATACGCCATAGAGAGGTTTGCTTTTCTGGAAACAACTTAACTAACAAGTGGTAATACAAGAAACCCTTTTGCAGACTGCAAGCCATTTTTCATTTCTTAATTAACGGTACGTTTCTTTAGTAAGAAGTTATTGCTATTACTAATATTTCGTTTTACAGTAGACACACCATGGTTTTATTACTGGCACAAAGGCGTGATTGAAACACCGCGGCAAAGGAAATACTTTTCGTTTCATTTTGGAAAAAAATAGAGGAACACACGCCATGCGTGTTTGAATATTGAACAGAATTATCTGACCTTCTCTCAATTTTTATTTTTACCCTTTAAGAGGAACATATTTTCATATAAGCTTCGATATTCTTGAAATTTGACTCTCATGTAATGCTTCGTTTGCGTGTGACAGTGAATTTTAAAAAAAAATTCCTCTGAGTGGGATTTTTTTTCTGGTTATTTGACGACCTCTTTAGGCATTAAAATATGTTTTCTCTTAGCATTCGATGTTTATTCCAGTAGGGCGTAAGCAATTCAGGGTTGCCGACTCGAGAGATCAGACGGAACCAAAGAACATTTGTCACAGCGATGCATTGTTAACTGTACTGTACAACTTGCACCAATCTAAAAATTAAATATTACAGCAGTTATTTACATGTTTAAAAATGCTGTTTTTTTTTTAAGTTTTGGCCAAAAATATAATAAAAATAAATCGACAAGAAAGCATACTTGAAGTTTAAACAAATAAATTCAGACCACTGTAAAGATATCATTTACTTGTTTCGAAGATACTCAGAGCCTCGGGGAAGTAAAGTGTTCCCCAGGAAAGATTTTCAACGGTAGACCTTCATGGTGTTTGTTAAGTTTTAAAAGTATTCGGTGCATCGAAAAAAGGTTTAATGTAATGGAAAATGCCTAATCTACAGATACATTTGCTATCGTTGACATCCAGAAGAACTATACAGACTTAGTTTTCGGAGAAGCAAAGAACTGCTAGCCCGAAGGTTATTTTATATTTGTCTTCATATCATTTATACACCCCTTCCCCCTCCTCCCCTTTATCTCAAGGAAACAGAGAAATCTCACGGAGAATAATTAATTTCCTATACTTGCAGCACATCTTTTGGTATGCATGTGTAGGTCAAAGAATGTCCGTCTAATATTACCATTCTGACTTCTTACTGTACTTCTTAAAATCTTCAATAACAAGTTTGAAGCTGTCACTGCACGATATTACACATGTTAGAGAACCAACTCTTCACAAGGATTAAAAGATTTAATATGTTAAAAATACAGGTTAAAAAACTGTACTAGATCTTTCGTGTAGGCTACCTACATATCATCAGACACGAACTGAAGAGAGAACACAGGCCAGCAATCCAATATGTAAGTTCATGACGCAGTGAAGTAACTAAAGCGCAAGTAACTGGATTAAAAGATTTAATTCGATAACTTGCATTTTTATCATATTAAATCGTTTACTTTTTGTGAAGAGTTGGTTCTCCAACATGTGTAATATCGTGAAGTGACAGCTTCAAACTTGTAATTGATGCACTTCGGCAGGAAATATATTCTAGTCTTAAAATTTTAATGGAAAAATTCTCGTTTGATATCTGACACGCACAGTTTTTTAGATACATGGAGTAAACGCATATTTATCACATTGTCTTTCTTTCTCTAACATGATGGTGATCTCTTTTTGAATCATGCTGATGCAAGCATTACAAAGATTTTCTAGATTTTCTTAGCATCGAAATAACGGATTGTGTTTGGAAAAAAAAAGTGCAATGCTTTTGTCTGTCTGTGAACACCATGCCATAGCTTCCTTAGAATTGCTTTAGCTGTTCTAAGTTATTCTAAATCATTGCGGAATGCTCTAAGACTGTTTTCTTTTTCGAAGATCATTACAATCGAAACCTTACAGGTTACTTGATGGAAAAGATATATTTATTAGTCTGGCGTATCAGAGCTGTAAGGCAAGTGTTTGTCATCTCTTCCGTCATCAGTTCCAAAAAGAACTTGTGTGATGCATATCTGCACTACAGCAAATATAATGGCCCAACACAAACTATCATAACGAATTCCAATCTGTCTAACTATCTTATTAATTACCAACCTTTTGTCATTTTTTGAAGTAAAATTATATACGCTTGGACTCCAATGTATTCTTCTTAGGCTCACGGCTACCTTAAGCACTTATTCCTTTTGATAAAAGTAAATAGCATAGAAAAAGCTAAAAAAAAAAAAAAAAGCCAGTTCCAAATGCTAGAAATTACAATTTTTGAATTCTTTCCTTTTATTTTCTTCTCTTCTTATTATTATTGAAAAAAAAATCAAAATTCCCGGGAAATTAATTGATGCTATTTATAACGAGTTTATAACGAGGAACAGTACCAATTAAGTAGAAAATAGTAACACTATACTAGTGATCCAATTGATTGGCGTAGGAAATAGACACACAAGCGTTTCCAAGCTTTCGCACATCAACTATAACGAAGTAAATTTCTCCGTCATTTCTGTCCACGCCAGGATTCGAACCCGGATCCCCTCATTCCGGAATAAGTCACTCTACCAATTGAGCTACGCGGACGTTTTATTCTGATTCCTATCTGCCTTTATGTCGTGTGCGTCCTTCGGGCAGGTACGTCACATCTCCTGGTACGTTACATCATCTCCCCCTTATTTTTTTTTTATTTTTTTTTATTTCGAAGTGCTGGAGAAAGGATTCTCTTATTTTTCCTATCTCGCGGTGTGGAAATAACTTCACACCAATGCGAGATTTTGAACGGTCGGGTCATCCGGATAGTTCGGGCGCCATTATAACGAAGTAAATTTCTCTGTCATTTTTTGGTCTACGCCGGGATTCGAACCCGGATCCCCTCATTCCGGAATAAGTTGCTCTACCAATTGAGCTACGCGGACGGACGTTTGTTCTGACTGTTATCTGCCTTTATGTCGTGTGCGTCCTTCGGGCAGGTACGTCACATCTCCTGGTACGTTACACAACCAGATTGCTTTTTCAAGGAAGTTAGACAGAAACTGCAGTTTCTGTCTAACTTCGATAAATCGGATCACCAGTATAGTGTAACTATTTTCTACTTAATTGATGCTTTTGATTAATAAACAGGTGTCGTGAAACCCCTTCGTGGAAGAATAATTTTTCCATTGAGATATCAAAATTACGAATAAAGGTGAATCTGTTATCTGAAAAAGTAAGTTTCTTCCAAATGTCTGAGATCTAGATTTAATGAAAGTATTTGAATTAAAAACCCAGTATGAGTGTGCAAATATTTGATTTCTCTTTCAATCAAAGTCATTCAGTTTAAACATATATTCTTTTCTCCAGAATTTGCGGTAAAGCATTCACAAATCATAAAATAAATACAACTGAAATTATGGTGTACAAAACCAGAACTAAGGAAGAACCCAGCTTAGCAAAGGTTGAATCTCGGTTTCATTGAAAACAGCCGGGTTTTCCCCCGAAACCTTAATACCTTGAATAAGACGCAATGATACATTTAGCTTAAACTGAAGTGATGTTTCATGGAATTGTTTTTCTTTGAAGCATAAGACATCAGATTTCTTTGATTTTTGTGGCTCGATGACCATTGTGCGGAGTTGGACTATTTTTCATTTTTCAGAGTGTTAGTGTGTGGAGTCTTCTTCCCTCCTTAATGATTTGCTGAATCGCTTACTTTCTAGCATAAGATGACTTAGAAGCTTAGTTTATTAAGGTTGTGTGCATTCCTGGTGAGACAAACAGGTTATAAGTGGAATTATACACTGCTGGCCACCCAAAATGCAACACCAAGAAGGAGGCATCCGATTGGCTTGAAATTCGCAGCATGCGTCGCCCGCGAGAGGACATGCAAACGATTAGCATTGCAGGGCATATGCAAATCATGTGTGCCCGGCACGCCACCGAGGAGCACTATAAGAAGGGTGCACAGAAGGCGGGGTGTAAGTAGTGGAAGTGTGTTGTGCTGCCGAACCTGTGCGTGGGAAGCTTCCTGATGCCTCGTCGCAGAATACGGCAGTCATTCCAGCACGTTTCGGAGTTCGACAGAGGATGAATAGTGGCTTATCGCGACAGCGGTTTATCGCACCGAGACATCGCCGCCCGTGTCGGAAGAAATCCAGCCACAGTGAGGTGAGTATGGATTCGGTGGGTTCAGGAGGGACGAACGGACCGACGTGAGCGATTGCCGCAGCCGCGGAACACCACCGAACGAGAGGACCGACATTTTGTGCGGCGGGCTTTCACGGCTCGCACCGCCACATCACGAACGTTAGCGCAGGAATTAGGGTGTGTTGCGCAACAACCTGTGTCAGCACGTACCGTTCGACGTCTTCTGCAGGAGCGGGGACTTGTCGCACGGCGCCCATTGCTCCGATTACCATTGACGTTACACCACCGGCGAGTGCGGTGGCAGTGAGCCATTGAACGCCGCTCCTGGACTACAGAATGGCACGACATTGTCTTCTCCGACGAATCCCGCTTCAGTCTGCAACACCACGATTGTCGGATCCGCGTGTGGCGGCACCGCGGCGAGAAACTGTATGACGCCTGCATTATGCATCGCCATACCGGTCTGTCGCCTGGCGTTATGGTTTGGGGCGCAATTGGATAAGACACCCGCACCCCTCTGGTACTCATCGCCGGTACACTCAACAGCCACCGCTACATCTCTGACGTTTTGGAGCCTGTAGTCCTTCCTTACCTGCAGGACCTGTCCGCGGCCACGTTTCAACAGGACAATGCGCGCCCGCACGTAACACGCATCGTGCAACCAATTCTTCACGGCCCACCAGGTGTCACTGCTGCCGTGGCCCGCCTGTTCTCCCGATATGTCGCTCATCGAACACGTCTGGTCGCTGATCGCCAACCGAGTGGTACGGCAGGCACCACCCCCGGCTACGGCTGATGAACTGTGGCAACGTGTGAAAGCAGGCTGGACCGAAATACCCCAAGCCCACATCCAAAGCCACTTTCGTTCGATGCTGCGGCGTGTAGCGGCTGTTATTGCCAGCCATGGGGGCCACACGAACTATTGATGTCTGCGTGTTCCGCAAGTCGCACGGGCCTTTAAGCTCAATCTTGGTGTTGCACTTTGGATGGCCAGCAGTGTATAATCAATTCGCAAACACAGTGAGTGGTTCATTCCATCGCAGTAATTTTCAACAACCGCTCCGATGGTCATGTGGTCTAAGGCTCTGACCATTCGTCCGTGATACGCTCGGGCTCGAGCCACCGATGAGGTAATGTCTAACGTAACTTACTTTCTAGTCTTTCTGGAACCAGATGCCCAAAACTAGGGGCACATGAGCGCTTATAGCCCCATGAATTGATCATGGTGATCGTTAAACCCCGAAACAAAAAAAGAAGTTCAACATATTTGTGGAGGTATTTTATTTTTTCCTCCTCTTCCTTAAGAATCTGTTCTACAAGTCAGTGCTTTCATAATTACTATCGGATCGTCTGATATCATTCATTTCAGTCACAAGCTTTAAGAAAGCATGCTGTAATTCTCAGTCACTCTGATTCACCGTACGTAGAGGGTGTTTACCAATCACAACGCTTTGGAGAAAGTCACTATCTCATCACCAGTCACAATGCTTTGGAGAAAATGCCTCGATGATTATGTAAAAGCCCAGTGGCAAGGCATCAAATTGAAATCAAACAAGAACAAAGCGCATAATTTATACTTTATTTCACATATTTTATTTTTCTACATCGTCTCCCCTCACGCTCGATGCAGATACGCCAACGTTTAATAAGTTTTTTGAACGCGTCTCTCTAAAAATCTTCAAGTTGTTCTCGGAACCATTTTCTTGTAGCGGCTGGAACAACTTCGTCACAGGTAAACTGAATTCCTTTTAGATGTATCTTGAGAGCAGAAAACAACCAGAAGTCGGGCGGACTGGAGATCTTCGTCACAAGTGAACTGAATTCCTTTCAAATGTCTGTTGAGAACAGAAAGCAACCAGAAGTCGGACGTACTGGAGATCTTCGTCACAGGTGAACTGAATTTCTTTCAGATGTCTCTTGAGAGCAGAAAACAACCAGAAGTCGGACGGACTGGACATCTTCGTCACAAGTGAACTGAATTCCTTTCAGATGTCTCTTGAGAGCAGAAAACAACCAGAAGTTAGACGGCACCAAATCTGGGCTGTAGGGAGGAGGGTGGGTGTTCAAGAATTTCAAACACGATTTTCTGTGTGGCCTCTGAAGTAAAAGCACTGGCGTTGGGTTTGACGTTGTCGTGTTGTAGAATCATTGGCTTTTTCCCCACGTGCACGCAGTTTACTCTTTGCTTCAATTTTTAAAAGTATGCACATAGCTCTGAGTCCTACCTTTGACTATGTACTCCTGATAAAAAAAAAAATCATCTGTAGTCCCAAAACACAGTGAGTCCGCACCAACCGGCAGAAATTTGAGTTTTGGCTCGAGGATAAGATGGGTGTCTGTATTCCAGCGATTGACTTTTCATTTCTGGGTCATAACGGTGAGCCCATTTCTCATCACTGGTCACAATGCTTTGGAGAAAGTCACTTCCATATTTTTCATAGCGAGCAAACAACCTTTGTCATGTTTCAAGCCTTGATTTCCTCATTTCAGTCGTTAGGGGACGCTACCCAACGAGAACACACTTTGTTGTATCATAAAACAATAACAATGCTATTGACACAACCAAAACTAATGTTCAGTTTACCTGATTACCTGAACCTCCAGATTCGCTAAACATGAATGCCGGTTGCTTCGACTAGCGAATCCTGTGATGGTTATATTCAAATTGATCGGAAATTTGTGACTTGGTCGTTCTGGGTGGTGTAGTGGTTAGCATACCCGGGCGCTAGCTGGGAGACGCAGGTTCGATTCTCGCTTCAGGACGACGAAATTTTCAAGTTTTCAGATATTATCTGACTTACCATCGTGGTCATATTTACCCCAAAAAACGGATTCACATCTTCAAAATTTGTACCTGCTATGGTTCTCTGAATTCTTCATCGATTTTTCTTCATGAGCTCATCGACTTTTTGGCTGTTGACATCGCAAGTTCCGATTACGGCATCCAACTCCGCAGTTGATCCTTTACGGCCAACATTCCTCCACTGTGCTCTGATTTTCTTACCCAGCGACGAACAGTGCTTATGTCCAAAGTTCTAGAACCATGAACTGCAACTAATCTAACGTGAATTTATTTGAGAGGTACATTTTCATGAGTTAAAAACTCTATAACTGATTGTTGTTTGACACCCGAGACAGTTAAAAAAGAATCGTCCATTTTAAACATAACTAAATACCAACAAACAGATGTACGGAGAGTTCTATTACGCAGTAAAATGAAGGTAACAGAACAAAAAATAGTTTACCGTCTGTCTCGGAAGTGTCTCGCGTATGATTGGTTGCTAGGCAACAAGTCAGTAGTTTTGTTCTTAATTTCGGGGTTTAACGACTACCGTGGGCAACTCCTTGCCCGTCCCTAATTTAGGGCCAGTGGTTCCAGAAAAGGGTGCCAGCCAACGCTGAAAGGCAGTCACACCATCCACGTCTCACTCGGGATTCGAACCCAGACCATCTAGGACGAATGATCAGAAGACACTTGCGCCACTGGGGTGGCGATCAAAAGTACAGATACTCTTTTACAGAAATAACAGATGTCCTAAAAGTACATACATACCGTAATTTTCGGGCTAAGTGCCGCGACTCTGTTATGGTTAAAAAAAAATGTGATTTTCCCATCCTGCGGCTCTTATGCTGATGTTGCGCTTACCCAGAATTTTTTACAAACAGCTGCACAGCAAACAGCAATTGTAAGTTCATGTGTGATATAACTTTCACAGTAAAAAGCTATAAATGTCTCCCTCTTTTAAAACCATATACCGTTATCCCGGCAAGGTTATTGAGAACGAAAGGAAGGGCCATTATTTCTTCCCCCCAGTGATTTGTCTTTTGCATTTTACTCACGAAACTACACTAAGCAAAAGTTTTAAAACACAGCGAAATGCCGAGCCCTCTCTAGCTGGTTTGTTGAAGCCAAGGACAGCGGCTACTGTCCATGATGAAGTTTGGGGACATTTCTCTCATACTTGGTCAGCAGTACCTTAAGAACCATTTACATATGAAACGAAATTGCAGCAATGATTACACGTTTCTGTCATGTCACATCTTTCAGCACTTCTAAAAATGTGTTGTTTCCCAGAACAGGGTTGAAACTGTTATCAAAAGTACAAGAATTGATTTTTATTTTTTCTTTCCAGCACGTTCATGCTTCTTTCGCCCTTTTATTTAGACACATTTCAAGAACATTCTTCTGTAACGAAGGGCTATTTAATATTTCTCATTTCGATACTTTTATAGCACAAATCAGGTTTTCAACTGAAAATAACACCCGTAATTCATGCGGTTGGAACTGTGTTTACAACCTGGAATTCATAATGAGCATCGGCCCTCTAGAAACGACTATTACGCGCGAATAAATAAATAAATAAATAAATAAATAAATAAGAAAATAAAGGAAAGAACGTTCGGGATTTTCAATGCTATCATGCAATTCATTTCTGTATTAGCTCATTAGATCACCGAAAATAACTTAAAAGATGTCACGGAAAAATGACTTTAAGAATATATGGGTAATTCGGATAATGATTCAAACGTGTTATGATGTCGTTTGTCGAAGCTCCGCAATAGATGGCTAAGAGATAACAAAATTTTGGGAGCGGGTCTTACAAAGAATTTGTGCGGTGCTTAGCCCGAAAAAATTACGGTACACTTACTTCAGATACGAATTCTTACGTCTGAGGTTTAGATACTACAAAGTTATTTACACTTAGATCGGAAGATCAGATACTCCTTATGAGAAATAACAGATCTTTTACAGAAAGAAATATTGACTTGACACATCCACACTGGTCACACAGATGCGACAGTGGTAGCCTGAACTTTAAAAAAATAATCAGCACAATTACTCCTAGCTGAATTGATGGCATCAGGAACATAAATGAGAGCTCTGAATGGGCTCTTTATGGTTGAGAAAAAGAAATTAACCTAAGTCCCAGTGTTGGTTGAAACGGCGGAGCCACTAAAACACTGCCCATAATTTCGTTTCGAGATTCAAAGTATACATGTAGTTCTTTAATATTTTTTTCTTGGAATACTTATTTTCTCATACAATTTAATGCTTATCTTGTTTCTTCCTTCGGACTTGGCCGAATGCTCATTTCCACTCAATTTAATGCTTTATTCGAATACTTCTTTTCCTGCACAAGTTAATGCCTACGTTGTCTCTCTTTTTCGGAAAATTTAGAAAAGTGCATTTTTCTCATGGGAATATCACAGCAACAGTTTTCTTCAATGATGATTAGCATTTCTCTCTAATGTAAAGCCTCGTTTTGTTGATAAACCGCTCAGTGTGGGTTTGCTTTATATTTTTATTTCTTAAAAGTCTGCTGCTTCTAACCTTTTCTAATTAAAGAACCTATTTCCATGGTCAAGATCTAGTGGTCATTTCTAATTAAAGTACCTGTTTCTATGGTCGAGATCTAGTGGTTATTTCTGATTAAAGAACCTATTTCTATGGTAAAGGTCAATATCTAGAAGTGGCCATTTCTAGTTAAGGAATCTGTTTCTATCGTCAAGATCTGGTGGTAATTTGACGTGTTGAAAGCCAAAACATTCTTTGAAAGAATTTCATTTTGAATCAATCGAAGGCAGTTCGAAAGAACTTCGGAAAAATCTATAGCAGTTCTCCTTTGGATGTGTTAACTTTAGATGTGTGTGTACATAAAATGAGGTTACTTCGAAGATGAACAATATCCAATAAAGTTTGAGTCATTTTTTTATAAGCATTGTCAGAGCTCGTATGCGTATCTGGAGTTTTCAATAAGCTCCAAGTCTAATATACGTGTGTCTATATTCTGCGAAACTGTACCATTGCTGTTAGACTTAGTCCTCGCCATCTTCAGTTCACTCAACATTCAGGCTGTTTCATTTGCAAATTACGTCGTTGTTTCCTGGACTTCGAAGTTTCTGAAAAGGGATTTTGTCTCGGAGACTATGGAAGGAGTGTGTAGGATGTTAAAGAATCTCCACCGGCAAACCACGTGCCCGTGGATAAGAGTCAGCGCAGTTCCTTTGCGTCAAAATATTTCATCCTTGCCTAGTGCTACAGATTCAGTTTTTCCCTTTCATTACTCACTGATTTGGTAACAGTTCTCTGGACTCTTACAGTTGATGTTCAGTATATTCTTCATCTGTCATATTGTCAAAAGTTGATCTAATACCAGGGTGATTCCCGAGTCTATAAGTTTTATAGCACATTTGAAAAACGATTCCTACAATACGAACGAACAAAGAGCCACCTTGGTCGACTCTACTTCGATAATGTTCTCAATACCCGCTTTTGACTTCCTCCAGTGTTCAAAACCACCAGCCGAAAATCAAATGAATAGTAAACGAAACTGAATTGAAAGGTGAGGAAGTACTGTAATTCAATGCCAGTTGTTTTGTTTTTTTGTGTTGGAACTGCGGTGTGCGGTTTTTGTTGCCTTGGTGGGAGGAGTATCTGCAGTTTGCTTGCCCATCCTCGGTACAGTTGAAGCATTATAAAGTGAATGCTCCCCATTTGTTTGAGCACAAGTGGGAACTCTTATGGCTCATCCATCGGAAGCCAATTTAAAATGCACTACACCCTCAAGATTTTATCAAACCCACAAAATTTCGTTTCAGATCTCCTATCTTTGGAACAAGAAATGCTTCTGAAACGTGGGTTAAACCGCTGCTTTAGGTCATTCCGATGGTCAACTGAGATCCATTCTTTCATGGCACTCAAATATTTGCTTTATGAAACCATGAGCGCTTGGTTACACGAAGAGTTAGTTTCCTAAAGACAATCGCTGACTTTCGTTGAACGTTTGCCACGTTCAGTAGTCACTTTATGTGAAATATTTTAGCAACTCCCATCTTCTTAACCGTCGTGTTATAAATACTGAACTAGATTTCTTTTGAGCAAGCCTTCGAGTGCATGTCGATTCATCATATTCTCAGTCCTCTCCAGCTTCAATTCACTCGTGGAAAATAATGTTTCGGTCTACTGATACTGGATGTCCCAATGGTCTCTTATTAGGTTCTTGCAAATGAAATATCAGATTTTGCAGGCTCGTGTAGTTAGCATAGAGTTAAAATATCTCGCGATGTGACTTGTGATATGCATATTTAAAGCGTCAAGGCTGCTGGCTATATAGCACTGGTCATTTCGTCAGTGGCGTTAGTTCCAAGGGGATTATGTTACAGTGAAGAGTACGATGGATCGGACCCAAATTTGTGTCATTTTCTTGTATGAGTTTAAACTTGGACACACCGTGCATCCATACAGCATTTGGGGAGGGCACCATTTGCGAACGCAAAGCAGTACGTTAGTTAGCTAAATTCCGGTCCTGAGATCTAAGCCTCGAAAATGAACCATGTGGTAGACCAAAAGAAGCTATTCGGGATGTCGGGTTGGCGGCCTTGATTGAATCTGATGCACGTACGAGGACTTGGAGAGGAACTCGGAGTCTACCATTCAGATATTTCCTGATATATAGCGACAACAGGAAAAAGATGGAACAGCATAAAACACGGAGATTTGATGTCTGTTGTTCTGTGCTTATCCGCAACGAAACGAATCGTCACGTGTGATGAGAAATGAATGCTGTAGGACAATCGCCCACTTTCGTCACGTGTGATGAGAAACGGATAGTGTACGACAACCGCCGACTTTCGTCACATGTGATGAGAAGTGGATAGTGTATGACGATCACCGACTTTCGTCACGTGCCATGAGAAATAGGTGGTGCATGACAATTACCGACTTTCGGCGCAATGGATCGACTGTGGTGTAGCCCCGAAACAGACGCATAAGCCGGTGCTTCCCTAGGGAGCAGTTGGTAAGTGGTTGGTGTTCCGCACAGCTGGTGTTATGCACTCCTCCTGCTTATAACGGGTCAAACCATCGCGGCGGACAGGCATTGTCATGAACTTGACATGCATAGAGCACTGTCCACAAATCAGCTGGCGTTAGTCACTTGCCGCGGGTCCATGCTTCTCTATGATAATGCGAAACTGCACGTCGTCGCACTCTAGACGCTGCACATTTTTACTGCTCTACTTTTTACCTTCAAATACCATTTGCTTTCGTTGATATATTTCAGTCTCTTCCGATTTTCGTGCACGATTTAATGAATGGCGAGTGGTTCTGTTATGGAGTTTTAATTCTTTGATATCCGTAGTTTGAAATTTAATTGGTTAACTGCGTGGCACATAAATTGCACTTTACAAATGACCAAAGGGCAAGAGATAGGAATCCGCATGAGAGAATAAGTCATTTCCACTAATTTATTCCTTCACTCGCTGAAAGATGAAATCCACTTATACATCGTGACTCTCAGATCTCCACACAGAATTCGATCAATGGTAGCTATAGTTGGTAACACATAACTCAACAAGGTTTGTATCAAAGTTGAAAAATCGCAACATTTAATATCTACTTGAAATCACTACAACTATACGTACACAGACCTCGACAACTCTGCAATCTACTATCTTTACAATGTGTTCTTAATACAATCTGCCAAATTAATCTCTACTATATGCCCAAATCAACTGAACTCTGCTACACTGGTCATGTGATCCACTGTCAGCGTTGCCAAATGGAAAAATCTTTTCTCGGAAGTAATATCCCGTTCGGTGAGAAAACGTTTAACCAAGAAGTAACTGAATGTACATAAGAAAACAAACTCAAATGGAAGGTTGTTTAGAGGTATGCGTCATACGGTGTTGTTGCATATGATTAAGTTGATTGAGTTACAAAACGCTCTAGGTTTTAAAGCTGATTGCGAAAGACAGAGGGATTGAAATGAGCAGAAAACCATCCAGACTTGTAGCAAATTCAGCGAAAAGGCGAGAAACTGCTTCAATCACCCCATACTCAATTTTTCCTTTAAAGTCACAAAATCCGTAAATAATTCCCTTTGTTTTCATCATTTTTTTTCTTAAAAATGTTCGTAAAAGTACATACCATTAGTGACTGATGCTTTTAACAATGTGCAAGATCCCCTTCGGCTCTCTGGAACAGCAGCATTTCCTCGGCATTGGTTCAACTAAGTTCAGGTAATATCCCGCTGAAATATTAGCCTACACAGGAGAAATTGCGTTTTACAGTTCACGCAGATTGAACAATAGTGGATTCCGACGTTTGATGTCACATTCAGCATCATCCCACAAATGCTCCATTGGATTGAAGTTTGGGGACTGTGGTGGCCAGAAGCAGGAAAATGTCTCCATCGTGGTCCGTAAATCACTTCGAGACTATGTGGACATTGTGGCATGGTGCATTGTTCTTAAAGTTTCCTTCACCAAAGAAAGATTCCATGGTTAAATGACTATGACTATATGGACAATGTGTCAAGGTGCATTGTTCTTAAAGTTTCCTTCACCAGGGAGAGAAGAAAGATTCCGTGTTTAAATGACTATGAGGACATTGTGGCATGGTGCATTGTTCTTAAAGTTTCTTTCACCAGGAAGAGAAGAAAGAGTCCGTGGTTGGATGAACTTGAGCAGCAACGATGTTTAAATACACTTAGACATTCAGGCATGGATGGGTCCACTTGATTTGTGGAGTCTTTTATGAAAACATGGCCCAAATCCTGATCCTGTGTCTGCCATCTTGGAGATTCGTGACCCATGCAAGATGAATACATGCTCTGACGATGTTGTCTCCAAATTTTTACACTTCCATCTGCATGATGTAGTTGAAACACGATTTGTGGGACCACATGACTCTTTTTCAATCACTTAGAGTCGACCTCCGGTGATCTCTAGACTACTGAAAGCGTTTTATCTTGTTCTCTACTGACAGTCGGTAGTAATGAATGGATTGGTCTTCTGCTGCTGTATAGCAGACGGTTCAATGCATGTTGTGATGCCGACTGCCATTGTACATGATGCAAGTTCTTCGTAATTTGACTGACTGTTGCGTGTTTGTTGGACCGTACGAACTCGGCTACCATGTGCTCACCACCGGTTTTTTGTTGCTTCGACCACTATTTGTATACTCTCAGAATTGTTGTTTCTCTTCCACATTCTTTCGAGTTTTTCTGATACTCACACCGCATTCCGAACACCCAACATCATTTTACGCTCAAAGTCCCGTAGATCATGTTGCTTTCCTATTTCGACCTTCAGCAACGTATCCGAACTACTACTATCAGTGTTTCCTTTCACTCACTTGATTATGTAGTCCTAGTGATGTAACAACGTTTACAACATCAGCCTGTTTGCATAAAATCAGCCGGTCCTAACAAATTGATCATTTCGTGTATATTCATAAAAGAACTGAACTTTGGTGCTGATTTGAAATAAAATATGTGGATTTAGAGTATAGAAAAACAAAATAAATTGGTATACGCCTCGCTCTGGACACAACGTTTTCTAACAATGATTATGTTCTTAACTTTGATTGATACAATATACACACCCTAGAAAAAAAAATATCACCCAGATAAAATGGTCTGCGAAGCTTGAAATCGGGTATACAAATACCTCTTGGCAAGGGGATGCAAATGACTAACGTTTCAACACCAATGAATGTCCAGGTCGTTCCTAGGGTGCATTCGAATCGTGCACTCAGTGGTTTGGATAAGGGCTGTCAGACGCTCGCTCTGAACATTCTGGCTGCGTTATCTAGTGCGTTCACTTCTGCTGTCGTGAATCATGCCTCAGGGACACCCTAGAAAGTCCTACAAATAACTGAGCGCATTTCAGAGGTACCGCATCGTAGGACTGCGGGAAGTTGGCCGGTCGTCTCGAGGAATCGCCCACCATCTGAGCAGTAGTAACGCAGCGATGTGACAATGTTGCCAGCAGCGCGTACGTGACGCCGAGAAGGTTTTGTTGGTTCCGGGCTGATTGCGAAGATCTTCTCATAGCCCGACAAGCCCGAACCGCTCGTACGACTTCTCTTCTCTTCATCCAGGGAGATGTGACAGCCTCTGCGAAACATCCTGTATCATTGCGTACCATTGTGAGACGACTTGCATGGGCAAGTCTTCATTCTCGTCGCCCATGGAGACGTCTTCCATTAACCATCTTATAGCGGCTACTCCGACTGGCGTCGCATCATTTTTAGTGAGTAATCCAGCTTCTGCCTTGGAGGAAGTCACCACAGCATTCGCATATGGAGAAAGACCGGGCCGCTCTCACATCCGCACTCAGTTGTAGAGCGCCACGCCGCTATCACTAGTGGAGTTATGGTGTGAGAACATGGCCCTTATTACAGCCGGACGTTCCTATTCGTGGTAACAGGGACGTTAACACAACGGCGTTACGTTCAGGAGAAACTGCGACTCGTCATCTTGCCTTACATCTCACATCTTCCAGAGGCTATTTATCGGCAGGGCAATACCCGGTCACACTTGGTTCGCCTTTCCCGAGAGCGCATTCCTAGTAGTATTGCAGCTTTCCCTTAGCCAATCAGGTACACGAATTTTTCTCCAACCGAGCGTGTATTGGATACGCTAGGATGTCAGCTACAGCCATTATGGAATATCGGGGGTCTTGTGCATCATTTGCAGGACTCTTGGCAAAATCTGTCACAAGACAAAATAAGAGTTTTGTTTGACTACGCCATATACCAGCCTGCATCTAAGCCAGACGTAACTTTTGCAAAGTACTAATCTGTAATAGTTATGCCACGACTCTTGAAATAAAGGGTCTGTGACTTATCTCTCTAATTGAACCTACCTTTTAGAGTTTCTATTCTTGTGAAAAATTATGTAACTTCTCCGTTTGATTTCTTTCTGAACGGCATGTTGATTTTCCTGAATTTTCCTATAATTTTTGTCAATGACTGACAGTGGATCGAAGGTAAATAAAATGCCACGTCGACAGTAACGAGTGTGTGATGTGGTGATACAATGAAAAACGATATACTGATTGAACCTTGACTGCCTACTATGCTGATTATTTGCATACTGCATAAGCTTAATCTACGAGATTGATCACGTGATTCAGTCACAAACTCTTGCAATTATTCAAAGAGAAATTGCGTTGATATTTTCATGAAATTGTGCTTCGACTGACGGCAAGGAAATTAAAGAAAATTTGAATTAGTGTGTAAGCGTTCTTTTTAAAACGACCCCTGGCCGATATAATTAGGAATTAGTTGACTGTTGTTTCAGTAAACACTCTGAAAAGCACACGAACTTAAAACATTTAAAACAGTATAACTCCTACTGCTGTGATATTGTAATCACTTCTTTATCCCTTCCCCAAACGGTGCACGTGCTAAGTTTAATTACGGTGGACACTTGCTTTGCGATGCGTCAATTTTTGTATCTCACCATTCACGATAAAGACTTGCTGCGGTTGTGTGTGAAATGCCCAGGAGTTCGGCCGTTTGCGACATGCTAGAACCGGCCTGGTGCCAACTAACACGCCACGTTCAGAGTCGCCCAGATCTCTCGTTTCGCCCATTCAGACCCTCAATTCGAAAGCTAACTGAGACTCGAAGAGCTAGTTTGCCCCATTTATAACCCACACCACGTTCACGTGACATCTCACGTGTTGGAGTGAGTCGTTTTCGTGACGAGGGCAGGTATTCTTTCAGTCGCTGAATTAGGAAGAAAAGGGGATAAAGATTAATTGAGATTATTTAACTCACCTTCGTTTTGCTGATGACAGTAATTTTTGCATGTACGCCTTCATTGCTCTTGCTGACAAGAGCAAAGAAGTCGGATTAGAAATAAAATTTAAGAAAACAAAATTGATGGGCAATGCTTTTAGAAATGAAGATTTAGCGATTAAAGGGGGAATATAATGGCAACAGGTACCTACATTTACCTTGGATAATCACATTAGTGAAGAAATTAATCTGCCTATAAAACTTGGTTAAAGAGCATTTGGAAGAAATAGTAAAATTTTCAAGAGCAGTTCACCATTATGTCTTAAAAGAATAGTGTTTAATCAAAGCATCCTTCCAGTTCATTCTCATGGATCAGAGACATGGACCCTTAAGACTACTGGAAGAAATGTGGAGAAGCGCATACTTGGTGTAATCAAGAAACATAGGAACAGGAACTCGTGAATCAGGAAAACGACAGAGCAGAAGACATCATGTTCAAAGTAAAATCCCTGAAATGACAATGAAATGGACATATTGCTAGAAGAACGAATCACCAATGAACAATTGAAATATTAGACTGGATACCTAGGGAAAGAAAGAGACCCAGAAGAAACCCACGTGTGAGATGAGTGCATGAAATTCGAAAGCCTGCTGCAGTGACATGGAGGAGACTGGCTCAAGAAAGACAATTGTTGAAGAAACTTGGGGAGACCTGCATCCAGCAGTAGATTGATAATAGTTGACTATGATGTTATATAGTGAAGCTGGGGGAGAAAGAGATTTTTACTCTGAACTAGATGTCAATCTATGTATTGTTAGTAAATTACATAAAAATATATTATACAGCCTCCGTTGCAGTGGTTGTATGGAATTTTCTAGTAAATCGTGCTGAAAAGTAAAACAGAATGAAAAGAGGTACAGGCGCTCAAGGCCTTCAGTGGGTATCAGATCCATAATATGTTTTATATTCGGTAGCTCGTTGTGGATTAGAACGAAAGGACTGAATCTCCTTCGCCATAATTTGACGATACCATTTCTTTCTAAAGACCACCGCAGTCGCCAGACTTCTGTGATTCTCTGAAAACAATCATTGCCTGTCTTTTGCTTCTAAGCCCTGTTCTTGCTGAGAAAACAACTCTTTGTAAAAACAAACACAGTGACTCTGCAAAAGAATGGTACCTCATGGCAGATTTCTCGGTAGTAACTCCCACAAATAACACCACCATAACAAAATGAAACCGTCTCATTTCAGACCTCGTCGCTTGTCTGTCGAGACTTAGCGCGCTGTGGAGGCGGTACTGCTAAAGGGTAAAGGAAAAAAGAGAAGTCGGAGGGTCATAAGTCCTTAAAAATAAAAATAAAAAGAACAAAAAGAAATAAAGAAACACCCCTTTCGACGTTTGGGATGAATGAACCACCGAAAATTACAGTGGTTCCTTCGTACAGGAGCACTTGATTACAGCTAGCAGTTTCGAGCGGCCAGCACTGTTTCCGGTGCAGTCTTCTTGTAACCCCGGCTACAAGAAGAAAAGCCTCTTTCTCAGTTCATCACGGTTCGCTGCTTACCCCAGCTGCGGAAAACTATTGCTCTAAGAATTCCGAAATGCGGTTTTATTCACAGTTGTTCTACCCTCCCACACCAGCTCGATTTTTTTCCTCTCGATTTTCCCGGAAAAAGTACAGTTTGGAAATGAAAAAAGAAACAAGAATTCAAGTACACTCGTTCAGCGAAGCAGAAAATTCTGTTTAAGAACGAATGTCTGAAAAATAGTTTATCATTTTTAATACGCGACCTAACACAAACAGAATATTTGACGGTTTTTTATCGTGAACGGAAAAAAAAAATGAAAAGGGGAGACGGAAAGCTATGTTGTGCCACTTTATCCTGTCTTTTAAGAATAAATTGCTTAGTATTTTACAGCACGAAAGTTTAAAGCTGTTTTCACGAGCTGTTGATTCCTCTGAGAATTTATTTGATACTTGGACTTTCTTTACACGCCAGCCAGAACCTTTGTGAAAATTTAAATTGAAATTCCATACAGTATTGTACAAGAGTCGTGAAGGAAATTTCACGCAATCGCACGTACAGTCAGAGTTTGCGAATTTTAAGATAATTTTACCGTGTCAAAAGTTATTCATGATGGTACGCAAAAAAAAAAAAAAAAATTCTGGCGAAGTGTTGCTCTAGAGTTCAACACCTTGTAACTTTATAAAATATTTTAGAAAAGCAAACAGAATTCAAGTTTTATAACATCATAAGAAACAGGTTTGTTGAAATTCATTTCAGGAAAAATGAGAAAACAACTTTACTGAAAGTCAACTGAGACTTCTAACAGTCAGAGTTGAAAAAGTAAGAAAGTGTGTGTGTGTGTGTGTGTGTGTGTGTGTGTGTGTGTGTGTGTGTGTGTGGTGGAAGAAGGGAATACGAAATTTAAATTTAAGATGACAAAGAAGTTCAAAAGTGTCACAACTGATGCTTTTCAGGAAACACACAGAACAAAAAAATTTATTTTTATTAGGCTGAAAATTTTATAAACTAAACTAAACATACCTTCTCCAATCGTATTATGAGCAAAAAATACCTTTTGTTGCGGATTTAAGTTTCTTGATATCAGAATTCTTAGCAGAAGATTGGTGAAATAATTGAAAAATTCCGAATTATAAAAAAATAAGGCAGCAAATTGGAAACAAAATCTTTTTAGGGAAATAGTGACTTCAAAAACTTATCCAAAGTTTGGAAAGTTTACACGTGAAAGCACGAAAGAAAATAAATGAGAAAGAAACACCTATTTTTCATGGGGGGGGGGGGGGGTTGCTTTTGTCGCGTAGCCTCACTTCCCCTATACCATTTCCTCTAATTCCCGTTTGCCCTAATCACGTTTGCCCCAGTGGCGTTTCCCCGAAATCGCTTTTACCCGAATTCCCATTTCCCTTAATTTCGTTTGCCCTAACCTTGTTTTCCCTAAATCTCGTTTCTCCTAATTCACGTTTGCCCTAAACACGTTTAACCAAATGGCGTTTCCCCGAAATCGCTTTTACCCTAATTCCCATTTTCTCTAATTTCAGCATTTACAACCTACAAGTCAACAAATTATCTATCTGAGGGCATGTGCTGCTTCAAGAAAACTGTCGGGGGAAGGGGGGCACACGTGTACACTGTTAATTAAACGAAATTTGTTTTGGATTTTATGGATTTTTACACTGCCTGAAAATAAACATCTTTCCTTTTCTTTCTGTTGAACTTGAAATCCAAAAAGGATAAAGAATTTTTTTTGTAATATAAAACGAAAAATTACAATGCCTTCTTTTCCATTCCTGAGAACTGATAGCGGCAATAAGGTGCACAAAAACCTCTTTTCAAATTTTTACTCTCTGTAGCAGTGGCTTACGCCGAAAGATCGTTTTCCAAACTTAAAATTATGAAAAGTTACTTCTGATTAAATGTGAAACAGGAACGACTTTTTTTTTGTTAGTATTTAAAACAAAATTGCTACAGACTTAGACAATTTGGACATTGTTATAAAGTTTGTGACAAAAAGAAAAAAAAGCTACAAAAGTTAATTTTACCTGAAACTACGTTTGTTTGTGTGTGTTTTTTTTAAAGCTTTAGTTTTTAATTTATAGGAGAAATAATTTCACTTAATACGAAAACCAATTATTTCGAATTCTACTTTTGTTTTATACAATTTATTTGAATATATACCAATAGAAAATATTTTTTGGTTAGAATAGTTCAAGAGACGCCAGTCATGTTCAGTGCTATATATATATATATATATATATATACATGTATCATTCTATAAAGAAGATACCTAAGCAAAAAAATACATATATAATTTTGACTCACATGTATCATGTATATATATTATAAGGGACAAATATTAATGGAGATTATCTAACTCACCTTCGTTTTGCTGGTGACGTAGTCATTTTTGCAACTACCCCTTCAGAGCTGCAGAGTATGATCCAGGAACTGGCTGACAAGAATAAAGAAGTGATATTAAAAATGAACTTTCAGAAGACAAAAGAGATGTACAATGCTTTTACAATAAATGAAAATTTATCGATTGATGTCTTGGAGATAACCAATACCTACATTTATCTTGGACAGCAGATATCAAGTGAGAGTAACATTGATGAAGAAATTAATCGGCGTATAAAACTTGCCTGGAGAGCTTTTGGAAGAAACAGTATAATTTTCAAGAGCAATATGCCATTATGTCTTAAAAGAAAAGTGTTTCATCAATGCATCCTTCTAATGCATACGTATGGTGCAGAGACGTGGATCTTAACTAAAAGAGACATACAAAGGCTGCAGACAACTCGAAGCAGCATGGAGAGGTGCATTCTTGGTGTAACCAGGAGAGATAAGAAGAGGAGCTCGTGGATCAGAAAAATGACAAGAGTGGAAGACATCATGATCAGAGTTAAATCCCTGAAATGGCAATGGGCTGGACATATTGCCAGAAGGACAGACCGTCGATGGACAGCCGAAATTTTAGACTGGATTTCAAGGGACAGGAAAAGACCCAGAAGAAGATCTCATGTGAGATGGGTGGATGAAATTCGAAAGTATGCGGGAGTAACACGGGGGAGACTGGCACAAGACAGGCCGTTGTGGAAGAAATTTGGAGAGACCTTCGTCCAGCAGTGGATAGATAATGATTGACAATGATGATATCATCATCATCATCATTGTCAACTATTATCAATCCACTGCTGGACGAAGGTCTCCCCAAGTTTCCTCCACAACGGTCTGTCTTGTGCCAGTCTCCTCCATGTCACCCCTGCATACTTTCGAATTTCATCCACCCATCTCCCATGTGGTCTTCTTCTGGGTCTTTTCCTGTCCCTTGGAATCCAATCTAAAATTTCGGCTGTCCATCGATGATCTGTCCTTCTGGCAGTATGTCCAGCCCATTGCCATTTCAGGGATTTAACTCTGATCATGATGTCTTCCACTCTTGTCATTTTTCGGATCCACGAGTTCCTCTTCTTATCTCTCCTGGTTACACCAAGCATGCACCTCTCCATGCTGCTTTGAGTTGTCTGCAGCCTTTGTATGTCTCTTTTAGTTAAGGTTCACGTCTCTGCACCATACGTAAGCACTGGAAGGATGCATTGATCAAACACTTTTCTTTTAAGACATAATGGCATATTGCTCTTGAAAATTATGCTGTTTCTTCCAAAAGCTCTCCAGGCAAGTTTTGTACGCCGATTAATTTCTTCATCAATGTGACCCTCACTTGATATCTGCTGTCCAAGATAAACGTACGTGTCTGTTATCTCCAGCTTTTCTCCATCAATCGATAAATCTTCATTTCTTGTAAAAGCATTGAACATCACTTTTGTCTTCTGAAAGTTCATTTTTAATCCCACTTCTTTACTCTTGTCAGCAAGTTCCTGGATCATACTCTGCAGCTCTGATGGGGTAGTTGCAAAAATGACTACGTCATCAGCAAAACGAAGGTGGGTTAGATAATCTCCATTAATCTTTATCCCCTTGTTTTCCCAGCTCAGCGACTGAAAAACACCCTCCAATGTGGCATTAAAGAGCTTCGGAGATATGGTGTCACCTTGTCTCACTCCCTTTCCAATTTTTACGTGTATTGTATTTTCAAACAGCCTAATCTTTGCACTTGCATTTTCATAGATGTTATTAATAATATTAATGTATGCATCTTCAATACCGCAGGTTTTCAGAGCCATTGTAACTGCTGATGGTTTCACCAAATCAAAGGCTTTTTCATAATCGATAAAAGCCATGCACAATGGAAGTTCATATTCCCTCGCTCTTTCAATTAGTTCTCTCAGCACGTGAATATGATCTATTGTGCTGTAGCCACTCCTGAATCCAGCTTGTTCTCTCGGTTGAGCCATGTCCAGTGTTACCTTCAAGCGGTGTGAAAGAACTTTAGTGAAGATTTTATAAACTACTGATAGGAGGCTGATAGGTCTGTAGTTTCCGAGATCCTCAATGTCACCTTTCTTATGTAGCAGGATCATTGTAGCGGTGTTCCAATCCTCAGGAATCTTTCCTTCATTAAGGCATCGAGTGAAAATTTGGGCGAGTACTGTTTCGATTTCTCCACTTGCTTCTCGTATGATGTCTACAGTAATTCCATCTTCTCCTGGAGCTTTTCCCCGCTTCATGTTCTTGATTGCATGTGCAACTTCTGATGGAAGGACCGGAAGAACTCTGGTACTGGTATCTTTCATGATGTCTGGAGTGCATGTATCATCCCTTTCATATAATTTGGAGTAGAAATCTTTCACTCTTGTCAAATTTTCGCCTCTATTTCTTGTTACAGAACCATCTTCTTTTCTCAGTGCCATAATCTGTTTTCTTCCCTTACTGAGATGTCCCTTTGCTATGATGATATATATCCTAATATATAAAACGCTGGGATGCAAGGTCAGGTGATGCGTAACATCACAGCCTCTCCTTGACAAATGTCAACCCCGCCTTCTCGTGGTGCATCCTGTTCCCACTAAAGGGGCTCTGACGACCGCCCATAGCGGTATAACTATACCATCGGGATTAGAGGAAATTCTATCCCACACTCACCAACCCGCTTGGCCAGCGTGGTGAGTTATGGCCAAACCCCTCCAAAATGATTCCACAACTTAAATCTTGGCCCTCAGTCTCCGGCAGCTGGAATGTACCTGGCCAAGGCAGCGGCCAGTGCGACATGAAGGCAGAGGGTGCTAAGAATCCCCGGAGGACCGGACTAGGCTGCCATCTGATGCTGACCTTGGCAACGTACAATGGACGCTCCCTATCTTCTGATTCAAGGCTTCTTGAATTAGAAGAGGAACTACAAAGGATCAAGTGGGACATCGTCGGGCTAAGTGAGGTAAGGAGAAAAGGAGAAGATCTCATCGAACTGAAAAGTGGACATCTCTTCTACTATCGTGGGACAGATACTGGCAGAACTAGTGGTGTTGGATTTATAATAAACAAGAAACTGAAGGATAAAGTGGTAGAAGTTGAAAGTTCCTCTGACAGAGCTGCACGACTCGTTATCCAACTATCGAGAAGATACCAGGCTCAGATTATTCAAACTTATGCACCCACCACAAGTCATCCTGAAGAAGAAATTGAAGAATTTTATGAGGAAATTTGTCATCTAAATAATAAAGGTAAGCAGCACTTGAAAATAATTATGGGAGATTTCAATGCAAAAAAAGGGCAACGGCAACAGAATGAAACTTCAGTAGGTAAATTCGGTCACGGCAACAGAAACCAGCGTGGAAATACTCTCGTTGAGTTTGCAGAGGCAGAAGGGTTTTTCATCTTGAACTCCTTCTTCAAGAAAAAGCCACACAGGAAATGGACATGGAGACATCCAAATGGGACGACAAGTGAAATTGATTTTATTATGTGTAACAAAAAATTCGTCATAGAAGACTGCAGTGTGCTAAACAAGTTCAACACAGGTAGTGACCATAGATTGGTGAGATGTAAGATGCACCTCAACACTAAACTTGAACGTGGCAAGCTCATAAGACAAACAAAATCTATTGACATAACCAACCTTAAAAAACACCATAATACCTTCAAGTTGGAACTAAAGAACAGGTTCTCTGCTTTAGAAGGCCTAACATCGGAAGAAGTGGACATCTCTGAAGTTAACAGAAAAGTAACCAAAGCTCTTATGGAAACAGCAACAAAATTAGCTGGGTCTAAGAACAAGTTGCATGTAAATAAATTATCAGGAAAAACGAAAATGTTGATGCAAAAAAGAAGAGAGATGAGGACAACTAAAGAAGATGTGACTTCCAAAGTGGAATATATAGAGCTATGCAAGACAGTACGAAAAAGTATCACTGAAGACGTAAGAAAATTCAACTGTGAACTAGTGAGGAAAGCAATTGAAAACAACCAAAGCCTAAAGATAGCAAAGGGACATCTCAGTAAGGGAAGAAAACAGATTATGGCACTGAGGAAAGAAGATGGTTCTGTAACAAGAAATAGAGGCGAAATTTTGACAAGAGTGAAAGATTTCTACTCCAAATTATATGAAAGGGATGATACATGTACTCCAGACATCATGAAAGATACCAGTACCAGAGTTCCTCCAGTCCTTCCAGCAGAAGTTGCACATGCAATCAAGAACATGAAGCGGGGAAAAGCTCTAGGAGAAGATGGAATTACTGTAGACATCATACAAGAAGCAAGTGGAGAAATCGAAACAGTACTCGCCCAAATTTTCACTCGATGCCTTAATGAAGGAAAGATTCCTGAGGATTGGAACACCGCTACAATGATCCTGCTACATAAGAAAGGTGACATTGAGGATCTCGGAAACTACAGACCTATCAGCCTCCTATCAGTAGTTTATAAAATCTTCACTAAAGTTCTTTCACACCGCTTGAAGGTAACACTGGACATGGCTCAACCGAGAGAACAAGCTGGATTCAGGAGTGGCTACAGCACAATAGATCATATCCATGTGCTGAGAGAACTAATTGAAAGAACGAGGGAATATGAACTTCCATTGTGCATGGCTTTGAAAACCTGCGGTATTGAAGATGCATACATTAATATTATTAATAACACCTATGAAAATGGAAGTGCAAAGATTAGGCTGTTTGAAAATACAACACACATAAAAATTGGAAAGGGAGTGAGACAAGGTGACACCATATCTCCGAAGCTCTTTAATGCCACATTGGAGGGTGTTTCTCAGTCACTGAGCTGGGAAAACAAGGGGATAAAGATTAATGGAGATTATCTAACCCACCTTCGTTTTGCTGATGACGTAGTCATTTTTGCAACTAGCCCATCAGAGCTGCAGAGTATGATCCAGGAACTTGCTGACAAGAGTAAAGAAGTGGGATTAAAAATGAACTTTCAGAAGACAAAAGTGATGTTCAATGCTTTTACAAGAAATGAAGATTTATCGATTGATGGAGAAAAGCTGGAGATAACAGACACGTACGTTTATCTTGGACAGCAGATATCAAGTGAGGGTCACATTGATGAAGAAATTAATCGGCGTACAAAACTTGCCTGGAGAGCTTTTGGAAGAAACAGCATAATTTTCAAGAGCAATATGCCATTATGTCTTAAAAGAAAAGTGTTTGATCAATGCATCCTTCCAGTGCTTACGTATGGAGCAGAGACGTGGACCTTAACTAAAAGAGACATACAAAGGCTGCAGACAACTCAAAGAAGCATGGAGAGGTGCATACTTGGTGTAACCAGGAGAGATAAGAAGAGGAACTCGTGGATCCGAAAAATGACAAGAGTGGAAGACATCATGATCAGAGTCAAATCCCTGAAATGGCAATGGGCTGGACATACTGCCAGAAGGACAGATCATCGATGGACAGCCGAAATTTTAGATTGGATTCCAAGGGACAGGAAAAGACCCAGAAGAAGACCACATGGGAGATGGGTGAATGAAATTCGAAAGTATGTAGGGGTGACATGGAGGAGACTGGCACAAGACAGACCGTTGTGGAGGAAACTTGGGGAGACCTTCGTCCAGCAGTGGATTGATAATGGTTGACAATGATGATGATGATGATATAAAACGCTAAGTTGCGACGACGTGGATCACTTTTTAATCCGTCATAGCAACAACCAAAAACCAAATGTTTGTACGTCACACTTAGCTTTTCGTGTTTTCGTGAAGGTGACGTCCTCACCTACACGCGCACAGAGCACGCGTTTGTGTGTAGATGACGTCACCTGCACGAAAACACGAAAAGAACACGCACATAATTTGCTTATTTAGTAGTATCTGACCGAAAAGAAGTTTTTCAATCAGGTTTTTAGTCCCGAAGATATCGCTGTGAACAAAAACGTGAGCTTACGCCCTCTGGTGGCAGACTTGTGCGTTAAAAAAACTTTGAAGTTATATGAGAAAAAAATTTCAGCGGAAACGCTCTCCAACGAAGAAAGAATTTTTCAAATCGGACTCTTAAAAGCAGCGATATTGACAAACATGAGATATGCATCTGTGCCCCCTGGCGGAAAAACCATGAATTATTTAAAGAAGAAAGTATTCTCAAAAGGTTTATCGACGTGAGTGGTATCGGTCCATGAACGAAATTTTTCAATCGAGATTTTAGAAGCTCAGATTTTGCTGCAAATGAAACAGAAACAGAAATTAACACTCACGTACCCTGGTGGCAAAGTGTTTTTTTACCAAAAATTAGAAATGACCTGCAAAAGATTTCCCATGAGGAACGGCATCCGCTGCAGAAAGAATTTTTCAAATCGGAATTTTAAAAGCAGAGATATTGGGAAAACGCAATTTACATTTACGCCCCTAGCGGAAAGTTTGTGAGTTACTTGAAAATTTAGTAATATAAAAAACATTTCCCACCGGAAACTATTAGAGAAAGAAGGAATGTTTCAAATCGGACTCTTAGAAACAGAGATATTGACAAAAACAAGATATACATGTACGCCACCTGGCGATGAAACCATGCCTTATTTTAAGAAGAAAATATTCTGAAAAGGTTTATCGACGTGAGTAGTATCGGTCCACAAACGACATAAACGGAATCGAAAGGTAAAAGGATTTTTTCAATCGGATGCTTAGAAGCAAATATATTGAAAAAAATGTATTTCTAATTCGACATCACCTGCATTTATGCCCTCTAGCAGCGAAATTGTGTATCGTATATAAAAAAAAAAAAGACGACATGTAGGATCATCATTCGCTCATTTCAAGCTTTCCAACGCAAAAAAAAGTATTTGAAATCGAACTAATAGTTGCAGAGATATTGTGTCCACAGACGGACGGACGGACGGACAAACCGAAAACGTAAACACGATTTGTTTTACAAACTACGTGCTACAAATATTCTCTTACACGGCGCGGCAAATTTCCTTCGCTCGCCCCTGTTTGGATGGATGGGGGTTTTTTAGAAGAAACAATGCAATTTTAAAGAGCAATACGCCATTATGTCTCAAAAAGAAAAGTGTTTAATCAATGTATCCTTCGAGTTCTTACATATGGATGGGAGACATGGATCTTAACTGAAAAAGACATAGTAAAGCTGTAGACAACTGAAAGAAGCATGGTGAGATACATGCTTGGTGTAGCCAGAAGAGATGAGAAAAGAAACTCATGGATAAGGAAAATGACAAGTGTTGAAGACATCATGATCAGAGTAAAAACCCTGAAAAGGCAATCGGCTGGACATGTTGCCTGAAGACCGGACCTCCGACGGACAACCGAAATTCCAGACTGGATTCCAAGGGACAGGAAAAGACCCAGAAGAAGACCACATTGGAGATGGGTGGATGAAATTCGAAAGCATGCTGGAGTGAGATTGTGGAGACTGGGGCAAGACATACCGTAGTGGAAGAAACTTGGTGAGATCTTCATTCATCCAGCAGTAGATTGATAATGGTTGATGATGATGATTAAATATACATATATTTTCCTGAATTTGACGATAAAAAATTACATGCAACGATTTTTTTTTCCTAAATTTGACGATAAATCCGATTTTTTCCCCTGAATTTTGGCGATAAAAGAAACGTTTTTTTTTTTTTTTTTGCTCAACGAAAATCAGAGCAAACATGAATTACGGAAAACATGAATTGGGGAAAACGCGCATCAAGGCAAAGGAGAATTAGAACAAACTTGATACAGTAAACGTTTTTAGGGGAAACTTTGATACGGAGAAACGTGTTTAGGGCATACGAGATTTAGGGGAACCGAGATTAGGGGGAACGAAATTAGGGGAAATGGGAATTCGGGTAAAAGCAATTTCGGGTAAACGTGTTTAGGGCAAATGTGAATGAGGGGAAACGAGATTAGGGCAAACGAAATTAGGGGAGATGGGAATTCGGGTAAAAGCGATTTCGGGGAAACGCCATTGGGGGAAACGAGATTTAGGCGAAACGAATTAGGGGAAACGGGAATTCGGGTAAGAGCGATTTCGGGGAAACGCCATTGGGGTAAACGTGATTAGGGCAAACAGGAATTAGGGGAAACGGGTGTTCACCGTTTTTGTGCATAAAAGGTTTGCGTAGCATAAGTAAATAAATTGAGAAAACTTCTGAAAACATGTAAGCTAAGATTAACATTCTTCAACAGTACGTAAACACTAAAATAACTTGTTTTATAGATTAGAAATCAAATAATGCCATGGTACTTAGAACTCAGATATTATATGCGTCAAAAATATTTTTTAAACGAATTTCCTGCCCATAGTCCCTGAACTGCAACAGTATATTCGAATGAGTGAGAAAAATTTGTTTAAGAAAGAAACATGAATTTTAAGTGCAAATACATAACTAATACATGAATTTTAAGTGCATAACAGTAACTAATTGTTCTGTGGTTATCAGAAAAGAGACAGAAAGAAAGAAAAAAGATATTTGTCAGACCTGTTTGTAATCCGGGTGTAACCAAGAATTCTGGGTCTTTGTCACTTTCTAAACCCTGAAATTCGAGTTTTTAAGTTTCAGAATTTGAGATTCCTCAGCCTCATTTCATTTCAAAACATGCTACGAAATGATAAAATGTGTTCCTTTCCAGTTCCATTTTGTTTGGGAAATACAGTGTTTGATTGAAAACACAGCATTTCTGTGCGGATGGTGAAGTAGACGATTTAAAATACCTTGAGTGTTTGTTTTGTTATCAAACAAGCTCTAAAGATAACAACATACTGAAGGAAAGGTTTTTCCCATCATTTTGGAAGTTGCAGCTACATCAAATAATTTTGTTATGTTAGATTCAATTAATTCAATAATGAGCTACATTCATAAATTGAATGGAAGCCACTTTTGGCTTCCAGTAAAACTGATCTTCACAAGCTGCTCAATTAATATATGAGATGAAATGCGAAATATGACTTCAAAAATGCAATGCCTTAAGGATTTCTACGCACACTGCAAGGAAATTTGATACAAGAAAAGATGCGAAGTTAAACTGCACAGAAACTAGAACCTATTTGTTATGTAGCTAGTTAATAGGTGCGTAATATATAAATAATATGCATTATATATACATTGGCACTGAGCTGAAAGTTTCCGGGTTTTTTACTTCACCTCGCAATCACCCCTGTTTTATCCTGAATAATCTTTCTGAAACGTTTCAAATCCAAACCTTTTCTGATGTGTTATCAATCTTCGTGATATTTTGTTATTTATTTACAAATACTTAGGCAACTAAAGCTTGAAAAATACCATGCCCGAGATGCACGGGGCATGGAAATTATTTTCTTGGGCAGGTAAATAAAAGATCTGGTTATCCGGTCGGGACAACTAAATTTAAAAATAAAAAAGTTTGGAATAGAATTTCCTAGTACAAGAAAAAAGGCATTCGTTGTATGTAGTGTTTCATTTCGCTGCTAATCACCTGAAGTTGCATTATTGTTACAGAGTGCCAAGGACAGAAGAACATCACTTCTTTAATCATATTATGCTCTAGGTTCAGAAATTGGAACCATATGTAGTTTTGCTCCAAATGTTGTGTGTAGTCAACGACAGGATGCATGCCCCTGACGGAACTAGCCTCCGGTGTTTAATGACTAAAGCGAAAACTTTAACGAAAGGAACGTGGCAGAATCACTAAATTTTTCAAATACCAATTTCATCGTCATAACATTTTATTTCAATTTCAGCATCTTCATCTTAAAACTTGAGATACACGCTTTTGTGCAATGAGCATTTTGAATACAGACCCTTAAAACGGAAATACAGAACATGTATAAAAAGTTCATATTTTTTAACTTTAAAGAATTATTTTCAAAGACAAATTTTGCCGGGCATCATTCTGGCATCATCAGATCAATAATTTTTGCACATGCTCTAATGTGTGAAAAAAGGGGCATTAGTGTCCTCCCCTACAAACAAAACTGTCACAGGAAAATACGTTTTAGCATAGAAATATGCACAAAATGTGGTTTAAAACGTTTTGAGCGTGTATTTTTTTAGCATAAATGTTGTTTAAACATTTTGAGACGAATGTGGCAATTAAAATTATGCTGCTTATGAAGTCATGACATTTTTTCAGTTATAAATGTCATAAAAAGGTGTATAATGAAATCGTGTAGCACAAGTTGAGTGTTTCAACTTACTTTTAGGCGCAGTTAAGGTAGGATGAGTCAGATTTTTGTTATCAACAGGAGGAATGGTAGGGGCACTTTTTCTGTAGAAAAAAGAAGGGAGGCAGAGTGCGCCCTCTCTTTGATATGTATATGGAAGTTTTCTATTCTGTACACGCTTTTCGTATCAGCAGTCCTTTCACGACACCCCACTAGAATCGGAAGCTTCTTCATTATTCAACACCTTTTGTCCTGCATTAGCAGTTACATTATGCTTTCTGTACGTTGAGAACGTATGTAGGCCCTATTCGTTGCAGTGCATTCTGTAAATTTGTGGCCCCAGTGAGACATGTACGGTATTTTTCTGTTGTCACTCGTTTTTTTTTACACGTTGATCTAATGAGAAATTTGATTATTACCAGCATTTGCTACTCAGTTGCTCAAGCCTTCAGCCCTTCTTTTTTTTTTTTTTTTTTTTCACTTTGCATTCACTCTTTCCCATTTCTTGATTTATTTTCTAGGTTCTACTTTTTTCTTGGAATCTCATTCACAGTTTCTGCAGGTGCAAATCTGATTTACGGATGTAGGTAAAAATGCCCCCGGAAAAAATACCCCCGCAAGAATTACCCCCAGAACAAACGGTTCACTGTAAACTGCCACACAGGAACACTGATGTGTGGCAGTGTTCCGGTGTGGCAATTAACCGGCAACCTTGTCACACATCTTTCAGCAACTTGGCCACAAAAGTTCAAGGGGGGGGGTGCTATAAAGATTGCCGTTTCTGGGCTCCTGGGCCTATATTGAGAACTGAATTGGGAACTCCAAACGAATTTCGCGAAAACGTTCCATGTAAGCCAAGCGAGAATTGTACTTTAACTTGAAGAAATAAATTGCCGAAGATCCGAGGTACACTTGGTGGGGGGCTCTACCCCGAACTTCCGTAATATTATATTCTGGGTCTGGGCCCCTGGAGTCTGTCAGTGCATCCAGGAAGTTCCCCTTGAAGTGTCTGCGAGGTCCATGAGCTGGGGGTGGGGGCTTTTCCCCAAAATGTTAAAATGGACGTAGAGCTGTAAACATTAGTACCATGCTTTATATAATGATACTGTACGCGGCCACGAATTTTCAGGAGGGTGGGGTAACCCCCCCCCCAGTTTCTAAGAGCTATTCAGGGGTAGCATCGAGGATACGCTGACCGACTCTAGACTCGTATCCCTTTCACAGGCTTCACTAAATTTCTGGGGGAGTGGGGAAGGGCATACATAGTTTACCATTAAACACAACATGAAGCATAGAAATTGCGAGCAAATCCCTTACCTTGAACACTTGTCTGCGCTCTTAGAAACTTGCAAATTCGTGGTCGTGTACAGAATCATTATGTAAAGCATGGTTCTAATGTTTACAGCTCTACGCCCATTTTAACATTTTGGGGGAATCCCCCCCCCAGCTCACGAACCTCGCGGGCGCTTCAAGGGGAACAGCTTAGATACACTGACAGACTCCAGCGGCCCAGAATTTAATATTACGGAAGTTGGGGGGTTCAGCAGAACTAAGTGTACCTCGGATCCTCGGCAATTTATTTCTTCAAATTAAAGTGTAATTCTCGCTTGGCTTACATGGAACGTTTTTGCGAAATTCGTTTGGAGTTCCCAATTCAGTTCTCAATATAAGCCTAGAAACGGCAATCTTTATAGCACCCCCTCCCCCCCCCCTTGAACTTTTGTGGCCAAGTTGCTGAAAGATGTGTAGCAGGGTTGCCGATAAATTGCCACACCGGAAAACTGCCACACATCAGTGTTCCTGTGTGGCAGTTTACAGTGAACCGTTTGTTCTGGGGGTATTTTTCCCAGGGGGCATTTTTTCCGCTTTTCAGTTTTCAGGGGTATTTTTTCCCCGGGGGTATTTTTACCGTTTATCCTGATTTACATTATGACTGAGTGCCATTCCCCGAATTCGAGCAATTATTGAATAAACCCGTAAGTTAAAAAAACCCTTATATATAATAAAAGAAGCAAAGAGTATGTTTAATATTCTTAATATACTGCATCTTTCATTTCATTTTTGCAAACTCTCGAAAGCGATTTGAAAAGTTGTAGCGTTCTTAACTAATTGAAAGGTATGTAGTCTCGAGAACACTACTTAAGTTTTCCTCTTCTTATTTGCTCTCTCTCGAAGTGAAACATAAGTCACTAAAATAGTTTCAGAAAGTCTTACTTTTAACTCTTTTATTCCAACAGTATCGTGTACGGGAACCGAACCATACTTGAATATTCCAAAATACTTGAGGAACTAATCACAATAGTAGCAATACTTCAAAATTAGTTAACTAAAGTTAGTAAGCAGAAAACTTGATTAACCCCAAACGCTAAATATATAACAACACCACACTAATATGAAACTTTCAAATAGATAGTTTCAGGTGACGCGCAGCTTCCACATTTATAACATCAGACTACCACCCCGCTCTTTTGGCTACTGCTTCAGCATTATATATCTATAGTTTTTATCTATCAACATGCATACGTCAAGCTCTCTGACCTTAGAACTGTTGCCAACCTCATTCCGTGAGAGAGAAAATATAATGTTAGAGTTGAAAACGCTTAAAGAGAATGAACTGAAATTTACATAAAGAAAGCAACTAAAAATGGAAGTTAATTTTAGAGTACACTTCACAAAGTACTGATCACTTTTATTTTTGTAAACGCTCGAAAGCAATTTGAAAAGTACTAATCATCACTTCCAGTTTTCCGAACACTCGAAACAATTTGAAAAGTACTAATCATTACTTCCATTTTTTCGAATACTCGAAAGCAATTTAAAAAGTACTGATCAAAATTCTCCTTAATGGGAGACATCAAATTTATAAGCGGCACGTTTTAACTGTCTCAGCTATTTCAGCGCCTTTTCGGAATGCTACTGAAAGATGGTGCTTTATTTCTTGAGCAATGAATCACGTGCAATTCCTGATTCATAATCAGCTTTAAATTGTGTTTGTTTTTTGCAAACTTCTTTTTCAGCGACAGTCAGAGTTAGCTGAAAATTTTAAATAGCAAGCCAGATATTTATGTAAAAATAATCAGTGAAATCGAGTTTCATCTCGACAAGCCTATCTTTAAAAGCACAGAAATATTACATCAGGTATTTATTAATAAGCAAAAATATGTGAATTCAGGCGTTTGAAACAAGATATAGATTTTCTCCCTTGATTTTGGATACACTTTCCAGAAAAACATTGTTCACGTTCAGCGTTCACTTGTGATGATAATTCATTTGGACATCGTCTTTCCCTCGTTTTAATCTGATTTAAGAGCAGACTCTGTGCAGCAGAAAGCTGATTCACTGTGTTTAAATTTTTATGCTCTTGAAATATGAGATAAAAATCACAACTTTCAGAGCTCTGCAGTTCAGTATAGCATCCTGTAAGAATTGTACTTTGGACTATGCTATCACGTCCTTTGTTTAGGGAGTTTTCCAGTGCAAGACATCGTAAAATTGATAGTATTATGTGATACGCATTATAAATAGATTCTTCAGATTTAAGTTCGTCAATCGATGCGCTTCATATTGTGGTATTAAGACACATGCCACCTTGATGAGCCACTTGATATTTTCTTTAAATTAATTGTATAGCAGGAACGAGAGTCAATGAGGCTTTTTTTTTTTTTTTTTCAAGCACATGTAATTATCCGAATCGACATGTCAGTTGTTTAGATAAATGTACGTTTTATTCATGTGTGTATGTTTCATTCCTCTAAAATACACTTTGAAATCATTATAAGAGTGGATCCCCCTATGCACATAAATTGGATTCTTGGGTAATTTTCACTAAGATTTTCGAGTAGAATAAACCTCTCCATTTAGCGGTATCATTATTATTATTATCGTTTTCCAGGTTTTCCTGTCATAATAGATCCAATTTCATTTACAACATTCATTGTATTTTGATTAGCTGCTGTGTTTGGCAGAAACGTTTTCTGGGTACGCCTCTGGCGTCTTGGAGCATTAGAAGGAGACTATTTTGGTTAAATAGCATGATTTCAAGCTACGTTATCCCCCCTAGAGGAAAGGGGGTAGGTTTGTGAAGATGAAAGTGCTTGTTAACATCCATCAGCAAAAAAGTCTTGGCATCACCCCTCCTTAAATTGTTTTATGGCCTTTCTTCTTTTGCAGTTATCTGTTTGGGATCGCGAAATAATTGATCGAAATAAAACCCTAGGCACAGTCTGGTGTCTTTTATCTGATGTTTCACACGCTTTGGCGCTCTTCAGCCTTCGCCTTCGTGTTAAGTGTGGACCGCTAATGTGACGACGGCGACGCCAGTGAAATCCAGCATCGGTCATCCTCCCAGAATACTACAAGCGCGATAAAGAACGACGCCTTATACGAATTCTTCCCAACTCTACTTTTGAGCCAAGAACCGATAAGAGTTGTTTTGGCTCATCTTTTCAAAGGTTTCTCTTCAGCTGGCATCTCTTAAAACTTAGATAATGTCCGCAGAGCCAGACGTACTTTATTTGACGGTATGAAGGGGAAATGCCCACAGAAATACCGCCTACAGAAAAAAACGCCCACGGAAAAAATGCCCGCTTCTCGAAAATAGGGAAAATGCCCACATCTTAAAAATAGAAAAATACACCAGCTCAACAATGATCGTGCCCAACTTAAGTCCAATAACTCTGTGCACCTATAACGAAGTAAATTTCTCCGTCATTTTTGGTCTACGCCGGGATTCGAACCCGAGGCCGCTTATTCCGGAACAAGTTGCTCTACCAATGAGCTACGCGGACATTTTATTCTGATTACTATCTGCCTTTATGTCGTGTGCGTCCTTCTGGCAGGTACGTCACATCTCCTGGTACGTTACACACCGTCTTAGCACGAGACAAATAAAATTTTAATGAGCTTTAAAAATAGTTAAAAATAAAAGTTACATTAAAAGCCCCATGAGATCTTTCGGAGCTCCGCGAGTTCCTTAATCAGATGGTATTATTACTACAATGATTGCCATGGGCGTGCTAGTTTATACAGCTGACATACAGAGCCTTTTAGCTCACCTGCGCAGACGCAAGGGCTTGTAAGAAAAATAAGATACGCGCACAACACAAGAGACACAACACATACTTAATAACACAAAGCAAAAAAAATTTTGACAAATAAATAAATGGTAACCCACCTCATTTACAAGCTAACCTTCAACAGCCCCCCTGCTTCCCCCAAATAACAAATCCCCCTAAATCCATGACAAAATAAAGAATAACCGCAACAAATCATCAAATTCTCTCCTCCTCCCCCCTTCCCCTGTTGAATGTTAGCTTGTAGATGAGGTGGGTTACCATTTATTTATTTGTCGAAAAAAATTTTGCTTTGTGTTATTAAGTAAGTATGTGTTGTGTCTCTTGTGTTGTGCGTGTATCTTATTTTTCTTACATGCGCTTGCGCAGATGAGCTAAAAGGCTCTGCTTGTCAGCTATATAAACTAGCACGCCCATCGCAATCATTGTAGTAATAATACAATCTGATGAAGGAACTCGCGGAGCTCTGAAAGATCTCATGGGGCTTTTAATGTAACTTTAATTTTTAACTGTTTTTAAAGCTCATTAAAATTTTATTTGTCTCGTGCTAAGACGGTGTACAGAGTTATTGGAAATACACCAGCTATTGACTGGTATTTTCTTACGTCTGCTAGAAACACAGTGTTTTTTTATTTCATGAATTAAAATCCTAATTTCAATTAAGCAGTCGACAAAACTAGTAAGAACATTTTCCCTGTTCATTAGCATTACTTAGAATTGCAAAGACATCGTATAGTATCTTCCCAAAATATGACAGAAGCTTCTTGTTAGAAGGAACATATACAATAAATGTGTCAGCATGTACTAAAATACATGTATTATCAGGAGTCAATAACGCACTGAACCTGAAACGCTTCCAAAGTTCCTAGGCGTAGGACTATTCTGGTGCATCCTCACATCCGTAATAACCTATGCGATGATTTGTTTACGAGGTGGGAGTTCTTTTGATTTTACCACGTGTTTAAGATTCAGTTGGAAAGCTTAGTTGTTAGTTAAAGTTGCTTTCTCTCTAATGCGCCACTGACTAAAAAGAATTACCTTAGGCGTAGTTACTGTTCGTGGATGAGCCACGCACGTGTTCCTTCGAACAATGAATCTCTTCTCCCATTTTGGGAACAAACTACAATGTCCTTGTAATGCGTTATGCGGTTGAGCAGAGGAAAGGTTCCAACTAGTTTTGTTGATTGCTTAGTTGAAATTCAGATGTTTCTTTATGAACTTAAGAAAAAAACCCAGGTTTCTAACATACGTAAGAAAACATCAGACACCAGTTGGGCGTATTTTCTTTTTTGCAAGATGCGGGCATTTTTTGTTTTTTAATTTTCGAGAAGTGGGTACTTTTCTGTGGGCATTATTTTCATGAGCGTTTTTTTTTCTGCGGCAATTATTGCGTGGTCATTCTTTCGTACGTTCTTTTCTGGCGCCATTGGGCAACATTGTTGAGTTGGGTCATGTAGTTGGGCTAAACTAAATTAATAACGAGGAACAGTACACCAAATATGTAGAAAATAGTAAAACTATACTAGTGATCTGATTTATTGGCGTAGGAATATATAAATAAGCGTTTCCAAGCTTTCGCACATCAACCAGATGACTTTTTCAAGGAAGTTGGACAGAAACTGCAATCTGAATAATGGAACACTTTAACAATTTGAACTTGATTTGCCAATTAATAGATACCACGTTATATCCATTTAAAGATACGAGATGTCACGTTGGTGGTGCACACGGTATCCTGGTAGGGAGAAGGAGTTACTTAAAGAACTGGTTCCAAATTCGTGGCAGTGAGACGCTAACATTGCAAATATCCCTTTGGTAATGATCTCCAAGGTTTCCTGAATGGCTGTACATTTAGGAGCAGAGTAGGTAGCTAACTTCTTTATATCATTTCTTATATCATTATGGGATGATATAGAGAAATTAGCTACCCACTCTACCCATAAATGTACAGCCATTCGGAAAACTTTGATGATCATAACCAACAGTGATATTTGCTATGTTAGCGTCTGACTTCGAGTTGCCACGAATTTGGAACCAGTTCTTCAAGTAACGCCTTCTCCTTACCAGGATACCGCGTGCACCACCAACGTGATACCTCCTATCTTTAAATGAATATAACGTCGTATCTATATATTGTCAAGTCAAGTCACCGCTTTCAAATTGTTAAATAATCAGATTGCAGTTTCTGTCTACCTTCCTTGAAAAAGTCATCTGGTTGATGTGCGAAAGCTTGGAAACGCTTATTTATGTATTCCTACGCCAATAAATCGGATCACTGGTATAGTTTTACTCTTTTGAGCTAATCTAATCAGCTTTATTATAGGACGTAGCTCTTTCTATTCAGTTTGTTTTTAAATATTTCAGTCTTTGAGAAAACAACTTGATCATATTATGCCCTTTTCTTTATTTACAATTTACCAAAAAAAAAAAAAAAAAAAAAAAAAAAAGAAAGAAAGAAAGAATCGCGTGGTAAATTATGTTAGAAATAAATGCTGCGACAAATTTATGGAGATGAAATAATATTCTGTTGTTAGGTTTTTGTTTAGGTTCTGAGATTTCAAAGAAGATGACCTGAGTAAAATAATGGAAGACCTGGCTGTGAACTGATTCCAATGTGAAAAAATTGATACCTATGGAGGAAGGGGGGTTGAAATTGGTTAAAAAAAACTGGCCATGAAAAAAGAAACCATAAAATTAAATAATTTGGTTTTTTAATTGAAAATGCTCAACAGAAAAAGCCGAACAGCGACAAACGAACTGCAAAATTCATTTCCACTACAGATGAGAACATGAAGAAAGTCTACACCAAAGTGACGATGAAATCGCATGAAAACATACCTTCATAACCAGCTCTTTCTGTATGTAACATTTTACACTAAAACGAGCACCACTTTTAGAATGTCCATGGAGTTCATTGGCTCTTACGACTTTTTCTTGTTCCGCAAACTATAAATCTCTTTTCCATTCGATGCTTTTAGATCAGTACCACGCCTGTGTTAAACTGACTTCCGACCTTTGTTCTGATATTTTCTTATTCTGCAAACTATGAATTTCTTCCAGTCGATGCTTTTAGATCAATATTGCGTTTGTGTTAAACTGATTTTCGATCTTTGTTATGACCGTTTCTTGTTCTCCAAACTATAAATCTCTTTGAAGATCATTTTGAATCCATTCGATGCTTTTAGATCAGTACAACGTCGGTGTTAAACTGCCTTTCGGGAAATGGTGTCGAACAGTGTTTCGGGCACGGTAGTAATGTTAGGATGTACATGCATAGTCATTGGGAGAATATTTAGAAAATAACCTCATTCTTGAAAGTTTTGCGAAGGACAGTCCTTTGAAGATGATCTAATCATTCAGACAGGGGCGCAGCCTAAGGAGCTGCTGACGAGGCTTGAGTCCTCCCGGGAGCACTGTTTGGCGTCCATCTTGGTTCTTAGATTAAACATAATGCCAAGTAGAGCAACCCAAAATTTACCCAAATCTAGAAAAAAAAAAAAAAGGGTAATTACAGCAGTGAAAGTAACCACATCCACTGAAGTTAGTGAAATCCATATGGGACATATGAATCCCCAGTATATCATATGGGCGTGAATCCCTAGTATATTCATATGGACATTGATATGTGACGTATATCAGTGCATCTGGTACTAGGGTATTGAGTCTGCATACCGAGTCGTGTGGAAATAACTTTAGTTCGGTTCAATTCTGGAAAAACCTAAGTTCTTATTGAAAGACTGAAGCAGAACAATAAATAAATCAAATCAAATAACTAAAAGAAACTTAAAACTTTAATAAAGTTAAATAATTCTGGGGAAAAGGAGTTTTGTTTTCAGCCTGAATGCATATTTTCATCTTATCATCGCATAGGCTCAGTTGTTTTCATCTGCTTAAAATTGTAGCTTGATCGATTATTTCTGTTTTGATGAGGCTAGTTTTGCTTCCGATGGGCTTTCCGCGTGGCATATATTTCGCAAATCCCACCAACCTTGGAGAATTATCTTCACAACTAGGCTGAAGCACCTAAATCAACTTTGCAGCGTTTTAACGCTGCGAAGAAAAGGGTAGTTCATCTGACTAACATAGTCTTGAATTCTTTAATTTTGTGTAGTATACCTTTCTTACAAGTGGGGAAAGATGAAAACTTTGTCCAGGCAGCACAGTTCACCGCAAGGCTGGTTGTCACTCTATCATTTCTTCGAGCCTTTTGCAGTCAGACCCCCGAACAGCGGCAATACTGTATGTATACCTTTTCACAGGGACTCTCGTTGGTGTTTGTCCTTGTCCCATCTCACGCAGTTTCGGCTAAGCTACAAGAAAAAAAAAAATGTTTTAGGAAAAACAAAGAAAATCATCCATTCGACGCCCGCACTGTGTTCAACTGAGGTAGGATTGCCTGGATCGTTTTGCTAACACACTGATTTGTGAAATTTGGGGATTCTCTACAGAGGAAAGTTTTTCTTTGGCATTGCAAACTTTAACCATTTTACTCAAAAGAGCAAATGGGCGCTTTCAGATGGGAAAAAAAAAATAGTATTTACACTTCAGGGTTTACCTCTGATTAGCAGTTTTCAAGAAGACTATGCGCAGAATACGTCCGCGCGTGCTACCTCGTGCTTGCACACAATGGTGTAAATGGGAATTATTCACTGCCCTAACCCAGCGTACAAATGAATGCCATAGAAACTTAATATGCACAAACTCATACGCAGTAGATATCAAACCATATAAGGTAATTTCGTTATTAAACTTTAAAATGAAATATGTACTCACATTTAGCTGATGAAATATATATTCACATTTAGAGAACAGTCAGAGTTGTTTTCTTTATTCACAGGTATGTTTCTTATTAAAAAGACAGTTCGAATACTGGTGGAATTAAACGTGTCTGCTGTTAATAAACATTGGAGAAAAAAGTCAGCTTGTATTTGAGGTGGAGATATGCAATTGTCTTGGACGACAAAAGAAACTCGGCTTTGTCTGAAATATCCATTTATTTTAACTGAAATATACATTATAACGTCGATATTTGAAATCATAAAAATTATCTTCTAAAATAATTTCCGAAGTCTTCCGACCGTCTGGCTGACCGCGGAGGAGGTTCGCCAGATGGTCGGCGATCAGCTCTTGTCGTGAACTTCTTTCTCACCAAACACGTTATTAGAGCAGAAGGAAAAATTTTGTTTTTGAAACGACGAAAAATTCATACAAAATGGCGTCATTAATTGATATGTATAATGCATTGCGAAATGTGTTATTCAAATTAAGTGCTCCGTTTCTTTCGGTGTCGCATCGCTCCCGGAACGTGGGGTTCCGCTACGTTCCGGCCGATCTCTACCACTGCTTGCACTCTAGGTTTTTCCTTCACTCACATAAATTTAACTTTCTTATAGTTATCTTCTAACATTTATCCCAACGTCAGATTATATACCTGTTTGGAGAATGGCTGTAAATGTTGCGAGAGTCATTCTGGGATCTCCTGCATCTCTTCGTTCTACTGAAAGAATTTATATTAGGGAAAGTTAAAAATCACATGAGGATAGATTTGGACTTCGTGGAGGATTCTCCAACTGCCTATGACATATGCTGGACGAAATATTTCGGTCTTAGACACCTATTGGTGCAGACTTTCCTGAGGTTGAGCTGTTGATGCGATATTGCGAGGGCATTTCCAATGCTGATATTTTTTGACGCAGTTAGATGTCGCACAGCGGTACATACCTCTATGAGCCATTACATTATGAACACCCCCAGCATTAGAAAAATGATCGCACCTGGAGACCGAACGGTGGCGCACGTGAAGTTCACAGAGCAGTATATATAGAATCCGAGGACCGGCTTTCGGTTAGTAGAGTGTTCGGAGTCAGAATGCAAAAAGCTGCCGATTTATCGGAGTTTGATAAAGGACAAATTGTGATAGCACGGCGCCTCGGAACTACAATCTCTAAAAGGGCGTGGCTTGTGGGTTGTTCATGTGCCGCTGTAGTGAGCACGTGTCAAAAGTGGTGCACAGATGGCCAAACGATGAACCGTCATCCATCCGTATATCGTCCGGAGCTCCTTGTGCCAGAGGGGAGCAGAGACTGTCGCGCATTGTTCACAGCGACCGCAGGGCCACAGTGTAACAAGTCACCCGCAGCTACAACACTGGTGATCAGGGCAATGTGTCACAGCACACAGTTCATCGTAGCGTTCTGCGCATGGGCCTGCGTAGCCGAAAGCCCAGCCGGGTCCCTATGCTCACTGCACGTCATCGCCAACAACGCATGAAATGGATCCAAGATCATCGAGATTGGACCGTGGATGATTGGAAGAAAGTGGCCTGGTCTGACGAATCAAGATTCCTGGTGCATCACGTAGACGGCCGAGTGGTGCTACGCCGATTACCAACGGAGGCTATGACACCTAGATGCACTGTTGGACGGAAACAGGACGGCGTGGTTATGCTGTGGGCGATGTTTTCTTGTGACACTTTAGGCCCCATATTCCCAATAGCATAATCCCTGATAGTTGTCAGGTATCTGAACATCGTTGCGGACCAAATTCACCCATTCATGGCAACTGTGTTCCCTGCTGGTGATGGTCATTACCAACAAGATAATGCACCATGCCACACTGCCAGAATCGTCAAGGAGTGGTTTGAGGAACATGTTGGTGACATTCTGTTAATGCCCTGGCCTCCAAATTCACCTGATATGAACCCAATCGAACATTTTTGATTCCACTTGAAAAAGCGGGTTCAGCCTATAAATCACCCCCTCCCCTAAATGTACGGGAATTGGAGCATCTGCTGCTGATATTACAGTACCCGATACCCCATAATACCTATCGCCACCTCATCGATGCCTCGCCTAGTGTCCGCTCTTTTGCAGGCTAAAGGGGGTCCTACAGCTTATTAGGTGGGTGGTCATAATGTGATGGTTAATCGGTGTACATCATTCACTACAGCAATGGGTTCGTGTGTTAGGTCGGGGTGCGTCTGTCTTGATATACGAAATTTCGTGAATAATCAGGCTCTAGTCTCCTAATAATCATTTCGTGAATAATCAGGCTCTAGTCTCCTAATAATCATTTCGTGAATAATCAGGCTCTAGTCTCCTAATAATCATTTCGTGAATAATCAGGCTCTAGTCTCCTAATAATCATTTCGTGAATAATCAGGCTCTAGTCTCCTGTCCAAGTAGTGCTCGCCACACGACTGTTTCCTACTCTGGTGAACATAGGTTGCTGTCCTTTCAGGTACTAAAAGCCGAATAACTGTGTTTTTCAGCTTTCGACTGCACCTAGGGAAGGGGGTTCGATTGGAATTCACACAACGTATATAACGTTTACTCCAACACTTTGGACTGGTCCAAGTGTTGATATCCTCATCTTGTACGGAAGCAGCGCCCTGAGTTTCCGCACACTACGTATAAGGATTGTCTACTTTTATTTTGAACGATCATTGAATTAATTAACATCAGCGCTGCATCAAACACTCATTTAGGTTAGACATATTTGTGAAGAAATATTTAGGATGTCTTTTTTTTTTTTAATTCCTGTCGCAAGGACTAGTATAGCCGAATGACCACGTAACATATGACACACATACACAGCCGGGTCACATTATTGTGACCACCTCCTACTTTTGACGTCAACAGCGCGTAGCCAATAAAAGAAGGCACGTGTCGTGAGCTGGCTTCGAGGTTATAAAAGGTGTGCTGAAGGCAATCTGAAAACATATCACTCGTTGCTGTCATGGATAAAAGAAGCGATTTATCAGATTTGCAAAAAGGGATGATTATCGGCTTTCAGGGGCCAAGGGTGGCAGTATTTCTGAAACAGAGCATTTTCTGAACTGTTCGCGTGCTGCTGTGGTTAAAGTGTATCGTGATTGGAGAAATGGCACCATTGCGAATAAGCGACGTGGAAACTGCCGAGCACCACGTGCCATTGATGCGAGAGATGAACGTCGGCTGCGAACGTGCGTTAGGGCCGATCGACACGCTACAGTGGAGCAACTCACTGGCCGAATGAACCAGGGAGCTACCGGAAGTGTGTCTAAAACGTCAGTTCTGCAAACCCTGCTGCGTATGAGATTCCGATGCAGACGGATGGTCACTGCATCTATGCTAACGAAGCTGCATCGGTAGAAAAGGCTTATATTTGCATGGCAGTATCGGAATTGGACCTCCCTGATTGGCAATGAATTGTCTTCTCCTATGAGTCGCGTTTTCTGCTTCATCGAACAGTTGAACGTTAGCGTATAAGGCGCGAAACATCGGAGAACAAACACTCTTCAACCACTGCTGGCAGAATACAAGCTGATGGGGGCAGCGTTATGGTTTGGGGAATGTTTTCGTGGCATTCTCTGGGTCCACTCATACCTGTGGGAGGCACTATGGACTGAATCCGTTATGAATCCATCCTTGCAGACCACGTACACCCATCCTGGCTGATTGTCTACCATTGGGCAGATGGGATCTTCCAGAAAGACAATGCGACGTGTCACACAGCTAGAAATGTTCGAGAGTGGTTGGAAGAGCACGATGAAGACTTCAAAGTATTTCCGTGGCCCCCAAATTCCCCAGACTTAAGCCCAATTGAGCATCTGTGGGAATACCTCGATCGTGTTGTTCGCTCTATGGATCCTTCACCACGCACTCTCCAACTGCTGTCAGATGCACTGCAGTCAGCCTGACTCCACATGCTGCATACGAGAACACCTTCCAACACGTTATTGAGTCACTCCCAGCCCATCTAGCTGTTGTTCGCGCTGCACACGACGGTTACTCTGGATATCAGTTGGTGGCCACAATGTGACTCAACCGTGTATACATATATAAAATAGGAAAGGGGAAACCTGCTGACTCCTGCTTTAATATTTGGGATGAGCTTAAATGTTAGAAAATCTGAGTCCGAATTCCGAAAAAATTCTAATCATGTAGTGGAAGTGGAACGTTGATAACAGATTATTGGCAAGGTTGGGAAGCTTCTCATGTTGCTTGGCAACAGAATAAGCGAAGCAAAGTTAAGCAAAGTTTCTCATTGGTCCTACAAAACTATTTTCGCTTAGAAAGTGATTGCTAAGTGAACAAAATTAGCTGTATATAAAGAATTGAAAATCCAACAAATGTCCTCGCCAGTAAGGTTCCCAGATTTGAATCCCATCGAAAGTGAGACGCCTTGGGAGCCCCTTTGCAAGAGGGTTGCCACCTGCTCTGTCGCTCAGTGAGTCTATTAGCAGAATGGAATTTGTTGCTCTCTTCTTTTCTGAACACTTTGATATTGCGCATCGTTCACCCCGGCCAAGCATATTTAGCCGTTCAAGAGTTCTTCCTCCTAACTGATACAACTTTTCTGTATATTTTGAGCACTTTACATTTATTTCTATGATGTCATCATTGTCAACCATTATCAATCCACTGCTGGACGAAGGTCTCCCCAAGTTTCCTCCACAACGGTCTGTCTTGTGCCAGTCTTCTCCATGTCACTGATGTACACTCATACATTTATTTCTATCTCTTATGTATACTCTTAATTTATGTCTATAATGTACAATACACTCTTTCTATATTTTGATGCTGCCATTGGAGGTGCTCGTTGTTGTTGTTGTCTGAGGGTTGTCCCGCTTCATTCATCATTGTCAACCATTATCAATCCACTGCTTGACGAAGGTCTCCCCAAGTTTCCTCCACAACGGTCTGTTTTGTGCCAGTCTCCCCCATGTCACTCCCGCATACTTTCGAATTCCATCCACCCATCTCCTATGTGGTCTTCTTCTGGGTCTTTTCCTGTCCCTTGGAATCCAATCTAAAATTTCGGCTGTCCATCGATGGTCTGTTCTTCTGGCAGTATGTCCAGCCCATTGCCATTTCAGGGATTTAACTGATCATGATGTCTTCCACTCTTGTTATTTTTCGGATCCACGAGATCCTCTTCTTATCTCTCCTGGTAACACCAAGCATGCACCTCTCCATGCTGCTTTGAGTTGTCTGCAGCCTTTGTATGTCTCTTTTAGTTAAGGTACACGTCTCTGCACCATACGTAAGCACTGGAAGGATGCATTGATCAAACACTTTTCTTTTAAGACATAATGGCATATTGCTCTTGAAAACTATGCTGTTTCTTCCAAAAGCTCTCCAGGCAAGTTTTGTACGCCGATTAATTTCTTCATCAATGTGCCCCTCACTTGATATCTGCTGTCCAAGATAAACGTACGTGTCTGTTATCTCCAGCTTTTCTCCATCAACCGATACATTTTTATTTCTTGTAAAAGCATTGAACATCACTTTTGTCTTCTGAAAGTTCATTTTTAATCCCACTTCTTTACTCTTCTCAGCAAGTTCCTGGATCATACTCTGCAGCTCTGATGGGGTAGTTGCAAAAATGACTACGTCATCAGCAAAACGAAGGTGGGTTAGATAATCTCCATTAATCTTTATTCCTTTGTTTTCCCAGTTCAGTGATTGAAAGACATTTTCCAATGTGGCATTAAAGAGCTTCGGAGATATGGTGTCACCTTGTCTCACTCCCTTTGCAATTTTTATGTGTGTTGTATTTTCAAACAGCCGAATCTTTGCACTTGCATTTTCATTGATGTTATTAATATTATTAATGTATGCATCTTCAATACCGCAGGATTTCAGAGCCATTGTAACGGCTGATGGTTTCACCGAATCAAAGGCATTTTCATAATCGATAAAAGCCATGCACAATGGAAGTTCATATTCCCTCGCTCTTTCAATTAGTTCTCTCAATACGTGGATATGCTCTATTGTGCTGTAGCCACTCCTGAATCCAGCTTGTTCTCTCTGTTGCGCCATGTCCAGTGTTACCTTCAAACGGTGTGAAAGAACTTTAGTGAAAATTTTATAATCCACTGATAGGAGGCTGATAGGTCTGTAGTTCCTGAGATCCTCAATGTCACCTTTTTTATGTAGCAGGATCATTGTAGCGTTGTTCCAATCCTCAGGAATCTTTCCTTCATTAAAGCATCGAGTGAAATTTGGGCGAGTACTGTTTCGATTTCTCCACGTGCTTCTTGTATGATGTCTACAGTAATTCCATCTTCTCCTGGAGCTTTCCCTGGTTCATGTTCTTGATTGCATGTGCAACTTCAGCTGGGAGGACTGGAAGAACTCTGGTACTGGTACCTTTCATGATGTCTGGAGTACATGTATCATCCCTTTCATATAATTCGGAGTAGAAATCTTTGACTCTTGTCAAAATTTCGCCTCTGTTTCTTGTTACAGAACCATATGCTTTCTCAGTGCCATAATCTGTTTTCTTCCCTTACTGAGATGTCCCTTTGCTATCTTCAGGCTTTGGTTGTTTTCAATTGCTTTCCTCACTAGTTCACAGTTGAATTTCCTTACGTCTTCAGTGATACTTTTTCGTACTGTCTTGTATAGCTCTATATATTCCACTTTGGAAGTCACATCTTCTTTAGTTGTCCTCATCTCTCTTCTTTTTTGCATCAACATTTTGGTTTTTCCTGATAATTTGTTCACATGCAACTTGTTCTTAGACCCAGCTAATTTTGTTGCTGTTTCCATAAGAGCTTTGGTTACTTTTCTGTTAACTTCAGAAATATCCACTTCTTCCGATGTTAGGCCTTCTAATGCAGAGAATCTGTTCTTCAGTTCCAGCTTGAAGGTATTATGGTGTTTTTTAAGGCTGGTTATGTCAATACATTTTGTTTGTCTTATGAGCTTGCCACGTTCGAGCTTAGTGTTGAGGTGCATCTTACATCTCACCAATCTATGGTCACTACCTGTGTTGAACTTGTTTAGCACACTGCAGTCTTCTATGACGAATTTTTTGTTACACATAATAAAATCAATTTCACTTGTCGTTCCATTTGGATGTCTCCATGTCCATTTCGTGTGTGGCTTTTTCTTGAAAAAGGAGTTCAAGATAAAAACCCTTCTGTCTCTGCAAACTCAACGAGAGTATTTCCACGCTGGTTTCTGTTGTCGTGACCGAATTTACCTACTGAAGTTTCATTCTGTTGCCGTTGCCCTATTTTTGCATTGAAATCTCCCATAATTATTTTCAAGTGCTGCTTACCCTTTATTATTTAGATTACAAATTTCCTCACAAAATTCTTCAATTTCTTCTTCAGGATGACTTGTGGTGGGTGCATAAGTTTGAATAATCCGAGCCTTGTATCTTCTCGAGAGTTGGATAACAAGTCGTGCAGCTCTGTTAGAGGAACTTTCAACTTCTACAACTTTATCCTTCAGTTTCTTGTTTATTATAAATCCAACACCACTAGTTCTGCCAGTATCTGTCCCACGATAGTAGAAGAGATGTCCGCTTTTCAGTTCAATGAGATCTTCTTCTTTTCTCCTTACCTCACTTAGCCCGACGATGTCCCACTTGATCCTTCGTAATTCCTCTTCCAATTCAAGAAGCCTTGAATCAGAAGATAGGGAGCGTACGTAGCCAAGGTCAGCATCAGATGGCAGCCTAGTCCGATCCTCCGAGGATTCTTAGCACCCTCTGCCTTCATGTCGCACTGGCCGCTGCCTTGGCCAGGTACATTCGAGCTGCCGGAGACTGAGGGCCAAGATTTAAGTTGTGGAGTCATTTTGCAGGGGTTTGTCCATAACTCACCACGCTGGCCAAGCGGGTTGGTGAGTGTGGGATAACATTTCCTCTAATCCCGATGGTATAGTTATACCGCTATTGGCGGACGTCAGAGCCCCTTTAGTGGGAACAGGATACACCATGAGAAGGCGGAGTTGACATGAGAAGGCGGAGTTGTCAAGGAGAGGCTGTGATGTTATGCATCACATGACCTTACATCCCCCGCTTTATTATTAAACTACAATACATTACTGTATAATGTGTGGCAATTTAGTTTCGGAATGCACCTGTAGAAAAATGTGTGAGTACCTGTGCACTAGCAGTTACTGTCACCTTCGAAGAAATCTTCCACAGCTATGGATTTAGTTAGACGCTGTCGCCACTGCTGGAAACGTACCTGTAACTCTGTTTCTGAAATATTCTTGGAGTCCCTTTGTCATTTCACGCTGGATGTCAGGAATAACTGAAATTGTTCGTCCTTTTATGGCAGTTTCTATATTTAGGAAGAGCCAGAAATCACATGGGGCATAGGGTGTCAGGTGTATAGGGTGGATGATCCAATTTGGTAATTTCTTTCTTAGCCAGGAAGTCGCAAACACTGAGCACATCATGGCGTCGGTAATTATTAGGTCAACTGTTTTCCTTCGAACGTAGCCCCGTAACCTTTTTCAGCATCTCTAAATAGCATTGTTGGATGACCGTTTGTCCCTGTTCAATGAATTCGTGATGAACTATCCCCTTGTAATCGAAAAAACCCACAAACATGGTCTTGTACTGCGACCGTGACATGCGTGCTATTTTCGGATGTTATGCCACTCAAATTCACTTGGCTTTTGCATAGCATCTTCCCCATAAGCCACTTTCAATAGATCTAAGGTTTCAGTAGCACTTTTACCGATCTTCATACAGAATTTGATGTTCATGCACTGCTCAAAATTGCTGTCACTCATTTTTGCCTCAAAACTCTCTCTCTCTCACACACACACACACACGGACTTGCATTGTTTTCGCAGCTGCTCACTCACGAATGGCTCTATTGATCTGCAGTTAACGCTACCACTACTTGAAACATGTACAGACACGTACATGCACGTGATTCTGCCCACATCACCACAAGGGCGACACTACGTGACTGTTCCGGAAGTTAAATTGTCACAGCTTGTACCCTTTTGGCTGTCTCTGTAGTCGAGAGGTCAGAGGTATAAGCTTATGACTAGTTGGTCCAAGTCGGGCCTTGGTTTGAGGCCCGGATGAAGCAAGAGGTGGTACGCTTGCCTTACGGGGCTATGTATACATATAATCATCAACCATTGTCAATCCACTGCTGGATGAAGGTCTCCTGAAGTCTTTTCCACAACTTTGTATTCTTGAGCATGCTTTCGAATTTCATCCACCCATCTCCTACGTGGTCTTCTTCTGTGTCTTTTCCCATCCCTTGGTGAACAATTTAATATTTCAGTCATCCAGTTGTCGTTAGTTCTTCCAGCAATGTGTCGAACCTATTTCCATTTGACGGTATGATCATGATGCCATCAACTCTTGCCATTTTCTTGATTTATAAGTTCTGTGACAAGCCTGCACCGCAGGACACACATGAGATAAAGGGAGATAGGAATGAGAGCACATGTCTACGTAGCTTAGTTGGGAGAGCGACTTACTCCGGAGTGAGAAGACCCGAGTTCGATGCCCGGCGTGGACAAACCTGTGTTTTCACAGTTCTTCTCCCTATCTTTCCTAATTATACCAAATAAGCATCTGTCCATGCTTTTTTGAGTTGTTCGCACTCTCTGAATATCTTTCTTGGTTTTAAAGTCCATGTCTCTGCTCCATAAGTAAAAACTGGAAAGATGCATTGATTAAACACTTTTCTTTTACGATATAATGGTAAATTGCTTTAAAACTGTACTGTTTCTTCCAAATGCTCTCCAACCAAGTTTTATGCACCTACATGTTTCTTCTTTTTGGTGGCCATCTCTTGATATCTTCTGTCCAATGTAGCATTGGTTTCTTGTAGATCTGACTCACCAATTTTCAAATCTTATGTTTTTGTAAAATCATCAATTTTGTTTTCTGAAGGTTTGTTTTTAAGCCGAGTTCTTTGCTCTTGTCAGCAAGTTCCTGGATCATACACTATAATTCTGAAGTGAGAATTCGCGAAAATGACTATGTTGTCAGCAAAACGAAAGTGGGTAAAACAATCTCCATTTATCTTTACCCCTTCGGCTTCCCAGTTCATTAGTGAAAGACATTCTGCAATATGGCATAACGGTTTGGCAGATATGGTGTCACATTGTCTTACTCTCTTTCCAATTTTTATAAAAGTAGTGTCCCCGAACAGACGAAGATTTGAGCTTTCAATTTCATAAATATTATTAATAATGTTGATGTATGTACCTTCAAAACCACAGTATTTCAAAGACATTAAATCTACCGATGGTTTCAAAAAATCAAACGCCTTTTAGTACTTAATAAAAATCCTGCAGAATTAGAGTTTGTGTTCATTTATTCTTTCACTTAGTTATCTCAGTACATGGACATGATCTATTTATGTATGGTTTCACAGAGTCAAACACCTTTTCACAGTTAAGAAAAAACCATGTATGTATACATATGCCACACTGCAAAATGTCTTTCAATCATTGAACTGGGAAAACAAGGGGTAAAGATTAACGGGGATTATTTAACTCACCTTCGTTTTGCTGATGACGTAGTCATTTGTGCAACTGACCCTTCAGAGCTGCAGAGTATGATCCAGGAACTTGCTGACAAGAGTAAAGAAGTGGGATTAAAAATGAACTTTCAGAAGACAAAAGTGATGTTCAATGCTTTTACAAGAAATGAAGATTTATCGATTGGTGGGGAAAAGCTGGAGATCACCGATACTAACATTTACCTTAGACAGCAGACATCAAGCAAAGGTCACATTGGTGAAGAAATTAATCGACGTATAAAATTTAGTTGGAGAGCTTTTGGAAGAAACAGTACAATTTTTAAGAGCAGTATGCCATTATGTCTCAAAAGAAAAGTGTCTAATCAATGCATCCTGCCAGTGCTTACGTATGAAGCAGAGACATGGACCTTAAATAAAAAAGACATACAAAGCCTGGAGACAACTGAAAGAAACCTTGAGAGGTATATGCTTGGTGTGACGAGGAGAGATAAGAAGAGGAACTCATGAATAAGGAAAATGACAAGAATGGAAGACATCATGATGGAAGTGAAATCCCTGAAATGGAAATGGGCTGGACACGTTGCCAGAAGAACCGACCACCGATGGAGTACCGAAATTCTTGAGTGGATTCCAAGGAATAGGAAAAACCCCAGAAAAAGACCACATGGGAGATGGGTGGATGAAATTCGAAAACATGCGGGAGTGACATGGAGGAGACTGGCGCCAGATAGTCCGTTGTGGAAGAAACTTAGGGAGACCTTCATCTAGCAGTGGATTGACAATGGTTTATGATGATGATCTACATATAACTTCAGTGATATGTGGCATCCATCATTTGCTCTCTGTTTTCCCGGACGACCCCGGAATGAATGACGCAAGATCGTATGTATCGGTATGATCAAAATCCGGTGAACTTGGAGTTTTCGTAACACTGGGACCACGAAATTTAGGTTTCAAAACACTAGAATCGTATCGCACGCCTTTCAATTTTTGCACCTACTACAGTATTTCCTGCGGAGGCCGCTGATACAGTGAGGGGGGAAAGCAGTCCTTCCTCCGCAGACGTCATCATGAAGTTTAATGATCTCCATTGATCTTTATCCTTTTGTACTCCCAGTTCAATGACTGAAAAATATTTGCTAGTAGAATTGAAAAGGCTGTGCGAGATGGTATCACCCTGCCTCACCCCTTTCCCGACTGTTATACTTCTTGTGTGCTCGAACAATCGTTCGAACTTGTTTCCAATCTTACTGTAAAAATCTTCATTTCAAAGAATTAGTAGTGAGGATATTTTCAAAGTCAAAAGCCTTCGGTTGATCAATGACAGCGATACATAGTGGGAATTTCCACCTTTCAATTAGCTCGCTCGGAGTCTGGGATAGTCTGTTTTGCTAAACTATTCCTGATCCGCAATATTCTGTGTGTTTTAGTCTGACTGATGTCAGACAAAACTTTCTTGTGTGTGAAAACGGCGTTACATGCTTCTTTTCATTTGACATGGAGATGCGACGCATTTAGTCTTGCTGAATGGTGAAAATGAATAAATAAACGAAACTGAGGGTGGGGGGAGGAACAGGTGGGGGGGGGGAAACCTGTGAGCCGTAAGGAGTGTGCGTTCGTGGTTCGATTAGGGTGTAATTTTTGTGCCAGGGTCCTTTTTCCAATATCTGATGGCAAGACGAAATACCATGGTTGTTGCTTCTGCTGCTGTTGCTGCTTCTGCTTCAACCGGTCTGCCTTTTTGAAGGTCCTGAGATTGGGGCAGGAGATTTTTTGCTATCTTCTCTTTGGGGGGCGCCGAGGAGGGCAGACATAGCCGGGTGCTCGGAAGGGCAAGGTCAACACATTAAGGTAGCTACTAGCACGGATGCCTTTTTCTAGCAAATGGCGACCTCTATTAAAGAATACCTGTAGCAAAGCGTGTTGTGTGTATGTGTGTGTGTGTGTGTGCTTTTTTGAAAACACTGCTGCCAGGCTGCAAAGAGAATTAGTCTTTGGCTCTCCTCCCACCTTCAGCACAAGGAGGATGGATGCATGGGAAGAGTGGAAGGGGGGGGTGCACGCCAGGAAAGGGGGTGGGGGTTGGACGATGCTGTACATGGTTCCATTTAGAAGATTTCTTGTTGAAGGCTTGTGGTTGGTAATCAGCGTCGACAGAAACTTCCAGAGGCGTGGGATTATACACACTCACATAATTGCAATGCAACTCTCTCTCACTCTCTCTCTCTCTTTCTCTCTCTCTCTCTCTCTCTCTTTCTCTCTCTCTCTCTCTCTCTCTCTCTCTCTCTCTCTCTCTCTCTCTCTGCAGCACTCCATTCTTTGAACTACATTTCTCTTTCTCCCCGGAGTTACATTCTCTTAACTAGTAGCCTTCCCTGGGTGACTGCCCATCTGAAAGGATCCATCAAAGAAAGAGAAGCTTAGATGAAAAGAGGTACAGCGAAATGGGCGGTGAAATTCATTTCGTGCCTCCGTTCGTCTGTCCCATTGGCTTCGTAGCTATAGTTTTCGGCTTAATGAAAAAAAAAAATCCTTTCCCTTTGCTGGCTTTTGGCATTGTGTCGTGTCGGTCTGTTCTGTGCTTTTATCACAAAGCTTCTCTTTTTGCTTTAGCGATCTTGAAAGAAATGGTAAGGTTATACACTACCTTTGAAGACTGTTCTTAACAAATAAATATTTCTTCTTGCAAAACAATAAAATTAGGACAGCAAAAATCGGTAATTGGGACGAAATCAAATTTTTAACGTGTGAGTAACTTTCAGAGTATTTCTCTTGTCTGTTAATATAAAAATTTCATTAACTAATTTCTGCCGAAATGTGACTTTTATTTCTGGTAAAAGGACACCGTTAATTAAGCATGCCAAAGAACTTACTCCCGAACAATTCCTGATATCTCGGTTGGAATAAACAATTTTTTAGAAAAATAAGAAATGTTAAGCGCATCTGTAAACTAATAGTTGTAACATTAGTTCTCTCGCTAATTATTATCATTAACGAATTTATCGTAAAACATAAGTTTTATCTTTGATTGCAGAATATTGGCGCTAGTCATCATGAGCAATAAAACAAGAGTCAAAACATCTTGAACAATTTCTGACATTCTTATCTTATCAACTTAGTTGGAAGCATATACACTGAATTGCCAAAAGTCATGCGCCGCCCCGGTGGCGCAGAGGTCTAAGACGTTGGCCTCTGATCATTCGTCCGTAAGGGGTCCGGGTTCGAATCCCGGTCAGGCATGGATGTTGTGTTTGTCTTATGGCACTGGCTCTCTCCCTTCCCTGGAACCAGTGACCCTAAATTAGTGACGGGCGACTGCTTATAGCCCATTGAGTTGCTCACGGTGGTCGTTAAACCTCCAATCAAAAAAAAAAAAAAAAAAAAAGTCATGCGATACGTTCCTAGTACCGCGTAAAACCTCCTCTAGCCCAGCGAAGTGCAGCAACTCGACGTGCCATTGATTCCACAAGTTGTCGGAAGACTTCTGCAGAGATGTTGAGCCATGACCTCTGAACTCAGTTCCCTGGTATAGGTGTAGGATCTTGGATGCGAATGGACCTTTCCACCACGTCTCATAAGTGCTCTATTTGGTTCATGTCGGGCGAACGTGGTGGCCGCGTCATCCGTCGGAACTGTCCAGAATGCTCCTCGAACCAATTTTGGACAACTTGGGCCCGATGACATGGTGCGTTGTCCGCCTGGAAAATCCCATCGTTGCTGGGGTACATGAAGTCCATGAAAGGCTGCAAATGGTCACCCAGCAGAGCAACAAAGCGAGTACTGATTAATGACGTGTTTACGAGGACCAACGGTGGCCGGAAGACTTCCACAAGTGGCCGGAAGACTTCTGCAGAGATGTTGAGCCATGACCTCTGAACTCAGTTCCCTGGTATAGGTGTAGGATCTTGCATGCGAATGGACCTCTCCACCACGTCCCATAAGTGCTATATTGGGTTCATGTCTGGCGAACGTGGTGGCCTCGTCATCCGTCAGAACTGTCCAGAATGCTCCTCGAACCAATTTTGGACAACTTGGGCCCGATGACATGGTGCGTTGTCCGCCTGGAAAATCCCATCGTTGCTGGGGTACATGAAGTCCATGAAAGGCTGCAAATGGTCACCCAGCAGAGCAACAAAGCGAGTACCGATTAATGACGTGTTTACGAGGACCAACGGTGGCCGGAAGACTTCCACAAGTGGCCGGAAGACTTCTGCAGAGATGTTGAGCCATGACCTCTGAACTCAGTTCCCTGGTATAGGTGTAGGATCTTGCATGCGAATGGACCTCTCCACCACGTCCCATAAGTGCTCTATTGGGTTCATGTCTGGCGAACGTGGTGGCCACACCATCCGTCGGAACTGTCCAGAATGCTCCTCGAACCAATTTTGGACAACTTGGGCCCGATGACATGGTGCGTCGTCCGCCTGGAAAATCCCATCGTTGCTGGGGTACATGAAGTCCATGAAAGGCTGCAAATGGTCACCCAGCAGAGCAACAAAGCGAGTACCGATTAATGACGTGTTTACGAGGACCAACGGTAGCCGGAAGACTTCCACAAGTGGCCGGAAGACTTCTGCAGAGATGTTGAGCCATGACCTCTGAACTCAGTTCCCTGGTATAGGTGTAGGATCTTGCATGCGAATGGACCTCTCCACCACGTCCCATAAGTGCTCTATTGGGTTCATGTCTGGCGAACGTGGTGGCCACACCATCCGTCGGAACTGTCCAGAATGCTCCTCGAACCAATTTTGGACAACTTGGGCCCGATGACATGGTGCGTCGTCCGCCTGGAAAATCCCATCGTTGCTGGGGTACATGAAGTCCATGAAAGGCTGCAAATGGTCACCCAGCAGAGCAACAAAGCGAGTACCGGTTAATGACGTGTTTACGAGGACCAACGGTGGCCGGAAGACTTCTGCAGAGATGTTGAGCCATGACCTCTGAACTCAGTTCCCTGGTATAGGTGTAGGATCTTGCATGCGAATGGACCTCTCCACCACGTCCCATAAGTGCTCTATTGGGTTCATGTCTGGCGAACGTGGTGGCCACACCATCCGTCGGAACTGTCCAGAATGCTCCTCGAACCAATTTTGGACAACTTGGGCCCGATGACATGGTGCGTTGTCCGCCTGGAAAATCCCATCGTTCTGGGGTACATGAAGTCCATGAAAGGCTGCAAATGGTCACCCAGCAGAGCAGCAAAGCGAGTACCGATTAATGACGTGTTTACGAGGACCAACGGTGGCCGGAAAACTTCCACAAGTGGCCGGAAGACTTCTGCAGAGATGTTGTGCCACGACCTCTGAACTCAGTTCCCTGATATAGGTGTAGGATCTTGCATGCGAATGGACCTTTCCACCACGTCCCATAAGTGCTCTATTGGGTTCATGTCGGGCGAACGTGGTGGCTTCGTCATCCGTCAGAACTGTCCAGAATGCTCCTCGAACCAATTTTGGACAACTTGGGCCCGATGACATGTTGCGTTGTCCGCCTGGAAAATCCCATCGTTGTTGGGGTACATGAAGTCCATGAAAGGCTGCAAATAGTCACCCAGCAGAGCAACAAAGCGAGTGTCGGTTAATGACGTGTTTACGAGGACCAACGGACCCAAACCGTACCACGTAAAGGCACCCCACACATGTATGGAATCACCACCAGCTTACACAGCACCTTGCTGACAGGTTTAGTCCATGGTCTCATGAGGTCTGCGCCACACCGGAACCTTAACATCACCTAGTGACAACTGGTAGCGTGACTCATCGGACCACGTCACATGTTGCCAGTCTTCCAGGGTCCAATCACCGTGTTGACGAGCCTAGGTGAGGCGCTGTGTCCGATGTCGCGGCGTTAACAAAGGCATTTTGGTGGATCTTCTGCCCCCATACCCCATGGACGGTAAATTACGCTGCACTGAACTGATGGATATGTCTCTGGTACCTCCTGCATTGAATGTGTATGTTATTTGAGCCAGTGTCGCTTGTCTGTTAGCATGGACAATCCTGGTCAGTCGCCGCTGGTCACGGCCATTCAGCACTCGTGGTCGGCCACTGCGCTGTCCACGATGTGTGGTAATGCCTTCCATGAGGTATTCTCGGTACACACGTGACACTGTGGATCGAGGAATGTCGAATGTTAGCACAACTTCGGAAATTGAATGTCCCATGCGCCCGGCTCTCACTCCCATGTGTGACATATATTCTAAATTAACTTTCCTTTTTAGTTTCTTTCCCTATGTAAATTTTGAGTTATTCTCAGTTATATTTCACTCTTAACGTAATATCTTTTCTCTCAAACGAATAAGTTTGGCAGCACAATTGAGGTTGAATGCACGTGACGTATGCCTGAGATAAGATAAGAACGAGAGATAAAAACGACGACTAAACTGTTTCTTGGAGAGCGTGTAAAGCCAGCGTTGAAAGAGAGCGTTGAAAAGAGAGCGGTGTGTTAAGAGCTGTGAAGCTGTGTGGTGTGTTTAAATGTTGATATCGTTCTGTTATGGACGTGCTAAAACCTTCAATAAAGCATCTTTTACGTGAGTTTGACTTCTGTTGTTTACATGTTTCGTCTGGCCGTTAAGGTTTCTTTCATTTAGGAACTATTTCTTAGTATGTTGCTGTTTTTAATTAACGTAGAAGTACGAAAAGACTTCTACGTTATACATGCCTCGTTCAAACTCCGATAATTCACGTCGGCTTGCCATAATCCTTCTGGCGGTTGTTCAACCTGACTCACGAGATTACACATCACAACGGATATAACTCGTGGCGTGCGCCGAGGCCTTTATACGACCGCAGCTCCAGTTAAATTTGCATACTGCTATCCTATGACTTTTGGCCCGCGGGTTGCCTAGTGGGCAACGTTCGTGACTGCCGCGGAAAGGACCTCAGGTTCGATCCCAGGCAGGTACGAACACTCAATCCACTAAAATTCGCCGTGCGTCGGATGGGCACGTTAAGCCGTCGGACCCCGGGTACTGGCTCCCCGGTAATAAATATGGGCGTCTTCCTCCCCCTTTCTACTTCGCTTCCGTGTCACTTTCCTATTGGGCGCTCTAGCCCAAATCTCCATAGCTTCCTATTTCTAAGGGTTGTTTAAGACCTGGGGTCAGACACTCCCTTCCTAAAATCATCTACATATGATCATCATGATCATCATCCCATGACTTCTGACACTTCAGTGTATTTTTTTCAAGAAGTAGAGGAAATTATTGGAGATTGAAATTTTGAGTAATACTAAATAAAGCTTTTATATAAAATGAAATTAAGTAATATTGAAAGCCATCAGTAAATGTTAAACTTTGTCAATATATTTCATGTCAGCAGCTTCACGTGGATGTGATAAGAGCAAGGGAAGGTATGTAAGTCAGCATTTAAAACATCCAGGTAAAATTACGGGATAATAATACACGAAGACATATGTAGGTGAAACATTTAAAGAAAGAAAAACTCTGGGTCATGGTCTCTCCAGTTTACTTGCAATCTCCAGAAGGAAAAAAATGCTACTTTTAAGTTTTGGAAGAAACTGCGAACACCTTTAGTTAGTGCTTCGGAAACGGTAACTACATTTAATGACGAAAGGAGGTTTTGATAATCCCAAGAAGTTTCATTTTTATGGCTGTTATTTAAAAAAATCCAATCTTTCACATTGAGTTATTGATGGTCAATCGAAAAACTGCATTCCAGTTAACTTAATTTTTTTTTATGAACTGTTCGCGGAATAGAAAGGAAACTTAGATTATTAAAAAAATCGCAGTGCCCTTAGGCGTTTCGCACAGTTTCATGGTATTTTCTCATTCAAGCTGCACAGCATTCGCAAAAGCGTGTTCACGTATGTTCAAACTAATGTTTAAGCTGCTTAGGTTGCAAATTAAATTAAAAAACTTAATATTCTTAACGCATCTGGTACACTGGCAAGAAATAGTAAACCCATATTTTCTGTTTGTCTGACTTGTCACGAAAGTATGGGTAACTAATACCCTCCCCACGAGCATCCTGGGCTATATACACTGAGGTAGCTTTACATTAGAAACACCTAGTTAATAACGCGTTGGTTCACATTTCTGTAAAATCATAGCCCGCAGACGCCTAGGAACATATTGTACAAGGTGTCGTGGACCCATACCCGCTACGAAGCTGCTGCAGCGGATATGGTTCTCCTGGACCCATATCCGCTGCAGCAGTTTCGTCACTTCACGCTCATTCCGTGGAGGAGGATCAGCAGTTCTTACACCCCTTTATGGCATATCACACAAATGTTCAGTTTGATTAAGTCAGGGGAGTTTGGGGGCGAAGGCAATATAGCGAATTCGTTTTCATGTTCCTTCAACCACTCAGTAGTTATCGGACACGGTTGTCCAGTTGAAAGATGACACCTTGGTCCGGGGAAACCTTCTGCATATATGGATGGAGATGGTCGGGTAACAGGTCCCTGTAGTGTCCACCATTCAGTGTTTGTGGGAGATAACCAACGGACCTAGGGCTTGCCAGGGAGAACTTCCCAGAGCAGAACACCATCTCCACCGACTATGCAGTCAGGGGATAGAGCTTCATGCTGTTTACGCCATATGCAAACCCGGCCATCAGCATGATGCAAAGGAAACGGAACTCATCAGTCCAGACGACCTTCTTCCATCTGTCGAGGGTCCATTGCCGACGTACCTTAACCCATGCGAGGCTTTGTTAGCTATAATTAGGCGACATTATGGGTACCCACGTTGGTCTCTGGCTGTGGAACACCAGGCGAAGCAAGGTACGGCGCATGGTGCATGCGGAAATAGATCGAACTGCAACGCTGTTGTACTGGTGGATGAGCTGGGGTACTGTTGCACGTCATTGCTGAGATAGCAGTCATGACACCCGACGCTCACTTCTAGGATCAACGGCGCTTGGCTTCTCCTGAATGTCTGTGCATGGTTGATCCAGTCATGGTACACCCTTTATGCAGTAGTACGGGAGCAGCCAACAAGTGTGGCTGACCAATGTGAGCCCTACTGCTGGATGTCCGTGCATGGTTGATCCAGTCATGATACACCCTTGATGCAGTAGTACGGGAGCAACCAACAAGTGTGCCTGACCAATGTGAGCCTTTCTGCTGGATGTCTGTGCATGGTTAATCCAGTCCTGGTACACCCTTTATATGTACAGTAGTACAGGGGCAGTCGACAAGTGTGGCTGACCAATGTGAGCCCTTCTGCTGGATGTCTGTGCATGGTTGATCCGATCATGATTCACCCTTGATACAGTTGTATGGGAGCAGCTAACAAGTGTGGCTGACCAATGTGAGCCCTTGTGCTGGATGTCTGTGCGTGGTTAATCCAGTCCTGGTACACCCTTTATACGCACAGTAGTACAGGGGCAGTCAAGAAGTATGGCTGACCAATCTGAGCCCTTCTGCTGGATGTCTGTGCATGGTTGATCCAATCATGATTCACCCTTGATACAGTTGTACGGGAGCAGCCAACAAGTGTGGCTGACCAATGTGAGCCCTTGTGCTGGATGTCTGTGCATTGTTAATCCAGTCCTGTCACACCCTTGATACAGAAGTACGGGAGCAGCCAACAAGTTCGGCTGTTTCCGAAATACAGGCACCTGCGCTGTTGACCCCAACTATCTGGAAGCGGTCAAATTGGCTTAAGTCGCCAAGTTTCCCCACTACTGGTAAACGTTTAATGATTACGTACAAAGGATATGTGTGCACAATTTATAGTAGTCGCACGTGACGTTGATATCATGTGGTACTTCGTTGTCGCTGCGAATATGTAAAATAGGAAGTGTTCCTAGAGCAAAGCTAACTCAATGTATAAATCTGTGAGGATCTTCCTCCCACTAATTAGTGTCACTGACTCAAAGAAAGGTACAGAACCAGCACTGTAATAGATATGAACCACCCATGCCTCACTCAAACGATTAGTGAGAAGCTTGCGCCTCTGACGCTTTTGTGGATTCACCCATAACTTACCTCTAATTGCCTCTCTGACACGGAGATAAAGGCATCGCAGCGAAATGGTAGTCTTAAAGGCGACTAAAACTTTGAATTTCGGAAACAATTTTCTGGTGCTTACAGTACTGCTTCATAATACTTACGAACGGGTCTCGTACAAACTTCATTACTAAGTACTTTGCCTTCATAGTGAAACAAGTATTATAGATCCTATGTGCCTATTATGCAGAAACATCGTTGGATTACATGCATGATTAGGGTCTGTATTTTAATCGATTTTAATTCCGAATAAAGCCCCAAAAAGAGTTTGCTTTGTGTACCAGAGAGTCATAATGAAGTCCCACAGTAACACCTGAGGGCCGCTATGAAAGAATAAACAAATAAATAACTGAAAAAATCTGGTTGTCCTGACGTGCAGTAAGAAGCAGTACTTCATTTTTTACTGCACACTGCACTCCTGAAGTGCAGTAAAAGTGTAGTTATTAAAAACATTTCTCAAAAACTTCAGGAGTGCCGCCTGCTGCACTACTGACAGTGATGTAAGCTGGCAGTTTCCGTAGGGATTCCAATTACCAGTTCGCCATGCACAGAAAGTGTTCACAAATATTTATGTATATTCTTCCTATGGAATTCTTTGCCAGAGAAAAATAATCATTCGGGCTGAGAGTGTTCTTTTTAAAGCAAGTTTGTCGTGTGTGTTACTAAAAACATTTCTCAAAAATCTTTTAAGTACCTTAATAAGAATATCTTGAGCTGATTCTTTGCCACGAAAAAATATGAATAAAGAAGGAAAAGTAAAATTTAGTTGCTTTATATTTCAAGTATGCCGTTTTTAGGTAGTTTCGTGGGGAAAGAATCTGTATAATCTCTTTGTCTGTTCATGGAGATAGAACTGTTTTATTGGAATACCACATTCTGGTCTCTTAGTGATATAACAGATGAAGCGAGGGCGCCTTGCTGTTATCCATCGCTGCAAGAGGGCCTAAGGGGTAAGGGACTCGTCTATTTGTAGTGCCATTACCCATTCCAGCTGTTTATCGAGACCTTATAAACTAAAGGCAAAATACATTAAGCAGACGCACTGGTTAAAGTGGGCAGGAACTGTGGGGAACGGCGTTTCCCTAAATAGTCGTGAACTAAAACACACAATATTGAAAAAAATTGCCAAAGAAATTTTGGGTCGCAGTTTATTTATATCTTGAATTCAATTCGTAATTTGTGTAACATTTTTACAATACTTAAAATTTTGTCTCTCTCTGATTTTTCAGAGCTTTTCACCCGACACAATAAATTTTGTCCTTCAGACTCTTAGCTAAAGGTCCGTAGCCAGAGGGGATGATCGCATTCGACTGTTTTGTTTTCGTACCATTTAGTACATTACCCCGCAGGACGAAATGTTGAAATAGTAACAATGCTGCAGGCTTGACTTAGGAAAATCCTTGGCTTTAGAATACCAAACTCAAATTCATTCACGGTAAAGTTCATTCTCAAATTCATTCACGGTACATGGCAGCTGACCAAGATCGCACCGGCCTCAGGAAGAGACGGCATCCTCAAGATGAATGTAAACAGTTTCTATGTGAGGCGAGGGTATAACGAAGTAAATTTCTCCGTCATTTTTATCCGCGCCTGGATTCGAACCCGGGTCCCCTCATTCCGGAATAAGTTGCTCTACCAATTGAGCTACGCGGACATTTTATTCTGATTCCTGTCTGCCTTTATGTCGTGTGCGTCCTTCGGGCAGGTACGTCACATCTCCTGGTACGTTACATCATCTCCCCCTTATTTTTTTTTTTTTTTTTTTTTTTTTTTTTGTCGAAGTGCTGGAGAAGGGATTCTCTTATTTTTCCTATCTCGCGGTGTGGAAAGAACATCACACCAATGCGAGATTTTGAACGGTCGGGTCATCCGGATAGTTCGGGCGCCATTATAACGAAGTAAATTTCTCCGTCATTTTTATCCGCGCCAGGATTCGAACCCTGGTCCCCTCATTCCGGAATAAGTTGCTCTACCAATTGAGCTACGCGGACGTTTTATTCTGATTCCTATCTGCCTTTATGTCGTGTGCGTCCTTCGGGCAGGTACGTCACATCTCCTGGTACGTTACAAGGGGAGAAGCATTTTTTGTGAATCGTCAACTGCTTATCGTAGATTTGCTTCAGCGGTTGTTCAGCAGTCGTCGTCCAACCGAGGCTGAGTTCTCGTTGGTGTCTTACATTAATTGTGTTATTTTCTCATTCACTAGTACAGTGTTCATCCTGCATCGCTTTAACATTGTGTTTTACGTTATGACACAGTTTGAACTCGCGCACTAAAGTCATGATATTCAATCTTGGGCAGTGTATTTATTTGTGTATTTAAAGTTTTTTTTCAGTGGTTGTATTTCATCAGCACAGTGTACTTTTGTGGCCATCAAAGATATGCATGCAACCCTAACACTTTTTTTTTTTTTTTTTTTTTTTTGGTTTCTTGCAGGAGCGAACACACGAAGAAAATGACCTGAGTGTTGATGACCGCAAAAGTAGCGATAAGAGATGTCTAATCTCCATCCTGAGTTGATCCTGTTCGCCCAGATGTCACCCACGACGATATCGTGCTAGAAGTTAAAAGAGATTTTCAGTATGGCCTACGGCATATTACTGTGGATGACCACTTTGCTATTGCTCCTTATGACTGTGCGCTCTGCTGCAGAGTACCTGCAAGAATTTGAAATCTCGGAAGGCCTGGGAGTAGGTACCACCATCGGCTACATAGGTCACAGTCGGTCGGGTAGTCCAAAACCACCACCACCACCATACCTCATTGTCCCAGTGCCGGGAAGCGCGGTGGACTCTGACCTGCACATTGACCAATCGACCGGCGAGATTCGAAGCAGCATCGTCCTAGATCGTGAAGTTCGAAGCTACTACTCTTTCGTGGCTATTCCGCTCAGCGGGGAGAACATCAGGGTCGAAATTAAGGTTCGAGACGAAAACGACAATGCTCCAAAATTTCCTACTCCATATATGACCATAGAATTTCCGGAAAACACCCCACGTGACATGAAGCGGACGCTCAATCCTGCGAGGGATCGCGACCTGGGAATTTTCAACACGCAGAGATACGAGATTGTGTCCGGCAACACGAACAACGCATTCCGCCTTTCTTCTCACAGGGAGAGAGATGATGTCTTGTACCTTGATTTGCAAATAAATGGGTTTCTGGATAGGGAGACCACTCCATTCTATAGTCTCCTCATTGAAGCTTATGACGGCGGCACCCCTCCTCTGAAGGGGTCCATGACTGTGAACATCACCATCCAAGATGTTAACGACAATCAGCCTATCTTCAATCAGAGCCGTTATTTCGCCACGATAGCAGAAAATGCCACAGTTGGAACGAGTGTCCTTCGGGTTTTTGCCACCGACACAGACACTGGAGAAAACGGACGCATCACGTATTCCATCAACCGTCGCCAGAGCGATCGGGAGAATAAATTCGCTATCGACCCCAAAATGGGAATCATCTCTGTGAACAAGCCTTTGGATTTCGAGTCGAAAGATGTCCATGAATTGGTGGTAGTGGCGCGTGACAACGGGGCTCAGCCCTTAGAAACTACAGCTTTTGTGTCGATTCGCGTTACTGATGTTAATGATAACCAGCCGACGATTAACCTTATCTTTCTAAGCGAGGATGCTTCTCCTAAAATATCCGAAGATGCGAGACCCGGTGAATTCGTGGCAAGAATTAGTGTGAACGACCCCGACTCAAAAGAGGAATACGCCAACGTGAACGTAACACTCCAAGGAGGTGACGGACACTTCGGACTGACAACACAAGATAACATAATCTACCTGGTGATCGTCTCGCACCCGCTCGATAGAGAAGTGAAGCCCAATTACACAATGGTAGTGACAGCAACGGATCAGGGGAACCCACCACTCAATACGTCTCGCACTTTCGAGCTCTGCGTCACAGACACAAATGACAACGCGCCCGAATTCGATCACACTATGTACTACGCGAACGTACTCGAAGTCGCTGATCCTGGAACGTCAGTGTTCCAGCTGTCGGCCGTGGATCGAGACGAGGGCAATAACTCCGTGGTGTCCTACTCAATTAAAGACACGCCCGAAACGAACTCACACTGGTTTCAAATTGACAGCCGAACAGGACTCATCACGACTCGCACTCACATCGACTGTGAGACAAACCCAATTCCTCAAATCACAGTAGTGGCAACGGATAGCGGTACACCTCCCTTATCGTCCAGCGCTACTATAGTGGTTACCATCAGTGATGTGAATGATAACGAACCAATCTTCGACCAGAGTTTCTACAACGTTACAGTTGCTGAGAATGACAAAGTTGGATCTTGTATCCTAAAGGTAAGATTTGCACCTTCGTAATTATCTTTAGTAATCATCACTTCTGTTTTAGTAAAATGCGATCTCATTCCAGTTTACGATGTTGATTCGTTTCTGAATGCTGTTTTGTAAATTGAAGGAAGAAATGAGAGCTAGTGAAACAGCTCTCTACTGATACCTGGACTTCCACTAAGAAGATTTATAAAATGTTCGGTACAACGTTCGAGCTTCCATTTTTTTTTTTTTTCAGACAAAGCTCTTTCTATTTTTTTTTTCAGATAAAGCTCTTTCTATTTTTTTTTATTTAAAGCTCTTTCTATTTTTTTTTCAGATAAAGCTCTTTCTATTTTTTTTTAGATAAAGCTCTTTCTATTTTTTTTTCATTTAAAGCTCTTTCTATTTTTTTTCAGATAAAGCTTTTTCTATTTTTTTTTTCAGATAAAGCTTTTTCTATTTTTTTTTCATTTAAAGTTCTTTCTATTTTTTTTTATTTAAAGCTCTTTCTATTTTTTTTTCAGATAAAGCACTTTCTATTTTTTTTCAGATAAAGCTCTTTCTATTTTTTTTTTATTTAAAGCTCTTTCTATTTTTTTTTTTTCATTTAAAGCTCTTTCTATTTTTTTTCAGATAAAGCTCTTTCTATTTTTTTTCAGATAAAGCTCTTTCTATTTTTTTTTCATTTAAAGCTCTTTCTATTTTTTTTTTCAGATAAAGCTCTTTCTATTTTTTTTTTAGATAAAGCTCTTTCTATTTTTTTTTCATTTAAAGCTCTTTCTATTTTTTTTTCAGATAAAGCTTTTTCTATTTTTTTTTTTCAGATAAAGCTTTTTCTATTTTTTTTTCATTTAAAGTTCTTTCTATTTTTTTTTATTTAAAGCTCTTTCTATTTTTTTTTCAGATAAAGCACTTTCTATTTTTTTTTTCAGATAAAGCTCTTTCTATTTTTTTTCAGATAAAGCTCTTTCTATTTTTTTTTATTTAAAGCTCTTTCTATTTTTTTTTTTTCATTTAAAGCTCTTTCTATTTTTTTTCAGATAAAGCTCTTTCTATTTTTTTTCAGATAAAGCTCTTTCTATTTTTTTTTCATTTAAAGCTCTTTCTATTTTTTTTTTCAGATAAAGCTCTTTCTATTTTTTTTTCAGATAAAGCTCTTTCTATATTTTTTTCAGATAAAGCTCTTTCTATTATGACTTAATCACTTTTTACCGTATGACTAGTCTTTAAATGATGAGAAGATCAGTTCTTTTCTCACCACTTGTTTCACCCCAGCAACTCAGTCCATCAACTCCTGTGTATCCTGCCCACTGTCTGCTCTTTTTTTATTTCCTGTTTTAGTCTTTTTCACCAAAGTTCAGACATAATTTCTGTGCAGAACCAAATGATAGAATAATTTTTCAACAACAATTCAACAATGTTCGAATAATCATTCAACAATCCTATTAAATTCCACGGTCATTTACGTCACTTACACGATAAATCTTTTAAAGGAAATTGCTGAAATTTGTAGTGAAAAATTGTGATTTTATCGCTTCGGATGAAACTATTTAAAATATAGATTATTCGCAATTCACAATAAAGGACTAAAAACAGGAGCATCGCACGTGCTACGCGTTCAGATGATTTTCAGCAACAATGATATCTTGAAATCGCACTACTAATACCCCTACATTTTTAGGAGGGCTTCGTAAATTTTAGTGTCATGTAATGAAGCATGACTGTGTATTTCGTAACATTTCAGTTGATCAGTCAGTGTTTCTTTAGAGATTTAAAGAGCAGACACTGCGTGAAAGGCAAACTTAAATCAACTCTACATTAAGTTCTTAAAGCACAAATATGTACAGCGGTTGGACAGAATAATGTGAACACGTAGGAAAAGAAGGTTTTGCGTATACCTAATAGAGTGGTACCTCCTTTGGCATTCAAAAACGCCTGAATCCTCCTTGGAATGGAGACATACAAATCCTGGATGGTGTGGTTAGTGGGATGTTTCACCATTCTTCATGCAGAAAATGCTCCAGGTCCTTGAGTGATGCAGGAGGAGGATAACGGGATCTTAGTCTGTTTTACAACCAGACCACAATAGCTCGAGGATGTTTAATTCTGGCACTGGGAAGGCCAAGGAAGGTGTGAAAATTCGTCCTTATGTTCCTCAAACTGTGACTGGACATTCCGAGCTCTGTGAATTGGGGCGTTACCATCTTAATAGATGGCATCCTCTGCAGGAAACAATGCCTGAGTCATTGGATGGACTCGGTCGCCCAAAATGGTTTCATACGCCCTGCTAGTCATCCGCTCTTTCAGGTGATTAGAGAACCTGCTGAAAACCACGATATGACCGCCCAGAGCATGACAGAACCACCACAATGCTGCACTGTTGGGAGTAGACAGTCTGGGTTGTACGCTTTTGACCGAGTTCTTCACGCGTAAACACGCCCTGCGGTGGACAATAGTATGGATGTGGATTCATCCGACCACATTACACGCTTCCATGCATTGGAAGTCCACGTTGTATGCTCCTGGCACCACTGCCGTCGCCGTTGTGCATTCATCCGGGTCACCAGAGGTTTTGCAATAGCAGCTCTGCCATGAATATCTTGTTTATGCAGTTCCCCGCGCACTATTTTCGTTGATACTGGGATCTGGAGATGCATATTGAGCTCCGCGTTCATTTTCGGCGCCGAGGACCTCTTATTACGGGTAACAATCCTCTTTAATGCTCTCCTGTCTCTAGCAGTCAGGGTAATTTTCCGACCGCTCTTGTGTTTCGCAGAGGAGGTTTTGCCACAAACACGGTATGCTGTTAGGACGCTCTCGGTACCGCAACTACCCTGGCGACTGTTGTCACGGAGACACTAACTAGCAGGCCACCAACAATTAGTCCTCTTTTGAAGTTCGTTAGGTCGCTCATTTCGTCGTCACCCTGAAGGAAATTTTGCAAGAAGACACTTTAAATGCACTTAAACAGGTCCTTGAGGTTCTAAACAAAGCTATTACAACCAAAAAGTGGTGGATACGTTTGCGTATTGCGACGTACGCAGCTGCATTAAAAGCGTCTTTGAGCGAGGTGTTCACATGATTCTGTTCAACCCCTGTATATAACATCAGGTACTTGTCTCTACCTTTGAGTTTTATACTAGAACTATGCCTTATCATTAGCTACAGAAAAAAGATGCTTTCATCAATGATAACATGTGATTTTCTCGCCAGTGGTACTGTAAGATACTTTACCGAATTTGAACATCATGCCTTCTTACTTATTCAGTTACCGAAAATCATTGAGCACCCCTTTCGATTTGAATTGGTTTGACAGTTAAAGTGGGTATTATTCCGCGTATACAACACAATATGAGAGTAGTAAATACAAGTAATAATAAAAGATGCTAAATTTACAAATTTTGAAGACGCCAATCCGATTTTTGGTGTAAACATGACAAGGATGATAAGTCAGATAATATCCGAAAAAATGAAAATTTCATCGTCCTGGAGCAGGACTCGAAATCGCGTCTCCCAGATAGCGCCCGGGTATACTAACCACTACACCACCCAGAACGACCAAGTCTCAAGTTTCCGATTCATTTGAATATTAATCGGAAACTTACCCGGGTTTTTTTTTTAAAACTTCCTAAATGACAAATTAATTCTCTGATTTACATCTCACAATTCATTCACATATATCATTGTTTACAGAAGTAAAATAAACCCGCGTCTCCCAGATACCTGGACGCTATCTGGGAGACGAGGGTTCGAGCCTCGCTCCAGGACGATGAAATTTTTAATTTTTCGGATATTATCTGACTTACCATCCTTGTCATATTTACACCAAAAATCGGATTGTTATCTTCAAAATTTGTATTATATGGTGTAATCCCGTACTTCTTTCATGATGCTAAATTTGCTTTGTTTTCTGCTTAATCCACAACTAATATATAGAGATGAAAGGCTGCGAAGTACGAAACTGGGACTGCTCTTCTCAGTGATCGACAATGTTCGCAGGTGCATCGCTAAATGTTTCGATTGTTTATGGACTACTACATAAGCTTAGTTTTTATGTCTCAGTACGTCTATATTTCAAGACGTACTTCACCCCGCAAAATAACAGCATTTTTTTTTTTTTTTGCGAGCTTTAAGGCTCGTTGTTCTTGGAATCTAAACCCAGGACACAGCTTTTATGAAACGATTTTCTTTTTTTCATGGTCTGTTTGGAGATACCTAGAGGATAGAGTTTAAGATCCGGCTTATCATGAAAATGAAGTTTAGGGGGTGGTTCTGTTGTGGTGCAAGGTGGATTTTTCGTTTCTGGATCTAGCGCGTTTTCTTATGTCCAGCAATACTGTACTAAATTTTATTAAACTCAGTTCGTATCTGTAGATGTTTATCTACAATGTCATAGTTTGTGAAGAAAAAATGTCCAAGTTTTGTTCAGCTTACGGATTTTTTCAATATGTATTTTTGCGTATATGTCCGCAAACTACCTGTAAAATAATGTAAATTATCACTCTTACTTTATTTTAAATATTTTAGGATTTATGTGAAACTTATTTCATGGCGTGTCCTTTTATTTGGTAGTTCAGTCTGACTACGGTTGCTTTTAAACTGCATATATGACGAATTAGTTCTCTGATTTACATCTCACCATTCATTCACTTATATCATTATTTACAGAAATAAAATTAATTTTTAAGGATATTCGTGATAACGGACTAAAATTTTGTAAGGTATTTTTTCGTAACACTCAGCAGATGACTTTCTGGTGTTGGATAGGTTCTTGATATGGCAGGAGAAATTTTAAAAATCGCCAAGAAAGTAAAGATTAAAGAATGATCTCTGTAAGCGCTTCATGATGAACAAACATAAATTTGTTCGAAAAAGTTGAATTTTTATTGATAAAGAAATCTGTCTAAAAATAGATGAGGAATTCCAGTCGATCACTTTAAGTAAATAAATGCTGAAAAAAAATTCTTAATGCGAAGTAAGAGAAAAAGAGAGGAAATGGGACGGTAGAAAGAATATGTCAGACAACTTAGTAATGGGATTCTTCCTGCATAAACGTAGAGATAAAGGATGACATCAAAATAATAAACATAAAGATGCGGGAGAAAGAAAAAAAATGGTAAGCATAATGATGCAAAAGAAATTCTCTAGTCTCTTCTTCCTTAACCGTAATCAATCCACAGCTGGATAAAGGCTTCCCCCAAAGTATTTATTCGGAATCTTTCTTCAGCAGCATTCCGCCGTTATCACTGTCACGCCACCTTCTTTTCTGCCTTCCTCTGCGTTGTTTGCCCCCCTTGAGTGTTTTGATATCAGGCAAAGTAGTGAAGCAATCTCCATTTTGGCTTCTCGATGAAGTATAACACAGCAGTGACTCGTGGCCTTGGTTTAATTCGTTCATTTGCCTTTCTGTTTCTTAAGGTAATATCCAGCACCAAAGTAATATCAGCACCCTTTTCTCCATTTGTCTTTGTGTCACTCTCAACTAATTTATCATTCCTTCATTCAGATCTCATCTCATTCCTGACTTTCCGTAAATCACAATGATCCAATACTTCTCTTAAGTGAAGCCTTCATAATCCAATACCTTTCTTTTCAAGTGAAGTCACCATGATCTAATTTTTCTCTTTTCAAGTGAAATCACCAAATTCCAATTCTTCCATTTCAAGTGAAGTCACCGAGATCCAATGCTTCTCATACAAGTAAAGTTACCAAGGACCAATTCTCCCCTATTCAAGTGAAGTCACCATGATCCAATGCTTCTTTTTTAACTGAAATCCCCGAGGACCAACGCTTCTCTTTTCAAGTCAAGCCACCGAAATCCAATTCTTCCCTTTCAAGTGAAGTCACTGAGATCCAATGCATCTCTTTTCAAGTGAAGTCACCGATATCCAATTCTTCTCTTTCAAGTGAAGTCCCCGAGGGTCAAAGCTACTATTTTCAAGTGAAGTCAACACGATCCAATGTTTCCCTTTTCAAGTAAAGTCACAGAGGCCGCCCCGGTGGCTCAGTGGTCTAAGTGATGGCTTCTGATCATTCGTCCAAGGTAGGTCCGGGTTCAAATCCCGGTGAGGCATGGAGAGACCACTGCTTCTCTTTTCAAGTGAAATCGCCAGGATCCAGTGTTTTCTTTCTTAAGTGAAATCAGGGGACCAATGCTGCTCTTTTCGAATGAAGTCACCATGATCCAATGCTTCTCTTTTCAAGTGAAGTCAGTCACCATGATCAAATGCATCTCATTTCAATTGAGGTCACCATGATCCAATGCTTCTCTTTTCAAGCGAAGTCAGTCACCGTGATCAAATGCATCTCATTTCAATTGAAGTCACCATAATCCAATGCTTCTCTTTTCAAGTGAAGACACCATGAAAAAAGGCATCTCATTTCAATTGAAATCACTATGATCCAATGCTTCTGTTTTCAAGTGAAATGTGACGTCGCAGTTAAAAACGTTTTCATCCTTTTAACTGTCACCCATCCCAGCTATATGCAACGTTTTGAAGTTTATGTCTACCAAATTACATTGCTCGGCATAGAAAAAGCCACACCATGAAGGAATGCACCAACAGAGACCAAACTTTACTAACTCGTAGACTTCAGTACGTGGGGAAGAAGTATTTTAATTTCTGACAGATTATATGAATGCGATGGGCAAGGAGATAGCATAATACGGCCTAGGTCAGTAGGTAGTATGAACGCCATGCTGGTCAATACATTCGGAAACACTATGTGACATCGAGCGGAAAAGTCTCCGGGTGGTGTCCCGAAGTATCGCTGAGCATGCGTTGTTGACGTGCGCTCAGAATTCATCGACATTGCGAAGGTGTCGTGTAGTGGCGTTAAGTCGTCAGCCAATGCCGTCCCATACGTTCTCTATTGGGGAGAAGACTAGGGATAACGCTGGCCCGGGCAGCACTTGAACACCTTGCAGGCACTGTCTGCTATGTTGGCAGTGTGCGTGCAGGCTCTAACTTTTTGAAACCAGGAATCAGAGATACCACGTACCACGGAGATAAAATTGGTTGAACGACTTCATTCATGTATTGGTGTGCTGTCATTGTACCTACTATGTGTACAAGCGGTTATCGGCCGTTGAAACTGATACCGCACCAAACCATAACACCAGGTTGAGAAGCCGTATGAACTCGTCATTGTACCTATTATGTGTACGAGCGGTTATCGGCCGTTGAAACTGATACCGCACCAAACCATAACACCAGGCTGAGAAGCCGTATGAAGCTCTGCTCACGAATGGGACAAGATCAGCCCAGTTACCACATCATCTCCAGACTCTGTGAGACAGAAGCGAGACTCGTCGTTGAGTACAACATGATTCTATTCGACCTGCCACGCATGTCTGATACAGCACCATTGCAACCTTGGACGGCAATGTGCTTCGGTGAGTGACAATAGTCACAATGGCTAGTGAGTGCGCAAACCTACCTCAGCCAATCTGCGATTCACAGTCCATGTCGATACAGGAATGTCCATAGCTGCCTGTACACTTTGTCGAATATCATCCGTTTTGTAGTGTGGGGCTGCTACTGCTTGCCATCGAATGCAGCGATCGTGGTGTTCGGAAGCCTGTCTATGTGCACTAGTCCTACTACAGCGACGCACGTTATCGTGCACCAACCACTGCTGCAACATTTGGCCGACAGTTTTTGCATCCCGGTGCATTTCCGCCTCGATGCAAAGATACCAACCAGCCGTACGCAGCCCTATGACGCAGCCTCTGAAAAAGATGCCCGTGTGATGGTAGGATTATCGATGACGTCGCTCAGGCATCCTCACTTTTTACGTGTGCTTTCCCCACTCCGATGCACTGGTTCATGCACCCAGGTGAGGGCGACCAAACTTAGCTACGCCGAGCCATTTTGCCCTCCTCCTTCAGCTATCTTGAGGTTATATCGCAACTGCAATGACTTGCATAACCCAGCTGTCGACACATATCCACTAATTTATTTACATGGCGCTCCAGCTAATACTTCTCGGTGTGACATTTTCTGTGCCGAGCAGTGTACCTTAGGGCTAACTAACCACGCATAAAACATTCAATGCTCGCACGAATAAGGAAAACTTACTTTAAAATCCAATGGTTTATTTGGCTCAAACGCAGAAGTCACACTAACCCGCAACACGCTTGCGTAACTTCCAGTTAGCAATCAATCGAAAAATCATATGATGATTGTATCAACACGCTCTTGCATTCCTGACAATCTCTACACTCCGCAGAGTTAGCGTTCGACCTAGTTTTTTTTTTTTATTTACATTGACATTGCGAAATGTAAAGGAAATTCGGGAAGTGATGTGCCATTCAGAAGTAAAGAATCTGAGAAGAAACAAAATTTACATAAGAATACAAACTATTTAAATTAGATCAGAAATATACGTTGCATGTATTTTTCTCTTTATCTTATCACCTTGGTTTTTTTTTAGAAAAATTAATAAGTTATCCTAAATAAATGCAACCAATTTTATTTTCCAAAACTGTATTTTTTATAAAATAAGATTCTTGCCATTATTCCTTCCTTTTCTCATTGAGATTGCATCTTGTAAAGTTTTACAAATCATACGATGGACGTGGAACGAGATGGTAGAGCTTTTTACTTTTAAACCTTTGAGCGTGAAAACCGTGGCATTTCATTCAAGCGTTATTGTGGAATTTTCTAAAAGAGCCGAGAGAAATTAGAATGATGCTCTTCTCACCTCCGAGATGAATTTGGAGTTGGCATTAGGATATTCGATGTTAATGAGGCATTTTGAACATTATCTACTGTGACCTCTGGTAGCTAGCGTTGTGCGATGAAGGCTGGAAAGGCGTTGTTGTTGTTGTGCGAAATGCCACTATGCGAAGGAAGGTCGAGGCCAGGGCGATGTTGTTGACCTTCTTTAACGCCGCGCCGTCAACATGGCGGCCGGCCGGCGTCGGCGACAGGGTGTCTGAGGCAGATAAAGGTGGGGCGCGTCCACCGCGGGGAGGAGTCTTCCTCAGGCATGCGTGGAGCTCTACTGAGGCTCAGGTGACGTCTGGCTGTGCGTGTGTGCGTGCATAATGAAGCCACAGAAGTTTCCCCGGCGGCAGGTGATGATTGAGGCGGGGACACGGCATCCTTTCCTGGCTTAACTGGGGGGTGCCAATAGCGCCCGAGGTGTTCGCTAAGAAACCCCACAAACACACCCATGCTTCCGGTAAAACATTAAACAAATCCATAAACAAGAGAATAAGTAAATACTTTCACTTAAATTATCATCCGATCTTCAAATCTCCACAGACTGCAGAAGAGGTTGCCCCCAATTCCGAGGATGAACGGATCAGAAATCATCTTTTCTCCAGTCGCCATGCTTAGTTCGCTTTGCAGGCGCATCTTCTTCGATGACTCATTAATATTACTATTAATACAACTGACTTGAATTTAAAACTTTTTCATTTTTTTAACGGAAGTGTTTCTAAAGATGGACATTTTTCTAAAGTTTTACTCGCCAAAATAAATGTGACAAACTTTTTAAGCACACCTTCAGACGCAATTGTTTAGTGTGTCCTTTGTCTATCCGTTTGTCTGTGGATACACATTTGACCAGCGCCCGGTGGACGAGTGGTTAGAGGAGCGGGCTTCTTGCCAAATGTTTTAGCTTGGGACCAGGTTTGAGTACCGAAGAGGAATGGGTTATATATATCATCATCATCATTGTCAACCATTATCAATCCACTGCTGGACGAAGGTCTCCCCAAGTTTCCTCCACAACGGTCTGTCTTGTGCCAGTCTCCTCCATGTCACTCCCGCATACTTTCGAATTTCATCCACCCATCTTCCATGTGGTCTTCTTCTGGGTCTTTTCCTGTCCCTTGGAATCCAATCTAAAATTTCGGCTGTCCATCGATGGTCTGTTCTTCTGGCAATATGTCCAGCCCATTGCCATTTCAGAGATTTAACTCTGATCATGATGTCTTCCACTGTTGTCATTTTTCGGATCCACGTGTTCCTCTTCTTATCTCTCCTGGTTACACCAAGCATGCACCTCTCCATGCTACTTTGAGTTGTCTGCAGATATATATATATATATATATATATATATATATTTCATCATTGTCAACTATTATCAATCCACTGCTGGATGAAGGTCTCCCCAAGTTTCTTCCACAACGGTTTGTCTTGTGCCAGTCTCCTCCATGTCACTCCTGCATACTTTCGAATTTCATCCACCCATCTCCCATGTGGTCTTCTTCTGGGTCTTTTCCTGTCCCTTGGAATACAGTCTAAAATTTCGGTTGTCCGTCGATGGTTTGACCTGGCAATATGTCCAGCCAGCCCATTGCCATTTCAGGGATTTTACTCTGATCATGATGTCTTCCACTCTTGTCATTTTTCTGATCCACGAGTTCCTCTTCTTATCCCTCCTGGTTATACCAAGCACGCACCTCTTCACGCTTCTTTGAGTTGTCTGTAGTCTTTGTATGTCTTTTTTAGTTAAGGTCCACGTCTCTGCAGCATACGTAAGCACTGGAAGGATTCTTTGATCAAACACTTTTCTTTAAAGACATAATGGCAATATATATATATATATAGAGAGAGAGAGAGAGAGAGAGAGATCTCCTCGACCATCAAAAATCATGGGGAGTCGCTTGGCCTTGATTTAGAGTTTGAGGTTCCACACAGTGGATAGCTCTACCCCCATGAGTCAGACGCACCGCTTCTACTTCATCCAGGACTCAGACCCGGTGCCTGGTCGGACGATTAGCCAGAAGCCCGCGGCTCTGATTACTAAGCCACCGGAGGAGAGGGGGACGACTCATATTTCCTGTTTACTTAATGGATGACTTTCCGTTTGATAACGTAACTGCCGATCTTTATTTGCGCCAAGAAGGAGTGGAAAAATTCTATTTTGATAGGATGGAGGTAGGCGTGTCCAATACTTTCTGCATAATTATGTTCAATTTTTCCGACTTCGCAATGTCTCCATAAGATAACAGAAACGCGAAAATACTAGCTCTCGCCGTGCCTTTATTTACGAAAGCTCAATGCATTTGGTGGTGGTGGTGTTGGGGTCTCTAAATGGCAGAGTGCTATGTGTCGTCCTTTATTTAGATTAGTTTTGCAGGTTCAGCTACTGAATTGCAGGTGTTGTGAACCGCGCTACAACATAAAGGGGGGTCAAAAATGGGTGCAAATTTCACTACAATCTATACTTTTCGCTAAAAAATCTATACGTTTCGCTAAGAAATTTTTAATCACCATGTTAGGAGATTCCCTATCAGTTGGTCGCGAACGGCTGGAACTCTTTCGATCGGCGTTCTTTATTCTCGCCTTCTTGTTTTCGTCAATTCCTTTAAAGTTCTGTTCCTACTTGTGGGTCCGATATTTCCTCGACTATCTTCTGACAAACTCTCCCTTATCTCCACTATTTTCTCCTCAAGACGTTTCTTCTCGCTCTCTCTTATTGACCATAACCTCTCACTTCCTGCTAAAAAAACTTACTCTTCGATGCGAATATATACTAGGTAATCACCCCACTCAAAATTATGGCGTTCCTCCATTGTGTCCCTCCGCTCAGTGTCATGTCATGAAGTGAAGACAGTGTCTCATCGAAGGACCTCGTTATTCGGACATAGCCACCTTTTCCCCATTCAATAAATCACTTAGCTAGTCATAAACATCCACGCCGACCGCCTACGAACCCACCAGCAAAGAATTCATTTAAACCGCCAAGACTTAAAGAAAGCGATATGAGCGCTCCCTAAAAAACATAAACGTTTCCTGAAACATATCGCCTCTTCCTAATATCTAAATGTCAAGACAATATTAAAACTAAAACATCAACTAGGAAGGCACTCCCTGAAATAAGAATGACTGACCAGTTTCAAGGTTAGCGTGCTGCTACTGCTAACATCACATCTTTCCTATCCCTCTCCCGTTGTTTGATTCCCTGTTTCTTCCTCTTCGTATGCTTTGTCTCTTATTCTTCTTGATTTCTCTTCTCTCGCGTCCCTCACTCCTTTTCTTCTCACTGTTTCTTACCTTACTCTCTCTTTCTCTCCCTCTCTCCTTTATTGAACCCTCTTCCTCTCCAGATTACCTGCCTCCCCTTTTCTTGTCTCTTCTTCCTCTGTCTCTCTTCCTCTATTCCCTCTCCTGTCCATTTTATCCCCCTTTCCTTGCATTCTCTTTTTCTCTTCTTTCTCTCCCTATTTCTGTCATTCTTCTTCCTTCCCCTATCATTCTGCTCACAAATCAAGAAAGTCTGTTCTCATTACTAAAAGACTGTTCCGATAAGGGATGGGGAAAAAAATCTTGATACATACAGACATAGAATTTAAAACATACCGGCAATGAGACGGAACGGTGAAGCACATATACGAAAGTGAAACTAGTTGTCATCGTAATGTGAAATTAATACCACGGCAAAAATTTGAAGGATTTTAGTCGTACGACGTGTGTAAGATGAAAAGCACCTTCTGCAGATAATTCAATATAAGATAGCAGGATAAAGGCAACACATTGAATTGGTCGTGGAAAATGGAAGATACTACAGAAAGATGGGGTAGTTTTAAAGACTCTAAAGATCTTGCAATCCACTATACGAGATATAAGAAATTTCAAAGCAAGCACTGAACAATGATGGTGTTTGTGACAGTTTTACAGATAACTGATTTTCTTCAGTTTCAGAAGTGTGACATGTCATCTGAGAAATTAAGTGTACGCATTTCTGGTAACGAGCAACGCCCATCTAGAGTGTTCTATTTACAATAATTCTGAAAACTAGTTGTGCTGGATATTAAATAGGACAAAATTTAGTATTCCAATTTAATATTCATAAAAATAATTTGATTGTAATCATAATACTCAGATAAATCGCTTTCAGAAGTGATGAAATAAATGTATTTTTTGCAGGGACAATTTCTGGAGAAAAGAAAAAAATGAACGCATATGTAGAACATGTCTGTGAGCACGACAGTTGGATGACTATATATCATAGTTACCACTGATCACACTGAACGCTTGGTTGATACGAACACACTTCTGAGGAATTAGGTGATAGTGAAGGGAAAAGAAACAATCAAAATGTTTCGTAATATTCAACGTATAGATAGATCTCCGTAGTATTTCTATATATCACTGCCAGCGAGGGGGCGGGGCGGATTCAGTGCTCAGAAAAATTGGAATATCTTGATAACAATATTCTCTGCATGATTCAAAGAATGTTTCCCAAATCCTCCTTTAGAAATAGACCATTTAAAGAATAAAAATATAAATTTGCATTACTGAACAGTTGAAACGCTGCGTCGACAAAATCTGAAAATCAAGAAAAATCTTGAGGATTTTTTTCTGTATCTAACGAAAAACTATTTTGCTAATCTAGAGATATCATATCCACAAGCAGAAATACAAATGAGTGGACAGAAAAAAAAATATCTGCAAAGTGGTGTTCATGCGTATAACTATACTATCTAAAAATCACCTTTACAATTCGTCTGCTAGAAACCGACATACGAAATAATAAGGAAACTCAGTTGTGCATTTGTGAGCATTCTGCAGCAGAGAAAGCTGTTAAGTAAATTGACATCTCAGTCGGGCATCCATACGAAAAGACATTTTATTTTTTCAATCCCACTTTGATGAGTAGTGATATCGTAGCTAGTTCACATTGAAAGACGTGTTTAAAATTGTTTTGCTACATTTGCGAAGTTAAGGAACTACAAAATTGTGAGACAATTCATAATAATATGATAGAAATTGATGGTATTACACAGTTGTCGAAAATAGTGTTATTGGCTGTAATTGTGCATTTGACCTACGCGTAATTTATCCTCTCTTGAAGGATTTCATACTTAATTTCCGCTAAATATATTCTCATACTCGCATGATGTCATGTAACAGTTTAAAGGAAAATAGCACGTCGATTCTGGTAACTCTGACCCCCCCCCTTGCCCCGCCGACGCCTTGTTCGAAGACTATGGTCGTTGTTATTTTGGATTATTGCAGCGATAATAAGGTCATTCATGCCTTAAAGACTAGAGAATTAGCCAAGGCTTAATTGCTAATATTCTTCCGCTGCAATAATTTTTAAATACTCCAAGTTTCTTTTAACAGTACAAAGGTACGGAAAACTGGGGAGGGAACTACTTCTATCCGTACAAAAATACTTTTTGTGTGAATAAAAATGCGTGTGTACGGAGACTTCGTGAGAAAAGATTGAACATTTGCAGGCTTAGTAAGGGGTGACATTCCTTCTGTGGGAGAAGACCGTGTTGTAATCTACAATTGAATAGATGCAGACAGTGGCGGAACGCAAAATACTTTGACCCCACCAAAAGCCATTTCGGGACCCCTCCTCCGAACAAAATTAGTTTTGCACGTTTTCGAATGGTGGATCGTAATAAATTTTGATCGCACAAAGACAAGCCGTGTTTGTATGTAAAAAAACATGTTATATAAAACATATATTACATATATGTAAAAATCAAAAACTTAAGAGGAGGGGGAAGTCACGGTAAACAAAAAGACCAAACAGGTAACGGTTAAGAGGGAGAGATTGATTGCAGAAGGAGAACTTTGCAGCTTAGATGACATCTTGGTTACGGAAACTGATAGATGATCCTTGCTGCTACACAACTCAAAAATAATGGGCATTGGGATGGCATCTCAGTTTGCTGCCCTGACATGGTCAGGGCTCTAGAAAGGCGGCCAAAACACTGAGAACAGGTGTACCATAGCATCCTCATGATGCTTCTGCTTAGGATTCTAGCCTCACTGGTTATAACTTTAATATCTCCTAAAGGAATTCGTCGCGAGCACGACTCTTTAATCTCATTCGGTGTGGGTCTGACGACATATTATTTATCAGACCGCTTTCTAGAGAGCACGAGCCACCACCACCATGGCACTCTCTAATCATAAAGCGAATGGGTATTGCTCCAAATTCGTTTGATTCGATGGATAGAAGTATAGTCGCATCAAGCGATTATGTAATTTATTTACTTACTGGGATGTAATGATCCCACGATCACCTAAGATTAGCAGTTGCAGCCCTGCTTAATGTAGGTTCACTAAAACTCCAGAAAAAGGGTAAAAATCAAAACCAGAGGGCAGAACCAACTGTGTTTCATCCTGAATGTGAACCTAACAGCAAGTCGCAAGAAATCAGCACCCTAGCTAAACTGCCATTAGTAGATTTGATACAGTCTTAATGCTAATGGTATCTTCTGTTTTCTTTTCCGCAGTACAAAGCTCGGTTTGTTTTCAACATGGACATTGCATGTACCAATGTGCAATATTCCTCTTCTCCTGATGTCCTCCTATCTCTTTTGTGTCAGGCGGTAGGAAATGAAGATTTCCCAGTTTGCTTTTTATATCTCTCTGCCTATCCGTAATTCTCCTTATGAATGTCTGTATAATAATATACGACGCTGCTTCTACGCAGAAGTAAAGACTTGAAAAATTATTTTAACACTTTTATGTACTATTACTTAGTAATTAGTAGAATTAGATACGTAACTAGGGCGGGGAGGCAGGGCGGCTGTCGAGGACGCAGCTCTAAATAGGGCGAGAAATCATTGCTTGCAATCTGATTAAAACTAGAATAGAAACTTTTGCACCCATTTCTGGTTTCTTACGACTGCCAGCACCAATCCATCCGTTTGATGGGGTACCGATCTCCGAAGCTGTTGGCGAAAGCCAAAAACTGTACAAACAGTCACAGTTTGATATGACGTTAATCTTTGCATATATACACTATATTGACAAAAGTCACCGGACACCAAGAAAAGAAACACAACATAGCATTTATTGGCATACATTAGTACGGTGTCGGTCCACCTTTGGCCTTAATGCATGCACTGACCCTTCGAGACATGCTTTTAACAAGGTTTTGGAACACAGAGGTAGATATGCGCTTTCATTCAGTACATAATGCTGCCGCTAACTGTTGCTTAGTAGTTGGACTTGGTTCTAAACTTCTTATGCGACGCTCTAATTCATTCCATAGGTGCTCTATGGGATTAAGATCAGGGCTCTGTGCTGGCCAGTCCACACACGATATGAAATTATCATCAAACCACGCAGTAACAATCCTTGCTGTATGGCTCGGTACATTATCCTGCTGGTACCAACAAGGCTCGGTTCCATAGTATTGCCACAGAGTTGGCTGGGAATAATTGTTCAGAATATCAAGATATACGTGCTAGTTAACAGGTTTGTCCACGATAACCAATGGGTCGGGACCATACCACGAAAAACACCCCCACACGAGTACACTGCCAGCTCCAAACTTGCCCGTAGGAACAGTACACTGTGGTAAATAGCGTTCCCCGGCTGCCGCCATACCCACACACGGCCATCAGACTGATGGATCGTGTATCTGGATTCATCAGTCCATAGGACCCGTTTCCATTGATCTACGGTCCACGATAAATGTTCTTTACACCATGCTAAACGACGAGTAGCATTCCGAGTGGAGATGAAAGACTTTTGAGCAGCCCCACGACCACGTAACCCATGGAATGAAGTTCTCTGCGAATGGTACGTGTACATACCGAGGTTTCAGCATTTTTACTCACCTGTACACTGAAATCTTGTGCAGTACTCCGCCGATTAGCTGTAACGACTCTCCTGAGGCTTCGACGTCCTCTATCACGGATTTTCTTTGGTCTGCCGGTACGTTTTGCTGATTCAGGCACGCTATATGTCTTCCACTTATTCAGTACATCGAAAACAGTTAAATTGGGTATGTTTAAACGCCACCCGGTTTCCTTTATGGAGAACCCACTAATATAACACCCAACAATCTTTCCTTTCTCAAAGTCAGTTCTCTCCCGCCGCGACATTTTCACTCAACCTCACAGTACGATATGATCGCGGTCAGTTGCAGGCTTGTTTTTATACCGTTTGCAGTTGTACCGCGCATCTTAACAACTCAGCGGATCCGTTCATTTGCTTTTGAAGGGGTGTCCGGTGACATTTGTTAAGATAGTGTGTGTATATATATACACACACATTTTTTTTTTCACTTGTATTGAAGTTTCTTTTTTTTTTTTTTTTTTTGCATTTTTGTTCTGTAATTTTTCTATTCTACATATGCTGCTACTACATGAGGTTTATTAGCCTTTTTTGTTTCATTTCTTTTGTGTCATATTTTTTTTGTATACTATTTATTTCATATATATATATATATATATATATATATATATATATATATATATATATATATATATATATATTATATATTGCCTTGCCGCCCCGGTAGGGCAGTGGTCTAAGCGATGGCCTCTGATCATTCGTCCGAAAGGGATACGGGTTCGAATCCCGGTGAGGTATGGATGTTGTGTTTGTCTTGCGGCACTGGTTCTCTCCCTTCCCTGGAACCAGTGACCCTAAATTACGGACGGGGGACTGCTTATAGCCCATTGAGTTGCTCACGGTGGTCGTTAAACCTCCAATCAAAAAAAAAATATATATATATATATATATATTGCCTTATCCACAAGTTCCTGTTCTTATCTATCCTGGTTACACTAAGCATGCATCTTTCCATGCCTCTTTGTGTTGTCTGCAGTCTTTGTATGCCTTTTTTAGTTAAAGTCCAGGTCTATGCTCCATACGTAAGCACTAGCAGGATCCATTGATTAAACACTTTTCTTTTAGGAAATAATGGCATACTGCTCTTAAAATTGTACTTTTTCTTTCAAAAGCTCTCCATCCAAGTTTTATACACCGATTAATTTCTTCATCAATGTGACCCTCACTTGATATCTGCTGCCCAAGATAAATGTAGGTGTCGGTTGCTCAATCTTTTCTCCATCAATCGATAAATCTTCGTTTCTTTTAAAAGCATTGTACATCACTATTGTTTTCTGAAAGTTCATTTTTAATCCCACTGCTTTACTCTTGATATACGTATATATATACACGGTCGAGTCACATTATTGTGACCACCAGCTAATATCCAGAGCAACCGCCGTGCGCAGCGCAGCTAGACGGGCTGGGAGTAACTCAATAAGGTGCTGGAAGGTGTTCACAGGTATGTGGAGCCATGCTGACTGCAGTACATCTGACAGCTTCTGAAGGGTGCGTGGTGGAGGATCCATAGAGCGAACAACACGATCGAGGTGGTCCCACAGATGCTCAATTGGGTTTAAGTCTAGGGAATTAGAAGGCCACGGAAATACTTTAAAGTCTACATCGTGCTCTTTCAACCACTCTCGGACATTTCTAGCTGTGTGACATGTCGCATTGTCATGCTGGAAGATCCCATCCGCCCCAGAAAATAGAATCAGCATGTATGGGTGTACGTGGTCTGCAAGAATGGATTCACAACGAATTCGGTCCATAGTGCCTTCCACAGGTATGAGTGGACCCAGAGAATGCCACGAAAACATTCCCCAGACCATAACGCTGCCCCCACCAGCTTGTGTTTTTCCAGCAATGGTTGAAGAGTGTTTTTTCTCCGATGTTTCTCGCCTTATACGTCAACGTCCATCCGTTCAATGAAGCAGAAAACGTGACTCATCGGAGAAAGCAATCCTTTGCCAATCGGTCACTGCACCTATGCACCTTCGTTAGCATAGGTGCAGTGACCATCCGTCTGCATCGGAGCCCCATACGCAGCATAATTCACTGAACTGTCGTTTTAGAGGCATTTCCGGTAGCCCCCTGGTTCATTCGGCCAGTGAGTTGCTCCACTGTAGCTTGTCGATCGGCCCTCACGCACCTTCGAAGCCGACGTTCACTTCTCACATCAATGGCACGTGGTGCTCCGCAGTTTTCACCTCGCTTATTCGCAATGGTGCCATTTCTCCAATCTCCATACACTTTAACCACAGCAGCATGCGAACAGTTCACAAACTGCGCTGTTTCAGAAATAATGCCACTCTTGGCTCGAAAGCCGATTATCATCCCTTTTTGAAAATCTGATAAGTCGCTACTTTTATCCATGACAGCAACAAGTGATATGTTTTCAGAATGCCTATAGCACACCTTATATACCCTCCAAGCCAGCTCACGACATGTGCCTTCTTTCATTGGCTACGCGCTATTGACGTCAAAAGTTGGAAGTGGCCACAATAATGTTACTCGACTGTGTGTATATATATATATTGTTTATACCACACTAACATAAAACAAATAACACTGAATTGATACTAGTTCCTTAGAAAATCCTTGTATATATAGGATTTTTCATGTACGTAGTATTAGATGCTTTTTACGGAAATTAAAAACTAATGGTTAAATAAATCCCTGAAGGACAGTTCGTGTGAGATTTTTTTTAATTGTTTTTACTATGTGTAATATTAAGCATAAATATCGTGACCTGATAAAATGGATTCATTGCTGAGGATATTCAAATCAGAACCATCTTTCTTGTATGCATTCAAATGTTTGAAAACGCAGTAGGTAGGAAACGCCCAAATTAAACGGATTTCATTTGAAGCTTATTTTAATCCACTCCTCTATATTCATTATCACTCACTTCATATCAGAAAATTACCGGAAAAGACTGAATTAATCTTGTGAATTGTTTTTTATTTACCCCTTTATGTAGATTCTCATTCATTTCATATTAACTGCCCCGTATTGTTTGGATTTGCCCCATGCAAAGTATAACTGGAAATCTATATTTTGTTGTTCCGACTTTTAAAGTTCGTATAACTGCAAACTAAAAGTCTGAATAGCAAAAGACTGGTCGTTGAATTGAAATCGTTTGATTGGCAATGCATCAAACGATTTTCCATGGGGCTGCCCAGTGGAAAATGCTATTTTTTGTGCTTAACTCTGGTAGACATGTTATCGCTTTGTAACGTATACTCTATATTCACTTTCCTTTTGATTTTACTATCTCTGGTTATTTTATTTTACTATGTAAATTATCTTCCTACTGAACGAAATATTATTTCACCCCGCTGAATGAGATCTGGCAATGAGTGTAAGTCATGACGTGGTGGTAGCTCGTATATAGGCGCGTTCATCGAGAAGTGTTAGTTGTGTGTTGTGGCGTTGGAGTTGTGTTGTTGCGGAGTTGTGTAGTTGTTGCGTTGTAGTTGTGTTGTTGCGTTGTGGTAGTTGTGGTGGTTGGTGTAGTTGGTGTGTTGCGTTGCAGTGTGTTGTTATGTAGTAGTGATATATGAGTGCCTTAGTTGACCAGGAGTCATCACAATAAACAAGTTGTTCTGTAAGTTCAGTCTTTTTCAATTCTTAGTTTTGTCAGACCTCTGTCTGGCTGTTAGGTTTATGACTTTGATTACTTAATATAAATAACCAGCGTTGAGACTTTGTTTAAATTCATAATTAACGAGTAACAACACCCTTTTGGGAATTCATCATTTTGAAGCTTAGAGCATTATTCATTCATAATAATTAGCTTAGCAAAAGATAAACAAAGCTAATTCATTATAGCTTTAGAATTGAAATTAAGGATGTTAGTGTAACCAGCAAAGTAAAAATGAAATATTTATACGTCGCAATATTCTCCAGCGCAGTAAGAAAGACGATGAGATTTCTGAGAGTACTGAATACTGATATACGCAGTTACTTCTTAAAGTTAGTCGTGTATGCGGTGGGAGGTGTTCTCTTGTTAATTGAAGAACATCAATCACAGAAGATAGTCAAAATACGGCAGATTGCGCGACAGTGTCTGTCGAATGGGGTACGTTGGTGTCCTCATAAAAACCCGACGTGGAACCCACTGGAATCTGTGAACCGTCACGTCGCCCCCCGTTTAGGTACAACCACTTTGTCTACATTCACAGTAAGAGGAAAAGTCTTTCATTGCAATGTGGAGTCAGCCATAGCTAAGCTAAAACACATGAAACCAAACTGGTGGAAAATTGTTTAGTCTTCAGAAAAACAAGATCAAAAACAGTGTTTGGCCCAAAAATACTTTTTTTTTCTACTATAAAGTACTGAATAATTCTATAAAAAATATATCTCGATCATTTGTGAAATCACACATAAGCTTCAAATGAAATAAAACTATGACGACATGGTGTGATAACTGTTATTTTACGGAATATGTGAAGGTTCCTTCTTTCATGCTAATTGCTAGTGTGCGCTTTGGGATAAGAATTAATATTTCCCTCTTTGATTCACTACGTTTTTGGAATTTGTTTTTAAAGCAATAATAAGCGATTAGTAAATCATTTTTAAACCAAGCGCGATTTAAATGAAACAGTATAGCTGCTTTTTTTTAAATTATACGTAAAATTTATTGCATCACACTGGGCAATAAAGTTATTAAAATCATTGGGTTTTAAATTTGACGGTAAACAATTCCAAACAAAAGAAACCAAAAGAACCTGAAATCGCTAATTATTTTTTTACAGACGTTTGAAAGTTAACGATTTCTCAAATAGGCACTACAAACACGTAGAGGCAAATCTGCTTAATACGGATATCCACGGGATTCAAAAACATTTTCGCATTAGGCAGATTTTGGATTTATGCGGATTTAATAAAAACATATATATAATATTAGTACATGTACTGAAATTATGTGCAATAGTATTCAATGCACAGTTTTGAATGTGAACATATGGGCTATAATAATCATTACTCCCCACCCCCTCCCCGGGGATCCCTCGCTGCCGTAGTACTTTCATGTTACTGCTGATTCATGCACTAACAACTGAATTTTTACATATTCTGGTTATATCATACAACGTTGGTTTCAATGCCTGACAGTCTTATTTGTACTAATTAATTAAAAGTTGAAACCGAGAAAATCTCCCCAAAAAACGAACAAATTGGTTTCAAAAGTGAACAGAAATTTCGTTGGTAATCTTGTTTTCATTTAAAACTTTAAGGAAAACTGAGTTATGTGGTCATTGCTGTTGAAGGCAGTCCGTTATTGTGCTATGTTTTATGTTTTTTATGACAATACAGTTTTCAATTTCACAACCATCATCAAAAATTTCCAATAATTTTGTGTATCCCGACTTCTGCAATAAAATGTATGGACTAGGGACGCCAGAACTATTTTTAGAGAACGGATGGAAGTTATCAGGACATGTATTTTTTTGATCACAGCAAAAAAAAAAAAAAAAAAAAAATATATTGTATGGTTGTAAATCAGGACATGATGAGATCATTATAAAACCCTACAGATAAATGCTTATATTGATGAAATGTAAGGTAATACAAAACGTGTTTTACATCGATGTAGTATTTATCGATATAAATCTTTTTACTGATGTTATTTATAAATTATGTTAAACTGCATTCATTTTGACACTTCCACATTCAATTGAGCACCTCCACATCCATAAGAACCGTAATCCTGATGCTATACACATGTGTGCATTAAGAGAACGATAAAAAAAAAAAAAAAGCGAAAATTATTTTCTATAGTGATCGATGCTTCCTTTAATAGTTTTCGTTGTTTGGCATGACCTCCTGCAATGTGCTAAACATTGAAGAAGTTGAAAATGGTATTTTATTTTCTTTGTTATGTTGAAATACTATTTAGCCGCCGCAGTGGTCTAAGCGATGGCTTCTAATAATTGGTCCGCGATGGGGTCCGGGTTAGAATCCCGGTGAGGCATGAAAGTTGTGTTTGTCTTACGGCACTGGACCTCTCCCTTCCCTGGAACCAGTGGCCCTAAATTAAAAACGGGCAACTGCTTTATAGCCTAGTTACTCACGAGTTACTGAGTTGCTCACGATAGTCGTTACATCTCCACTAAGAAGAGAGAGAGAGAGAGAGAGAAAAGAAGAAATGCTATTTCCTTTGTTTTTAGTTTCACATTCAAAATATAGTTAACATTTTCAAGCATTCTATGCTTAAGTCCTGTAGTCTGGGGTCAGTCATTATGAGAGGTTAACTGCTCACAATCACAACTGAACACTAAAACTTTGCACACCGTAAAATATTTCCGGAAATTCCCGAACCATTTTCATGATTCCACTTGTGAATAAACGAAGTGCATTCCTGATTCTACCTTTTTCGTGAAATTCGAAGTCATCGAAAGTGTGCAAACCCAATTTTTTTGGGGGCAAGGGGGTCCTAAAAATTTGTTCAGGACTCGGTGGACTAATTATGTCAGTTGTATTTTCACAAGTCTCTTCCATAACTCTGCGTCTTGAGCAATTTTCTTCCGAGTCACTCCAAAATGAGTTCTAATTTCATTCATCTCCCATATACTTGTCTTCTGGCTCTTTCCTGTCCCTTGGAAGCTAGTCTATATTTCAGTTACCCGGTGGTGGTCAATTCTTCCAGCAATTTGTCGAGCCTATTTCCACTTGAGGGTCTTTACTTTGATCAAGATGTCATCAACTCTTGCCATTTTCCTGTTTCATAAGTTCCTTTTCCTGTCTTTCTTAGTTACACCAAGCGTGCATCTCTCCATGCAACTTTGAGTTGTCTGCAGTGTTTGTATCCATTTTTTAGTTAACATCCTTGTTTTTGACCCATAAGCAAGAACTGAAAAGATGTATTGATTCAATACTTTTCTTCTAAGACATAATTGTAAATTGTTCATGAAAATTGCACTGTTTCATCCAAAGGTCCTCCAGCCAAGTTTTATATGCCTGCTAATTTCTTTTTCGATGTGGCTTTCCTTTTTTGTCTGTTTTCCGAGGTAGACGTAGACATCAGTTACTTTTAAATTTGCCCCATCAACTTCTAATTCTTGAGTTCTAGTAAAAAAGATTGTGCATCAATTTTGTTTTCTGTAAGTTCATCTTTAATCCCACTTGTTTACTCTTGTCAGCAAGTTATTGGATCATATTTTGCAGCTCTGAGGAACTAATTACAAAAATGTCAGCGTCGTCTGCAAAAATGGAGGTGGGTTAAACTTTCTCCATTAATCTTTATCCACTTATTTTCCTAGTTCAATAACTGAAAGACATTCTGCAATATGCCACTGAAGAGATTGGAAGATTTGGTGTCACTTTATCTCGCCCCTTGGCTGAATTTCCTCCTTCTAGCTTTATTATATTATCTGATGTGGATAGGAAAAGGAAAAAAAAAACCCTCGACGTTTTTTTCTTCTTTTCCTATCCAATATAGGTAATCACTCATTTGCAGGCTCCACCGTTCTGTGCCGTTTACTCCCTCAATTGTTCTCTTCTCTTCGTCTTCAAGGCTCTCTACCTCTCCTCCTCCCTTCATGCCGTTGCATGTTTACTTCTCTCCTTCCTTCGCGCTGTTGTATTTTTACCTCTCCTCCTCTGTTTCCCTTCACCTTAACATGTCTTTACTCTTGGTCTCACTCATTTTCTGCCCTCTCCTTCCTCTCACATTCACCCCTTCTTTTCTATGCATATTGTGTATATGTGTGTCTTGTGCCCAATCTCCATCTCTCCCTTTCTTACGGTCATCGCCCTCGCCCACAGTATATAAAACAGCATTGAGCTCAAGCCAATACTCTAAACTAGATTTTGAGTCGTCTACGCTGCTCTTTGATCATGTGCTTCTCGTATCTTAGATTGAGCTGTGTTCAGGAGAAAGCGCAAAGCGGAAAGGACTGAGGGCCCTCATTTTGTGTCAGTTCAACTTCTAAACTCTTTCTTCCACTTAAGGGAAACAAAGCTCAGAAGAGACTAGTTAAAAAGCCAGAAGACTCCCAATGAGGTAACTATTGAGTGAGATTATTCTGGTATAATGTAGTGTTTAAGAAAAACCGTGAAAAAAATAGTGGATAGAAGAGTGGAATTTGAGAATCGAACCCAGTAAGTGCTTCACAGCCTCCCACTCACGATGCTGTTTCACGAAAATGGCTGACTTTGGGCTGCCATTTTCGTGAAAAGATGGGCATTGGATAGTGGCAAAATCGTCCAGGTGTTCATGGAAATCGTAGATATGGTTTTCCGAAGCCTGGAAGTAATTACGGTTTTCAGTGTTAAGGACAACTCCCCCCCCTTCCCCCTCGGCCTCTTTTGGAAAGTCCAATGATTTGGCCATCATGTGGAATGCAGAAAGGGTTGTTTCGGTATCTGATCTTTTGGATTTCCAATCTGTGGTCGTGACTGCTACCGGAGCTATCGCCACGGAAGATCTCCCTGTATCTGGTCTAGAGCCGAAACAAGACATATCGTTTCGAAGCGCACAAGACACACACATACACATACATGATTTTCAACCACTCGAAGAACAGCTTCAGGGTCTTTTCGTTCTCTCTCTCTCTCTTTTTTGGAACATTCACCTTTCCTGTCCAACCATGATCATCGGGCGGTAGATCTCTGTTGGGTGAGTAGACAGGAAAATCGTGACCATCTCTTGACCAGAAGGGAAAACTAGGCAGCAAGAACAACACACCTCCCTTTTCCCGATGCCCAGGAGACTTGGATGCGGAGACCAAGAGAAGTGAGAGAGCGCGCTCTGTGGTCATATTTCGAAAGAGCGAACATGAAAAATGCATCTGAGGCCAAAGTGGTTAGGCGTTACAAATGGCTATTAGAGTTTGCGTCTGACAGTGACTGATGGTTCCTGCGCTTTGATGAACAGTAGCCGCTTCAAGTCGTGCGGTGTTTCTTCGTTTTTTTCCTTTCGTTTCTATTTTCCACGGTTTTTTTCTTTCCTTTTTGTTTTTCTAAATCTTGTCGAGAAGTTTTTGCTTTCCCGTGGTCATAACCAGAAACAACACCTAAAAGGTAATGATGGATATTTAAATGGCATTCAAAAATGACGAAAGAGGTTAAGGAAATATTTGAACCTTGTAAACAAACAAGGAACTCCGCGTAGTGAAGAATTGGCGGCCAATTTGCCGAAAACTGGACATTCAACGACGTACGTTAAAAATGCAACTGATTAGCAAAATGCGTGAAACAATGTAAACCAACAAAGAAATAATGTTGGTTCAAAATAAACATGATTTGCACTACTAGCTGTTGATGGTTTAGCGATGGAAAAAAGCACTCTTTTTATGTCCATTTTTGACAAATTACATAAGCTATAAAGAGGCCGAGGGGGAAGGGGGGGAGTTGTCCTTAACACTGAAGCTTAATTTCCTTACTTCTGAGAATCTTAGGTTTGACACTCGTATGCTTTGGCGAGAGCTTCCTTTATATGACTTGGAAAGACATACATGAAGTTAGTGTAAAATTTTCAATAAGTTTAGCGAGCAAGAGTTCACTAAACACTAGATAACCTATCCAAAGCACCGAAATATGACACTACGTTGGGAAAATACGGAAGCTTAAATTGTTGATGAAATTTTCTCCAAAATTTTTTTTCGTCAGTCGAGTTTTTGGATCAGACTTTATGAAAATGTTTGCCACTCAAGTTTTTACATGTGTTTCAAGTTTTCACAGCTTTGAGCTTCATACATTACAAGAAAACGTCCTTTCGAAGATTGGTTGCTCAACAAACATTTCGAAGTACCGGATAAAAGTAAAAATTAAAAGGCATGTAATGAATCTTTGAAGGGAATGGAATTAGTTCGAAAATAAAGATTCTTAATTTATCGCTAGTAGTAGTTTTTTATAGATCCAGAATTTATTACAATTCTTAATTTTATCGCTAGTAGTGTATGGCTTCAAGGAAGAATAAAACGTCACAGATTATTTGTCACTTCGAATAAATTTATTCAGGTTGCGAATGAACTGCTCTGTCAATATTGAAGATGGCAATGAACTGACCGCATTTCATTCAGAGTATATACACCGATGACCCATTCCATTATGACCACCCAAGCCTACAGAAACCAGCCCGCCTGGAGATCGAACGGTGGCACAGGCGAAGTTCACAAAGCAAACTTCACATGTGCCACCCTTCGATCTCGAGGACCGGCTTTCGGTTAGTGCCACCACCTCGAGGACCGGCTTTCGGTTAGTGCCACCAACTCGAGGACAGGCTTTCGGTTAGTGCCACCAACTCGAGGACCAGCTTTCGATCTCGAGGACCGTTAGTGCCACCAACTCGAGGACCAGTTTTCGATCTCGAGGACCGTTAGTGCCACCAACTCGAGGACCAGCTTTCGATCTCGAGGACCGTTAGTGCCACCAACTCGAGGACCAGCTATCGATCTCGATTACCGTTAGTGCCACCAACTCGAGGACCAGCTTTCGATCTCGAGGAACGGCTTTCTGTTAGTGCCACCAACTCGAGGACCAGCTTTCGATCTCGAGGACCGTTAGTGCCACCAATTCGAGGACCAGCTATCGATCTCGAAGACCGTTAGTGCCACTAACTCGAGGACCAGCTATCGATCTCGAGGACGTTAGTGCCACCAACTAGAGAACCAGCTTTCGATCTCGAGAAACGGCTTTCTGTTAGTGCCACCAACTCGAGGACCAGCTTTCGGTTAGTGCCACCAACTCGAGGAGCAGCTTTCGATCTCTAGGACCGTTAGTGCCACCAACTCGAGGACCAGCTATCGATCTCGAGGACCGTTAGTGCCACCAACTCGAGGACCAGCTTTCGATCTCGAGGACCAGTTTTCGATCTCGAGGAACAGCTTTCTGTTAGTGCCACCAACTCGAGGACCGGCTTTCGGTTAGTGCCACCAACTCGAGGGCCAGCTTTCGATCTCGAGGACCGTTAGTGCCACCAACTCGAGGACCGGCTTTCGGTTAGTGCCACCAACTCGAGGACCAGTTTTCGATCTCGATGACCGTTAGTGCCACCAACTCGAGGACCAGCTATCGATCTCGAGGACCGTTAGTGCCACCAACTCGAGGACCAGCTATCGATCTGGAGGACCGTTAGTGCCACCAACTCGAGGACCAGTTTTCGAGAGGACCGTTAGTGCCACCAACTCGAGGACCAGCTATCGATCTCGAGGACCGTTAGTGCCACCAACTTGAGGACCAGCTTTCGATCTCGAGGACCGTTAGTGCCACCAACGCGAGGACCGGCTTTCGGTTAGTGCCACCAACTCGAGGACCAGCTTTCGGTTAGTGCCACCAACTCGAGGACCAGCTTTCGATCTCGAGGACCGTTAGTGCCACCAACTCGAGGACCAGCTATCGATCTCGAGGACCGTTAGTGCCACCAACTCGAGGACCAGCTTTCGATCTCATAGACCGTTAGTGCCACCAACTCGAGGACCAGTTTTCGATCTCGAGGAACAGCTTTCTGTTAGTGCCACCAACTCGAGGACCAGCTTTCGGTTAGTAGAGTGCCTGGAATCAGAATCGGAAAATATGCCGCTTTATCGAAGTTTGATAACTTGGACAAATTGTGATGACACGGCGATCACAGAAAACGGCGCGGCTTGTGGGTTGTTCACGTGCCGCTGTAGTGAGCACGTATCAAAAGTGGTGCACAGATGGTCAAACGACGAACCGTCGTCTAGCCGTGTGTCGTCCGCAGCTCATTGATGCCAGAGGGGGCGGAGACTGTCGCGCATTGTTCACAGCGACCGCAGGGCCACAGTACGACAAATCACCCGCAGCTACAACAGTGGTGACCAGGGCAATGTGTCACAGCACACAGTTCATCGCAGCCTTCTGTGCACGAGCCTGCGTAGCCGAAGACCCAGCGGATTCTCCATGATCACTGCAAGCCATCGCCAACAACGCATGAAATGGGTCCAAGATCATCGAGATTGGACAGTGGATGATTGGAAGAAAGTGGCCTAGTCTGACGCATCAAGATTCCTGGTGCATCAAGTAGACGGCCGAGCGCGGATACGCCGATTGCCAACCGAGGCTATGACACCTGGATGCACTGTTGAGCGGAAACGGACCGGCGGCAGCGGTGTTATACTGTTGACGATGTTTTCTTGAGACACTTTAGGCCCCATTATCCCAATAGCACAATCCCTGACATATATCATGTATCGGAACATTGTTGAGGACCAAGTTCACTCATTCATGCCAACTGTGTTCCTTGATGGTGATGGCCATTACAACCGAATAATGCGCCATGCCACACTGTCTGAATCGTCAAGGAGTGGTTCGAGGAATATGCTGGGGTCTTTCTGTTAATGCCCCGGCCTCCAAATTCACTTGACATGAACCCAATCGAACATTTGCGGTTCGACTCGGAAAAGCGGGTTCGCGCTAAATCACAACCATCCCGAAATGTACGGGAACTGGAGGACCTGCTGTTGACATTATGGCGCCAGATAACCCAGGATACCTATCGCCACCTCGTCGAATCGATGCCTCGCCGAGTGAATGCTGTTTTGTGGGCTAAAGGGGGTCCTACAGCTTATTAGGTAGGTGGTGGTCGTAATGTAACCGCTCATCGTTGTATGTCCAGTGAACATCTAATTGACGTGAAAGATGCTTAGCAGTGAAGCAAACGGACCTCCGCGTACCTTCAACATTTCTTCATGATCATGGAAATATACGTATAATTGAAATGCAAAAGAGGATTTCACGCATATACAGAGAGCTGTTGACAGGGATATAGTTTATTAGATTATTCATTAAGAGAAAAAGAATAGTATTTAACAATTCCCAAATTTTAAATGCTATTTGAGCACGATACAAAAAATACACAAGATTAAAACCCTTCAACTGCGTAAAAATATTACTCAATCATAAAATATCTACAAGCTAAAAGGTTAAAATATCTGCTCAATCATAAAATACCTACAAGCTAAAAGGTTAAAATATCTACTTAATCATAAAATATCTACAAACTAAGAGGTTTAAATATCTACTCAATCATAAAATATCTGCAAGCTAAAAGGTTTAAATATCTACCAATCATAAAATATCTACAAGCTAAAAGGTTAAAATATCTACTCAATCATAAAATATCTACAAACTAAGAGGTTTAAATATCTACTCAATCATAAAATATCTACAAGCTAAAAGGTTTAAATATCTACCAATCATAAAATATCTACACGCTAAAAGGTTAAAATATCTACAATTAAAGGTTAATATGTAGATATTTTATGATTGAGCAAGATTTGTGCGCAGTTGAAGAGTTTTAATCTTGTGTATATTTTTTGTATCGAGCATTTAAAATTTGGGAATACTCTTGATAGCACGAAATAGTCATCATCTATTGTAGTATTCAACTAACACTCTGCCGCCCAGATACTGGTCATTACTGGTCATCCATGTAACGTTCTGAGAGATTTACGTGGATGACTAATAATGTGGTAGAAGCATATTCAGAATTTATATTCTGTTAGCTTTTGATATTCTGCCGCCCAGATAGACGAGCGTTCTAAGGCGCTGGCTTCTGACCATTCGTCCCAGTTGAGCCGGGGTTCGAGCCCCAGATGAGGCAAAGATGGCGTGCTTGCATAATGGCGATGGCACTGTTCTGCTCCCTGGAACTAGGGCCCCAAATTAAGGATATGTGACTACTTATAGTCCTATACTACCCTATTACTCCCTAAAAAATACTTGCCAAATTTTTCAAGAAATTTGGTAAGACACGATTAATAAGTACTTCTTTAGCTGCATTAAAATCACTTGTGTGTGTGTGTGCGTGTGCCGAGCAAATATCGTAAAGGATAAAATGAAATAACTTTTAAAATTTTATTTGTGTTGCCTTTATTTTGACCCCAACCAATAGTTTTGTTGGTGAGGACGAACGACTTTTGATGTTGGCCATTATGGCCCTATAAAGGCAATCAAGCGGATGAGAGTTTAATTCAGTCATGCTAATTCATGATGCTTCATATGTTAAATGAATGTTATAGACATCGTACTGAGAAATAAATATGGTAAAATGCGTTTGTACATAAGGTGTTGTGAAATATGAGTATTGTTTTACGGACTCGTGTATAGTCTCAGAAGAAAGGTGTCTAACGGAAAGTAAAGAATTATTTTGGTTGCATTCAAGTACTTTAATTATTAAAAAAGAAAACCGTTTAACTTTTTACCAATAAATAGGGTTTTTTAGGCTTTTCGAACATTGGAAATTTATCCCATGTGGGCCGTAGGACGCACACGAGTGAGAGTACATGTCCGCATAGCTCAGTTGGGAGAGCGACTTACTCCGGAGTGAGGGGACCCGGATTCGATGCCCGGCGGGGGCAAACCTGTGTTTTTACAACTTCTAAAGAATTTTTTTAAATATCGTGTATTTTTTTTGGGGGGGGGGGTCTTGCAAGTGTAAAGATTGTTAATGAAAATTAATTTCAAACCCCCTGCGGCCAACCGCGAGAGTTTCCCACACGGAAAACGCCGTGGTTAGAGATCTGCACGCAGGGCCTGCTTTAACGTTCGTGGCGTCTGGTGCGATAATATATGTTTGTTGGCGCCTCCACAATTTTTTTTTTCCGCGTGTGTGTTGAATTATATGGGTTTTCAGACATATATGAAAGATGTACCATATAAATTAATAAGCGCGCGCATTGAAACCGAGGGGTTAAGCAGCAGCAAATCTCACACCCACACACACACAATACTGTCGCTCAAATTTTGCACATAATGTTGCTGTCCAGGCCACAAAAGGAGCTTACAATTTCTCCCACCTCAACGTTTTAGGGCTACTTCTGCAGCGTTATTTTTATTTTCCTTTTCATTTTGCTGCCCTATCAAGTCGCCTGCCTGTTCCCTATTTTTCAGTGTCACAATCACCCATTACAGTCACAATAATCTCTTATACCATTTCCAGTCATCATGGCCTGCCTATAGGTTTGCAAACAATCTATTCTAATCGTATGTTAGGAATTTTTCGTTCGTTTCATTCTGATTCCTAGTTCAACCCCAAAAACAACACTCCTTTTCGATCTTAATTGTAACAATACTCTATTTGTGATAATTTGGACTGTTCCAGTGCAGTGGCAACGATACCTCTTATCGTCTCGAAGTACATATATTTTTCGTCTCGAATTATATATAATATATATATTTTTATATATACGTATAAAAAAAAATTCAGCTCGGCGCCCCCTCTTTGACGTTCTGTGCGGCGACACCGTTCACACGGCCCTAAAGCCGGCCAAGCTTTCACGGGTCTTAACGTTGAAACCCGGCCCATTTTAGACTTACTAACTTATAGCCCGGCCCGTTGATTTTAGTTGTAATTAATGAACTCCCTCGGTTCGTGCTGCATTTCCAAATTTTCCATTTCACTCTCGGCAATGTGTGCGTCACTCCTACACCTTTTTCATCATATCTGTCATTATCTTTCTCAACCCACTGCTGGGTGAAGGTCTTCCGAAGTCTTTTTACAATTCCTACCTTGAGCCATTTTCGCCTAAGTCACTCCGGCATGATTTCGAATTTCATCCACCAATCTTCCACGTGATCTCCTTCTGAGTCTTTTTCCATCCCTTGGTCCCCAGTCTAGTATTTCAGTTGTCAGTGGTGGTCAGTTCTTCAAGCAGTATTTCCAGGCCATTGTCACTTGAGGGTCTTTATTTTACCATGATGTCATCCACTCTAGTCGTTTCCCTTATCCATGAGTTCACTTTCTTATTATGCTTGATTCCACCAAGCATGCATCTCTCCATGGTTCCTTCACTTGTCCGCAGCCTCTGTATATCTTTGTTTAGTTAAGGTCCGTGTTTTTGATCCATAAGTAAGAACCAGGAGGATGCATTCATTAAACATTTTTCTTTTAAGACATGTTCAATTTCAATTGAAAATTATACTATTCTTCCAAATGCACTCCAGCCAAGTCTTTTACATCTGTGAATTTCTTCTTCGATGGCTCTTGCTTGATTTCTGTTGTCCAAGATAGATGCAGGTAATCGTCAACCTCCAAATCCTGTTTATTTTATTTTTTAAAGCATTGTGCAACAGTTTAATTTTCTGTAAGTTGAAAATTGTGTGTGCGTGTGTTCTTAAGAAAATGTATGCATGCATGCATCATCATCAACCATTCCAATCCGCTGCTGGATGAAGATCTCCCCAAATCGCTTTCATATCTCTCTGTCTCGAGTCATTCTCATCCATGTCACAGAAACAACAATTCTACACCTTCTTGAGGGAAATTAAAGCTACCAGAAATGAACTCACACTGACAACAAAAATTATTTTCAACGTTTCAGAGTTCAGTTCTTCGTTTGGTTGAGAACAGGGATATCGGTTGGATGCTGGTGATGGCAAAGATAGAGACTGTAAGAAAGCAAAATTTTTATCAAAAATCTAAATGAAATGCCTCTTAAGATATACATATATGCATTTCTAAGAAACGAACTTTCGAGTGTAAATTAAATTTGATGGTCATATTTGTCATGTTTACGATGTCATATTTGCTTTCCTTTCGTTTGCTAATCTCAATTCGTTATATGGGGAGGTAATAAAATGTTCAACTTATTTCGTGATATCTAGTCCCCATTTTCCCATCGACAAGTTTTTGTTTGTTTGTTTAATCCAGCGTCAAAATTTTGAACTTTCTACTCCAGTAACTTTTAATATTTTTTTACAGTGTGCCGATCTCTATAACTGCAATTAGTAAACGTAAGGCCTTATGAGGGAAAATAGGGTTAGGAAACTGATGTCTCACACTTTTCAACCCATCCATTTCATTCCTCGTCCCCCAACCCCCCCCCCGTTATTCGATATGTTAGCAATCTACTGTATGCACAGTTTTAAAATCGTTTTCTGAAATATTCTAGTCGCCCCAGTGGCGTAGTGGTCTAAGCTCTGGCTTCTGACCATTCGTCCAGGATGGGTTCGAGTTCGAATCCCGGTGAGGCATGGATGATGTACAGTATTTGTCTTACGGCACTGGCTTTCTCCCTTACCTGAAGCCAGTGTCCCTAAATTAGGGACGGGTGACTGCTAATAGCCTATCAAGTTGCTCGCGATAGTTGTTATACATCCGAACAAACAAACATTCTAGACTTCTAGAAGTATTGCAGGTAGCCAAATGCATACGTATATTAATTAGTATTGATTTTCGAGTTACGGCGTAAAAAGCAGGTGAAATTAATACTAACAAAATCTTACTAGAAAGATCTAACTTTTTATATAATAGCTTCACACCAGATTTGCTTATCTATTATTTCTTCTTGCTACATACTCCTGTAACTTTCTCAAAATACTGACCATGAACGTGCCTTTTATTTGGACGTTTTAAATGTTTCAGGAAACAAAATATAGTTCATGTTTGAAATCAAGATAAATTTCAGCATCCCAAAATTAAATCCGGGTGCCACAGTCGCTTGCATCGAATTCAAATCCGGTAGTTAAAGTTTAAATCCAAGCTGAAAGACAGTCGATCCGCGTATAAAGCGTTAGACATGGAAGTTCATTTCGCGTTTAGAAAGGAACTGCTGTATATTAAAAGTCTCATTGAGTCATAATTTGCCCAGACCAAATCGATGAAAGCATCAGGCTGTCATTTTTTTTATTACTATTATAATAGAAAAGCCCTTTGAAAAATTCCAGCAAAACCTTATCTTCCGTTCATCCATACGTTTGTTTTCCCATTGTGTGATGCATGCACACTGTGGATTGCGCTACGAAAAATAATGCAAAGGAGAATAAAAAAGACTCGCGTTACATTGAGGAAGAATAACAAGACTCACGTTACATTGAGGAAGAATAACAAGACTCACATTACATTGAGGAAGAATAACAAGACTCACGTTACATTCTGTTGTGGTGAGCACTGAAGAGTATCTGTGTAAAACTTTAAATGTACTTTCAACGTTCATTTACTTCATTCTGAAAGCAAAAACACAGAGTCTCTTCTGTCTGCGTCCACTCCAGTGAAACAGTCAAAAGTGTGATGTTTGTTGTTCCCCCGAAATACTTATAGTAAGAGAATCTATTGAGTTGTAACTTCAAAATAAATGAAATTAGTTTAAACATTTAAACACTAGCTATGAAATTCTTCGAGGATGCAGCTTCGCATATTTTAATGTAAAGTTATGTGGTCTCAAGTCTTCCGGATTAAAATGATCGATTTCAATACCTTATTGCAAACACTTGTACAAAAAAAAAAAAAAAAAAAAAATCATCAAACCTTTCTATGATGTTCGTTATGAAGGTATGGCAGTTCGTTCCGACAGAAAATGTGAAAATCAATTCAAATTTATTTAATAACTGAAATTAAAATAATTCAACGTCCTAGAAGTTTAAAGACGCTAGAGCTGGTTTTCATTGTATCTTTGGTTTACTTTGATTTAGATTTTAAGAGCTTCATTAAGTGCTCAATAACAAGCAAACAAAAAAATCCAACGAGTTGAAGAACAAACATATTTGTTGTGTGCGGTAAAGATGAAGGTCACACAATGTTGTATGTTTATCGTGAATAACTGTTTCTAAATTTTGGATCATTCATGTGGTTCGAATCAAATTTGCAAAGCACGTGTGGACTTAAAATGAAGATAGTGCGCCGATAATTTTCATTTCGAAGAGATTCTTCATCATCATCATCATCATCATTGTCAACCATTATCAATCCACTGCTGGACGAAGGTCTCCCCAAGTTTCCTCCACAACGGTCTGTCTTGTGCCAGTCTCCTCCATGTCACTCCCGCATATTTACGAATTTCATCCACCCATCTCCCATGTGGTCTTTTTCTGGGTCTTTTCCTGTCCCTTGGAATCCAATCTAAAATTTCGGCTGTCCATCTATGGTCTGTCCTTCTGGCAGTATGTCCAGCCCATTGCCATTTCAGGGATTTAACTCTGATCATGATGTCTTCCACTCTCGTCATTTTTCGGATCCACGAGTTCCTCTTCTTATCTCTCCTGGTTATACCAAGCATGCACCTCTCCATGCTTCTTTGAGTTGTCTGCAGCCTTTGTATGTCTCTTTTAGTTAAGGTCCACGTCTCTGCACCATACGTAAGCACTGGAAGGATGCATTGATCAAACACTTTTCTTTTAAGACATAATGGCATATTGCTCTTGAAAATTATGCTGTTTCTTCCAAAAGCTCTCCAGGCAAGTTTTGTACGCCGATTAATTTCTTCATCAATGTGACCCTCACTTGATATCTGCTGTCCAAGATAAACATACGTATCTGTTATCTCCAGTTTTTCTCCATCAATCGATAAATCTTCATTTCTTGTAAAAGCATTGAACATCACTTTTGTCTTCTGAAAGTTCATTTTTAATCCCACTTCTTTACTCTTGTCAGCAAGTTCCTGGATCATACTCTGCAGCTCTGATGGGGTAGTTGCAAAAATGACTACGTCATCAGCAAAACGAAGGTGGGTTAGATAATCTCCATTAATCTTTAACCCTTTGTTTTCCCAGTTCAGTGATTGAAAGACATTTTCCAATGTGGCATTAAAGAGCTTCGGAGATATGGTGTCACCTTGTCTCACTCCCTTTCCAATTTTTATGTGTGTTGTATTTTCAAACATCCGAATCTTTGCACTTGCATTTTCATAGATGTTATTAATAATATTAATGTATGCATCTTCAATACCGCAGGATTTCAGAGCCGTGGTAACTGCTGATGGTTTTACCGAATCAAAGGCTTTTTCATAATCGATAAAAGCCATGCACAATGGAAGTTCATATTCCCTCTCTCTTTCAATTAGTTCTCTCAGTACGTGGATATGATCTATTGTGCTGTAGCCACTCCTGAATCCAGCTTGTTCTCTCGGTTGAGCCATGTCCAGTGTTACCTTCAAGCGGTGTGAAAGAACTTTAGTGAAGATTTTATAAACCACTGATAGGAGGCTGATAGGTCTGTAGTTCCTGAGATCCTCAATGTCACCTTTTTTATGTAGCAGGATCATTGTAGCATTGTTCCAATCCTCAGGAATCTTCCCTTCATTAAGGCATCGAGTGAAAATTTGGGCGAGTACTGTTTCAATTTCTCCACTTGCTTCTTGTATGATGTCTATAGTAATTCCATCTTCTCCTGGGGCTTTCCCCCGCTTCATGTTCTTGATTGCATGAGCAACTTCTGCTGGGAGGACTGGAAGAACTCTGGTACCTTTCATGATGTCTGGAGTACATGTATCATCCCTTTCATATAATTTGGAGTAGAAATCTTTCACTCTTGTCAAAATTTCGCCTCTATTTCTTGTTATAGAACCATCTTCTTTTCTCAGAGCCATAATCTATTTTCTTCCCTTACTGAGATGTCCCTTTGCTATCTTAAGGCTTTGGTTGTTTTCAATTGCTTTCCTCACTAGCTCACAGTTGAATTTCCTTACGTCTTCAGTGATACTTTTTCGTGTTGTCTTGCATAGCTCTATATATTCCACTTTGGAAGTCACATCTTCTTTAGTTGTCCTCATCTCTCTTCTTTTTTGCATCAACATTTTGGTTTTTCCTGATAATTTGTTCACATGCAACTTGTTCTTAGACCCAGCTAATTTTGTTGCTGTTTCCATTAGAGCTTTGGTTACTTTTCTGTTAACTTCCGAAATATCCACTTCTTCCGATGTTAGGCCTTCTAAAGCAGAGAATCTGTTCTTCAGTTCCAACTTGAAAGTATTATGGTGTTTTTTAAGGTTGGTTATGTCAATACATTTTGTTTGTCTTATGAGCTTGCCACGTTCCAGTTTAGTGTTGAGGTGCATCTTACATCTCACCAATCTATGGTCACTACCTGTGTTGAACTTGTTCAGCACACTGCAGTCTTCGATGACGAATTTTTTGTTACACATAATAAAATCAATTTCACTTGTCGTCCCAATTGGATGTCTCCATGTCCATTTCCTGTGTGGCTTTTTCTTGAAAAAGGAGTTCAAGATGAAAAATCCTTCTGCCTCTGCAAACTCAACGAGAGTATTTCCACGCTGGTTTCTGTTGCCGTGACCGAATTTACCTACTGAAGTTTCATTCTGTTGCCGTTGCCCTATTTTTGCATTGAAATCTCCCATAATTATCTTCAAGTGCTGCTTACCTTTATTATTTAGATGACGAATTTCCTCATAAAATTCTTCAATTTCTTCTTCAGGATGACTTGTGGTGGGTGCATAAGTTTGAATAATCTGAGCTTGGTATCTTCTCGATAGTTGGATAACGAGTCGTGCAGCTCTGTCAGAGGAACTTTCAACTTCTACCACTTTATCCTTCAGTTTCTTGTTTATTATAAATCCAACACCACTAGTTCTGCCAGTATCTGTCCCACGATAATAGAAGAGATGTCCACTTTTCAGTTCAATGAGATCTTCTCCTTTTCTCCTTACCTCACTTAGCCCGACGATGTCCCACTTGATCCTTTGTAGTTCCTCTTCCAATTCAAGAAGCCTTGAATCAGAAGACAGGGAGCGTCCGTTATAGGTAGCCAAGGTCAGCATCAAATGGCAGCCTAGTCCGGTCCTCCGGGGATTCTTAGCACCCTCTGCCTTCATGTCGCACTGGCCGCTGCCTTGGCCAGGTACATTCCAGCTGCCGGAGACTGAGGGCCAAGATTTAAGTTGTAGAGTCATTTTGGAGGTGTTTGGCCATAACTCACCACGCTGGCCAAGCGGGTTGGTGAGTGTGGGATAGCATTTCCTCTGATCCCGATGGTATAGTTATACCGCTATTGGCGGTCGTCAGAGCCCCTTTAGTGGGAACAGGATGCACCACGAGAAGGCGGGGTTGACATTTGTCAAGGAGAGGCTGTGATGTTACGCATCACCTGACCTTACATCCCGATTCTTCATACCCTTAACAAAATGTGGATACAAAATCCAACGCATATATGAAACTTAATTCACATCTTTAAGCTATTATATTAGGTGTACAAATAAGTTTTAAAACGCATTTTGTGTGACGTATACCGCTAATTTACATATCCGACATTCCCCCGCGTTGTTGTCATGTGACTGTAACATGTCCAGAGTGTAAAATGTGACACAGAAGTTTGCCCAACAGTCAAACACACTGCTCATCGGTAAGTGAAAAATGGCAAGCGACATAGCATTTAGTTGACACTGCATTCGCTGCGAATTTCATCAAGGAAAAACTGCTGCAAAAGCATGTGCATCGATCTTGTTCTGGGGGAGAATATTCTATCGAAAAGCACGTGTGAGTTTTGGTTTAGACGGTTTGAAGCAGGTGATTTTGATGTTAGCGATCGAGAACGTAGCAGCGCCCCGCAGAAGGTTGCACACGAGAAACGGAAAGCATTGCTGGTTGAAGATTCCTCTCAAACGCAAAAAGAACTAACTGAAGAACTGAGGGTAACTAACCAAACCATTTCCAATCGTTTACGCGCAATGGGAAAGATTCAGAAGGAAGGGAAATGGGTGCCACATGACCCGAGCCAGAGGAACGTGTCATGAAGTGTTTAAATCTGTTGAATAAACAACACAGAAAGTCTTTCCTGTGGAAAATCGTTACGGGTGATGAAAAGTTGGTATGGTAAGACAATGCCAAACGCAAAAAAACACTGGATATACCCCGGTGAAGCAACGACTTCGACACCAAAACGCAATATTCACTCCGAGAAAGTTCTGCTGTGCATCTGGTGGGATATGAAGGGTGTGCTCTATTATGAACCATTGGAACAGGGTCAAACTGTTACTGCTGATCGCTACAAGCAACAATTTCTGCAATTGAACCAGGAAATCTGTAGGAAACGTCCATTTATAGCCAAAGGATTGCGTCCCGTGAAATTACTGCATGACAACGCTAGGCCGCATGTCGCGAAATCGGTCAAAGAAACGTTTTAGACGCTTGGCTGGGAAGTTTTGGAGCACCCGGCGTATAGTCCTGACATAGCTCCTTCAGGCATGGGACGAAGTGCAAAAATGGGTTGACGACTTCATCGCGTCACACGACGAAGTATTTTCTTCATGGCTGGAATCCGTCAGATGCCCGACCGATTGCGGAAGATGATAGATAATGATGGTGCATATTTTTATTCGTAAAGGTATTGCTGTTTTCTCTCAGATTACATGTTGCGTTGTCTTAAAACGATTTAAAACTTATTTGTACACCTAATATTCTAGCAATTTGGGATACTGTATTCTTAAATTTTAAATTGAACTTGAGAAAGATCGATAAAATGAATGTATAAACTTTCATTTTGTAGAGCTTTTTCAATGTATACATGCTTTGACACTTAACAATTTTGTGCTTTTTATCATTATAGCGGAGATTTAGGTTGTTAAATTCTAAGATGAAAAATACTTACACATATCACACCGCTAAGCTTTGGTGTCCTTAGGATTCAATCAAGCTCATAACTGAAATTCGAGTTTCAATATTTTTGCAAGTGTAACTGATTTCTGAAGTTTTTAATTTGTTTCGTCTTCTTGCAATGTAACGAACTGAACTGTTTAGGATAAATTTTTTTTTCTGTATTCCATTAATTTAAAGAATTGTAACGTATACTCTATATTCACTTTCCTTTTGATTTTACTATCTCTGGTTATTTTATTTTACTATGTAAATTATCTTCTTACTGAACGGAATATTATTTCACCCGATGAATGAGATCTGGCAATGAGTGTAAGTCATGACGTGGTGGTACCTAGTATATAGGCGCGTTCATCGATAGCAAAAATGAGCGTTTATTATTGTATGGAGAGCGTTTGGTGTTGTACGGTGATATTTTGTTGTTATAAGGAGAGCTTTTGTTGTTATACTAGAGGAGCTACGTGTTATTTGAGTAGCTGTGTGTGTTGATACCAGTTGAAGTTGATAATAAAAAGATTTGAGTAAGTACGTCTTTCTCAATTAATAGTTTTTGTCAGACCTCTGTCTGGCTGTTAGGTTTATATCGTTAGTTTTTTACCATTAACAACCAGCGTTAAGACTTTATACATTCTAATTACTACACTACTAGCAGGAGACTATATTCATGTTCTTAATTAACTAGTAACAACAACCATTTGAATTCACTATTTGAAGCTCAGTAGGAAAGCTTCATTATTATCATTAGCTAGCTGGTAGAAAGAGCTTATTCATTATAATTAGCTTAGCGGAAAGCAAAATAAAGCTAATTCATTATAGAATTGCCTAGATGATGATTCATTTTCTATATTTTTGCAACATGATAAATTGTCTAACTCAAATTTAATTTTTACATTCTAGTAAATTGTCCAAAGTGGACTTTAATTTGAGTTGTACATTGGAAAACATATATCGTTCTTTGCAATTAAATTTATTATTGTTACCTATATGTATAAATATGTTCATCTCGTATTATGAGATCCCACATATTATTGTTTGGACTTACCATTTTGTGGACGCAGAGAGCGATAATTCTAAACCTTTAACCGTATGTGCATCCTAAAAATATTTGTACAAGGAAAGCAGAAAGAAGAAACGGTCAGTACTATTGCATATCAACGAAAAAAAAAATCTATATTTAGCATCCAACGAAACCTTTCTTTGCCTACAATTGTAGAAAACCTTTCTTGTGTAACGAATGTTTCTTTCCACTGTGTTTAACTGGAAAATCGATAACGAGGTAAAAGGCGTTATAAAACAGTGCAGAGTTGACAGCTAAGATTTAAGCGGTTTAAGTAATTATTTTTCAAGGTTCTCTAATCTAATTTTAGCATCAGGTTTCCCACGGTTTCATTGAAGCCTCTCAGGACATGAACAAAAAAAAAAAAAAACTGTCGCATTCCCAGAACATCTTTGGCATACACTAAACAAAATCCAGAGTAAGGGCCATGAAATGGAGTGCTTCTCTGTCTTAAAAGGGAGATTCCCGCAAAAGTGCGATCGCAAGTTTTTAATGCCTCCCTCTCCTCTCCCCTACTCTATTTATCAGCGACGCTTTAAGATACGATTTTCTAACAATTGCTAGAAGGAGCCAAGTGAAGTGGAGAGATCGTGGGTAAGAACGTTTTTTCCCGGGCTTTCCTTCAATTTCCACCCATTTACCGATGAGATAACAAGCGCCCTTGGTTTTAATTTATTGGTGTCTATTTGTGGAGCACAGAGGGACCCCTGGGTGGGCTGCATTTATCGCTATCTCCTGTTGAGCTCCGGGGGTTTGAGGATGAGAACTTGGCTGTCTTGACTCAAATGGAACTCAAACTGTGTTCTTCAAAGATAAATCTCCCAGAGTTATGCTTAGTGCACTTAAGTACTGAATGCAAAAGATCAACAGTATAAAGAATGAGCGATGTGCAGTTCCTAAATATCAGAAAGGTGTAACTATGTTGAGTTTAATATCGAAACTTCGGTTTTTCGTCATTCTAGAAATTTGAGAATCCTCTAGCGATTATGTGCTTTTTACATTTTCTCACATCCTGTTTCTCACTTCAGGAACCATTTCCTTTAATTTCCGAACAAAACCATGACGCACTTCTTTTCTCGTATAATTTTCAAGAAACTGTTTTTCAAAAAATTCTAGGTAATAAACCACTTCTTTGTTGCTTTATATTAATCAGTTTTTCTTCAGATTTATTATCTTCTCTGAAGATAACATCTCCATGACTAAATATTTGTCAATGCGTACATAGTATATGAGTTGTTTTGGAAAAACGCAGTGTTTAAAGCATGGTCTATAATTTCCATGCTTAAAAGTCGTGTGGGAAGTGTTTAAAGAAGGTCTACGAGTAAAATCGTGTGGCAAGAGCAGTATTTTCAATCAGTTTGGTCATAACATTTTTACGCAATGACACAATCTTCTTTCACCAACACATAATACTACGTTTACTTGATACTTTGGCAGTTCACAACAATTTACAACGTCGTGCTGCGACACAGTGAAACCAAAATATGTTGCCAACGTTTGACAAACAAATCAATATCTAGGAAAAGGAAGCGTAACATTAAATGCGAGCGTGAGTGACTACTCAAGTCAGAGTGAATTCGTAAATATCTCATATAAAATTTATCGTACAGGTCAAATCCAATCCTTCGATACATTTCGAAACAGCAACTTTTGAATCCCGGTTAACTCCCCCCGGAAAATTCCCCCACCGGTGAATTCCCCCACATTCAGTCAATTCCCCCACTTCGGAAAACTCCCCCACCGGTAAATTCCACCACCTTTTTCAGTCAGGGACCGTGCACAAATGAATTTTACTCAAAATACGACTAAAAACAGTGGGGAAATTTACCGATGGGGGAGTTTTCCGACCGGTAAATTCCCCCACCTTTTCCAGTCAGGGACCGTGCACAAATGAATTTCACTCAAAATACGACTAAAAAAGGTGGGGAATTTACCGGTCGGAAAACTCCCCATCAGAAAATTCCCCCACCGGTAAATTCCCCCACCCTTTTGAGTCGTATTTTGAGTTAAATTCATTTGTGCACGGTCCCTGACTGAAAAAGATGGGAGAATTTACCGGTCGGAAAACTTCCCCATCGGAAAATTCCCCCACCGGTAAATTCCCCCACCTTTTTGAGTCGTATTTTGAGTAAAATTCATTTGTGCACGGTCCCTGATTGAAAAAGGTGGGGGAATTGACTGAAAGTGGGGAATTCACCGGTGGGGGAGTTTACCGTTTACCCAACTTTTATCATCCGCTTTCGCGTACGTCATTAGTTGTTTAATGGAGTACTGAGTTTGGTGATATGATGTAATGTATATGATATATATATCCCTGTCTCTGTAATCCTATTTCATCTTAATACACATTGTGTATGCAATGCTTGTCCTTTCCTGCGTGGTTTGGATACATATATACTTGGCAACAACACGAAATCTCCCGCTGAGAGCAAAAACGCATGCTTAAAAACATTTGGAATTCATTGACTATGTCCCTATTTGATCTTAAAGAATATGTATTGCAGTTCGTTCATTTTACACTGGTAACAGCTATTGATTTCCCCATGAGGGTTAGGGGATGGTACGAGAGCAAAACAATCGAATGTAAGAACCATCGAAAAACTGTCTCAGTGAAGAAGTTCTGAAAACTGGAGTCAGATGAATTTTATTTCGTCGGAAAATCCAACAGCAAAATTTTATTTTTAATTTCTATATACTTCTATTTCATTTAAAGGGACGCCATTTCCTCCTGCTTTCACCACCATGAGTGCAGGTTGGATTGTTTCAGTTTTCGGAGATATTATTGGATGTCAGGTCAGCGATACATAAATATTTTTAGATTAGGAAAGCAATTAGTTTAATTAATTAGTTTATTTTTTATTTGAAATATAACGTCACTAATCGACACCGTCTCAGAACACTTTCGTGTTAAGTCGGTAAAAGGAAACAGTCAGAGATTGTGTAGCAGTTGAAATAACCGCTGTTGCATGAAATGTAACTAAGCGATAACGAACCTCCCAAAGTCTACGTAAAATACGGAAATGCATTATTACTAACTTATTGCGTTTAAATAAAATGGGACTTCAAGTATTCCGAGTTGTATGAGCGTTCCTCGCGAAGCTGTCGTTTCAGATTCTCGTAGACGCGATAGGGTGATCCTACTGAGAAAGCTGGGAAGTTTAGAAAATCTATATAGTTCGTGTAAAAATGAAAACAGTCTTCATGAGTCCTCAACTGAAATTGATGCTATTGAGTCCAAACCCTTGATATTAGACCAAATGTATACTTATGATCCAACAGGTCTGTGCATGTGGCCATGTGCCTCCGAAGAAATTTGTATAATGGAAGCTGTCCGTGGTCTGACTGATCGATCCAGTCATTTTCATTCCCATAATGCTATATATTAGATGATTGCCTGCAGTTATGTTATAATTATTGGAGAAGGGGAGGTTTTCGGGTTTATACAACTTCAGTGTGTGAATATTTCAGTCGATTTGATTAAAACAATTTTATTATGTTAAGCTACTTATAAATATCCCTTTTTCCACAAATATAGGAATAAATATGGCAGTATTTGAGGGAGAGTTTTAGTTGTTTCGCAACTATCATTCCACGTACAGTAATGTTCCGTGCAATGAACAGTTCTTTACCTTTTATTCCTGTTTCACATGACTGTAGATACTGCAAAACTACGTTCAGTTCTTTATTACATCTGATACTATTTTCATTTTATTTGCTATTATTCATCATTTTAATGGCACAGAGATTGACCAGGTGAATGAGTTAGTATATTTAGGAAGGATTTTGACGGAGAGAACAAATTAGATGGCGAAATTAGTAAGCGAGTGAATTCTTCATTGAAAGACATAGCTGCCTTAAGAGGATTTCATAGGAATGATGGGTTCTCAAGGAAGTGCCGAATGGCTGTGTATGAAAGTGTAATTGTTCCTACTTTGATGTACGGCAGTGAAGCCTGGGTGCTGCAGAAAAGACATAGGAGTCGTTTGTGTGCTGAGGAAATGCGTTACTTAAAGAGGGATTATGGTTAGACACGTGCTGATCATGTGAGGAATGATGGGTTGCAGATGTGTAATGTGAGGCAAAATGTTGTTAGTAATGTGGAGACTAATATTCTTAGGTAGTTTGGCCCGGGTACGGAGAACTGACCACCGGAGAACTGGCCACACGGAGAACTGGACACATTGGAATTTCAGTGCCATAAAATTGTTCTGCATAAACAAATTTCATGTGGCTATATTCCCCACTACTTGAGCAACTATTGTTCATAATTTTTTTTTTTTTAATATTTTTTTTTTCAGTGAGAAATTTAGACATTTCCATGATTTTCGGGGCTAAGACTAAGCGGAAAACTGGCCACCCGGAGAACTGACAACAAAAATTTTAAGGGTCTTTATAAAAATTGCGTTGTGGGCTGCTTCGTGGCTACGTCTCCCCTAGATTGGTTATCTGACACACATAAAATGTCCATAATTTCATATTTTCTTATTTACGATAGTTTTTTAAAAACTACAACTAAACAAATTCTCTGCGAGCATATGTGCAAACCTAGGAAACTTGTCGGGGAGGGGTGGGTGGGTACTGCTGCTTAAAACCTAAAATATGAAATATAAAGTATTTCTGGCCTGATCAGGAGATTTTCAGCGTTTACAAGCTACAACTCATCGAATTATCTGAAGGCATCGCCTGCCTCAGGATACCATTGGGGGGGGGGGGGGGCAATACCTAAATTGTAATATATAAAGATTTCTCGTCCGTTCGGGCGGGAGATTTGCAGCATTTACAAACTATAACTGGAAAAATTTTCTATGTACCCACTGTGGGAACCTGTCGAGGGGGATACCAAAAAGTGTAAAATATGAAAAATTCCTCGTCCGATCGGGAGATTCTCAGCATTTGCCAGCTACAACCTACAACTCAGCAAATTATCTGAGGTGTGCCTAGTCAGGAAACCTGTCGGGGGGGGGGTAATACCAAAAGTGTAAAATATGAAGCATTTCTCGTTCGTTCGGGATGTTTTCAGCATTTACAAGCTACAACTCGACACATTATCTGGAGGCATGTGCCTACTCAGCAAACCTGTCGGGGGGGGGGGTAATATCAAAAGTGTAAAATATGAAGAATTCATATTTTACTGGGAGAAAATCTCCCGATCGGACGAGAAATTGTTCATATTTTACACTTTTGGTATCACCCCCCCCCACCCCCACCCCCGACCGGTTTGCTGAGTAGGCGCATGCCCGCAGAAAATTTGCCGAGTTGTAGCTTATTAAAAAATGCTAAAAATCTCCCGATCGGACGAGAAATGCTTCATATTCTACACATTTAGTATTAACCCCCTCCCCGCCCCTGACAGATTTGCTGAGTAGGCTTCAGGTAATGTGTCGAGTTGTAGCTTGTAAATGCTGAAAATCTCCCGATCAGACTCGTGAAATTCTTCATACTTTACACTTTTGGTAATACCCCCCCCTCCACCCTTCCGACAGTTTTCCTGAGTCAGCACATGCGCTCAGATAATTTGCAGACTTGTAGTTTGAAAAACCCCTGAAATCTTTTGCTGAGATGTAGATCATAAACATTTGCTATAAAGAATTACATTAATTATCGCAATTAAGAAAAGACGAAATTACAGAAACTTTATATGACTCAGATTGCCAACCTCTGGGGTCGTGGGCACGAAGCGGTCAAAAACGCAATTTTTATAGTTCTCCGGGTGGCCAGTTCTCCTACACCCATTTTGGCCATGTTGAAAGAATGAGGGATGAGGTGCTGACTAAAAGAAATTGTTTAGCCCAAGTGGCAGGAAAGAAAGGTAGAGAGGAAAGCCAAGGAAATCATGGGAAGACCAGATTCAGGAATGTCTGCTTGAGAAAAATATTATGAGTATGAAGTACAAAATGTCTTCTGTGTGCAGCGTGTGATGGATGTTAATGAAGCTCGAGCTGTGTGCCGAGATCGTTGTAAATGGAGACATATGATACACCAACAGTAAGTAAATTCTAGTTTTATCAGTAAAATGTGTGCTTGGCACTTTGCCTTTCTTTGAGGAGCTCACCTCTAAATCTCAGAGAACAGCTTAATGATATATATGTATATATGTACATCCAAGATCATCTGCTTTCTCTTTTTCTTCTTGTTAATCACTAAGACTGCTACCATCTACTTTTCTTCTGTTTGTACATCGTTTCATTTGGCGTAGTCTGCCTTTTATCTCTCTCTCTCTCTCTCTCTCTCTCTCAAAAGGATATGCCTTTCTTCACTTTTTCTGTTTATCAGCACATTTGACGTCATCAGCATTTTCTCCTTCCTACGCTTCTTGTTCACCACTACTTTTGGTGATAACCATTCTTTCCCTTTTTGTTCTTCATTGCATTGCATTGCATTTTGTGTGTCATCTGTAGTTTCCTTTTTCCCCTCTCTTCTTTTTCATCATCACTTCTACCTTTCCTCTGTTCTTGCTCATCAACACATCTGGAGTCATTTGCATTTACTCTCTCTTTCTTCATCGCTACATTTGGGGCCATCTGTATTTTACCTTTGTCTCTCTCTTCATTCATTACAAAATTTGGAGTCATCTGCATTTTCTCTTTCTCTCTGTTCACATTCATTATCACTTCAGCCCTCTTCTAAGCCTTTTCTCTTTTCTAGTTTATCATCACGTTTGACATTAACTGCCTTTTATCATCTTGGATTTGCCATCACATTTGGAGTCATCCCTTCTTATTCATGAATACATTTGGCAATATCTGCTTTTCCTCTTTGTTTATCATCACATCTAGCGTTATCTGCATTTTATATTTTCCTATTTATCTACATTTGGTGTCATCTGCCTTTCCTCTATTGCTCTTATATAACATCTTCTTTTTTTATTTTTCGGGAGCTTTTACTTCAAACAAAAGTGTTAATAGCTTTTTCTTCCTACACTTGTGACCGATGCATTTCTTCGTACAGTTCCAGGGTTTGTCATGCAGAGTTTTGTTTTCATCCATTTCCTCAAAAATCTAGAATTTCATACTTATTTCCTCCTCCCATTTGTTTTCTGTGGTCCATTCCAAGCACTTGGGCTTTCTACTCATCTTTATTGACGTTCAAGTCATTCTCCATTACTGTGAATTCTTAAGTTTTCTGATTTTGTTTGGGCACAGATCAAACTTTTGGTTGCATTTCTGTAATCTACAGCCCAAGTTTCGTATTCAAATTACTGCATTCTGTACTTCGACTAAACGGCTTTCGCATCTTTTTTTTTTTTTTTTTTTTTTTTTCGCCGTTGTTATTCCTAAACCAGTTCTTTTGTTTCATTATCCGCCATGACTCTTTCTGTATTTTGAAACACAAAACCTGTTTGATACCATCATTTATCATATTCCATAGATTTTTCTCGTAGCTGGTAATTATTATTCATATGATTACATTGGTGTTACCTTTCGATTAATAATTTATGCACGCATTTCTTCTGATTACCTAATTTCAAAACTCTGTTTCTTTAGCAATTCCCAGTCTTCTTCCTACTTCTGTTCCTTTGATTTCATTTGTATCACTTTAATTTTGGGATCTTTATGCACAAGTTAAACTGCTGACAAACTTTTCAATTTTTCATTTTTGTGGCTACTCATACTAGTTTCTAATAATCTCTGTTTTTTCCATGTGTTAGTGAAAGGGCATTGTTGCTGGCTTAGTTTATTTTAGTATCGTGGTAAACGCCAACTCATCAGAAGAATCGTTTGCAGGTTCCTGTCGTTGGAGCAGGGAAGCAAATAAACATGTAGCTAAAAATTGAACGTTATGACAGATGTTTCCTTTTGCACACATCTTTATTCGTCAAATCGGGGAAAAGGGGAAATATTAGAACAATAGTTGGTCTGATTGAATAGTAAACACTTCCAGCGGGAGTTGGACATTATGGAAGGCCTTCTCTACGTTTTTCCCGCCAAATCTGCTCCAATCTTATGTGGCTACAAACCCGCGTGAAAATCTCTTTCTGCCTCATCCCGTGCTAAAGCGTTTTTCGTACTTTGTCACCGAGAGAAATTCTCCCTACATTTCTCCTCGAGATCTCCATGAAGATTCCGCTCTGCCTCATTCTCTTACACGATGTGTCCCCTTGACGTAAGAAATTTTTTTTAATTGCTTGCTCCTATTGTACCCAGCGGGCTCTGAGAGAGTCCAATGGCGGGGGAGAGGGGTGTCCTTTTGTTCGTGGGAGAGGTCCCACGATCGACGAGAGAATGACCTTTCTCCGAAATGAATCTGTGCTGGGCGTCTTTTTGGCTGGGGAGGGAATTTCTCACTGTCGTTGGCACACAAAATAACAAAAGTTACAATTTAAATAAAGTTTGAATATTTCCATATAACAGCATCTCAGATTATTATTTGCTTAGCCCTGTCTTCTAGCACATTTGTTAGACCTCAATTTCAGCATATGGTTTCTATGAATGAGCAAGAGGCACTGAATAATGTCTAAGGCTAATTTAACGTTGCCTTGCGTTCTATCAGTATTGCGCTGAGTCGTTTCCTGTAAACTCAGCCATCTTTGTTTCAATAGCGTTATCTCTAGTAATAAGAACCTTTCCAAGTGTCTTATATACCACCGTGGTTTCCTGATACACTTTGTCGTTTATAAAAGCGTGTTCCATTGTTCTAGAGATGATGAACAGAGCGTTACAGGATGGCGTAGCATGAATTTTATGACCCTATTCAATAAAAGAAAAGAAAATTGATAGACCCTTTTAGGCCATGAGTACCCTAGTATTTAGAGAAACCGATTTTCTTCGACCGGGGGATCGATTCTACCTAAGTTGAGTTGCTCTGAACCACTGAATATCTGCTATGCGTCGGGCGGTTACATTAAGCCGTCGGCCCCGGGGTATTCGACTCACGTTAAGAATATCTATTCCTAACACACCACCGCTCTTTCAATCTGACCTTTCTACTTGTCTGACATGTCTACTCTCTGTCGTATCTGAACCTCTAGGTTCAATTCAATGTAACTTCGTTTCTGATATGGCGCATAAAAGTCCCATGGAACATTGGTATTTGCTTGAAGTACTTTAACTACAGGCATTATATATTTGTTTCATTTAAAGCTGAAAACAACATTTATGAATGCAATATTTATAACTTAAAAGTCTACTACAGTTTCGTTGGAAACTATGGTCAAGCTTCATCAGGACGATGGGTTTTCGTTTCTTGCTTGTGACGATGTTACCAGTTTCACGTGACAAACGTCTCGTGCGGTCATCGGTTTTCGTGAGTGCTTTCCATGCGCTGGGTATGAATAGAGATGAACATAAATAATTTACCAGGTTATCACGGTTTTGAAAAATGTGAATTTTTCTAAAACCAAATCTTTCAGAAACCTTTCACATTTTTCAAAAAAAAAAAAAAAAAAAAAATTATTGAAGCGGGACAGATTTACAATAAAGTTGTGTCTTTGAGAAATGTCCAGTTCACTGGTTTTCACTTTCTCTTTGTTTGTCTGTCTCTCGCTCTCTCTTTTTGAATGAGCAAATTTGTATTGTTTGGTATAATTTTTTTTACTGGGCGATTTCGCCCCTTTAGATGACCAAAGATTTTGGTAAGAGATGTACGTCACACACAAACATTTTTTTTTTTTTTTTTTTACTGCCAGTCGCTTTGGCACTAAATCTGCATGACAGCTTACTCGACTAACTCAAAACTTCCCGAGTGAAACATTTTTTGTACTCCCAGATTTGGATTCTAGGATTTTTTTCTGTTCTCTGACGTAACAAAAACCTTAAAAAGAAAACGTTAGATAATGCGGGGGAAAAGCATTAGATAATGGGGATGGAAGGCATCAGATAATGCGGGGAAAATTGAATAATACGGGAGGGCTTTTGTATTGGGGAGCTCAAAAATTGAGTTTGATAGGTGCTTCTAAATACAACTTCCAGAAGCAGTTCAACAGATATTAAAAAATCTAACGGGTAAAGGATTGGTTTAAATAAGTGTTTTGTGTTTTATAGACTCTGTTTCAGAGTTCTTTTTGCCATGTCTTGTATGTGTTAATTGGTTGGAGGGATTTCAGAAGCGAGGGCTCAACCTGTATAAACAGAACTCAGTAATATCATAAGACAGAGTGACCCGCAGCACAGTCTGCTGCACCCTTACATTCGAAACAGCTGTAAACCTAAGCTTTTCAGAGAGAGATTACAGAAACGGAATAGAGTAAAAACTTGAGGGTTTTTTATTTTTGATATAATTTTTACAACTTAATTACCTCGAGCTCAGAGTTCAAAGGACACAGAAGAATATGAGGAGAAGAGGAGGGGGTCATTTAAAACACGAATTAATTCCTAAAAATGAAACCGGATTGCTTTCAGGACCAAATCGTGAACTTCCATTTTTACTGCAGTCGGAATAGCAGCAAAATATTTTTATTGTTATGAAAGCGAAACTGGCAACGCGTGCTCAAAGGAAAAGAGCATTTTGCCCAAGGGACAACAGTCCGCTTAAAAAATGTCGGAAGAGGATTGTATTAATAGTTGCAATCATTTCTTGAAACTGCGCCATCTAGCATTACTGGCCGTTTGCACGAGTCTAAACGGCGCTCTTGTTTTAAACAAGAAACTGGCAGCGATAAAAGAGGGGGGGGGAGGAAAAAAATAATCTTCCTGCTAAATAATCTACATCATCCCAGACCGGCTTCTGTTATAATTCGCCAGGAATGGTCAGTTTTACGACGGCGTCGAGACAAGCTGATCACTCAGTTCGGTTTCTGGCCGTCATCACGACTCCCAATTATCAGTCATTACTCATAATTGCCGACAATTATAACGACGTCATGGAAAAAAACCGATGTATTTTCAAGTAGAGTATCCCCCGCTTTCGAAAGATAACGACAGGACCTCACTCCAATGGCCATCACCATACGAACAAGAAAAACTGTGTGGTCCCGTCTTATTGGTTAAAAGTGAAAGTAGAAGAGCGCATGAGTATTTCCATTGGACAAAGCGACTGTGTAAGCAAAGTAGCGGACAGTGGTAGCTGTGATGAGGCATTAGGGTGGGTAGAGAGAAGTTACTCCGCCGGTCTAAAAACAGTGCAATAGATTTCTATTTTCGGTGCTGTGCAAGCTAAGATTTTTTCTTGAATTGAAATTCTTAAATAATACTTTAAACTGTCACATGAGATTATAATATAGAAATGACTCCCCCATTTGGGAATCAGAATGTTCCACCATTTGCTTTCTAAGCGCAACATGCCCCTCCCCATCGGCGTTGCGTGTCTCAACAGAGACATAGAGCTGATGGAAAATTAAACAATACTTCTAGAAATATAATGCCGGCCATTAATCGTCCATACATGTTTTTTCATGCCAATTTTACGCGTACATCTGAACAAGCCTGTGTGTTCCTCGCCATTTGAGCAGCGAGGGATTTAGATAAACAGAATAAATTACAGCGACTGCAATTTTGAGAGATTGGGATTTGTTAAAGGTCATCAGAAAGACCAGATGCTCAGGAAACTGAAACTGTCTCAGCGAAGGTTATGCTGATAATCCTTACACGCTACGTGTCCAGGAAAGTCTGTTTCTCTGTATATGCTTGGACACACGGAATTATCTTCCGTACACGTTTAGAAATATCGTCTGTAATCCTAACCGATGGTAAATCCGGAACACAGATGTTGTTCTCAGGCATGTAAACTGGCTTCATGTTTAACAAGAGAGTAGCCTGGTCCTCCCTCGAAAAAGACGTGCTGCCATAGCATATCAGACAAGGTAGAGGTAACAGTTACTCGACAGAAAACTCCAATTTATCACCCTGGAGATTGGTCCTATAAAGCATCCGTACTCAAACACTGAGCAGATTGCTAAATTTAGATTTCCATTTGACCAAGAGCGCCAGGCTTCGCAGTGAAGCTGCAAGTGCCAGTACACGGTCCATTGGAAAACTAACAGTGAAAGAAGCGTAACAGAAAATAACTGCTGCTTCCTTTGCATTACTGACAACAGCAACGTTTAAATAGCAACAACGACCACAGTAGGAAAAACAGCTTTTGGCATCTTGCGTTGCGCTTCTTCTACAACCAGATTTCTTTTCCTTCAGTGGCTTGCGGACTGCCATTTCAAACGCCACTGGGAATCATTACCAAGCTTAGCGCTCCTTCACCACGTAAGTCAAGGCTTCATAAAGTGTCACATGTCAATCAGCTCTTTGTCAAGTCGCAGATGTTAGTTCGAAGTATGAAGACTGGATCTTTAAATACCGAGATATTTTATCAATCTCTCCCGTACGTATCTTCCCCGTTAGAAACATTTACTTTCCCTGCTTCTGCGTTTCGTGCTCCAATGCCATCACTAGGCATCAGTTAGTCGCGTTAAGTCGTTGTTTCTCGCTATGAACAGGTCTACTGTCCTTCACTTGAGACATAAGCTACGACAGCCTGTTGTTTAGCATAAATAACCAATCATTCGGGAGTTTTCACCCATCGTTTTTGTAAGAACTTTCTCAGAGTGCATCCCAAATTGAGTTTCGGAATCACGTTGTACTATTTTAATTAATTAGAAAATGAGAAACGTCTCATTCGAGTTACTTCCACTACTGCCAACCAGAAAAGCTGATCCACAATCGCTGTTGCCAGGTTTTCGTTTATCGTCTTACAGATCGAAACTGCTGGAAACATTTTCAAAAAACTGTGCCAAGCGATGACTAGTCTTCTCTGAGTTTTTCGATTTTCTGAAATAAAAGGAAAGTGTGTGTTTGGCGGGGGATTTGATAACGAAACATGACAAAATGTGAACGCTGGCGTGAAGTGATGAAACGATGACTTTAGGGGAGATCAGATAAAAATTTATTTTTACAGCTTTATTCTATCACTGTCTGACCCCCTCCCCCATACACACTCTCGTAAGTCTTCCAGTGTGGTGGAAGAGTGATGCCATCAGCCATTCAGGGCCAATATGACCCTATCTCAAAACTTTTTTTTTTTTTACTTTTAGAGTGTAAAACAAACTTTCATTTTAATCAGGATGCATAGATTAGGTAATTTTTTGGTCGCTTTCTCTTTTTCTCCGTCGAAACTTGGCCGCGTCTCGTCAGTGTCAACGGCGAAGGTATTTCCAAACTTGAGAAGTTACTGTCAACAGATAAGACCGTGACATGGCAAAATAGCACTCAATCTTCTCCCACCATGGCACTCAGAAGGAAAAACTTAAACATTGCAGTCTAGGGAACCCGTTTAGTTGGCCTATCGTCGATAACCTTTGCTCATGCCCCACCCGGGACTTGGTTTAACGTCTCCATGCATATTCACACTCATTGTGACAACGGACGCTGCCATTTTGTTACAATGTCTCACTGCTCGGAAGGGGGACACAAACAAGGGGTGGATGGTTTCGCTGCACCGGAATTGATGGCCGACATTGTCCCCATTCACAACAGGGATACACTAGGTAACACGCCCATGACGTTCAACTTGCCACTTAAGAAGCAACTGAAGATCAGGTGTTTAACACTTTTATTTGGCTTTTTCGCTTGGGCGACACCAAAGCTAATGGAATCACGTGGGTGCATATAATATGTATTCTGAGTAACACACCCTGCAGACACCCGCAAATTCGTAAACATTTACTGGTTGTAGATAAATTTTTGCTGGGGTATTTTTGTTTCTCTTTGAAGATACTGAGGTTGTTTTTTTTTCGCTGTAGAAATCTCTTTAATCACTTCGACTTTCTCATCAAAGTCACAGACGACTCATCTCGCTGTCGCATATATTAGCCTGAGAAAAATTCCAAGTACTGCGAATTTTTTATTACACATATTACAAATGGTCTGGTTAAGATCCCATTAATTAAGATACTTCGAGTATTTTGGGGCGAAATTACTTATCATCCTGTCACTTGTGCAGACATGCAAATTTTGATTTTCTTTTTATTTGTGGGTTTAACGACCACAGGGAGCTACTCTAAAGGCTATCAGCAATCGCCGTTCCTAATTTAAGGCCACTGGTTCCAGGGAAGGGACAGAGTCAGCGCAGTAAGATAACATACCACCCATGCCTCATTGGGACTCGAACCCGGGTCCACTCAGACGAACGGTCAGAAGCCAAGACTTGGACCACTCTCACTGCACCACCGAGTCAAACTTTTTCCTTTTCTCTCTTTGATGTCGTGAAGAACGATTTAGACCCTAGCATTTGCGTTCCGCTTTAATTTAGAAATCTTGGAAAAAGCTGTTACTGTGTGAAAGGCGGAACGGTAGCAATGATGCAATGGGCAAGAAATGGTACCAGTGTTATAACAGATAGAGAAAGGTGTGTCAACATGATCGTGCCCAAGTTACAATTACAATAAGAAGCGGTCTAGTGGTGTAATTGAGAAACATATCAAAGTTGCAATTATCATTTGCGGGTAATTTTTGATTGTCTAGATCCGCGGTGGGCGACCCAGCCAAAATAAAGTTCAGCATGGGGCGAATTTCAATAAAACGTGTGGCGAATTGCGAATTTTCTATTGCATTTTGCTCAACAAAGTAGGAGACTAACAAAGTGTCATAATACGATTTACATCTTGCTTCTAGCATGAATTATCCTATCTTCTGAGATGTCAACGGGGTACGGAATAGTCCAAACAGCCCTGGAATAGTCTCCTCAGCGTTGAAGAGGACTAATCTGAGCGGGGGGGGGCCCAACATATCCAAGAGGATTAGACTCTCTTATAAGTGTTTCCAATGAAAAGAAGGGTCATGAAGCAAGAAGTGAGCAAAGAAATAACATCTTGTTGATCAAAATTTTAATGGAATTTTTATAAAAAAACATTTTTGTGGTATCGTGGTATTTTAAATGAATCGATTTCTCATTTGTGTGTCAGTTTCACAGCGGATCTGTAACTTAACATTCCTGACGACAGCCACCGGAAAAATAACTGAATATAAAAGCAGGGGTCGCACTGGCTCTTATAAAGTTTTCGCCAATTTATTCGCCAAATTCAATTTATTTTTTTATCGCCAAAGTGTTATAACAGTACAAAAAGGTAATCGCCAAAGCTCTTTTTCCATTGCCAAAACGATTTTTTTTCGCAAATTGCGAAGATGGCGATCGGCAGCTCGACCACTGTAAAAGTGTTGCGTTCGCATTTGAGCATTATGTGTTCTTAAAATTGCTGATAAACAGTAATTAGCATGGGTGTCGAACTCTTTATCTCCATTGCTGAATCCCGATTTTCGAGTGTACTTTTTTCCCGTATCTCTGCTACCTGTAGTTCCCAGCACGTATTTTCCCATTACATACTCCCTACCTACCTTTATCGTACCTTTTTCTCCAACTTATCTCCATTTTTGTAGACTTTGGCTGGCCTTGTTGCTAAGACGCACGAATTTAGCTGGCCTTGTTGCTAAGACGCACGAATTTAGCTGACCGGTTTCTGTTTTGCTGCCGCCAAATACTCCTGTAGTTCGGAAGTGATGTAAAGTCCTTTATCCCGGAATAGATGCTATAGGTGTGTTTTTGCCAAGGGGCTTCGGCCCGAGGACTTTAAAACCACTGTGTAAACATTCCCTGGTAAGGAGTTAACGAAATCTCCATTATCGTAGCTCTATTTACCAACTATTTGATCTTTGGTTCTTTACACTTTTTTTCCCCTGTTTATTTCACCTTTATTATTATACAGGTCTACTAGTTTCTTAAGCAATTTTCTTACTCTTTGATTCAAACCTTGCGCTTCATTGAACAGAAGTCTGAGTAACACTAAATGTGGGTCGTTATAGGTATTCAGAAGCTCTACAGAATGTTCTATAAAATGCACTTCAAAATTTTTCCAAAATGCTGTAAATCAGGTGGCCTTACGTAGGACACATTTCGATTATTCTGAACACTGAAAGAAAAGTTAACGAATTGCCATAACAATTGGCAATGCATTTCCACTTTGCAGTGATCTCTCTCTGCAGCGCACACTTCAAAAACTTTCAAGCGTCGGGCTTTTACTGGGCCTGCTTTGAAGCCACCTGTGCTGCAGCATGATTCAGGAAATGCTTCATTGGCATTTTTTTTTTTTTAACTTTCGGTCAGGTGGCTACCTCTAAATTGTCTTTCTTCCAGTTTAGAAACGCAGCGTTGTTCCGAATCCTTTCCATTCTTTTTTTTTTTCACTTACAGAAAATGCTGCCTGTCTTCGCCTTTTACATGGTCCTAATTGGTAGGCAGTGGTAAGGAATGTGAGCGTCAATAATCGACTAATGGAAGAACAGGGTCGATCAAGAAGAAGACATCAGATTGTGAAAAAGTGCTCTCTCGCTCTGTTTCTCGGGCTATTTTTCTCTCTCGTCACTTGTCAGTAGAGCAACACTTAAAATGTGGGAACCTGTTCTGTACACCTCGTCATCTTTTTCTCCCATCATCGTCCTGCCGTACGTCACTGTGCTTGCTTCATGATGTGTAATCCTGACTTAGGTATTCTGGATAGCCAAATCCATTAAGATGGCATACTAGCCGCCCACGGCCTACGAAAACGTTGCGTGCCAAACTGATGACGGGAATTTTCAAAATGCATTGTATTAGACATACCTTTGACTAGAAACTTCGGTTCCTGAGACTGAGCTCATTCTTATCAGATAGGCTTCTGATGATTGATTAGTTTATACAGCTGCTTCGTTACGCAGTCGCAGCGGCGGATCCAGGAACTTTTAATGGGGAATAGGGCATATATATATCATGATGGACTTGAGAATGGCTACAGCACCACAAAATCGTATATACACAGTCGTATCAGAATAATATGACCACCCCCGGAATTGCAGTGCACCCGCCATGTCGCGTTACAGATTGCACGTGACAAGATCAACCGCACGGAGATATAAGCGGCCGACCAGGACAGATGAGCCATAGTGCTTTACGTGAGCAAAATGGGGAGAGGTAGTGATTTGACGGACGTTCAAAAAGAAATGATCATCGGCTACCGCACAAACGGTGAAAGTATCTCAGAAACAGCACACTTCGTGAGCTGTTCGCGAGGTGCTATAGTAAGGGTGTACCAAGAATGGACCACTGGCACACCGAGTACCTCATGACGTCATAACTGTGGAGTCCCAAAGGCCATCGACCCCAGAGGGGAACGTCACCTCCGTCGACTGGTAAAGGAAAATCGACGCGCAACAGTGCAGAAAATGAATGTTGGGGTACCCAGATACGTGTCTCCGATAACAGTCGAGCGAACCCTGTTACACATGAGTCTCCGGGGTCGACGCTGCGTCAAGGCGTCCATGTTAATCCAGGTTCATCGCCAACGACGCCTGCAGTTCGTATTGGACTACCGTCATTGGACAGTGGAAGAGTGGGAGAAGGTTGCCTTCCCCGACAAATCGAGGTTTCTACACCACACAAGTGACGAGCGGTGGCGGATATGACTTCACACACACGAGAATCAGCACCCGGACACGCTTGTTGGTTAAGTACGTACAAGCCGGCGGTGGCAGTGCGCATGTCTAGGGAATGTTTTCCTGGTATGTCCTGGGACTGCGGGTACCACTGTGTGGGACCCTGAACGCCAATGGATACTACCTATCTATCCTCGCTGACCACATGCATTCCTTCATGTTGGACGTTTACCCTGATGGTGACGGTGTCTACCAACAGGACAGTGCGACCTGCAATGTCGCTAAAGGGGTGCGTGACTGCTTCCAGGAACACGACAGCGATGTCTTCGTTCTCCCCTGTTCGGCGAAATCGCCCGACCTCAGTCCCATAGAGCACTTGTGGGATTATTTGGATTGACAGGCTCGACGTGTCAATCCACAACCACGTCATCTCCGGAACCTCCATGCTCTGCTGAAGTCCGAATGGGCGCGTGTGCCTCGGACAACCTTGCAGGGCCTCAATGCGTCGATGCCACCGTCTCGCCGCTGTCATATGGGCCAAGGGTGGTTATTTCCGTTGTTAGGAAGGTGGTCATATTATTCTAGTACGACCGCGTGTGTGTGTGTGTATGTATGCTGCTACGAGGTCCGATTGTTTAAGCCTTGTTGCAACTCATTGTGAAAAATACGAAGCAAATGAATAGTTGAGAGAGTTAAAGTCTCACATTGTTTATTAATTCATACGTCATAGGTGCAGGTTGTCCCGGAATGATCTCAGATCATTAGTAAAGTACTAGCTCTTTCTTATTCATTCTACGATTCTGCCTAATTTTTCTTCTATTTCATTTTCTTCTTAATCACTCGCGCTTCCGAGTTCGGACGGAGGCCATCCTTCTTCGCTCCCCGAAGTCATCTCTCCTCTTCTTAGAGTTCTTATCTGCTTCTCCCCTTGTGTGTCCGTCCAGGCTTCAAGGGAAAATCCCAAGACGCCTCTGATGCAATAAAGCAATCACGCCCGTCCCAAATGCTCTGCTGGTGACAAAACACATGATTGATGCGTATGCCAATAAAACGATTTCGGCACTTAAGGTTTTCTAAAACGACTCTTCGATACAGCTCAAAAAAGCATGGAGAGATGCATGCTTGGTATAACCAGGAAATTTAGAATAAGCAAAGTAAAGACCCTCGAGTGACAATGAGGGCTGGTCATATTTCTTAAAGAACTAACGGCCGCTGCAGAACTAAAATACAAGACCAGATACTAAGGGACAAAAGTAGAGGCAGTGAAAGATAAATGCCCAACACAGAGTTGTGGAAGAGACATATAACTGACATACATAACTAACACACAGAGTCCTGAGCAGGCGGACAGTAAGTTCTTGAAGTGTTGCTGTGTAAGGCCCGCGGCGTAAACTTTTTAGGTTCCCCTTCCCTCAGCAAAAATTAGTTTTGCACTCTTTTAATGATTTCGAGTGCATCGTGACAACTTTCAGTCACACACAGGCAATGGGTGTTCGTATTTTAAAGAATATATAGTATATAAAGCACAGTATTATACACAACGTTATACACGGTCAAGTCACATTATTGTGACCACCAGCACCTTATTTAGCTGGGAGTGACTCAATAAGGTGCTGGAAGGTATTCATAGGTGCGTGGAGCCATGCTGACTGCAGTGCATCTGACAGCTATACTAGAGGGTGTATGGTGGAGGATCCATAGAGCGAACAACACAATCGAGGTGGTCCCACAGATGCTCAATTGGGTTTGAGTCTGGGGAATTAGGGCGCTAGGAAAGTACTTTGAAGTCTCCACCATGCGCTTCCAACCACTCTTGGACATTTCTAGCTGTGTGACATGTTGCATTGTCGAGCTGGAAGATCCTATCCGCCCCAGGAAAGAGAATAAGCATGTATGGGTGTACGTGGTCTGCAAGGATGGATTCATAACGAATTCGGTCCATAGTGCCTTCCACAGATATAAATGGACCCAGCGAATGCCATGAAAACATTCCATAGACAATAACGCTGCCTCTGCCAGCTTGTGTTCTTCCAGCAATGGTTGACGAGTGTTTGTTCTCCGATGTTTCTCGCCTTATACACTAACGTCCATCCGTTCGATGAAGCAGAAAACGTGACTCATCAAAGAAGGCAATCCTTTGGCAACCAGCGGAGGTCCAATTCCGATACTGTCGTGCAAACGTAAGCCTTTTCTGCCGATGCACCTTCGTTAGCATAGGTGCAGTGACCATCCGTCTGCATCGGTGCCCATACGCAGTAGGGTTCACTGAACTGTCGTTTTAGACACACTTCCGGTAGCCCCCTGGTTCAATCGGCGAGTGCGTTGCTCCACTGTAGCTTATCGATCGGCTCTCACTCACCTTCGAAGCCGACGTTCACCTATCGCATCAATGGCACGTGGTGCTCCGCAGTTTTCGCTTCACTTATTCGCAATGGTGCCATTTCTCCAATCACGATACACTTTAACCACAGCAGCACGCGAACAGTTCACAAACTGCGCTGTTTCAGAAATACTGCCACCCTTGACCCGAATGCTGATAATCATCCCTTTTTGCAAATCTGATAAATCGCTCCTTTTATCCATGACAGCAACGAGTGATATGTTTTCAGATCAAATGATCATATGTAGAGGATTTTAGGAATGGAGTGTCTGACCCCAGGTCTTAAACAACCCTTAGAAATAGGAAGCTAGGAGATTTGGGCTACAGTGCCCGATAGGAAAGTGACAGGGAAGCGAGGTAGAAAGAGGGAGGAAGACGCCCTTATTTATTACCGGGAGGCCAGTACCCGGGGACCGACGGCTTAACGTGCCCATCCGAGGCACGGCGGATATTTAGTGGATCGAGCGTTCATACCTGTTGGGATCGAACCTGAGGTCCTTTCCATGGCAGTCACGAACGTTGCCCGTTAGGCCACCCGCGGCCCGAGAGTTTATAACTCTTTCCTCTGTGGTCTTAGCCACTGGTACTGTATCACGTGACAGGCGCTATCGTAGTTTTATGTCCGACCACTGGGGCGCTTTTCAAAAAGCGAGAGTTGAACCTCTGTGTCTTCTCCTCCGTGGCGATTACGTGGAAAGAGTGATGTGTAACCGGGGCTTCCATATTTATCAGAAGCGAGATTCTGTAGCCATTTTTAGAGATAGTGAATTGTAGTCATTTTCTTTCGTTTCCTGCCATTTGGATGGAAGTCCAGCGAAAAGCAAATTATTTCCTTTCCCACGCGTCGCAGCTGAGCAATTAAGAACATAAGAGTTTTTGAGAGTGAAGGCGTGGCTGCGCTTTCTTGGAATTAGTCGGACGAGGGGACAGTTTTTGGAGGGGGTTTTCTCTCTCCGGGCATGAGAGGGGAGACTGGGTGGCGAAAACTCGAGGGAGGAGGGAATATTTTTAGGATGCTCTGAAAAACCTCGGGGAGTTGGTCGGAACGAATGAAGGAAAAGGTTTGGGTGGCCGGGGAGAGATAAAGAGAATTGCGGCGAGTAGGAAACGGAGAGGACAACTAAAAGAATGAACGGAGATCAGGACAAGGCTTAAAGACATTCCCCATAACTTCTGAATAAACGTTTTCCTCACTGCAAAATTTAGCTTCAGTCGATTCACTTTTCTGTACTTTGTATTGTATTTATCTGCTCCATTTGGGAGAATTACGGATTATGCCACCGATACCGAACGTACTGCAAACGAACCCTCCACCCAGGGCGCTGTAATAGAACTCAGCACCAAGCCCTGTAACAGATGCAATCCCTGACGTAAGACCTATTATAACATTTTATGATTCTTATAATTCCAGTGGAGGGTGAGCAAAAAAATATTGTCGTCTTCAGATTACATTTGGCGAATGAGTTGGCGAAAACTTTAAAAATACCAGAGCAACCGCTGTGCGCTCCAAAATGCTAACCACTACACCACCCAGGACAATGAAATCCAAACAACTGAGGTATTTAATCTGAAACGAAATATTTATTTAATCAAATTTTCAAATTTCTGTGGTTACGTTGCGTGGAAAGAACAGCCTGACTTATGTCTATATTAATTATTCCATGTGTTTCCATCTTGATATTTACTCATTTGCTGGTGATCTAATTCAGCACTACGATAAGACACGTTTGTTTCTACAGTGGCAGTGAAATCAAAGTCTGACGTTTCAGATTAAATACCTCAATTGCTTGGATTTCATTGTCCTGGGTGGTATAATTGTTAGCATACTCGAGCGCAAATCAGGAGATGCAAGTTCGATTCCCATTCCAGGACAATCAAATTTCTGGGGTTACGTTACATTGAAAGAACACCTTGATTTGTGTCTATATCTTTCACGTAGTTCACAGAAAAGTAGATATAAAACTGCTCGTCAGTGCATTCTTCTTGTTTGACACTGCACAAAAGTGTGGGAAAAAAATTCCATAGTCATAAAAACGAAAAAAAAATTCTCCTTCCTGGAAGTTAAAGAACATCAAATGGTAAAATGCGTGATGTGGGAAGAACTAAAGAGAATGTCCGATATCAGTATTTGCGATTTCAAGAGCTGAATCCAAGAAGTGTTTCTGGAGAGCATTGTGATGAGGAAACTACTAGAATGCAGTTTATTAGTTTATTATCAGTTTTCGTAGGTGTGACGTTATACCTCTATTTTAACTTTCCTTTTTGAGTTCCTTATGTAAATTCGGTTTCTTCTTCACGTTAAACATTTTTCTGACTTAACTCCACAGAGTTGTCCAATGAATTTAAAGTTAGAAACTTCTGATAGCAGGTCAAAGTAGAGATCTGCACGGGCCTTATTTTGTCAATTCCAGCTATGGCCTCATACGGGCCTTAAAGCTATGGCCTTACGGGCCTTATTTTGTCAATTCTGGCCCGTCAATTCCAGCTATAATTTAGGCCCGGCCGGTGATGTGCCAATTTTTTTGTATTGCTTCCTTTTTCCTCTACGGGCTTTTTTTGTCAATTCTGGCCCGTCAATTCCACCGATTATTTAGACCCAGCCGGGGTGATGTGCCAATTTTTTGTATTATTTTTCTTTCAATGTATTTTATTAAATTGTGAAAATTAAATAATGAAATGAGATATTATTGAAAATATTTAGTTGAATGTAAGCCAAAAAATATAAACTAAACTTTGGCAATTATCGAAGAATATAACCTTAAAAAAGAGAGAGGGGAAAAAAAAGCTCTTCTTTGAAATGCCTCCAAGCCCTAGTCTAAACACTAGTTAATTCATAAACTTAAAGTTTTAGTAAGATTAAACGATTTGATTTTTTTATACAAACTCTGAATAAACATAAGTACATTAAAATAACAGATTGTAACTGGAAACATTTCGTCTTATACAGTACATAAGCAGAAAATTTGGACAAGGAACTTGTAGCAGCAGAAACGCATTTCTGTCTCTTAGATTTTGAACTGTCATAGCTTAAAAAAATGTTGCACTTAATGCACTGCACAAAATGTTTCGGCTGAAGGGTTTCTGCACTGCCAAGCAGCTTAAAATCCGCTCGAATATCACTTTCGCGGCTTATATTATCCATTCTACTGTGGCCATGGTTTCGCACAATTCTTTTGTTTTCTGAAATTCTATGGTAATAGAAGTTACATTTGCAACTGTGAGCACATGAAGACATCGGCAGGGGTCTGCTGCGGATTTTTCCGAGTGAAAAGCAGCAGGAGGGTAATAAAATCTCCCTTTCTCCAAACTAGCAAGTGGTAACACTACAAAAGTCCATCTCTATAGAGATTAGGGATAGGAGAAACAATCGATGTCGTCCACACACACACACACACACACACACACACACACACACACACTCTCTCTCTCTCTCTCTCTCACTCGGGGTCGAATCTTCAACAGGCCCCAAAGTGCTTTAACCACCTTAACACCTACAGATGGTAAAAACACTGTGAGTACATCTCCACGCCTCTGTGATTTTGCTCTGGGCTGTGACATGGAAGTAAGTAAAGCCACCAAAAAAGTTAAATAGACCAGAAAATCGGGAAACACGACTTTTTCTTTCTTTACCATTGCGATAAAAAAAATGGGCCGACTTGGTCCGGTCCGGCCTTAGGTGTCTGGGAAAAAGTCCCAATCCGGCCCATGCAGACCTCTAGGTCAAAGTGCAACTACGTAGTAAAGACTGATGAGAAAAGAGTGAAGGTAGGCAATGTTTGATAGGCAATCTTTGAGAAGCAACTTATGTGCAATCTGTAAAGATCTATCTATATGCAATCTTTGACGAAAGATTTATGGACTTGTCTTCAATGTTTCGAAGGAGTAGAGAGTTAAGATTATTAGATTGAGTGAGCGTTCACGTATATTGTGATTGAAGTTATATTTGAAGCATCTTGTTGTGCGCCAACTAATTGTGGATTATTAATGAGTAATGACGTGCTGAAGCAGGTAAATAACGTCAAAATCTGTAAGTAGACTTCGTATTCGGCGAATTGTTGCCTGAAGTGGTTGAAGTTATATTTGAAGCATCTTGTTGTGCGCTAACGGCTTGTGGATTATTAATGAGTAATGACATGCTGAAGGAGATAAATAGCGTCAGAATCTGTAAGTAGACTTTGTATTCGGTGAATTGTTGATTGAAGTTATATTTGAAATATCTTGTTGTGCGCTAACAACTTGTGGATTATTATAAATGAGTGACGTGCTGAAGGAGATAAATAACGTCAAAATCTGTAAGTAGACTTTGTATTCAGTGAATTCTTGGCTCTATTGTTATAGTGACTTTTTTTACATTTTAATTAAGACTTTCGGATTCAGCCGATTGAGAATGATCGGAGTTCAACAAAAATATAATTCAATAAACTATAAGTCTACAAGCTAAACTCTAATCTTTAAGTTAAAATTGTAGTTTAAATGCAGCTAAACCTAACGAGCTCAAAGCTTCAGCGTGCTGCAGTGAAGATATCGTATCGATAAGAATACAAGTTCAAGTTAAAAATAAAACATTATGCAGGCTAATTCCGGATTAATTTTTTCATGTTTTCATGTTTTGTTATGAGTCATTTTTTGTTTGTTTGTTAGGCAGACAAGTAAATGACATCTGATATCCAAGCGTTAACGTTAATGTACTTAAAAACTAAACGAAAATGAGAAGAAAGATACAAAACTGTTAGAGCGATATTAACAGTTCTCAAATATACGTCTCGCAGACGTAGCGAGGAACGTCATACTCTAAACAGCCAAAGCATATATAAAATTTTAAAACACTGCTTTGTTTCCTTTTCCATTCTGATGATTGTGTGTTCCCTGTTGTGAAAAATCTCAATGCACATTCATATTAAAACTTGTTTTTCTGTTGTTACATTCCACAGAAAGTCCTTTTACCGTGAAAATCCAACACAGCTATTATGTTAGTATGCCACGTGAATCCATGATTTTATTTTTCACTATTGATGTGTATTGAGGTTGTATAGAAACATTGTTCAGTTTTTAAAGTGCATTATTCTGTTACAGATTTTAGGCCATTTTGTACGGTCTTATACCTGAATAATTGAAAGTATTTCTTTTGCATTTACTTGCTATGTATGTACAAACCATGAAATTGGGGTTACAAGTTTTAATGGCCCGAAAGCTCTCTTGAAATGTAAAAGTTTTTTACTTCTATATAGGTGGCTAATAATTCTTCTATTTCAGACAAGAACAGCTACTTATTTGTTTTAAACTCGTTCAAATGATAATCTGAGTCGTTTTACCCTTCAACCTGGCTATTAATAGAATGCATTACAGGCGACTCTCTAGGATATCGCTAGGATATGTACTTTCTCTCTCTCATATGTATTTTTTTTCTTGCTCCCACAAACTTAGATTAAAAACATCTTTGGAACTGCTTTGAGCAGTACATTGGGAACTAACTAGTTAAAATAGCATTCCTAAATGGAAGAAGTAGCAATTGGCTAGTTAAGCCAGTGCTTCTTAATCGAGGGTAGAATAGAGATTTGTCTGTGAGAGCAGTAATTTTAAGCAAATGAAGTGGAAATTAGGTGGATAAAAAAATGTGCTCAGGTGGAAAAGTGTTGAAATACTTTTAAGACGGTAAAGTGGGAAGCACCTTTCTGCCGCATTGCATCCTAGAGCATAATGTAATGATTTTATGAAACTGAAATGGAAAGTAAATAATGTTTTTGAAACAAAGAACGAAAACGATTGACCAGACAGAGGGGGAGAGAGAGAGAGAGACAGACAGACAGACATAGAGAGAGAGAGAGAGAGAGAGAGACAGACAGACAGACAGAGAGAGAGAGAGAGAGAGAGAGACAGACAGACAGACATAGAGAGAGAGAGAGAGAGAGAGAGAGACAGACAGACATAGAGAGAGAGAGACAGACAGACAGACATAGAGAGAGAGAGAGAGAGAGAGAGAGAGACAGAGAGAGAGAGAGAGAGAGAGACAGAGAGAACAGCGGTTTCTGAGTATGTAGAATGGAAGTAGCAAGTTAAACGACTTTTTGTCAAGTCCAAATGATAAAAGCAGCAGATTGAAACAGCTTTCAAGGTGTCTTGAATGGAAAACAGGATTTTTGATAGCGTTTCTATGCATCTGTGGTGCAAAACAGCGAGTTTGAAAGTGTTTCTGAGCTTCTAGAGTGATTTAAAACAGCGTTTCCAGCTGCTAGAATAGAAAATAGTTAGCAGAAAACTTCTACTCTGGAAAACTCTCATTGATGAACTACTAAACTTTCTTCTACCGCTAGGAAAAGTTCAACACCGCAGAAGACTCACACCAGAAAAGTCCCACACCAGTCAACTCCTACACCTTCTCATATAAGAAAACTCTTACATTGGTGAACTACTAAATTTTCTTCTACCGCTAGGAAAAGTTCAACATTGCAGAAGACACACCAGAAAAGTCCCACACCAGTCAACTCCTACACCTTCTCATATAAGAAAACTCTCACATTGGTGAACTACTAAACTTTCTTCTACCGCTAGGAATAGTTCAACACCGCAGAAGACTCACACCAGAAAAGTCCCGCTCCAGTCAACTCCTACACCTTCTCATATAAGAAAATGTACATAAATTAATTGCATTTCCTTCGGAGATCTTGTCAAAGTGCACAAGTTTTCCCATTGGCACAAAACAAAATGTAGGAGTTTTTTAATGACACAAAAGGGTATATAAGATTCTAATGATACAAGGGATATGTAGAAACTTTCCAACTCACTATGATTTTATATTTCAAAACGATGATTACGTATAGAAAATATACGTCAATTAAAACCAAACCGTCGATACACGATTAAACTCATAGTTGAAGTAAAAAAATCCCTACGAGTACATGACAAACTTTATTAAAAGCTAAAAGAAATATATACTTTTTAACTTGTATATATTTCTTTTAGCTTTAAGTAAAGTTTGTCATGTACTCGGAAGGAGATTTTTTACTGCAACTATGAGTTTAATCGTGTATCGACGGTTTGGTTTTAATTGACGTATGATTTTATATTTATTATTTTATTAATTGGTATGTACTCACTATGTTTTTATATTTTGTATGATTTTATGAGTTGTGATTTTATTATTTGGTATGTCATAACATGCGATAAAAGCTAACAAAAAGACTCAGCGGACGAACTTTCAAGTGTCTACGAGGTACTAGGACTTTTTAGCGTTTTTTAGTCCGCAGTTCTCATATTCAGAGGTTTGCATAACAAGACGAGGTTATAGTATTTCACTTTTACTCAGGTACAAAACGTAAGTTTAGATGTCCTAGGTGCATAGGCATTTTTAATAGTTTTTAATCCGCCGTGCTCGTATTCATGAGTGACTCAAAAAATAACTTTAATAATGTTGTACTTTTACTAGGGCACAAAGCAGACCCTAGGACTAGATATTTTTAGCAGTTTTTAATTCGCTAAGCTCATATTCCTAAAGTTTACGTAACAAGTCAAGTTAATGATGCTGCGCTTATTAAAAATTTCTGAAACGGCTTGGACCTATAGTCTTGTAATTAACGTTTGGTGTTCTTGCAAAAACGCAACATTATTAAATTTATTTTTGACGTCAATCATGAATACGAGCACAGCGGACTAAAAAACTGTTAAAAATAACTATTCCTGGTGCCTCTTAATTTACGTCCTATGCCTGCGTAAAAGTGAAATACTATAACTTTGTCTTGTTATGCAAACCCTATGAATATGAGAACGGCGGATTAAAAAACGTTAAAAAGGCCTAGTGCCTCGTATAGACACTTGAAAGTTCGTCCGTTGAGTACCTTTGTTAGTTTTTATCGCATTCTATGACATACCAAAAAAAAAAAAAAAAAAAAAAAAATCATAACTCAAGATTTAGTGAATTAGGGAAGCTCTTACATATTTCTTGTTTCGTTAAGATCTTACATATCCTTTTATGAAGCTAGGAAAACTCCTACGCTTTGACAAGATCGAAGGAAATGCAATTTGTGTACATTCAGTGGTGCAGCCTGAAAAAAAGATGTGGCCTAGCTGGTGCTCTGAAGACCGACCCAGACGTTATCGGGTGCAGCAGGTATGCGGAAGAAGGGGCGAGGCAAACCTTTGAAATCGAATATATATATAGTCTGAAACCCACTTCACTAGCTATTTCTGAGGTGGTTTTGTTAAACAAAAGATAAACGGATTTGTGCATAACCGCTATGGAAAAAAAAATAATAAAAAAATAGAGAATCTGAAAATGAAGAAAGTTTTCGTACGGAATATTATTATAGTAGATGAACAAATTGCCACGATACCATAAAATACCTTAATTTAGATTCAAGATGTACAACATACTTTAGTATTTACAAGTTAAAACCAATTAAAGTCATAATTGATTTTGGCTATCCATCTAATATAGTAAAAAATTTGTAAGAAAACAAGTAGCAAATACTTCTGCTCTCCAGAGTCAACGTAGAATTATTAGATGCGTGGCATCAATTCCATACCTACCAAGTATTACGAACCCCTTAAGAACTATTTGTTAGAACAATGGCTTGAGTTTTGGTGAAAGAACTGTAAATTTTTTGTCATTGGTGAAAAATGGCCGAGATGGTGTTGACACCTTGAATAAATTTGGAGTGTAGTTCATTCTCCTAAAACCTAACGAACAAGATTTGGCTCATGAAATCTACATTGGATCCACTTCCCGGACATTAGGCTGCAGACTTTCTGAACACCAATACAGTATCCGGATGGCGATGGCTCCATCCACGGCATATCAAGATTATGTGAACAAGGGAACTATACCCCCAGTTGGAACGATGTGGTTATTTCTTGTACCCCAAGGACTAAATCCCAACTCCTACTGACTGAAAGCTTATTAATTTACAGGTACAATACCTATAACGAAGTAAATTTCTCCGTCATTTCTGTCCACGCCAGGATTCGAACCCGCATCCCCTCATTCCGGAATAAGTCACTCTACCAATTGAGCTACGCGGACGTTTGTTCTGATTACTATCTGCCTTTATGTCGTGTGCGTCCTGCTGGCAGGTACGTCACATCTCCTGGTACGTTACATCATCTCCCCCTTATTTTTATTTTTTTTTCGAAGTGCTGGAGAAAGGATTCTCTTATTTTTCCTATCTCGCGGTGTGGAAATAACATCACACCAATGCGAGATTTTGAACGGTCGGGTCATCCTGATAGTTCGGGCGCCATTATAACGAAGTAAATTTCTCCGTCATTTCTGTCCACGCAGGATTCGAACCCGGATCGGATCCCCTTATTCCGGAATAAGTCACTCTACCAATTGAGCTACGCGGACGTTTGTTCTGACTACTATCTGCCTTTATGTCGTGTGCGTCCTGCTGGCAGGTACGTCACATCTCCTGGTACGTTACATACCTTTTGCTGTAATGACGACTACCAATATGTCATTCCAACACAATAGAAGCATCTCATGGACTATGAAAACAACCACCCTGTGCCTCATTGTGAAACCGAATTGGCCGCGAAACTTAACACATGCGCAGTTACAAATTACAACGGGGCGGGGGGATATATAAAAGACTGACGTTGATTTCCGCGGTGCTTCGAGTTTTATTCCATCTGATGATGAATTCAAAGTGAATTCGAAAGTGCTCATGATTTTAACTACTTTATGACTTTAATTGGTTTTAACTTGTAAATACTAATATGTTGTACATCTTGAATCTAAATTAAGGTATTTTATGGTATCGTGCATAAGGCGGCAATTTGTTCATCTATTATAATAATTATATAATAAAAATAGAGAAAGAGAAGAGGAAGAAAAAGAAAGAGAGAGAGAGAGAGAGAGAGAGAGAGAAACGCGGTTAAGATTATGTGTGTCCAAAAAAAAAAAAAAAATTCGATTTCGATGGGCGACGATTGAATAAATACTGATTTTTTTAAAACTCCGATTCAGTTAGGTAAAAATACCCAGGAGCCTTGAAAAAAAAAAAGAAGCCTGGCGATGCCAGGCCTCGACTGCATCCCTGTGTGCATTCCCTTATAATATTAGAAGACGTACGAATTTTCCGGTGTGGGGGTTTTCCACGATGTAGCAGTTTCCCAGCGGTAGAAGAAAGTGTAAGAGTTTAGCAGTGTGGAAGCTTTCCGGTGGAAAAGTTTTCCTGGATCCATAGAAAAAAAAAATAGTGTTAGTTAAAATAGTGTTTCTAAGCGTTCAGAGTGCAAAGCAGCAGGTTGAAACAGCGTTTCTGAGAAAATAAGATGGGAAATATACAGAGCCCATTTAAGAGGGGGGCTAGGGAGGCTGCAGCCCCGCGCCGCGCGTTTTCAAGATGCCCCAGAATTATGCAGGATGCCTGAAGAATTGATAGAGTTCTACAGGTTTGGGGGGGGTTCAGATAGCACAGCAAAAACTGACTGTAACAAACTGCTTTGTGAAAAAAAAATTATATTTCTTTCCGCCCGCAAAAAGTATAGTCGTCCTCAGTCCATCCTCAAGTCTTTTGCAAGCATTACGGATGTTTCATGCACATCTGTAATTGGGGGACATTTTCATACATTAAGAATTCGTATGAATCATGATATTTGGATCATATTATTTTGTCCACTACTTCGATATAATTTGCTGAACCCTAGGTGCAGGGACATCACTAGACTTCGAAATCAGGATGGGCGGCGGGTGGGCGAGCATTATTTTTGGTGGGGCAAGCTCGATAGCAATTTTTTTTTTTTTTTTTTTTTTTTTTTTTACGAAACACTGAAAGAACAAATTTTTTATGCCTTTCATTATACCCTCTACAAAGGAATTCGTACAAACGTCGTGTTATGCACAACACCCCCTCCCCTCTCCTTAACTCCTTTCCTTTCAAGCCAGCGACTTTGCCTTACACTCCTCTCCTACAAAGCCATTTTCGGCCACTTCCTGCACTTTCACTGTCCCTGGGAAGTCTTAAAAGCGCTGGTGTAGCTTTAGACCCCCCTTTTTTGTTGAAATCTCTTATTTTGCAAAGAAAATAAACAGCAGGGCAATTAGTTGCGACTCCCTCAGTGAATTCCTATCCACCCACCTCATTAGCCCTCTGGCCACACAAACATGAAAAAGAGGCAGCCGAGTGCAGAACAATTGAATTTTCATGCCCCTGTGAATAATGCTATTTGGATAACCTTTCTACAGAGACGTAAGCAACGCACATCCCAGGGGGAAATACGTAGAGTTACATGATATAAAACACAATACTTGTTACTTGGAAATGTCCAAATTGCATTTTAATTTTAAATATATTGAAAAATGGCGCATTTCGAACTGGGTGGGTGGCAGCGTGGGCCGAAACCCGCCCTCTCATCACCTTGGCGACGTTTCTGCCTAGGTAGGGGGGAGGGGCGCAGAACTGAATTGGCGTCCATTTTTCGACCCAGCATTTTTACATTTTCTTGCTATCACTGATTGGTCCATGAATCGTGAGATACACACTTCAATACAGACGAGATATTTTTATGGCTTTCTCATCATATTTTGGGAATGTTTCCTCCTGGGTATTTTTAATCATCCACCCATAGTGATGTGCCACTAATACTGGCCCCCAAAAATACTGTCTAGCCACCGAGTCCCCTGTTTCCTGAAATGTGCTCTGCGGTTATAGCCATACTTTGTGAATCAAACTGAGTCAGTTTTCTGTGACTATACAAAGAATAGTTATTGCTTCTCAGGAGAGTGGGGGAAGCCAAGAAGTTCCACAAGTGGTCACTGTCAGGGATGATGGTGCTTAACCTTTGAAACCCAATCGACCGCAAGGAATGCCCAGTTGCGCGGGGCTAATGACCAGCACGTTGCTTGTAATTAAGCACGACACCGAAGGGCAAAGCGATTCCCCGACCCTCGTCCCGTTTTCTTCAGGCAGGAAGTCACTATTCCTAATTACAGTACGGCTAAAGTGACGGCCGCCAAAGGCGATACAGGAGAGTTATCCGTCTTCCTGCAGTGTCGGGTGCACTAATCAGTACTTTCGGTACCTCACGGATACTGAGTTCTGTTTTACCTTTGGGTGCAGTCTGAATCCAACCCCTTTCTAGTTCTAGGAGGTCCTTCCTCTAAGTGACTTTGTGGCGCCGTCGAAAATGCACCGAAAGCAAAGGACCGGGGAAGGTGTGGCATGTCCTGTCTTTGCACACAAACACCGTATTGTCATTGCCTGCCATGGGTACTATCATTAATTTTCGGTTCTTCTACGGAACAAACCATTCTGACTGGAGATATTTGGGCTCTGAAGTAGGTAATGAACATTTCTGTGTTTCTAAATAACCTTTTGGAAAAGTTAAAATTCTTGGGGTATAAAAACAGTGATTTTTAAAGGTATCTTCATAAAAATTGTGGCAACGAAATTTAAATATGCTTAGAAATTAGCATAGTCAGAAAATAACAACCATTTCATTTTGAGTCTATTCCAGATTGTTTTTTCATTACATTATATAGTTTTGGCAAAAAAAAAAAAAGTATCAAATGTATCATAAATATACTACGGAGTTAATAGTTAATTAATGAAAACTTCGTGCAACAAATTCGTGAATTTCAAAAGAAATGCTTTTTCTTTTTTTCCGCCCAAGTCTACTTGTTACCTAATTTCCGTACAACTTCATATTCTTGAAATTTGTGATAGGTAGATCATCATCATTATCATCGTCAACCATTATCAATCCACTGCTGGATGAAGGTCTCCCGAAGTGTCCTCCCCAACTGTCTATCTTGAGCCACTCTCCTCCATGTTACTCTGGCATGTTTTCGAATTTCATCCATCCATCTCCCATGTGGCCTTCTTCTGGGTCTTTTTCTGTTCCTTGGAATCCAATCTAAAATTTCACTTGTCCATTTGTGGTCCGTTCTTCTGGCAACATGTCTAGCCCATTGCCATTTCACGGATTTTACTCTCATCATCATGTCTTCCACTATTGTCACTTTACTTACCCACGAGTTCCTGTTCTTATCTTTCCTAGTTACACCAAGTATGCATCTTTCCATACTACTTTCAGTTGTCTGCTGCCTTTGTATGTCTTTTTTAGTTAAGGTCCATGTCTTTTCTCCATATGTAAAAACTGGAAGGATGCGTTGATTGAACACCTTTCTTTTAAGACATAATGACATACTGCTCTTGAAAATTTTATTGTTTCTTCCAAAAGCTCTCCAGCTAAGTTTCATAGGCCCATTAATTTCCTCGTTAATGTGACCTTTACTTGCTTGATATGTTGTCCAAGGTAAATGTACGTATCGGTTGCCTCGAAATTTTCCTCATCAATCGATAAATCTTCATTTTTTGTAAAAACATTGCACATCAGTTTTGTCTACTGAAAGTTTACTTTTAATCCCACTTTACTCTTGTCAGCAAGTTCCTGGATCATACCCTTCAGCTCTGCTGGAGTAGTTACAAAAATAATTACGCTATCAGCAAAGCGAAGACGAGTTAAATAATCTCCATTAATCTTTATCCCATTGTTTTCTCAGTTCAATGTTTGAAAGACACTTTGCAACGTGGCTTTGAAGAGTTTGGGAGATATGGTGCCACCTTCTCTCACTCCCTTTCCAATTTTTATTGGTGCTGAATCCTCAAATATCCTAACCTTTGCACTTGCATTTTCATAGATGTTATTAGTAATGCTAATATAAGCATCTCCAATATCGCAGGATTTCAAAGTGAAAGGATCATAGGTCCTGTTAGGGTGGAGGGATCATTGTCCATAGTTTCCTGCGGAAGGATCATAGGTAGATATATGGCACTAAATATAATGTTTATAGTAAAATCTATCAAAATACACTGCTTCGGGAAGCACGTTAGTATAGGAAAAATATAATAGCTTTCACACACACACACACACACACACACACACACACACACACACTCTCTCTCTCTCTCTCTCTCTCTCTCTCTCTCTCTCTCTCTCTCTCTCTCTCTCTCTCTCTATCTATCTATCTATATATATATATATATATATATATATATATATATATATATATATATATATATATATATACTTTCAATTAGTTCTCTCAGTACGTGGATATGATCTATTGTGCTGTAGCCACTCCTGAATCCAGCTTGTTCTCTCGGTTGAGCCATGTCCAGTGTTACCTTCAAGCGGTGTGAAAGAACTTTAGTGAAGATTTTATAAACCACTGATAGGAGGCTGATAGGTCTGTAGTTCCTGAGATCCTCAATGTCACCTTTTTTATGTAGCAGGATCATTGTAGCATTGTTCCAATCCTCAGGAATCTTTACTTCATTAAGGCATCGAGTGAAAATTTGGGCGAGTACTGTTTCAATTTCTCCACTTGCTTCTTGTATGATGTCTATAGTAATTCCATCTTCTCCTGGAGCTTTCCCCCGCTTCATGTTCTTGATTGCATGAGCAACTTCTGCTGGGAGGACTGGAAGAACTCTGGTACCTTTCATGATGACTGGAGTACATGTATCATCCCTTTCATATAATTTGGAGTAGAAATCTTTCACTCTTGTCAAAATTTCGCCTCTATTTCTTGTTATAGAACCATCTTCTTTTCTCAGAGCCATAATCTGTTTTCTTCCCTTACTGAGATGTCCCTTTGCTATCTTAAGGCTTTGGTTGTTTTCAATTGCTTTCCTCACTAGCTCACAGTTGAATTTCCTTACGTCTTCAGTGATACTTTTTCGTGTTGTCTTGCATAGCTCTATATATTCCACTTTGGAAGTCACATCTTCTGTAGTTGTCCTCATCTCTCTTCTTTTTTGCATCAACATTTTGGTTTTTCCTGATAATTTGTTCACATGCAACTTGTTCTTAGACCCAGCTAATTTTGTTGCTGTTTCCATTAGAGCTTTGGTTACTTTTCTGTTAACTTCCGAAATATCCACTTCTTCCGATGTTAGGCCTTCTAAAGCAGAGAATCTGTTCTTCAGTTCCAACTTGAAAGTATTATGGTGTTTTTTAAGGTTGGTTATGTCAATACATTTTGTTTGTCTTATGAGCTTGCCACGTTCCAGTTTAGTGTTGAGGTGCATCTTACATCTCACCAATCTATGGTCACTACCTGTGTTGAACTTGTTCAGCACACTGCAGTCTTCGATGACGAATTTTTTGTTACACATAATAAAATCAATTTCACTTGTCGTCCCAATTGGATGTCTCCATGTCCATTTCCTGTGTGGCTTTTTCTTGAAAAAGGAGTTCAAGATGAAAAATCCTTCTGCCTCTGCAAACTCAACGAGAGTATTTCCACGCTGGTTTCTGTTGCCGTGACCGAATTTACCTACTGAAGTTTCATTCTGTTGCCGTTGCCCTATTTTTGCATTGAAATCTCCCATAATTATCTTCATGTGCTGCTTACCTTTATTATTTAGATGACGAATTTCCTCATAAAATTCTTCAATTTCTTCTTCAGGATGACTTGTGGTGGGTGCATAAGTTTGAATAATCTGAGCCTGGTATCTTCTCGATAGTTGGATAACGAGTCGTGCAGCTCTGTCAGAGGAACTTTCAACTTCTACCACTTTATCCTTCAGTTTCTTGTTTATTATAAATCCAACACCACTAGTTCTGCCAGTATCTGTCCCACGATAATAGAAGAGATGTCCACTTTTCAGTTCAATGAGATCTTCTCCTTTTCTCCTTACCTCACTTAGCCCGACGATGTCCCACTTGATCCTTTGTAGTTCCTCTTCCAATTCAAGAAGCCTTGAATCAGAAGATAGGGAGCGTCCGTTATAGGTAGCCAAGGTCAGCATCAAATGGCAGCCTAGTCCGGTCCTCCGGGGATTCTTAGCACCCTCTGCCTTCATGTCGCACTGGCCGCTGCCTTGGCCAGGTACATTCCAGCTGCCGGAGACTGAGGGCCAAGATTTAAGTTGTAGAGTCATTTTGGAGGTGTTTGGCCATAACTCACCACGCTGGCCAAGCGGGTTGGTGAGTGTGGGATAGCATTTCCTCTGATCCCGATGGTATAGTTATACCGCTATTGGCGGTCGTCAGAGCCCCTTTAGTGGGAACAGGATGCACCACGAGAAGGCGGGGTTGACATTTGTCAAGGAGAGGCTGTGATGTTACGCATCACCTGACCTTATGAAAAAGCCTTTGATTCGGTGAAACCATCAGCAGTTACCACGGCTCTGAAATCCTGCGGTATTGAAGATGCATACATTAATATTATTAATAACATCTATGAAAATGCAAGTGCAAAGATTCGGCTGTTTGAAAATACAACACACATAAAAATTGGAAAGGGAGTGAGACAAGGTGACACCATATCTCCGAAGCTCTTTAATGCCACATTGGAAAATGTCTTTCAATCACTGAACTGGGAAAACAAAGGGATAAAGATTAATGGAGATTATCTAACCCACCTTCGTTTTGCTGATGACGTAGTCATTTTTGCAACTACCCCATCAGAGCTGCAGAGTATGATCCAGGAACTTGCTGACAAGAGTAAAGAAGTGGGATTAAAAATGAACTTTCAGAAGACAAAAGTGATGTTCAATGCTTTTACAAGAAATGAAGATTTATCGATTGATGGAGAAAAACTGGAGATAACAGATACGTATGTTTATCTTGGACAGCAGATATCAAATGAGGGTCACATTGATGAAGAAATTAATCGGCGTACAAAACTTGCCTGGAGAGCTTTTGGAAGAAACAGCATAATTTTCAAGAGCAATATGCCATTATGTCTTAAAAGAAAAGTGTTTGATCAATGCATCCTTCCAGTGCTTACGTATGGTGCAGAGACGTGGACCTTAACTAAAAGAGACATACAAAGGCTGCAGACAACTCAAAGCAGCATGGAGAGGTGCATACTTGGTGTAACCAGGAGAGATAAGAAGAGGAACTCGTGGATCCGAAAAATGACGAGAGTGGAAGACATCATGATCAGAGTTAAATCCCTGAAATGGCAATGGGCTGGACATACTGCCAGAAGGACAGACCATAGATGGACAGCCAAAATTTTAGAGTGGATTCCAAGGGACAGGAAAAGACCCAGAAAAAGACCACATGGGAGATGGGTGGATGAAATTCGTAAATATGCGGGAGTGACATGGAGGAGACTGGCACAAGACAGAACGTTGTGGAGGAAACTTGGGGAGACCTTCGTCCAGCAGTGGATTGATAATGGTTGACAATGATGATGATGATGATATATATACTTAAGAGCAGAGCCGAAAACATAAGATAAACACTCAGGAATTTAAAACGAAAGTCAAAAATTTTTTTTGCTTCAGTCTCTTCTTAATAGAATATATATATATATATATATATATATATATATATATATATATATATATATGCAGTATCTCTGTCTCTACTGTGGTGTGAAAACAATTACAGGCATATCCCCTTGTACGTTGCGTTAAAATCAGGGGCAACACAACAAACAGAATTCGTTCAATAGATTACTTCTGAGTGTTCTTACAAAGTGTTCAAATTATTAATCTTGAATTTCCATTACGATCTTCATAAAATTTCACATTTCATAAAATGAACTTGTAATTCTTCCAGAAAGATCTGTGAATAAAAAGGAGGTTTATATTAGTTCTATGGATTGGGTAGGGGGTTAACTATCAGGAGGCAGAGCAATTATCTGCTTTTGGGCCCTGGAAACTCAGGGTTTCCCTCCCTCCATAACCTTCTTAATTTTTATATTAGCTCCATCAAATTTCCCAAAAAACCGTTCGTGTTTAACGGAGCAATGCAAACAAGCCTAAAACACAACCAGTTGTAATTTCATGACACAAACATACTGAGCCCGCACGCCAGCACGCGCGCGCGCGCACACACACACACACACTGGTGCTCAAAATTAAGGGATAATCTTCGAAATGGTATACAGCTGCAGATGTATGTAGAATAATGCACTGAAAATTGGAAAAAGTGCAAATTTCGCTAGGCGGAACACTGTCATGTATTTATTTTTGGCTTAGGTAAGCTGGAATATGCGAATTATGATTGCGTTAAAATAGACGTGCGAGTCGTTTCGCATCTTGTAACTGTTCTAGGCAACTCTTGCTTTCGCTTCAGTGACACATCGAGCTGATTATGGCACGAATAGATCGTATGAACAGTTTTCAACGGTGGAGA